>CM073572.1:53487062-54770395 GCA_037074715.1 Magnolia kwangsiensis | reverse complement strand
GTCATTTCAGATGGCAACATTATAGTTATTCTTTCAGCAGATCATGATATATGTCTCACGGCTACGAGTCAGGACACCGACTGGGTGATAGATTCAGGAGCTTCTTTTCGTGTGACTCCACGCAGGGACTTCTTCACAAGCTACAAGTCAAGTGACTATGGGACCGTGAAGATGGGGAATTCTGACGTATCGAAGATCGTAGGGGTCGGTGATATTTGTGTAAAAACTGATGTGGGCTGCACTTTAGTTCTCAGGGATGTGAGGCATATCCCAGACCTTCGCCTTAACTTGATGTCGATGGGAATGTTGGATGATAATGGCTATGAAAGCCGATTTTCTTGTCGGCGTTGGAAGCTTATCAAAGGTTCATTGATCACAGCCAGAGGAAAGAAGTGTTGCACCCTTTATAAGGTATGTCTCAGTGTGTGCAAGGGTGGGTTGAACGCAGCGGAAAATTCAGCTATTGACATGTGGCCCAGGTGTCTAGGCCACATGAGTGAAAAAGAGCTTCAGCTATTAGCGAGAAGTGGCTTCTTCCAGACTGACAGGTATACCTCTCAAAACCTGTCTTGATTTTTTATTAGAAAAACAGCATAGAGTTTCATTTGTTAAAACTGCTTCTTATGTTAATAAAGTGCAGGCATTAGATTTAGTTTATTCTTATGTTTGTGGTCCTATGAGGATAAAAATCTTAGGTGGGGCATTATATTTTGTTACTTTTATAGATAATGCATCTAGGAGGATTTGGGTTTATGCTTTGAAATCTAAGGACAAGGTTTTTGGTGTGTTTAAATTATTTCATGTTATGGTCGAGAGAGAGACAGGTAAATCATTGAAGCACATCCGCACTGACAACAGTGGTTAATACATTGGTGACTTTCATGAGTATTGCAAGTCCCTGGGCATACGGCATGAACAGACGGTTCCCAAGACCCCCCAACATAGTGGTGTAGCTGAGCGAATGAATCGCACTATTGTACAGAGAATCAGATGCATGTTATCCCATGAGAAATTGTCTAAGATGTTCTAGGGAGAAGCAATGCACACTACAGTGTATCTGATAAACAAGTCTCCATCAGCTCCATTGAATGGAGAAGTACCCGAGAAGATGTGGACTGGACAGGATCCATTATACAATTATCTCAGGGTGTTTGGATGCAAGGCATCCATTCACGTACTAAAGGACGAGAGGTCCAAACTCGATATGAAGATCAGATAGTATGTGTTCTTAGAGTACGGTGATGAAAGGTTTGGTTACAGATTGTGGGATCCGACTGAGAAGAAGCTCGTCAGGAGCAAGATGTGGTTTTCTTTGAAGATCAGTGTATAGAAGACATTGGTAAGCTGGAGAAGAATCAGCCTAGTTTAGGTGATCTAGAGGACATGAATTCGATTATTCCTCCCGTGGTACCTGATGATGGGGGAGTACAGCAAGGTGAAGAGGACGAGGGAATTCCTTCAGAAGATAGACCAGGGGAGCAGCCCTTACTTGATTCACCTGTTGAGCTACAAGTGAGAAAGTCATCGAGGGACAGACAGCCATACAAGAGGTACTCGCCGCATGAGTACATTATGTTGACTGATGGAGGAGAGCCAGAAGATTATTCTGAGGCTCTAGCCGCCAAGTATATGGGGGGAGTGGTTGAAAGCTATGTAAGAAGAGATAAAATTCTTGTATAAGAACCACACCTATGACATGTTGAAACTGCCTAAAGGCAAGAAAGTTTTGAGCAACAAGTGAGTGTTCAAAAAGAAGGTTGAGCAGAAGAATTCACAAACGAGGTTCAAGGCCAGATTTGTGATAAAAGGTTCGGTCAGAGAAAAGGTATACGCTTCGAGGAGATATTCTCACCAGTGGTGAAGATGACATCCATACGAGTGTTGCTTGGGTTGGCGGCTAGCATGGATCTGGAGATAGAACGGTTAGATGTTAAAACTGTCTTTCTCCATGGTGATCTGGAAGAAGAGATCTACATGCACCAACCAGAGGGGTTCGAGGTCAAGGACAAAGAGCATATGGTGTGTAGGCTGAAGAAGAGCTTGTATGGGCTGAAACAATCTTCATGGTAATGGTACAAGAAATTTGACTCATTTATGTTGTAGCATGGGTATGACAGAACGGAGTCGGATCACTTTGTGTTCACGTGTAAATTCTCAGATGGTGATTTCTTAGTTCTGCTGTTATACGTTGATGACATGCTCATCATGAAAAAAGACATCAAGAAGATCGACAGGCTGAAACAGGAGTTGGGCAAGTCTTTTGCGATGAAAGACTTGGGCTTAGGTAAACAGATCCTAGGAATGGAGATGACCCGTGACAGAAGCAGCAGGAAGCTTTGGGTATCATAAGAACGGTATATTGAGAAAGTCCTAGATCGGTTCAATATAAATGCAGCGAAGCCGGTCAGTACTTCACTAGATGGTCACTTCAGATTGAGCGACAGACAATGTCCCAAAATGAAGGCAGAGGTGAAAGAGATGTAGAATATATTCTACGCGTCAGCTGTAAGAATTTTGATGTATGTTATGGTATGTATACGCCTAGACATAGCATATGTGGTTGATGTTGTCAGCTGGTATCTTTCCAATCCTAGCAAAGAATATTGGGCAGCGGTAAAATGGATACTGCGGTATTTAAGAGGCTCATACAGGTTAAGCATATGCTATGGTGATGGAAAACTTGTGTTAGAGGGCTACACAGATGCAGATATGGTAGGCGACATAGACTCCAGGAAGTCTACTTCAAGGTTCATGTTCACGTTTGTAAGGGGAGCGGTTTCTTAGCAGAGCAAGCTACAAAAGGTCATAGTATTGTCGACGACAGAGGCTGAGTACATTGCAGTCATAAAGGCATGTAAAGAGATGCATTGAATGAAGAGGTTCCTACAAGAATTTAGCTTGAAACAGGAGCAACATGTGGTCTATTGCGATAGTCAGAGTGTTATACACTTGAGCAAGAATCCAAGTCAGCATTCCAAGTCGAAGCATATAGAGATTCGATATCACTGGATCAGAGATACTTTAGAACAGAAAATGTTACAGTTTGAGAAGGTCCACACGGACGATAATGGGTCAGACATAATGAACAAGGCTTTGCTCAAGGGCAAGTTTGAGATTTGAAGAAATCAGGCTGGCTTGAAGAATGTGAATTCCTCTTAGGACAAAAGGGAAAATATTTGATAAAAAATTTTATCCTGTGCTCAACCGGTTGTAAGCCTCACTTGACCGGTCGAGGGCTGGTGCACGACCAGTCGTGAAGTCGAGCCCTGACTCGACTCAAAGTTGGGCTATTTTTATCTAGGGTGCTCGACCGGTCAAAGGTGGTTCTCGACCGGTCGTAACCTCGTCTCGACCAGTTGTGGTTACACAAATTTGTTTCGTAATTTTGCGGATTGCGAAAATCTGAATCCTTTCGCAACTGGGATGCGAAAAGAAGTTTCCTAAAACTATAAGTAGGGATTCCTTGTGTTTTTCTAGGGACATGAAAAACACAAGAGGGCCATCAAAGGTGTGAGAGAGAGAGAAAGCTTGTGCAAGGGAGGCTATGTTCGTAAAAATAATCTACTATATCCCAGCGCTTCTACGTCCTCGTAATCGGTGAGATCTCTCCGTTTTTTCTTTTATTCTCTCATTGTTTATTCACTCCTGCGTGAGTAAAAAAGGTTGTAACGTTTTACTTCATAGTGGATTGTTGATCTAGACGAGGTCCAGTGATTTTTACCTCTTTGAAGGTTTTTCATGTAAAAATCTCTTGTGTGATGTATGATTGATGCTTTGATTTATTTCATTGTTTTATTATTTCATAATTTTAATTTATTTCAAGAAGTTAGATCCTAAGGTTTTGTGCAAGGCCCCCAACAGTTCGACCAAGCACCGCACTATCTCAACACCCAAGGTAGCGGTGATCATGATTTGAACCGGACTCACATCAATTTTAACAAAGACACGCAACAACACACTTATCCTGCGTCTCCCTGACAATTTCATTAGCAGCATGACGAAAGCTAATGCTTATTCGTTTCGAGGATTACAATCTTTTTTTTCCTTTTTTGGGCTCTAGTCTAGTCGTTATCTCCGTGACTTGACATTGTCTTTATAGCTAACCTTTTCTCCTGTTGATAAAATAAATCTTTATCATTAAAATTAAAAATAAAATAAATTAAAAAAAAAAAAAAGAAAAAAAAAGAAAAATCATCACTTTAGCAAGACCACTGGCTTGCGCCACTGCTGGCACCACACAAGTGTACTCCTCTTTCAAGTTTTAACCCATGGCGACAGTAATGTCTCCTTTGGCCCCACAAATAGCATGTCCACGTCACAATTAGTGTGCAATAAAACGATGGTCAAAGCTTGAATTTAGCGAATGGTCCCACAGGGATTGAAACAACAAGTGGCACTAGAATGTTACGTCGCTTGTCATGTTGCAATTTGAGAGAGAGAGAGAGAGAGACAGAGAGAGGGAGAAGAAGCAACGTAAAAGCCGTTTACGTGTGCGGTTTTCCAGCATTTTATGTATTCCTTTCCATGGCGTGTTCCAAGGATATGTGGGGCCATCAGCAAACTCCGAACATCGTCCCCATGCTTGCTAAAGTGGCACACGTGTCAAGATCCGGATGGTTCCTTTATATAGTCTGACGCTGGCTGTGCCGTAGACCAAAAACCAGGCTGGTCCATTAATCGGGTAGGTGATGCGTGTATGAAAAAAAAAAAATGGACGGTTACAAATGGATGACCAACAGTTCTCATTCAGCATACGTCTGCAGCCACCTAATGAAAGGTCCCGATCACACAAACCTATGCCACTTTGGCACGTATGGTTGCTTGGCTATTGCCCTGTTGCAAGGAAGCAGGAAAATTGAATATATGGGAGGGACTACAAAATCAACGGGTCAATGATCTTGTTCCTCGTTGTGTGAGGAAGAGGAATAATGCGATCCTCAACCCTAGGATAGTTACCGTGTCCATGGGACCCCGAGCAAGTAACTAGGGGAACCATGGTTCGATGATCAAGGCCGTTGATCATTCATCACTAGCATCCGATCATGTGATCTGACAGTATTGAATGGTGTGGATTATTCTTTTTTACCCGTTCATCTCGTGTGAGGCATAGAACGTAGGTAGCAATGCAACATCATTGAGGATTAATTGAGGGTACGTTTGGTCTTGCACTCAATCATGACCGTCAGCATCTACCGTGATGGTTCACGTGGCCGTAAGGACAGATGATCTGAACCGTCTAACTGGTGGGCCATGGTAAACGATCACATAAGTTTCGAGAATCCCCGCCAGACTGCCATCTTTTGGGCCAAAGTGGCTGCAGCATTATTGAATGAAGGGGCCGCACTTTCCAATGACTAATGAGTGGAATGTTCTGGTTTGATTCGTTAGTCAAGTCTAACAGTAACACGTGAAAACGTCTCCCACTTGACTCGGCGGTTTACAACTAAATGGGAAACGGCAAGCCGTTTTTGAGACGACCTGGCCAGTAACTTCTGTACGGTGCTCTGTGAGGCCCACAATGATGTGTGTGTTTTAAACCCGCCGTTTATCAAATTTTATAAATCATTTTAGGGCATGAGCTCAAAAATGAAATATATCCAAATCTATATTTCATTCTTGAGTCCGTTTAGGGTGAAAAATAAATGAATTCGAGTTGGGCACCTCAGGTTGGGTTAGGTTGTAGGTTAGGTCCTCTTGGGCTCAGGCCTACTTTTAAAGTGTAACAAATAAACGGACTGGTTCGTATTCAATGAACCAGCTAAACATGAGTATGAGACGAGTCAGACGAGTCTACGTGCTGCACCGACTCGATTAGACTCTTGCCAAATTGATATTACAAGTCTTGCAAGGTAGGCTAAATCCAACTCGGACTAATTGCATGAGTCGAGTCCCATGCAACTAAGGATGAAAGATCACTATCACCATGTTAGCCATAGAATACGTTCGACAAAGGAGCACTACATTTAAAAAAAGGTATTATCGATTTTTCTCGACTGGTTATACGAGAATATATTACATTGGAAGATTAGTTATTGTCATGTGCCAAACTCGAAAACTGGGCTCACGAAATTTTCGATCACCAAATTCAACGCTGACAGCTTCCGTAGTACCTCATTCTCGGCTCCCGGTAGAGCTGGGCATTTTTTACCCGATCCGACCTGTTCTGAACCGAACCAACGGCCTAGATCGGTGCGGATCGAGTAGAATCATTCAGATCCAACTGGTTTTCAGATTGAAATCGGGTAGTGGTCAATCCGGACCAACCTGATCCGAATGGATCCGATCCGGCCTGATCCGGAGTGAAAATCAATACTTTTACTTTTTCCTATGGTGTGGTCCACTCGAGCTTTGGATATGCATCAATTTTAGGTTCAACCAATAAAATAATATGAAAAAATGAATGGACGGTGTGGATACACCACACGCATTCATGGGGGGCCCCAACAGAGTTTACTCATCTATGAGTTACTTGCACGGCACGTCAGCTAACAAGCAAATGCTGTATTGTGTGCTGTGCACGTCAACACTAGTAGGCTGCGAGAGTACCTATTAAAGTGACGTAACCAAGTTCCATGAGCCCCACCATGATGTATGTTTTATATCAACACCTTCCATCTATTTGGAGAGATCATTTTAGGGCAATATCCAAATAATGAATTAAATCCAAAGCTCCAGTGGACCCCAACATAGAAAGCAGTGGGGACAGTGTCACCCACCATTAAAAACTTCTAAAGGCCACACAGTTTTAGATCAACCTGATATTTTTGTTTTCCCATATTTCTGTCCTTTTCAACTTTTGAATAGGTTGGATTTCAAATAAACATTACGGTGGGCCTTAGGATAGTTTCAACGGTAGGAATTATTCTCCCCACTGTTTTCTGTGGTGGGGTCCACTACAGATTTTTATCTACATCGTTCTTTGGCTCATCCCTTAAAATGATATCTCAAAATGGATGGACGGTGTGGATACAACACATACAACTTAGTGGGGCCCACAGAACTTGGTGACGTTACTTTAGTAGCCCGACGGGACAACACGCAGCAGGCACCTGATCGCGGTAGGTAAGGTGTAGATACGTGTCGTGCAAAGATTAGGGGAGACGCGCCTCGAGCTTCGAGTTGTACGAACGACTCAAATGAGATCACAATTACATGTCCCCACAATTGATGTATTTATTATATCCATACCGTTTATCTATTTTCGTGATCATTTTAGAAGATTTGAAAAAAAAAAAATGAATCATACTTAAAGCTTAAATGGACCACACTGAAAATAGCTGCGAGGATAATGATTTTCACCTTTAAAAAAAAAAATGATTCGAATTGTACTCAATCCGATCTAACTCGATTTTCCTGATCAAGTCAGAGTCGGCTTGGGTCAGGCTAATCATGCATCAGATCGGATCGGATCGGGTCAAATGTCTTAGACTCGGTCTTGGATCGGATCGATTTTGGGTACACCCATGTAGATTTCGAACCAAATCGAGTTGGACCCAATCTGACCCGACTCGGTCCAATGCCCAACTCTAGCTATCGGCACCCATACACCAGGTTCCGATCCTGAGATTCTATAAGGAGGATTTCTAACATGATTTTGATTTGTAATGAGCATAACCATAAGCATAACCCACAAACAATAACCATAAGAATACCATCACAAAATCCATTATGATCAAAAACTTTGAGTACAATGCGTATGAAGGAAAATACAAGATAATGATAACGGAAACTCCTGAAGCTCGATTGCACGCTCCTATTGTGGCGAAGCTACGGCTACGTCCTGACGTCACTTGCACGCATCAATCATGCATAAGCTTATAAAAAACTTAGAGGGTGGTGTAAGTGTGTGCGTAGTATGAACGTGCTCAGAATGCAATGCTAGAGTAATGCGGAATCATGCTGATGGGTACATGAATGCAATCAGTCGTACTAAGGCTATGCGGTCCAAGGTATGAATGTTATCGGCCATATCAAGGCCATGCGATACGAGATGCAACTCAAGCATGCTAATCCTCATCTAAATTCACATATCAATATAGTTCATCACTAAAGCATCAAATATTAGTACAGTTCTCATTCTGGATAATTACCGAGGTTTAGTATACTTCAAATGACACTGCCCCTTTTCCAGGCGCACAATCCAAGTGAGCGTACGAAACCTCACTATTCGTCAGGCCAATAGTCTGACAATACTTATCTGGCACATCGATAGCGAACCCATTCACGAGCTGGTCAAACTCAGTCTAGCAATGATCCCTTCCCTCTGGCGAGTAAGACCACACCCCTTTCTAACTGACCATGACACAGTGGGAGACGCGGCCTCCTGGTATTCAGCCCTCGTGCGCTTATGTATTCACTCGGTCTCGACGTTTGAGTCATCCTCTAGTACCATTGGATTTAGAAATTTTCACCCAGGGACATCTATGGCGCCCTAATACTAGAAACAGTATTTTTGGTATCCAATCTGGTCACCCATGATGTATCTGTGGAGGCTATGGCCCTGATGTCGCTAGGGCATATAATAATTACAATCACACAAATGAAAAATGCATGAATCATACAGCCTAATCATGCATCAATCCTGCGCATGCCGTGCACTCACATGGGATAACTCTGCCTATTAGGGAGTCCCATAAACCACCTGCACCAAGGCATATATAATGGTCAATCACATCTCATAACAAACATACAGATGATGCGTATGGGCATGTATCACAATGTTATGCTGTCACAAACTCATAATCAGCAACAGTAGTCGATATCGACAATCGGCACCAATAATCAGCATCAATAATCAACCCCGACACAAGCGGGGTCCATAAATGGATGACCGATGATGGACCAGCGAAAATCAATGAGGCACAAGCATTTAGGTTAACCCACTAGAGAATAATGAGGAAAGGCCTAACAAGGCCTAAGGAAAGGTCACAATGTGGATGTCCAACAATCATTGCCCATCAATGTGGACCTATAACCAATATTGCTCCCAAGAAATGACGTTCATAAGGTCAATCACATAATAGGCCCACGGTCTAGCACAAGGGCCTAATATACATCATCATGGGCCTCAATTATATCAAACGGGTCGAATCAAGTGAGCCAATCAAATGGACCGAATCAAATGGGTCGAGCGAGTTAAATGGACCAAATCAATGGGCCGATTCAAATGGGCCAAATCAAATGGGCTGAATCAATGGGCCGAAGCAAATGGGCCAAGTTAATGGGCTGAGTTGAATGGGTCCAAATCAACCACACCATTCATCTCTTATAGAGCATTATTTTAAAAAATGAATCATATCCAAGGATCATCTGGACCATACTGCACTTAACGGTGGTGATACAAGGTCCCACAATTAAGATTCCATTTGGCCCCACCATAGGGTTTATTTCCTATCCAGTCTATTCATAAGGTCACGAAGACTTGAACAACTGTTGAGGATCAAATACTACATATTAGACCCCATTTATTACTTGGATTTACGAACATAATGCCGTTTAACGTCCGGTTTTAATCGTGTTTCGTTGCAGGGTGTGATTAGGAGAGTTGACTGAAAAAGAGTATTAAAAGTACTGATTTGATGCTCAAGAGGCACCAAGGCAAGGGACGGACCCCAGGGGACTGAGATCGACGGAATTACATGCCAGAAATCCGCAAAATTGAAGGACTTGAAACTCAAGTGGCCTGAAGGACGTCCAAAATGCAAGATCACAGGGTTCCCGCCATCCGATTGTCCTGAAACTTCATATATGGGATGAGAGCCATAAATTAACCGTACACGTCAAATTTTAGCTATTGAAGATCTCTAGAAGTGGGCCAACGGACTGATCAGCCCCTTAATTCATTAAGTGGGGCCCACCTGATATCTGGAACTGCCTCAAAATTCTTATCAACGGTCAAAATAATATGAGAAAGAGTATGGACGGTGTAGATTTCTCCTAAACATTACGGTGGGCCCTGTGTACAAGATGTGTGCACATTGCACACATGCACGTACACGTGCATGGGAATCGACGCAGGCGGGTCAGCAGCGCTGACCCGCGCCTTCCTAAAACAGCGAACACTATTTCCGTTTCAAATGGACGTTGTCCATTTTTACGGACTGATGTGGGCCCCACCCATTGCCTGTACGGAAGATCTGATCCGTCCATCGTGTAGAGGGGCCTAAAAAGTACAAAACCTTGTTGAAAGTGCACTTCCATGCGTGCACACGTGGGAGATACAGAGGCCACAAAGGACTGCCCGGTAGCATTCAAATCTGATCTTTTAGTTATTTCTTCTCTGGGACACGTCAATGGACGTTCAAAACTACCCATTCTTGACTAAAATTTCGTTCTGAATCCAATGGATGGGGTGAATTTTCTAGAAAATGCTTCTGTGGGGCCCACCGATCACAACAGCGAAATGGTGCGAAAGGTTTTGCACATCCGTGAAAACTGACTTTTTCAGGCGGTTTTGGCCCACCATCTTTGATCATATGGCAGATCTGAACCGTCTATCATGTAGAGGACCCAATAAAATCCTAAGGGACAGTGTTTATTTGAAATTTGAGCAAGAAAAGTGGCGTGTTTCGAGGCACCAAACTTGGCTGCGAAAAAGCTTTCACTAGGCATGCATAGCTTTCCAAATCCGATTTAAATTCGATTTTCACCACTCCAGCAGCTATAAAAGGAGGTTTTGGACGTGAGGAGCATTCATTCAGGCTAGGAAGGAAGAAAAAGAGAGACGTGGAGGCTTGGGTTTGGATGTGGATCAGAGAGAAGAGAGAGAGACAGAGGTTTTTGGTTTTCTTTCTTATTTATTATTTTTTTCTTTTTCTTCTTCTTTCTTTTGTTTTCATTTAGGAGATCCAGTCATCCATGTCTGGCTAAACCTCCTAGCTAGGGCTAGGAGGTGAAGCTTGTAGTGAGATGGGAGGTTTTAATTTATGTTTTTATTTATTTATTTATTCATGAATCGACGTTGATTTTAGTTGATTATTATGAGAATATTTTTAGTTCTTAATGGTCTGTTGTGACTGAAATTACAATGGGTCTGCGATGCTTTGAATATTTCTATTTCCTTTTCATGTTTATGACGTCAGGACGTCCTGTTGTTCACCATAGTCTCCTGGGCATGGTTGGATGACGGTACCCTTCCTAACTTTCATACATGTGATTGGGTGGTAATTATTTTAATTCTGTTGTTTGCCATAGTCTTTTGGGCATGGTTTGGTGATGGAATCCATTCTAATTCATACACCTTTCATCTCCTTGAAAACTAGATCAACGGCAGTTCAGTAATTTTCATGATTTTTGATGCAAGCATAAGTTCTCCCTGATCTCTACAAGTGGATCCTCTGAATCCTTAGTTTTCTTTCCTATGATTTCTATAAATTTTAGATTAATATTTTCACCATTATTCCTCAAATTACATTCAGTTTAGATTTCATCTTAATCTAGTTCTAGTTCTGGTTAATTTTAGATAACGTACAAGTTTCAGTCCCTTGGGATTCGACTTCGGTCTTACCGAGTTATTACTACATCACAACCCTGCACTTGGGGAGTGAACAAGTTTTTGGCGCCGTTGCCGGGGACTGTCGGCTACGTTTTTCTGAAATTAATTAGTTTTAGGATTAGTTTAATATTAGGATTTTTACTAACTTCAGTTTTAGGTTTAGATTTTCCTGATTTTTTTTTAACTAACTTGTCTTTCCTGTTTTGTAGGATTCTGAGATAGAAACTTCTAATTTGGTGATATCTTTTCTAATTTCTTTATTTTTTTCTATTAGAGTTTTTAGAAATTTTATAATCTTAGACTAACTGTTTTAGAAACTAACTTGTTTTATTTTCTTCTGCAGGATTTTAACATAGGAACTTCTTATTTGGTAATACCCTTCTAACTTCTTCTCTTACTTTCCATATTTCTATAGGACTTTTCTTTTGTTCTAGGATTAGACTTAGAGTCAGGGTTCTACCATGGAATCGTGGGTACGTGCATATGCTGAGATGGATAGGAGATATTAGGGAATGCCCGAGGGTTGTGGAATTCAACGTATACCTCAAGATTTTTCTCCATCACAAACAGACATTGAGAACCGACTAGAACGTTATCTTCCATCGGTTAATAGGGCTGTATACGATCGTAATTATGGGAATGAGGATTATTATCAGCCATCATATTCTCCCATGTATGATCAGTATGACTATAACCAGTGGAAACATCAAAGATGTGAAGATGAACCAATAACATATTATAAGGATTATCCTCTTGGATACCCTAACATTGAGATCCAACCAGAAACGATCCAAGAGGATTCATTTCAGTATCACTTAGCACGTTGTGAAGAAAGTATAAAAACTTTGGAATCACTTATTTTAAGTGATTATTCTCTTGGACCCTCTACCTTTGAGATTCAACCAGAAACGAACCAGGAAAATTCAATTCAGCATAACATGGAGTGGTTTGCAGAATTCAGAAAAGCAATGGAAGGACTCAATTCGCGCCTTGATAGAATAGAGGAGGCTCGGTCATCCCAGCCACGACTCATTCCAGAAATACAATGCGAGGAAAGTGATCCTAACTCGCCTTTGAAGAACTCTAGAATTTGGAATGAGGAGTTGGATTCCATTAACGAGCATACGGTCCAATTTACCGATGAATCGATTTCTATGACTGTTCAAAAGAATGGGGAAGAGACATGGCTATCTTTCAAATATAATGATACACTTCAATCACATGACACACTAGATTCTAATGATGATGAAGATGTTAGTTTATGCGAATCTCAACCCATTCTAGGTGAAGAATATGAGGAAAGTGATTTCATCCCAAGTATGCACTACACTGAACCAAAATATGATGAGTATTGGGATGACAATCCTGAATGTATAACCACAATTCTCCTGGAACTAATCTCAAGTTTGGTCCAAGTTAATGATCAAGAAGTACGCGAAGAGAACGGTCATAATGAGATACTTCACTCACCTGACATGTCTGATCTAAAAGTGGAGGAGCCCCTTATGACCGACCCTTATAACTCTTGTGAAACATATTTGGACCACTCCCCTGAATTGAATGATGATATGATTCGGGAGAAAGAGGAGTTGCGCGCTACGACTCTGGAATTTGAAACCACCCAGTTGAGGCCACCATCTAAACTGTTGAATGTGGACGATTCAATGCCTCTTCTGAGTAATTTCAATGAACAGAGTGATCATATCAATGCTTTGCATACTGACCCTCAATCTGTCTGTGCAAGGTTGGAGCAAGAGAGCATACATCCGTCCACTTTCAAGGATGATGGATTCCTTAAGCAGATTATCACAAGCTCCAAGGTGAAAAATAAGTCACTCTCAGAAGAATGTCCCAACTCTTTTGATGATTGCTTGGCATACTTTGCAGATTCAAATGATCTCATGATAAGAGACATAGTGAATGTCTTGCAAGACAACATCTCGGCAGTCAGTACTGACCGAGAGAACCCTTACTCTGAAGCCCCTTCTTCCATAGATCCTGAATGTTTACCGTTAGGAGATAAGGAGCTAGAAATTGAACCGAAGTCTGCTACTTCGAAATGTGTTGAGACTACACCTCTTCCTGAAAATTTTTTTCAACTTGATCTATCTGTAGTCTCTGATTCACCATGGGATACTAACTCTGAAACTTTTTCTGACACAGGTGAATCATTTATACTTTGGATACCTCAGGTGAATCATCAACACATTTTTAATGAGGTAAATAAGTTTCTCTGGAAAGTCAAACTCCAGGGCATCCAAGCCTATTGTAAAAAGGGCTTTTGGATGATCCTATTGAGAAACTTACTGAGAAACTTATCAAGATATTGGCCGGAAGAGGAACTTTATGGCATGATCAAGTTCCATGATCTATTCAATGTTTGTGGGTAACATTACTGCAAACCCTCACGAGACTACAACTTATCCACTAGGGGTAACCTAGGGGTTTAAAGGCTTGTTGCATATGCTAAATGCAATCGAGAGCACCTGCGAAAGTGGTATAGATAGGATTTTATTTTTGTTAATTTTGTTTTATTTTCTCTCTTGTGCTAATCTGCTCTCTCCTAGCGATCTCTTGAAAAAAAACTCTCTTGATTCGTTATTTAGGTACTATCTTCCCATCACTTCTCATTTACTTTCGTTATCCCATATGCATTGCATGTTTATATCTTTTACATTGAGGACAATGTAAATTTTAGGTTGGGGTGGGGGATTAGGTAACCTAATCAGTATTTTCTTGGTCTTGAGTAACAATTGTGAAAATTTTTTAAATTTTTCTGATTTTGACGAATATCCTTGATTTAGAATTGTGAGATATATGATGTTGGTAATTTATGACTCTTGGATTTAGCTACTTGATAGATTCCACAGTTGAGTTTGAATTATCAATCCATGATTAGAGATTTTAAACATTGATTGAGTCATGGTTTCACATGTCACATCTCGCTTTCATATTAAGGTTTCAGTTTGATATTGAATGGTTAATTTGGTAATCACTAAGCATGAAAGGAACCAGCTTAAAATATCTTGCCATCAGGGTATAAAAATTGAACAGGTTGGGCAATTAATCTTCACCATGGGTTTGCTCCCTATAGGTGAAGGTTTGATTCCCCAAGGTTAAACATTAAAAAAAAAAAAATTTATTAGGTAATTGGTCTTTTGTCATAGGTTTGCTCCCTATTGGTAAGGATTTGATTCATCTTTTTGGCATGACTATTAATGGAAAAATAAAAAGTTGAAAAGATCAAAAGATGAAATTTATGAGGCAAGTTTGGTTATCATGAATTCTCTTGCTGGTTACCAATGAGATCCTGAAATAACAAATTCAATCTTAATGTGATTAGCTGAGATTACACTATACATCCATGGATCTCAATGTTTAAAATTTTTCTAATTGATGGATTAATGCTTTACACTTGATTATGAAGTTTACCGTGCGCTTGAGCTCAGGAGAAAACAATTTCTAACATTCATGAATATTAAATTTCTCGTGTTTTGTTCAAAATCTCACTCGATTTTATAAAAAGTTCTCCTATAATTCCCAACTTATTTTTCGCATACTTTGCTCGGGACTAGCAAAATGCTAGTTGGGGGTTGTGTTGAGGGTCAAATACTACATATTAGACCCCATTTATTACTTGGATTTAAGAACATAATGCCGTTTAACGCCCGGTTTTAATCGTGTTTCGTTGCAGCGTGTAATTAGGAGAGTTGACTGAAAAAGAGTATTAAAAGTGCTGATTTGATGCTCAAGAGGCACCAAGGCAAGGGATGGACCCCAGGGGACTGAGATCGACGGAATTACACGCCAGAAATCTGCAAAATTGAAGGACCTGAAACTCAAGTGGCCTGAAGGACGTCCAAAATGCAAGATCACAGGGTTCCCGCCATCCGGTTGTCCTGAAACTTCATATATGGGATGAGAGCCATAAATTAACCGTACACGTCAAATTTTAGCTATTGAAGATCTCTGGAAGTGGGCCAACGAATTGATCAACCCCTTAATTCATTAAGTGGGGCCCACCTGATATCTGGAACTGCCTCAAAATTCTTATCAACGGTCAAAATAATATGAGAAAGAGTATGGACGGTGTAGATTTCTCCTAAACATTACGGTGGGCCCTGTGTACAAGATGTGTGCACATTGCACACATGCACGTACACGTGCATGGGAATCGACGCAGGCGGGTCAGCAGCGCTGACCCGCGCCTTCCTAAAACAACGAACGTTGTTTCCGTTTCAAATGGACGCTGTCCATTTTTACGGACTGATGTGGGCCCCACCCATTGCCTGTACGGAAGATCTGATCCGTCCATCGTGTAGAGGGGCCTGAAAACTACAAAACCTTGCTGAAAGTTCACTTCCATGCATGCACACGTGGGAGATACAGAGGCCACAAAAGGACTGCTCGGTAGCGTTCAAATCTGATCTTTTAGTTATTTCTTCTCTGGGACACGTCAATGGACGTTCAAAACTACCCATTCTTGACTAAAATTTCGTTCTGAATCCAATGGACGGGGTGGATTTTCTAGAAAATGCTTCTGTGGGGCCCACCGATCACAACAGCGAAATGATACGAAAGGTTTCGCACATCCGTAAAAACTGACTTTTTCAAGCGGTTTTGGCCCACCATCTTTGATCATATGGCAGATCTGAACCGTCTATCATGTAGAGGACCCAATAAAATCTTAAGGGACAATGTTTATTTGGAATTTGAGCGAGAAAAGTGGCGTGTTTCGAGGCACCAAACTTGGCTGCGAAAAAGCTTTCACTAGGCATGCATAACTTTTCAAATCCGATTCAAATCCGATTTTCACCACTCCAGCAGCTATAAAAGGAGGTTTTAGACGTGAGGAGCATTCATTCAGGCTAGGAAGGAAGAAAAAGAGAGACGTGGAGGCTTGGGTTTGGACGTGGATCAGAGAGAAGAGAGAGAGACAGAGGTTTTTGGTTTTCTTTCTTATTTATTATTTTTTTCTTTTTCTTCTTCTTTCTTTTGTTTTCATTTAGGAGATCCAGCCATCCATGTCTGGCTAAACCTCCTAGCTAGGGCTAGGAGGTGAAGCTTGTAGTGAGATGGGAGGTTTTAATTTATGTTTTTATTTATTTATTTATTCATGAATCGACGTTAATTTTAGTTGATTATTATAGGAATATTTTTAGTTCTTAATGGTCTGTTGTGACTGAAATTACAATGGGTCTGCGATGCTTTGAATATTTCTATTTCCTTTTCATGTTTATGACGTCAGGACGTCCTGTTGTTCACCATAGTCTCCTGGGCATGGTTGGATGACGGTACCCTTCCTAACTTTCATACATGTGATTGGGTGGTAATTAGTTTAATTCTGTTGTTTACCATAGTCTTTTGGGCATGGTTTGGTGATGGAATCCATTCTAATTCATACACCTTTCATCTCCTTGAAAACTAGATCAACGGCAGTTCAGTAATTTTCATGATTTTTGATGCAAGCATAAGTTCTCCCTGATCTCTACAAGTGGATCCTCTGAATCCCTAGTTTCCTTTCCTCTGATTTCTATAAATTTTAGATTAATATTTTCACCATTATTCCTCAAATTACATTCAGTTTAGATTTCATCTTAATCTAGTTCTAGTTCTGGTTAATTTTAGATAACGTACAAGTTTCAGTCCCTTGGGATTCGACCTCGGTCTTACCGAGTTATTACTACATCACAACCCTGCACTTGGGGAGTGAACAACAACGAGGAAAACAAATATCATAGTAGTGCAAAAATTCTGTAACCCAAAAGGGGTTTCACTGGTAGGCATTCAATTCCACTGTATGGCAGTGTGGTCAACTTGATACTAGATCTATCTTATTTTTAGTCTCAAGCCTTGAGACAATCTTGCCAAATGGATGGACGGTTGGCTAGATCACATACATCAAGGGTGGGGTCCACGTACGTGGCCCACCAGAGATGTGAATTTGCCTCATTTTTTTTTTAGTCTTAAGCCTTTAACGAGCTCGCCAAATGAATGGACGGTTTGGACGAATCACATATATCAAGGTAGGGTCCACGAGCATGTCCAAAGATTGGATGGTCTGAACGTTGCATAGGCATCAGAGAGCCCCACGTCCTTGCTGTCGTACATGTAGTAGTCCCGCGTGTGGGGTCCCACCGTCCTTTGGTGTGGATGGTGCGGATAGAACACATAAATCAGGCCCTATGGCACCGTCCAGACCCACCTGGACGATGCAGATCTTCTTGCAATTTAAAGGTGGGTCCCACGTGGGAATGGCCCACCAAAGCATTATTTTATAAGTATATAATATTATATATTATATAGATAAATATTATATATATATATATATATATATATATATATATATATATATATATATATATATATATATATATATATATATATATATATATATACACACACACACCTTATATACATAAAGAGGAAGTGACTGCCCACCGTCTAAATCCATCTGGACAATGCAGATCACCTATGTTAAAGGTGGGTCCCACGTGGAGGGTGGCCCACCATGACAGGCATTAATAAATAAATAAATAATATATTAAATGTTATAATATCATATATTCTATATGTATGCACGTGTGTGTGTGAGAGAGACTGAAGGTTGTCAGCATCTAACCACCGTCCAACCTGCTGGATGATGTACATACATCATGGTGATCCCACGTAGTGGGCCACTAGATTTGGATCGAGTTGATATTTTTTTTCTTTCTTCAGGGCCTAGGTGATCGTTTGATCATGCGAGCTCCAAATCGAGATCAAGGTGGCCCACTTGTTGGACGGTATGGCTAAAATACATAGAGAGAGAGAGAGACGTGCGATGAGGGACCCTGCCACTATGGGCCCCTCATGATTATAATACATACATCATAATGGGTCCCACCAATAAGTGGGCCCTCAAATGCAAATCGATAGTAGATCACCCACCTATCGGCCTTCTTCTTTAGCTCCTTGGACTTGTATGCTCCGTGCCTTCAATTTTAACGAAGGTTGATGAAAGATGAATGGTTGAGATGGGAGATGAGAGAGTAGGTAAGTGGGATACATTTATTATTTTGTGAGAGCTTGAGGAGGCTTGGACGTGGGATATTTTTGTTGCTTGAGAGTGAAGAGAGAGGATGAGAGAGAGAGGGAAGTGATGAGATGAAAAGAGTTGGAGTGATGGGTGATGGGTGATGGGTGATGGGTAAAGTGATGGAGTTGTAAGAAAGGGATGGGTGAAGAGAGAGAGAGAGAGAGAGAGAGAGAGAGAGAGAGAGAGAGAGAGAGAGAGAGTTGACTTTGGGAATGGGAAAGGGATGGGTTGCTTTATACTTGTGGTATGGTGTGTACTTGACTTGATTGATTGATTGGATAGGTCGTAGAGATTCTCTCAAAATTCGCACGCGCTGCGATTTCCTTAAACTGAACGCGGGCCCACATCTTCTAGACTGGGTATCGTATCGGCGCATGAGAGGCGGCGTTGGAACCATGGTGATGGTGCGGTCATTAGTGTATAAGTTTCAGGTCGAGCCGACTTCGGTATGCAAGACTCGGCTTAGGATCGGGCGCAAACGTCGGATACAACTCGAGGGTTGCCGGAATGCGACCGAGAGGACCTCGAAAGCCTACGGAACGGTACGGACTAGGATACGGGTCTTACAGTTATTCTTCATCTTCTTGAGAAAGTTATATAAAGAGAATGTTGATTCGAGGAGCAAGATACACACCCAACACCCGAACACATACATAATCTCCTAATCTCTTGAATGGAGATATTTCGAATCGAATCCAGAATCAGTCCAATGTAATGTTGTTAATCTTAGTCTAAGATTGAATCATCTGCTACTCATCAGTCATGGACCCTTAATTCTTAGGAGTAGCATAATTAGTCCTTCTAGTCGTAGCCAGTAGCAATAATTTCCTTCCATATGTGCCTGTGTGCCAAATCTAAATAAAGAATTTAGTTTTGTAATCCGTCTACCTATTCTCATACACTGTCTCATACACTGGGCCGACCGTAGTTGTAATTAATTTTCAAAATAGCCACAACCCTCATCAGCACGCTACTTCAGAAAGTACCTTATTACTCTTAATCAGGTTGGTGATCTCTTTTCTTGACAAGAGTTCAAATTGTATTTCCCCTCATACCATTTCATAATCTTTTCTTATCCGACTACGATGATTGTTGCACCTTTCAAAAATTTTTGATTGTCAAGGTAAAAAGAGCTCATGAGAAGAGCTCTAATCTTTGCAAGTCACATGATTAACGAGCATATAGTTGGTTGAATAGATGATTGATCAGTCAGCCAATCGACCAAGCACTGCACTATCACAACGCCAAAGGCAGTGATGATCACGGTTTGAACCAGACTCACATCAATTTTAACAAAGACACACGACAACAGACTCATCTCGCGTGGCAGGAGATTTCACTGATAATTTCATTAGCAGCATAACGAAAGCTAATAGCTACCATTTTTCCTTTTGATAAAATAAATCCTTATCGTTAAAAAGAAAAGGATTAAAAAAAATTGTAAAAAAAATAGCAAGACCTCTAGCTTGCGCCACTACTGGCACCACACAAGCGTACCTCTCTTTAACCTCTCTTTTAACCCTATCAGTGGCGACAGCAATGTCTCATTGACCCCACAAATAGCATGTCCACGTCACAATTAGTGTGAGAGCATGACAAGTAGCAATCTTGAATTTGGCAAATGATCCCACAGGCTAGAAACAACACGTGGCACTAGAATGTTACGTCGCTTGTCATGTTGCAATCTGAGAGAGAGAGAGAGAGGGAGATGAAGCAACGTAAAAGCCGTTTACGTATGAGTCGTTCCCCCCACGACCCGCGGTTTTCCGGTATTTGATTCCTTTCCATGGCGTGTTCCAAGGGATCAGTTCCGAGTCCGGATCCTCTGTTTGCCAACAGCACGACTTTTCTGCTTTCTTCCTCGTTTGGTCTATACTTTTTTCCTCGTTTGCAGAGTAGTGATTGGTCTATAATTTTTACCTCGTCTGCAGAGTAGTGATTGGTCTATCTTAATCACTGATCCAATTACACAATTACAGTCTAATTAGATTAGATTGCAACAACCACAATTTTATTGCTTGACACAAACAGAGGATCTTACGCGTTCCAAGGATATGTGGGGCCATCAGCAAACTCCGAACACTGTCCCATGCTTGCCAAAGTGGTACACGTGTCAAGATCCAGATGGTTCCTCTATAGAGTCTGACGCTGGCTGTCCCGTAGACTAAAAACCAGGCTGGTCCATTAATCGGGTAGGTGATGCGTGTATGAAAAAAAAATAAAAAATGGACGGTTACAAATGGATGACCAACAGTTTTTATTCAGCATACGTCTGCAGCCACCTAATGAATGGTCCCGATCACAAAAACCTATGTCACTTTGACACGTATGGTTGCTTGGCTATTGCCCTGTTGCAAGGAAGTAGGAGAACTGCATATATGGGAGTTGCTACAAAATCAACGGCTCAACGATCTTGTTCCTCGTTGTGTGAGGAAGAGGAATAATGCGATCCTCAACCCTATGATAGTTACCGTGTCCATGGGACCCCGAGCAAGTAACTATGAGGACCATGGTTCGATGATCACGGCCGTTGATCATTCATCACTAGCATCCGATCATGTGATCTGATGGTGTTGAATGGTGTGGATTTTTCTTTTTTACCCGTTCATCTCGTGTGAGGCATAGAACGTAGGTAGCAATGCAACATCATTGAGGATTAATTGAGGGTACGTTTCGTCTTGCACTCAATCTTGACCGTCAGCATCTACCGTGATGGCCCACGTGGCCATAAGGACAGATGATCTGAACCGTCGAACTGGTGGGCCATGGTAAATGATCACGTAGGTTTCGAGAATCCCCGCCAGACTGCCATCTTTTGGGCCAAAGTGGCTGCAGCATTATTGAATGAAGGGGCCGCACTTTCTAATGACTAATGAGTGGAATGTTCTGGTTTGATTCATTAGTCCATGTCTAACAGTAACGCGTTAAAACGTCTCCGACTTGTCTCGGCGGTTTACAACTAAATAGGAAACGGCTAGCCGTTTTTGGGACGACCTAGCCAGTAGCTTCTGTACGGTGCTATGTGGGGCCCACAATGATGTGTGTGTTTTATACACTGCGTTTATCAATTTTTATAGATCATTTTAGGGCATGAGCTCAAAAACCAAGTATATCCAGATCTATATGAGACCAAACTATAGGGAATAGTGGTGATTGAACGCTAACCATTAAAAAACTTGTTAGGGCTACAAAAGTTTTGAATAAAGCTGATATTTGTGTTTTCCCTTCATCGCGATCCATGTGACGTAATCAAAGGTTGAATGGCAAATAAACATTACGGTGTGACCTAGGAAGTTTAATGGCAGACATTCAATCATGACTGTTTTATTGTGGTGTGGTCCACTTGAGATTTGGATCTGCCTCATTTTTGCAGACATGGGCTAACATGATAGGGAAAAATAGATGGACAGCATGGATGAAATGCTTACATCATGATGGGGCCATAAAACATCCCTGCTGGCAGCCTCTGTAGTCAATCCGCATCCCTTTTTGCTAGTGACCACAACATCAGCCAGTTAGCTGGTATCAAAGCTGTGGACCCTACCATTATGCACTTGTTTTATCCACACTGTTCATCCATTTTTGTCAGCCCATGAGGCAGATCCAAATCTTAAGTGGGCCACACCACAGAAACAGTGGGGATTGAACTCAATCTGAAATCAAATTGGGTTTGGGCGAGCAAATTCATGTGGGTTTAGGTCAGGATGGAAATAATCACATATATTAGGGTTTGCTTGAGTCCGTTTATGATGAAAATTAGATGAATTCAAGTTGGGCACCTCAGGTCGGGTCAGGTTGTGGGTTAGGTCCTCTTGGGCTCAGGCCTGTTTTGAAAGTGCAACAAATAAACGGGCTGGTTCGTATTCAATGAACCAGCTAAACATGAGTAGGAGACGAGTCAGACGAGTCTACGTGCTGCACGGACTCACTTGGACTCTTGCCAAATTGATATTGTGAGTCTTGCAAGGTAGGCTTGATCCAACTCGGACTAATTGCACGAGTCAAGTCCCATGCAACTGGGCCTGACTCGACATCTTTACATTGTTTGCAATTTTCTTCCATTTTCACCTCCAAATCCTAGACCTAGGAAGAGTAGATATTATTTAGAAGTCTCCCATGAATAAAATAATATAATAAAAATGTTATGATGAAAATTATTATTTTATTAACAAATCAATAAAATACACATTTGGTATTTCAGCACAATTGATATTTACTGCTGCACTTTTTAAGTCAAAAGGTTAATATTTTTTTTATTCCAAAAATTAGCCTGTTTGAGTTCTCACACAAACAGTCCTAGTCCACTGCAACCTGTGCCGCTGGGGATTTAACATGCCAGCAAAACCCAGCAGGCCTCTGGGGGCCCCACCTCGATGTGTATGTGACATCCATGCTGACCATCAGATGTGTCACTTCAAGTTAGGCCTAGGGTTTAAAAATCAGGCCCATCCATCATTCAAGTGGGCCCCACAATTGATAACGGCATACGGAAGCGCAGTCTGATTTTTTGGCCCTGGGCCTAACATGCGATGATGCATATGATGATTTTTTGAGTGGATTTCACATATACATCAAAGTGGACCCCGTAAAAAAATAAAAATAAAAATGAAGGGCGGGCATTCCTCTCCTAACTGTTTGACCTACTTGATGTTTGGACTAGCCTGACTTATGGTTCAGGAATTCTAAGTATAGCCATTAAGAACCATATCCATCTCAAGACAATACACAACATGGCCGAGGCAGAATTAGTCCAGAGCCGTCTGTTCACATACGACATGGTAGAATAACTTATTAGCAGATAATGTCAGCCTATGGTAGGTTGATGGCAGATGGTTCAAAATACATAGAACAATTGGTACTAGCCCTTTTGATCAGTGGCCTTCAAGGTGACTATAGAAGAAAATAATGATAAATAAATAAATAAATAAATAAAAGACCAACAATCTGAAATCAGTAGAGGTAAGTGGTGCCTTGGGTTGTCTAATAGGTGTAATTTTCGAAACTCAGGCCATCCATGATAACACCTGCTACTTTTATGGTCCTTCCCACAAATCATCCTGCCATTTCAACTGTGGATAAATGGCTCCAAAGCATTCCAGTTCTACTGGGCCTACTGCATCATCCATAGTTTCAAAATCAGTTTCTGCACTATTGGGTTGTTTCATGCTGATACAAGTTAATACAGCAGTATCATTCATGGATGATGCATCGGTATGTATACATACTAATCTTGGAGGACACCGTAAACCTTACTGTCATCTCTCCAAGTTAGTAGCTGCTTGAGAATGCAGTGGAACCATAGGAAGCAGAATATGATAGACATCTAGGATCCATCGAAATAGCAGGCCCTAACATGCATGGCATATGTATAAATAATTTCATTCATATCCATCTCATCTGTAGCCAAAACAAAGATGGTAGAAAATGAAATAGATGTAATAAAATTATGGATAAAATGAGTCTAAAATGTCTGATTTTTGAAACATAGCTGTCCTTAATGGCAATGCAATTAGTAATGAGCATGCTATGTATACTGCCTTTCAGCATTCATTCTTACAAATTCAAGGTTGATACACCAAGCACCGCCCCCTATTGAGCCACAGGCACCATGACACCACCCCACATATGGCTTGACTAGTGGACCCTGCAATGTATAGGCCATATCCCAGAAACCAGGCCAATCAGAGAATCATAACTGCTCCATCATAAAGGGGGTGCCAGTTCTGCGTCTGACTGGCCTGATTTTTTTTTTTAGCTCGCCCCACCCATTGTGGGGTCCACCAGGGAAGCATTACAGGTTTTCCATGTATCCCCATATGGGTATTCGTGTGCACAAAGCCGTCTTCAATTAACACTCTTCAACATTATCAAAATAAAAGAGGGAGATAACACGGAAGATACCATTAAAAGTTTTTAGATACTACTGTTTCAAGAAACAAATGGGATGTCTGCTACAAATGGATGCATCTGCATTTCTGAACGGTCTTACAACAGGCCAAGGCTCTCTCTCTCTCTCCAATGCTTGATTCCAGCATAACAGTTGACAACAACCAACGTTCAGCATTCAATCTCTCTTGCAGTCGCAGCATCGGAAGAAGACCTCAGGCATGCGGCAAAACAGTTGGGATTTGGAGTTCATCTTTCTGAAATAGCAGCACCAGACACTTTGAATCAGTCAGGCATACCTTTTTACATGAAAGTAATTTGCTTTTTTACATTTATTATTGGCAACTACTTTGGTACAGATGCATATAAACACAGATTTGTTTAGTTAAATATGGTATCATGTGTTAGCAAATTGGAGTTTTAAAAAGCCACCATTTCCAACGCCACATCCATAGCATACAGAAAATAAGGTTTAGCTCCACAAGAAGAGCACAGACAGGTAGACACTTTGAATCAGCTGACATTGATATATGAACCGCAAGGGCATTGCCTATCAGAATTCAACAAGATGGGCAAAGTGGACCAATACGCATAAATGCAAGATTACATGAAAATGGACTACTTCAAAAGGACAGGATTTTTTTCGATTTGCGTTGCATGGTCCATGATTAACATCTGCCGCATGTTGAACATTCCTGGATATGGCTCACATATTATAATAATAATAATAATAATAATAATAAATCAATAGCATTTTGAACATTATTTTGGGAGAAACTAGCAGGTATGGCGTAGAAGATCCTCAGAGAGAGAGAGAGAGAGAGCGATCCCTTTATATGGTTGATTTGAGCAGGCCCCCGATTCTAGTGTCTCGGCTCCCCGATTCGATCATGGATCGTGTCACTAAATATGTAATAATAGCCTAACTATAACTCGCCATGCTATCCACTTGTGCTCAACAGTGGTATGAAAGCGGTGATCGACATGATTCTGACAATATAAAATGATAAAAATGTTTTTATTTCCCCACACAAGTCATGCTACATGGGAATACGCAGCAAGCGATGCATTTCTAATTACTATAAGATGTTTGTGCCACTGCGCAACACTGGCCCACGATGACATAACAGTTATACGTTGTAAAATACATAAATTTATTGTGCACTTCACGAGCTTTTTAATATGACATATAATTTTAATAATTTATTATGGATATCACATGATGCCATGGAGGGATTCATTTATTGTCCTTTTGACTCAAGTACTTTTTGCTACACCCAATCAAGTAGAACTTTTGGGCAAAGATTGACAATGACTGTATTGCACTCGTGTCAATTTGTTTAAGTGATGCCATTTTTTAACACTGATGATTGTGCATGCGTAAAATTAAAATAAAGTGTAGCGGATGTATCTCCTGGTTGACTAATATAAAACCTTCTCTCACTTAATGTAGTGACAAAAACTGGTGTCCAAATCAGTTGTGGTCAACCTCTTAAAAGGAGAGAACTTTGACATGAGAACAATACAATCAATGTCAATGTTAAGAGATTGGCTCTTCTACCAGTCCCGTGGACTGGCTTGTGAGAAACAATCGGACCATCAACAATCTTAGTCAAGAAGCAGTGGGTGTTCTTTGGGGTTGGTTCTTGTGTATGGTTGTCGGGTTGGTTTACATAGTTCTTTCCCTTTTCCTTGGCTCTTCTTTTGTTTCCTCTTTGGCTTTTGTTCCTTTCTTGTGTATGGTTGTCGGGTTAGTTTACATAGTTCTTTCCCTTGGCTCTTCTTTTGTTTCCTCTTTGGCTTTGGCTTTAATAAAGTTCGTTCATCTTTCAAAAAAAAAAAAAAAAACTAAGAGATGCCCTGATTGAGTCATATTGCCAAAATATCATATGTCAAGATCAAAACAATGCAAATGGAATTCATTTCATATAGGATGCTAATTGGATGCTCCATTAAGGATCATATTAGCAAGATGGAACAAATGATAGAGTTGAGAAATGTAGGCGGTTTCGATAGAAAATTAGAAATTTAAAGCAATGTTGTGATCTCTACCAAATTCTTGGTCCCACATTAAAGACATCTTAAACTAAAATGAATCAATCAAGTCTTTTAAGGATTTAGCCTTTCATCTAAGCATGAAGTTGAGTTTAAAGTTTAGTCCAGAAGCAATGTGATTTTTACTGCTAAAAGTTGAAAGAAAATTGAAAGGGTTCAGGAAATTAGGTAGACAAGAGTACTCTCAATAGTCAATCCAATCCACCATATCATCTACCCATTCCTCCTCGTTTTTGTCCATACCCAACCCATCACCAACAATGACCACCCTGACACTAACCATATCCACTTCAAAATCGACCATATTTATCTACTTACATATCAACCATGAAACCTCTAACCAATACAGCCCCGTGACATGTAAATTGACACCAATGAAAGATAATAAGAAAAGGCTCAAAGGATAGGGTGATGATTCGTGCTTTGTATGTGAAAAGCAAGGCCATTGGACCAGGGCTTGCCCTAAACGTAAAATGGTAAACTTTCCTCCACTCGCGGGTTGTGTTTGCACAAAGGTACTAGTCATCCATCTAAACTTTAATGACTAGATTGTGGATTCAAGGATAACATGGCATGTGACGGAGGAAAAAGAAGGTTTTGTGGACTTTCAGACTATATGTATATGGAAACAATACATCGGAGGACGTTACCAGAGTTGATACATATACCTCTATTTAAATATATTCTTTTCAGTCTAGGGACGAAAAAAAAAATCTATTATGTATCATGAGTCTAATTAGATAGAAAATTTATGTAAGATTTTGTAAAGATAAGGTTTCACTAAAGAAAAGAATATAATACTTGTTTGTAGAGAATTGTCAGGAGATGTTTAAGCTAGAAGCTAATAATATTTCATCAATGTCAAGCAGCTCATCTTTTGTTGGTATGTTCGATGTTAGTGTCATATTTGAATCTATTAAGTGGCATAATAGAGTGGGATTATTGGGGACCAAATGTTGAGGTTAGTGAGAGATGGTTTATTAGGAACAATGACAAGAGAAGATTTTCCCTTTTACTAATATTATGTGTAGGAAAAACAACTAGAAAATGATTCCCTAAAGTAGCTAGATATAAAGAACTTTTAAAGATTATACAAAGTGATATATATATATATATATATATATATATTTCTTGAAATGATTGCCAGCATTTTTTAACCTTAATTAACGAATGCTCAATATGGAAAAGTATATCTAATTTCACAAAATGTGGAAGCACTCAACTATTTTCAGAAATACATATTAGAAGTAGAGAATCAGTTAGATAAATGAATCAAAGTTTTGATAATAGAAAGGGGTGGAACGTACACACCAGATACCTTCAAATCATATTATGAAAATGTCAGCATTGCTTGTTAGCATATCTTGCCTCAGACTCCTCTACAAAATGGTATATTTGAAAAGAGAGCACTTTGCAAGATATGATTAGATTGATGACGACTCCCACAAACCTACCAATACCTTTTTGCAAGACGCACTACTTACAAGTATTTATGTATTAAATAGATTTCCTTCAAAATCGATTTCTAAAACGCCTTTTAAATTGTTAACTAGTAGGTGGCCATCATTGGTGATTTATGTTCATGGGGTTTATTAGGTCACATTTTACCTCTTACTTCGAATAGAAGCAAGTTACATAAAAGAATAAATGAGTGCACATTCATTCGGTATCCTATCCATTCGAAAGGGTGTATATCAGCATATGAAGACCATGGTTGATAGATTGAGATTGAATTTCAAGATATAACATTTGTACAAGATATCCCAATAGAAAGAAACCTAAAATAGAAATAGAACTCAAAGAGATGTCAGATGCAATTCAAGTGGGTACGGTAATCTAAACAGTGACAATCAAAACATTCTCATGACTTGTGAAGATAGTGGGATGTGTTGACTAGAGTTCCTGAGTTGCTATGAAGTTTGCCAAGTGCAATTTCTAAAAGGCATTTTGAAAATTAGAACGTGAATAGTACTCCTATATCACAATAGATGAAGATGAACCTAATTTGTATCAAGACACGCTAACATCCCCAAATTTAGAAAACTGAATTCTTGCAACGAATTAAAAAATTTATTCAATGAAAAAAAATCATGTTCGAAAACTACTTGATCTTCTAGTTCGTTGTAAAGCAATTGCAAATTCATGGGTATTCAAAATCAAAGGGAAGGCGGATGGCTCAATTGATAAGTATAAAACTCATTTCATGACAAAAGGTTTTACGCAAGTGCAAGGTGTTGATTATAGAGAAACCTTCCCACCCGTGGCCAAATTTTGATCAATTCGCATGATTTTGGCTATTATGGATGATTTAGAATTATATCAAATGAATGTAAAGAATACTTTCTTTAATGAAGACTTAAAAGAAAGAAAAAGAACAAAAAATGATGTGTTGAGAAGGGTCAAGCATGCAATGTTTGTAAGCTCTTGAAGTTTATCTACAAGTTAAAACAAGCATCGCGAAAGTGACATATGAGGTTCAATAAAGCCACTACTTTCTGATTTTTTATATGTGAAGAAAATCAATGTGTATATGCGAAGCGCTTTAGGAGGCACTTATTGATATTATCACGATGATATTTTATTAGCAAGCAATGCTATGGGAATGCTGCTCTTAGCCAAGGAATGATTATCAATGAATTTTCAAATGAGAGACCTTAATGAGACAAATTTTATACTGAGAGTGAAAATTACAAAAGATTGCTCAAAGAAGTTATTGGGCTCGTCGCAAGCATCTTATATTGAAGGGATCTGAGAACATTCAAAATGCAACATTTCAAGTCAGTGAAACTCCAATAAATACACACACACACACACACACACACTCCAAATTGAATAGAAGTACGCATCCCCGTTCTAATATCGAGAAGCAGTCTATGCCATCTGTACCTTTTGCGAGTATAATAGGAAGCTGTATGTATGTCACACTACATACCAAACCAGCTATTTGTTATGTTGTAGGTCCTATGAGCAATATCAAAGTAATCCAGGACAAGCATATTAACAAGCATTCAAGGATTTTTCACTGTCAAGACTACGTGTAATTAGTGTTTTCAGTATCTTGTGATATCACCGATATATCCCACGATATATCTGTTATCCCAGCTGGGGGATACGAAATCTAACTTTTATATCAAATTTTCATGCCGTGTAATATATCGCACGATATTGCGATATATCGTGTATATCGTGATATCGTGCGATATTTCCACTCCCCCTTTATAAATTCTTAATGTATTGTCCGATATATCGATATTGAGTGCAAAATTGTTAAGGGATAAAAAGAAACAGACACTATTTTGTCTGGAAAATCCTTAAAAATTCACAATAATAGATTTTTTTTCAATACACACACACACACACATTGCAAGGTGATTTCAACCAGTCCACTCTAGTTTGTTGGAAGAAAATCTTTAAAATTTCTCCAAAATCGCAATCGGAAGCTTCTTGGGGCTAGATTAAAAAATGTGCGTATTTTTTTGTTTTGATTCATATTTTCATTTATATATGTTGTAAATAGTGTCTAATGGTAAGAAATTATGGATTTGGAACTTCAATTTTTAGATTTGAGGGAGATAGGCCGAGTTAAGAAAATTTGTGGAAAAATAAAAAATTTCCCAATTTTTTCCAAATCGGTTGCAATTCTAGTGTTGAAACATGAAATCAAATATATATATAACCTGATCTACAAATTCTTAGCAGTTTTGGGATTTTTTGGAAATAATAATAATAATAATAATAATAATTTTTAATTAAAAATGTTAAAAAATAAAAAAATTTCTTTGAAATCCGCAAGTATATTTCTAGTTTTCTACTTCTTTTTCTTTGATGTAATGCTTGTGTTTCCATACATGTTTTATTACATTCATAAATTTTATGAATCGACTTTGAATATAGTTACGTCAGTTCAGTCAGATAGTAGATTAAGACCCTATACAAAGGAAACCTATTATGTACACTTTTTTTTTCCAAGTGTGTATTGGTATTTTTTAACAATCCCTGAAGTTTCATAGAAAAATTCGACCAATTTCCCAATGTTTCCCTATATTTTCCAACTACAACAATAAATTACGGGATACAACTAATTATCCATGCAATAACCAATATGTATCCATATCCCAACAGTTCGATACATTATGTGATAATGATGGGAAAAACATTGAATGTGATGTTATCAAGCCACTGAGCTACAGGAGTAGGCTTACTCTGATGCATTTTGGGAAGATGATCACAATGAAAGCAAATCTACTTTCTATTATGTGCTTATGCTAAATGAAGGAGTCATTTCATGGTAAAGTAAGAAACAATTTCCAACTGTCCTTTCAACCATGCATGTTATGTAATAGTCCAAGAGAGAATAGATTATGAGATTTTTTTTAAGCCTTGGGTGTTGTTCCTGCTGCTAAAGGTTAGCTGTTAACCTCACGAAGGATCCAAAACACCAAAAGAAATCAAAGAACATTGAGATTAAATATTACTATACCAAAGATCAGGTGAGAGCTGTGCAAATTATACTTCAATATATTCCCACTAGATAAATGTTAGTTAATCCAATACAAAACCAGTTACTAGAGATATATTTGAAATATATATTAGGTAGAGAGATCGATATCTTTTTTAAAAGTGAAAGTGTTGTAATTTTATGTAAGTTTACATTATATATGTGTGTGTAGAAAATCCGAACTAAATTTTTCTGATCCTTCGATAAAAAGATTCATTCTCTTGAATCTCTTCCCCCTAATTGTAATGGCTGAGATTACATTGTGCAATATTTGAGACTTGCATGTGTACTGGGATGGAGTCCATGTATTCCCATGAGTGGGTGATATAAACCATTGATGTTTTATATTCAAAACTTGTTTATGAAATTAATTTCCTAAACACCCTATATAATAATTAAATATTCATGCACAATCAATTTTTCTATGCCTTCAGATCATCAGTGGAAGACCATGTTACTCGATGTTGATCTTCTCCCATTCACACAAAAATTGACCGCTGTTAACATGTGCAGAGAAGGCATGTTCAGGATGAGGAAGTACGCTGAAGTATAACTGCCTTTTGTAGTGGTACAGAAGATGATATAGCGCAAGTTCATGCACGACCCCTTTCAGATACAACTATGTGTATTATTGGATCCTTGACATTCCAGGCATGTTCAGATGTATTTTGCACATGTAAGTGCTTATAGCTTGTGCCACCACACAATGTATAATTTTGAGTAATTGGGAAGAGATTCTCGGAGCAGAGTTGAATGACATTCAAATGGTAATGGGTTTAAGAGTTACTATGATGAGTCCTCACTTACGCACTTTAGGCGGACCTCTATTTGATGAGGTTAGGAGTTGTTAAGGCTATACCCACGCTCTTTAGGTGAGAACTCTATCTTCTAATGATGTCATGGCCTGTATGGAACCAGGTCAGGAGATATTAAGTTAGTGCTCATGCATGCGCCTTATGTGGGACCTACGCACTGTAGACCCTATGTGTACCTAATAACATCTACTTTCAGGCAGGGGTGAGTGACCACATGCTCAAAGCATTGGGTTGGTAATGGGGACATCAGAGGACCTACTCGAGTGTACCAAAGATGAAGACGATCACCCACATCAGCACAACTTTCTCTGTGGATGAGAACGAGTTCTAGATGGGGCCCGCTGGGTCATTTTGAAGACCCCACATGCATTGAACGTGCATCAAGAAGACCCTACCTTGGGATGATGCATGTGGGCTGCTTAGGAGACTATTTTATTTATAGGATTTCTATTTCGTGTCGATCCGACCGTTGGATCTTATCAATTAGCCCATCGGGCCACCATATCTTTTAGATCTGGGCCTCTTAGACTCTAATCTTGCTTTCTTTATAAATTTAAAATTTTTAGGAATTATTTAATGGTTGAGATTGATAATTTATTTTTTAGTTTTCTTATTTTGGACGATGGGCCACTTTACTTAAGTGAGTGGCATAGTTGTAATTATGTTGGATTTTAATTCCGAATTTTTTATTATAAAAGAACAGTGGGGTGGAGTTCCAACCCTAGTGGTGTTATTGAGAAGGGGAAAAAAAAAAAAAAAAAAGATCGGAGCTCTCTTGCGTGAAGGAATTTTTCTCCTTATTTTCTAGGGTAATAAAAAAATTTAAAAAAAAATTTAAAAAAAAAAATAACTCTTCCTTCCAATTAAATTGTGGAAGGGTAGAAGCTTATTTGGTGGTGGATTCCAAGGTATATTCTTCATTTTCCTTTTCTTCAGAAGGTATTCTTCGTCTTACATCCTTCATCTCTCCTCTTCGAAAGGTATTCTCTTCTTCTCTTGTCTTCCTCTTTTCCCTCCCATTACAACCTTCTAGACCCTAAATCTTTAATTTCTTATTTTTTTTCCAATTTTAAAAACCCTAATTCCAAAATCTCCAATTCATATAAACCATAATTTTCCAAATTTCAGATTTTTCCCTTCCTAACCCTAATAATAAAACCTACAAATCTGTCTATTGAGTGTGGAATGTGCCTATGTTAAGTTAGAAGTTTTATCCTTCCATCGGTCCTAGTTTTGATTGATTTATGTGATTTCTTAGCATGTGGGCATGTGATTTAGGTTAAATCAGATTTTATTTCCTATTATTTATTCTTAATTACTTAGTAGGTTAGCATCTTTAGTTAATTGAATTACTTTATGGACTCTTTCATAATCTCCACGTTGCATGCTAGTATTAAATCATGTGTCCTACATCAGTTGGACTTCACTTTTAGACCAATTTACTTATTGGCGCTTGATTCCATCTTATCAATGCATTGTGTAAGCAAGCTCGTCTTGTAGGTGACACATGTACCCTCGTCTACCCACCTTTACATATAAGGATGATGAGATTTGAGTGTCACTACTTTTGATGGTCATGATTGATTTGGTTGGGGATGTACTGCAAGGAAAGCGTCTTAGTAAATTTTGAATAGTGTGGTTGAGTGGGAAAGATCCTTGGCAAACGATACCAGGTTCCTAGTAAATTTTGAATAGTGTGGTTGAGTAAGAAAGATCACATATAAGGATTATGCACTTTAAGACTTATTTGTTGCCTCATTATCGAGTTTTATGGGATGATAATTTGCAAACTATTTTATAAAATTATGCATATAAATAATTTTTTTTAGAAACAAACTTAAAAGATCATTTTCAAAAAGAATATGTGATTTTAACTCGATAACGGGACAAGTGCCTATGCTGGTAGAACGATCCTAAATCGAGGGTCGTCTCCATCTAGTGTGGTCATGCGGGTATAGTGCAAGGCTAAGAGAGCTTGGAAGACTGTGCGCCAGTATGGTGGTCACTATAATCATTGCTAGTGCCACTTCCTGATTATTGCTCCTTATATGTGATCTAGATTGATCTTGTTAGAACGGGCCCTACAGTAGTATGTTCTCTACTATGAGATTGAGTGAGAGATGTTAGATATGTGCACGTTGGACATGTGGTTGACACATGTCACTAAGAAGCAACCCCTAGTGGGGCCCACCAGCACATGCTAGCACCCGAGGGCTGCTAACCCACCACCTCTTCCACCAGCCAAGTGGGGCCCAAAAGCATGTGCTAGGACCTAAGGGCTGCTAAGCATTCTCCTTTTCTCTTAGTTAAGGGGAGGGGTGGGAAGCACTATGTGAGTGTACAAAAGAAAAGAGGGAAGAGAATGAGAGACAGGGAGAGAGGGAGAGATGGAGGGAGGGGGGAAGAGAGAGAGAGAGAGGGAAGAGAAGGAAAGAGAGGGAAGAGAGAGAGAGAGAGAGAGAGTGCGCGTGCGCGGTGCATGTACGTAGTAACAAAGAGAAGTAGAGAAGAAGAGGGCCTGCTCTTGTGGCTTACTCAAGGTCATGTGAATATCAGCATACCATTCATCACTGTCGGATAATGTAAGTGAATTGGCTCATCTTCCCCTTGTGTAGTTAATCTAAGTGGGCTGCCGATTTCCATGTCTTAGCTCCTTGATTCGATCATGTAATCATGTCGCTCAATCTGCGATGTAACATGCCACAGTGTCCGCTTGCACCCGACACGATACATAATCATTTTTTGATACCATGTGCACAATGGTACCAATAAAAAGCATGCCGGCCAATACAAACCATTTTTTCCATTACGGACTCATTCACACCCATACTTGCTTAACAGGGGTAATCTTTTCCTTTACGTATCAGCCAATATAGCCGATATGTAACCATTTTCTAATACCATGAGGGAGATTTTGTCGGCTACACATAGAAGAGTGTTGGAGCAGGCTACACATGGGGAAGGGAATGAGATTGCAGGCAACTTGCATGAAAAGTAAAGATATGCCAGGAATGCCCACCACTTGTCCCAGTCGTTTGTTTATAAGGACAAACACTTTGAAAGTTCCCAAAATACCCCTGATCTATGTTGGAAATCTTTTCTAGTGTCCTATTAAATCTCAATGTTTATGATTCTCATAAAACTAATTGTGCCAGAAAAATTGTCCATTTGGTACTTGCATTATGTATAGTAGATATAATCGACTTGTATGATTGAATTTAACGGAATACTATTGACATGTAATATTTTCTTAACTAGATGTTGGCCTGGATGTGTCCATGAATCTTGAATTTCAAAAGCCACCAATTTTGACATCTGATATCCATATTCCATGTTACATACACATAATAAGGTTTGAACTCTGCATGAAGCACGGGCCAACCTAACATGTGTGGAGCATTTGGGTGGTGCACACAGTGCACCCCACCATCAGATGAGCTAGCGCAAAACTCAAGGCAGTCAACCCATCAGGCGAGTGAACCCTAAAAGAAAACAACGAATGGCTTAATAGAACTAGCCGACAGTCAACATTCAACATAATGTGTAGCTCACTTGATGAGTGGACCTGTACTATTTTGGCTCCAGGTCATATGCACAGTGGGACCCACCTAATGCACCACTCAGATCCCTTTGCACATGCCAAGTTGGAACGTATGCCATGTGTAAAGGTGCATAAGGGGCTAGCAAACCAAACAGCACATGTGCCATTTTTTCTTTCTTTTGAATTAAACAGAACATGCGCATGTATACATAAATACATACATGGTTACAGTCTCGGTTCATGTATGCACTAATGGGGTCACAGACTCACAGGCATACCTCCTGCATGAATGGATACAGATGCACAAATAGCACTTCATGACAACAGTTAAATCTTTAAACCACAAGGCACCTCTTACCTTCACTTTGCTGTCAACACCAGTGTAGCATGAATAGTTTCCTGTCTTCCGTTGTAGCGAAAGCCTATCGTTCAATGAAACACTAAGACCACAATATAATTCTCCAACGATCAACTCTCAACTCGTCAGCACCACCTTCAAATAGATGAAGAACTCACTCTATCATTGCCCAAATCTTGAGGAAGCCTGTCAGCCACCCGTGGAGAAAATAGTTGGGGACTGTGCCCCCCACCACTGGTTTCTGAGTTGTACGGCTGAGATGCCAGATACTCAAGTGCTGAGACGACATCACCCATGAGGGGGCGGAAATTCTGTTTCTCCTGGAGGCATGTTGCAGTGATGGCTATCAAATGATAGAAAGCACGGATAGGGTAGCATCCATTCAGCAAAGGATCAGCCATTTGAAGAAACTTCTTCCGATCCTTGAAAAAAGGCCGCGACTGAAACAAAGAAACAAAAATAACACCTAATTTAGAAATAAAGATGCCTGAGGTGTTCCAACAAACAGACTACATAAAAAGCCACATTTGGTTCACTGCTAAATCAAATTGCAATAATAAGTTAATGAAATGGATATGGCTATGCTGCAAGTAGCTTGTTAGTATTCAAATTGAGGGACCTGACCATGAAAGGCAGTTATGATCCACTAAGCTGGACTTTGAAAGGCGCAAAACAGAAATTTTGGGGCTACTTCCTAATTACATATACTCAGGAAGGTTACTACAGTTTGGTCAATTTCCATTATATAGAACCAATTATTGCTATTCAATTCAACAATGCATCCAAAAACAGCCTAATTGAACTTCTGGATTTTATTTTATTTTTTTTGTTTTGAAAGATGAGAATTTCATAGAACAAACAAGAAACTACAAGCATGAGAGAGAGAGAGAAAAAAAAAAAAAAAAAGAAGGAAGAAGATACAACTAGCTGCACCAAGACAGCAGCGAAAACCCAACTTATTTGTTTTTGCTTCCGAAAAGTTCATTTATTCTTAAAAATCATACACTGCCCACTCAGATGTACTATGACCGACCAAGATGGGGAAGTAGATTGAGTCAGAGATGAGCAAGACGTTCTCAACCACTAAACAGAAGCCGAAAATATTAAGATAATGTTTTATTTAAATACATAAGAAATTCAAAATGCACGAGAATTTTCAAAGACGCAAAAAGATGCATAGATCGCTGAGAAGACTTCCTAGAACACCTGATTCTACTAAAAATTGCCAGGACCCACCCAGATCAATAGAATTATGCTGTTCATCAAGAAAGGATATGCACAACAAACAGATGGAAATATTTGTTTAAATACAAAAGAGTATTGGTAGCCTGCAAGAACCATATAATCTTCACTCAGCTGCGCTCATGTAAGAAGTGATGCAACCCTTCCACTGTTCTTTTTTCTTGGCACCCTATTTCAAAATGCAAAAGGGAGCCATGGAAAACAATAACTACAGCCTCCTTGACTAAATACATGATGACTATAAAAGTGATCACATTTTGCATTGTAATAACCCTAAATTCTTGTACGCATTCACACATGCATGCACATACTCGAGCACACATGTACACACACATCCATCCATGAATACATCCATTCATCCATCCACGGATACATGCACACATCCATCCATTCATCCATGGATACATGCATACATCCAACCATCCATCCACATATACACATCACACACATCAACCACAAACCCACATGACCAAGCATGTATCCATTAATCTAAACAAAGTTGACAGTTGATAGTGTATTGAAACTACCAAACCTTGACCATTAATTGTGTATTAAATTTGTCCAAATTATGACCATTAATCTGTGTTAAACCTTTCAAACTTTGATCATCAATCCATATACCAAATTAGCCTAATTTTAATGATTGAATTTGTGTCAAATATGAGCCCAAGCATAACTGTAAAATTGTATTAAATCTGTCCAATCTGGACCGTCAATTTGTATGTTAAATTTATCCAATTAGAACCATTAATTTATGTGTTAAATCTACCCAATCATGGCCACCCATTTGTACCTCAAATCTGCCCACTTTTTACCATTGATTTGCACATCGAATCTCTCCAATAATTGACGCAGGACAATTAACCACTTGCTCTAAAAGCTCGAACTGTTAGAGCACGGCGAATTAATCGCTTTATCTCATAGCCTAGGCCCCACATCTCATGGGTTAGGACCTCAGCCAAACCCCCCTCATGGGCTCCAAATCACATGGGTACCACCTCACATGGGCCGCCCACCCGAGTGTGTCCCCGCATCCCACAGACTACCTCACTCGAGCCCAGTGTGAAATGTGCATTAATCACCCCTGGTGAGGAGTCTCAAACACGAGACCTCCCCGGTGGGCCCCGCCCACCCCGAGTGTGCCCCCGCATCCCACAAGCGACCCTATTCAAGCCCAGTGTGAAAATACCCCTACATTAATCACCCCCCAGTGAAGAGTCTCAAACACGAGACCTCCCGCTCTAATACCAATTTGATGCAAGACAATTAACCACTTGCTCTAAAAGCTCGAACTATTAGAGCATGGCGAATTAATCCCTTTATCTCATAACACAGGCACCACATCTCATGGGTTACGACCTCTGTCAAACCCCTCGTGGGCCCCAAATCACATGGGTACCGTCTCACATAGGCCGCCCACCTCGAGTGTCCCCGCATCCCACAGGCTACCCCACTCGAGCCCGGTATGAAATACGCATTAATCACCCCTAGTGAGGAGTCTCAAACACAAGACCTCCCCCGTGGGCCCCACCCACCCCGAGTGTGTCCTTGCATCCCACAGGCGACCCCACTCGAGCTCAGTATGAAAATGCCCCTGTATTAATAGACCTTCGATTTGAGCATTAAATCTGTCCAATTTTGACTCTCAATTGTGCATCAAATCTACCCACTTGAGACCGTCGATCAATGCCTCAAATCTGTCCATATTGACCGTTGGATTGCATGTCAAATAAACTCAATTGTGGCCATTGATTGTGTGTCCCTTGAGCCATGTATGCAGACCCTTCAAATTTGGTTATTGATTGTGCAAGCCTGATCTTCGATTCATGTGTACATCCAACCCCAACCATCCACCCACTCTTCCTACCATCTAAACACCCATCAATCCAACCATCCACTCATCCATATGATCCGTCCGCCCACCCAACCATCCACTCATCCACATGATCCGTCCGCCCACCCAACCATCCAACTCACATGTGAGAGAAAGGAGGGGCAACACATGAGGCCTTGAGCATGAAGTTGGAGAGAGAGAGAGAGAGAGAGAGAGAGAGAGAGAGAGAGAGAATGTGTGTGTGCGTGCCCGTGTGGGGCACGTACAGATGTGTAGACATTGCTCCACATGCACACACACCACACATGTGAGGAGTGGAAGCTGTGGAGCCCTTGCTTATTTAAAGGGGGGCGTGAGCGGGTTAGAAGCATAAAGAGGAGGGAGGAATTCTTGGGTAGATTCAAGACAGGGGCCTTTGGGGGTGAGTGATCTGTCACATTCAACCTTTTCTTTTTGCAAATTGTTCCTTCTCATTCCCTTTTTAAGGTTTCCAAGGTCTTATTCCCATCTTTCTTTCATTCTTGATTTCCTACATTTTTCTTTATTTTCTTGAAAATCAAGATTTTTTTTTATTTTTTTTTTTGAGTAATCTTTTACAAAGTTTTTCTTTCTTAAATACTTCTTTTTAAATTTATGAAAACCTAGAGTTTGAGCTTCATCCTTCACACTTTCTCGATATCTTCTTTATTTTCTCAAAAACCAAGATTTTTAAGGAGGTCTTAAGGGTTTTTATGCAAATTTTCTAGAATTTTCACACTAACAATAACCCCTTGAAGATTTCAAGGTTTTGATGTAATTTTCTAGAACTATGGTATTAACCTGTACAGTTTTTGCAATTCTAGCACCGGTTTAATTTTTTGGAATTTTAAGGTGCCTTTTGTTCAGATTCAACAAGGATTTTTTTCTGTTCAGATTTTACAATTTCGAAGCTTTTTGCACTAATCTGTACTTTCTAGAAATTCCAGGGTTTCAGATGTAATTTTTTAGACTTTCAGATTTAACTCTTTCATTACAGATTTATGTTCTTTTTGGAATCTTTCGATGATTGAAAAGGTTTGTGTTACTTGAATTCATGCAAAGGATGGTTTATGAACCTCAGTGTTTGTGATGTTTTTGAAAAGAAAATATTGTATTATATCATTTGTTTAGATTGTTTTGATTTCAGCAAAATCATGTGTCATAGCAATTTATTGGATTGGATAAGTGGGGTGATTGAGTCCCCTGGATTGAAAGTCTCTAAGCGTAAATAGATGAGGCGATCGAGACCCTTGGGTTGAAGGTCTCAGAATCCCAATTTGTACATTTTTTGGAACCTCCAATGATCAAGGTCGGGTGGGTAAGCATGGTTGATTTGCAACAAACCACTTATGCAGACCAGGTGTAGTAGATTGACCAATTAACATATGAATGGCTCACCCATTGAGTGAAGGTCGGGTAAAGAGCATGGTTGATTTGCAAAATGCCACCTATGTAGGCCGAATGGGTTTTGGAAGAGTGTTGGCCAGTGTTGTCATGTGCGACCACACATTTGCATATGTGCACATTGAAGAGGAAATCACATATGGGACAGAGGCATATGCGATTTCTACACATGCGATCGCATATGCCACTCATGGGAAAATATGCGATCACATATGTGATGTATGCAATCGTATACAACATATGTAGTTGCATGTTGGCCAACGGCTAGAAATCTGACTGTTTGATTTTATTTTTTTTTCCAAAATCTAGCCTGTTTATCCACCATGGAGTATGTGGATAAACAATCGATAAAGAGATGTGATAATGTCCTACGTTACAAGGAATATATGGAACAAGACACATACGAAGATACAAACGTAGTTCATATAGATAAAGTCAATCCTACCCTCCTTACTTTGATAGGCCGATTTAGACAACCACCAATGGCCTCGAAAAGAGCCCAAGGGCATGGGCCCATGGGTAGATGGTGTAGACCATATCCCAAGGATGTAGTGAACCAAAGAGGTCGGAATAAAGATCTGGCTCAAACAACTTTAGAAAATCAATATAAACAAAAAGATAGAAAAATCACTATTCAACATATTGCTAAGTGGTTTTACCAAACTGGCATTACTTTTAACAAAGTTAAATCAAGAAACTTCAAAGTTATGGTTAAGACTATAGGTCAATTTGGACCTGAGCTTAAACATCCCTCATATTATGAAATGAGGGATACGTGCCTCAAAGACGAAGTTGATTATACACGATCATTTATAGCCAATATAAGGAATCATGGAAAACGTATGGGTGTTCACTCATGGCCGATCGATGGACAGATAGATATGGTCGATCTCTCATTAACTTTCTAGTAAATTGTCCAGCTGGAACAATGTTGTTGAAGTCCATGGATACATCGAGTCATTCGCATACTGAAGAATACTTGTTTTGTTTAACTTACTAGATAATGTAGTTAAAGAAATAAGTGAGGAATACATTATCCTGTAATTAGAGACAACGCAGCCTCATATGTAGCTAATGGTCGTCTTCTTAAGGAGAAGAGGTGCCATTTATTTTGGACCCCCTATGCGGCCCATTGTACTGATCTGATGTTAGAAGATACAAGTAGGTTATTTTTATATATGATTACAAGGGCTAGAAAAATCAGTCTTTATGTATAAACACGTCCTTATGAAAAAACAAATCAGGGATAACTTGCTACATCCAGCAGTCACCAGTTTCACTATAACCTTCTTAATACTACAGAGATTACACGCAAAAAAAATCAGAACTTAAAAGCTTTGTAGTATCGGTCGATTTTACAAGTGGGCCTTAGTCAAAGAAGGCTAAAGGGAAACAGGTTTAACGAATAATCCTTTCGCAAAGTTTTTGAACTCAAGTAGTAAAGGCGCTAAAAGTATCTGAGCCCTTATTCACTATGTTGCGATTGGTAGACAGGGATGAGAGGCCTCCAATGGATTACATATATGATGCGATAAAGAGGGAAAGAAATAAGATTATGGACTATTTCAACTATAAAGAGCGTAATTAAAAGCCCATTATAGATATTATAAATAGAAAATTAGGCAACCAAATGTCATCTTCATTATATTCGGCTACTTACATCCTTAACCAAGTATGTTTATTCGTTTTTCCTAATCCAACAAAAGCACTTACTATACATATGGTTGGATTTATTAATGTATTAGAAATAATGATTTCAGATAAAGAAGAACAAGACAATATTTCAACTCTACTGGACTTCTATAGAAAGAATGAGGACATATTCTCAAGGGATATCATCATCATGCATCGGACAATGAAATTGTCGAGTAAGTAGCATGAATGTCTCAACTCTCTTACAAATAATTTTTTTTACAACGTAATCTACAAATTCTAATATACTTAAACTATTTTTCTCTGCTAACCGATGACCTGCATATGGAGTGAACCTAAACAGGAATGATCCAACTCTAAAGAAGCAGCCCATTAGGATTCTTGGACTCATGTGTTCTGCCAGCGATTGCGAGCGCAATTAAAGCACGTTTGATACGGTAAGTTTAGAATGAAAATTTTAATACGTTAGTATGTTACAGACTTATAATTAGGTAATTGTAACTTCAACTTATAAGTGTAAGCTAATTAACTATATAGTCAATGCCAAATGCACTTTCTTTCATGCAAATTCACACCAAGAAAAGGAATCACCTTGAGCAAAAGAAGCTCAACGACTTGATTTTTGTCCAATACAATCAGAAATTGCAAGAACAATTCCAGACTAGGAAAGAAAAGCCTAGTTTCTTTGACCCAATCTGCTTAGATGAGCTAGATGGAGATAATGAGTGGCTCGTAGAGACGAATGACCCAATATTTGCTAGGGAGGATTTGACATGGGTGCAAGTTGAAGATGTTACATACAAATCGACACATGGAGAAGGTACTTCTACTTCCATTCAAAAGTGAAGGATAGAAGGGCGAGTAGTAGCAGTCAACTTGTGGAAGAGATTAAGGAGATAGAAAGAGGAGGAGATGATGATGATTAGGCTGAAAATCTACCATTAGATGTTGATAAAGTATTGATACATACAGATGATGAAAAAATAAAAGATAAAAAAAAGTGTATGTGGAAGAAGGAGATGACTCGGATGATGAAAATAGTGGTGGTGATCAAATGCCACAATGGCAAATCGATCAATGTATATATTAGCATTTTACCACTTTGTATTATTTTATAAATGACTTAGTGTATGACTTATTGACTTGTAAATTATATTTCCATTTTCTACAATCAATAATAATAAATAACTTCTTTATTTTGTTTACTTACTAAGTATTGATTGATATTTGTTAACTATAGTGTCAAATGTTGATGACTTAATGTTTATTTCATTATTTAATTAGTTTTATTTCACTTAAATATATTTTAAACATATAAAATTATTTATTTATTAACTTAGAAAAGTTTCCCCTACTTTCTTATAATTTTTCATATTTTTTTATTTTTAAAATTTTTTGAAAAAATTTTATATGCGATTGTGCGATCGCATATGCACACAAGCATATGTGATCACACTCGCATATGCGATATGACAACTTTGGTGCTGACCAACTGGTATAAAATCGCTCTAATGTTTAAAGGAATAAATTGCGTTGATTGTAGTGGATTATTTCATGCACAACTTACATTCAGTCATGATTTTTATTCCATATGAATTTGCATTGAAAACTTCTTTTATTTAGTCTTTGATTTGTTGGGGGTCGCACGGAAGCAAACACAAATTCAAACTAACAAGACGAAATCAAATGAAAGCAAAACATACAGAGAAAATGCAAATTTTATGTGGAAAAACCCTCACGAGAAAAAAAAAAAAAAAAAAAAAACCACGGCACAAAGCGACAAATAATCCACTATGAAAGCAATATTACAAGAGATGGATGGACTTACCGATCCAAACAACCCCAAAAACCTCCTTGAAAACCCTAACAATGCTCTTGAACCCTTAGAAACGTCTTAGAGAACCTTAACCATACCCTAATCCCGATTACACCCGATATATCTAATACCACAACCAAAATAGGAAACAAATTGTGCATTTACGCAATTCTGCGCACACCTTCGATAGGACCTTTGATGGCATCAAAGGCGAACAGTCGATGACATCGAAGCACATTCAATGCCATCAAGTAACAACCTCAAAACTGTCCAGCAATCAACTGGGATTTTTTCAAATTTTCTCGATGGGATCAAGCATCTATTGATGGCATTAAACACAAACGAGCAACCGAAGTCGACCTTCTATTATTCACACTGCCTACGTGATGCAAATCAACATGTCTTATCAACTTGTCCTCTAACTTTTCGAACGTCAAGACGTCGTCCATTGTACCTCGAATATACCGAAGTAACCATTTCACTGCCTCCCAGAGTTACTTGCTGAGGTTAGCCATTTATCTGCTAACAACACTCACCACAGGTAAATGAAATAGCTAGTCGTAGAAACCATGGCATAATCAAATTGCCAACAATGCTCAAATAGGGTACACGAGATATCACTTACTTTTCTTCATCAGTAGTAGAACATTGTTCAAAAGAAAGCTTAAAGTGAGAAGCATATAGTGTGCTAACCGGTTTCACCTTGCCCATACCGAACTTAACCAATACCTTTTCAAGGTATTTTACCTGTGATAACCATAGCATGCTCCTCTTTCTATCTCTGTGAATATATATACCGAGAATCTTCTTTGCAGCCCCTGGATCTTTCATTTCAAATGTCCCTGACAACTAAGCCTTCAACGTATCGATCTTAGAATTGTTATGGCTGGCGATAAGCATGTCATCTACGTACAATACCAGTACAGTGAGTTGACCATCATCCAGTGTCTTGAAATAGACACAATGATCATACTCGATCATATTCACTCATAGTAAACCTATAACTTATCATGAAAGTATTAAATATTTTTTACCACTACCTAGGTGATTGTTTCAGGCTATATAATGGCATCCTCAACCTACAAACTTTATTCTCAACCCCTTTTACTTTGAACCATTCTGGTTGCTTCATGTAAATTTGTTCCTCCAACTCCTTATGTAGGAAAGCAGTCTTTACATACATCTATTTCAATTCCAGGTTGTATCAGGCAACCAGCGCCAATATAAATCTAATGGACACATGCTTGACCACGGGCACAAAGATCTCATTGAAGTCAACACCCTCCTTCTGCACATACCCTTTCGCGACCAACCTTGCTTTGTATCTATCCTACTTCTTGAAGATCCACTTGTAATTGATTGATTTTCGCCCCATTGGAAGCTCCACCAGCTCCCATGTCTCATTCTTGAGCAGAGAATCAATCTCATCATGCATGGTCGTCATCTACTTCTCAGCATCAGAACCATTCAATGCTTCTTGGAAGGAAGACGAATCCCCATAATTCATAATGAAGGCGAATGCAGTCATCCCTATCTGGCAATTTCCGATCTCTCAGCGAATGTCTTTCAAGAAGCGGTTGCTCCACCTGCTCCTATACTTCTGTTTGCGGCTCATCTTCAAATTGTGTCTGACCCCTTTCAATTTTAACATCGATCGCTGCCAATTTTTCTAGTTCCTTCCTTTCGTCCTTGTAGAATAAGAAATCCTCATCAAATCTGATGTTGTGACTCAAAGTGATTTTCCAAGTGACCCAGTCGTACAGTTTGTACCTTTTCACGCCATTATCATAGCCCACAAAGGTAAGTTTCTTTGCTCTTTGGTCTAGCTCATCTCTCTCAACTAATGGTACATGAGAGTAAGTGTTGCAACCAAATACACGCAATTCTGAGTAGTCAACATCATGACCGCTCCACACTTCTTCAAGGACTTTACGGTCTATTGGCTTAGACGAGGACTATTCACCATATAACAAGATGCATTCACGACTTCAGTCCACAACTCCTTACCCAATCCAACATTACTCAGCATGCTTCAAGCTCTCTCCAAGATAGTCCGATTCATACGTTTCGCTACACCATTCTGTTCAGGTACGTGCCTCACTGTATTGTGCCTTGTAATCCCCTCATCTTTACAAAACTGAATGGATTCATTTGAAGTGAATTCACCTCCATTGTTTGTCCTTAGAACATTCAGTTTCTATCATGTTTGCTTCTCAACCATTGCCTTTCCATACCTTGAATGTAGCGAATACATCGGATTTATTTTTCAGGAAATAAACCCACACCTTCTTGGAGTAGTCATTGATGAATGAGACAAAAAATGATCACCCTCAAGCGAAAACAACAGGCGATAAGCCCCATAATTTCAATGCACATACTCAAACACTCCTTTACATATATGTTTTCCAGTCTTAAAAGTTAGTCAAGATTGTTTATCATATAAACAATGTTCACATATATGAAAATCGACGTTTTTTAAAATATGAATCAAGCTACGAGCAGAAAGTAGCTCCACGTCGTGCTCGATCATGTGGCCCAGACAAGCATGCCACAAAAGTGTCGATGCGAACTCCGCTACAGACATTGCAGCTTCACCCGATATGGTATTCCTGATCAATTTGTAAAGATTATTATTCCACAGTGCTTTCATCATTACGAGAGCCCTTGTAGAAATTGTAATGACCTAATCAAAACCAGTGAACTTGCACCCGAGTGTCTTTAGTGCCCCAACAGAGAAGATTCTTTCTAAGGTCAGAAACGTGTCTCACATCCATTAAGATACGCTCCACCCCATCAAACATCTTGATGCGTACCAAACCAATACTAATCACCTTACAAGCAATGTCATTGCCCATAAAAACTTGTCTACTATCATTCTTGTTGTAACTGGTAAACCAATTTTTGTAGGAAGTCATGTGGTATGAGGCTTTTAAATACAAAATCCAATCATTACTAATGTAATCAGATTTGGATGCGGTCAAGACATCACCACCATCCACATCCTCGCTAGATTGGCACTGTATTGGCCTCTTTCGTAGCATTATCAGACTTTTCTCCCTTCTGGACCTTAGAATTTCGACAATCTTTTTTTATGTCTTGTCATCCCACAATTCCAACACTTCATCTTACCATTCCCTTTCGATTTGGACCACAATTGAGAATTTTCCTTTTCTCATTCAAAATTTCTTCCCCTAGCAACCAACGCATCTATAGAGGTACCCTCGTTATTATCTTTCTTTCTCAACTGCTTCTCATGAAGGGCTGAGATGACGGTTTTAACATCGATGGTATCCCTACCATGGATCTATGTGTCTATTAAATTTTTTTTAAATGGTGGAAGTGAATTCAAAAGAATCAAGGCTTGATTTTCCTCTTCGATCTTAACAACCACATTCGTCAGTTTGTAAAGCAATTCACTGAAAGTGCTCGTGTTCATTAATATTATTTCCCTGTCATCTTAAAATTGTAGAATAGTTTCTTAAGATACTGACGATTGCCCAGGGATTTCTTCATGTATAAACTGTCAAGTTTCATCTATACCCCTGCGGCGGTCTTTTGATCTAGAACCTTATAAAGAACATTGTCCACTAGTCACAATTGGATTGAGGTTGTCTCCATCTCATCGGGTTCATCCCACTGTTTATCATTTATAGATGCAGGACGCTTCGCCTTACCAAGGAGAGCATGCTGTAATTCTTGTTGAACTAAAAAGCCAATCATCTTCACCTTGCATAGTTCAAAATTATTTTTACCGGTGAACTTATATGCTTCATATTTCATGTTAGATCCTTTCGTTGACATGTTTCAGATTAGAACTCAAAACCCCAACATCAGCTCTGATACCACTTATTGGGGGTCATGCGGAAGCAAACACGAATTCAAACTAACAAGATGAAAGCAAACGAAAGCAAAACGCACAAAGAACACGCAAGTTTTGCGTGGAAAAACCCTGACGGGAAAAAACCACGGCACAAATCGACAAACAATCCACTATGAAATCAATATTACAAGAGATGGATGGACTTATTGATCCGAACAACCCCAAAAACCTACTTGAAAACCCTAGCAATGCTCTTGAACCCTTAGGAACATCCTAGAGAACCCTAACCATACCATAATCTCGATTACACCCGATATATACAATACCACAACGGCGCACTGACGCAGTTCTACGTGCGCCTTTGATGGCATCGACGGCCACCGAGGACCAATCAATGACATCAAAGCACCTTCGATGCCATCGAGTAGCAACCTCCAAAATTGTCTAGCAATCAACTGGGATTTTTTCGAATTTTCTGGATGGAATAAAGCGTCTGTCGATGGCACCGACATTTGCTCAATGGAATCGAGTGGTCTGTCGATGACATCGACAAACTCTGTTACAAATATATTTAAGATATTGACAACATGATTTTCAAGTTTTGCATTAAAAAATTCAGTATTTTGATGAAGATGTTTTATTCAAATCGTATACGTTTTCTTTTCAAACATGTCTCGAGAGTCGAGATTTACTCATTAGGCTTCAGAACTTATCCTTTGAGATTTTAAATTTCAAGATCAGGGTCTTGTAGAGGAGCATAAGAAGTGGACGCTTAGCTATCTTTATTTCAATGGATAAGTTATGAAGCAAGCACCTTCGATGCCATCAATTAGCAACCTCCAAAACTGTCCAGCAATCAACTGGGAATTTTTCGGATTTTCTCTATGGGATAGAGCATCTATCGATGGCATCGACATTTGGAATTGAGTGGTCTGTCGATGACATCGACAAACTCTGTTACAAACGTATTTAAGACATTGACAACATGATTTTCAAGTTTTGAATTAAAAAATTCAGTATTTTGATCAAGATGTTTTATTCAAATCCGATATGTTTTCTTTTCAAACTTGTCTTGAGATTTACTCATTAGGCTTCATAACTTACCCTTTGAGATTTTAAATTTCAGAATCAGGGTCTTGTAGAGGAGCATAAGAAGTGAACACTTAGCTATCTTTATTTTTGTTTTAAATTTAGTTTCCTTTAGAGTTTCAAATTCAATTGTAAAGAACTTGAAGTAGAAAGTTATATCTGACTTTGGATTATGGTGGTAATGATTTTAGTAGTTGTAATGTGGTTATTTTATTTTACTTAATGGTTATTTGGTTTATTTTAAAGAAATGAATGTTTTATGGAATTGTATTATGTAATGGGCAAAACACTCACCTGCGAACCAGTTCGCACAGACTACCTACGAACTTTTATGAGAACTCATCATATCTGCTGAGTCTCGAAAATTTGAACGGTCCACGTGAAGCATAACCTCATAAAACCCCCTGGTACCAATTTTTACTTTGAACCAAAACTTCGGTGGGCCATAAAAATGCAAACAGTTTCTTCCCTTGATTTGAATTTCTCTTTGTTATGGCCCACCAAAATCTTAGATCAGGGTGAAAATTCACCCCCTAAGGTTTCATGGGATTCCGCATCTTATGGACCGTTCGGATTCAACACCCATGACATGTGTGCAAAGGTGCACACGTGCGTAGGTGAGCATGCCTCTATGTAATGGTTTGTGAATTTTGGTTTATAAATGTGCAAAATATGAGTCATGCCCTTAGGTGTGGGATAGGGGTCGATTATACCCGAGTGATGGATTTCAGGACCTGACACACACAATTCAAGTTTCCTAAATAGCTAAATTGATCAAAATCAAACTTTAAAAAAATAATAATAATAAAATAAAATGGACCTCAGCATTGAAGTCATGGGTTCAAACATAAGAGGAATCATATGGTCGTAATCATTAACAAAAATATACTTTGCTGACATGTATGGATTCAATACCTTCATGGGGATATCGAGCCCTTAAATGACACATGGATTGCCAATCATTAATCTAGACTTTGTTGCATATCACCACCAATCAGATGATCCCTATCTATCCAATCAATATCACAAAAAATGGACAGTCAAGAGAAAATAGCAGTCCCATAATTATCTTGGAACATACTCTGTGGACAACAACATGTATTGCTTATGATTCCAAGGCAGCACTTCCATCAGATGATGTCAACCAATCTATGGCTCGCGAAAATACGATTATGACAAAATGGTGAATTGCCTAGACAAAACAAAACCATAATCCTAGACAAAACAAAACAAAAGACAACTAAAACCTTATGCCTTGTAATTGCCTAATCTCAAACCTTGATTTTTTCATTTTTTTTTTCTAACTTAAAAAACTTTAAAAAATACTGTAGTGTTATTGTAGCAGATACTGTTGTGTCACCAAAAGATTACTGCAGCACATTATTATAGCAAGTACTACAGCACAATCTAGTAATAGACACCTTAGCAAATAAAGAAGTACTAAAAACTGAAAATCAGCCCCTCCTGTAATCTTGGGAACATGTTTAATATGCATGAGACCCACAGGATGAGTCATATGGCCAACAAATTGGGCCTTTAAAACACATCAGCATTACCTTCTTCCAATCATTCGGGTTTGCATTAGCAGGCCTCATGTCCTAAGATTGATAGATCACAATGGCATGTGAAGCTGCCAAAACAAATTGCAGATCAACAAGGTTCATCGTGATGCTTGACCATGCCCATGGAGACAACAAGCAGAGTTTTTCTACCAGAAAGAGAAACTTTATGGTAAATTTGGAGAGATGCCTCTAAACGAGGTTTTATATCTGTTTAATCCTGATCCTACTGATGTTGATTAGTATAGTTTCTAACACAGAATACAAGACAGCCACATGAAATGCAACAACAACATGTACAAAATTCCTGTACATCAGCAAACTAATGCTTGCTAATGACCTGGGCCCAATAATTCCTTTCAAACCAGATGCCCCATTCTGTGGGCCAGCAAAGGTCATAAGAATGTGCAGTTCACTTTCACTTCCAACACATAATCAGTGCACCCAGATCTCCCACCATCCAAACATTGGGTTGGAAATCCAACATGTAAGATCATACTTTGGCATTGTGTTGTGATGCACACCCACTATAATTGGATGATGGAGGAAATGCTACTGATTGTGTGTACATGATCTTTTCCCAATATGTAAAACTTATGTTTAGGTTTCAAGATGCTGAAGTAACCTACCCAAGCTACTAGATTCTGCTCTCCTGATTTCCTGGAGGTGTCAAGTGCCTTACGTCCTGTGATCAGCTCCAACAGAACCACACCAAAGCTATACACATCTGATTTGAGAGTCAGCTTACCAGACATCGCATATTCCGGAGCACAGTATCCATATGTACCCATCACCCTCGTCGAAACATGAGTCTTGTCACCCACAGGGCCAAGTTTAGCAAGACCAAAATCGGAAAGCTTGGGATTGAAATCATTGTCCAACAAAATATTTGCAGATTTCAAATCCCGATAAATAATAGGTGGGTTAGCTTTGACATGCAAATACTCAAGACCTCGAGCAGCACCGATTGCAATCTTGATCCGTGTGTTCCATCCAAGTGGCTCTTGGTGCGGTCGCAGATCTGAAGAAAAAAAAGTTACTAGCTTTTCAGTAACAACATATTAATGGTTTAGGTAATAAAACAACCCTTACAAATAAAAGATAATGCAGAACTTGTTATCTTGCAGACAAGCTGTCTCAAAGGACAAAGTTAAAGAATGCCAATCGATATTATAGAACATAATCTAGGACCGTTGAGACTTCTTAATGATTGCTAATCCAATGGATACAGACAATTATAGGAAGCAAGAATAAGAAGCAATGCAGATCTTTCACTAATTGGTAGGCAATCAACCATGCAGATACATACATAAAAAGTACATATACCATGACACTGTTGATTTATCAGGCATCAGAATTGCTAAAGCCATGCCCAAGAATAGTACAGGTAAATTACATTCAAGGTTACAGATCAATTTTTGGAGAATAAATCCTCATGTTCCTAAAACGCTAACAATGGAAATGGTGTGAAGAGATGCCCTATAATCCTTGCCTACCCATGGAAGACAGCCATCATAGGGAAGCATTGAGAGATCTAACAGCACTAGAGTTTTGGTATATTCCAAAAAGGACAAAGTACTGAACAGTTTTAACTTGGCTAGGCAAACTTGTAAATAGTAGTGACTTGATTGGTTCAGATTGAATACTTCACAAACTGAAGCAAACGACATTTATATGTGAAATGTATCAGTTCGGTTCTCTTCCCTACATTGAGTGAAACAAGAAATGTACAAAACTCAGTTTTAAAGGACTGATTTGTTTTTTCGAGGTGACTTTATGCTAGGCAAACAAATGAACAGAGAGAACAAATGAGGAAACAGCATTAAGCTCCTACAAATACTCAGTAAAGATGGCTCCTTTAAAAAATTCTAGAAATGCAAAATAATATAAAAGCATTTCATGTTGTAAGCATGGGCCTTAGAACTTACCCTCCCTACCCCTAAAGTTTTGGTAACCAAATTAACAGGCACTGTTTTAAATATCAACAATATCGGCCAATATATCCCACGATATATCTAGTATCCCACTAGTGCGATACAAAATGCACAAGTAGTGCTATACATCCCACATGTTCGATATAGTGAGCATTTTCGAATTTCAATGCTCTTATTTTTTGTAAATCATGTTAAATTAGTGTCAAATTGTTACAAATTCATGATTTTTCATGTTCTGCATGAAAAATCATGGATTGGGGGCTTCGATTTCAAGATTTGGAGGAGATGGGTCGAGTTGCAAAAAATGAAAAAAAAAAAAAAAAAATCAAAATTTCCCAATTTCTTGCAAATCGTTTGCAATCTTTGTGTTCAAACATCACATCAAACATGTTTGTAACCTAATCTAGTTATTCTTCTTTTGCTTTTGAATGTATTGCTTGTGTTTCCACACGTCTTCTTACATTTATAAATTATATGAATAGACATTGAATATACTTGCATCAATTCAGTTAGACAACGCATAGATTAGGAAGGACCCCATACAAAGAAAACATATTATGTGTACTTCTTTGTTGTAATGTTTTGATTTATAAGTGTGTATTGATGTCTTTTTTAACAATCACCGAAGTTTCATCGAAAAATTCAACCAATTTCCCAATGTTTCCCCATGTTTCCAACAACGGCGATACATTACACGATACAACCAATATATCCCCTGCGATAACTGATATGTATCCATATCCCAAAAATGCGATACGTAACGCGATACTGATATTTCAAACACTGTTAACAGGTATAATTTTTTGGCACAAAAACTTTCAAACAACACCTCATAGAACCACTTCTAACGTCAAAGGGGTGCAAGGCCTGAAAAATTTCTCATTCACGCAGTAGAGGCTCCTTTGTGTATGGCTAAATTTATGTAATAAGTCATTAAAAAACTGTTTTTGTGAAACTTAAAACAACTTTTAGACTGAAGACAATAAAAGGATACTTTCAAACTGTTGGCAAGTTGTTTGATATACTTCCAATGTGGCTGAAAAAAAAAAAGACACTGGATTCCCTCCACATATGATAAATCAAGTACCACTCCCAGAAAGATAATATTGAATACATAAGAGATCATCACAGTGGCCACTTGTCTTGCTTTGTCTTTAGCAGTAAAAAAGACAATTGCAACTGAAAGAAATCATCCTATTTATTTGTAATGGGAAATAGGCAACAAACAAGGAATCATCAAATGATACGTATTCATCTCCTTCAAAACTTGTGTGTTCTATATCAGAAACTAGATCCCTTCTTATCAATAGAATGCTTGTATTCTCAGATATACCTAGAGAGGCTACAAGGTTGCCAACTCTCTTGCAAAAGAGGGAGTGAAGAGAAGGTACCTCAAAATCAGTTCATCACTGACTCTACTTTGAAGTATTAATTTTATTTTTTATTTATTTTTTTTATTTTTTTTGTTTTTTGTTTTTTTACTTAATAAATTTAGTTACCATTGGAAAAGGGACAAATTGCAGCTACATCCCCTCAGTTATATGACAATTATACTTACATCACCTCTATACAATCAGTACCAAATGACAAAAATACCCTTGTCTAATGAGTTCGTTCTGCCCACATAGGCCTACTGTCATGTATAGATGTCATTCAAACTCCACATCAGGATTGCTCCACCATAAAAAAAACGGATGCCCAAAAAATTAGACTAATCCAATCATCAAGTGAGCTAGTTACAACATAGAAAATAATGGACAGCACCCAAAGACCTCCAAATTCATGTAATGGGCAACCTTATGGTTGGATCATCCTGATTTTGGTGTGTACATTTTTTCATGTTGGAACAATAATGTCGAATGGGTTGGACAACATTAGGGCTGCAACTTGGGTCCGTGTTAACCCTAACCCAAGTTTTGGTCAAGTTAGGTTGGGTTGCCGAGAACCTTGGGTTGGGTTCAGGTTGAAAAATGCCAACCCAATTTGAATTCAAGTGGGGTTCGGGTTGAGCAAATTCAGGTCGGGTTGAGAATACTAATATATTTGGGTCAGGTCGGGTTGGATTCAGGTTTGGCACCTCCGGTTGGAATTCGAGTCGCATCAGCTTGCGGGTTGGGTCTTCTTGACATCGGGTTGGGCTCTGGTTGACCCTCAGCCTGACCCCACCTGCCTGAGTTGCACCCCTGGGTGACATACACACTGCAGTGGACCCACACGTCTCTAACTAGTTGCATATGAGATAGGGGTAAAACAGTTAATTGGTAACAGATAAAGGTGCCAATAGATGGTGTTTCCTTTTATGGGGAAATCTGCAACAAAACTTTCGAACGAAGGGGAGGTAATAATCCAAAACAGAGGGGACGCATGTAATTGTCATGTAACAAAGGGGAGTTGGGAGCAATTAACACCCCCCCCCCCCCCCCCCCTGATGCAGGGAAGGATGTGAGGTCCAGCAGGGGAGGGGATAACTATTCCAAATCCACGGAACTTCTCTGGACTCCTCATAGTGATGCCTCGAATCCACGAGGAAAAATAAGAAAATAGGATAATTCTAGAAAATTCATAATAAATTGATTGATGATGAAAAACAAGCTTACAACCTCTTCAATAATAACATAAACCCTAGGAAGAAGTTCCGAACTCATACTATTACTAAAACGCCTAGAAATCGTGACTTACTATAAATAGTAAAGTTACTATTTATATTAGGTTAGGTCATGATTTCCACTAGACCTCATGGTTTTTGGCCAAAAATAGTAAGTGTCCTATTTGACTCAATCATGCAATTCTCCTAATTATTCTAAGCACTTTTCATGTTGGACACAACTCCTAAAGCCCAACGGATCAAGAGTTATACTCAAACAAAAACTTATTATAAATAGTAAAAACGAAATTAAAACAGGAATTTGACTGTTGATCTGATGGTATTTCACAAATTCGGCATGCACAACCCGGCGTAGTGGGGTTGGGTGGCTAAAGTAGCTCGTCCTACCCCAAAATCATATACGGTACGTCTGATAGCTCATTCTGGTTTGCGAGATACGTTCGTTTTAAGTTCTAACAGTCTGAATCATTTCCATCTCTAATCGGGCCTTTTCTGATCCATCTTGACCATGAAAGTGTCCGCGACCCACTCTATAGACTTACTATTTATAGACAGTCATGATTTCAACTAGACTTCATGGTTTTCAGCCAAAAATAGTAAGTGTCCTATTTGACTCAACCATGCTATTCTCCTTGGACGCAACTCCTAAAGCCAACCGGATGAAGAGTTATACTCAAACTAAAACTTACTATAAATAGTAAAAACGAAATTAAAACAAGAATTCGACCGACCGTCGATCTGATGGTATTTCGCAAATTCGGCATATGCAACCCAGCGTAGCAGGGTTGGGTGGCTAAAGTAGCTCGTCCTACCCCAAAATCATATGATATGTCCGATAGCTCATTCCGGTTTGCGAGATACGTCCGTTTTGAGTTCTGACAGTCCAAATCATCTCCGTCTCTGATCAGGCCTTTTCTGATCCATCTTGGCCATGAAAGTGTTCCCCCCCCCCCCCCCCCCCCCCCAAAAAAAAAAAATAAATAAATACAAGCCAGAAATTAGTATCAAGCAAAAAAAAAAAAGACTGGCAAAACAATAAAATTCAATTCCAATGAATACAAGACTGAGCTAGAAACCATCAAGTTACTGTTTTCATAAACTGATATGGTCACGCGATTCATTTCCCACTCAAGGGACCTACCAAACAGATGATCTCCCAAACAGCCCATAGACATGTACTCATAAACCAATAGCCTCTGATCTCCCTCAGCACAGTACCCGACCAGGTTGACAAGATTAGGATGGTGCACAAGACTTAGCATGAGAACCTCCACAATAAATTCTTGATTTCCCTGAAGTCCTTCCCGATTGAGTTGTTTGATTGCTACAACCTGCTCAGACAAAATCAGCATTCCAATGCATCCATCCATTGACAAATTTCCATAAAACCAACAAATAGAAAATTATACACAAAAAAGAAAAAAATAAATAAATTATCCCACCCACAACAATACCATTTTGACAAAACTCATGTTATACATTCAAAATCCATTAAAATAAAAATTAGTAAAAATAAGCATTCGAAGAATTTTCAAAAAATTTCTTCGATTTTTCTACTATCAATGATCAAAAGAAGAAGGGAGAATCGAATCCATTGTGCAAGGGAGAAGCACTGCACAGAGTCCATGGTCAAACCATTCATATCATGGGCCTTACCATGAACAGACCACTTTACAAAATCTGCATTGATCAGATGATCTTGACCACAAAAGAACATCGGATAAGGAATGGACAATCTTAGACACAAAAGCATAATCTCGACCAATTGGATGCATGGGATTCTCCAATTAATCGGATTGCAGGAAGATCCCCATCCACAACAGGACCCACCCAATGAACGGTCCAATCACCGAAAAAGAATAACAAGTGCCCTGTTTCTGTGCAATTTTTCTACTAATTCTGATCAGAAAACAAAATTACAATCCAACATGATGATGATGATGAATGAAAGAATGAAGTCAGACAATTACCTGGGCAGTATCCAAATATCCTTTATAAACCTTCCCAAACCCGCCTTCCCCAATCACATTCGAAGCCTTGAAATTCCCTGCGGCCGTCACGAGCTCCCAAAAAGTAAAGCTCCTAATGTTGCTGCATTTCTGGCCACCACCACCACCAAAGCCCTCCAACTTCCTGTCTAATGACATCTTTCCTTTCTCTGAAAAAAAAAAAAATCAAAAATCAAAATTTCAAAATTCCAAAATCATGAAAACCCTCTACAATTCCTACCAAATCAAATCAATCCTGACCATCAGTTTCCTTACCGATACCATCAAAAGACATCTTGTTTCTACCCTTGCCTGCAAGAAAAATATATATTAAAAAAAATCGAAAAAAAAAAATCATAAAGAAAGGAAAATGAGCGGGAGAAATTACGGGAGGAAGAGGAATCGGTGGACGGGCGAGGAGCGGGTCGGATGCCTTTGATCTTGTTGCCTTCCCTGTGGCGAGGGCTTATGCAAGGAAAGCAGCTCATTCTGAAGAATTACGAGAATGCCCCTGGACCTACGACCAAGCTCCTGTTATGATCCCATCTCTTTCTTCCTCCTCCCAAACCCTAGCTAAAATGCAGAGAGAATTCTCTGTCTCTTTATTCTTCCTTTTCTCGCGGCCAGAAATTATTAAAATACATAAATAAATATTAGGAATTATAAAACAAATTCAGGAATTAGATTTTTTTATTTTTTATTTTTGTTGAAACGGGAGCGTAACGGAAATGGCTCTAAAATGAAAAATAGCTGGAGTTTGTTTCTCCGACGGAGGTTTTGGACGGGAATAGCGGTGGTAAACCGATTATTGCGGTATACAGGTTGGAGATGATACACGGCAACATGTGTGTATACGCCTCTCTGCGATTCTCGTGGAGAGGAAAAACAAGAGCCGTGAAAAAGCGACGCTCTTCCCTCCTCTCGGGAAGAGATAGCGACGCGCGTCCGTACATTCTCTCTCCTCTCACCCCCTCCTCTGTATATAGAAAGACGGTGGGCCTGTTCGCAATTACTGTTGATGATCGTTGCCTCTCGCTCTCTCCGTTCGTCCCGCCCTCAAATTTTATATCATTTATGGAGGGAGAAGAAGATGAAACATCCCAGCTCTGTCGGGTCCATCGTATTTCAAATGAAAAATCCAGTCCGTTCATCAGTAGGGAATCATTATTTGAACTGTAAATACAAAATAGTAGATTTTTAGAAAGCTCTTATGAGCCACACCATGAGAACAATGTAAATTTCTCTTAAAAACATTAAATTCACCTTGTGTTTCTATCCTATGTGTCGGATCTTTCTGGTTTTTTAATATTCACTTCATACTGAGTATTTACATCTGATTAACGGGTTTGATGAAATATTTGTAGATTCATTAAACTACAAAAAAACCTATGGTTGGCATTCCATCTCCGTTTTCCCTTGTGGTGTGGCCCATCTGAGTTATGGATATCGTTGATTTTTTGGAGAATGGAATTACAATCGAAGTAAGGAACCTGATAGACGGAGTGGATGTTAGAGAAATAACATAGTGGGACCCACGGAGGTTGGCCGTTTCCGGTCCGGAGATGATACAGCGGAGACGGGAGATGGTAGATCCATCTCTACACAGCACGTGTGGCAGGGTTACGTGAAAATCAGGTCAGACCATAAGCAGGATCCTAACATTATTTTTTAATGGCTTAGAATTCACTCATGTTAGATGATCCTATACGTTCGATCTCTGCCTGCTAAAATAACGGTGGAAAAAAGAAATTTATGCACTGTGATAAACCGATGGTAAAATTAATGGATTGGATTGTTTCATGGAATTTAATTTTGAAACGTAAGACATCCGTACTTGTAGAAGAATATGCGTGCACCCGATTGATACATCACCCTGCCATGCTCCCATTGAGGGATGAATGTACCCTATTACGGTTCTTCCGGCTCTACACTGTCATCTTCCTTGCACCGGGGCAGGCTGTGGGACGCGGACGAGGATTAGCCACTGACATGCTAGAGTAGCGAGAATAGCTGCTTAAGTGACGTCACCGAGTTATGTAGGGCACGCCATGATGTATGTTTTGTGTCCACATCGTCCACCACTCGGAGATATCATTTACTGACACGAGGCCAAAGAAAGAGTGAAATCCTAAGTTAGAGTATACCACACCAATAAAAATAGCAGGGAGAGTGATGCCTACCGTCTAAAACTTCTAAGGGACACAAAAGCTTTTGATCAAGCTGGTATTTTGTGTTTGTCATTCTTTTACATCTGTGTTAACTTATAAAAAGGTTGGATCTCAAATAAATATCACAGCGAACCATAGTAAGGATTCAAAGGTATACATCACTGTCTCCACCGTTTTTTTGTGGTGGGTCTACTCAACTACTCAGCTTCTTTTTTTTTTTTTTTTTTTTTTTTAAATCATGTCGTGTCGTAAAATGAAACATAGTGAGGCCAATAAAACTCAGTGACATCACTTCTGTAGCTGTTTAATCAACCTGCCAGTAGCTAACCGGCATTACTGACGGATTGATTAACTAGACTTTTACTAAAGGGACGTGAGAGTAGACCCCGCTATAGAAAATAATGGATATAAGTAACGATCACCCTATTAAAAACTTATAAGGGCCGCAAAAAGTCCTAGATACGGCTGATATTTGTGTTTTCTATTCTTCAATGTCCGTGTTAAAGTTGATCTCAAATAAACATCATGAATATTTCAACAGTAGGCATCACTCTCTCCATTTATTGCAACGGTGGGGTCTATCACTGCCCTAGATCTGACTCATCCATTGTCTTTTGCGTTAAAATGATCTCTCCAAATGAATAGGCGGTTTGGATATAACAAATACATCATCTGGCTCCACAACTGACTTCAACGCTACTCAACCTGTTCGTAGCAAACCGCCTCCGGGGGCTGTGGCTCTCGAGTTCATCTTGCCTCTGTCGCAACTCATGAATTCCTTCTTGTGTCGCCACAATGGGGTTCACATGATGAAATTTTATGATAACTTGAACCGTTCATCATTTTAGCAATAGTTTAAATAATATATGATATAAGATCAGGCTTCAGTGATGTTCCTTGCCATTGATTTGTAATATTGAATATGAGCAATTGAAAACCTTCCTTTTCTATACGCAGTGATGATCGAAGAGTTTGTTAATTATAATTTCATTGATATGGTCTAATAAAATGGCCTCTAGTACATGGACGGTTCTGATGATTGGACATAATAGCACGTAGGCCCGATTTAGGCGACAGATACGGTGGATCCTGAGACGCGACAGAGAAAAGGCGAAAAACGGGCCCGTGCCTCACCTCACCTCAGCGATATCATTTTCACGAATGCTATTTGCCCAAGGAAGATCCGCTGCTGAGGAATCGGGAGAGGATTCGGTGTTAGCCGGGTAAGTAACACCTTAGTGGTTGTTACCCTACCTTAGGGCCCATCTTGATGATATGTTTATATCCACGCTGTCCATCCGTTTCTCTAGACTATTTTAGAAGGCGGTTCAAAAATTTAAGCAGATACAAATCTTAGGTGAATAAGACCACAGGAAACAGTTGTGATTGAGTGCCTCACCATTAAAAATTACAAACGGACCATTTTAAGGTTTTATTAATTTTATTTGTCATCCTAACAGTTGATAATGTCAAGAAGATATAGATGAAATAAAAATACAAAGATACGCTTGATCCAAAACCTTTGTGGCCCACAAAAGTGATGGTCCATTAAAGATTTGTATCTGATTTGTATCTTCTTAGGGTTTGGATATACCTACTAAAATGAGATGTAACGATAGATGGACGGAGTGGATATACAAAAAGTATATCAAGGTGGGCCCCACATGGTTAGGTAAGGATAACAGCTAATCCGCTCCCTGTGGAATCATATGAAGTAGGGTGGTGGACCACGCCTCTAAAAAGAGTGATAAATGACTATTAAAAACATTCTGTGAGCCATAAAATTTTTGGATCAAACTAATTTTTGTATTTTTATTTTTTTTCCTTTATAGAGGCTTTCTCAACATCAACAAATTTGAATAAAAAATAAAGGCCATGAAAACCTTTCAGTGGCTCCTTCCCAAGTTTTTAATGGTGAGGCAATCAAACAGTACTATTCACATACGTACCTTCTAAAATTTTGAAAAAATTTACCACAGTACTACCCATTTATGGCCATTTACCTCAACAAAATAAGTCTCAGCTATACGGATGACTTGCCAAACGTAAAAAATGCCCTTACTTTTTCCTTCAAGCAGATCAGCTGGTGCTCAAAGACGAGCGCCGATGCTCCTTGAACACGGAGTTGTATGAATGGTTCAAAAGAGATCAAAGTTACATGGCCTCACAGTTATGTATTTATTATATCCGCAATGTTCATCTATATTTCGGAATCATTTTGGAGCATTATCAAAAAAAAAATAAAAATAAAAATCATATCTAAAGATCAACTAGACCATACCACAAAGAGTAGGGAAAATTGATTTTCACAGTCAAATCTTGTAGGGCCCATCATAACATTTATTTTTCATATAATCTATTCATAAGGTAACAAAAACATAGATGAAGAGGAAAAACAAATTTCATGATGATCCAAAACTGCTATAACCCTAAAAGGGTTTCAATGGTAGACATTCAATTCCCCACTGCCTTTTACAGTGCGGTCCACTTGATAGTTAGTTCTATCTTGTTTTTCTTCTCAAGCCTTAATATGAGGTCGCCAAATAGATGGACGGTTTGGATATAACACAGACCTCATGATGGGACCCATAAAAGTAATAGAATTCTATAGGAAAAAATAAAAAGGGCCAGCCTGCTGCGGCACCATGGCCGGGGCAATTTTTTGTTTTGATTTTTACTTTCCTTATATTTTTCACTAGTACGTAATTATGTAAATATGTATGCAAAAGTATATAAAAATATTTTTTATCATTTCATTCATTTCTTTGTCTATTTATTTAACAAGCATATCTCCTAAACTAGAATGAGTTACTTTACGTACTATGTATGATTTTGGGTTAGGAGAAGCTAATTTAGCCAACTAACCTAGTTATTTTCTAAGATTTCATTGGGTCGATGGTCGAAAATCCATTTCATTCACTTCACGATAAATATCAATTAGTTCACAGTCAATTTCATTCATTTCATTCACTTCGCGGTCAATTTCAATCAGTTCGCGGTAAATTTCATTAACTTCGTGATCAATTCCATGCATTTCGCAGTGAATTCCGATGAATTCTCTTCACTTCACGGTCAATTCCATGCATTTCGAGGTCAATTCCCTTCACTTCATGGTTAATTTCATACGTTTTGCAGTCAATTCCCTTCACTTTGGGTCAATTACATGCATTTCACAGTCATTTCCATTCATTTCATGGTCAACTCCCTTCACTTCATGGTTAATTCCATGCATTTCATGATCAATTAAGGCGATTCCCCTTCACTTCATGGTCAATTTCATGCATTTCACTGTCAATTAAGGCGATTCCCCTTCACTTCACGGTCAATTTCATGCATTTCACGGTCAATCCTGGCTCGATGAAATGCATGGAATTAACCATGAAATGAAGGGAATTGACCATGAAATGCATGTAATTGATCGTGAAGTGAAGGGAATTGATTGTGAAATGAATGGAATTGACTATGAAATGAATTGAATTGATTGTGAAGTGAAGGGGAATCGTCGGAATTGACCGTTAAATGCATGGAATTGACTGTGAAATGAAGGGAATTGACCGCGAGATGCACGAAATTGACCGTGAAGTGAAGGGAATTGACCGTGAAATGCTTGGAATTAACCGTGAAATGAATGAAAATGATCGTGAAGTGAAGGGAATTGACCGTGAAACGCATGGAATTGATTGTGAAGTGAAGGGGATTGTAAGGCCCGTATCTTAGTCCATACCATCCGCAGATTTTCACGTTCATCTCTATCGAATTCCGGCGACCTGAGACCTGTAATCGGCATTTGCGCATGATCCTAAGTCGCACCCCGTCAACCTGAGTCGACTCAACCCGAGACTTATACCCTAGCGATCGCGCCATCGCCGCGTCTCATGCACCAAGGTGATACCCATGCTAGTAGCAGTGGGCCCACGCATATCTCAAGGAAACGCCACACATTTGTGATGTCCAAGAGAGAAATCTCTACAAAATATCCTATCAATGTCAAGTACATATCAAGTACAATACATCAATCAACCTATCACCCAAAACATCACTCACCCCATCACAACCCATACCTCTCTTACACAACAACCCCAAAAGTCAACATTTTCATCTCATCTCCTCTCTCTGTCTCTCATCCATCACTCCATCCCATCTTCTCTCTCTTATTTCTCCCTTATCTTCTAAGCAATTCAAAAAAAAATTCCAACGTCCAAGCTTTTCTAACCTCCAAGAGAGTTTTGTGTGTGGACCACTTCCTAACCCTCTCATCCCTCATCTCAACCCTTCATACTTCATCATCTTTCATTAAGATCGAAGCCAAGGAGTTTGGTGTTCCATCGGACCAAGAAGATGTACAGTGGGTGATCTTGGATATACATCGTTTATTTTTATTTTTTTGAGATTTAAGGGCCCATATATGGTGAAACCCATCTTGATATACGCTTTGTATCAAAGAAGGGCCCATAGTGGCAGGGCCCCTCTGTCATTGCCGATCTCTCTCTCTCTCTCTCTCTCTCTCTCTCTCTCTCTCTCTCTCTCCCTCTCTCTCTCCCTATGAACAATGACTCACCTATGATGTGTGTATTTTATCCATGTCATCCAAGAAGTAGGCCACCTTGATCTCGATTTGGGGCCTGCATGACCAGACGATCACACGGGCTCGGATGAAAGGGAAAAAGAAATATCAGCTTGATTCAAATATGGTGGCCCACTACATGGGACCATCGTGATGTATGTGCACCATATGAGCTTGCTGGATGGTGGGCTGGATGCTGGAGGTATAAATAATATATATATATATATATATATATATATATATATATATATATATATATATAATATTCATATGATGGTGGGCCCTACGTGGGACCCACGTATGGGAAATTGGATTGGTTGGCGTACGCCTCACACCAGCAATCTGCTGGCATCACCAAGTGTTGTGGGACCCACTTGTGTGGATTTCATCCACACCGTCCATCCATCTGGACAAGACCCACCCGACATGTGGATCTCATCCACATCATCCATCTGTTTCGTTCGCCTGATGGACGATGGGCTAACACACGCAGCTGGCAGCTGCATACATCAATAGGCCTTGTGGGACCCACGCAGCTGGCAGCTGCAGACATCAGCAGGCCTTGTGGGACCCACGCAGCTAGCAGTTGCTATCCTGACGTCGGTAAGTTCTATGGGTCCCGCTCATAAGGTATGTGCTATATCTATACCGTTCATCCCAGGGAATGAGACAAATCCAAATATCTGGTGGAGCACACCACCGGTCCTGTGCATGTGGGGCCCACATAGGATACATGTGTTTTATCTTGGTCATCTATTAGGAGGACCACACAACAAATGTAGTAGGAGATTGAACTTATACCATTAAAACCATTTAAGTCTTAATGACTTTTATGATCAAATTGGTTAGGAAATCAACATTTAGGTGGCCCCTGTGGATTTTAAAGAGTGGAAATCGTTATCTCCACCGCTATTTGTGGTATGGTCTAGATGATCTTCGGTCTTCATCTCCGCTGCTATTTATGGTGTGGCCCATGTCATGTGGCCCACTTGATATATGAGACCCATGGGCGAGGCCCAATGTGATGTATCTGAGGCCCATGGGTGAGGCCCAATGTGATGTATTTGAGGCCCATGGGCAAGGCCCATTATGATGTATTCGAGGCCCATATGACGTGGCCATTGTGTTATAAGTGGGGCCCAATACGATGTATGTGTGGCCCATTACGTTGTGAATGGATCCCCTGTGTGGGCTACTCCTTGGGAGCAATGTTGGTTAAATGTCCACATTGATAGGTAGTGATGGTTGAATGTCCATACCGTGACCTTCCTTTAGGCCTCGTTAAGCCCATTCGCATCATTCTCTAAGGGGGTCAACCCAAATCACTGGGCCCCATTGATATTGCGTGATCCATCTATTCGTTGGGATAACCCAAGATGTTGGGTCCCCATTGGTTGTTAGTAGAATTATTTATTTTATTTTGGAGTCCATCTACGACTCATTTTGGGCCCCCTAAGGCATCTTGTGGGCCATGCAATAGTAGGGTGAAGGAACCCTTTCTGAATCCTTAAGTTTGTAGGTAGGCCACTTAGGCCTAACCTTAATATAAGGGGGAGTACATGATCATTATATAATATGCTTGGTATAACTCCACGATCCATGCCCATACGCATCATATGTATGCTTGATATGAGGAGTAATTGATCATAACACATGTCATTGGGCAGATTATTATGGTACTCCCTAATAGGGGGAGTTACCCATACGAGCGCGCAATACATATAAGATTGTTACATGATTGGATAGCGTGATTCATGCATCTCGCATTGTGTGACATGAATACTGTACGCCCTAGCAACATTAGGGCCGTAACCTCCACAGGCATATCGTGGTTGGTAGGATTGGACATTAAAAATCTTATTTTACATGGGGTGTTATAGATGTCCCTGGGTGAAATTTCCTAAACCCTTATGGTACCAAGATGTTACTCCAACGTCTAAACCAAGTGGATACATGAGCGCCGAGTGTCGAGTACCAGAAGGTCGTGCTTTCCACTATATCGTGGTCGGTTGGAAGGGGGTGCGGCCTTACCCCCCCTAAGAGAAGGGGGTAAAGCTAGGTTGAGTTTGACCAGCTCAAGGGATGGGTCCGCTATCGACGAGTCGGACTCGATATTAGTAGACGGATGGTGAGATCTCTTCCACTCACCTTGTTGCGTGATGGGACGGCAATCTGATTTGGAGTGTATTAAACCATGGTGATATTCCAGAGTTGATCTATATTGATATATGAACTCAAATGAGGATAGTAAACTTGAGTTGCATCTCATATCGCATGGCCTTGGTATGGCCGACATCATTCATGCATTGCATCACATAGCCTTGGTATAACTAATAGTATTCATGGATTCATCAGTATATTTTGCATTACTCTGATATTGCATAATTGTATTACTACATTGTGTGCACACTTTCACCACCCTCTAAGATTTTCGAAAGCTTATGCACGACTGTTGCATGCAGGGGACGTTGGATCGCAGCTGCGCTAAGGTAAGAGCGCATAACAGATCATCTTGGAGCTTTTGTCTATCATCATTGTATTTCCCTTTATACGCATTATACTTATAAATTTTTTATCATAGTGAAAATATGATGGAGTTTTTAGTTGTTGTTTGTGGGTTATGCCTTTGGTTATTCTTATTATGAATCAAATTCATATTGAAAATCCCCCTCGTAGGATCCCAGGATTGGCAACCTAGCGTATGGGCACTGGGAGCCGAAAGTGGGGTACTGCAGAGGGTGTTGGCAATCAAAAATTTTATGAACTCGGTTTTTGAGTTTGGGGCATGACAAGGATTGACTGTGAAATGAATTGAATTGACCATGAAGTCAAGGGGAATCGCCGAAATTGACCATGAAATCATGAAATTGACCGTGAAATGAAGGGAATTAACCATGAAATGTACAGAATTGACCATGAAGTGAAGGTAATTGACTGTGAAATGCATGGAATTAACCATGAAGTGATGAGGAATCACTGAGATTGATCGTGAAATGCATGGAATTAACTGTGAAGTGAAGGGAATTGACCTTGAAATGCATGGAATTGATCATGAAGGGAATTGACCGTGAAATGCATTGCATTGACCGTGAAATCAATTCTCTTCACTTCACCGTCATTTCCATGCATTTCATGGTCAATTCCCTTCACTTCATGGTTAATTACATGCATTTCACGGTCAATTCTGGTGATTCCACTTCACTTCACGGTCATTTCCATTCATTTCACGGTCAATTCTTGTAAGACTCGACCCGAGTTTGCATGTGTGCATGTGTGTGTGTGAGTATGCATCTCGTTCATTTTGGTTCCGTGGTCCTACTGATCAAATTTCGGCAACTTGCGACCCTTAGGTAGTATTTGCGGTCATCCTTGAGTTCGATCACGTAGACCCGACTCGGATTAACTTAAGACCTATGTCATTGTGTCCACATCCTCATCATGGTTTCAACGCCGCATCTCACGCGGCAATCTGACCTGTACATCAAAAGATGTAGGCCGTACTCTTTTTGGCCCGCTGATTTCATTTTGGTGGGACCCACCTAGCTTGCACGATTTTCCATGCAATCCATGACATCATCACTTAGAAAACCTAACCCCCATAGTTAGCCTAGGCTCTAGCTCCTAGACCCCTAACACATTGGTTTTTTCTCCCAAACTCATCATGAGTTTCTCTTGCCAAGGTAACATGCCTTCTCTTTTCTAGAAAACTCATCATTTCCCTTTTGTTACATCTCTCTTCCTTCTCTCTTTTCTTTTCATTTTCTCTCCTTCTCCTTACTAAAACACTCAAAATGGCCCATCTTGGAAGAAAATTTCAGCACCTTCTCTTTCATATCCCTCCTCATCTAACTCTCTACTTTCAATCTTAACCCTGCATCCATGATCCTTGGAGCCTAAGGAGTCCAATGCTATAGGAATCTTGAAGATCCATTAAAGTAGGTGCACTTAGCTTAAGAATTTTCTAATTTTCTTTTGATAAATTCTCCTTGATCTCATCCTTAGGCACTTGTGGGGCCCATCAAGTGATGATAGAGGTCCCCCATGTCTCCATGATTATGGTCAATGGCCCATTCCTTTGCATGCATGTTCCATGGATGGAGTCATTCTCCATGGACCTCATCATGGCATTTTTCCTTTGATGCATGTCTTTTAGGTGTCACCTAAACTATAGATTTTGATGAGAAAGACATCCCCACCATTGGATTGATTCCTAGCTCCATGCATGTGCTAGATCTATATTGTATATGATTTAATGGGTGACATAAATGTATTGTGATGAAGAGAGGGCCTCAATAGTGGCGGACACCCTCTCTTGTGGCCGGATCTTCATTTTTTTTCCTTATTCTATCTTTCACTTCTGATGTGTGTGGCCCACTTAGGGGCCTTAGAATATCTAGACCATCCAAGTAAGGCGGACTCCTATGGCTATCCATTCCTTGGACGTTGGCACCTTATTTGCTCCATACCGGATGCATGCAATGGGTTTTATGAAGGAGATTTGGTCTGGATGTTTGTGGAGTCCACTGAGGTGGACCACAATACTGATTTCATGGGATGATTCTCCTTATTTTAGTTTTCATGCTCAGTTTATTTCATGCATATGTTGCTGTCCATAAATTTTCTAGACGGTTTTGGGATGATTTTTGGGTCAGGATTATGGACTAATAAGAAGGATGTTTCACCCTCATTGATAGATGATTCTTAGAGGTGTGGACCCCACCTTGATGAGCGTTAAATCCCACCTCCATCCACCCTTGATTGATCACCTACAAGGGGCGGGGGGGGGGGGGGGGGGGGGGGGTTTCAAGAGGTTAGACAGTCCAGATTTTCTAGATTGTCCAGCCACCCTGCATGTTGTAAAAACATAAATATCAGCTTGTTTCTGAAAAGGTGGGCCACCTTTATGGACCCCACCTTGTTGCATACTTATGCAGAGATGTTGACCTTATATTTTCCCAAATTTTGGCAGACCGGGGCCCACTCTAATGGGGTGCACAATTCAAGGGCAACAGCATTGTTCCAGCAGGAATTATTTCTAAACCTTGCTATTCACTTGTATAAAAGAAAATGTTTAGAAATGTTTATGGCCTTCCACTTCACCCATTTTGTATCCCACCTTGTAAGGGCCCATCATAGGTGCATGTGGGCCACCGTCAAATTTTGGGAGTTTCTGAGGCCCGCCTTGGTGTTGTAATGGGCCAGCCGTCCCACTCTTGGGACACCTAAGGATGGGCTGGCCATCCCATGTGTGTGGCCCACCTTGATGTATGTGTTTCTCCAAGTCGTCCTCCCTTATGTGGCCCCCCTTGGATGTAGTCCATCCCCTTAAGGGACATCCACAAGTGAGGCCCACCTTGAGGTTTGTATAGGGCCAGCTATCCAGGCCCTCTTATGATGCTCATGCCCACCTGGGACGTCCAGAACTTTCTAAGTGTTGCTGGATTGTAAGTCCAGTAGCAGACGTACCTTGTTATATGTGTTGTTTTCACTCCATTCATCTAGTGGGGCCCACTGTGCTATGTGTCGGTCATTATGGGTCAGTAACCCATCTAGATTAATTAATGTTTGGATTCCAGCAGGCCCAGGAAGTGGGAGGGTTGGAATTCCAGCAAGGGGCCCAAATTTGTTGTATAGTTGATTTTTTTTTGGAGCTGTTGTGGCCCACCAGACTTAAGGGAGTGCTACACACACTCTTTGCCTTCTTTCCTTAGACATTTTGGGCTTAATGAGTGCCCCTTGAGGCCCACCTTTGTGGTGATCTTGTGGGTTAGCATTAACTAGATTTTTTTAGATAGTTTAATAGGCTCAAATGGGCTAGAAACCTCTTCCTTAAGCCCAAGTTTGTACAAACGCTGACCTTATTGATTCACGGGTCCACTGGGATATCCATAAGTTGATCATGTGTATTAATGATCCTTGATGCCTTTATGAAGCGCTTAATTATGGGCTGACTTGTAAGGCCCACATTGATGCATATTGTGGAGGACCTTGCTAAGTCTTTGGGCTGGTGTGGTAAGGTCCACACTGTCAGTTTAGGCCTTGCCCATATGTATTCTTGGGTTTATGGGCTGCCCTCTGAGTCCACCACAATGCATAAATTTGGTGGCTTTTGTTTTTGGGCCATAGTTTGCCCTTTGGGGTCCACGATGTTGTGAGAGGGTTTTGGGTCATTTCTTTAGGGCCCATTATGTGATATGATATGATGTATATATGGCTACCCTTTTTGTGTTGGTATGTAGGCCTTGTGAACTAAGTCCCTCTAGATATGCAACGCCCTAAAAATCGGAGGTCGAGCATAACTCAGCTCCTGAGTTCCAAAACATCACTTATACAACATATTTAACAATGGATATATGTTGTCTGTATTAGTGCATAAAACATGAAGTAGATTAAGCCAAATCAACAAAGATAATTCAGGGACAGTTGGAATACGCAAGCAAAAGTCTAAAATAAATATAAAAAAATCAATATAAGTCCCCAAGATATGTATGCTCTACCAGGTCATAATTACAAGTCTTGTTTCAAATTACATATAATCAAACGTATTAGTCCAACAAAATGTATTAGTCTTTTAAAAAGTGTAAATCCTGAAGCCCCATCGATCCGGACTCGGCTCACGCGAACCCACCTGAAAACTGCATGAACGAGAATGTCTCCTCGTCCTCATCAAACTCCGGTTCTGCCTCAAGTGACGCAAAATCATCTGCAGCTAAATCAGAGTTTGGTTGATGTTTAAGCACCATCCCAGAACGTGGTAGTGAATGATCGACTCAGTGGAACTATACAGTAAAGGTTAACATGTTATCAATTCAATCAAAGTAGTAATAATAAAGCAGTACAATCAAACATGTCTTAGATACTCTTGTTAATGCAAAGATGATATGAGGAAATGATGCATGCCCTCACCCCAAACTCCCTTTTGCGACAACATCTAACGATCATGGCATGAATCACTACCACTGTGCTCTACACCAACACCAACGGCATATGTAGTGCGATGTTATGAACATGATTACCAAGTTCTTATTAGTCCTTTTCATACAGCAGGATTAGGAAGTTAAGGTACCTCCTTTATATCAATACCCAAACAATGATCCATTCTAGGGTTGTCAGTCCTAGACAATCTCATACGATATTATAGTTCTAAATCGTTGTAAAAGACTCGTCACCAATCAATACAGGTCTAGTTATATCATAGATACTACAATAAGGCTCGTCGCCCCAATGTAGTTTCAGGATATACTCAAGGTCACTACAAAGAGCTCATCACCAATCATAGTAGGCCGATAACTCGAATATAGTGTCTCATACCACCATAATCGGCTCACGAGTCTAGGTTGCTCACTGGTCACTACGGGGAGGCTCATCGCCCCAGCGTAGGCCGACAGCTCGACCACGGTGTCCCATACCACCATGTCTGGCTCATAAGTCTTAACAGATTGAGGTACCATGGTTAATAGGGTTTCACTGGTGAGTTTGGTACCTTAGATTCAAGCAGTAACGTCCAAACATGGTGAACATACATCGGTCAATCAGGTTAGTTGATAGGCTCAACTAAGCCAAGCGCACATTGAGTTGATCGACATGGAATGCATAGGCACTCTGTGTGGCCTGACCACTGTCGAACATCCCAAGTACGACTCGGATTCTTCGAACACATCCTGCGTGGCGAAAACAACCTCAACCACCAGTTCGAGAATAATTACCGATTACCTGAACTGTAATACAGTCTCAACTACGTACAATCTCAATAATGGACATTTGAATCAAATCCTACATTCATGCGAACATGTTATGAAATATAACTTAAACAAGGATACACGGTACATGGAGGAAATCATACACATAGTTAACATGAATAAGTAGGCTAACAGTTCATGAAGGAAATTATACAAACAAACAAGGTAATTGAGATTCATATCTCAACACTCTTATAAATCATACTTTACTAAATACTAATTCATTCAGGCATTTATACAAATACTTAGACTACATTATTCAACATACATCACGTATGTCGGCCGTATTACGTATTAGGGCAAATCCTTTTGCCAAGGAGTTATCGCATACATAACAATCATATATCTATAACAAATAATTATGACAATCATAACATCAAATTCCTTACGCATACTGTCACGCCCCAAACTCGAAAACCGGGCTCACAAAATTTTCGATCGCCGAATCCGGTGCCGACAGCCTCCGTAGAACCCCATTCTCGGCACCTAGCGCCCATTCGCTAGGTTCCGATCCTGGGATGCTACGAGGAGGATTTTCAACGTCAGTTTGATTTGTAATAAGCATAACCAAAGGCATAACCCACAAACAACAACCAAGAACTCCATTACATTTTCACTATGATCAAAAACTTTACAAGTACAATGAGCATAAAGGGAAATACAATGGTAAAGAATAAAAACTCTAAAACGATCTGCAACGTGCTCCTGCCTCAGTGCTGCTGCGAACCAACGTCACCTGCACGCAACAATCGTGTATAAGCTTATAGAAAGCTTAGAGGGTGGTGAAAGTGTGTGCGCAAGGTAGTAATATGATCATGCAATATTAGAGTGATATGGAAAAATATAGATGAAACCATAATATCATGAGTCGTACCAAGGCTATACAATGCAAGACATGAATGGTATCGGCCATCCCAAGGCCATGCGATGTGCAATGCAACTCAAGCATATAGATCCTCATCTATGTCCACACATCAATACAGCTCAAATATGGGATATCACCGGGGTCTGATACACTCTAAATCAGATTATCGCCACATCACGCGCAATAAGATAAGTGAAAAAGACCTAACTATCCGTCTACCAATATCGGGCGCGACCCGTCGATAGAGGACCCATTCCTCGAGCTGGTCAAACTCAGCCTAACATTGCCCCCTACTCTCGGGCGGGTAAGGCCACACCCCCTTCAACTGACCACGACACAGTGGAGAGTGCAATCGTCTGGTAATCGGCACTCAACGCTCATCTACCCACTCGGTCTAGACGTTAGAGCAACTTCTTGGTACCATAAGGGTTTAGGAACTTTCACCCAGGGATATCTATAGCACCCCATGTAGAACAAGATTTTTAGTATCCAATCCTGCCAACCACGATACGTCTATGGAGGCTACGGCCCTGATGTCGTTAGGGCGTACAATAACCATGTCACACAAATGTGGAATGCATGAATCACACTATCCAGTCATACAACAAATCATGCGCATATCGTGCGCTCATGTAGGGCAACACCGCCTAACCGGAAACCCATAAACAACCTGCCCGAAGGCATATACTATGATCAGTCAATTTTCATATCAAGCATACATATGATGCGTGTGATCATGAGTCACGAAACTACACTAAACATGTAATAATGAAATGAACTATCCTTACAATGCAGATGGGCTTGGACGGCCTATACACAATAAGTGCTGCCTAACAAAAAGGGGCTCTAGGGAGAGTCGTAATGTGGACATCCAACCAACATTACACTTGCAATGTGGACGTCAAACCAACATTGCTCTCAAGGTACGATCGTCACAAACATTGTTACATAATCAGCGTTAGGATCACACATTGCAATGGACCTCAGGTACATCCCATTGGTCTCAAATACATCAAATGGGCCATGTCATATGGGCCTTTTATTTATCAAATGGGTCACGTAAATGGACCACACCAATGGGCCTTATGTGCATTGCAATGGTCATAAACCATGGGCCTTAGATTGCATCAAATAGGCCTAATCTTATGGGTCTTATACGTAACAAATGGGCCACACCAATTGGGCCCCATATGTACGTCAAATGGGCCTCAACCCCTAGGCCATAGTACACCTCAATGGCCTTAACCCATGGGGCCTAATCTCATGGGCTTTAGAGCCACATCAAAGTGGGCCCTAATAGACTACCACAAACACCTTAAGATGGGCCTCAAACATGCCAAGGTGGGGTCCACTTAGGCTATGGATCTGACCCACCCCTTAACTCATTTCATAAAATGAGCTTTTTAAAATGGATGGATAGATTGGATGCAGCTCCTGCACCAAGGGTGGGGGCCCACATGAAGGCCCACCATTAAGCACGTAACATAAAATCTACAATTTTACATATATAATATATATACAGTATCATATATAATATAATATAACATTATATAATATAATATAATATTGTATATAGTATATATAAATGTATATATATATATTCATACACACGCTGCATGCACACACACTACACACACGCACGCTACACGCACGCACACTGCATACACACTACACACACGCACGCTGCACACACACCTACGCACGTTGAGGGCCCCACAGTCAGCGTGACGGTGGGAATAAAACCCATACATCACTGTGGGTCCCATGTGGGGCCCACCATCATATTTAAATTCCATCCAAACCGTTCATAAGGTCACTTGGACCTGGGTGAAGGGAAAACATAAATTTCATCATGATCCAAAACTTATGTGGGCCCAAAATGATTTTTAATGGTAAAAGTCCAATCCCGCTGTTTCGTGTGGTGTGGGCCACCTGAATTTTGAACCCGGCTGAAACTTGGAGGAGGCCCACCTGATGAGGGGACACACCTCGTGAACGGCATGGATTAACATATACATCATGGTGGGGCCCACGGCAGCAGCCGTGGGTGGTTGCTCACTCGCTCGCCCGCCAGAGGACGTGTAGCGCCTGCTGCAACGTCAGAGAGAGGCAGAGCCTCTTGGGTTGGGTTTTAAAAAAAAAAAAAATGAAAAACCCATTTTTTGAGGTTTTTCACGTCTGAGGCCCACATCAAGGAAATCCACCCTGACCATTGGCTTCCCTGGCTCGAAACAAGCCCAATGAGTCTAGAGTTTGCAATTTTTGGGTGGATAGAAGACATCAAACGACCTTTCAATGGTAACCACCGCAGGTTCCTATACTATAGCCCACCAGATGATCAAGTCAGCCTCGTTTTTCGGCTCAACGGTTCAAATGCTCCAGGGGATGAGGTGGAGGGCATGGATTGAATACTAACATTAAGGTGGGGCCTACACCAATGGCCCACCCCAAAAAGCTTTGAAAAATAAGCTTGTATTGTGTTTTCCCAACCCACGTCCAGCGTACGCTGGACGTGCATGAAACAAGTTCATTAGAGGTGGCCCCGCTTAGGTGGGCCACCTCATGGAGTATGGTGTGGATACAACATAATAACATGGGCCCCACTTATAGATAATTTGATTAGGGTATATGCCTCATGGTGGGGTCCATTCAAGTGGGACCCGCTTGTGATGGAGGGACCCCGATATTATGGGCCCTCCCTTGCAATGAATCATACATCAAGTAGGTCCTGAAGCATGTGGGACCACCAAAATCTACAATCAACGGTGGAGATCCTTTCTCCACCAAAATGGACGGTCTAGATGACCTTTCTAAGAAATAAACATCATGATGGGGTCCATGGAGAATGGCCCCATCATGGGATGATCATGATGATCCTAGTGGGCCATCGGCCACACCTTAGGGTCCCAAGTGAGATCCACACCATGGATCGGTGGGCCTCACTTGGCCCATCATAAAAATAAGAAAAACTACCCTATAGAGGCACCCACCATCCGATCTTCTTGCTCCTAGGGGTTCCTTAGCACCTTAGCTTCAACTTCAATGGATGAGATGAGGAATGGAGGGTTGAGATGGGAGATGATGGGGTAGGAAAGTGGGCCACATTTGGAGCTTAGGAATGCTTGGAGAATTTCATACGTATGGAGCTTGGAATTTTTTTTGCAAATGAGAAAGAGAGGAGTTGTAAAGGGAGAGAGAGAGTGATGGATGGATGTGGTGAGTGATGGTTGTGTAAGAAATCTTTGACTTTTGAGGCCTTTTGTGTAAGAGAGGTATGGGCTTTGTAAGAAAAGCTTGACTTTTGTGGCTTTTTGTGTAAGAGAGGCATAGGTTTGGAAGACTTTTGTGGTTGCTTGGGAAAAGGGGTGAGAGTGATGTGTACTTGACATGTGATGGATTGATAGATGATTGATTGATAGGATTGATGTGATTGATGTGACACATCGTAGAGATTCTCTTGAGTTTCGCAACGCGCGGTATTTTTCTCACACCAAACGTTGGCCCACATCTCTTGACCAGGGTATCGACTCGGTGCCCGAGTTACGGCATTGGAACCGCAGCGACGGCGCGGTCGCTATGGTACAGAACTCAGGTCGAGTCAAAACAGGTTGACGTCATATGAATCAGGGTCGCGAGTCGATATTGGTTAAGGGTCGAAGGTTACCGAAATTCGACCGGTAAGACCGCGGAAGTCTATGGAATGGTACGGACTAAGATACGGGTCTTACACATACAAATATTTCAACAAACACATAAAATACCCTATTTACAACATATGTTAGACATATATGTAAAACAAAATAGATAGCGCATTTAGCATGTGTAATAGCGTCCATGTCAATAATAAATCATTATCTAACATTGAAAGTCTTGAAAACCATAACCTATACGTATATAATCTGTACCTTAAACCGGAAAATGCGAAACGAATATGATTTAGACGATAAGTCTTCGTCAACGGCGGATTGGCAACCTAAGGCATGAATTAGGTTAGCTACATCAAAATTTAGACTATTCTAAGCTCCAAAATAGGTTAGGGTTTGATTGACTTACCCAAAAATGAAATTAGAATCGTCAGAATAACGATTCAGATAGATGGATTTGGTGCGTAGAGAAGCTGGAAAGAATCCCAAGACGAAACACCAAGTTCTCTCACTTTCTCTCTCTTTCTCTTCTTTATCTTAGCTAGGGTTTGAAAATTCGTATGAGATATGTGAGAGAGGGTTTAAGGTCCTTATATAGGCTCAGAATTGACGAAAATAGTCCCAGGGCCAAGGTATACTTAGGTTATAACCAAATCGGGCTTATTGTGATCCAACGGAACATTTCTAGAGGTCCTTTTATTGAATGCGGTCGGATTTAAGCTCACTAATATAGGATCTTGATCAACTTAAGTTTCTAATCCGATTAAGTTTCCATGTCGACCGTGGCGGACCAGTTTCAGTTCAACGGTCACCGAAACTCGATCAAGGCCACAAGTACATAGGCATGTGTGGGACATATCCCCTGATCCGAGGGTAACTTTGGGTTAAAAACCAATGGTCAGAATGCCTAAAATTAGCACGCAAGCGACACGATTCAGATTACTTAAATTCATATTTAATTTCATAAAAAACTTCACTTTCTCACACTTTTCACTCCAGACTTAAGAAAATAGTCTCAGGACATCGTTTGGACTTGATTTTCGAAGCGATTGTCAAGTACAACTAGGCGGTCATAATTGTTTAAGTTCATCGCTATCAAACTTTCGACGTACGGTATAGGTCCGATACGAAGTTTCCGAATGCTCTCGAGAGTAACTGGGTTTAGAGTTTACTCCTAGATTTCAGGGTAATGTAGCGTTAATAGTTCTATAAGTTTTGGATCTTACAGATCGTATTTAAAGTGGTTGGTGCTAATTTCACAGGTAATCTAGTTTGGTACAAATTAATTCACGATAAATTTCTAAATGATTAGGTTCTAAAGGATTTCTACTAGAGGTGGTACTTGGATCTTTGTACGAATTTTTTCAGGACGTTACAAGATAGGCCCATTGATCTTGGGCCTATATTCTCCTATCTATTGTGATGGGCTTATGGGTAATAATGTAAGAAGTTGAGCCCTTGGCTGCCCACTAAATTGACCTTGTACTTAGGCTAAAAAGTGAGGCCCAACTCACTTGTGTTAAATGTGAAATTTGTCCATGTAGATGAATTACTGGGTTGCCCATGAAGCCCACCACAATATACGGATTTATGACCTTTACGCTTGGGCCCAAACCTTACTTGAGGGCGCACTATATAGCCTATGAGTTAACTTGGTGTATGGCCCATTAGGCCATACATTGCTTGGGCCTTAGACCCTACATTATATGCATAACTGGTTACCTTTTTGGGATCTAGTTGAGATTGTATGTCCTCCTTGGTGGCCTTAAGGTAGGCCTATAGGGGCCCTTATAGGTGGTTGAAATCCCACCTTGGACCTTGTTAGGCTCGTTTCCTTTTTGAGGCCTTAGGACTCCCCTAGCTTGTGGGTCATTCCAAATTGTTGGGCCCCCACTAAGAGAACTTCATTCTCCTTAGAGTACCTGTCTATATTTATATCTTGTCATTATCCCTCATCGGGAAGGAGGAATGCATATTCTACGGGTAGCGCACTTATATCATTGTGACCTATATGTATCATCTGTGTGTATTGATTTCATTGTGTTGTGGTTATAGAGGGATAAAGTTTCTCCCCTTATGCACATTGAGTGCCTGAAGCTAGTGCATGATCTGTATGTGTGACTCATGCATTAACATCGCATTTCATGATGATACCGCCCTTGCTTCATCAGGGCCTTGCCTCCACAGGGATATTCGTAGATGACCATATGAGTGGACACCAGAAATGATACTTAAGCATATCGAGTGCATAGGATGCCCATGAATAAAATTTTTAAAACTTTCAAGGTACCAAGGGACTGCCTCAACGTCGTGATTGAGTAGAAACTATGAGAGCACGAGGGCTCCCACTGTCGTGTAGTCGATTAGGTAGGGATGTGGCCTTATCCGCCTATGAGGGAGGGCAGTATTAGGCTGAGTCTGACCATGCTCGTGAAATGAGTCTGCTACCGTCAAGCCTCGTTAGTGATTGGTTGTCCACAGGTGGGTAGTGAGGTCTCTTACGCTTGTTTGACTGTGCGAGTCTGTAAAGTGGTAGTCATTCTGCAGTGTAATGGACCCCGGTGATTTTCTTATAATTGAAAATGTATTTGACATATGGTTTGGATATGACACTGACATTACTTAAATTGCATTAGCACTGGCTACATAAGCCCCTTCATGCATTGCCTTGGTATGACATCCAGTACTCATAGCATGGTATTCATGATAAGCCTTGGTAAGGCTAGTGATATCCTCATGGAGCATATCTCTCTTCTTACATCTTTCACTATTCTTTTGTGCACCATTGTTACACACTTATACCACCCTCTAAGCATTTATAAGCTTATATACGATTGATGCGTGCAGGAGATCCTAGGCAGACATCATAGCGACAGAGCATGAAGTAGAGTTAAGCTTGAGAACTCCAGTGTTGCTGACTTTTGTCTTCTCCTATTATCTTATGTATGTCCTTTTGGACCTTTTGTAAGCTTGTAAAAGTTTAAATTCTTAGTAGATTTTATGATGTGTGCTTTGTTATTCTCAGATATACTTTCTGTGATCTTAGGTATGCTTGTATTGGAAATGATTATATTATTATAGAAATCTTCCTCGTGGGATCCCAAGATCGGAACCTGCCTCAGGAGCCGATAATGGGGTATTACGGAGGCTGTTGCGGCCAGAACCGGCCATCGGGTCCCTTGTGAGTTCATTTATCGAGTCTGGGGCGTGACAATTCCCTTTACTTCATGGTCATTTCCATGATTTCATGGTTAATTCCCTTCACTTCACGATCAATTCCATGCATTTCACAATTAATTTCGATGATTTTGCTTCACCTCACGGTCATTTTCATTCATTTCATGGTCAATTCCCTTCACTTCACGGTCATTTCCATGCATTTCACGGTCAATTCCCTTTACTTCACGATCATTTCCATGCATTTCACGGTCAATTCCCTTCACTTCACAGTCATTTTCACACATTTCATGGTCAATTTCGGTGATTCCACTTCACTTCACAGTCATTTCCATTCATTTCACGGACAAGTCCCTTCACTTCACGGTCAATTTCATGCATTTCACGGTCAATTCCCTTCATTTCACTGTCAATTCCATGCATTTCATGGTCAATTCCGACGATTTTGCTTCACTTCACGGTCATTTCCATGCATTTCACGATCAATTCTGGTGATTCCCTTTCACTTCATGGTCAATTTCATGCATTTCACGGTCAATTTGCTTCACTTTATAGTCATTCCCATTAATTTCACGGTTAATTTGCTTCACTTCGTGGTCATTTCCATCCATTTTATGGTCAATCCGATGATTCCCTTTCACTTCACGGTCAATTCCATGCATTTCACGGTCAACGCCCATCACTTCGCAGTCAATTTCGTGCATTTCATGGTCAATTCCTTGCATTTCACGGTCAATTTCATGCATTTCACGGTCAATTTCAGCGATTCCCCTTCACTTCACGGTCAATTCAATTCATTTTATGGTCAATTCCGGCAATTCCCCTTTACTTCACGGTCAATTCAATTCATTTCACGGTTAATTCCCTTCGCTTCGCAGTCAATTCCATACATTTCACGATCAATTCCCTTCACTTTATGGTCAATTCCATGCATTTTATGATCAATTCCCTTCGTTTTACGATCAATTTCATGCATTTCATGGTCAATTCCGATGATTCCCTTTCACTTTACGATCAATTCAATTCATTTCACGGTCAATTCCCCTCACTTTACGGTCAATTCCGTGCATTTCACGATAAATTCCCTTCAATTCACGGTCAATTCCATGTATTTCACGGTCAATTCCGGCAATTCCCCTTCACTTCACGATCAATTCAATACATTTCATGGTCATTTCCTTCACTTCATGGTCATTTCCATGCTTTTCACGGTTAATTCCCTTCACTTCATGGTCAATTCCACTCATTTCACGGTCAATCCCCTTCACTTGTAGTGATATCGATACTTTTAGTTATTAGCGATATTATTGATGATATTGATATTGTTTCCATATCCCTGGCCAGTGAAACTTGTAGCGATACTGATATTTCCAGTTATCAACGATATTATCGACGTTATTGATATTGTTTCTGTATCCCTGGCCAATGAAACTTGTAGCAATATCGATATTTTCAGTTATCAGCGATATTATCGATGATATCGATATTATTTTCGTATCCTTGGCCAGCGAAACTTATAGCGATATTAATATTTTTGGTTATCAACAATATTATTGATGATATCGATATTATTTCCATATGGAATTGACCATGAAGTGAAGCGGAATCGCCGGAATTGACCGTGAAATTCATGGAAATGACTGTGAAGTGAAGGAAATTGGACATGAAATGCATGGAATTGATTGTGAAGTGAAGGGAATTGACCTTGAAATGTATTGAATTGACCGTGAAGTGAAGGGGAATCGCCAAAATTGACCGTGCAATGCATGGAATTGATCATGAAGTGAAGGGAATTGATCGTGAAATACATGAAATTGACCATGAAGTGAAGCGGAATTGTCAGAATTGACCATGAAACGCATGGAAATGACTATGAAGCGAAGGGAATTGACCGTGAAATGCATGAAATTGACCGTGAAGTGAAGGGAATTAACAGTGAAATACATGGAATTGACCGTGAAGTGAAGCGGAATCATCGGGATTGACCGTGAAGTGAATGAAATTGACCGCGAACTAATTGATATTGACCGCGAAGTGAATGAAATGGATTTTTGACCATCGACCCAATTGAATCTTGGAAAATAACCAGGTTGGTTGGCTGAATTAGCTTTTCCTACCCCAAAATCATATATGGTACGCTAAGTAACTCATTTTAATTTAGGAAATATGCTTGTTAAATAAATAGATAAATAAATGAATTAAAAGATAGAGAAAAATGTAAGGGAATTAAAAACCAAAAACAAAAAAAAAAAACTGCCCCATAGTCTGGCCATTTTTTATTTTTTTTTGCTATGGAATCTTGTTGCTTTTATGGGTGCCATCATGAGGTCTGTGTTATATCCAAACTATCCATCTATTTAATGAGCTCATATTAAGGCTTGAGACGAAAAATAAGACAGATCTAACTATCAAGTGGACCACACTGTAAAAGGCAGTGAGGAATTGAACGTCTACCATTGAAACCCTTTTAGTGGTTACAAAAGTTTTGGATCATTATGAAATTTGTATTTCCTCTTCATCTAGGTCTTTGTGATTTTATGAATAAATTAGAAGAAAAATAAATGTTATGGTGGGCCCTATAAATTTTTTAACAGTGAAAATCAATTTTCCCACTACTCTTTGTGGTGTGGTGTTGATCTTTGGATATGATTTTTTTTTTTTTTTTTTGGATAATGCTCCAAGATGATCTCTAATTATGGATGAATGTTGTGGATATAATAAATATATAACTATGGGGCCATGTAACTTTGATCTCTTTTGAACAACTCGTATAACTTGTAGTTCGAGGAGCATTAGTGCTCGTCTTTGAGCACTAGCCGATCCGCTTGAAGGAAAAAGCAGAGGCATTTTCGACCTGTGGCAAGTCATCTGTACAGTTAGGGCTTATTCTGGTGAAGTAAAATACCCTTGCTTTTCAAAGTGATTTTTCATTTCTATAGACCTATGGCTACGGATTATAACTGTAGATATAGGTAATGTAAGTAGGGATATTTTTGTCTTCAAATGTTTTGTCCGTACATACAAGGTCCAAATTGGAAAGGTAAGTTTTGGATCCTTTATAAAAGATGCTGGATAAAAGCTAAGGTCTATTGTGATAATTTTCTCGTTTTGTTAAATAATTCTAAAATGAGATGTAAAACCAGATGAACAACATGGATATTAAAAAAATAATAATAATAACAATGTGGCCCCTCATGGACAAGGATAGGAAAACAGCCACTCGTGTGTTAATCAGTAACAACTAATCCGCTCCCAATCCACTCCCAATATAACTTACTGGAATATACGTGTAGGAATACGAAGGACTCTACCCTTTGAATTTGGGTCTCTTTTAAATGATTCCAAATACGTGTTGGAGCACGAGGGACTTTACTTTTTGAAATAGGGTCTCCTTTAAATTATCGAAACGGTTGTTTATACGATGTTTCTCAGCTTGTGTAGTGAATAAACAACATATGATATCTTTAAATTTGATTATTTCAATAGTTTAAAAAGTAGTTCTTTTGCTTTGAAAATTGATAACCATAGTAAACTTTGCATAATAAAAAAAATTAATAAATTCAATCTGGCTCCATGGCTTAGTGGTAGACGGACCTGAGACGGAATCGAGTGGCCGTATGGGGGTGGGTGTGTAGTGCTGGTTGATTGCCTGAGACTTTATGGGTCCTGCTGTGATGTATGTATTTTATCCATGCTTACATCTGTACGCGAGTCGAGTTAGCTCAGTCAACTGGCTCGACTAGATTTGGAAAAGCTTGACTCACTTTATCTTGAAATTGGATTAAGATCGAGAAGAGCTGGTTTTTGGAGTTCAAACAAAATTTGAGCTGAGTTTGAGCATGCTTGAGCTCGACTTGACTCGGATCAAACATCGACTCAATTGACTCGGATTGAATCGGCTAGGTGACCTAGTTATTTTGATATTGATATTGCTCACAAGTGTTTGATGAAATGACTCAATGAAGTATTGTTTAGGATGCATATATTCTCTATGGGATCGGGTAGTGGTGAGGAAGGAATCACTATGAAAAAAAAAGCTTCACAATATAAAACTGTCATCGAATCATTATTTTGATGTATTTTGATGTTGTTTGTTGAGTGCTTGATAAAATATTTACCAATTGTTATTACTATTTTGTATTCTGTGAAAAATTGAATATGCACTTTATATATTTGAGAAAATATCCTACTGGTTCAAATTGGCCTAAGGTGCTGATTGAATTGAGTTAAGCTAGCCAGTTAAGTTCAAGAAGCCAAGCTCAAGTTGGAATTAGCTATTGGATGAGCTCAGCTATGCAAACCTCCACTCAGCTCAATTTTCGTAAAGATCTATATACCATGCCATCCATTTACTTCTCTGGCTCATTGTAGCCCTTGAGACATAAGATACCCATCACCAAAGCATAAGGGGTCGTTTGGCACCTTAGATTGGAGGGGGTTTCAAATCTCCTTGGTTGTTTGGCAGCAAAAAACAACTGGGGATTGCCAATCTAGGGGGTTTTCAATCCCCTCTTTGAGGGAGTTTGTAATCCACAGTGAGAGCTTTGATTACACCTAAAATCATTTCAATATTTGTAGGTATAAATGTATGTCATTGTACACTATCATTCTACTGGGCACATGGCCCACTAACGATGATCAGCACCGTCCAAACATTGTTCGTGTAGATCAGCACCGTCCAAATATTGTCTAGCACCGTCTAAACGTTGTCCATATTAATCAACGATTAAAAATCATTAGTTAGTCACTCAGACATGATCTTGTGCTTGCAGTCCATCTAAGACTTGCAATTTCATCATTTTTAGGCAAAACATATATTTTAGTGGGCTTATCACAACCATAGTGTCAAAATTTATATATCTCACTGGTTGAAGTTATTAAAGTTGATTTAGTAATTAAATTCAGACCCCCGTTAAATATACCATGTATAGGTATTTTTGAATTAAAGTTGATTCATACTCCAGGGTGCCAAACACACCCAGAGGATTGCCAATCCAGGGGGTTTCCAATCCCGGGGGTTGCGAATCCAGGGGGTTCCAAATCCACGCTCCCAAACAGGCCCTAACTAAACCATATCATTAGAAGAAGCCGGGGATCGAATGCATGCTAATAAAAATTTCTCGAGGACCATAGAGGTTCTCGATCAAGTTTGGTTTTCCTTTCATCGAAGTTTGTGTGACCTTCCCGACAGGTTAGATGGCAAATAAACATCACGGTGGGGTTTGGTAAGTTTTCAACGGTGTGCATCATTATACCTCTGTTCCTTGCAGTGTGGTCCACTTGAGCATTCGATCTGCCTCTTTTTGTGGGCTTATGTCTAAAATGAGCCAGTGAAATGGATGGACGGCGTGGATAAAAACAAATAAATTACGGTTGGCCCCTGCTAACCCGCGTATATAACAAACAAAGATTTTGACCCGTATCATATAATTCCTCGATCCGGAATCCTGGCAACACCTGTTTCACCTATTGGGTAACACCTAACCTCTTTGGGCCCACAATGTTGTATATGTAAAATCCGCTCCATCCATCGGGAAATAATCACTATTACAACCGTACAAAAAAAATATTAGCCTCTAAAAACTGATATGGGCCACACGAATGATAGCAACGTAGTCTAAACCCTCAAATTTCACTCTTGCGTTTTAGATCAGTATGATTTTTGAATCTTCCCTTCATCCTTTTGAGTTACATCTGATGAACGGGTTCGATGACAGATGCACACCATGTTGGCCCCACACACAAACCTAACGTTAGCGTCCCATTTCATTGTTCCCTGTGGTGTAGCTCATCTGAAGTGTTTGTCTAGTTATTTTTTGCTCCATGACCTAAGCATCGAGGATTCAACATGATGGACGGAGTGGATTTCAAGCATACCTTATGGTAGGCCCCAAACTGCTTGGGTGTTTTACGTGCAGCATAAAATAGGTGTTGCTTGAGGATTCGGGTCCTGATTCCCGTCCTCAGCTACAAATGGAAAATGGGAGGGACGGAGATCTACCGTCTCAGTAGGAAAAGAGATTTTTTTGCATACGTATCATGGTTACGATGCATGTTGCACGTTAAAGTGATGATCTGAACCATGAATCGAGTGGTCCCCACCGATGGTTGGCCACATGAGCAAAATCTCCTTGGCAGAATTTATTTAACCCTCTGGTAAATGAACTTCCACACTGAATCTCAGCCGTTGATGAATCATGCCTTATAGCAGGGATTAGTCAAGGTGGGAGGATCTTCATGTACGTGACGTTTACAGAAATGACATGGAGGCACGGCGGAAACGGATTGGCTACTCCCCCTGACACCAGCCAATGGCTGATGGTCGGTGCTCTGTGGGCCCCACCATGATGTATATGTTTCATCCATGCTGTCCATCTATTTTTACAGACCATTTTACATTGTAATACCAAAAATGAGGTATGTCCAGTCTCAAGTGGACCACATTATAGGAAACAGTGTTGAATATGCGTCGACCATTAAAAATATTTTGGGGGCCATAAAAGCTTTAGATCAAGCTGATTTTTGTTTTTTCCCTTCATCTGGGCCTGTATGACCTTATCAACAAATTTGATATCAAATAAACAGTATAGTGGGCCTTAGGAGTATTTTAATGGTGGATATCCAATCACTATTGTTTTCATGTGGTGTGGACTACCTGAGATTTACGTACCTATAATTTTTCGGATCAAGACTTAAAATGATGTTTAAAAATGGATGAACGGAATTGATGAAACACATATATCATGGTAGGGCCCACAGCGCACCGACCATCAGCCACGGGGCTGGTGGCAGGGGGAGTAGCCAATCCGTTTCCGGCACGGCAGCTCCCGGATTGTCCAGCTACAATGCGCTACCAGCATCCCGTTACAATGCGCTGGAAGCCTACATCCACGCGCAACAGAGGGATGACAATTTCCTGAAGCCCAGGTACGACGTGGTAGGCTTTCTCATTTCCTTTTCAAATTTTAACTTTTTACTTTCAAAATTTGAAGGTATATTTTTATTTTTCTAAAGCGGAAGAGTCACTGCGACTGCTCCTATATTAGGCTCTTGTTTCAAATGAAGAAAGAATTTATTTATTATTATTATTATTTTTTTTAATTTTAAGGTACATGGCCCCACATAAAATAAGAATTGGGCCTACCTTTAGCTAATACGTTCCATTCATTTTTAGTAAGATAATATTAATGCACTTATTTGTACACATTATTTGACAATTACGTGTGTTTGCGTGTCAATGAATCAATTGAGTAATTGGAAGCTAAAGATCGAAAACACATGAAGACTAAAACATTAAGTGAACAACAGGTAAATGAGGTGCCTTGGTGACTAGAGTTGGATAAGGGGTGACTCGACTCATCCAACTTAGTTATATTTGACCCAACCCAAACCGAATGGTAAAGTCGGGTTCGGATTGAGTCGCCTTATACCGATCTGAAACCCGACAGAGTCAAGTTTGAGTTACATAGTAACTCGACCCGATTCGAACCGAAACTCGATCTGATCAGACTCAACTCAATTCGAAACCTCACTTGATCTGGTTATCGGATACTATATAAACAAAACAAAAAGACCTCTTCTCTACCCTGTAAATGTTATTTTATCTAGCTCCTAGGTTTGTCAAATTTTGTTATGCCAAAATCTCTTGGAATCTGTATCTTGTTTAGGGGTTATTGTAAGATCAACTTCATGTCGTCTTTGCCAATCTTATCTACATTCAAGTACAAGATTAAGACATTCAAGTACAAGATCAAGAAGTTCAAGTACAACATCAAGAAGTTTACTTTCAAGAATAAGAAGTTCAAGTACAAGATCAAGAGGTTTAAGAACAAGAAGTTCAAGTAATAGATCAAGTCTTCAAGCTTCAACTATTTCAAGAGAATGATATGAGATGAATCAACTCACAAGTAAGGTTTGTTTGACCCTAGATTAACCTTAGGATTGGTCATACAATTTGTACTTATATTATAAGTCATTTGATGTTTTTATAGGTCATTTTTTGACCAGTCGTAGTCATGGTTCGACTAGTCCAGACACTGGCTTAACCAGTCCAAAGTTTGTTGTGAATTTTTGAGATTTTCTGTTGGACCTTCGACCAATCGTGGAGACTGCTCGACTCAAAGTTTAGCAACATTTCTGGGTCCCACTTGACCAGTCGAGTGTAGGGCTCGACCAGTTGAGCAAGCCACTTGACTAGAAATTTTGAAATGTTGTTGGTCCTTTGACCAGTCGAGCTGACCACTAGGCCAGTTAAGTGAACAGTATTTGTGCCTATAAATTGAGGATGATTTTCAGAGTTTTTCAATTCATTCAAAGCTATTCAAGTCACAACTCTGAGAAACTTGTCTTCACATTTTACAAGCTAATTGGTTAGTATTTAAGATTTTTTTAATAACTTTTTTGCATTTGATTTTGTGATCTCTATTCAATTCTATTTCTTTTGAAAATAGAATATTGATTTTACCCCTTTTGAGATCAAAAATCAAATCAAGCTAGCCCAGGTTGATTTAATCTAAAAATTATTTAGACCTAAGAACCCTTTCATATGTGAGATTGGACATTGAACATCTACATCGAATTGGTTATACCAGGCTTCATCAGAAGGAGAATCTTCAGATAAGTACATTTCAATTTTTTGTATTTGGTTTGTAAGATTGTTATAAAATCTTTTATTTTTGATTTTGACTAAGATAGCCAAAAAATCTTAGTGTGTGGGGTTTTTAATTGTGGTAGCCCTTTGAAAACACAATTATGAAGGTTTTGGGTCAACCTTGGAAAACTTATTTCATAGTGAAAGCCAATATCCCGTGAGTGAGAATATTAGGAGTGGAGCAGTTGTGTGGTTATTTTCTAACAGTTGGTGTACATACAAATGAACCACTATAATTGTTGGAGCTGTGGTGAATGTTTATTTTTGTGCATTTGTGGTGAATGATTGTAATTTACTTTCTGCACATGTGGTGAATCTTATAATAACAATAGATATTTATTTCCGTTTTATTCTTTTTTTCTTTGTATTGGTTTACGACTTTGATACACAAATCGTTCTAGAAATCAGGTTATCTTACCATAAACCATTGGTTTTGGTGTAAGGTTGTCCTTAGAATAACATCTGTATCAACTTCTCAATACTTATGCATTTGAGGTTGTTATTTATTTCTGCTATTTGGGATTGATAAGTGCTATCTTATTTTAGTTCTTTCTTAATTTCGCTTTTTTTTTTTTTTTTTTTGATATAGTCCTATTCACCCTCCCTTAGGACATTTAGCTCGGCCTTTTCAAGTGGTATTATATCCTAATAGCTCATTTATTTGGATTTATTTCCTTAGTTAACCGATCTGAGCTTATATCATGTCAAAATTTGATAGCCTTTCAATTACTATGTCACCACCATTTGATGGCTCTAATTATACCTATTGGAAAGCCATAATGAGAATTTTTTTGAGATCTATCGATGAAAATGTGTGACAATTCACAATAATTAGATGGAACCCACCTACTATTGAAGTTCTAGGCATTGATGGTATTAAAACTCTTAAAGTTGCACCTTATAATACTTGGACCACTCTTTAGAAAAATGAGGGCAGTGCTTATGTCAAGACTTTAAATGCAATTACTTACGCACTATCACCAGATGAATTTAAAAGAATTATATCTTGTGATACTGCAAAACAAGCCTGAGATATCTTAGAAATGACACACGAGGATATGACTACTGTCAAGAAATCAAAACTTCAAATCCTTGCCACTAAGATTGAGGAAATACGTATGGAAGAAAGTGAAACACTCATGGACTTCTATACTAAATTAAATGACATAGTCAACTCAATGTGGGGTCTTGAAGATAGCATTTCAGAAAGTAAAATTTGTGCAAAGATACTACGCTCATTGCTTGAAAGGTTCAATTCCAAAGTCACTGTTATTCAAGAACTTCGTGCTATGGATAACATGCGGGTTGAAGAATTGTTAGTTCCTTACAAACCTACAAGTTAAATTTTAAGGCTCCTAAAGGTAAATCCATAGCCCTAAAATCTTCTAAAAGTATTTTTCATGATTCTAATAATTCTAATTATAAAAACTCAGAAGATGATATGACATTTTTAGCAAAAAAGTTTTATAAAATTTTCAAAAGTAAAAAGAGAGTTGATTTTCAAAAACCCTTTAGGAAGAAAAAGGGTAGATCTAAAACTTGGAAATCACTTAAAGACAACCAATGTTTCAACTGCCATGAATATGGGCATCTAACAAACAAATGTCCTAAGAAGTAGAAGTCTAAAAAGAAAAGTATGTTGGCTACATGAGATGCATCTTTCTGCTTCGAAGTCTCTTTTAAGTCAGAAGATTCTGAAACTGAGTCAGCTAATGATGTTAAAGCCCTAATGACTCTAGCCAAGTTTACTTTCTCAGATAATGATGATTCAACTAGTGAAGAAAATCTGAGTAGTGACCATGAAAATGAAGAAGACCTTTAAGATGCTTATGATGCCCTATACAGGGAAAGTTTCAAAATATCTATAAAGTTAAAACTTCAGAAATAAAAGTTTTTTAAACTAAAAGAGAATTTTGATAATTTAGTCTTAGAAAAATCACACTTTTCAGATTGTTTTGCAAAAACTAAGTGCGACTTATATTTCAGAACATCTAAAATTGAAAACTTAAAATCTGAAAATGAAAAGCTAAAACTAGAAGTCTCTTCGCTTTTGAGTTTGAAGGACACATGGAAGTATGCCCAAGGTGATCATAAATTAGAAAAACTTTTATCCGGATCTAGAAAATGTGGCGATTGATCTGGATTGGGCTATAATAAAAGTATTCTTCTTAAATATAAGAATACTCCACTAAAATTTGTTAAAGAAGAGTCTTCTAACTCAAAAGAGAAAAGTCTGAAACAAAATAATTCTAAAAATATTAAAACTTTTCAAACTTTTAAATCTAAAAGCGATCATATCAACTATAAAAATCAGAGTCATAACCCTTTGGCTGAAAAAATTTTGGATCTACTTCAGGAACTTCTAAAATCTAACTCAGTGGGTAGGACTTATAACAACTGAAAACATAAGAAGACCAACTATGCTCTTAAACCCAAAACTATAATGAAATGGGTCCTTAAGGTTACTTGTTTGGTTTCTCACACTGCTTTTAAGGCTTCAAGTCAATCAAAGTGGTACCTATATAGTGGATGCTCTAGACATATGACAGGTGATAAAGACTTGTTTATCAATCTCAAAGACATGACTGATGGTTCAGTCACATTCGGTGATGGTAGCAACTGCAAAATTGTTGGCCAATGTACGGTTCAACTTTTTAACCTTCCTCTATTTGAGAATGTTTTATATGTAAAAGGTTTAAAACATAATCTATTAAGCATCTCTCAAGTATGCAATAATAATTATAGTGTAAAATTTACCAACCAAGGATGCGAAATTTTAAATAAGAATGGTTTTGTAATATTAACTGGTCGCAAAACTTCTGAGAACTAGTACATAGTTAGTGATTCAAGCTCATCTAAGCTATTGTGTTATATGGTCCAAACTAATGAGACCGAATTATGACATAAGCGCCTTGAACATGTACACTATTGTAACTTGTATAAATTGAGCAAAAGTGAATTGGTAAGAGGTCTACCCAAAGTAAAGAAAGTGGATAGAATATGTGGCGAGTGCCAGATTGGTAAACAAATAAGGAGTGCTCACAAAAAGGTGAACTCCAATGCCACATCTAAACCACTCGATCTTCTCCACATTGATCTCATTGGACTAATTAGAATGGAGAGTCGAGGTGACAAGAAGTATATTTTGGTCATTGTAAAGGACTTTACTAGGTATATTTGGGTAGTCTTCTTAAGAGAGAAATCAGAAACTCTCGACGAAGTAAAAAAGATACTTAAACATATCCCAACTGAAAAAGAATCACAAGTTATTAAGATTTGTAGTGATCATGGTTCTGAGTTTGAAAATAGCAGTCTTGAGAAATATTACAGTGACCAGGGAATATCACATGAATTTTCTGTTCCTAAGACACTTCAACAGAATGGGGCTGTTGGAAGAAAAAATCGTGTACTTTAAGAGATGGCTAATGTTATGTTAAATAGTATGAAGCTTCCTAAAAATCTTTGTGCTGAGTCATAAATATTGCTTATTATATAATTAACCGCATTTATACTATAAGAACAAATAGTAAAACTGCTTATAAAATGTGGTTTGATAAGAAACCTACTGTCAAATGCTTTCGAGTTTTCGACAGCAAATGCTACATCTTGCATGACCGAGAAAATCTGGATAAATTTGACACCAAAAGTGAAGGGATATTTTTAGGGTATGTTCTAAATAGTTAAGCGTATCGGGTTCTTAATAAGATGACCGGTGTAATTCAGGAATCCATTAATGTTGTCATAGATGATCATCTGAATACATCTACCACTAGTTTAGAAGATAACGAAGTCTCATTAATTGATAAACTAGACTCTTCATCCTGTCGAAATAATGACACTGAACTACGATCAGTCAAAGATCATTTAACTGATCAAATTCTTGAAAATCCTCTCACTGGTGTGCGCACTCATAAACAATTAATAGATATGTGCAACTATGTATACTTTACATCTCAAATAAAACCAGCTAACATAAAAGAAGCCCTTATTGACGAAAACTGGATTGTAACAATGCAAGAAGAGCTTAATCAATTTGTTCGAAATGATGTATGACATTTGGTTCCTAAACCTAATGATAAACATATAATTGGAACCAAGTAGATCTTTAAAAATAAGTCCGATAAATTAAGTAACATTAAAAGAAATAAGGTGAGACTGGTAGTATAAGGATACACTCAGATAGAAAGCATCAATTATAATGAAACCTTTGACCCAATAGCTTGTTTTGAATCAATCAGACTGTTTATATTTATTACTTGTTACAAAAATTTTAAAATCTATCAAATGGATGTTAAGAGTGCTTTCTTGAATGGTGATCTGCATGAGGATGTATATGTAGAACAACTTAAAGGTTTTGAAGACCCTAAACATTCTAACCATGTTTATCATCTGAAAAAAGTACTCTATGGTTTAAAACAAGCACCCAGGGCATGGTACGAAAAGTTGACTAAGTTTCTATTAAGTCATAACTTTATAATGGGAAGTGTTGATAAGACACTGTTTGTAAAGAAATACAATGATCATATTCTAATAGTGTAGATATATGTTGATGACATTATTAATGGATCTACTTGTGCTAACATGTCTATTGAGTTTGTAAAATTAATAAAGTCCAAGTTTGAAATTAGTATGGTAGGAGAATTAAATTATTTTCTAGGTCTGCAAGTGAAATAACTTACTGATGAGATATTTATCTCTCAAACCAAGTATGCTCTAAACTTGGTGAAAAAATTTGAATTTGATAGTGGAAAGAACTTCAATACTCGTATGAGTACGACACTTAAACTCTCTAAAGATTCAATAGGTAAAAGTGTATATCCTAAGTTGTGTCGTAGTATGATAGGTAATTTATTATATTTAATTACGAGTTGACTTGATATTGCATTCAACGTAGGTATTTGTGCTAGATATCAATCGGACCCTAAAGAGTCACACCTGATTGTTGTTAAGCACATTTTACGATTTGTTGCCAGTTCAGCTAATCTTGGTCTTTGGTATCCACATGATATTAGTGTGCAATTAGCTAGTTATACAGATGCTAATTGGGTTGGTAACATTGATGATCGTAAATCGACCAGTGGTGGTTGTTTCTATGTTGGGAACTGTTTCATTTCTTGACTAAGTAAGAAATAAAGTTCTGTATCGCTCTCCACAGCTGAGGTTGAATATATTGTTGCTGGTAATGCATGTACTCAACTTGTGTGGATGAAGAGAATGTTAAGCGATTACGGAATTGCGCAAGATTTTATGATTTTATATTGTGACAATTTAAGCGCAATTAATATTTCTAAAAATTCAATTCAGCATTCACGAACCAAGCATATTGACATTAGATATCATGATATTCATGAATTGGTGAAAGACAAGATAATATCATTGGAATATATCTAGACCGAGAATCAACTTGTAGACATTCACAAAACTGCTTAACAAAAATAGGCTTACAAAATTGAAATTTGATCTTGGTATGTGTAATATGAACTATTGATGTGTGCCTATTTGTATCATAATGTTTATATTTATTAATTTAAAATTTTTAAAATATAAATAAGATGTAAAATTGTATATTTTTAGTACTGTAAGACCAATTGAGTACACACTTGACCAGTCGTGGCTCGACTGGTCGAGTATGTATTCGACTGGTCGTGAGCTCGAGTTTTACCTTTTATTTGGGGAAAAATACCTTTTTCTTTACTTGGTTCTTCTTCTCCAACAAGCCCTACCACGACCGGTCGAACTCATCTTCGATTCCTCCATGGTTAGTGCATCATTTTCAATTTTCTTGTAGATTTGAGTTCTTTGCACTTCCATTTCTTTGTTTGTGTTGTTTATTTCAAGCTTTATGGTTATTTTATGGATTTTCTAGCTAAAAATCTGATTTACTTGAAACCCTTCTTACCTCTGTTGCAATCCTTGTATTCCTTGATTTTCTTATTGTCATAGAGAGTAGAAACAAGAAGAAAGGATCTCGTGGTCCCTCTTCTTCTCGTTCTGCTCCTATCATGGTGCTCTATCTTCGGTCACCCGAGGAAGATCCTAAGTATGTGCGGGATATTCGCTTACACAATGTGATAGTTGAGCGGACAGTTAACACTAATCATTTCGTACCATTTAGTATTATTTCACTCCTTCAATTTGTAGGATGAGATAATATTTTGTATTGGGGCGGTCCGACATACCGTTCCATTGTGTAGGCCATGTTTGCTTGCATTAGTGACTACTCTTCTAAGAATCTAACGTTTATAATTACAACTAGAGAAGGTCCAATTGAAGTGGATTGTCACTTAATTTCTGGATTAATGGACCTTCTGGTTAATGATGATGGTATTCTTATTCATACACTTGTAGTAAAACCGTATAAATCTGAGGAAAAAATTCTCCTAGAATTTTATGCAACATGAATGCGGAATAGAGTTCTGGGAATGTGCTCGCTTTCAAGTTTATGTTACCCAGATACAGGGTTCCCCATTAAATTTTCATTTCAAATGTATACCCTAGATTTGGTAACAAAACCAAGCTTACTACATTCATTGCTTGTATTCTTCATTCGATTGTTACTGGTGTTTTTGTTTGTCTTCCATCCCTTATCTATTACATCATTATTCAGTTCCATCTCCACCCAGGTCATAATGATATACCTTTCGCTTATCTTATGACCGCACTAACCACCAATGGTCTTGTGGCAATGCCTGTTGGAGAAGCTCCAATTAACCATTTACCATTCAACAACTCGAGCATAAATAAGATGAATTTGAGGTTGGCCTCAGGCTAAGTTGATATCGATGCTGGAGGAGCAACTGAAGAAACTGAAGAGGAAGATGCTTTACCTCTAGATGATATCAATATGGATGACATATTTGATGAACTTGAGTCTGACTCTGCGACTGATCCTGATTATCAGCATTTTAACTTTGATGCACGTTTGTAATCTCTTAAGGAGAAGGTAGAGGGTATGCATGTGTCCTAATGAATGCATATATGCGTAAATATCTTAGGAGCATTAACAAGGGACTACATCAAATAGATCCTTTCATACCTGCTCCTTATTCTGGTTCAAATTCGTTTTGAATTTCTGATATGTAATAACTTTCATACTTAGATTTCTTATGATTCTATATGCTTGGACATGTTTTCTTGTTTATGTGAACATGTTTTTAATGGTTATCTTGACATTATTTATATTATCTTGAACTTACTTATTATTCTCATTACTCAATGCTCTTATTCTACTCTTATATTTCCATCATATGTTCTTTCTTTTGTCATATTGTGATAAAAAAGGAGAGAATTTATGTTAGTATGTCGATTTAATGATATTGGATTCTATGAAGTGAAAGTTGTGGAGAATATGTGGAGATGTGGAGAGAAGTATGTTTTTTTTTTTTTTTGCAAGTAATTTCTTTTCTTCACTTAGATTCTATGCAGTAATGTATTAAGGGGGAGTACTGATTTTTGTTGACCAGTTTTTCACTGGTGCATGATTCTTTATCGATCTACCTGGTGCATGATTCTTTATTGATTTAACTGGTGCATATTCCTTGTTCTTGGTTTGTTTTGTCACAATTTTGACAAAGGGGGAGATCGTAAATGCTATCTTATCTAGCTCCTAGGTTTGTCAAATTTTGTTATGTCAAAACATTTTGGAATCTTTATCTTATTTAGGGGTTATTGTAAGATCAACTTCATGTCATCCTTACCAATCTTGTCTACATTCAAGTACAAGATCAATACATTCAAGTAAAAGATTAAGAAGTTCAAGTACAACATCAAGAAGTTCACTTTCAAAAATAAGAAGTTTAAGTATAAGATCAAGAGGTTCAAAAACAAGAAGTTCAAGTACTAGATCAAGTCTTCAAGCTTCAACTATTTCAAGAGAATGATATGAGATGAATCAATCTCACAAGTAAGGTTTGTTTGACCTTAGATTGACCTTAGGATGGGTCATACAATTTGTACTTATATTATAAGTCATTTGATAATTTTATAGGTCATTTTTTCGATCAGTCCTAGTCATGGTTTGACTAGTCCAGACACTAGATTGACCAGTCCAAGAATTTCCTCGACCAGTCCAAGGTTTGTTGTAAATTTTAGAGATTTTCTATCAGACCCTCGACCAGTCCTGGAGACTGCTCTACTAGTCGACTGAACAGTGCTCGACCAGTCGAGCAGGCTCGACTCAAAGTCCAGTAATATTTCTGGGTCCCACTCGACTAGTTTAGTGCAGGGCTTGACTAGTCGAGCAGGCCACTTGACCAATCGAGTAGCGATCTTATCTTATTGCGCTAGAAATTTTGAAATACTGTTGGTCCTTCGACCAGTCGAGCTAACCACTAGGCCTGTCGAGTGAACAGTATTTGTGCTTATAACTTGAGGATGATTTTCAGAGTTTTTTAATTCATTCAAATCTATTCACGTCATAACTCTGAGAAACTTCTCCCCACATTTTACAAGCTAATTGGTTAGTATTTAAGATTCTTTTAATAGCTTTTTTGCATTTGATTTTGTGATCTCTATTTAATTCTATTTCTTTTGAAAATAGAATATTGATTTTACCCTTTTTGAGATCAAAATGAAATTAAGCTAGCCTAGGTTGATTTAATCTAAAAATCATTTATTACTAAGAACCCTTTCATATGTGAGATTGGACATTGAACATCTACATCGAATTGGTTCTAGGGGGCTTCACCAGAAGGAGAATCTTTAGATAAGTACATTTTAATTTTTTGTATTTGGTATATAAGATTGCTAAAAAATCTTTCATTTTTTGTTTTGACCAAGATAGTCAAAAAATCTCAGTGTGTGGGGTTTTTAATTGTGGTAGCCCTTTGAAAACACAATTGTGAAGGTTTTGGGTCAACCTTGAAAAACCTATTTCATAGTGAAAGCTAATATCCCGTGGGTGAGTATATTGGGAGTGGAGTAGTTGTGTGGTTGTTTTCTAACAGTTGGTGTACACACAAGTGAACCACTATAATTGTTGGAGTTGTTGTGAATGTTATTTTTGTGTATTTATGGTGAATGATTGTAATTTACTTTTTGCACATGTGGTGAATGTTGTAATAACAGTAGATATTTATTTATATTTTATTTTTTTCCTTTGTATTGATTTGGGACTTTGATACACGGACCGTTCTAAAAATCAGGTTGTCCTACCATAAGGTATTGGTTTTGGTGTAAGGTTGTCCTTAGAACAACATCTATATCAACCTCTCAATACTTGTGCATTTGAGGTTGCTATTTATTTCTTTTATTTGAGATTGATAAGTGCTATCTTGTTCTAGTTATTTCTTAATTCCACATTTAATTTCTTATTTAGCATAGTCCTATTCACCCCCCCTTTAGGACTTTTAGCTTAGCCTTTTAATACCCTAACCCTACCAACCACTCGTCACACCCAACCTGATCCGAGACCCCTAATCCGGCACCACTCCACAACAGCACTCGTCTGACCACTCATTCGAGCTCCGCCTCTCTATATCTCTCTCTCTCTCCTCCACCAGTCCACACAACAACACCCATCCGGCCACCCATTCAAGCTCCTCCTCCTCCTCCTCTCTCTCTCTCTCTCTCCCTCCTCCACCCATCCGCATAGCAGCACCCATCCGGTTTGATTTCAGGTATTTTTTTTATTGTTTTAATTAAATAAATCATTAAATGGATGGCTCTGGTAAGCCTAGGCTAGCTCTAAAGGAGCCTGGGCCCGCTGTGGGCATCCGAGTTGACTCGTGAGCAATTGGGCTTGATGTGGTGTGTCTGGACTTGCTCGGGTAAGGTGTGGTGCGCCTAGCCTGGTTCGGGTGTCGTGAGGCCAGGCTCATTGTGGCCTGACATGACTGTAGTGCGGCTGGGCTGGCTTAGGTGTGGTCGGGCTAACCTTAAAATCTAACCCCTAAACCTAAAATCTAACCCTAAAAACCTAAACCCTAAACCCTAAATCCAAACATAGACCCTAAACCCTAAACCATAAATCCTAAATCCTAAATCCTAAACCCTAAACCCTAAACCGTAAACCCTAAACGCTAGACCCTAAATCCAACCCCTAAACCCTAAATCCTAAATTGTTATTTATTTGAATTAAACATTTAGTGATTGATTTTTTGGAATTATGGTTTACATTGCTTATTGCTCAGCTTATTATTATGCATTAGATAGTTAGCTTAATATGTATGGATTACATTACTTTTTTACTTAGCTTATTATTGTGCATTATATAGTTAACTTAATATGTATGGATTACATTACCTTTTTCTTAGCTTATTTTTGTGAATCGTGAGTTAAATAATTAGTTACCCATTTGAGGATTTGTATGTGGCCAAACATAAATATAGTGTGTTTTTGGTAGCTAGAAATCGCTCAAATTGTCTCATTTTGGACAGTTCAAGGTTAAATAAATAGTATAATTTCATATAATATATTTAAATTTTATGCCTGATCTACGTTCCATATTCCAATTTTTCTCTGGATATGTTTCTTCCTTTTCATTTCTCATGTCAAGTATCTTCACATTGCTTAGATATTTAACATGAAATATAATGGAAGATATATGGAGAGACATGGAGAGATGCTACTGGATTTTCGGTGTGGGCGTTTAAATAGGAATATGAAAGTGCTACAATCTATCCAACCTTAGATGAGTGACTAATTTAGGGTTTAATATAAATCTTTAAGGCATTATAGTGATAATGCTAATCTGATTTAGTATCTTCAATTATTAGATGGCTAGTGAGGAAATTTTCAATACCCCCGATGGTTTGTCAGTTATATTGTCGATGATCTTGAATGATGAAGGATTAAGTTTAGAAGATGAAGAGGTGCCTATTGATATTAGTACCTCACAGTCAAAGATTATAGGAAAAGTAAAAAAAGATCAGTGGTTAAGACTTAAATGCATACAACCCAATCATAACTTGACCACTTTCTCAAGGAGCTATTTGTAAAGTACAAAGGTAAAGAATTTGATGTTTTAGGCTAGTGGAAGTCGAGATCTCGTGATTCACAATACCCTATGCTCTCGTTAATGACACAAGACATATTATCAATTTCAATTTCAACCGTGGTTACAAAATCTGCTTTTAGTACGTGGAGTAAGGTTGTGAACAAGTATCGAAAATCACTTACACCAGAATCAATCGAAGTGTTGATTTGTACACAGGATTGGCTACATCTGATCTGGGGGAAAGAGAACTTTGTTGATGAGGAGTTCGAGAAAGAGAAGAGTGACAAGCAAGATGAAACAATACCTACAAAATTGCATGAAAGAGGTTGTAGGATAAGACATTACTTTTATTTCTCTTGCATTTGCTAACAAGTTACAATAGGATTTTAACAATTATTTTTTGTAGAATTAAATTGAGTGAATGAATATTTTTCTCTTTTTATTTATACTTTTAAATTATTTACTGTTGCTTAAATCTTATATCACATGGTTACTGATTGCGTTTAATAATCTTCATCAGAGCCAAGCATCAAATCGAGTTGGACTGAGTTAGGGCGACTCGACTCGATCCAGTTTTGAAATAGGCTTGACCCAAACTTGATCTGACTCAATACTGAGTCCAGCATGCTTGACTTGATTTAAGTCCAGTCTAGCTTGGACTGATTCGGACCGAGTCGAGTCGAGTTGGCACCGAGCCAGATTAAGAGATGAAGGAGGGAGAGACCGAGAGAGTGGAGAGGAGAGAGGAGGAGGAGGTGAGTGATGGTGGCAGGTGGTTCCTGGACTTGGAAGATAAGGAGGATGAGGGAGGGAGAGAGAGAGTTTAAGATTGGGTCGGGGTAGGGTGTGACAGGTAGGGTTAGAGATGATAAAAATTAGTTATATATATAATGTTGATTGTCAAATATTACATATTTTCTCCTAATTATATCTTGGTTTTATGAACATGATAGGGCTTAATGGTATATTTTATACATATTTGTGTTGCAAGGTGAATCAGAGAGCTTGGATTGAAAAGAATGCTAAAAGTATGGATTTAGTGCTTAAGAATTACCAAGACAAAGGATGGATCTTAGGAGACCAAGAATGAAGAATTCACATGCTAAAGATCTAAGAAAACCAAGTACAATGGATGAAGAAAGGATTTGAAAGAATGTAGAATCAACAGTAGAAAATAGGACATTTTGATTCGAACTGAGCCAACTTCGGTCCGATTGAAATCGCAGAAAACTATCAAACAAGAAATTAGGATAATTTAGTCCGACCTGAGCCAACTTTAGTCTGACCGAAGTACTTTAGTTGGAGTCAGTCCAACCTAAATTTGACAGATTTTCTGCACAAGAATTTTCAACATAAACTTCGGTTCGACCGAAATCACGCAAAATTGTCCAGCGAGAAAGTGTGATTTTCAATCTTAATTTGGTCTGACCAAACATAACTTCGGTCCAACTGAAGCGTAACATAGGACTTATGCGGAGTGTGTAGTTTGAGGTGGTTTTTGGAAATTTCAATGAGTTGCGTACGATGGGGCTTCACAACTATAAATAGGAGTCTCTATGACATTCTTAGGTATCTTCTAAGGTTCAAGGAGTGGAGCAAAAGGGTGGAGCCACCACTTGAGAGTTTTTATTCTTTTTCCTTAGTTGGTCCTTTTATTTTGTTTAAGAGTTCTTAGTTCAATTATGTCCATGGTTAGTAAAACCTCTTAGCTAAGGCTAAGAGGTGAAGCTTGTAGCATGATTGAAATGTTTACTTTACTTTGATTCATGTTTATGTTGAATTTTATTGATTTCTAGTTGATTTGAAGGAATATTTTCAGTGTTCAATGGTTTGTTATAACTTAAATTATAATAGATCTACGATAACTTTAGATATCTTATTTTCTTAAGTGAGATTGTGGGATTGGTAAATCTTGTTGTTTGCCATCGTCTCTAAGGCTTAGTTGGGTGATGGAATCCCTTCCAAATCCTCACAATTCTTCTCCTTTGAGACCGGATCAATGAAGAGTTCAGAGATTCGATCATCTCTTTCTCCAACTGGATATATAAGATAGGACTCTGATTCTATCTAGATCTCTTGAATCAAGTAAAGTAGCATCTCAATTGCTACAAGTGGATCTTTGACACCCTAATTCCCACCTTTAAATTGATAGTTTAATCATAATATTCACAATTCCTTCCTTATTTCAGATAGTTTATATCTTTCTCTAGTTCTTGTTCTAGTTACTTTCAAAAATGTACAAGATTAGTCCCTATGGATTTGACCTCGCTCTCACTGAGATTATTACTACATCACGAACCTACACTTGGGGTTGTGAACAAGTTTTTGGCGCCATTACCATGGACTACGACTACGCTTTTCTAAATTTAATTATTATTAGAATTAGGTAAAGATTAGGGTTTTTAGGATTATTAAGTTTTTAGATTTTTTTTTAAGATTCATCTTATTTTTTCTTTTCTCTTTAATCTTTTAACATTGCTAACATTATTTTCTGTTTTGTAGGGTCCTAAAACAGAACTCTAACCTGGTAACTTCCTTAACTTCTTCCCTCTACTTATTTTTCATATTGCTATAGGATCTTCTTTTATTTTAGGAATAAAATCAGGATTAAGGTTTCACCATGAACGAACAAGAGTGGCTAGAGTGAGCATGTGAGTATGGTAATCTATTTCTAGAAAATGAGATGTTCCGTGAAGAAGTATTAGATGCTTATGCTTGGAAACAACCTATGTGTCAAAATTTTTCTGATATCATGATTGAGAACCGACCAGAATATAATGCTCCATCGATTAAGAAGTTTACGCAATCATATGAGGGAGAATAATTACACCCCACTGATTAAGAGAATAGTGCATGATTATTGGGGTGATAATGTACCAACAACCATCAAACTCTCCCACCTATGACCCATATGACTATGATTAGTGGAAACATCAAGATTGGAGAGATGAACCAATAATGGATTATGGTGACTATTCTCTTGGATCCCTTACCTTTGAAATCCAAATAGAAACAATCCAAAAGATTTCACTTTAGAATTCCACACGAACTCTAGAGCTCATCCAAGCATTACAAGAAGTTTCAAAAGCTATGCAAGAGATAAGCTCATGCTTTATGAGTAGGGAGAATACTAAAATTGAGAATGAGAAGTTGGATCTTATTAATGAGTATATGGTTCAATTTCCTGATGAGTTAATCTCGATGACTGTCCAAAGGAATGATCAAGAGACATGGGTATGTTTCAAATATAATGATGCTAACACACTTCATTCACATGACACATTTGATCTCATTGCGGAGGAAGAGGCTAGTTTATTCAAGCCTCGACCCAACATAGAAACATAGTGTGAGGAAAGTGATCCCAACTCACTTGTGAACTTTAATGAATTAGGCAATGATGAGGAGTGGGATGACAACCATGAGTTTACAGTCCAAATTTTCTAGGAATCAATCTCAATTATGGTCCAGGTAAATGATCAAGACGTATAAAGAATTGTTGACCATAATGATCTACTCCATCCATCTGAAACGTTTAATTTAAATGTAGAGGATGAGTTCCTTCCTAGTGAACCGCATGACCCTTTTGAGGCGTGCTTGGTCCACTCCCCTGATTAAAATAATGATTTGCTTAGGGAGATGGACAACTTACTAGACATGACTCCGGTATTTGAAATTACCCAGTGGAGGTCACCATTGGAATAGTCATCCATTGATGATACAATGCCTCTACTAACTAATATTAATGAACCTAGTCTTCACATTAAATCTTCACCTTCTAATTCTCAATCTGTCTATGTAGGGCAATGCGAGATGTATCCGGTGATGATTGACTCTCATCAAGATGAAGAGCAAGAGAGTAGGCTTCACTTTATTCTTAAAGATGATGAAGGAGTCCTTAGGCATATCATCACAAACCTCAATGTGAAAAATGAGCCCCTCTCAACTGAATCTCTCAACTCTCTGGAAGATTGCTTGACACACTTTGCAGATTCAAATGATCCCAAGATATAAGATATGGTGAATACCTTGCGAGATAATACCTTGGTAGTTGATACTGACCGAAGGGATCAATTTTATGAAACCTCTCCTTCCACAAATCTTGAATGTTTACCATCAAAGGAGGAGGAGGTGACAATTGAACCAAAGTTTAAAACTTCAGAATGTGTTGAGACTGCACCACCTATTGAGAATTTTTCTGAATTTCATCTACTTGTAGTCTCTGATTCACCATGTTATGATAACATTGAAACTTTTTCTCTCACAGGTGAATCATGTATACTTTGGACACCTCAGGAGATTAAAAAGAAACTTTATGCTGAGGTCCATAATTTTCTCTAGACATTCATGCTCCAGGGTATCCAAGCCTATTGTAAAAAAGATTTTTGGATGATCTTGTTGAGAAACTAATTGAGAAATTTATCAAGATGTTGGCTGGAGGAGGAACCTTGCTTCATGACTGAGTAGATTTTCCTTGATTTCATAGTTTAGGATTAAAATTTATTGCTTTCATAAGATTAGCGTAGTTTACTTTCAGTTTGTCTAGTCTTTATGCTAACCTATCTTCACATTGAGATCCTTGGAATTACGTAGATTCTACTTCTTTAGGTTCTACCTTTTCATCACTCTCATTTCTTTTTGTTATCTCATATACATTGCATGCTTTTATATTTTACATTAAGGACAATGTAGATTTTAGGTTGGGGGTGTGGATTAGGTAAACTAATTAGTATTTTCTTAGTTTTGAACAAATAACTATGGAAAATTTTTAATTTTTTAAGATAAAATCTATTTGGAAATTGATAATTTGTGGATTAAGAATGCTTTGAGTACGATGATAAGATAAAAATAGAATTTTGAATTGTTAGATTTTGATAAACTAAGTAGCCTATCACTTACGGTTCTTGCACTAAATTGATTAAGAAGATGTTCGAATATCATGTTAATCTAAATCACAAGATACGTTCAATTTTCTTCCTTGGGATATGTTAGAATTTCTGATTTTTAGCATGTGAATCACTAATAGATGTTGAGAATTGAGTCTGGAGAATTTTATTCACCTTAAAAAGAACCAGTTAAAAAATATGAGATCGACAAAAAGGTCATGTAATAGTGAAAAGAATGAAAGAATGTAAAGTATAAAAAATAATGGAGATGAAGAGGCTAAAAATTCTGAATGAATACAAGTGACCATCAATATAAAATAAAATAAAAACTGAAAAAAAAAAGGAAAAGGGAATAAGTTCGAAATCAACACTTGAGTTTTTAACCAATCTTAAAGTGATGAGCATAGCTAACATTATGAAATGATTGTATTCTTATAGGGTGTAAGTTGATTTTCACCAAGCACATTTAAAAACTTGATATATGAACTTATAATCTAATGTAATTGATAAAGAACCTATTTGATTGATGGCTTAAGTGATTTGGCTTTAGGTTTTCAAGATCCCACTTCCTTGTCTTAATTCTACTCATTCATATTTGATTGCACAAAAGATTATTTTCTGAAAAAGGTTTGAACATTGAAGATTAAAGACTACTTCACGCATGTTTTGCTCGGGACTAAAAAAATGCTAATTGGGGAGTGTGTTGAATGTCAAATATTGTATATTTTTTCCTAATTATATCTTGGTTTTATGAACATAATAAGCCTTAATGATATATTTTATACATGTTTATGTTGCAAGGTGAATCTTAGAGCTTGGATTGAAAAGAATGCTAAAAATATGAATTTAATGCTTAAGAATTACCAACACAAAGGATGGATCTTAGGAGACTAAGAATGAAAAATTCACATGCTAAAGATCCAAAAAAATCAGTATAAAGGATGAAGAAAGGACTTGAAAGAATGAAGAATTAACAGTAGAAAACAAGACATTTCGGTCCGACTTGAGCCAACTTCGGTTCGATTGAAATTACAGAAAACTGTTTAACAAGAAATTAGGATAATTCAGTCTGACCTGAGCCAACTTCGGTCCAACTGAAGTATTTCGATTGGAGACTTCGGTTAGTGTCGGTCCGACCTAAATTTGATAGATTTTCTACACTAGAATTTTCAGCATCAACTTTGGTTCGACTGAAATCGCACAAAATTGTCCAGCGAAAAAAATGCGATTTTCAATCTTAATTCGGTCCGACCAAGCCCAACTTTGGTCCAACTGAAGCATAACGCGGACTTATGTGGAGTGTGTAGCTTGAGGCGGTTTTTAAAAATTTCAAGGAGTTGCGTAAGATGGGGCTTCATAACTATAAATAGGAGTCTTTAGGATGTTCTTGGGTATCTTATAGGGTTTAAGGAGGGGAGAAAAAGGATTGAGCCACCGCTCGAGAGTTTTTATTTTTTTTCTTAGTTGGTCCTTTTGTTTTGTTTAAAAATTCTTAGTTCAATTATGTCTATGGTTAGCTAAACCTATTAGCTAGGGCTAAGAGGTGAAGCTTGTAGCGGAATTGAGATGTTTACTTTGATTTGATTCATATTTATGCTGAACTTCATTGATTTCCAGTTGATTTTAAGAAATATTTTCAGTGTTCAATCGTTTGTTATGACTCAAATTAGAATAGATCTACGATAGCTTTAGATATCTTCTTTTCTTAAGTGAGATTGTGGGATTGGTAAATCCTGTTGTTTGCCATCGTCTCCAGGGCATGGTTGGGTGACGGAATCCCTTCAAAATCCTCATAATTCTTCTCCTTTGAGGCTGAATCAATGAGGAGTTCAGGATAAGATAGGACTCTGATTCCAGTTGGATCTCTTGAATCAAGCAAGGTAGCATCTCAATTGCTACAAGTGGATCCTTGACACCCTAGTTTCCATCTTTAAATTGATAGTTTAATCACAATATTCACAATTCCTTCCTTATTTCAGATAGTTTATATCTTTCTTTAGTTCTAGTTCTAGTTATTTTAAAAAATGTACAAGATTAATTAGTCCCTGTGGATTTGACCTCAGTCTCACTGAGATTATTATTACATCTTGACCCTACACTTGGAGTTATGAACATATAACCAAACTCGAGTCGAGTTGGGTTTCAGATCGGATCGAGTTTAACCAGATTGATTTTTGGGTTAAGTTACTAGGTAACTCAAACTCGACTCCATTTGAGTTTTGATTGGACGAAGCTTACTCGATTCGGACCGACCCACCCATTTGGTTGGACCGACTCACCCATTTGATTCGGGTCAGATCGGGTTGGATCTGAACGAGTCAGACGAGTTGAGTTAGCCAGATCGAGTTGTCCCATGACCACCTCTAATCTTCATTCCTTAATTATTTATGTTGCCTTAACCTAATCAAATATTTTTCTATTAAAATAAATACCTATAGATATGTCATCGGAAGATAATCCATCGGCATATATTTGGGATTATGGAGCCCAAGTCTACTCCCAGGATGAAAAAATAAAGTTACAATGCAAGTTGTATGGAAAACAATTTGTAAACAAAACAAATGTGTTGAAATTACATTTGGCTTATCGGGGAGGAGACGTCGTACCATGTAACAAAGCTCATTCGAAAGTCTGGGATTTATTTCGATCCATTCTTGACTCAAATACAAAGACTTTCTCTACAACTATAACCAATACAACCAACCACGGAAGATATAAACATAGGCTTATAATAATTGAAGAAGGTTTAAGCAGAGGAATTGCTTTCACAATTAGTAGACGAAAATAAGAGAGACTTTTAAGGGAACAAGAAGAACAAGATTATAAAGAAGCCATAAAAGAAAGATTAAAAATGGCATTCAGGACTAGACACTAACATCAACTCCTTCCGAGACAACATGATGCTGAAGCAGACATGAGTAAATCATCAAAGTTTCTTAAAAGTCTTGCAAATTTTTATAGGTGATTGAGAATCCCTATAAATTGAATCATAAAAGGCTACTGAAAAAACTTATTATATTTATGAATGAGGACGATGGAAAGGCACCTCCACTATCCAATTCAGCAGAGGTAAACAACCATCTTTTGGACACCTCCAACTCGAAGTCAGCCCAGGGTTCTCTCGTAGTTAAAGCTGTAAAGAGAGAATCGAAGGATGATTTTGGTGATGAAGGTGGATGAAGGGGTTACTATTATAGATAAGGTTCCTCGGGTTACACGTCACGAAGGCATTAATCATACAGAGGATATTGAATGAATGAAAGTTTTATTGTCTGTATGTGATGTGGTTTATTTACTTTTATTTTTTAACAGTGTTTATTTACTTTATTCGTTTTATGGACATAGTTTATTTACTTTTGATTTCGAAACATAATTGGGTAGGGTCAACCTTAACTCGTTTTATGGACATGGTTTATCTACTTTATAGTCATATTTTTTGCATGTTGCAACTTGAAATGTAAAGAAGACCTCATTGCGGCCTTACCATAGTAACCCAACCTGATCTGACTCGGTGCCAACTTGATCCAACTTGGTATTTCTGATCAGGTCAGACTTGGTTCAAATCAGTCCAGCCCAGACTAGGACTCAGATCGAGTTAGGCATGCTGGACTTGGTACCGAGTCGGATTGAGTTTAGGTCAGGTCTTTTTCAGGACCAGATCAAGTCAGGTCTGCCTTAACTTGGTTCGGCTCAACTCGATGCCCAGCTCTATTGGTGACCCTAACCTTAACCCAAAACAATCCTTGAACCTCTACATGTTCCTAACCTTAATAAGTATAACTGTTGATCATCCCTAAGCCTTAGGAGCCTTAATTGAACATGATAAGATAAGCTATAAAGGTCCTAAGCTGTTGAAAATCTAAACTGCCCAAACCAACAGTCTTGTTATGTGCTCGAGCAAAGCTCGATTGACTGAACATGGCCTAAAACGTCCACCAAGCTCTAGCCTAAATATGAATTACTTTAAGTGCTCAAAGTATAAGCTTGATAGATCAAAAATCTTCGATTCCTCTCAAGCGATCGAACTTGGCCAAAACAGTCCAGCGAGTTCTTTGGACTATTTTTGACCTAACTCAATCAATCGAGCCTACCCGTCAGAGATCTGTTTGAGCATTTTTTTTATATACATTGCATTCAGATCTTTGGGTAAACTATGTATTTTTGTATTTTTAGATACCCTAGTACATCTCAAGTTCTACTAAACCTCCTAGGCTCTAACCCACTGAGATTCATGCTTTCCTCTTAGTTATTATTCTTTTTAATAAGCATTCAATGCTCCTCTACAAGAAGATCATGGTCTCAAGCCTTCTCTAAAGTTTAAACACTGATTCTATTGACAAATCATAGTGTCCATCAAGAAGAATGCCCTACGAATTCAATTTTCCATTAGTTGTAGTATATTCTACCCAACTCCCATCACCTTGGTCATCTTAATAGAGTATTGCATGTAAGGTATTTGATCTTGGAGCTAAAGCCTTAACAAAGTATTAACATCAACGATCAGGAGAGCATAAGGGGAGCTGATTGAAGTAAGGGAGAGCAACAATTCAGCAACCTGAGAATGCACTATAAAAGGGACTCAATCCGATAAGTAATTTATCAAATTGTAAATAGTCTACACACTCCTTTCTTGTATAGGATTGAGTATAGAGTTCGTAACTTAAACTCGCATAAGTTCTTATGTAGGACCGTATCGCCACAGACAAGGGTGAGTGCATGTGTAAGTCCTTGTGTAGGCCATCGACATAGGTGAGTATGTGAAATGGCCACCAACGCAGGTGTATACGTGGTAAGTCTTTATGTAGGCCACATACATGGGTGAGTACATGGGTTAGTCCTTATGTAGGCCTCTGGTGGGAGTGTACGCTTGTGAAGGTTAAAGGTGAGCCTGATTTAAAACCTCTGATAATAAAATCCAGTATACTTTTGTGTTAAGTTCATCCATCGAGAGTGGAGTAGAGAAATTGAATCACTATATATGCTTGTGTTTGAAATTTTTATTTAAACAATTATTTAATTATACTTATATGATTAATTGATGAATTATATGTATACGTGATTAGATGAATGTTACGATTTGATAGTTAGCATATCCCTTACACACATGTACACTATCATGTTTATAGACTACTTGTTTTATAGAAATATTCTTTATAATTTATGTGATTTGATACTCTATTAGCTTGGAAGCTTTATAGTTAATTACCTTAATTAGTTTAAATTGTCATATTAGTTTAAGTTAGACAATTGTATTTTAATTGGATAAATTTTTATTATGGTCCTAATCACCCATCTCTAGGACAACCTTCATTTTATAGCTCTTCCAAGCTTTCGCGCATAGCCCTGGTATCCCACACCACATGTAATTTTAGATAGTTGTGAACTCACAAAAGGGTTTTTCCAGCTTTCTTTTGAAACTCTCTGTGGCTCTCAACTACATTAATATTGTGCATTAATTCTAAATTATTTCCTCTGGTATGGTCCATTTGTGATGAGTTTTGCCCTCAAACTTGGGCCGAAAATGTGAAATTAAAGTCCCTTTCATGTAGATGGGTTGGATTTGTTATTTGTGCCTCAATTTTTATCAATGATGTAAGTAGGGTGTCTTGAGTCGACTGAGCCTCCATAGGAAGACATTGAAGACCGAATATTCGAAGACTTGAAGCATTAACACCGAAGATAACAGGTAAAGCATGAGGTGTCTTAATAAACTATTGAGACTCAAATAGTGCATATTTAACCCTTCAATTACATTAATTTTCCTAATACTTAATTGATAATTTGATTTAATTATATATGTTTTTGTCATACAAGGTGATTGAAAAACTTATGATAAATATGCACTTAAAAGGATGGATTTAAAGCTCAAAAGAAGATAATAAAAGATTGGAGATTTGTAAGTCATTAATGAAAAATTCACATCCTAAAGATCCAAGAAAATCAAGTGAAAAATGAAGAGAATCGAAGATTTGAAGTGAAGAAAAGGAATTCTAAAAATTGTCTTGAAAAAAGATATTTTGAAATTTTGAGACAAAAAAGAATATAATTATGAAATAATTCCAAAACAGACTTTGATTCCATTGAAGGTGGAATCGAAGCTATTCGATCAATCGAGAATTTCAGGATTTTTCAAACCAAACTTACTGGATAATTTTCGATGGCATCGAAGACACTTCGATTCTATTGAAGTACTATTGAAGGTGCAATCAAAGGTTGTTCGATGCATCAAAGGCAATATGCAGATTTTACTTGAAGTGCGTAAATTTGAGACAGTTTATGAATTTTTCCAAATCGGTGCGAAAGTTGGAGTTCCACAATTATAAATAGGAGTCCCTAAGATGCTCCAAAGCATCTTGTAGGGTTTAGAAAGATTACAAGGAGCATAACAAAAGGGTGGAGCAGCTGCCAAAGAGTTTTTCTTCTTTCCTAATTTATTTTTCATGTTTTGTTTAAGAAATTTGGTTTCAATCATGTCTATGGTGAAGTAAACCTCTTAGCTATGGCTAAGAGGTGAAGCTTGTAGCGTGTTGGGATGTTTATCTTGCTTTAATTCTTGTTTATTTTGAACTTCATTAATTTTTAGTTTGAATTTAAGGAATATTTTTAGTTTTATATGATTTATTGTGACTCAAATTACAATAGATGTTGTGATAGCTTTGAATATCTTTTTTTCTTATTTTTAGATTGTAAGATTGGTAAAAATTGTGATTCACTATCATCTCTTGGGCATGGTGGATGCATGAATTTCTCTCCGATCATCACAATGCTCCTTCATTGATGATTAGGTCAATAAAAAGTTCAAAGATTTGATTTAATTACCTCATCTTCCAATTGGATAAGATATGACTTTGATTCTAATTATGTTTATTGAATTAAGTAAGGTAACATCCTAATAGCTATAAGTGGATCCTTAGTGCTCTAGTTTCCTTTTTATTATTGATACTTTATTCACAATTCCTCTCAACTATTCCAAAATTCAATTTAGGTCTTTTTCTAGTTATAGTTCTAGTTACTTTCAGATTACGTACAAGTTTAGTCCATGTGGATTCGACCTTGGTCTTACTGAGTTATTATTACATTGCGACTCTACACTTGGGGTTGTGAATATAAACCTAGCCCTAGACCACCTTTAGTATAAAAATAACCCACATCTAGATTATTCATCCCATAGGTAAACATTTAAATTATCTAAACCAAGCCTTAGACCATTATTTAACATTTTAAGTTAGGTCTTGCAGTGGTGCAAAGTTGTTGTAAATCACATTGCCCAGACAATAGTTTTGAATGGAGTTTGATTCGATCAACAAGCTGTCAATGTGTCTAGATCAAAGCCTTGATCTATCAAAACTCAGGACTCGATTAATTGAAGGTACCTAGAAATGTCTAACAACAAATTGACCTACATTTTTGTAACATTTCAGATTTTCACTATTTTGAATTTTCAAAAATCCTTGAAAATTTTTTGATATAATTAGCTCATGTTATCATTGACTGACCCTTAGTGCTCGAGTGAGCCTATACGCGGATGATGTCGGTAAAGAAATGCATAAATCTAATTAATCAACCGTAGAAGTCTAACAAATCTACCAGATCACTTAAACATTGAGTTTAGCCATGTGATTTGTTCACATAGAGCCCAAATTTAGCTAACTTATCATTAACTAATTAAGATAATCAAAATTAAATAAAGATCTACCTAAAGCTGAACTGATTAGGGGTCAGATCTTAATTAATAAACCAAATTGACTTAGTTACTTGTCTAGCATAAGAACCGATGGTTTAGGGTGATTATGAATGAATCGTCATGTTTGCTAGTTGCAAATAGGCCACAATATGAACATAGCTAATCCAAACCCTAATCATTACGTACAAGAAATCTTGATGCCTAATTCATTCCATAAATGTATTAATTATCCAAGCAAGTTTTAGACAGTTCGTTAGTGGACCACTAGTCCTGAAACTATAGAATAATGTCCGTCTCATTAGGCTCGATGCCCATCGCTGGTGGCGAACCAAGAAAGTGCCAAGAACTGTCAACTTGGACCAGAGGCTGAGTACTTGAAATACACAAATGTCCTAGGCTGGAATATGAACTTAAATGAAATAAACCTTCTGCTCTTTCACGAAGTTGTGACTTTCTGACCGTTAGATCGCAACCAAACTTGAGGTGAAAGTTAAAGATATTTCTCTACTCATATTCATATAACTTCGACCCCGATCAACCACCGACGACCATCAATCGTAAGTTGGGCCCTTGTGGCTAATCGAAGAGTTCGATCACCTCTCAGTTGTGATAAAATGCAGATCTCATAGTGGAGCACCTTCCCTATGGTGCAGATAAGCCGATGGGATCCCGGAAGACCCTGTAAGTCGAAAACACCCTCTCATAGGTCAAGTTTAATGGAAAAAGGGGCACCGGGGCTATTTGTGCACATTATGACACTATAAATAGCCCCCCATTTCTACCCTCTCACTCCCATACGAATTTTCCATTTACAAATTGAGAGAGAAGGAGAGAAAGGAGAAGTGTGGGATCCTAGTATTTAGTAACATCGCTCGTGCACACGTGTCCCGAATCGCACTGTTAATAAACTATACACCACACCCCAGTGCACCCAGCAATCCCACCTAAGTGATTTGTTCTAGATGACCTTGAGATCTTTATTATGTGGACTGCATCATCATTGCGGTCGCAATGGTGAAAACCGTGTATCAATCTGACACTTTTTTAGTGAGATATGACCCATTGAATGTATGGCCAAATTGCGTATCCTGTAACACAAGCAACCTTTATTATGTTAGGCCCATTGGACTTAGGCCCATGTGGGCTTAAAGCCCACTTTTAGAATATGAAAATTATCAGAAGATAAGACAATCACTACATGACAAATAAGTAGCTAGCACATATAACACAAGCACTATAAGATAAAAATTGAGTTCTACCCTAAAATCCATCATTAACCCTCTCCCCATGCCTTAGAAATTAATCATGGCCCTATATCCACCTCATCCTATATATGCATCTAATGCATATCTTGATTTGTGCCACATCACTTGAAATAACCAATTGCAACACTCCAATTCATCATTCACCATGCATCATCTACAACCCATAACCCTTATCCATTCCTTAACTAATAAATTCCTAGATTTCTTCTACCTTAGCCAATGCATGCTTAGCATCATCCACCTCATCCATCAACTACCTATACCATACACCACCCTCCACCTCACTTTTAACACCAATAAGACCCCATAAACTTACCACATCATCTTACCATCTCAACCCCTAATTCCCTATATAAGAGTAAGAGCTCTCTTATACTCATTTCTTTGATATACTTACAAAATTCTGAGATTTTAAAAGAGAGTGAGATAGAGCGGGGCTAAGGTGTGGCTCACCATCAATCATAGATAGAGTAGACCACACATCATCATCCAACCATCCATTTTTATGAGGTGAGTTTACACCCCCTCCTTCCATCCTCTTCATCATCCTCTTTCTTAATTTCATATTTTTAATGCATGAGGGCTCACTAGTGTGGATCCCCATAGTTTATATATTACTAGCCATGGTGGTCAGCAAGTGGCCCACATCAGTATGGTCCACTATGATGAACATTATGCCCACACCCTTCACTTGTAATCCTATTTTCGTATCTGGATAGCAACTTTTAAAAATCGTATAAAATCAATTGTGCTAAGATCAGAGTTAAAACTTGAGAATAATATGAACCACAATATGACTAACTTTAGGCTAAATTTTGTAGTCATTTAATGGTCCAATCATCTGTAGCATTAATTTTACTTGGTTATTATCTGGCAACACATGCAGGATTCCAATTTGCCAACAACGGATCCATTTTTAATTCCTTTAATGAATGTATTTAAAATATATGTTCGTTGGATTCGTAGAAAATCGAACTATCTTTCCAATGATATATAATAAGCCTCAATCGGAGTTCGAAAGGCTGAAATCTTAGCCTTATACGAAAGATGTATTTAAAAGCTTGTTATGACTATTCTTGTATGGGTCATATCCGTGATTCCAATGGTTAGATGTATTTGATATTTGTTCTTAACTTACTTAAGATAGTCATTGACTATATGTACGGTTCCTATGGTCAGATTCTTTCATAATAGAATATAAAAAAATTTTGGATCGACAGATACTTGCATAAGGATAAACCTTGAATTGTTTTGTATGGTCTAGATGAATCTAAGGCTTTATATGGTTGGAGATTTATATATAATACAAATGACTTATTTTAAAACCATCCATTGGATCAGATTTTTCAAAAGAGAATCTGACCAATACATTTCATGGGCTACTTGATGTGTATGTTGGATATATGTTGTACATAACATTCACCTCTTATTGACCTACTTGGGTGTGGGATCACTTGTGATTTATATATTTTATTAGTTCATCCAATTTGGAAACTCATGTACATTGCTGTGTGTCTCTTATCTATGGTTTGTTAGCATGTGGGCCCCACTTTCCATTGGATCTATTTCATTTCCTTTGCACTTTATGTTTGCTGAAAAATTTTAAATACTTAACTGTATTGCATGTAGGTCTCTTTGACACCTTGTAGTTAGAGGTGGGCAACTTGGGTCCGATCCGGTGGATCCGACCCGACCAGACCTGACTCGGTATCGTTCTGAACAGAACCGACGGTCTGATCGGGTCTGATCGATTTTGATTGGCCAGATCCGATTTAATTTCGAGTCAGGTTCGGATAGCACTATGCCCGAACAGATCCGGTCCGAATACCCGGACCGAATGGATCCGAACCGACCCGAACAGACCTGACCCAGAGGGGTATACCTATAAATCCCTTACTCCTTTTACTCTACCCATTTTTTCCTTTAAAACTCTCCCGCCTGATAGAGAGAGAGAGAGATTTTTTTCCCAAAACTCTCTCGCCCAAGAGAGAAAGATTTTTTTCCCCAAACTCTCCCGCTCGAGAGAGAGAGAGAGAGAGAGAGAGAGAGAGAGAGAGAGGAAAGAATGGGTGTTGTCCTCATACATTCCTTAGGGCGTGCCAACTTCCAACCATCTCAAGATCCAGACGGTAAGGATAGACGTTGCTGTTGACTCCATTCCAGATAGGCATGTAGCCATGCAGATCTTATTTATATCTGTTGATCCATATCTCCGGGCCATGATGACTGGCCAAGAAGACAGGCTTTACCTCAACTAGTTCCAGCTTAACCAGGTACTTCTTCCCAAGCCGTTTACATGCTAGTTTTCAACATCTATGGAAGATACCCAAAAGAACTTCTGAGATTGAAATTTATCACCCTTTAGATATTTAAAAGCTAACGAGACCGTCCGTTAGTGAGTTAAAATAATCCAAACCAACGGACTTTTTTATTTGTTCTATAACTCATCCAATATCATTTACATGCTGTAAACGGTTTGGATCACTGAAATATAACCTCAGATCTTATTGCTAAAGGCCCGATGTATTCTAGAGAATTACGCTGCGATGTACTCTAGATAACCTCCCCGGAAAATGCTAGCTTCTGAAGCTATACTCGCGTGAGTAGGACAAGTCCTACTCGATGGCACATGTGCCAACACGGCTCGCTTGTGTTAGATCCAGCCATCAAGGTCGTTTAACAGCCATGGATAATGCTATAAAATTATCTCTAAAATCAGATTAACGGTGTAGATATAATAAATACATTAGTGTGAGCCCAGTAGCTTTGATCTCCTTAGAACCGTCCTCACAATGTGGAGCTCGAGGACCCTCAGTGCTTTCTACGCCCGACAAGTGTTTTGAGCAGCTGGCGCCGGCTACGGATACTTGAAATTTTCAAAGCTTCTCAAGGAAGCTACGTGAGGTGGGAAATAGGATTGCTTACTTAGTTACTCAGTAGGCTTTATCGTACTGAGTAAACTCAGTTGGGCCCACCTTGAATGTATGCAGTTTATCCAATCCGTTCATACGCTGTTTCAACTAATTTTATATGTTGAGCCTAAAATTAAAGCATATACAAAGCTCAAGTGAACCATACCACTGGAAACAGTGGGAATAATGATTTCGATCGTTGAAATATTTCTAGTGCCCACAGTGATACTTATATGTCATCTAGCCTGTTCATAAGATAAAAAAGGCTTGACGGAGGTAAAGAAAAAATATCAGCTTGTTCCAAAACTTCGGTGGCCCCCCAAAACTTTTCAATAGTAGGCACTCAATTCACATTATTTCCTATGGTGTGCTCTATTTGATTTTTAGATATGCTTTATTTTTGGTATATAGAAATGAAATTAACTTTTAAAGTAGATGAACGGTGTGGATCAAACAGGTAAATCACAATGGTTCCCACAGAGTTTACTCAGTACGCTTACTGAGTACGCAATCCGCTTCCCATGGCTGGTGTAAAGCTTCTTCCAGAAGCTACATTACTGTATGTTTTCATCCTATTGGATAAACTATGTGGGGGCCTATCTTGAATTTTTTTTATTTATCCACACCGTCCATCAGTTTTTTCAGATCATTTTAAGAGTTGATATTAAATTTTAAATATATTTAATAATCAATTAGATCGCATTATAGGAAAAACTAAGAATAATAATTTTCACATCGTTAAAAAAAATAAATGATCTGGAAGTTGCCTAATCCGATCTGACTCGGTTTTCCTGACCGAGTTGGACTCGGATCGGTTCAGACCAGCACATGTTCGGATTTGACCGAGTCAGCTGACTCAGACTCGGTTCCGGTTCTGTCCGAGTTCGGGTTAAGCCATGTAAAATCCGGACTTGGTCGAGTTAGGCCAAATCCGAGTTGACTCAGTCCGTTGCCCAGATCTACTTGTAGTGGGCCCCACGCTCTGTAGTTAAGGGTACCATTATGCGGGATGTTTAATTATTATATCAGTGAACTGGGATGTCCCACCTTTGTGTTAGGAATGATCCCAAGTGTTTGAAAATTATGCCCTAAGTTGTGACAAACCCCATTGCTGAAAATGTCTGATTATTTTTGTATTTTGTACCAACTTTAAGCCTCTGTAGTTGTTGAGGGTCAAATATTGCATATTAGACCCTATTTATTACCTGATTTTATGACTATGATAATGTTTAACGCTCTATTTTAATCATGTTTGTTTTATAAGGTGAATTTAGGAGCTTCGATTGAAAAAGGGTGCTAAAAGCATAGATTTGATGCTCGAGAATCATTAAGGCAAGGGACAGATCTAAAGAGATTGAGATTGAAGAATTCACACTCCAAAGATCCGAAAAATCAAGTAAAAGCCTTGAAAATTGTCCTGAATGCTAGAGCACAGGGTTCCCACTATCTGTCTTGCTCGAAACTTTATATTTGGCTTGAGGATCATAAAGTAACCGTACACATAAAATTTTAGCCATTAAATCTATGTGAAAATGGCCCAGCGGAGAAATTAGCCATCAAACCACCACTTTAGGGTCCACTTGATCTCTGGATATGCCTCAATTTTGGACTCAACCCTTTAAATAAGATGAGAAGGTAGATGGATGGTGTGGATTTATCAAAAACATCAGGGTAGGACCCACTTTACGTGAGTGGGAGTGCACATTGGCTATGCACTCGTAGCACACCATCTGCAAGGTTGGGTCAAACTGTGTTTGACTTGACAAAACTCGAGCGATCTCTCTCCTTTCGCACAGCGGACAGATTGACGTTCGCTGTGGCCCACCTCCTTCGTTCGGATGGATGATCCGAACTGGATGGTGTGACTGACCAAACCCTTGGTGTCTGAGTACTGCCATGCACGTGCACACACGGAAATCAAGTTCAAATGCAGGACGGACGACACTGAGAAAAATCCTGTGGACCACACTGAAACTAATCTAAAATCATCCATTCCTTACTGAAATTTCGTCACGAGTCTAATAGACGGGGTGAATTTCTCTGAAAACATCACTGTGGGGCCCACCAAATACCTCAGCGTAGGTACATGTGCGAGAAGATGTCCGGACGCACCCGTCCACTATGGGCCATTGTGTGATCAAAATCACGGCTAGATTTGTGATCTGAACTGTCCAGAAGGCGCAGAGGGTGGTCTTAAACCCCACAATGAAGTTAGATTCCAAGTTTGCGAGGATCACTGTCCCAATATCTCATCCAAACGTAGGTTGTTCTTTGTGTTTCGCTGCGTAAGAGAGAGCTGCGAAAGTGGAGTCAGTTCTCCACTCCAACCGACTTAACCTTTCAACACCTATAAAAGAGAGGGAGAGAAGGACGTGAGAGGATCATCTAGGGCAGCGTGGAGGCGAGGACGTGAGGCAGAGAGAGAGAGAACACATGGAGTAGCTGTTGTTTACTGTTTAGAGTTTTTTTCCTCTTCCTTAACTTAGTTTCTTTTATGTTTTATTAAGAGTCTTTTGTTGATTATGTCTATAATTGGCTAAACCTCTTAGCTAGGGCTAAGAGGTGAAGCTTGTAGTGTAATGGGAGACTTTTCTTTATGCCTTTGATTCATGTTTAAGGTGAACTGATTTTGATTCTAGTTTGATTATAAGGAATGTTTTTAGTTTTTAATGGTTTATTGTGACTTAAATTACAATGGATCAGCGATAACTCTGAGCATTTCCTTTTCATTATTATGGTTGTGACTTGGGAACCTTGTTGTTCACCATCATCTCATAAATATGGTTGGATGATGGAACCCTTCCTAACGTTCAAAACTCTTTTAGATTGGCTAAACTCTATTGTTTGCTTTGTCTCATAGGCATGGTTTTGCGATGGAATCAATTCTATTTCTCATACCTATATTCTATTGAAAACTAGATCAAAAGAAGTTTAGATTTGGATTTTAATGATATATCTTTTAACTGGATGGAGATAGAACTCTGATTCCAGTTGTGTTTGTGAATAAAACATAGATATTCCTGATCTTTACAAGTGGATCCTTGGAAACCCTGTTTCCCACGTTTGAATTTTACAAAATTTAGTTAGAGTTATTTACCATTATTCTCTTAAATTTTTTTGATTTAGATTATATCTTTGTTTAGTTCTAGTTATAGTTACATTCAGATTATGTACAAGGTTCTGTCCTTATGGATTCAACCTCAGTCTTATCGAGATTATTACTACATCGCAACCCTAAACTTAGGGTGGTGAACAGTAGTGGACCTCATATGAGTAGGCCTCCACTTGGAACCTTTAATATATATCAATGAATAAAAATTATATTTTACTTGGGCCAAATCAGATCTCATATGATCAGAGAGTGGATTTCAAAATGGAGTAAGGCACAGTTGTGCAGAAAGTTGAAGTACCTTTGTTTGGCCTTATACCAAATATTATGTGTGCACAAACAGTTGGTCACGATTTGTACTTTTTAAAGTACATATATAATACCAAAGGTACTAGATGACACACTGAAAGGTGATCACTTGTGATCATGGGACATACTCAAAATTGGGCTAAAACTAATTCTGCACAGTGCTTCCTGCACAGTTTCTCCAAGTACCCATGTTTAGGCCATCACCGTAAATTGTACTCACCCAACCAAGGAGGCCTGCCTTATAATTTGTAAAGCCCATACATAGACCTACTAGGTGGTTATTTTCTTTCACCATATGTAGGCCCTACGGGATCATGAATCTGACTCTAAAATAACCTAGATCCAACCTTGCGCCAAAAGTCTGTTTGATATAGAATTTATTTGGGGCCATGTTAATGGGGTCCACCACCTTCCCAAAATATTTAATGCATCATCTAAACTCTAAAAAATAACTCTCAGGTGTTGTTGGGCTAAAAACCTTAAGTGAACCATCTAGTATGGGCCTTACCTTTGATGTAATGAGGACCACCTAGCATGTTTTGTAAATGGGTGTTATATATCTTGTAAAATATTTAGTGGGGAGATCTTGCTGTCCAAATGTTCTCTTAAGATATAGCTGGCCTTGGGCCCATCTAAATGATGCAATCCTAAGGCCCAAGTGGGCCCGACACTGAGAGAAATCGTTGGGGAGTGAGAAGCCCACAATATATAGTTGAGTTCGTTAGGCAGGTCCATTGCCTGCTGGGCAGCGTGACTTACATACTACCTCTAGTCAAGTGGACCACGCTTAGATAGGCTTATTTTACAATGCATAAACTAGATAATTAGGCTTTTTCTTGGTTCGTTGTGTATTTGGCTAGTGGGCCCAATATGATGTATGACATGAAAAATGTTACCATGTTGTCTTTATGTTTAAGATTGTGCACTGTTTCTAGTTAATGGCGGAATGTGTGGGGCCCACTTAGTTGTGGAATTAGATCCACACCATTGAAAGCCTAATGGTTGGACGTATATGCCTTTGAGTTAGCCTATTGATTCACCAAGTAGGACTCACACTTGACCTATACGGCCCCATGCCTTGCGTGTAGTCCAAGGTCAATGTGGAATTCACACTAGGTGGGATGCACATAATGATGGTTGAGATGATGATATGTGTGTGGTAACATGATAATGATGATAGTGAGTTATTGGTTGAAATGATAGATGTGATTTAATGGATGGTGAATTATGGCATATGCATTGATGATGGATGAGTAATTATTTGTATTACTTATGACATTTCTTATGTTAATCATGAAGTGAAAATGATCCTCATGGTGATCATGATGATATTATGTATGTATATGCATGATGACAAAACATGCTAGTTAACCACCATGCTTTATATACAAATGATAATAATGCACGTATTAATTGTCGTGATGATAACGTGGACACGATAACTATGTTTTACTTGATGCATGGATGATGATAAATATATGATGTTGGTGAACTTAAGGATAACCTCAAGTATAATAGACAACTAATGGCTAGGGCATGTATGATAGTGATGGATGATGGCCATGATATTGATGATGCATGTGAATCTATACATGTTGTGTACTTCATGCACATGCTTACATGATGTAGGTTGTAACAATGAATTTGATGTTGAATGATATTTATGATAACGATGATGCATGCGAGAACTTGGCTACCACCATAACCTATGCACCTTATCTATGTTCATGCCACGTGAGCCTTGGTAGCCATTTGTTAAGTATTCACAAGAGGTATATGGCCTCAATGTGCTATTGAAGTCACTTAAATATATGGACCTTTACGTCACATTGGTTATTCTTGTGTTGGGCCTAGTGCCTTGGACTTATGAAAGCCTACTTGCCCATGGAACTTAGGATGTAAGCTAGTTATAAATAACCATTAGATGAGAGGCCAAGTGAGCCCACTTCCACGGTTAAGGGAAGGATGTTTTGATTATTGTTAGCTTGCTAGTCTATTTGGCCAATTGACACTATTGTTAAGTAAAGCCCATGAGGGCATGAGATGATTATGGTATGTGATGTGTTGTGATATATAGTGTGATGTGTAGCTCACACACAATGTTTATGGCATGTGTTATGCAGCCAATATGTGATGGACATATCATGCATCATGTAGCCTATACACGTGGTTGAGACCGGATCATGAATTGATGATTGAATCTTAGTTTGGCCCAATTTAAGGCCTATTGCTTATGGGTGATAATGCTGTGATCTGACCCATATCAAGATAAGATTAAGGGTATAGATGAACATTCCCATGGACAATGGGGTATGACTTGAGGGTCTATTGTTGAGTATTTATGTGTCGTGCCTTGACAATTTAATCTATCTTGCCATTGTTATATTGATATCAACCTGATAGTTTGATACACATGGTAGATTTGTGAGCATCCATTTTATATTCATGCACGAACGCATCAGGAAATTTGAGCCCTTGTGTTATTCCAAATGCCTGGACAAGATCTAGAGGAGTTGAGGAATTTTTGATATTGTTTTGTTTTGAGCCCTTGTGCTGGTCCATATGAGAATGAGATGCATCGATGTACTATGATTGGGCCCTCGTATTGGTCCTTATTGTAGTATTTGGGCCCTTGTGTTGGTTCATATGCCTGGATGAAAGTCCAGAGGAGTTGGGGTATGTACATGCCCTTGTGATTATACACTTGATTGTGTGGGCTTTTATGGATGACATATTTCATGAGCGGATGTTTTATATGTTGGTTAGTTTGGTGAGATGATTATGTTGAGGCCTTGTGATGGCCTAAGTATTGATATTGTTGACAAGTTTTGAGAAGGGTATGTTATGGCCACCTCGGGCTTAGATCCCAATATTGGAGACACCTATCATCCAATGAACTCACTAAGATTGTCCAATCAGATCCTCTTTTATAGTGTGTCGAGTGGGGGTGAGCAAAGTAGAATGGGTGCAAGAGTCCTTTGCATTGTCGAGACTGGGAAGGGAAGAAGTGTGACAAGCTTACATACCGTCGTGTGCCGGGTCGAGGTGAGTGGTATTCCGATTGCTGAGTCCTGGTAGGGCGAAACAAATCAGGGTCCTCCATTGTTATGATGATGGCTAGATGGGTAGGGGTTTATACGCCTAATACTTTACTTTTTGGAAATGTTGTCCCACTCTTATGTGAGGATGGTGGATTACCCATGTGTGGTACATGAAATAGCTGTGAAGACCGCTTTAGTTGAAGTAGGAATATGCCAATATGTCCTAGAGGGGGGTGAATAGGACTTTTTAAAGTTTTTATGGTTTATTAAAAATCCTATTACACTAATCCTAACAATAGGCACTTATCAAGATTACTCAAAAGTAACTCTACTGCCTTCCAAGCTCGATAGCGGATCCAATCACAAACTATTCAAGAAGTGACCAATATGTAACCTAGTTTATGATGGATATGACTGTGTATGTGTGTGAGGTGTGATCTTAGATATGCAGATATGAAAATATTGAAGTAAATCACACAAACAAAAGAATAATAATCTCAAACATAGTCATTTTTATAATGGTTCGACTACTTGTTTACTCCACTCCCGATAACTGCACTCGACCCTTGAGTGTACCAGATTTCACTAAGGAGGTTTCACAGCGGTTCGCCTCAAACCTAAGGTTTTAAATCAGGTTCACTTTTAACCTTTACAACTTACACTGAGGCTGATTGTTTATGCTCTCACGAGCAAGGGTCACCACAACACACCCACTTTTAGGCACACTGGCCAAGGATCTTCCATAAGACCCTAACAGAGGTTTCACACTGTTTACCTCAAACCTAAGGTTTGACTGGTTCACCTTTAATCAAATGTTTATGCTCTCCATAGAGCAAGGGTCCACACAATGCACCCACCACGTACACTCCCACCGGAGGCCTCCTTGATGACTTGCAAGGGTGAGAAACACCTTACACCCAATCCTACAAAGGAATGATCAAAGGATTCTCTAGACTCTAGTTACTTATAAATAAGTGGATGAGTCCCTTTTTAGCTCTTGATGAAGATCTCCTCCTTTGTTGATGAAGAGTCTTCTGCTTCCTTGATCCGCAACTAAGAAGATATACCAATGCATGGCGACGGGTTGGGTCAAGGTTATGATGGAATTCAACTCTCAAATATTTTCCTATAAAGGAGATAGAGTGATTCCAATCATCTATGCATTTAAGGTATCCCAGCTTAATGATTTGCCATTAAGGTAGTAGCTGGAGGATCCTTAAATGCGGAAGTTCATTCCCCAATCCACTCTATTGAATATCAATAATGAGGGTGGATTGGAAGATGAACTCCCTTGAGAGAAAGGGCTTTAGGTATATGATCTAAGCTAAAACACTTAACACTCTATTCTTTCTCTACCAGTAATAATAGACAAGTCCTCTTTATATAGGCAAAATGTTTCAATGGATATAAAACGGTCACATTTATCACAGAGTTCGATATCATCGAGCGGGTTCGATATCATCGAGTGTATACTCTAGATTGCATCGATGGTCTACTCGATGGTACAAACTCAATGTCATACGCTCTTGAAACCTCTTGCCAGTTGGTCGAAGGAATCGAAACTCGTGTTGATGTCATCGAATTTCAAACTCCGATTTCATTGATGTGAGGTTCGATTTCTTAACATTTGAAAATGAGAGAGACTTGCTTTGAAATATTTCAGGTTTACAAGAATGATCGAGGTACACTCGATATCATCAAAATTTGAATACCGATGATATCAAAGGTCGTCTCGATGACATCGATAAATCTAAATTTTTTATCGATGAGCTTGATGGACAGTTTCTTTCATTTCTTGATGCCATCGATTTAGCCTCGATATCATCAATATTTGAATATCAATTCTATTGAGTGACCCTCGATCATAGATAAACTATCTTGAAATATTTTGTTGGAAATCTTCACGCCCATGATCGATATCATCGAGAGCCTTCAGATATCATCGAGATTGGAACTTCGATGGTATCGAGGAGGGCTTCGATATATTAAAGCATATATGATATTTTAAAGAAAAAATAGTGGCGCCAAAAATCTACCTATCGATATTATCGAGTTACCTTCGATGAACTCGAGATTCAAATATCGATGATATCGATAGGTATATCGATACATCGATAATTTCCTCTAGAGATATGTGTGATTGATCGACACTTTTCGATGGAATTGATTTGTCATTGAGGACATTGACAGTGCGGGTCGATTTTATCGAACTTGATATCGAAAAATCGACAGAGCTAGAAAACTTCGAGATTTTTTTATTTTTATAAAAAAGTTTTCTAACCCAAAGATCCTATGATTTTCTAACTTGTTTTAAGGGTTTTATGTACCTGGTATTTTGGGACATGGGATGTGAGGCTTAGATTTACCTGTGGCGAGCTTGCACACATCCAGTTGAGGTAGACACTTTGAATTGATCTTCCTATGAGGCTCTGCAGTCTAACTGACTTAACACTCACGCTAATTGTGTTGTGGAGAGGTACTAACAGATAATGATGGATGTTGTTCCACTCTTATGTGAGGATAGTGGATTACCCCTGGGTGGTATGTTCATGGTTTCGATGGAGATGTATTATATGTAGTGGAGACGTACTCCTAGAAATGAGGGATGTTCAACATTTGACTCATGCATTCATTCATCCACCATTCACTCGGGTTGGTGGTGCACAAATAAATCATTATGTACACCTTTTCAATGCCATAATTTTGGTTAGGAATGAGACTAACCTGAGATTAGGAGTTTACCACATCGAGTCTAGTTATCCAAAGCAGGTTTGGGTCTGATTTGGATAGAAGTCCCTTGTGATGAACCCCACGGCTTGCGATACCGCGTACTATCATCCTAACTCCACACACCAGCTTTGTCATTGCCTTTCCATCGTATGCCCTATAGTAAAAAATGAAATTTAATTATCTTGTTCATGATGATTGACTATTCTAATGATTCATGGTCGCTTGTTGAGTGACATGCCGAAAATTGATGTCATGTTCATAATAGCTTGTGTAGTTATACGACATGCTTGATTGATAACCTTCTCACCTATGATAACGTGCTCGGTTGATAACATTCATATGGTTATTTTGAATGTCTTTATGGGAGCTTCTTGATAAGCCATGTTTTACTCCCAGCACGCAGTAGACTTACGAGCTGTGGTTTGCTCATACATATGAATTACACTTTTTCAGGATGCACGCAGGAGCTGTTGGAGTTTGTTATAATTTCCTTATTATTGTTGAGCTGGTTGTAACACCTCAGATTTCGAGGGTCGAGTAGATACTTAACTCCCAATATCCCGAGTGCCACTTATGCTTTGTGGAAGTGTGAGGGTCAAATAGTGCATATTAGACCCCAAATATTGTCCGGATTTACGAGCATAATAGTGTTTAATGCCCAGTTTTAATCGTGTTTTGTTGCAGGGTGTGATTAGGAGAGTTGACTGAAAAAGGATGCCAAAAGCTTGGATTTAACGTTCTGATGATCACTAGGGCAAGGGACGGACTTCAGAGGATCAAGATTGATGGATATACACGGTCAGAAATCCGAGAAAACTAAGAAACTGAAGCTCAAGTGGCTTGAAACGCATCCAGAATGCAAGATTACATGGTTCCCGACATCTGATCGGTTCGAAACTTTATACATGAGATAAGGGCCATAAATTAACCGTACATTTCAAATTTCAGCTCTTGGATTACTATAAAAGTGCTCCAACTGACATATCAGCTTATAAACCGTCGATTCTGGGCCCACCTGATATCTGGAATTGCCTCGAATTTGGTATCAACACCTTAAATGAGGAGACCAATCAGATGGTTGGATCAGATTTTACAAAAACATTATAGTGGACCCCACTTTAGATTGAGTGTGCATAGTGCACATGTGCACTAGGCGTGCACGAGATTTTTCAAAAGTCGGTCAGCGCAGCTGACCGACGTTTCCGTCTACAATTCAAAAAAAAAAAAAAAAAAAAAAAACGTGCAGCGGACGCATGGCCGCTGGCCGTTTTTACGGACGGTTGTGGGCCCTAGCCATTGACTGTACGTCTGATCCAAGCCATCCATCTTGTAGAGGGGTTCGAATACTATAAAACTATGCTAACCTTTTGCATCCATGCGTACACACGTGTGCGATACAGGGGCCACAAAAGGGCTGCCCTGGGACGTTCAAAATTGATCTTTTAGTGATTTCTTCTCTGGGCTTCGTCAATGGACGTTCAAAACCACCCATTCTTGACTGAAATTTCGTTCTGAATCCAATGGATGGAGTGGATTTTTCATAAAATGCTTCTGTAGGGCCCACCGATCACAACAGCGAAATGGTGCGAAAGGTTTCGCACATCCGCGAAATTGACTTTTTCAGGCAGTTTTGGCCCACTATCTTTGATCATATGGCAGATCTGAACCGTCTATCATGTAGAGAACCCAAGAAAGTACTAAAGGACGGTGTTTCTTTGGAATTCGAGCGAGGAAAGTGGCGTGTTTCGAGGCACCGAACTTGGCTGTGAAAATTACACTCCGTGTCCTGCTACAACTCTGTCGCTGACTCCAACCTTCCAGCAGCTATAAAAGGAGGTTTTGGACGTGGGGAGCAGGCATTCAGGTCTTAGAAGGAGATCAGGAGGTGGAGAGCTTAAGGCTTGGGCTGGAAATGAGGGCAGAGGGAGTAGAGAAATTTTGTTATTTTTATTTTTTTCCTTCTTCATATTTTCTTTTAACATGTCCAGCTTCATCATGTCTGTGATGGGCTGAACCTCTTAGCTACGGCTAAGAGGTGAAGCTTGTGGTGGGATGGAAGATTTTATTTTATGTCTTTAATTTAATTTTAATTCTTGAATTAACGTTGATTTTAGTTGATTATTAATGGCATGTTTTGTTTAGTCTTTAATGGTCTGTTGTGACTAAAATTACAATGGGTTTGCAATGGCTTGGAGCATGTCCTTTTCCCCTTTATATTTATGACGTCAGGAAGCCCTGTTGTTCACCATAGTCTCCTGGGCATGGTTGGATGATGGTACCCTTCCTAACTTGCATACATGTGATTGGGTGGTAATTAGTTTGATTCTGTTGTTTGTCATAGTCTTTGGGCATGGTTTGGTGATGGAATCCATTCTAATTCATCTTCCTTTCATCTCTTTGAAAACTAGATCAATGGCAGTTTAGTAAATTTCATGATTCATGAAACAGGCATAAGATCTCCCTGATCTCTACAAGTGGATCCTCTGAATCCCTAGTTTCCTTACCTCTGATTTCTCCTATAAGTTTTAGATTAATAGTTTACAATTATTCCTCAATTTATAATTCAATTCAGATTTCATCTCATTCTAGTTCTATTTCCAGTTAATTTTAGATAACGTACAAGTTTCAGTCCCTTGGGATTCGACTTCGGTCTTACCGAGTTATTACTACATCACAACCATGCACTTGGGGAGTGAACAAGTTTTTGCAGGGTTCTATATTTCATTTTACCTGGCATTTGAGCCATTCCTAGAATTAAAATAGACTATGTAATGGCCGCCTCATCCAGCACGTCATACTCTTTGGTACCTACATCCAAGATGGGGCCTGGTTAGTGTTTTAAAACACCTCCCAGAGTGGGAGTGAGTGATCGACTTAGTGGGTTCTATTAGCAATAAGTTACATAAGTTATCAATTCCATAGACACAATTAATGAAAAGCAAAGTGAGCATACAGTTCTTAGACACTCTTGTTAATGCACATGCATGATATTATGATATGATGCGTGCCCTCACCATACAACACTCCCTTAAGCGATTTCATCTTACGATCGCAAATGACAAACACTCCCTCAATGTGACCTCGACTTCCGAGTCGCCAACGTAACTAATGCAATATGTGAATATTTATGTTAGCCAAGTATTTAATTAAATCTGTTCATCCAGAAAGATTGAGGAAGTAGAAACACCTCCATTTAATCAATGACCTTACCTAGATCACTTGGCCTAGGGTGATTGTAACAGATCTGAGCTTGTGATCCTTGATCTAAATTTAGGGATCATCCATTTGTCTTACAAATCAATAATTTCAAAGGTAAGGCATGATACTTAAAATTTTGAGGATCAACTCGTTATGGGTCGTCACCCAAACATCGAGTATGATCACTCAATTTTGAGGCGCGGGCTTGTCACATAACCAAATCACCATAAGGAAAAAGGGCTCGTCACCCAATTCTATTCATGCCCGGGTCATTCGAACGGTACTCTGGCATCGAACCATCGGCTGGGTAATTTAACGGGGGTCATTCAAGCAAGGACCTATCACCTCCTGTGCTCGCTGGTCACTATGGGGAGGCTCGTCATCCTAGTGTAGGCCAACATCACGGACACAGCGTCCCATTCTACCATGTTCGGCTCCCGAGATTGGTTGCTCACTGGTCACTATGGGGAGGCTCATCACCCCAGTATAGGCCGACAGCTCGGACACGGTGTCCCATTCCACCATGCCCGACTCATGAATCTTGGGGATCGTATCATTAACGGTTAATAGTGGTCTCTCAAAGGTATGATGTGCTTCAGTTTTAGTCAGGTGTGACCATATATGGTTAACAAACATGGTTGGTCAGCTAGTGAGCCAATTTTCTCCCATTCAGGCGAGTTGTGGAACACATGACATTGAGAGCGAGCGTCCCATGTAGTCCAACCACTACTAGTCATCTGTACTCGAACTAAATGGGCTGCCGCTACGGACTTTTGTTGGCCAACCCAACAAGGGAGATTTAAATTTACTTAACAATATAAAGATGATCACGAATTTCTTCTAAATGTAGAAAATTTAGGCATGCATGTGTATAACGTTCAATTACTTAATATCATAAGAAATTCATGAGTACTACTTTTAATTGCAGAAATTTCAGGCATACATGTAAACAATCCACAAGCATTTGACTTGATTTAATTGCATAAGAGACATGTGGTACAATTTTCCCAAATTTAATTCAGACTTGGGGGTGAACCATGTTCAATTTCACGTAATGAGAAGGAAACAAGGAAAAATGGCAACATCATAATGACTTAGTCTAGTTTGACATGGAATTAAACAATTCTCCCCCTAAACATATTTAGGCATATTTATAACAAATTATCTACTAACGAATTCCTTGTAAATCAACATGCAAAGTAAATTTTGCACACACAATCATTAATTCTAGCCTAGGTTTGATAATTGGTCACCTAAGACTAATGGTCTGCACCTAAGAATGGTTCGATGGCTTGTGGAGTCGCTCCCAAGGTGTCGGTCCTGTGAGTTGGTGTTGGAGCCCTGTGCCAATAAAATTGCATGTTAGAAGGCATGCATGGCTTAAGACACCCAAAATTTAGAAATTGGCTAGGCTGATTACCTTTTTATGGCCGATGGGCTACTTCTACGGCGGGAGGGTCGGGGCTTCGATGCGAGTTGTGGTAGGAGAGGCTTTTTAAAAAATCCAGCTCCTTTGGAATTCCATCTCTACTCTCTCTCTCTCTCTCTCTCTCTCTCTCTCTCTCTCTCTCTCTCTCTCTCTCTCCTTGCAACAAAATTCGTATGAGAGTGAAGGAGAGAGATTTTTAACTTTACATAGTCTGAAATTTTAATCTAAATGGCCCTAGGAGTTCTTATTCCAACATGCATAGCCCTAATGGGTTGATTTTAGGTCCATGAGGCCATTCTAGTGGCCCCCTAGCCCAGTTGCACTATGGAATAGGTGTCCCATAGTTAGATGAATGGTTGTTTCAAGTTTGGTAGCAAACAAATGAGTCAATTGATCGCAGGGGCCGGATTTACAATCAATGGTCACCGATGTTCGATCAGGGCCCCTATTATACGGATATGAACAGGAAAATATCCTTAACTCATGCCTCAAGTTTGGTTGCGATCAAACGGTCAAAAAGTCATAATTTCGTGAAAGAGTGGAAGGTTTATTTCAATTAAGTTTTCAAATTCCAGTCTAGGGGATTCGCATGTTTTAAGCAATTGGTTTCTGGCCCAAGTTGTGTAGTTTTAGGTATTATCTTGATTTTCCACCCACGATGGACGTCAAGCCTAGTGAGATGGACGTTATGCTATAATTTCAGAGCTAGTGGGCTACCAATGAGCAGTCTGGAGCTTGTTTAGATAATCGGGGCATTTTTTGAATGAATTAGGTAGGGAGATTTCTTGGGCGCAGTCATTATGGTTTAGATTAACTAAGCTCACAGTGTGACCTATTTGAAATTAACAAAAATGGTCATTTGGTCATGATCACTCTAGATCGTTGGTTCTTAGGCTAAATGAGTGACGGGGTTGATTTGGTCCATTAGTCAAGATCTGGGCCATAACTGACTCGGCTTTGGGTAGATCTTTAATTTAGTTACGATTGTTTTAATTAGTAAGCCATAGGTCAATTAGATTTTAGGCCCTATATGAACAAATTATGGGGCTAAACTCGATGTTTAAGTGATTGGTCGGATTCGTTGGTTTTTTACGGTTGATCAATCTTATTTGTACAGTTCTTTATTGGTACCAGCCGCATATAGGCTCACTTTGAGCGTCAAGGGTCGGTAAGTGACGACATGGCTAGTTTTATATATATATATATATATATATATATATATATATATATATATATATATATATATATATATATATATATATATATATATAAAATTTAAAAGGATTTTTGACAATCCAAAATAGTGAAAATTTGGGGTGTTATACTAGTGCACCATATTGTGTGTGACATGTCGAACAGGTTCGTCTCTTGGATATGTGTTGATACCATATACAAAATGTGTAACTGCTTAAACGGATTAACCATTCCAAAAAAAAAATATTCCCCATCATGAGCTGGATTTGGCGCTGTGGAATTCACTAACCGTTCACTAAGTCTAGTAAGTGGCGGGGAATTTGCTTCGACCCGAGTTCGGGACTTAGGAAGTAGTAGTGCCCGAGTTCTGAAGTTGGGGCATGACAAGAAGAGGGGGAGGAAGTGTGGGAGAGTGGTGATTAGAGCATTCGCCCCGTCCCTGCTAGCCGACAACATAGCTGTGGCTGCATCGCATCGCCGGAGTTGCCCCGATGACCATTAAAGGTAACAAAATATGAAAGTGTTGAGGACAGATAACAGTGGAGAATTCACTTTTGAATATTTCAATGAATTTTCTAATGATGAAGGGATCGTGAGGTAAAACACAGTCTGCCACACACTAGAGAAGAATGGTGTGATTGAGCGGATTAATCAAACTATATTGGAGAGGGCTCAATGCAGGATAAGTAATGCTGGGTTGGCAGTGAAATGTACACCGAGGCCTTATTACTTGGTGAATTGGTTTCCTTTTACAAGTATATATTGTAAAATTTTTGAGGAAGTGTAGAGTTCTTAGTAGGTAAACTATTCAGGGTTGTGACTATTTGGTTGAGATGCTTACTTACATGTACTATCAGTAGAAAGAGATAAGCTAGACCAAATGGATAAAAAGTACGTCTTTATCGGCTATGTAAATGGTGTGAAAGGGTACATGTTATATGACTGTGTCACATAGAAAATCATCCCTAGTCATGATGTTAGATTTGACGAAAGATCCTTGTTCCATAAGAATGAATACAAGGATGATGAAAAGTTGGTTGTGGATGTTCAAATAGATAGAGATGAGACACAAGTTGATACTGAAACGCAGACAGAGGTACATGAGCAGGTGGAGCAGCTACCCGTGAGAAGGAATCTGCCAAGGGATCGTAGGTTACCAGCGAGATACAAAAATGAGTTGGATGTTTGTATTTGCCCTCATTACGGATGATGAAGATCTATTAACTTTTTAAGAAGCTCTTGACGATATAAATGCCGAATAACAGAAAGTAGTAATGCATGATGAGATGGATTTCATGGACAAGAATGTGACGTGGGAGCTAGTGGAGCTTCTCGTCGGTCATAAAGCGATCGGGTGCTAGTGGATCTTCAAGAAGAAACATGATAGTATAAGGTAAGGATGGTAGCGAATGGATATGTTCAGAGAAAAGTGTTGACTTCACTGAGATCTTTACGCCTATGGTGAAGCAAGTATCTATCATATTCATATTGGTGTTGGTTGCCTAATATAATCTCGAGATAGAACATGTGCATGTGAAAATTACTTTCCTGTATAGGCAATTAAAAGAGCATATTTACGTGAAACAACTGAAATGTTTCGAAATACAATGGGTAAAGAACAATGTTTGCAGGTTGAATATGTTATTATACGAACTGAAACAGTTGCTTAAGCAGTGGTACAAGAAATTTGATTATTTTATGGTGAGTCAGAGGTTTAATAAGAGTGAATATGATTATTGTGTCTATTACAACACACTTGAGTAATGAAAAGTTCGTTGTCTTGGTATTATTTGTTGATGACATGCTTACCCCCAGTCATAGCATGTCTGAGATCGACATACTGAAGACTCAGTTATTAAAGACATTTGAGATGAAAGATTTGGAGGCTGCAAAGAGAGTTCTCGACATTGACATACATAAAGACAGTAAGATGCGAAAGTTATAGTTATCTTAAGAAGAATACCTTAAAAAAGTATTAGTGAAGTATGAGATGGACAAGTTAAAGTCAATCAACATTCCCCCATGAGGGTTGTTTTAAGCTTTCTTTTGAATAGTGTTCCAAAATATATGAAGAAAAGCAAGTTATATCTCATGTACCTTATTTAAGCATGGTTGACAGGTTGATGTATGCCATGATCTATACAAGACCAGATATTTCACATATGGTGGGTGTTGTTAGTAAATATATGTCTAACTTTGATAAGCAACACTGAGAGGCAGTGAAATGACTACTTTGATATATTTGAGTTAGACAAGACCATATCTTGACATTTGAAAATTCAAGGAACAAGTTAGTAGGCTATGTAGATTCATATTACGTGGGCAAAGTAGATAACACAGAGTCAACTTTCGATTACTCGTTTGTGTTAGTGGGTAGAGCGATTGGTTGAATGTCGAAGCTTCAGTTTATGGTAACTCTTCCACAACTGAAGCTGAGTATATGGTAGTGACAAAAGCATTCAAAGAAGTTGTTTGATTGATGAGAATGATAAATCAGTTAGGGCTTTAGCAGGAGGCCGTGCTGGTTAATTATGACAACGAAGGGACAATTAACTTGGTAAAGAACTTTATTTATCACTTACGTACTAAACATATTGATGTGCATAATCATTTTATCCAATAGGTTCTTAAGGAAGGAGGCGCAACTCTTGAGAATATGCACACAAGTGTGAATCTGACAAACATGCTTACAAAGGTGGTCCATGCAGAGAAGTTCAAGTTATGTGTGACTTGTCTTTTTCTAGTAAAGATAGAGTGAAGATGGAGTATGCAGGAGGAGCGACGATGAAGTTATGATGGAGGGTAATTAGAGACGGTGATGACAAATGAGCAATGAAGAATGGAATTTGAAGACATGGCGGAGATTGTTGTCTAATATCTTAAATCTGTCTGCAATAGGGTCTATCGATGTCATCGGCAGACCACTCAATCTCATCGAGCAGATGTTGATAATGTCAATGGTATCAACAGATGCTCAATTCCATCGAGAAATTTTTTTTTTTTTTTTAAAAAATCATAGTTGATTGTTGGACATTTTTGGAGGTTGTTACTTGATGTCATCAACTGGTCCTCAATGTCTGTCAATGCATTCGAATGATCCATTGAAGGCACGCATGGTTTTGTGTAAGTGTGCGATTTGTTTCCTATTCCTGTTGGTCAGTATATATATTGGGTGTCATAGGATTAGAGAAGATATTAGGGATTTTTAAATTGTTTTAAAAGTTTGTTGGCATAACTAGGGTTTCAAAAAAGATTCAAGGGTTGTTCAAATTAATTAGCAAGATCTACTGGCTCTTATAATATTATTTGGACAGTGTATTATTGGTTACAACGGGTAACGTGCAGTAGTTTTTGAAAGAGTTTTTCCATATAAAATTTAGATTGTGTTCTCGTCATGCAATTGCGTTACTTTGCTTGATCATGCTGTATGCTTCCGTGGGTCCCAACAACCTGTCATTGTTTAAATGTTTAATATTGGGCCAGCGTATGGTGGATACATAAATCCCGTGGAGCCAGCGTATGGTGGATACATAAATCCAGAGTACAAGTGGCAGGGTGATTTCTCAGTGGGAGCCATCCATCCAGTGGTCCCTACTTCAGATAGTAGCTTATTTAAAACACATAAATAAATACGATGATCCAGGTCGGTTGATTAGTTGCCTTCAAACGACAGCCGAAAACAAACTGGTTAACGGTTGACATTCACTGCCAAAAAGTCAAAGCTAGGATTGTCCCACAGGGGTATTTTTTGACAGGTAGGACATCCATGGTAGGGCCCACTGGAGGGACGGCCGGATAGTGCATGCAGTGTAGAGAGAAGTGCATGGAGCAGATTGCCTATGACCCTGGTCCGGAGTATCTCCGTTCCTGGGGCTGTGTGGGGCCGGGCCATAGAGATGTCTGTGACAGATCCGCTCCTTCTATATGTTTTGAAATATTAGAATAGGACATGATTTTAAAAATCAGACATCCAAAACTCACGTGGGCCATGCCACACGAAACAGTGGGCAGTGGGGAATAAACATCATGGTCAGCTCCAAGAAGGGTTCAACAGTGGAAGTTGCTGTTCCCACTGTTTTGTTGGTGTGGCCCACCTGAGCTTTGGATCTGTCTGATTTTTAGAATTCTAAGCCATTGTGGTCTTCTCGAAACAGATGGACGGAGTGGATTTTTCACAGACATCTGTGGACCCCACACACCTCTGGCACCGGGTCACTGGGCCGAGCTCAGGTCTGCAAAATCATACATTCAAATTGTATGGAAGGCCACGTATCCGTGATGTGCATGAAGAATCCAAACAGTGCAACGGGTCATATTTCTTATCGGTACTGTACATCCCAGGAATTACATCTATTAATATCTCAGGTGGGACACCCCACATGGAGCAATGTACTATCATGGCTACAAACTACATATTCATTTGTTCTGGCCCACCTAAATTCTTGAATATCAATAATTTTGGTTTTTCTCTTAATCCTAGTGGCGCTAACCTGATGAATGGGTTGGATGATATATACACAACACGGTGGACCCATGTTCCATCTGGGGAGTTTGTACAGTGGACGTCCTCTCCCTAGTGTTTCTCATCGCTCCCTATGGTGTGGCCCACCTGAGTACGGATCACTCTAGATTTTGGGATTAGGTGGGCATCCAAGACGGGTTGGATGGCACTCGCACATCATGGTGGACCCCACAGGCCCACACAGCTCGAACGCATGTGATCACAAGCTGGAAGCTCCTGCCCAGCAATCTAGACCATTCATCCTTACGTGGACTACAAAGGGATTCGTTTTTAATGATCAGAGGTGATGAATTAGATACATTATATCTCTCTCTCTCTCTCTATTTCACCTTGGTATGCATGGTAACTATGAAATATCCAAGCCATCCATCAGGTGGACATCTCCATGTAAATGCTACTGGCACATGATAAACGTGCTTCATTTAGTAGGTGAGCCATGATATTCGAAATAAGTAGACGGGTTAGAAAAGTCCGTATATTTGATTCAGTTTTAATTGTGGCCTACCTGACTAGTTACTCTTACCTGATTCCTAGGATCTATGCAGTGGTATCCTTCTGATGGATGGCTTGGATATTCCACCTATCTGCCACAATAGCATATGTTATGGATCCGTATATTTAACTATATATATAATTGTACAATTAGATCTAAAAGCTTGATTTGATTTGGTGTGAAACTGAGTTTGAGCGGGGTCGGACTGATTTTAGGAGCTTAAAAAAATTTCTAGCCGAGTTTGAGCCTGTCCAAGCTCGAATCGACTTGGATTGAACTAGTTTGGTGACTCGGTTGTTTTAATATTGATGTTGCTTACCAAGTGTTTGATGAAATGGCTCAACGAAGTGTTGTTTTGGGTGGATACATTCTCCGCATCAGCTAGCGGCGAGGAAGGTATGTGTATGAAATAAATCACTACAAAAAAATATATTACATGATAAAACTACAACGGTCTCTTGATTTTGATGCTGCCCACTGAGTGTTTGATGAAATACCTGTAAATTGCTGCTGCTGTTTTGCATGTTGTGAGAAATTGAAGGTGCACTCCATGTGTTTGAGAAAATGCTGCACAAGCTCAAACTGACCCGAGCTGCTGACTGAACCAAGCCGAGCTGGCCCGTCAGGCTCGAGGACCGAGCTGAACCAAGTTCAAGCTGGGGTTTGCTAGTGACCAAGCCAAGTCATGCTGTGCCAAGCTCGACTCGGTTCGACTCATGTACAACTATAACTAGGTCCATGTCATGGATCTGACTTAACCTGACTTTCTGCGGGTCCATATTATGGACCCATTTGGAACCTAATTAGACCTGATTTTTAACCATGGCCAAAGGTGAGACCTCAACTTGACCATTTCTTAATAGGTTCCAAGAAATTTGACCAGATGTAATAAAAGTCGGGTTGTGTCCATTCGATACTTGTGGGTCTGGATACCGATCGACAGCCCTATCCAGCTGGGTTTGAGCCGGTATCTTAACGGTAGATAACTTGTGTTTCGACATTGTGATTTGATGTTCCAGCCCAGCTTACTATAAAAGAAAAAGATATGAAGTGGTCAATATCAAGAAAGGGTATGGGCTAAGGTCTGACCCATCGATTTGATTAACACAAGAAGATCATACTCAGGGCCCAAGCTTGGTGTGGCCCACTATCTGAGCATCCACATCAGCCCAACCTGACTGGCAATGGCCTGTGCCTGAGCCAGGTTAATCAATGCTCTGAATAGGCCTGGGCCAACTAGTTCAAAATCTATACTGAGCCCCTGTCGCCAGGCCTATCAAATATTGGCCCAAGCCAGTAAATGGGCTTTAGGCCCACCAAAAGCTAGTTATGGTAGGGGCTGATTCAACCCAGCTGACTTTCACTCCTACACATGATAGAGAGGTGATTCCTTGCATTTTAACTGTGGGTATTTATCTTAGTTATAATCTCCTTGCACCAATTAAAAGAAGAAGATGTGGACGATGCGATGATGTAGGATTTCAATGGACAACTCTTGTTTGGGGTGGTTGTGATCTCCTTCATTAGCCATAAGTATGCGAGGGATCATATCCACATGTATATGTAGGCCCTCACAACCCACATTCAACCAATTAAAGTAGGTTGGTGGAAAGCCAAAAGACAGGCTTTTGCACTTTCCATAAACCCCACCTTAACTTATATAACACAAAATCTTAACAATTAGAAACTCTAATAGTATCTCACTTGGGCTTCATAGGTCACTCCTGAATTAGCACAGTAAAACTTTATGAGCTCAGTGCTTTTACCATTGGAATCATGAGCAATATCTCTAACCAATCTGGTCCATTTAGACTAGTGATATTGGATCATGGCAGTCATTGCCTACATTTGCCCTGGTAGAAATAATCCATGGTTACTAACATTAATAATCTCAATAACATAAATCAAGTGTTAAATGTACTTCACAGAATACAAGTGGAAAAGTAAGAAAAATGTAGAAGTAAATCAAGCATCATACTCCTTGAGGTCTTGGTATCGATCCTGAGTGGGGGTGGCTAACATGGGTGTGTGTACTGACATGGGTGTGTACTAACAAGCTAACCCGAGAAGAAGAAAGAAAAAGAAGAATAGTACTCCTTGATCTATTGTAGACTCCGGGCGTAATATATGTGTTGAATTCCTTGTAATTTATGTCCGAGTGTTTTATGAGAGAATTGTACAATTGAAATCATAGCTTACTGGATGTTAAGATTAATTTAATTATTTGATCTTTCGATTAGAAAGAATTGAAATACAGTTCTAATTTAGTTATAAAATATGAATCGATAAATTATATATTGTGATTGCTAAAAATGAATCTCTATGTCCTTGGTCATTTTTATTAATTGTTTTTACTTCTATCTATAGGTTAGATTTAAACCTAGACAAACCATTTAATTTTAAAGTAGTTTTACTTGTGTTTCACACTCCTTATGATTCGACATTGGTCTTATCAAAAATATATTACTTTGCAGCTCTGTACTTGGGATTGTGCAATCCCTAGGTTATATCAATGTTCTACCTAAGATTTGTATTTGCTTCATTTTTAGGCTAATGCCCTAAAATGATTTTTAAAAATGGATGGACAACATGGATATTCAAAAAATACATTAAGGTGAGCCCGACAGTAGGTGTGGCACTGCCTTGGGTTGGGTCAGGGCCACATCTAATCCACTCTGATGGTTATGAAACTAGCGATGTGGGTGGGAGTTCATAGGCCTCACCTTGAGATATGCATTGCATATCCACGCTATCCATATGTTTAACAACTAATTTTAAGGCATTGTCCGAAAAATGAAGCAAATACAAATTTAAGGTAGAACCACAAGAAACAATGCTCAATGAACGCCCACCATTAAAAACTTCCTAGGATCCACTGTAATGTTTATTGGACATCTAACCTATTGATAAGTTCATATTGGCTTGGATGGAATGAAAAATAAATAAAAATCACCTTGATCCAAATTTTTTTATGGCCCATAGAAGGGTTTTAATGGACGATAACTACTATTTCGTGTGGTGTGGTCCATGTCCACCTGAAATTTGTATTTACTTCATTTTTAGGACCATCACCTAAAATAACCTGAAAAAACAGATAGATGGCGTGGATAACCATGCATACATCGAGGTGGGCCCGACGGTCAGGGCCCAACCACATCGTTGGTTTGCAGCAATGAAATTCGTATATACTTTATTCCGTGTCATAGCCAAGCTGTGCTAGTTACGGAAAATGTCCCGCATGCATCATGTTAGTGGGCCCTACCATGATGTCCGTGACAAATCCATTCTATCCATCCAATTTTTAGACGAAGTTAGGGCATGAGCCAAAAAATCAGGTAGATCCAAAGCTTCAATGGGCCACATGACACGAAACAGTGAAGATTAAAAGTCCATTGTTGAAACATTCATAGGACCATAGAAGCTTTGGATCAGGTTAATATTTTTTATTCTTTTGGTTCATCCCAGTGGTATGACCTTTTGAACGGTTAGGTCAGCTTATGAACAGTTTGCATTATATATATATATATATATATATATATATATATATATATATATATATATATATATATATATATATATATATATATATATATATGGGAAAAGGTACTATGCGCTCGACCTCACAGTAAGCTCCCGTGAGGTCGAGTTGTGTGGGCCCCATCGTGATGCGTGTCGACCATCAACACCGTGCATTTGATGGGTACCCTTTAAATTACAAAAATCAGTCATATATGGAACTCGGGCGGGCCATACCATATAAAATTATGTGAAACACCGTTAAAACATATAAAAGCACTTGGTGGGGCTCACCTGAGTTTTGAATGCTGCTGAAACTTGGTCTGAACCCTCATACAAGTGGGACACACATAATGGATGGGCTGAATTTGCAAACCATATCTTTTGTGGGCCCCAAAAATGATTATGAATATTTTAATGGTGCACGGCCCCTCTCCACTTCTGTAAGTGGTGTGGCCCACAACAGTCACGGATTGACTTGATTTTTGAGACCTAGGTCCACGATGGAATGACGCATCTGGCTGATGGGGTAGATGTTCGAAAGGCATCACGGTGGTGCCCACACAGCTCGACCGCATGGGACGGAGCTGAGATTTTCATATATATATATATATGGAGCCCAAAAAGTTTTGAAGATAAGTAGCCCCTTTCTACTATTTCCAGTTGTGTGGCCCATTTTAGTTTCAAATCCCCCTAGTTTTTGGCCTCATATTTTAACATGAGCTGATAAAGAAGATGGACGGGGTAGATTTCTCACAAACTTCACGGTGGACCCCACGTGGGTAAGTCACGATCATTAAAGGGTCATGTCAGCCACCTTGTGATACTGGCTGGCAGCGGCAGAGAGAGAGAAGAAAGGATTAGGTGCACCCCTGCCTCACCCGGCACGGTGCCACACTCATAGTGCCCCCACCTTGATGTACATATTATACACCCACGCTATCCATGCATTCTTTCAAATTAGTTCAAGGCATGTGCCTAAAACTGAAGTAGATCTGAATCTCAAGTGGATCAAAACACAGGAAACAGTGGCGATTGATAATTAAAAAGTTCTTATAGGCCACAAGAATTTGAGATCAAGATGATATTTATTTTTTTCTCTTCATCTGGGTTTGTGTGAACTTAATTATCAACAAGTTGGATTGCAAATAAACATTAAAGTGTGCCCCTAAGGAGTTTTTAACGGCGGATGTTCAATCACCACTATTTTCTATGGTGTGGTCCACTTGAGATTTGGAAATGCTTATCTATTTTTGGATTGTACTCAAAATGAGATGGAAAAAAGGATGGATATCATGGATATACAATACACACATAAAAGGAGGGCTCTAGAAATGTGTGCTTTTTAAACTCAATTACTTTCATGTCTTAATTATTTCATGCGAGTGCATTTGTATTATATAAATTTATTTTGATTTCTATTAAAGTGATTTTTTATCGCAACACATGCTTTTAGACTCTCATTACATGAAAACTTATTTTGTATGCATTCTTTTTATAAATTTTTAATTCATAAATATAAAAATATGTGTATTTAGACATATCCTAAAGTTTCACTAAAAAGTTTCCTTGTTTTCCCTATGTTTCCCCCTGAATTTTTAGTTATAGGAGATAACGATATTATATCTTTATCTCCGGCTAGTGAAATTTATAGTGATATTGACAACTAGAACAATAGTGATAATAAATTTGCGTCTATGGATTTAAAAACTTGTTCTTTCAGCGTGATTCACTGTCATAGTTCATCAGTAAAAATAATAAAAGAATATAAGTAAAAAATATTCTTCTATTAATGATTTTTTTTTATTTACAATAATAACTCTCACAATTAACTTGAGGGACGACAATCCATTCGTTGCCCAATCGAGACCAAGCTTCATAGCGAGATGGTGGTGATATGCGGGATGGTTGTTTGTTTGTCGCTCGATTAGAAACTGGGCCTCATGGTGAGACAAATGATGACAAGCGGATCTTCGACAATTTGTTCATTACTCGGTCAGAATTGGGTGCCATGGCGAGATGGCCGGCAATATGACAACCTATTCGTGGTCTTGGTAGGAACCAAACACATGGTAAGACAGTCGTAAATCGATTATCTATTCATCGTCTGGTGTGGACCAGACTTCGTGGCGAGATGACTGGTGAAATCGCCTAATAGGTGGTAGGAAAGCCCCACAACCTTTCGTTCGAAACTCAACGATCTTCCCTGCGATCCAACAAGATGCTGTGGATGAAGGGTGGGAAGATAAACTAAGTATTAAAACTAAGGCCCCTATGTTATGAGTACCGATTGTGGCTAAAAGTAAAAGTCATAAATAAGAGTTGTTTAGTTGAAATGACGTGAAACTAGGAGGTCATCGTGGAGTATTTTTCATATAGGCTTCGGGGAAGCCGTAACCTTGCATAGTCTTAAGTGTTGTAAAGGATTTAGGTGATTAGTTTTGAAAATCTCTTAGATTCCTTTCACATTATCATAACATATTGTGTACGACCACGAGTATAAGACAAACACTCTCATGTTCGTCAGCTGAAGTCCTCATGTCTTTGGACTCCCATGTTTAAAAGTTGTTGTGATCCTTACATCACTTGGCTTTGACATTCGTAGAGGGCTTCTTTTGGTAAGGTTCTAACATTTAATGCTAGATAGAGATCTCCTTTGATGTAATTCTAGTATTTAATTTTAAAAGAGAGACTTGCTTTAAAGAGACTCTTATTTATTGTCAAGTTTACTTTTTAATAGAATTCTAACATCTTTATTGCTCTCCCTCATATGCATGTCTCTACTTCCTTTTCTTAAAGTCATCGACATCACATATAACATGGCTGCCGCATGACATCTTTTGGATCATTTGATTTAGGCATGTCAGATTAGGTGTAAACAATGATGGAAGGCACAAGTAGGATTTCACCAATCATTTAGCATGTAGTGACGACACGTTGCGATAGCTTATTGGCCCCTCATAAGTGTATTAAAAATGGGGGTAAACAATGCTTCCGCATCTCTTTGCATTTGAATATTGTGAAGAGACATTGAACAATTATTTTTTGTCATTAAAAAAAAAATATATTCATAGCTGTTTTATTACTTATGACATTATTTACCCGACCACTATTCACCAGAGACTATTCACTCAGCTGATACTATTCAACAACCACTATTCACCACATAACACTATTCATCAACCGACACTATTCACTGGCCGACACTATTCACTGCCCACTATTAATAACCGATAGTATTCATAGATGATTTTATTATTCACTGGCCTACTTCATTATTCATTACTTGACGAAACTATTTATTCAGCCGATTTCACTATTCATTTGATTATTTTTACTATTCATTGACTGACTGTATTGACCTTCTGATTTCACTATTTCCTATTAGATTTCACTATTCATATGGCTAACGATACTATTCACTCGGCCGATTTCACTATCCGCTGCCTGACTTTTTTTTTTTATAGTAACATAATATGTTATCCCCTGGGCCTGTTCACATCTATAGAGTAAAATGTATGGCACCAGAAGCATGAGAAATTGCCTTCCAAGCTAGTTGGGGGCGAAACAATATTGTCCCCTAAGATATGAGTTATGGGAGGCCATACCGGTTGTATTGGCCATATGATCGGGCATTGGTTATTATTCTTTAATTGATTTAAGAAATAACGATCTAATTTTATCAGTCAAGCCTTGAATAAGACTTCACTATTCTTCATATGCCCGCCTTAATTGGAAAGAATGTATTTCAGACTGACTATTAAGAAGTAGTATTCTCTTTATAAAACTATCTACAAATTTCAAGAACTTGACCATGTACATGATTTGCATTCTCATATTTTCTAAGAGAGCAATCATGTTTTTTCAGGTGGCTAACAACACTTTCCAGTGAATGGTTGTTGGAGAAAGATCTAGACTCATGGATTGCAGTCGCTAGGGAGTAATTGACTTATAATGACATATTTTTCTGTACAAGCCTTCCTTGATTTTCTGACCTTTTTTATATGTCTAAATCTTTGAATCATATTGCTAAATTGTTGAACTTCTAGTTGCACACGCATCCAAGTAGGCATGCTAAAAGAGTATTGTTGCCAATTTAATGAAACACGAAACCACGTGTGAACGAGGGCATGTATTCGGTTTTGTGTGTAATTATGATGCGCGAGCATGCTGGAGTCTACTCAACTCAATGTTTGATTGAACCGTTGGTGTTCCCATGTGTTGAGACGAACATATTAAAGACTGGATATAGGATCCAGTTATCATCTCAGCCACCAATTGTGTTAAATGTTCAGGTGATTTGTGAAAAGGTAGGAGTCAACAATTTCGAATGGATTCTTTTTGCCTTGTGACAATAGACTTGTGTTTATTGACTTAAGGACTTATTCTTTCAGCATGATTCACTATTGTAGTTCAATAATAAAAATAATGGAAGAAGATATAAGCTGAAAATATTCTTATATTAATGATTTTTCCAATAATGGTACTCACAATTGACTTGAGGGGTAACAATTTGTTCGTTGTCCAATCGGGATTACGGTTCGTAGTGGGATGGTCGTGATGTTCAAGATGGTTGTCTACTTGTGCCTCGATTGGAAACTAGGGCTTGTGGTGAGACGATTGATGACGGGTGGATCTTCGACAACATATTCATTGCTCGGTCAAAACCAAGTTCCGTGGTGAGATGGCTAACAATGTTATAGCCTGTTCGTGGTTTTGATAGGAACCAAGTACATGACAAGACCATCATGAATCGACTATCTGTTGGTCGTTTGGTGTGGATTAGACTTCTTGGCGAGATAGCCAGCGGAATCATCTAGCATGTGGCAGGAAATCCTACAACCTTTCGTTCGAAACTCAACAATTTTTCTTACAATCCAGTGGGATGTCGTGGATGAAGGCTAGAGAAATAGGATGCGGATTGCGTCCTACCCTCCCCTCGAACAGCAATCCGTTCGGGCAAGGCTCTGTGGGGTCCATCGTGTTGTAAGTGTTTTATCCACGCCGTTAAATGCATTTTTACGATAATTTTAATATATGAGCCAAAAATGAGGTAGGTCTAAGGCTTAAGTGGACCACAAAGTGGGGATTGAACGTCTACCATTAAAAACTTTTAGAGAGGTAGAGAAGTTTTGGATCAAGCTAATATTTGTGTTTTCACTTCATCCACATCTACATGACCTTATGAATAGGTTATATGGTAAAAAAAACATCACGTTGGCCCTTAGAAATGTTTCAACGGTGGGTGTCACCATCAGTGCAGCTTCCTTTGGTGTGGTCCACTTAAGCCTTGGACTTGCCTCATTTTTTAGTTCATATATTAAAATTATCGAAAAAATGCATTTAACGGCGTGGATAAAACACTTACAACACGGTGGGCCCCACAGAGCCTTGCTCGGACGGATTACTGTCCGGGCGGGGGTAGGACGCAATCCGCGTCCAAAGAAATAAACTAAGTATTAAAACTAGGGGGCCCCATGCTATGAGCATCGATGGTGGCTAAAACTAAAATAAAATAAATATAAAATGATAAATATACGTGGTTGATGGATAAATAAGAGTTGTTTGATTTTAATGGCATGAAGCTGTGAGCTATTCATGGAGTGCTGTTTATATAGGCTTCGGGGAGGCTGTGGCCTTGCGTAGTTTTAAGCACTATGAAGGAATCAAACGAATAAGTTGTCGACTCTCTTTGATTCTTCCACATCCGTGTGACCTATTACATGTGATCACGTGTACAAGAGATATACTATTGTGTGCATCGGCCGAAGTTCTCATATCTTTGGACTCCCATATTCAAAAGTTGTTGTGATCTCATATGACTTGCTTTATATATATATATATATATATATATATATATATATATATATATATTTAAGAATTGTAATATGCAATGATTTCTCCCATGTGCAGGCACTTACTTTTTCATCTTAAATTCATCTACCTCATATATATATGGCACGTCAAATTGATGTAAACAATAATAAAAAGGGTATGAGTAGGATTTTACCTCTCGTCATGTGCACGCCCTTACTTCTACATCTTAAATTCATCTACGTCATATATATGGCACGTCAAATTGTTGTAAACAATAATAAAAAGGGTATGAGTAGGATTTAACCTCTCGTTTAACAAGTATTGCTGACATATAAAGGCATCTCATTGGATAGTTACGCCTAAATCGTGGAGACCGTTGCATCCTCAATTATCTAACTCATTGATAAATATATTAGTAATACGTCATGCATTTGGCACGCGTTCATAGGATTGTAACCCTTTGTCTTCCCCACTTAGATGGGACACTCCAAGAGTCCGATAGGTAGGGCCATCTTAACCGTCCAGGTTATGGCCTGCAGATTCACATTAAAAATATCAAGAGTCAAGGAATGCTGTTCAAACGCACATATCCAACTACCAGAGGTTCGTGCCCCCTGATTGTGTACCATACACGTGGCACATCTGAATTACAATTCGAACCGTTGATCTCACAGGCTCCGCCAGTCTTTGGCCGCTGACCAAAATTTTCTTTATTGGACAATCCAAACCATCTAATAGATGGACCTTTTCTCATTGATTGTCAGCTATTGCTGATTCTTTTTAGCGTCTAAGTGTCTATTTGTTTGCCTCCAATCAAAGCGTCTGGATGGTCCAAACACTATGATTATGGGCTATGGCCCACTCATTATTTGAAATATCAGATTAACGGTTTGGATCCTGTCCATGCATGCCACGATTGCGGAAATAGCACATAGAGTTACTGGATCTTGTCCCCACTTGAAAATGGACGAACACATGGGCTTCAACAGGTGGATATGTGCAGGCTTTCAGTTTGTACAAGTTGGCCCGCCGTTTCGATGATCCAAGCCGTTGGTCTGTTCCTACCCACTGAGATGCGCCATGCTTAAAACATAGACTGAAGATCCTAGCCGTCAGTCTTGGGCCTTGTTGTTATTCCTTTGACTATCAATTTTCTGGAAAGATTTGAAGATTTCTTTTGCATGATCCAGCCAAGGTAGGTCCCATCAAGTACTCCAAGGGTCTGGATCACTTAAACGATGAGCCCACAAGCCAAAACTTGAGAAATCGTGGAAACGTGCTTTCCACTATCCATCGTTGAAAACGAATCAACTCCTTATCCCGTTCAATATAATAGTAGAAAAGTAGAGGGGTAGTTCAGTAATTTTGCTTTATTTCTCGCAAACAAAACATGCGAAGATGGAAAAGGCCGCCACAGGCCCAGACCCAGAGACGTCCCGCACGTGCGCGGATTGGGTGGATCCCCGGATGTGCTGAGGTCGGTCGATCCCTAACTGTGGGGTCCACTGTGATGTATGTTCCTTACATCCACACAGTCCATCCATTCTCAAAGATCATTTTAGAGCGTGATTCGAAATGTTTATTTAGCATCCAACCTCTTTATAAGGCCAAAAATATCTGGATTTAGATACTAAATAAATATCATCTTGATCCAAAACTTGATAGATTTTTAATGGTAGATTTTCCACTGTTTCCTGTATTTTAGTCCACCTAAAATTTGGATCTACTTCAATTTGTGTTCATGACATAAAATGATTTTTCAAAACAGATGGACGGAGTGGATATAAATAATATATTTCAAGGTCGGCCCCAGGGTCAGGGATTCGACCCACCTTCGTGGATCCGGGGATCCACCGAGCCGTGCCTGTTCCGCACGCCGCGGGAGACCCGTTTCATATTCACATCTGTCTGCCGTATGGGGTTTTGGATTTGGCGCGCTGGTCAGGACAAATCATTCGTCGCCTAATATACTCTAATTGCGCATTGGAGGCTTTATCCAGATCGTCCATATCATTGTCTCTCCAAGATCCAGATTGTCCATATCATAGGATCTCCAAGTGAACAGCATGAATTTGATTTAGTATTAAATAGACGTTCCAGATGATAATATACCTACTAATTAAGGAACTCCTTTTAAGTTGATTTTTTACCCAAGGGCCATCTAAGCAAAGAATCACCAATTGGACCGTTCGGATTACTTCTACAACATGATGTTCTTCGAGGATATATCCAGCAGCGATGGTTCAGAGTCGGTCCCTGTCCCTTCCCCACGTAAAACCATCCCTGGACCGACACACTTTCCAAGATATTTTATGAGGTAAAAAAACATTTCTGACTCAAGTCATCTGGAATAAAATGTGCTGATCCAGACCGTTGATTAAGAAGTCAATGAGTTAGAAGGCCGATTTAGTTTTTTTGTTTTTTCAAAAAAAATCATTCGTCAAAGATCTCCTCATTGATGGTCCAGTTTCCAACTTAACTTCTCATGAACGGTGATAGTCCCCAAGGAATCCTCTATAACACCTTATATACGTAAGTAAAACACCGGAGATCCGTGGGGCCACCTTATTGTTAGTGTGACATCCTCTCCGTCCATCAAGTGCGCTCCTTGATGATGGTTCCCTAGGTTAGAAATCATCTCGATCGAAGACTCAGTTTCGCCACAGCGAGTGTTGCGGAGGATCCCACCGGTCCAATTCTTACCATGTTACGGGTGACCGAAATCCTCTGTACACATGTTGCAGGCAAACGGCATGTAAAACATCCAAGCTCTGTGCGTCCCACAATATTGTATACGTAAATCCACTCCCTTCATCAGGTTAGAATCCTTATTTGAACCGTAAATAGTAAATACCAGCCTGATTCAAAATTCAGCCAGAGTTTTCTATAGGCTGACTTTTATATCTTCATTTCAGCACGGTGACTCACACCAGATTAACGGTTTTGTTGGAAGTGCACCTTACAAAAACCTATGGTTGGGATGCCATCCCTATTGATCACAATGGTGTGGTCCATCTGAGTCTTAACAGCCAGTAATCGAGGATAGAACGTGATGGACGGAGTGGATTTACACATACAAATGCTGGTCACAGAGCTCAGGTGTTGTCTAGTATTCCTGTCCGTATTAAAGGAGGCCCTGGACAACAGACGTTGAAAAAACGGTCCAGAAAATACGTTTCAAACGGATCCCGATTGCATAGTACTGAATAAACTCCGCAGGGTCCACTGTAAAGTATATGTCTTATCCACGCCGTCCATCCGTTTTACCAGTTCACTTTAAGGCAAGAGCCGAAAATTGAAGCATATCGAAAGATCAAGTAGACCACACCAAAAGAAATAGTGGGGATAATGAAGTCCACCGTTGAAACCTTCCTAGAACCCACAGTGATATTTATTTGTCGGAAAAACTGTTCAGGAGGTCACAGAGACATGGACGAAGCGGGACCTCACGTATATGCTTGATCCAAAACTTTGTGGGCCTCAAGAAGTTTTCAACGGTAGACGTTCAATCTCAACTGTTTCATGTTGTGTGATACACTTGAACTTTGGATATTTTTAAATTTTGGGCTCATGCCATAAAATGATCCGGAAAAAATGGATGGACTGCATGGATAAGATACATCCACCACAGTGGGGCCCCACAGAGTTTACTCAGTACGAAATCTGTGTACGTTTCAAACTCACCTCCCCCATTAATCCGTGTCCGTTTAAGTTCACCTCCCCATTATTTCATTAACTCTGACTATCTCCGATCAGTGAGACTATTTCCTTCTTTTTTTTTTCGGTAAGCATACAGGCGTGTGCAGTACAGGTCACACATGTGCCAGCATGGCACATATGTGCAAGATCCAATCCATCCATCGGGCTTGGTCCGATATTCTACATATTTTTCCAAAAAAGTAAACTGATCCCTAAGAAAGCAGGCCCCGATACTGAATATTTCAGCCATGTTTTTTCAGAGCCTTACATTTGTTTTGCAAAGTATAGCCCACTTAAGTAATGGATCAAAAACAATTCTTTGATTGGAGCATCAATATATTTGTGCCGTTCTAATGGATGGATCCAATTCGGGACCTGTCATGCCATGAAATCACGTGTGAGGCGTGTACGTGAGCTTTATTTGCACACGCGTGTGGACTTAACAAAGCGCTTCCACGGATAATATACCATTCAACAGATAAACCAATAAATTAATATTATCCAATGCAGGGAGATCACGCGGTGGAACAAAACAGACGGTTTTGATCATCTCGCGATGGGCCAGAACAGGAGAGTCGTGAGAGAAATCTTTAAAACCCCCCTTTCCCATCCTTCATTTTCTCAATCCCATGCGTACTCCCTCTCTCACTCTCTCAGACATGCCTGAAAAAGGAAGAAGATGAGGATAATCCGAACAGCGGCGCCGTTATTCTTCGTTATCATCTCAGCCTTCCTCGTCGCCTCTTTCTACCACAACATCTTCCACGTCCATCTCAGTCATCTTTCTCCGTCATCTCTCTCCCCCTCCAAAAACCAAAACCCTAACCTTGCCATCCGAGAAGACCTCATACGCGGACCCGACCCCTCCCCACTGTGGGCCCCACCCGACTCCATCCTCTTCCACGACTGGGAAGTCCTCGTCGTCCTTCCCGAAAAACCCTTCCTCTCCTCCGCCTCCGCCCTGGGCCACACGTGCCTCTTCCAGGATGGAGCCGCGTCACCCGCTCTCCCCGCCGGCGTCCTTCCACGTGGGGGCCGCGCCACCTTTAAGTGCCGGATGCCCTTCAGCGTCCGCCGCCTCCGCCCGTTCTTCACGCCCGCCCTGACCCCCACGCCGGAGATCCTACGCGCGACGCCCGCCTCCGTCGGGAATTCCCCGGAAATGCTCCGGTGGAGCTCGCTCGCGTACGAGTCCATCTCGACCGAGGACGACGTCATCGTCTTTGCCAAGGGCGTCAACGGTCGTCAGGGTGTCAACGTCCCGCCTTCTGCGCTCCGCTGCATCTTCGGTAACGGCGTCACAACGGCCGTCACGAGCTCTGCCCAGGAAGTCTTCCGTTGCGGGAAGCCCGACCGTCCGATCCCCTGTGACAAGGTCAAAATCACCCTCGAAATCAGGACCGAGAGCCTAGACCGCGCCCACCCCTCCGTAGCGCTCTACGCACCCCGGAAGCGCACGTTAGCCGCAGAGGCAGAGCCCGCGCTAATATGCGCCTGCACGATGATATACAACTCAGGGAAGTTCCTGAGGGAGTGGGTGATGTATCACGCGACGATTGGAGTCGAGAGGTTTGTGTTGTACGATAACGGCAGCGATGATGACATGGCAGATGTGGTTGAGAAGCTTCTAGAAGCCGGCTATCACGTGACCACGATCCTTTGGCCGTGGCCAAAGACGCAGGAGGCCGGTTTCTCGCACTGCGCTGTATCGTACAGAGATACATGCAAGTGGATGGCGTTCGTCGACGTGGACGAGTTCATATTCTCACCATCATGGACCAATGCATCACAGCCGTCAAAACAAATGCTCAAATCCTTCTTACCCAAAAGCCCACCACCACCATCATCAGCACCGTCCATTGGCCAGATAGCATTGAAGTGCTTTGAATTCGGGCCATCCGATCGTCAGTCCCACCCGAAAGAAGGTGTCACGCAGGGTTACACGTGCCGCAGGCGGATCGAGCAACGGCACAAGTCGATCGTGCTGTTGGATGCAATCGACTCATCCCTCATGAACGTGGTCCACCACTTCAAGCTCAAGGACGGATACCGGACACTGAGGCTGTCGAGGGAGGTAGCGGCGGTTAACCATTACAAGTACCAGGCCTGGCTAGAGTTCAAGAAGAAGTTCCGGAGGCGGGTTTCTGCCTACGTTGTAGATTGGCGGAACCCCACGAACCTCGCATCCAAGGACAGGACGCCTGGGTTAGGGAACAACCCCATCGAGCCCATAGGGTGGGCTGGAAAGTTCTGTGAGGTGAATGATAGCCGGTTGAGGGACGTGAACCGGCAGTGGTTCGGGTTGGAGTTACCGACTGGGTACAAATTGGCATGGGAAGATGGATAAGGAGCGGTCCAAGGGGGTCGAGCTTTTTTGGGTTTTTGGTTTGGACCAGTGGGTCACGGTGGTCTGATCTCAGCTTGACCGTTCATGCATGCATTTTGAAGATTGAGGAACGTAAAAGTGAAGAAGCTATGCATCATTGTTCGGTGTATAAGCCTGCTTTACGATCGTATCAATAAGGAATGGAGTGCGTTGACGTACCCCCGAGATGGGACTTTACTGCTTCAAGATTATTCTTTTGGGGAATGGATGGTCTGGATGAATTGGAATATACTGGACGATTCCGCGTGTACAAAATAGAACAAACGAAGGCATTTATAAGAATAGTAATAAATGATTTTTAATTTTTAATTTTTTTTTTTGTCATTTTCTTCTACCTGAAAGTCTATTAGGCCATAGATGAGCCACGAAGAGAGAATTCATGATGGATCTTGGCCGTCCGTGGAAAATTGTTGAACGTGGAGTCTTGTTTCGAACTCTCGTTTGCATGATACGTGTAGTTGTTTTGCTTAATAGATGGTGTGTTTTAGTGATTTGGTAATTCTACACCATCCTTCCCACTGTGTTCATACGACAGCTTACCTGAAAGGTGTGAGCCGTATATATATATATATATAGAGAGAGAGAGAGAGAGAGAGAGAGAGAGAGAGAGAGAGAGAGAGAGAGAGAGAGAGAGAGAGAGAGAGAGAGAGAGAGAGAGAGAGAGTAAGTAATGGTCTCCTGTGGTGGTGCGGTCCAATTCTCAGTGATACTGGTAACTTAGACATGGTAGATGTAATATAATAATTTAGTGAAATCTGCTCAAACTATTATGTTATTGACGGAAATTTATCCATATGGCTAAAAAATCATCTGAATTAATGATTCAGGTGGGCCACACCAAGGGAAACAATAAGAGAGGGGACGCCTACCGTTGGATTTTTTACATGGCTCACGGTGATGTTTATGTAAAATCCAATCCTTCTATTATCTTTTTCATGAAAATTCATACATGGGGACGAAAAATTAGGCCCATGAGAGATTTATGTGGGCCACACCAAATGGAAAAAAAATTTGAATGAGGGATATTCTTTGCGCTATTTCTTCTTACGTGGCCTACTTGAATTAAGAATGTGGCTAATGTTTTAGCCCAATATATAAATTCGTATCACACACCTTGTGATTGGAGTGAATTTAACATACACATCATGGTGGGGCCACCTCCAGCCTACCTTATCAAGCATGCAATCTGGGATCACTACCTATAAGCATGCAATCGTTTGTGACGTGAAGCAGCTTTGCGCGAGCAAATCAAGATGGGAAGAGCTTGCATTGGCCCCACAGTGACGTGTATTTTAAATCCACTTCAATCACAAGGTGTGTGATGTGAATTTAGATATTGGGCTAAAACATTAGCCACATTCATAATTCAAGTGGGCCACATAAGAAAAAATAGTGCAAAGAATATCCCTCATTCAAATTTTTTCACTTGGTTTAGCCCACATAAATCACTCATGGGCCTAATATTTGGTCCCCATGTATGAATTTTCATGAAAAAGATAACAACTGGATTGGATTTCACATAAACATCACCGTGAGCCATGTAAAAATCCAACGGTAGGCTTCCCCCTCTCTGATTGTTTCCCTGGGTGCGGCTCACCTGCAAAATTAATCCGGATGATTTTTAGCCCCATAAATTTCCATCAATAACATAATAGTTAGAGTGGATTTTACTAAATTATTATATTACATCCACCTTGTCTAAGTTCCCAAAACCACCGCTAGGAATTGGACCGCACCAAGGTCTCCTACGGGATGGTTTGTAGGAGATCATTAGGGCCTGTTTAGCCGAGCGAATCCCATGGGATTAGGAGGGATGGGATGAAATTTAAGGTAATGATGGTGGTGTTAGTGGATTGGCTTAAGGTCCATGGGATTGCTACATCCCGGGACAAGTTCACTAGGATTGTCTGGCAGGCCCAGCATATCTTGGGATTTTACCTTCCAATCCGTCCAACCAAGGGATGGGATCAATTTTAAGGTAATGGTGGTGATGTTAGTGGATTGTTTTAAGATCCATGGGATTGCTTATATCCAGGGACAAGTTCACCGGGTCTGTTTGGCTCGTCATGCATATCCCAGGATATCGCGATCCCATCCCTCCTAATACTGTGGGATCGGTCTGACCAAACAGGCCCTTACTCTCTCTCTCTCTCTCTCTCTCTTTATATATATATATATATATATATATATATATATATATATATATATATATATATATATATATATATATATATATATATATATATATAAGTTCCCACGGAACTCATGCGAATGCTTTTGAGAACTCATCATATGTGAAGTGATTCCAAAAGTTGAACGGTCCATGTGAAGCAACATCTCATGAAACCCCTTAGGCCTAATTTTTACTTTGATCCAAAACGTTGGTGGACCATGAAAAATAAAAACAATTTCCTCCCTTGATTTGCATTTCTCTTTAATATGACCCACCAGAATTTTAAATCAGGGTAAAAATTTGTCCCAGAGAGAGAGAGGCATGGTCACAGGGGATCAATTTTTACCCTGATCTAAAATTGATCTAGTGTAGAAAAGAGAGATGCAAATCGGAACCATTTTCTTTTTTTTCTTAGACCATTAAAGTTTTGGATCAAAGTAAAAGTTTGGCCTTGAAGTTTTCATGGGGTGTTGCATCACGTGGACCGTTCAAATTTTTGATTCACATCATGTATGATGAATTCTCAAAAAGTTCTCATGAGTTCCGTGTGAATTGGTGGGCAGCTGAGCTTTGGGCTATATATATATATATATATATATATATATATATATATATATATATATATATATATATATATATATATATATATATATATATATATATATATATATATATATATATATATATATATAGGAAATGGTTCTATGAGGTCGACTTCATGTGAACTTCCCATGAGGTCGAGCTGTGTGGGCCCCACCATGATGTGCATTGAACGTCTATCCCATCAGTTAGATGCATCATTTCATGGTGGGCCATGCGCTTAAAAATCAAGTCAATCTATGACTTGGGTGGGCCACACCACATACAACAATAGAGAGGGGTTATCCTCCCATTAAAACATTCATAATCATTTATTGGGCCCACCAAGATATGGTTCACAAATCCAGCCCATCCATTGTGTATGTTCTACTTGGATGAGGGGTCAGATAAACTTTCAGTAGCATCCAAAACTTAGATGGGCCATAACAAGTACTTTTATATATTTTAGTCATGTCTTCGTATGTTTTAGATGGTATGGCCCACCTAAATATGTATATGGCTGATTTTTGAGATATACTGTAACCAAAAGGGGACCCATCAAATGCACAGTATTGATGTTTAACGCATATCATGGTGGGGCCCACATAGCTTAACCTCATAGAACTATAATACATACATACATATATGTGTGTGTGTGTGTGTGTGTGGGAAAAGGTTCTATGCAGTCGAGCTCATGGAAACTTCCCATGAGATCGAGCTGTGTGGACCCCACCATGATGTATGTCAACCATCAACACCGTGCATTTGATGAGTCCCCTTTAAATTATAGGATATCCCAAAAATCAGCTGTATACGGAACTCAGGTGGGTCATACCATCTAAAATCATGTGTAGACATGCCTAAAACATATAAAAGCACTTGGTGGGGCCCACTTGAAATTTAGATGCATCTGAAACTTGGTTTGACCCCTCATCCAAGTGGGACACACATAATGGTTGAGCTGAATTTATGAACCACATCTCAGTGGGCCCAACGAATGATTATGAATGTTTTAATGGAGGGTAACCCATCTCAACTTTTGTATGTGGTGTGGCCCACCAAGTACGGATTGACTTGATTTTTAAATCCTAGGCCCACCATGGAATGATGCATCTGATTAATGGGGGAGATGTTCGACACGCATCATGGTAGGGCCCACACAACTCAACCTCATGAGAAGTTCCCATGAGCTCGGTCGCATAGAACCTTTATCTTATATATATATATATATATATATATATATATATATATATATATATATATATATATATATATATATATATATATATATAGAGGGTAAAGGTTCTATGCGGTCGAGCTCATGGGAACTTCCCATGAGGTCGAGCTATGTGGGACCCACTGTGATGCGTGTCGACCATCAACACCATGCATTTGATGGGTCCCCTTTAAATTATGGGATATCCCAAAAATCAGCCATATATGTAACTTAGGTGGGTTATACCATCTAAAATCATGTGAAAACATGCCTAAACATATAAAAGCACTTGGTGGCCCATTTGAAACTTGGGATGACCCCTCATCCAAGTGGGACACACATAATGGATGGGTTGGATTTGCGAACCGCATCTCGGTGGGCCCAACAAATGATTATAAATGTTTTAATGGAGGGTAATCCCTCTCAACTTTTGTACGTGGCGTGGCTACACAAGTCACGGATTGGCTTGATTTTTAAGCCCCAAGCCTACCATGAAATGGTTCATTTAACTAATGGGGTAGATGGTCGACACAGATCACGGCGGGCCTCACACAACTCGACCTCATCGGAAGTTCCCATGAGCTCGACCGCATAAAACCTTTTCCCAAACACACACATATATAATATGTTCACGGTGGGGCCCACACAACTCTACCTCATGCGAAGTTCCCATGAGCTCGACCGCATAGAACCTTTTCCCATATATATATATATATATATATATATATATATATAGAGAGAGAGAGAGAGAGAGAGAGAGAGAGAGAGAGAGAGAGAGAGAGAGAGAGAGAGAGTGTGTCATGCTCCCCTGTGCACCTATGCATGTGCGCATCTTTGCACACGTGCCATGGGTCTCTAATTTGAACGGTCCATATGATGCGGAATCCCATGAAACCCTATGTGACAAATTTTCATCCCGATCTAAAATTCTGGTAGGCCATAGCAAAGAGAAATGCAAATAATGGGAGGATACCATTTTCATTTTTCATGGCCCATCAAAGTTCTAGATCAAAGTAAAACTTGGGCCTGGGGGGTTTCACGAGGTGCTGCTTCACATATGGTTCAGATTTTGGATCCACATCACGTCTGATGGGTTCTCAAAAAAGTTCGTAGGTAGTACGTGCGAACTGGTTCGCGAGGGAGCGTTTCCGTGTGTGTGTGTAGGGGTGGACAAATCTTATAACGTCAAGATTAGAGTTTCAAGATAGTGATAGGAAGTGGGGTCCTCTTTGTTTCTGAGGAGATGGTCGGATCAAGTGGGCCTCACTTCACATCACCGTTCCATCTAAATAATGGGTGTAATAAAATTTTGCGATGATCATATCCCTAGTTCTAAATAGGACAATAACGTGCAACGCCGGTTCCTCCACAAGTCCTTGGACACGTGACCCACGTGGCATGTGAAAATCCAATATCCAGGTAAGTCCAACCACAAGTCCTTAGACAAGGGACCCACCTGGCATTTGGAAATCCAAGACTTAGTTCAGTTCAACCACAACCTGGGTCGAACCCAATTAAGCTTAGAACTTTTGACGACTGTCCTGTATTTTCTACAGTATAGTCTAACTTATAAATGTATAGGTCTAATTTTTGGACATCTTATCACCATTGGGAGAGTGATGCTTTGGACGATACACGCATGATACAGTGGGCCTCAAGTAAGCAAGCAGTAGGTATAAGAAAGTGATTGAGTTGGTAACAAGTCCAGTGAAAAATATATTCATGCAGTTGAATATATATATTTTTTTGTTATTTATTTATTTGAGGTGAACAACATGTAGAATAGACATTCAACAAGGAATTGTGGAGGAACAGGCCTCATGTTTTAAACTTGTGGAGGAACGGGTCTCATATTCTAAATTCAAAATCTGGCACAAATAAGTGTTTTCAAGGATTTGATTAAAATATCACAAGTGCCCGTAACCACCGTTTCTCGGTATCATAGTTTGAAGCCACCTTGTGACTCCGTCGGTCACGGTTCTAGGTGGACTCAAGACTTGGTGGGTCGACTAGGTTGTTGTTGATAGATGTCTTAAATCTGTTACATCATCAGTCTGTCGATAATAGGTTCGATGTCATTGAAGTCAGCTCGATGCCATCGAGTATTTCTCATATTTCCTCTATTGGTTGTTGGACATATTGGTGCCATTTTTTAATGACAACGAAGGGCTTTCGATGACATCAAAGATGTATTCAATGTCATCGAAACTAGGTCAAGCAATCGAAGATTTTTGAAAAATCAATATTTTGTTGCTGGATAATTTTGGTAGCTGTTATATATCATCAAAGGGTGTTCGATGTCATCGAACGGTTTAGTGCAGAATTTTGATTTCGTTCGAGATTCTTTCTAAAATTATATATGTGGGTGTAAACGGGATTGAGAGGTATTCTAAGAATTTCTAAATAGTTCTTGGGTTTCAAAGGGGGTTTCAAAGGGGTGGAGCAAGAGTTAGATTTGAGGTTGTTTGAATCGGGTAAGCCTTCTCTCTTTGTAATTTCTGCTTTTGTAGGGAATTTTTGTTACTTTATGATGTGGTTTTTTTCCGAAAGGGTTTTCCACGTTAAACCGCTGTGTTCTTCTTCCTTTTGCATGGTGATTTTGGATTGCAATTGTAGATTCATTCCTGTGTGATTCCGCCATTTCCCCCAACAAGTGGTATCAAAGCAATCGTTGGGGCGCAGGCTTGAATCTGTAGGATTAACATTAATAGGAAACACTAGGTATGACATTGAGAAGTACTCAGGTAAAAATAACTTTGAATTATGGAAGATCAATATGATCAGTCCCTTAATCAAGTAAGGTGAAAATAGTGCTCTTGAGGAGTAAAAGGTGACTATGAGTGATGATGATTCGAACACTCTTAATAAGAAGGCCTTATCCTCGATACGTTTGTGTCTCACGGATGAGGTTCTATATAATGTTTTGAAGGAGAAAACTGTAACTGGTTTATGGGCAAAGCTAGAGGATATTTATGTGAAAAAATTCACTGAGAATCGCCTACACTTAAAGCTATAGTTGTTTACCTTCAGGATGACAGAGGGTGGAGATGTGGAGGTCTACACTAGTAACGTTAATAAATTGATTTGCAAGTTGCTAGATATGGAGGAAGTGATCAAAGATGAAGATCAGACATGTATGTTGTTGAATTCTCTTCCAACATCGTATGAGTCATTCAGGGACACATTGTGCATCAAAAATAAAACCCTGAGTATGGACATCGTTATCTCAGCCCTTCAAGAGAATGCTATGAGAAAGATAAACGGTGGCGTAGGGACATTTTTTGATGCACTGTTTATGAGAGGCATGAATACTGATCAAGGTACAGGATTTTTAAGACCTAGATCTAAATTTAAGGGCAAGGGGAAATGAAAATTAAAGTGCTGGAACTGTGGGATGACTAGACACATGAAGAAGGATTGTACAAATCCTAAAGCAAATAAAGAAAATTCAAAGGCTTCTTCCAAAGAGGCCAATGTTGTCACATCTAATGAAGAGATGAGTGGAGGTGATGTTCTGTCGGTGTCCATGATCGGACACTTGCACGACAATCATAAAGATGAGTGGATTGTTGAGGGTCATATAATGCATATTTTTTCTCATTTATATCTTGTTTTTATGAACATGATATTACTTAATGGTATACTTTATGCATGTTTGTTTTACAAGGTGAGTTTGATAGCTTGAATTGAAAAGAATGCTATAATCACCAAGGCAAGGAATGGATCTTTGGACACCAAGATTGAATATTTTAAAACCTCAAGATCCAAGAAAATCAAGTAGAGAAGGAAGGAAGTCAGCAGTGTAAAGTACGAAAATTCTCAGAACCATAACTATTTGTGTCATCGAACATAACGATCGACGACATTAACCATAGTTCAATGACAACGAAGAATTACAGACAAATCAAGTTCGGTTGCTGGACATATTGGATGCATTTCTCAATTACTCGAAGATATGCTCGATGACATCTAAGAGTTGCTCGATGACATCGAAGCCTGTTTGATGGCATCGTGAATTATGAAGGTTTTTGAAGAAACTCGTTGGACTGATCTGGACGCATTCTCGATGGATCGAAGACCCTTCGATGCCATCGAAGGTCTTCTTGATGACATCGAAGGAAGGTTTAATGACACAAGAACTTACACAGTGCATAAAGGCGCGACTCCCAGAATTCAACTTATGCTCGATGACATTGAAGGTTGTTCGATGTCATCGAATGCGTTATGCAGAACTTACGCAGACTGCATAAATTGAGGCGTTTTGCAAATCTGACTAGCCAAGGCTATAAATAGGGGTTTCTAAGGACTTTTGAGATATCCAGGGTTTCAAGGAGCAAAGCCAAAGGGTGGAGGAGCCTCCCAAGAGTTTTTCTTCTTTCTTAGTTTGTTTTTAATGCTTTCTTCTAGGGTTTTAGATCCAATCATGTCTACGGTTGACTAAATCTCTTATCTAGAGCTAAGAGGTGAAGCTTGTAGCGTGATTGAGATGTTTTCTTTGCTTTGATTCATGTTTTATTGAACTCTACTGAATTATAGTTTGATTTTAATGAATACTTTCAGTTTTTAATTTTTATTGTGACTCAAATTATAGTATATCTGCGATAGCTTTGAGTATCTTCTTTTCTTACTTGAGATTGTGGGATTGGTAAACCCTGTTGTTTACCATTGTCTCCTGGGCATGGTTGGGTGATGGAATCCCTTCCAAATCTTCACAATTCTCCTCCATTGAGGCTAAATTAATGAGAAGTTTAGAGATTTGACTATCTCTTTCTCCAACTAGATAGGATAGGACTCTAATTCCAGTTGAGATTCTTGAATCAAGTAAGGTAGCATCTTAATTGCTACTAGGGGTGTACACGAACCGAGATAACTCCGTTAGCTCACTCGACTCGGCTCGAAAAAGCTCGACTCGGCTCGACTCGAAACTGAATTCAACCCGAGTCGGGCCATTTTGTACAGCTTGAAAATGAGTTCAAGCCGATCTTAAGTTGACCCCAGCTTGACTCGACTCGGATCGAAACTCGGCTTGATTCGGCCCGACTCACACACACCCTAATCCCTTTACCCTTTTGAAAACATGCTGCCCGACCCCAAATTTTCAAAGCCCTCTCCCATGCATCTCTCCTCACCAGACCCCAAATTTTCAAAAATCAAAACCCTAAATCCCTAATCACCTTCTCTCTCTCTACTCTCTCATACCTCTGTAATCTCTCTCTCTCTCTCACTACTCTCTCTCGTCTATCACCATCTTATCTGCTACAACTCTACTTTTGTGCTTTTCGTTTCAAATTTTAAAGAGAGATATTTTCCCTTCTTTAATTTCTTTTTTATTTTCTATTTTCTATTTCGCTCTTATTGTTCTTTATCTTTCCCTTGGAAGGGATTAAAATGGCAAGTGAGGGCCTTGAAGTTCTCTTTGTTGAACTCCCTGCTCGGTTGCTCCTACTGGATGGAAGAAAAAGGTCTCTCTCTCTCTCTCTCTCTCTCTCTCTCTCTCCAATCCATTTCTGTTCAAGCGCACGCATTCGACTCTTTTTCTCTGTCACACCCCAAACTCAGAAACAGAGCTCACAAAATTTTTGATCGCCGAATCTGGCGCCGACAGCCTCCGTAGTATCCTATTCTTGTCTCCCAGCACCCATATACCAGGTTCCGATCCTGGGATGCTACAAGGGGGATTTCTAATATCCATTTGTTTCGTAATGAGCATAACATAAGCCTAACCCACGAATAATAACCACAAGAACACCATCACAAAATTCACTATGATAAAAAATTTTGAGTACAAGGCGTATGAAAGGGAAAATACAATATACACAAAGTAACAAAAACTCCAGAAGCTCGGCTGCACACTCCAACTGCGGCGAGACTAAGGTTGTGACCTGGCGTCACTTGCACGCATCAATCATGCATAAGCTTATAGAAAGCTTAGAGGGTGGTGTAAGTGTGTGCGCAATATAAGCGTTCTCAGAATGCAAGGTCAAAGAAATACAGAATCATGCTGATGAATACATGAATGCAATCTGTCGTACTAAGGCTATGCGGTGCAAGATATGAAAGTTATCGGCTATATCCAGACCATGTGATGCGAGATGCAGCTCAAGCATGTCAATCCTCATCATATATCAGTACAGTTCTCATTCTGGATAATCACCGGGGTCTAGTACACTCCAAATGGCACTGCCGCTCTCCAAGCCACACAGTCCAAGTGAGTGTAAGAAACCTCACTATCCGTCTGGCCAATAGTCTGCCAATGCCTATCCGGCATATCGATAGCGGACCCATTCACGAGCTGGTCAAACTCAGCCTAGTATTGCCCCCTACCCTCAGGCGAGTAAGGCCACACCCCTTTCCAACCGACCACGATACAGTGGGAGACGTGGCCTCCTGGTATTCAGCCCTCGTGCGCTCATATATCCACTCGGTCTCAACGTTGGAGTCATCCTCTGGTACCATCGGGTTTAGAAATTTTCACCCAGGGACATCTATGGCGCCCGTATGCTAGAATTAAATATTTTCGATATTCAATCCAGTCATCCATGATGTATCTGTGGAGGCTATTGGCCTGATGTCGCTAGGGCATACAGTAACTACAATCACACAATGCAAGTGTATGAGTCACACTACCAGTCATGCAACAGTCTTGAATGTATCATGCGCTCATGCAGGGCAACTCCGCCTATTAGGGAGCCCATAAACAGTTCGTCCGAAGGCATATGCTATGATCAGTCACTTCTCATATCAGTCATACATATGATGCGTATGATAATAAACAATAGATCTATACTAAACATGTATATAGAGATGGGCTCTGTGTATAACGGAGATGGGTCTAGACGACCTACTTACTACAAGTATGGCCTATTAGTGGGCCTTAGGGAGAGTGACAATGCGGATATTTAACCGACGTCATCCTTACAATGTGGGCATCTAACCATTATTGTTCCCAAGACATTACTTGCTATAAATATCATTATATGCCATGGAGGGATCACGCATTGCAATGGACCTAGTTGCACCCAATTGGGCCTTAAATACATCAATTGGGCCGTATCATATGGGCCTTACATTCATCAAGTGGATCACCTCAATGAGCCTCACTAATGGGCCTTAGGTACTTTGCAATGGGTCATAACCCATGGGCCTTGCATATATCACAATGGCCTCACGATATGGGCCTTATATATATTAAGGTGGGCCTCAACAACGGGCCACAAATACCTCAAGATGGGCCTCTCAAATGGGCCTATATATATATATTGAAGTGGGCCTCAACAATGGGCCTATAAACACATCATGATAGGCCTAAACACATGAGCCTATATATATCAAAGTGAGCTTCGACAACGGGCCACAAATGCATTAAGATGGGCCTAATCATATGTCAAGATGGGCCTAAATATGTCAGCCCATATATACTGAAGTGGGCCTCATGTGAGGCTCACCATAATGCTTATTTTCCTATCCAACCTGTTGATAAGGCTACATAAATAGGGGGCTCACCATAATATTTATTTTCCATCCAGCTCATTGATTGGGGCATGGAGGGCCCACCATAATATTTATTTATCATCCAACCTGTACATAAGGTCATGTGGACCAGGGTAGGGCCCACTGTAATATTTATTTGCCACTCAATCTATTCATAAGGTCACGTGGACCTTGGGCCCACCGTGATATTTATTTGCCACCCCATCTGTTCATATGGTCACGTGGACCAGGGGCCCATTGTGAGGTGGTTCACAAGTCCAGCCCACCCAACTGTTCATTGGGTTGGACGGTCAGGGGCCCACCAAAATGTGGTTCACCAATCCAGACCACCCATTATGTGAGTCCCACCTAGTTGAGGGTCCAGACCAAGTTTCAGCCACATCCAAAATTCAGGTAGGCCCCACCAAGTACTTTTATATGATTTACGCATGTCTTCACATGATTTAGATGGTATGGCCCACCTGAGTTTCGTTTATGGCTGATTTTTGGGAACACCCCATAGATAAAGGGGACCCATCAAATGTATGGTGTTGATGCTCGAAACACATCACGTGGGGCCCACAATTTGGGACCCGTGGGTCAGCCTAAATCGGCCGCCCGCCTGGCACACGTACTGCCTGCGGCGTTTGTAGCAGCTGACGCTGCTGCCTCTCCTTTCTTTTCTTTTTTTTTTGAAAACACGAATTTTCACAGTTTTTGGTAGGTGGGGCCCACCTTGGACAAATTCGACCCAGCCAATCACTCCAACGGCTTAAGACAAGCCAAAAGAGTCCAATATATGGTATGATCCGGCGAGAAAAAGAGATCAAGGTGTGTTTTAATGGAAAACACCACTATTTCCCATGGTATGGCCCGCCAGAGAATGGGATCGGCTTCATTTCTTGGTTCAGTGGCTAAAATGAGCTGGGAAACGTAATGGAAGACTCGGATTATGTACATACACCAAAGTGGGGCCCGCATGAGTGGTCCACCCCAAGTACTAATTTAAATAATATTTTATTTTATTTTGTTATCCACCAGTGTACGCCCAAGCTGGCACATGCATTCCATAATATGCGTCCAGCGTCCTTGGACACTGGACGGCGTGGATAGTCACGATATCATGGTGGGCCCCACACGTACGTGGCCCACCATATACCTATTTATATGTATATATATATATATATATATATATATAATATAATGTTAATATAATATAATATATATTACATATCATTTCACCTAAAATGTGGTGGGCCACACCGTTTGATGGATGGAATAGGTTTATCATGAATTGGTGGGGGCCCACTTCATTTTAGGGGAAGGATAAAGAGAGAGAAAGAGAGAGAGAGAGAACAAGAGAGAGACGGTGATGGAGAGGAGGGACCCCGCCACTATGGGCCCTCCATTGATACAACACATACATCAAGTGGGTCCCACAACAAGTAAACCCTTAAAATTAAAAATGAACGATGGATCACCCACCTCTTGGCCTTCTTCCTTGCTCCCTAAGCCTTCTATGCTCCTTGCCTTCACTTTTGATGGTGTGGATGAGAGATGAGAGGGTAGCGAAAGTGGGCCACACGTTGCTCTTGGAATGCTTGGGAAGGCTTGGATGTATGGAGTTTGAGAGAGTGTTTGAGAGTGAATGAGAGAGAGAGAGGAAAGTGATGGGTGAAAGGTGATGGAGTGATGGGTTGAGTGATGGCTTGTAAGAAGGTGATGGGTGAAGGGATGTAAGAGTTGACTTTAGGTAGTTATGTAAGAAAGGGGTAAGGATAGGTATGGGTTATTGTACTTGGGTATGGAGTGACTTGACTTGTACTTGACATTGATTGATTGATTGGTTAATGAGACATCTCATAAAGATTCTCTCATAATTCGCAACGCGCGGTGTTTTCTTCGAATTAAACATGGGCCTACATCTTCTACCCTGGGTATCGGGTCGGTATGCGAGTCGTGACGTTATAACCGCGGCGATGACATGGTCGCTAAGGTATAGGTTTTGATTTTTAACCGACTTTGGCATACAGGTCTCGGCTTAGGATCGTGCGCAAACGTCAGAAACGGGTCGAGGATTGCCGAATTTCGATCGGAAGGACTGCGGAGGCCAACGGAACGGTACAGACTAGGACACAGGTCTTACATTCTCCCCACCAAAACCCAACAAAAAATCCTTGAAGCTCGAAACTGGTTTGAACTCGGCTCGAACTGGTCCGATTGGTGACCGAGCCGAGCTCGAGCTGGAGATGTTGTCTCCGTCACTGAGCCGAGCCGAGCTGAGCCAAGTTCGAGCTGGGTGTGCCTAGTGACCAAGCCGAGTCGAGCTGAGGCCAGCTCGACTTAGTTCGGATAGTGTACACCCCTAATTGCTATTAGTGGATCCTTGGCACCCTAGTTTTTACTTTTAATTGATAGTTTAAACAATATTCACAATTTCTTTCTTATATTCTAGATTTAGATTTCGATATTCTTCTAGTTCTACCTCTAGTTATTTTTAGAATACACACAAGATTAGTCCATATGGATTCGACCTTGGTCTCACCGAGATTATTACTATATCACGACCTTACACTTGGGGTAGTGAACATGGATCCTTGACACAGGAGCATCATATCACATGACTCCTCATCGGAGTTGGTTCGCTAGTTATAGAGAATGCGACGATGGATAGGTCTTTATGGGCAATGACAATACCTTTAATGTTGTGGCTATTAGTACGATGAGCATTAAGATGTGTGATGGTATAGAGCGTACTTTGACTGATGTCAGGCATGTCCTGATATGAAGAAGATTCTGATTTCTCTTGGTGCACTTGAGGCTATAAGGTGCAAGTTCACTGGTCTTATGAGAGCGTAAAGGCGTGGAAACCTTTACAGGTTAATCGGGAGTACTTCAACAGGTGGAGCGACAACGGCTGCTGTAAATTCCACGTCTGCACGTATGTGGCATGCTTGTCTGGGCCACATGAGCAAGTAGGGCATAAAGGTATTATCTGATCATTGTTTGATTCCAACTTTTAAGAATTCTGATTTAGATATATGTGAGCATTATATATATGATAAACAATCTAAAATTTCTTTTAAATATGAAAAACATATATGTAAGAGAGTGCTTGATTATGTGTACTCTGATGTATGAGGGCCATCGCTAGAGGTTTCCGTTGGAGGGTCATTATGGTTTGTTTCTTTCATGGACAACTACTTCCGAAAAGTTTAGGTTTACTTCATGAAACGTAAATATGAAGTTTTCACTATATTCAAACAATGAAAGGCAATAATGAAAAAATACTTAGGACGAAAAATAAAGGTTTTAAGGACTGACAATGGTGGAGAATTTATTTCTACTGAGTTTAATGAATATTGCAAGCATGAAGGTATCATTAGGCATAACACGATGTGCCACACACCCGAACAAAACGGTGTGGCTGAGCAGATGAATTGAACTCCCTTGGAGAGGGCTCGATGCAAGTTAAGTAATGCCGTGTTGAGCAAGGATTTATGGATAGAGGCTGTTAACACAACTTGCTATTTGGTGAACCGGTCTCCTTCTACGACAATTGAATGTAAAATTCTAGAGAAAGTATGGAGTGGTCATAAGATGGACTACTCAAATTTACATATATTTAGTTGTGAGGCTTACTCTCATGTACCGTCAATTGAGAGAGATAAGCTAGACCATAGAGCCAAAAATTACATCTTTGTTGGTTATGGTGTTAGTATGAAAGGTTACAGGTTATTTGACAATGTCACACGCAGGTTATCACTCTATTTCAGATTCGACAATGTCAAAAATTACATCTTTGTTGGTTATGGTGTTAGTATGAAAGTACGGAGTGGTCACACCTGTGACATCAGTTTCAATGAAAGCTCTCTATTTCACAAGAATGATCAAGAGGAGCAAGATGAACCAGAAAGGTTGTCGTAGACATACAAATTGATATAAATGATACTTAGACAGAGACAGATGCGCAACATTCACAACTCCAAGTGTAGGGTTGTGATGTAGTAATAATCTCGGTGAGATCGAGGTTGAAACCATAGGGATTGACTTGTACGTATCTTCTGAATTTAACTTGAACTAGAACTAAATGAAGAACTAAAACTAAATTTAAATAATTGAAGAGAGTACTTGTGATTTAAGCAATTAAAACTTGTAAATTTAAAGGTGGGAACTAGGGTGCCAAGGATCCACTTGTAGCAATTGAGACGCTACCTTGCTTAATTCAAGAGATACAACTAGAATCAGAGTCCTATCCTCTCTAGTTGGAAGAAGAGACAATCAAATCTCTGAACTTCTCATTGATCTAGCCTCAATGAAGGAGAATTGTGGTGAATTGGAAGAGATTCCATTGCCCAACCATGCCCAGGAGACAATGACAAACAATGAAATTTACCAAATTCACAATCTCAAATAGAAAATAAAATATTTAAAGCTATTGCAGACTTATTGTAATTTGAGTCACAACAAACCATTAGAAACTAAAAATATTCCCTAGAATTAACTAAAATTCAATGAAGTTCAAACATAAACATGAATTAAAGCAAAGTAAACATCCCACTCATGCTATAAGCTTCACCCCTTAGCCATAGTTAAGAGGTTTAGCCAATCATAGATATGATTGAACTAAAATATTTTAAGAAAAACATAAAAACAACTAAGGAAGAAGAAGAAAGACTCTTGGCGATGACTCTCCATGCTTTTACTCCACTCCTCAAACCCTAAATGATGCCTAGGAACATTCTAGGGACTCATATTTATAGTTGTGCATCCCCCTCTTACACACCGACTTGGAAATTCCGCAAACCGATCTTGAAACTGCCTCAATCTACGCAGAAGCTTTACGCTTTGATGGCATCGAAGTTGGCTTCGGTGGTACCGAAGTCGAGTCCGGATCGAGATGAGAGTCTGTTTTTAGCAATTGCAGGATTTCGGTGGCACCGAGTTAACTCCTTTCATCACTGAAACTTTTTATGCTCTTTCGATGGCACTGAAATTAACTTCGGTGGTACCGAACTTGTCTATTTTTCTGTTGTGAGTTCTAAGGTCTTTCAAGTCCATTCTTCAGCTTTTGTACTTAGTTTCCTTAGATCTTTGGCATATGAATCCTTCATTCTTGTTCTCATAAGATTCATCCTTAGCTTTGGTGATTCTTAAGCGTTAAATCCCTGCTTATAACATCCTTTTCAATTTAAGCTCTTAAATTCACCTTGCAACACAATCATGATTAAAATAGAACGTTAAATATTATCATGTTTATAAAACCAAGTAATAAATGGGGGATAATATACAATATTTGACGCTCAACACAATCGCCAACCAGCATTTTACTAGTCCCGAGCAAAGTATGCAAAAAATGAATTTCAATGCTCAATGTTTAAACCTTTTTCAAAAAACAATCTTTTGTGTAATCAAGTATGAATGAGTAGACTCAAGATATGAAAGTGGTAATTTGAAAACTTAGAATTGAATCACATAAGCAATCAATCAAATAAGTTCTTTATCATTTAAATTAGAGCATAAGTTCATATTCCAAGTTTTTCTAATGAATGTTAACTTACTTCCTATGGGAATACTATTATTTCATAATGTTAGCCATGTTCATCATATCAAAATTAGTCAAAAACTCAAGTACTGATTCCGAATATATCTTCATTTTTCTTCTTTTTTCAGTTTTTAATTTTATATCGACGGCTACTGTTATTCATTCTTTTTCGAACAATTCATCCTTTTCATAGACCTTTTTCGTTCTCCTCAGAGATGTTGTCATTTTTCATTCTTTTCATGGCCTTTTTGTCGATCTCATATTGTTTCACTAGTTTTTCATCTTTTAAGGTAGATGAAATTCTCCAGACTCAATTCTCAACATTTATCAATGATTTACATACTAACCATTAGCAATCCTAACACATCCCAAGGGAGCAACTTGAACATGTTTTGTGATTTAAATTAACAGGATATATAAATTTCCTCTTAATCATTCAAGAATCTTAAGTGATGCCTTACTCGGGTGATCAAACTCCAACAATTCAAGATCTAATATTCATCTTATTATCCCACTCAAAGCATTCTTAAGTATACAAACTTTTGTTTTCAACATATTCCAACTTGAAACATTGAAATTTTTTTAAATTTTTTGCTCAAAATTGAGAAAACACTGATTAGTTTACTTAATCCCCCATCCCCAACCTAAAATCTACATTATCCTTAATATAAAAGAAATAAGCATGTAATGCATATGAGGTAACGAAAATAAAGGGAATAGTGATGGAAAGATAGTACCTGAAAGAAGAAAATTTGAAGCTTTTCCACGGATCTCGGTATAAAATGGGTTAGTATAAAATAAAACTCAATAGAGTATAGGCAAACTACCCTAAACAACGAAAAGCAAACTATCCTAGTCCTAAATCATATGAAAGTGATAAACCTAACTATACCTCCATCAGAATAGGAGATCAATCCCGGTACACAGGATCAGTCAGAGGTATGGACATATCCTCTGAATTGAATTTCTCAATAAATGGCTTCAACCGATGTCCATTTACTTTAAAGGCATTACCATTGTTTGGATTCTCTATCTCGACGGCCCTATGAAGATAGACATTAGTAACTTTGAAAGGGCCGGTCTAATGAGATCGGAGTTTATCCGGAAAAAGATGTAATCGAGAATTGTATAAAAGGACTTTTTGGCTAGTCAAGAATGTTTTTCGAAGGATGCTCTTATCATGGAACACCTTTATCCTGTCCTTGTAAATTCTCTAGTTTTCATATGTGTTATTCCGGATCTCCTCGAGTTCATTCAATTGTAGCTTGCGTAGAGAGCCAGCATTGTCCAAATCAAAGTTCAAATTCTTAATAGCCCAATAGGCTCTATGTTCCAACTTCATAGGTAAATGACAAGCTTTCCCATAGACGAGTGTAAAGGGAGACAACTCAATGGGAGTTTTAAAGGCTGTACGGTAAGCCCATAAGGCATCGGTCAAGCGGATTGACCAATCCTTATGGTCAAGGTTAACCATTTTTTCCAAGAAATGTTTAATTTTTCTGTTGAAAATCTTAGCTTTCTCACTTGTCTGTGGGTGGTATGGAGTGCTCACCTTATGAGAGATGTCATATTTCTTTACTAAGTTTGCAAATGACCTATTATAGAAATGTGAGCCTCCATTATTAATGATGGCCTGAGGCGTTCCGAATCAGGAAAGGATGTTTTCTTTTAAAAACTTAATGATCTTCTGATGGTCATTATTCCGGCATGGGATCGCTTTGACCCATTTAGTAAGATAGTCTATAAGTAGTAAAATTATAAATTTCCAAAAGATTGGGAGAATGGTCCCATGAAATCGATGCCTTAGCAATTAAATGCTTCAATGATCAGAATGGGGTTTCAACGGGACAATGCTCCCAAATTTTGACAATGTTCGCAAGCACTGCAAAACTCATGAGTATCCTTGAACATAGTGGGCTAATAAAACAGCACTGCAGAATTTTGGCCATAGTCTTTTTAACACAAAAGTGACCACCACAGGCCTGAGTGTGACAGAAGGAGATGACACTTTGGTGTTCATTGTTTGACACACATCTTCTTAGAATATGATCTGGGAAATATTTAAATAAATAAGGATCGTCCTAAAAAAATTTGCATACCTCGACAAAAAATTTCTTCTTATCTTGCGTAGTCCAGTGTGTCGACGTGAAACCTGTGACAAGATAATTAGCAATATCAGCAAACCAAGGTGAGTGAGAGACTTTAAACATTTGTTCATCAGGGACCATGTCGTTTATAAGTGTCGTCTCAAGGGAACCAGAGAGATCAAGGCGGAAAAGATGGTCAGCCACTACATTCTCTACTCCCTTTTTATCTTCTACTTTCAAATCAAATTCCTGGAGTAAGAGGATTCATCTTATCAAGCGAGGCTTAGTATCATTCTTAAAAAGAAGGTACTTAAGTACCGCATAATTGGTGTAGATGATGATCTTAGATCTAATCATATAAGATCTAAAATTGTCCAAAGTGAATACCATGTCTAAAAGTTCCTTTTCTGTAGTAGAGTAATTCACTTGGGCTAAATTTAGAGTCTTACTTGTGTAATGAATGATGTAAGGCTTGTTTTCTTTTCCCTGGCCTAACATCACCCCAATAGCATAGTCAGACGCATCACAGATAAGTTCAAGAGGAATGTTCCATTTGGGTGGCTGCGTAATAGGTGGGGTAGTCAATATACCCTTGAGCTTAGAGAAATCTTCTCGGCATTGCTCAGTTCATTCATATAAAACATCCTTTTAAAGTAGATTACATAAAGGACGAGAGAGGTGACTAAAGTCTTTTATGAATTGGCTATAAAATCTGGCATGTCATAGGAAGGATCGCACGTCTCGTATGTTCTTAGGCTGAGGAAAGTTAGAGATAAGATCAATTTTTACTTTATCTATCTCAATTCCCTTGGACAAGATGATATGTCTAAGAATAATTCCCTTACGAACTATGAAATGACACTTCTCCCAATTGAGTACTAAATTCTTTGGTGTTCATTTTCTGACACACATCCTCTTAAAATATGATCAGGATAATATTTAAATAAATAAAGATCATTCTAGAAGAATTTGCGTACCTCAACGAAAAATTTCTTCTTATCTTGCCCAGTCCAGTGTGTCGGCGTGAAACCTGTGGAAAGATAATTAGCAATATCAGCAAACCAAGGTGAGTGAGAGACTTTAAACATTTGTTCGTCAGGGAACATGTCATTTATAGGTGCCATCTCAAAGGAATTAGAGAGATTAAGGTGGGAAAGATGGTCAGCCACTACATTCTCCACTCCCTTTTTATCTTTTATTTTCAAATCAAATTCTTTTAAAGTATATTACATAAAGGATAAGAGAGGTGACTAAAGTCCTTTATGAATTGGCTGTAAAATTCGACGTGTAATAGGAAGGATCGTATGTCTTGTAAGTTCTTGGGCTGAGGAAAGTTAGAGATAAGATCAATTTTTTACTTTATCTACCTCAATTCCCTTGGATAAGATAATATGTCCAAGAACAATTCCCTTACGAATCATAAAATGACACTTCTCCTAATTGAGTATCAAATTCTTTTCTTCACATCACTTCAGCACACATTTAAGATTTTTTAAGCAATCGCTGAAGGATGGACCAAAGACAGGGAAGTCGTCCATGAAGACCTCTAGATATTGTCTCACTATGTCAGAAAAAATACTTAACATGCATCACTGAAAAGTGGTGGGGGCATTACATGGTCCAAATGACATCCTTTGGTAAGCAAAGGTGTCAAAGGGGCATGTAAATGTTGTCTTTTCTTAGTCTTCAAGGGCTATCTCTATCTTGTTATAGCCCGAATACCCGTCAAGGAAGCAATAGTATGAGTGACCAACTAGCCTTTCTAAGATTTGATCAATGAATGACAGAGAAAAGTGGTCCTTCCTAGTGACGGTATTTAACTTCTTGTAGTCAATGCACATTCTCCAACCAGTAGTAACTCTGGTTGGCACGAGTTCATTATTGGCATTGGCTACTATGGTGATTTCGAACATCTTAGGAACCACCTGAGTTGGACTCACCCATTGGCTATCCGATATAGGGTGTATAGGGAATAGGAGAAGAATGCAAAGTTTAAGAAACTACGTAGTAAGATGAAGATGCCACACACTACAGGCAGAAGGGATATGGTGAGTAGAGTTGATGAATTAGTGAGAAATTAACTTACAATACCCATTAATTTTGATGTAATGTGAATTGATTTTTTTTCTTACATATTTGTTTTTTATTTTATAGAAAAAGTAAAGGGCAGATGGTAATACGCTCTCTAGGATGGTTCTATACATCAACAACCATATTAAGGCTAATGGTAGCGCGTTGACTCCCGAGTCGACTGAGACCATTGTGAGTGCTCTTAAATATATTTAATTTACATCCTTTTTTAAATATAAATTTATATTTTTAATGATTTTTTATTTTCCAAATATGAGTAAAAAAATCTCATTCCATCGGATCCCACTTTTGGACAGAGGAATATACAACATGATGTCGTGGTAGCAGTACATATGTGTTAAATAAGATCAGTTTCTTAACTTTTATTTTTATACAAATTGTTGTTCTAATAAAATATTATGTGTTGCAGAGGTGACGTTAGCTACCCCATGTAAAGGGTTGCAAAGTAGTATATGCTCGGTAAGATCGAGGTCGATCAACATGGACCTTTAGTAAGAACATTATTAGAAAGCTAATAGAATCTGAGTTTCTCATTAGGGCGAATTGGAAATAAAGCAAACTATAATTCATCAAATCAATATTGATAACTCAATTGGAATTGAATAATGATTCCTTCCAATCGGGATATGCAACAATTAAACCAATTTAGAACGTCCAAACAAGGCATGGATCTCAATTGATCGATTTCTCATTAAGAACTAAGTAATTGATTTTAGGCAATTCCAAACATCTATTGTACCTGTAGTTAACAATAGATCAGTGAATTTTATAAATCAAAACTTTCACCAATACTAAGAATTCAATCGCATCAATCACAATTCATCATTAAAAACCATAATCTTTGAAATTTAAAATGAATTAACAATAAAAATCCATTAAAAATGTTACCCATTAGCCTTAGTTAAGAGATTAGTCAAGCATAGGTAATATCTTAATGAAAAATAGAAAAATAAACTAGAATTAGAAGAGGAAGAAGAAAAACTAGAAGAAGTTGAAGAAGATCGAGCTCAGCCTTCACTTTCTCTCTCTCTCCTGGAACCCTAGGATGATTCCTGGGTACATTTAAGAACATCCCTTATATAAAAAATTCCACCATCTTTAAAGTCAACTTAAGAAACTTCACACGTACACAACTTTACATGGACTATTGATCGAACCTTCAATCGGTCGAATTCTAATCGATAGCCATCGATCAAATCAAACCCACTTTCAATCGAATCGAAAGTGTTAAAAACTATCTAGCAACCAATTCTAAAAATTTGGTATTTTCTAGATCAAATTGAGGGTCTCATCGATCGAATTGAAGATGTTCAAAATAGTCCAACAACCAATTTGGGAATTTCAGAGAATTATCGACCGATTGATCGACTTCAATCAATGACCTCTTGATCGAATTGAAGCTATGGTCGATTAAATTAAAAAAAAAAGAGTGATTTTTGCACTATCTTTAAGGCCTGTTTGATTTTCCAAATCTCATGTAAATGGCTTAGGAATTAGTAATTATTACTCCTCTACCTGTTTGAAAATGCACTTGCATTTCTGTTTCGAAAACCGAGTAAAAAAGACTGGTTTAAATTTTTGGGCCTCACCATGATGTATATGATATATATATGCTTTGTCCATCAGTTTTAGCGTAACATTTTGAGGCACGAGCTAAAAAAAGAGCCTAATCCAGCACTCAAGTGGCCCACACTAAAGGAAATAGTGGCATCGATACGTTTTTAACGGTAGATGTTGAATTTCCTAAATCTTGTGGTGTGGTCCACTTGAGCTTTGTATTAACTTCATTTTTTTGGTCAAGCCCTAAATTCAATTGGTATAACAGATGGACGGTGTGGATAAGACATAGACATCATGGTGGGCCCCACATATATTTGGTAGTGTCCTCGATTTTAGAGCTTAAAAAAGTAAGTGTCCAATCAAGCATAGATAACAACAATGTAATTACCCAGTGAAATAATTATTACCCATTCATAGTGTATTTACTAAAGGTTTGGAAAATCAAACATGCCCTTAATGTTCTTCAAAACTTGGTTTCTTCAAGGCTCTTCCACACTTGAACTTGGATTTCTTTTGAGCTTTAATTCTCCATTAGTAGCTCAAATTTATCTTAGAACTTCCATTCTTTCCAGCACATAGAAAATACATTTAATTAGACAATTTTATCATAAATATGGATGGGACATGAATGTAAAATAAGGGTTAATCATATAATATTACACAATTATCATACCCCCCAACCAACATTTTGCTAGTCTTGAGCAAAAGAATACAAAAAGATTTTAGAAATCCAAGGCTGAAAATTTCTTAGCAGAGTACGTTTTGTATATTCATGTAACCTTAAAGAAATCCAAATAACATAATTCTAAGGCACAAAACTCTTATGGATAATATTAGTCTAGATTCAAGCACACTCAACAGACAATCAAATCCCGAGTTCAAATCATTAATCATCTAATGGAAAACTTTACTTTCAAACATTGAGTACCAATGTGCTAAGTGAATTCTAACTTAACACCACTAGGGGTTCAACTCTTTACAGTAATGTTAACTCTAATAATTACCTATAGCCAAAGATGTTAAATTAAAACCTCACTAACTATTTATTAGGAATTCTAATTCACTTTCAAAAATTTTCACATCGACGACTTTCACTCTATTCAATTTTCTTTTCACTCTATTTTTTTTTTTTTTTTTTTACATTATTTTCTCTTCTTTTTTTTTTTCAAACAATAGGTAGCCATTTTTGATGTATTCTTCTTCTTCTTATTTTTCTTTCTAAATAAGATAGTCAAGGTTCAATAGGTTTAATTCCTTACACTCTAACAATCATCAGGTCATCAACTACCATACCAGACTTAAACCCTAATAATGTAAGTCAGATATGAAATGTGAAATTCATGATTCATCAATGTTTACAAATTTTCATCAAGAATTTTTGAAAAGAACTCATTTTTTATTTCTACAAATATACTAGTTCATAGACTTCAATATAACCAGGTGCCTTATCATTCTAATATTTAAACTATTTCAAATCACATGAATACACATAACTTTTTTTCTTCAAAAATTTCGCCCAAATGAAAACAAGATCAATCAATTAGAAGAACTTTCTAGAAGAAACCCCACCCCAAACTAAATGATACATTATCCTTAATGTTAAAGATGTCATGCAATAAGAACAACATGAGAGCAACTAAAAAGTAACAAGTAGAGGGTAGAGAGTACCTGAGATGATGAATACTTATCAGTATTGGTTTTCTCTAAGTCAACAGGACAACAAAAACCAAAGAAAAATAGAAAAACAAAAACAACCTTCCTACTAAAGAAACTAATCTATGAATGCAACGGAAAGGAATATCCATCGGACTAGAAGATCAATTCTGATAAACAGGATCTTCTAGAGGCATAGACTCTTCCTCTAAAATAAACTTCTCAATAAATGGTTTCAATATTTGTCCATTCACTTTTAAAAAATTATCATTCAAATAATTTTCAATCTCAACGGTCCCATAAGGATAAACCATTTTAACAATAAAGTCTGACTTATTGCTAAGGATTTACATAGAATTTTAGAGTCAATTATCATGAAATTTTCTCTCTAATTACCAAACTCTTGCGTATCTTTCTATTCATTGCAGCTAATCATTGTTGGCCTATTTATAAATTGGATGTAAAGAATGCCTTCTTAATAGGGATCTTCATGAATAAATCTATACACTACCTTCACCTACACACACACCTCAGGAGTCTTTTCACAAAGTATATTGTCTTAAGAAGGCCTTTATATGGGTTCAAACAATTTCCTCATGTGCGGTTCAAGTGTTTCAACACAACTGCCTGCTAGATTGAGCTTTTCTATTGTTCATCTGATCAATTTGTATTTGTTAAACAATGTGGTAATTCTAATATTATGTTGGCTGTCTTCTTCTTTCTTTCTTTTTTTTCCTTTTCTTTTTCTTTTTTCTTTGTATTGGTTGTTTATGTTGATGATATTCTTATTATTAAGGATAGTGATACTAATATCTCCATGGTCGAGTCATTTTAAAAAAATGGGCCCTTCCATTAGTTCCTTTTTAAAAATTGCCAATTCTTCTGAGGCCATTTTCATTTCTTAATGTAAGTATGTTATTAACTTGTTATATCTCACTACATTATGGACTTTCAGAGGACTGAGTCTCCAATTGCAATCAATCATAAGTGATTCACCATACATATTGATCCTCTTACTGATCCTTGGTTGTATCAATGTTTAATGGGAAAACTTCTTTCTTTATCCATCACTCAAATGGACATTACATACACTATGAGTGTAGTAAGCCAATTCATAAAGTTTCCTCACATCATCTTGATGTCGTATTTCACATTTTGTACTACATCAAATATGCTAATGAGAAGATTATTCTGTATACTACTCACAGTTGCCTCACCATTCATGCCTATAGTGATGTGTATTAGGTTGGCTCATCTAATAATTGTTGCTCTACCACTCGTTTCTGCATGATTGTTTTTGAGAATATCATTTCTTGAAAAAGTAAGAAACAAATTGTTATTACTAGCTCTTTTGTGAAGCTAAGTACTGTCCATGGCCATGGCATGAGTGAAGTTTCTACTTTCATTCACTTGTTTTCTACTTTAGTGTCGATGTTTGCTCTCCCATTTTTTAATACTATGATAATCAAGCTACTGCATATTTTGCCTTCAATCTAATTTTTCACAAGCGCATAAAGCATATTGAAGTTAATTGCTATTTTGTTTCTAAGAAGTTGGTATTAGCCATTATTTTCATTCCTCATTTGTCCTTCAAAGCTCAATCTTAGAAGTATTGCCATTATATGCTGTATCACCACGTCAAGGTGCTAGCTCCAATGGATCCTCTCAAGTACTTCATTAAAGTTGTGTTTGTGTCTCAGTTCACTGACGTAGGGAAGGACATGAGGTCGAGCACCATCTTCCTCAAGGGAATAATTGTTCTGAATCCACGGAACTTCTCTGGACTCCTCACAGAGACTTCTCAAATCCACGAGAAAGAAATCAAGAAAAAAAGAAAATAAATTAAAAATTGATTGATAATTGAAATAAATGAGTTCACAACCCTTTAAATAGGGATACCAGTAATATAAGAGAAATTAGAAGCAAACTACAACTAAAACTCCTAGAATTCACAACTTACTATAAATAGTAAACTTACTATTTATAGATGGTCGTGATGTCTACTAGTGTGCAAGGTTTTCGACCAAAAATAGTAAGTATCCTATTTGGCCTCACCAAGCTATTCTCCCAATTATTCTAAGCTCTATTCATGTTGGGTGTAACTCCTAAAGCCCAATGGATGATGAGTTATAATGAAATAAAAACTTACTATTTATAGTAAAAATGGAATTAAAATGGGGAAACGACCATTGATCCAGGGGTATTTCATAAATCTGGTTTGTGTAACCTAGCATAGCAGGGTTGGGTGGCTAAAGTAGCTCGTTCTACCCCAAAATCATATATTTTACGTCTGTTAACTCATTCCAGATTCTGAGATACACCCGATTTAAGGTTCGAAGGTCCGAATCACTTTTGTCGTCGACTGGACCTTTTCTGATCTATCTTGGCCATGAAGTTGTATGTGACCCAATCTACGTTAGTCCCCTCCACTTCAAAAGAACTCATCCTCAAATTCTTGTCATGCTCTAGTTCATGATACTCAGTCAGGTTCGCAAAGTTAAAAGTCTGTGAAATCGCCATGTCATTGAGAAGATCAATAACGTAAGCGTTGTCATTAATTTTTCAAATGATTGGTACTGGTCCAATCTTCTTATTCTTTAACTTGTTGTATGTCCCGGTCAAAAATCTTTCTTTGCGCAGATGGACCATAACGAGGTCACCCACCTCAAACACTTTTTGTCATGCCCCAAACTCGAAAATTGGGCTCACAAAATTCTCAATCGCCAAATTTGGCGTCGACAGCCTCCGTAGTACCCCATTCTCGGCTCCCAGCATCCATTTACTAGGTTCTAATCCTGTGATCCTACAAGGAGAATTTTCAATATCAATTTGATTCGTAATAAGCATAACCAAAGACATGACCTACAAATAACAACCAAAAACTCTATTACATTTCCACTATGATCAAAACTTATAAGTACAATACGTGAAAAAGGAAAATACAATGATGATGAACAAAAAGCTCCAAGATGATCTGCTATGCACTCCTACCTCAGTGCGTCCGTGGCCTAACATCACCTTTACGCAACGATCGTGTATAAGCTTACAAAAAGCTTAGAGGCTGGTGAAAGTGTGTGCGCAATATAGTAATACAATTATGCAATATTAGAGTAATGTGAAATATGCTGATGAATCCATGAATACTATTGATCGTACCAAGGCCATACGATGCAAAGCATGAATGATGTCGGCCATACCAAGGCCATGCGATGCAAGCTGCAATCCAAGCACACCAATCCTCATCTAAGTCCACATATCAATACAGCTCAACTTTGGAATATCACTGGGGTCTAGTACACTCTAAACCAGATTGTCACCACATCACGCGCAATAAGGTGAGTGAAAGAGACCTCACTATCCATATGTCAATATCGAGTTCGGCTCATCGATAGCTGACCCATTCCTCGAGCTGGTTAAACTCAGCTTAGCTTTGTGCCTTCATCTTGGGCGGGTAAGGCCGCACCCCTTCTAACCGACCACCACAGTGAAAAGCGAGGCCATCTGGTATTCGGTACTTGACACTCATGCATCCACTCAGTCTAGACATTGGAGCAACCTCCTGGTACCATAAGGGTTTAGGAACTTTTACACAAGGATATCCATAACACTTCTTGTAGAACAAGATTTTTGATGTCCAATCCTGCCAACCACAATATGCTTGTGGAGGTTATGGCTCTAATGTCACTAGGGCATACATTAACCATGTCACACAATACAAAATGCATGAATCACACTATCCAGTCATGCAGCAATCTTGCCCGTATCGTGTGCTCATGTAGGACAACACCGCCTATCCGGGAGCTCATAAACAATCTGCCTGAAGACATATGCTATGATCAGTCACTTCTTGTATCAAGCATACATATGATGCGTATGAGTATGAATCATGAAATTATACTAAACATGTTATATAACGATGGATTCTGTTCGTAACGAAGATGGGCCTAGACGGCCTACACACTACAAGAATGGGCCTAACAATAGGCCCTAGGGAGAGTTACAATGCGGACATTTAACTATCATTTCTCTGACAATGTGGACATCAAACCATCATTGCTCCCAAGGCATGACCACCAGAAACATCATCACATACATCATGGTAGAATCTCACATCACAATGGGCCTCATATACATCGCATTCAGCCTACACAAGGACCTCACATATGTCTCATTGGGCCTCATATACATCAAATGGGCTGATCAAATAGGCCGAATCAAATGGGTCAATCAAATGGGACGAATCATCTGGGCCGATCAAATGGGCCGATTCAAATGGGCCGATCAAATGGGCCGAGTCAAATGGGCCGAATCAAATGGGTCGAATTAAAAGGGCCAATTCAAATGGGCCGATTCAGATGGGTCTCACCAATGGGCTTCATGTGTATCAATCGGGCCCACCCTTATGTATTTTTGAGATCCAACCTATTCCTAAATTAACATAGAAAATGAAGTGAAAACAAATATCAGCTTAATTGAAAACTACTGTGGCCCTTAGAAGTTTGAACGGTGGATGTCACTATGCCCCACTATTATTACAAATGGTGGGGTCCACTTGAACTTTGGATCTGACTCACTCATTTTCCCATGCCATAAAATGATCTCACAATTGGTTGGACGGTTTGGATACAACACATGCATCATAGTGGGTCCCATAAATAGATGGGTTGGATGAAACAGGTGGGACCCACGGAATTTACTGTCGTCTATACAACAATTAGGCAATTACGTATGATGCAGCTGCTGCTGCTTCACGTGCCACAGGTGGGTCCCACGCAGGGCCCACCACACACACACACACACACACACACACACATATATATATAATATGTATATAATATTATATTAATATATGAAATAACGTCCAGGCCTTGAACGGCCTGGAAAAACACATACATTGAGGTGCAACCCCACACGAAGAGCGAATTCCACCGTCCTTGGACGGCCCACGCATGAGGTGTGGCCCATCCCGGCATGGATGGGCCCCACATACCTTGTCTGTTGCACGTTGCAGCTTAAAACAAAAGGAGATGGGTCCCATGAGCTGGGCTACCCTCTCCATTTCATATTATATTAATATATTAAAAAAATATTTTATCTTTTTTTTTATCTCTTGCTAGCTCGTACACCCACTGTCTGCTCACATGTACGCTAGATGGTATGGATATAACACAAACATCATGGTGGGTCCCACATAGACGTGGCCCACCTGATGGTATAATATATATATATATATATATATATATATATATATATATATAATATTTAAAAGAAAGAAAAGGGGGTTAGCTGGGTGGTACACTCCACCGTCAGTTCTCACTTCACTATTAGCTACACCTCACTGTCAAATAACACTTCATATTAGCCACCTCCATTGACGGAGGGTGTGGCATATACCTCATCAAGGTGGGTCCCACATGGACGTGGCCCACCTGGTTTGGAGGGATCTGATATTTGTGTTTTCGCCTACATCTGACCTATCCAAACGGGATGCCAGGTGGGTCCACCCAATGCACGGTATGGATAAGATGCATAATGCATAGTGGGGACCATCCGGGTGGGCCACACGACCATATCATCATCAAACAAAATGAGAGAGAGAGAGACGAGTAATGGAGGGACCCCAATACTATGAGCCCTCCCTTCCATGATTTATAACATACATTAAGTGGGTCCTATAACATGTAGACCCACTGATCAAAATCAACGGTGGAGATCTTTTCTCCACCAAAATGCAAGGTTTAGATGACCCTATTATATAAGGGAAAAATAAACATCATGATGGGGCCCATGGAGAATGGCCCCATCATGGAATGATCATGAGAAGTATGGTGGGCCATCGGCCATACCTAGGGTCTAAAGTAGGATCTATACCATCAATTGGTAGGCCCCACTTAGACCATTATCAAAAGAATGAAATCTAGGCCTTAGAAACACCTACCGTTGATCTTCTTAGTCTGATGGAAAGGTAATCTCTTTGGCTTTGATTTCAATGGAAGATGATGAAGAATGAAGTGTTGAGATGGGAGATGAGAGGGTTAGGAAGTGGGCCACACATAAAACTCTCTCATGGAGATTTAGGAGAGCTTGGACGTGAGACTCTTTGGTTGCTTGAAAAGTGGGTTTGAGAAATGAGAGATAGAGAGAGAGGGTTGTAAGGAGAGAGGGATAGGTGATGGAGTGATGAGTGAGGTGAGTGATGGGTGAGGTGAGAGATTTGTTGACTCTTGGGGTAGTTTATGTAAGAGGGGTATCGGTTGTGATGGGTTGACTGATGTGTTGAGTGATGGGTTGAGTAATGGGTTGAATGATGTAGTACTTGACTTGTACTTGACCCTTGATGGAATTGATTGATTGATGAGGTGACATCTTGGGTAGAGATTCTCTCGAAATTGTAAATGCACGACGTTTTTCTCGAATTGAACATGGGCCCATATCTCCTGACCTGGGTATCAGATCGGTGCACGAGTCATGACATCGAACCACGGCGATGACGCGGTGGCTAAGGAATAAGTCTCAGATTGAGCCAACTCTGGTTTGTAGGACTCGGCTTAGGATCGTGCACAAACGTCTGATACACGTCGAGGGTTGCCAGAATTCAATCGGGAGGACCGTGGGAACCTATGGGATGGTACAGACTAAGATATGGGTTTTACACTTTTTGTCATTGATGCTTGTCCACTTGCTCCTTGTATTTCTCGTTTGAGGCATGTCGCTTGGTCTGCACCTTTGCATGAATGCCCATGATCATGTCTGCCATGTGTTATGTTGCAATGCTCATGCTTGGGAGTTTGGGCAGAGGGACCAAGTCAAGTATGTGGTGAGGCACTTGTTCATAAATAATCTGGAACAAGGATTTTCTTGTCGAGAAGTTCACTATATTATTAAATGCAAACTCCGCTTGAGACAAGGCCAAATCTCACTGTTTTGGTTTTTCTCCTAAAATACATCGAAGGAGGTTTCCCAACGTGCGATTCACAACCTCGGTTTGTCCGTCAGTCTATGGATGGTAGGCGTTGTTGAACTGAAGTCGTGTATCGAATCGAGTCCACAAAGTCTGTCAAAAATGGCTAATGAACTTCATGTCACGGTTAGAAGTAATAGACTTGGAAACCCCGTGTAACCACATAATCTCTCTAAACAATAGATTCACCAGATGGGTTGCATCGAGAGTCTTTTTGTATAGGATAAAGTGCACCATTTTTAAGAAATGATCTACCATCACAAACATCGAATCCATGTCACGATGTGTTCATAGGAGATCAAGCATAAAGTCTATAGATAAGTCCTCCCAAGGGCTGTCAGGCATAGGTAACGAGGTGTAGAGGCCCGTATTTTGAGATTTTTTTTTTAAAATCTAACAAACATAACAATGTTGAACTACTTTTCCCACATCATATACCAATTGCGGCCAATAATACTACTCTTCTATAAGAGCTCACATCTTGTCTCGCCCAAGGTGTCTAGTAAGACCACCTCCATGTAGCTCTTGGATGATCTGTTCCCTTACGAACTTTTGGGGATGGACAGTCGATTCCCCTTGAAATGGAACCCGTCTTGCATATGTAGATCACCGAGATGACCTTCTTGGCATCTAACCTATGCGTTCTTGAAGTCATCATTTTCGGCATATATGTCCTTGAGGTGCTCGAACCCGACAACCTCATTGCTCATAGTGACTAACAAAGTTGCGCGGCGACTCAGTGCATCAGCTACTTTGTTCTGTTGTTGAGACTTATGTTTAGCACAAACATGAATTCTTGAAAAATGAAATCCACCTAGCATGCACATGGTTAACTTTAGTTTAGCTATTAATGAATTTGAGAGTTTGATGGTTTGTGTACAGAATAAATTCCCTTTGAATCAAATAATGTCGCTAGTGTCGTAGTGTCTAGATCACTGCGTACAATTCGATCTCATATGTAAACCACTTCTTACATGCATCACTAAGTTTCTCATGCAAAAGGCTATCAGTTTACCTTCTTGAGACAAAACTCCTTCAATTCCGATATATGAGGCATCACATTCGACTTCAAATAGTTTGTCGAAGTTAGAAAGTACAAGAACCGAGGTCGTGGACAACTTGCACTTAATTTTAGTAAAGTCCCCGTCAGCTTTGTCAGTCCACTGAACTAGCCCTTCTTCATGTAATATGTGATTGATGACACAATGGTACTGAAGTTTTTCATAAAACGATGATAGAATGTTGCTAGTCCATGAAAGCTTCACACTTCGTGAATATTTGTGGGAACTGATCATTCTCTGATTGCCTTCACCTTTTTCTCATCCACTTGAATGCCCATGGATGTTACAACAAAACCCAGAAATAACAGGCTATTGGTCATGAAGCTGTACTTTTTTTAGATTAAGATATAATTTATTTTTAGTGAGCATTTAAAGGACCTTCTTGAGGTGTTCCTTATGAGTGGTTTCGTTTTGACTGTATATCAAAATATCATCGAAATAGACCACAACGAACTGCCCAACGAAGGGTTACAGAACTTAGTTCATCAACCTCATGAATGTATTAAGCGCGTTCGAAAGACCGAAAGGAATGACCATCCATTCGTACAATCCTTCCTTAGTCTTAACGGCCGTCTTCCACTTATCACCCGACCATATTCGAATCTGATAGTAGTCACTCTTCAAATCCAATTTTGAGAATAATTTTGCACCCTCAAGTATGAATAACATATTGTCCAGCTGTGGTATGGAAAACCTGTATTTGACGACGATTTTGTTGATGGCATAACTGTCGACACATATGCACCAAATCTTATCTTTCTTAGGAGTTAATAGAGTGTGTACGGCGCATGGGCTTATGCTTTCTCGGATGAGACCCTTACAGATTAGTTCCTCCACTTGCCCTCGAAGAATTTCGCACTCCTTCGGACTTATTCGATAGTGAGGACGATTTGGTACGCTGGACCTAGGGATAAGGTCGATATTGTGTCAGATATCTTGCATGAGAGGTAATCCATCGGAAAGGTCGTCGGCTAAATTTTTTTAAACTCATGCAGTAAGGATTTTAGTTCATTAGGGATGTTGGTGGGATCGAGTTCTTTCCCTTTCACGATTAGTGCATAGGCCTGTCCTGTTTCTTTGGATTCCTCTACGAAGTCCCGTATGGTTAAGAGAAATTGACCCTCCACTTTAAAATTTTTGGGTAGTCCCTTTAGATCCATAGGGGCCAATATGGTCTTCTGGCTATCCTTAACGAAGATATATATGTTATCTCGTCCTTTACGAATAGCGTCATGGTCAGATTGTCAGGGTTGACCGAGTAGTATGTGACATGCTTCCATGTCAACCACATCGCATACTACTTCATCCTTATCGTAACGTCCCGTATTTTCAGGACTCGAGTATATGATTTGTTTCTCAAAAACCCGAGTGTTAACCTTAAAGGATGATCAAATTCGAGTATATATATATATTTTTCAACTATCAGAGTTACCAAATAAGTGTAGAATGGACAAATCATACATAATGAAAATTTTCATTTACATTTAGAATGTACAAGAGATTTCCCATAATGACTTATACAACCAATGTCTCAACATTAACAATCATAAGATTTACATACATGAGAAGTAACCGAAAGCATATAAATGTAAGTCGCAAGATCGCACACCTCCTCTTAGCAATACAGCCGTACAACCTCGGCACTTCTACACTACTACTCATCAAGTCTGAACATACATATTATTTGAGCCACCTGTGCTACCTGTACGGTTGTATATTTGATGGATGAGTGGCTAACTCAGTGTGAATTCCCTTCAAGATTACACACCGCTACATTAGGTAAGCATAATTATGAAAACATAAAAAATAATACATAATGCAGTCTTATTATATGCATGGATGCGTGAATGCAATCAACGCCTCGGGTATGCTCATCCATGCGAATATTGGGCTCGTCACACATGCAATCATCGACCTGAAAAAAGCATCCAGTCAAAAAATATGTACATTACGTACGATAGAAATAGATGTCAGTCTATGCCATGTATGCATGATTAGTAAACCTGTTATTAGTCCATTTACAACCAGCCAATTTAAATAAGCTCAAAAGTCACTATGGGGGCTAGTTGCAAGCGTAGGCCGACAACTCGGGCATAGGTCTATACCACCATCCTCGGCTCATGAGACTACCACCTTAGGATGTTTAATGAAATTCTGTTGACCAGTGGTTAATATATTACAATATATGGGGCTTACCATCGCATATTATATAATATAAAGCATCGAACCCATATAAAAAAAATACCAAAATAAAGCCATGTAGGGACAATATCAAAACAAGCCACATAGGGCAAGTATCAAAATAGGCCACATAGGGCAAGTATCAAAACCATGCGATAGAAGACCACTTAGACACAACAACCCTTGGATGGTAGGAACACATCAACATTTAATTTAAACCACTATTCAATAATCATTAAGTCGAAGGTCCATTACAATAACATTCAATAAAGTTACATCCCATGTATGGGTGTAAATTTATAAGTGAGGGTTTCCCACTAATGTACCAGTTTAAATTTCAGAAGCAATCCACAAGTAATCCACTAGCATGAATTAAATATACATGATAAACATTAAGTATGTGATGTAGCAACTCAATTCCAACAATTAACACGTGTGGTTAAAGAATGAAAATATCATTTATAAATTAAAATAAAACTATAACTTGAGTTAATGGGAAAATGAAAAGCTCAAGGGGAAGAATCATCACCTTATAGATCGGATCGCCATTAGTGTTGTTAGGGAATGCGTGTGCCCTTAATGTCGAACCCTACCACAAACCATAAACTTATACCATTAGATTCAAGTTCTATGTACTACATAAGTTTAAGGTCATAGCTTATGGCTTGAATTATTTATCATTAAGGCTTCAATATAGAATTTGGATTTTCTTTCTTAGGTTTAGTCCTGAACTTAGATTCTAGGTTTTGATTATGGAATTTGGACTCTAATTTATGTGACCATTAATGGCTAATATTATATTATATTATCTAACAACCCACGAATAATGATACTAATAGTGATTCATAATCGTAATAACAACAGTAAAAGGAACCTATAGTGATATCATAGAGAATAACTTATCAATTTATACGATTAGGATCATAACTTATGGTTTAGGTTACTTAGATTCAGAGTTTTATCCACTAATCTAACTTTAGGCTTTGGCTTAGGGTTTTGAAATCAAATTCCTATAATTAATTTAAAATAATACTAACAGTGGAGTAATGATAAATAACAATTATTGGTTAATACTATCGACACTAATTTAAGATGAATAATCTACTAATCATAATGCTAATTGTTAATATCAAGTATCCATAACTAGGTGGGCTTATAGGGATTTACCCAACCTATGAACTTGGGATCAAACTTATGCAAACTAGGCCCAAACTGAGCCTCGAACTAGGCCTTTGTTTTGGCCCAAATGTTGCGTCCAATACAAGCCCAAAACGAGGTTGGGTTAGGTCGTCCCTAGCCCAACCAATGGACGACCCAGTTGAGATCTGTCCCATGCATGGCCCACTGGGATTTATTTCAAGTGGGGCCCACTATGGTATGTAGAGCGGCCCGAAACTAGGCCTAGTTTGGCCATAGAGATCTAAGGTGAGGCCCTTCGTGATTTAAGGTGAGGCCTACCATTTGTGGTGCGGCCTATCTGAAATACATAGGGCTCACAGCCTTAATGGGGTGCGGCCCACCTCCATTATAGGGTACAACCGACTTGTTTTAGTATGGTGCGGCTCCACCTTTTTTTGGGCTGATTTCGGCCCTTTGCATGGTCCATCTGAAGGCCGATTTCAGTTCAGTTTATGGCCCAACTGAAGACCGTTTTCAGTCCATTTACACGGCTCATATTTTAGTCCATTCATGGCCTGATCTCGGCCCATATTTTCAGTCTATTCAAGGCCTAGTTAGAGGCTATTTTCGGCCCAAAGCTCAACCCTTTTTAGGGCCTGGTTTCAGCTTGGTTAATGGCCCATTCGAAAGTTCATTTCAGCCCTGATCATGGGCCAACTAAATGAGGTTTTCATATTAGGTCAAAGGCTCATTTAAGGGATTGTTTGGATCAGATTTCCTAGCCTGAATGAGAGCTGTTTTTGGCCCAATTGAGAGGCATTGTGGCCCCAAATGCGGCCCAACTGGAGGCCTGATTTTCGGCTCAAATCAAGGCCCTGTCGAGGGCTATCTCCAACTTGGTTTCAGTCCAAACCTGGCCCCAAACATGGCTGAAACTCCCACAACATTGCGCCAATGGATGAAAGGAAAAACAAGGACATTAGGCCATTACCTGGCCTACTCCATTGTTGATTAAGTCGGCCGGTTTATTGCACCCCAACTCAGCTCGGCTCGAGCAGCTGCAGCGCATGGCCAACGCTCACTCTCCCTCTTTCTTTCTCTCTGCTTCCTCTTTATTTTCTTTCCACATGCTGGGGGTCCAGCAGCACCCCTGGATGAACCACCTCGAACCTAACTTTCCCCAAACCTAAACAGAGTCAGTGACTCGGTCCGCTGAACTGTAATATGGTGCAACAACCGCACCACCATCATCTTCTTTCTCCTTTCCTCTTCCCACGTCATTTCTTCTTGATGAAGGTCCCACAAAACCACTAAACAACACAACTCGAACATAACATGCCCGAACCAAGTCTAGCTCGGTTTGGAGCGACGGGGAAGATGACGACCATTAATGGCGAATTTCCTCACACAGTTTCTTCCTTCAATCTAGCAGTATGGGACGGTTCATAGGGACCCTAGGAAGCCTATGGATAAGCTTTTTCCAAGCTTTAAGAGAGTTTGGGTGGTGGATTCGTATGGGGAAGAAAATAGCTAGTTTTTGGTTTTTATTGTGGAGAAAAGGAAACCTAAACCACTTAGCTGGAACGGATGACTGAAAATGCTCCATTTGGGACAGTTTGGATCATCCCTAGCTGGTTCACGCAGATTGCCAGTGTGTTGCATGGAGAACAGTTTTCATTTTTGGAAACGAATGTTTTTAGGACCTGTTTGCAGCAAGGATTATGTACCTATACGCGTGATCCCAGGCGTAGGATTTGGTGGGGTTTGGTCAAAATGATCATCCACACTAGATGGATGGATCAGATCATGGCCCTTGGTCATGATGGTGGGCCACAGGTCATCATAACTTTCGTTCGTTTAAAACGGACGCTGGTGGGAGCGTGAAAGAAGGATTTTTCCTTCATTAGAAATTCGTCAGGTCAGCCCGACTTGACTGGCAATACGATGGAGTGCACTCGATGGATGGATTTGGTGGGGTTTGGTCAAAATGATCATCTGCACTAGATGGACGGATCAGATCATGTCCCTTGGTCGTGATGGTGGGCCACGGGTCATCACAACTTTCGTTCGTTTTAAACGGACGGTGGCGGGAGCGTGAAAGAAGGATTTTTCCTTCTTTGGAAATTCATCGGGTCAGCCCGACTTGACTGACAATGCGATCGAGTCCACTCTTGGTGCACATGAACTGTACTCGTGCCATGCATGTGTTGGGTCCATCATGATGAAAGTGCCCTGGTTTGTCATTTAGTGTGAGTGTTGAGTCAACTAGACAGAGAAGCTCCATAGGAAGATCAATCAACTGTCTGCCTCAACCGGATGTGTGCCCGAACTCGCCACAGGTAAATCTAAGCCTCACATCCTATGTCCCAAAATATTAGGTACTTAAAACTCTTAAAATTGATTAGAATATCATAGGATTTTTGGGTTAGAAAACTTTTCCAAAATTTCAGAAAACTCTAAGTTTTCGACCTCTATCGATTTATCGATACACTAATAGATATAATCGAGAAATGCTGTCGATGTCCTCGATGTTCAATTGATACTATCGAAATGATGACAAAAGTTGTCCAGTAACCGCATATACTTCTAGATTGAATTATCGATGTATCGATATCATCGAAATTTAAATCTTGATTATATCGAAGTTGACTCGATAAAATCGATAGCAGAGATTTTGTATCCCTATTTTTCCAAGGAAAATTATAAAATCTTCGATATATCGAAGTACTCCTCGATATCCCTAGAATTCAAATTTCGATGATATCAGAAGGCATTCGATGATATCGGTCTTGGACACTCGGTTAACTAGCATATTTTCAGGTATTTTTTATCTTAGATCGAGGGACACTCGATAGAATCGATATTCAAATATCGATGATATCGAGGCTGGATCGATTGCATTGAGAATGGACATAAACTGTCTAGTAAGCTTAACTAAAAAATTCTTTAGATTTATCGATGCATTGACATGACTATCGATATCATCGACATTCAAATTATGATGATATCGAGTGTACCTCGATCATATCCTTGACCTGAAAAATTTTAAAGGCAATGTCTCTCTCGTTTTTAAATGTCGAGGAATCGATCCTCGTGTCGATGAAATAAGAGTTTAAAATCCGATGACATCGACGCAGGTTTTGCTTTCCTTGACTAGCTGGTAAAAGGTTTCAAAAGAATATGACAATTGAGTTTGTATCATCGAGCGGTCAGTTGATTCAATCAAGAGTATACGCTTGATGATATTGACCCTGCTCGTTGATATTGAACTTTATCATAAATGTGACCGTTTTATATCCGTTGAAACCTTTTGCCTATTTATAAAAAGCTTGTCCTTTGTTGCTGGCAGAGAAAGAAGAGAGTGCTTTTGAGTGTTTAACCTTATATCATATACCCAAAGCCCTTTCTCTTATGAAAGTTCATCCTCCAATCCACCCTCATTATTGACATTCAATAGAGTGGATTGAGGAATGAACTTGAGCCTAGGTGTATGTTGGGAGTATAAACTGTCAGCCTAGGTGTATGTTGTACTAGTTAGAGGTGAACCTGATTTAAAACCTCTGGTTTGAGGTGAACCAATTGTAAAACCTCCTTAGTGAAATCTGGTACACTCAAGGGTTGAGTGTGGTTACCAGGAGTGAAGTAAAAAAGTTGTCGAACCACTATAAAAATAACTGTGTTTGAGATTACTATTGTCTTCCATTACTTATGTGATTTCCTTTAGTATTTTCATATTTGATTATCTGAGATCACACCTTACACACACACAGTCATATCCATTATAAATTAATTTGCATATTGTTCATCTCTCAAATAGTTTGTGATTGTATCCTCTACCGGGCTTGGAAGCGAGTAGAGTTACTCTTGAGTAATCCTAATGTATACTTACTGTTATGATTAGAGTAATAGGATTTTAAATTGTTAAAAGATTATTAAAAAGTCCTATTCACCCCCTCTAGGACATATTGACATATTTCTACTTCAACTAAAGCGGTCATTACTACAATTTCAATTGGTATCAGAGCGGGTCTCTCTTAATGGCTTCACCACCTAGAGAGTGATCTTGACTGAAGTTGGAATCATGATCAAAAGTGTCTCAATGGGTGTGATAGATTAGAGCAATTACCTTGTAATCCATACTGCTTTGAAAGTTGGCAATAGTTCAAAATGGTACCTTGATAGTGGATGCTCCAGACACATGACTGGTGATCAAACTCACTTTTGTGAGTATTCAGACTTTGACAGAGGATCGATCACATTCGGAGACGGTAGCACAGCCAAAATTGTTAGATAAGGAACAATAGTTGTACCAGGCCTTCCAAAAATCAAACATGTTCTTTATATAGAAGGTCTGAAACATAATTTCCTCAGTATCTCCCAAATCTATGATAAAGAACATCTGGTTACTTTCTCAAAGGATGTATGTAGGATTTTAGATCATACAGAAAAATCTTTCATAAAAGGTTTGCGCACTAGTGATAATTGTTATGTTATTGAAAGTACAAATGAGAGTGTTTTATCTACAAAGTGTAATATAGTTGTAAAGAATAAATCCAAACTATGGCACCAAAGGTTGGGACATATTCATTATCAAAATTTAGCTAAGTTCAGTTTAAAAAATTTGGTTAGAGGACTTCCCAAGATGAGAAAAGAGGAAAAGGTTGTCTGTGGAGAATGTCTAAAAGGAAAGCAGATAAAAGTTGGCCATAAAAATACAACCACCATAATAACAACAAAACTTGGATCTGCTTCATATGGATCTAGTTGGTCCAACTAAAGTGGAAAGACATGGCAAGAAAAGATACTTCCTGATGGTAGTAGATGACTACACCAGATTTACTTGGGTCGCATTTCTTTAAGAGAAATCGGATGCCTTTGAGGAATTTGTGATCTTGGCAAAGCGACTTCAAAATGAAAAAGGATATGACATCAATCGCATCAGAAGTGATCATGGTGGGGAATTTGAAAATGAAAAATTTTAAAAATATTACAATGAGAAAGGAATTCATCATGAATTCTCAGCCCCAAAAACCCCACAACAAAATAGAGTCGTTGAAAGGAAAAATCAAGTATTGCAGGAAATTGGGTCAATATACTAAATGGGAAAGATATGACAAAAAGTTTTTGGGCAGAATCTGTTAATACCGCCTGGTACATCATAAATAGAATATATCTTAGAGTAGGTCTGAACAAAACTCCATACGAACTATGGTATGGGAAACTACCTAGTGTGAAATATTTTTAGATTTTTGGTAGTAAATGTTATATCTTGAGAGATAGAGATCACTTAAGGAAATTTGAGTTTAAAAGTGATGAAGGTATCTTTCTGGGGTATGCCATGAATAGTCATGCTTATAGAGTATACAATCTAAGAACCCTCACTATTCAGGATTCAGTCAATGTGGTAATTGATGATCAACCTTATGAAAAAGATACCCCTGTGAATGAATTAGAAGATGATGTAGATTCATGCATTCCAGATAAATCGGATGACAAATCTCCATCATCCAATGAACCCCAACCATCATCTAACATACCCATCATTAAGGATCACCCTCGAGAACAAATTATTGGGGATCCTAATGATGGTGTGAGAACTCGATGGCAGATAGAAAATATCTATAGTCATTTCTGTTTTACTTCAAAGATTGAACTCAAGAATATTGTAGAAGCTCTTCAAGATAAACACTGGATTAATGTTACGCAAGAAAAACTTCAACAATTTTAGAGAAATGAGGGATGGAAATTAGTCTCCAGGCCACTCGATACTAATGTCATTAGAACTAAATGGGTCTTCATAAATAAATCTGATGAATCAAGAAATGTGGTTAGGAACAAAGCAAGGCTTGTAGCTTAAGGGTACTCACAGATAGAAGGTATTGATTTTGATGAGACATTTTCTCATATAACTGGCCAAGAGTCTATTAGAATTCTTATGTCTGTTGCATGTGTATTAAAGTTTAAATTGTTTCAAATGGATGTAAAAAGTACTTTTCTTAAAGGGGACATTGCCGAAGAAGTTTATGTAAAACAACCAAAGGGATTTTCAAATCCTAAGTATCCCCATTATGTTTATCGTCTGAACAAGGCTCTCTATGGTCTCAAACAAGCACCACGTGCTTGGTATGAACTATTGACAAAATTTCTTTTAGACCATAAATTCTACAGGGGAAGTGTAGATAAAACATTGTTTACTTAAATAACAAAGCGCTCACTGCTTATTGCACAAATTTATGTAGATGATATAGTCTTTGGTTCAACATGTGAAGATGCTGCTATCAAATTTGCCAACCTCATGAAATCATAATTTGAAATAAGTATGATTGATGAATTAAACTTCTTTTTAGGATTACAGGTCAAGAAGCTAAATGATGGAATCTTCATTTGTTAAACCAAGTATGTAAACGATTTGGTGAAAAGGTTTGGTCTCGAATCTGGTCGTTCTTATCACACTCCCATGAGCACCACACTCAAACTTTTCAAAGATGTAAATGGCAAGAGTGTGGATCAACATCTCTACCGGAGTATGATAGGAAGCCTACTATATCTCAGAGCTAATCGTCCTGATATATATTTTAGTATGGGAGTATGTGCTCGATATCAGGTAGATCCTAAGGAATCTCACCTAACAGCTATTAAGAGGATCATTAAATATATAGTAGGAACTACCACTTTCGGACTGTGGTATCCATTTGAAACATCCAACATCATCGCTAGATACTCTGATGCCGATTGGGCTGAAAATTTAGATGATAAAAAATCAACAAGTGGAGGATGTTTTTATGTTGAAAATTGTCTAGTATCCTAGCAGAGTAAGAAGCAAAACTCAATATCATTATCCACTGCTGAGGCTGAATACATTGTTGCAAGAAGTTGTTGTGCACAACTCCTTTGGATGAAACAGATGTTGTTGGATTACAGGATCAAACAACCCACAATGAGCCTGTTCTATGATAACATAAGCACTATCAACATTTTAAAAAATTCTGTTCAGCATTCTTAGACCAAGCATATTGACATCCGTCATCATTTTATTCGAGAACTTGTTGAAGACAAGATTATTACATTGGATTATGTTTCCACAGAAAAGTAACTCGCAGATATGCTTACAAAACCTCTTGATACAAATAGGTTTAGTGATCTTCAAAAATCCATTGGAGTATGCACTTATTGATAATATCCCAGTGACCATGATCCACATAGGTAAATCTTCATACTGGGACATTCATGGTTAAGTATTAGCCACAAGTCTAAACCTCATGAATTAACCATATTAGTTTTGGGATGCCAAATTATGACATTCTCAATGATATCTAAACCGTGTCGATATCATCGATATTTATATTTCGATGATATTGATATTCACCACCGATTAAATCGAAGAATCTTAGGAATGCAAGGTTATCACCAGCGGTCCTTCCCAATGGTTGGACTGTCACAATTTTCACTGGATATTAACATCTTCTCAATGGTCATTAGCATGGTCTTTAAATGTCATTATGAGCGTGAGATCGATGCCATTGATGAGGGATCGATATGATCGACAACTCTACTATAAATAACGAAGAGTGTATTCGATTTCAAATCCTCATATCCCCTCTCTTCTCTGGTTTCTTCCTTTTACCTTTACCTGTCTCTCACACTGAAAAATCATGATCAAAGGCAAAAGTAAGTCTCTTCCTCAATCTTCCAAATCAAATACCAAGCAACCGAGTAAGCATCAACTCATTCCAACAGAAATACATCTAGACACTGTCGTTGAACATCTGCTTCTTAATAGTGTCATTGAGCCTTTTGGTGGGGACCTCCTCCTAAAAGTGATTGGATGGCAGAATATTCTAAATCTTGGAGGATCTTATCAACTAGGTTTGATCCATGAATTCTTCAATAGAAGTCACGTCTTTCATGATGATCCCCCGTGCATTCAAATCAAATTTTTACATTACTCAAAACTCATCACTCCCATCACTTTGGCTCATCTTCTAGATCTTAAGGTCACTCGAATTCCAATAATAAATACGAATCTCAATGGTCTGGGTGTTTGGGGAGAGGTAACTTTCGCACTATGTTAAGGCACCACTGTTCCTCGAAATGATGATAATTCGCTTCACATTAATCATCCTGGACCCTCTTTTAAAATCCTCCATAGCATTCTAGGGTCCAATGTATATTCGTATGATGTGAAAGGTAATCATCTTCCTGCCTTTGTGCTTAATGTACGCTATGATGTGTATCAAGAAATTCAAGGTGCCTCCCAACACTTCTTCTCAAGCAGCTAATTCGTATCTTCCAAGGCGATCATTGAAATACACTAGACTTTCTTGCTCTCATATGTAAACTCGCTCATCATGTTGACCTCCCTGCCATATCTGATGCCATTCATCCAGAAGCTTGGTTTGATAGTGACACAGCCCACGAGGCTTAACAGTTGTGTCTCACTTCATCTCTTCCCGAGAATAGTGCTCCCATGCAGTCGGCTGCCCAACATGCTCAACCTTCATGTCCTCCTACTCCTTGGGGATCTAATCGAACACCGTTGCTTAGTCCGGAGTCTATCACAAATCTCCAAGCTCATCATCTCGAACGTCACCTACTTAACAGGATGACTGAAATGGAGGAACGTCTTTACAACTATGAGAGACGCCTCACCGCGATTGAAGAGAAAGTTGATGCCCTCCAGCAAACAAGCTAGCAAGTAGTAGATTTGCTCATGCATACCGAGCATCGTGGGCGTTGAGGCACAAATTGAGAAGTATGATGTTGCCGCCGGTCTACACTATGTTTTTTTTTTTTTTTTGCTATAATCATCTTTGAGCAAAATTGGATGTTTTTGTTGTCTTAAATAGAATGATACTTTGTCAATTCTAGGGAGTATATATATCTTTTTGAAAAATTTTGGGATATGCCTGTGTACATCTTTTATGTGACTTTGGTTTGCTTTGTATACTGTTTTATCTAGTTTATATCATCTATGGGATGTGCTATGTGAGATGTGTGTGACGCTTTTGTCCTAATAAGCCTACAAAATTCTGTCTTGAGATGTTTCCGCTACATCCATCTATTGTGCTTATGCCCTGCATTTTGTTCTTCCAATTGCTTCAAACTTCAGTCAATATCAACTGTTATATTTACCTTTGCCAATGACTGACAAAAAGGGGGAGAACAAATCAAACACCCCAACGAAAAACCTGTGTATATTTGTTTGTGAATGGTAATACAGGTGTTAGGGGGAGCAGCTTCTGAATGTTTGTGGATGTGAACTAGATAGCATTGTACAATTGTGTAAAGTTCATGTACAAACAATTTAGAGTGTCAGTATAGAAGTTGTTCTAGGGTATTTTGGTATTTTGTCACGTAATTGACAAAGGGGGAGTTTGAAAGTGCACTGGTTTGTCAATTGGCATGAGCGTTGAGTTAGCTAGATAGAGAAGCTCCATGGGAAGATCAATCAACTGTCTGCCTCAACTGGATGTGTGCATGAACTCGCCACAGGTAAATCTAAGCCTCACATCACATGTCCCAAAACACTAGGTACTTAAAACCCTTAAAATTGATTAGAATATCATAGGGTTTTTGGGTTAGAATTTTTTTTTTTTATTTCAGAAAATCTCTAAGTTTTCTACCTCCATCGATTTATCGATAAACTGATCGATATAATTGAGAAATACCGTCGATGTCCTCGATGCTTAATCGATACTATCGAAATGAGGACAGAAGTTGTCTAGCAACCACATATACTTCTGGACTTAATTATCGATGTATCGATAGCTACATCAATATCATTGAAATTTGAACCTCGAGTCTATTGAAGTTGACTTCATAAAATTGACAACAGAGATTTTGTGTCCCTATTTTTCTAAGGAAAATCATAAAATCTTCAATATATCGAAGTACTCCTCGATATCCTCAGAATTCAAATTTTGATGATATCGGAAGGCCTTCGATGATATCGGTCTTGGACACTCAGTTAGCCAACATATTTTTAGGTGGTTTTTATCTTGAATCGAGGGTCACTCGATAAAATTGATATTCAAATATTGATGATATCGAAGCTAGATCGATTGCAGCATGAATGGACATAAACTGTCCAACAAGCTTAACAGAAAAATCCTTTGGATTTATCGATGCATCGACACGACTATTGATATCATCGACATTCAAATTTCGATGATATTGAGTATACCTCGATCATATCCTTGACCTGAAAAATTTTAAAGGCAATGTCTCTCTCATTTTTAAATGTAGAGGAATCGATATTCGTGTCGATGAAATCGAAGTTCAAAATCCAATGACATCGACGCGGGTTTCGATCTCCTCGACTAGTGGTAAAAGGTTTCAAAAGCGCATGACAATTGAGTTTGTATCATTGAGCGATCAGTCGATTCAATCGAGAGTATACGCTTGATGATATTGACCCTGCTCGATGATATCAAACTCTGTTATAAATGTGACTATTTTATATCCGTTGGAACCTTTTACCTATTTATAGAGAGCTTATCCTTAGTTGCTGGTAGAGAAAGAAAAGAGTGCTTTTGAGTGTTTAACCTTAAATCAAATACCCAAAGCCCTTTCTCTCATAGAAGTTCATCCTCCAATCTACCCTCATCATTGAAATTCAATAGAGTGGATTGGGGAATGAACTTTCGCATTCAAGGATCCTCCAGCTACCACCTTAATGATAAATCATTAAGCTGGGATGCCTTGAATGCATAAATGATTGGAATCACTCTATTTTCCTTATAGAAAAACTTTCAATAGAGTATGATTCCATTACAACCTTGTCCTAACCTATTGTCATGCATTGGTACATCTTCTGAGTTGCGGTTCAAGGAAGTAAAAGACTCTTCATTAACAAAGGAGGAGATCTTCAACAACGAGCTAAAAGGGACTCATCTGCTTATTTATAAGTTATTAGAGTCCAGGGGAGCATTGTGATCATTCCTTTGTAGGATTGGGTCCAATGTGTTTCTCATCCCTTACAAGTTCTCTAGGAGGCCTCCAGCAGGAGTGTATGTGGTGAATGCGTTGTGTTGACCCTTGTTTTATGGAGAGCATAAATAGGTAGGGCCTTGTAGAAGGTCCTTGGCCAGTGTGCCTAAAAGTGGGTGCTTTGTGTTGACCCTTACTCGTGAGAGCATAAATGTGAGAGGTTCCTTGTGTGGATCCTTGGCCAGTGTGCCTAAAACCAGGTGCTATATGTTGGCCCTTGCTCGTGGGAGCATAAACTGTCAGCCTAGGTGTAGGTTGTACTAGTTAGAGGTAAACCTCATTTAAAACCTTTAGTTTGAGGTGAACCAGTTGTGAAACCTCTTTAGTAAAATCTGGTACACTCAAGGGTTGAGTGCGGTTGTCAGGAGTGGAAGAGACAAGTAGTCAAACTACTATAAAAATGACTGTGTTTGAGATTGTTATTGTCTTCCATTACTTATGTGATTTCTTTTAGTATTTTCATATTTGATTATCTGAGATCACGCCTTACACACACAGAGTCATATCCATTATAAATTAATTTACACATTGTTCATCTCTCAAATAGTTTGTGATTGGATCCTCTACTGGGCTTGGAAGCCAGTAGAGTTACTCTTGAGTAATCCTAATGTATACTTACTGTTAGGATTAGAGTGATAGGATTTTTAATTGCTAAAAGATTATTAAAAAGTCCTATTCACCCACCTCTAGGACATATTGGCATATTCCTACTTCAACTAAAGCAGTCATTACCGCAATTTCACATGATGCATACGCGAGATCCACACCGACCATGCCCTTTAGAGGTCCTAATAAGGGCCTCTAACCAAAGATCCGTTGGATCCAAAGCTTAGGTGGGCCATGCTAACCGATTGAAGGGTTCAATCGTGAGTCTACCTTGATTTGAGGGTCGGATTATTATAAAATCAGACATCAACGGCTAAAAGGGTCCTAGGAACCATTTAATCTAAAATCAATGGTCAGATTACGGATATATGACCTGTTATGATTTTATAACACTAAATCTCATGTTATACTACTTTTAATAATATTATTTATTATTATCATTATTATTTTTACTATTATTATTATTATTATCATCATCATCATCATTGTCATTATTACTATTATTATTATTATTATCATTATTATTATTTCCCCCACATATGTATGCATTTTTAGTCATGTTGTGGGTCCCACTTTGCAGGACATTAGGACTATCATCTCATGATTTTATATCGTTAAATATTTAATTATTTCTATTATTTTCATTATCTTATTTTTAAGGCCAAATTTTATTTCATTTCCTATCAGTGGCATCAGTTAAGTCTGTAAGTTGTTACTAGGCCTAGGTCCCAAATTTAAGGTGGATTACCTGTATTTGTGGACCACATGGAATAATTTCCTTTTACAGTTTTAAGTTTTTGAGAAACAAGGATTAAATTAATTATAATTCATTCCATGGGCGGATGGCTTCATCTGTGGTTATAGGTCACTACTATTCACAATCTCGATTTTTAATAGTAATGCTCGAGTACTGGAAAGTACGGGGCGTTACACTTATAATGTTTGCCAATTGAAAAGGATATGGTGCATTGTTTAGTTACCTTTGTTTTGCTAACCTTCTTGATCTAACTAATCGTATATGGGGAGGGATGACGCTTCATTTTCAATTACAATTTTTCTAACATTACCCTGAAGATGATATTCTCACTGCTCCCACTGTTGATGATCACATTACAGACTTTTCGATTCACCATACACCTAGTTCGGAAGATATTATGACGTTGTGGGTGTACTTCTTTCCTTAGCACGTATAATAGTCACCTCACGACGAGTGATTCACTATGATCATGCTGAACCCAACCTGACTCATCCGCCTCATCTTCCGTGGCGTACTCTGGTTCCTCAATACCTGGATCCTCGTCGGCATTTTCAGCACTATCATCATTAATGACGAGGTTTGCCACTTATCGCTGGGGACAAGTATTTAATAGATGACCCGGCTGGCCACAACCAAAGCAATGGTCTCCCCTTAGTCGAGCATAGGGGTTCGAGATCCTACTTCGGCCAGCGATAGTCGATACACCCTTTAAGGAGTAGTTTTCCCGTTTCCTTGATCCCAGTTTACAAGTGTAGGAGGTTGAGTGCGGGGTCATACGGGCTCCTTCCCCTTCGGCTGTAGAGCTCCCTGGGCGGACCTTCCGCGGCGACCTTTGCGGTAGGATAGGTCCATGTATTAGGACGTTCAAGTTTCACTTCTGTCCAGGTAGCTAACTTGATTGCATCATTCATCTTCTAGATGGACTGCATTTGGACCCGATCCTGGATCACCATACGCAATCTACCTTTGAATCGGGCGACTTACTACAATTCGGTCTCGACCAAATCGTTACGGGCCGCCAGGCGATAAAATTCTTCTGTGTATTCTCTAACCGATCGAAAATTTTGGTATTGTTGGAATAATACCTGATCATAGTCACTAGGGAGGAATTGGGCACATAGTAGTTGCTTCATCCACTGCCATGAGCAGATTGGTGCTTTCGTCTGCCTGGTCCATGCGAGTTACAGTTGTTCCCACGAAGCTGAAGCTCCGCCCTTCAACTTGTAGGCCACAAGATTGACCTTTTTTGCTTCAGGGATGTCCATATAGTCGAAGAATCGCTCAACTTCAAAAAGTCGATCGAAGAAATTCTCAATGTGTAGTTAACCATTGAAGCTAGGAATATTAACCCACATCTCGAATTCTTGATCTGTTCGATCTACTCGATCGCTGCCTTGTCTAGGGTGTTGGAAAATTATGTCGTTGATCTTCTCCTTGTCGGATCCCCCTTCCTCAGGAATGACCCTTGGATGCACTGCCGGTACTATCTTAAGATCAGGGCATTTATGAGTCTCAACTATTGGTGGTGGAGGATTACCATCAGGAACATGGACCTGCCCTAGGGCCTCAGCTATGCGATCCACCAAGTGATCTGTCATGCGATTGTTGGAAGCTTGTAACCTTTGCATGACTTGCCGATTCTCTCGCTGCACTGCTTCGAAAGCTGTTAAAAGTTGATTCCATGGAACACCGTCAATGAGATTATTGCCCAACCCGTCGTTAGAAGCCATTAATTCGAGAAAAAACCTTACTTTGATACCTATTGATGCAGGAAAGGACGTGAGGTTGAGTACTATTTTCTTCAAGGGAATAACTGTTCTGAATCAACGGAACTTCTCGAATCCATGGGAAAGAAATGGAGCAAAATAGAAAATAAATTCTATAAAATTCAAAATTAATTGATGATGGAAATAAACGATTTCAATACCAAGTAATGGAAGAAAAATTAGAAGAAAACTATAACTAAAACTCCTAAAATTCGTAACTTACTATAAATAGTAAACTTACTATTTATAGACAATCGTGATGTCTACTAGTGCATAAGGTTTTTGGCCAAAAATAGTAAGTATCCTATTTGGCCTAACCAAGCTTTTCTCCTAATTATTCTAAGCTCTTTTTATGTTGGGCGCAACTCCTAAAGCCCAATGGATGAAGAGTTATAATGAAACTAAAACTTACTGTTTATAGTAAAAACGGAATTAAAATAAGAAAACGACCGTCGATCTGGGGGTATTTTGCAAATCCAACTTATACAACCCAGCGCAGCGGGATTGGGTGGCTAAAGTAGCTCGTTCTACTCCAAAATCATATATTTTACATTCGGTAACTCATTCTGGATTGTGAGATACGCCAGATCTAAGGTCTGACAATCCGGATCACTTCTGTCGTCCACCGTGCCTTTTCTAGTCCATCTTGGCCATGAAGTTGTTTTCAACCCGCTCTATGTCTTTCACTAACATTATTTCTAAGTTAAGCACGGTTGACATATATGCTCCGGCTCAAGAGATGTGGGTGCTAGTAGGGTGTTCGTATATATATTTTGTTGTACTCCTCGAAGTATCATACCCTTCAGTAGTTTAATAAAAACAGAAGAACGAAAGGATTGAAACCCTAACCCTAGAGGTTCCTCTCTACATATGATCAGTGAAATGGTGGATTAAGATATATGTAGCTAACCTCACTTAATCAAGATAAAACTTGCCTAATGATGATAATGATATAATATGTAAATATTTAGCAAATTAAAAAAATATTACAAGCTACTCTTGGCAATGCCACTCTATTTCTGCCGTGCATTATTGACTTGTAACAAACATATAAGCTGCTATGGTAAGAGGGTAAAGTATTTGAAGACATTATCTGAAGTAATGGGCCATTGTGGTTGATATATCATTCTAAAATCTTAAATTACAGAATTATTTAGATAATTAAAATTAATGTTAAAAAATATTTTCCTAGACTTAATGCTAACTTAAGTATAAAAAAAATATTTCCTAAGTGTACCCTTCATCAATTTCTTATACCTTTTCCAATATATATATATATATATATATATATATATATATATATATATATATATATATATATATATATATATATATATTCCGGCTAGTGCTTTGAATAAGCACATCCCTCCAGTAATATATTCATGAAATCCCAGCCCTTAGAAAGTCCATCTCCGGTCTCCATCAAACCCATCAACTGATTTGACCCGGCCATTAATGTCTTAAAAATCAAGCAATTTCCTTAGTAGAATGAATCACTAATGGCATGATCATGGTCTATTTGAATATCCCATTTTAGCCGTCTTAGTTAAACATATTTCTTGTCCACTTGGAAAATCATTGATTTAGCGAATACAGCCATTTGCTGAAATGTTTTCAAGTCCAACCAGTTAGACGATTAGTTACCGTCCACTCAGTGAATCACTTCTAATCTATCACGTGTGTATCACATCCAACCCTTCCAATAGGTTAGCCGAAAAATGAGGATCACCTTGGGTAAGAAGCCCTATCACACATCACATGCAGTATATCATAGAAAACAATGTGTACACACTGATAAATAGCATAAATACAAATGTGGTCCATATAATGAGTGAATATGACCGATTTTTTTCAAAGTAGTTCTCATAGTGGATAAAATCTATTAGACAGGTTGGATTTTGTACAAGTATAACAGGTTGGAAGTTATCTTTAGGTGTAGAGGAAGTTATGGCCCAACTGATTGGACTGGAGACCTTCTCTCATAAGCCCCTTAGACAATGTACTTCACTGGCGCAGCGCAAGTCACGCGAGGAGAGATTGAAGAGGCAATTGGCGGCTTACGTGTTAACATGTTGTATATGATCCAGTCCATTCATCAGAAGTGGCCCACTGAAATCCTCCTAAATAAAAAAATTGAAGCTGTCTAATTAAACAGATGAGCCACACTTATCTGTAATGAGCAGATACCATTGGTCACTCTTTCCCTGCCCATCCGTTGGTATCATCTAAAGTGAGCCCCACTTAAATAGTGAACCGTTCTAATTTTTCGTTCAGACCGAGCATCATCACATGAATCACTCAGATATCGTACACGTGTGTCATGTTGCCACGTGTGTCACGAAACTCACTCGAGCGGTTGGACTGAGCATTTCTCAAATTCCAAGACAGCTATCGTTGGACGTATTGGAGTTCACGTCTTCATTAGCCTTACCTAATCAAAAGAGCAAAGGAAGTCAACAAGCAACGGACAGCAGCCTAAAATGGTACATTTAGGTGACATTATGCATTGAATATTGATGTATAAACTATCTGCGTATCTACGTGGACCATCCAATAGATGGGTCCCATTTAAAATGGATCTTAACCTAAAGCACTCACCATTAGATGCTTTATTGTCCACCCAAGGACTGCATTTTGGATGGTCCACAAACGTTGACGATTGAAAATTCATCAGTGTGTGAATGATAAATTTTCTATAGCCAAACATTCAGTGACACGTGGCAAATACGTCTGAGTAATTTCTCAACCATACGAAGAGAAAGAAGAGGCAACCTTGACCGGAATGGTATGCACCGGACGTGGATTAGCTACTGACAGGTTGAGTAGCGAGACTCGCTACTCAACTGACGTCACCAAGTTCTGTAGGCCCACCATGATGTATGTGTTGTATCCACACCGTCCATCCATTTGGAGAGAGCATTTTAGGGCATGGTTAAAAGAATGATGCAAATCCAAAGCTGGAGTGGACCCCACTAAAGAAAACAGTGGAGAGAGTGACACCCACCATGATGTTTGTTTGAAATCCAACCTGTTCATATGTTAACGCAGACATGAAAGAACGGAAAACACATGTCAGCTTGATTGAAAACTTTTGTGGTTCTTAGAAGTTTTTAACGGTGGACGTCACTCTCCGGAATGTTTTCTGTAGTAGGGTTAACTCGAGCGTTGGCAGACTCATTCTTTGGCTGATTCCCTGACATTATCTCTCTAAATGTATGAACGGTGTGGATGCAAAACATACATCATGATGGCCTCACAGAACTTGGTGACGTTACTTCAGTTGGAGTCCCCGCTACACAACCTGTCAGTAGCTAATCCGCGTCCATATACACCTGTCCTACGCATATCCAAGCTCTTCGAGGCCCAGCCTGTTCTGCACGTGAAAATCGACTCCGTCCATCAGGTGTTGAATCTTATTTTAACCGTACATACAATCAGACTGATAAAAATATAAGATGAATTACATCAATGGGAACAATGTAAAATCACGCTTTTAAATCTCTCATGTGTTGTGGCCCTGGATAAGTATTTTTCTACCTTCCTTTTTCACAGATAATGAATGGGTTTGGTGAAATATAAACGCCATGGTGGCTCCACACACAAACACATGGTTGGTATCCCATTACAATTGTTCTATATGGTATATATAGTATGGTATGGTCCACCTGACTTGCAAATCCAGCTTTTTTAAACCCTACGTCCTTGACTCTTGAAGTTAACCTGATGGACGGAGTAAATTAACATACACAACAAGCGGCCCTAAAGAGCTGAGTGTTTTAACCGCTACGTGAAACAGGTGTTGTATTGTTACAAGAGTTATTACGAGAGTGGCGTCGGACAGGTTGAAGTAACACCTACGGGGTTTACATAGAGTCGAACCGAGCGGAGCTCGACTGGGCTCGGCCACTAGGTGAGCTCAGCTCAAACTATGTTTGATCAGCGGCTCCAGCCAGTTTGATCTGAGATCGAGCCGAGTTCACTGTCACAGCATTTCCACAAACACTTGAACTGCACTTTCAAAATCTCACTGTATTTAAAACAGCAGCAATGGTTTTACATGTATTTTATCAAACACCTTCTAAGCAACATAAAAATCAAGAAAAAATGGTGTTGGTTTTATATACATACCTTCCTTACTACCAGCCACACTTCTTTGAATTATTTTATCAAACATTTGGTGAGCAACATCAATATCAAAGTAACTGATCGAGTCACCGAACTAGTTCAATCTAAGTTCAATTCAAGCTGGGTTTGATCTGAGTCGAGTCGAGCTGGGCCAGCTCAAACTCAGCTTGAATTCATTTTCGAGCTCAAAAAATCAGCTCAACTCAACTCGAACTCAACTTTGAATCAAGTTGAATCAAGCTTTTTCGAGTTGAATCGAGCAAGCTAACCAAGCTAGCTTGGTTTGTGTACACCTCTAATAACACTGAGTTGGGGTGTGACCGTGGGCTTACCTTGACATATGTGTTATATATCAATGCAGTTCATCCTTTTTAACTTTTTAACCACTCATTTTAGGTGAAGGGTCTAGAAATGAAACAGATCAAAAATTCAGGTGGACCACACCACAGGAAATAGTCGTGATTGAATGCCTACCATTAAAAACACAAATATCAACTTGAATGAAAACTTTTGTGGCCCACGAGAAGTTTTAATGGTTAATCACCACTATTTCTTGTGGTGTGGTTCACATGAGATTTGGATCTACTTCATCTTTAGCACTAAGTTCTAAAATGATCTGTAAAAACAGATGGACGGTGTGGATATACAACACATATATCAAGATGGTCCAATGTCACAGCCTGACTAAATCTCCTCTCACTTATAACTGGAAACTTCGGAGAGGTAAGTGTTGGGGAACTTGCACAAAACCTTAGGATCTAGCCTCTCAAATGAAATCAGAATTGTGGGATAATAAAGCAATGAAATAAATCAAAGCATAAAACCACACGACACAAGAGAATTTTACATGAAAAATCCTCAAAGAGGTAAAAACCACGGGACCTCATCTAAATCAACAATTCACTGAGAAGTAAAATGTTACAACCTTCTTCACTCACGTAGGAGTGGATAAACAATAAGAGAATAAAAGAAAAAATAGAGAGATCTCACCGATCACGAGGACGTAGAAGCGCTGAGATGTCGAGTACACAATATATCACTTCTACGAGCATAACCTCCATTCCACAAGCGTCCTCTCTCTCTTTCTCTCTCTCTCTCTCTCTCTCTCTCTCTCACCTTTGATAGCCCTAAACCCTTTAGAAAACCCTTACAAAGCTTTAGAAAACCCTCTTGCATTGCCTAGAAAGGCCCTAGACACCTCTATTTATAATTTAGGCAACTCCCTTTCGTACCTCTTGCGAAATCGCCTCAAATTTTCGCAGTCCGCATAAGATCCGAACTCAAATCTACATCACCAGGACTAGTCGAGTAGAGTCCTTGACTGGTTGAGACCGTTCACTCAACTGGTCGAGCCGGGCCCTCGACTAGTCAAGCACTATTCACTGAACTTGCTGGACTTTGAGTCAAGTGACCCTTGACTAGTCGAGCACTGTTCACTCGACCGGTCGAGCAGTGCTCTCGACTGGTCGAGCAGCGCGGTGATTTCACTGCTTGTGGCATCCGAACCGCACCACATCTCCTCTAACATGAGGAGGAAAACCCCATCAAATCTTCCCCTTTCCGACCCAGGAGGAATACATATTTTTCAAGCTAGTTTAGTTTCTACAAACCTCAAACTTGCCCTTGAGCAAAGTCTTTGTCATAATGTTTAACCCATTATCGTCTGTGTGGACCTTCTCAAGCTGTAACACCTTCTATTTCAAAGTATCCATGATCCAGTGATACTGAATGTTTATGTGTTTTGACTTGGAATGCTGACTTGGATTCTTGCTCAAGTGTATAGCACTTTGAATATCGCAATAAACCACGTGCTGATCCTGCTTCAGGCTAAGTTCCTATAGGAACCTCTTCATCCAAAGCATCTCTTTACATACCTCTGTGACTATAATGTACTCGGCCTCTGTCGTCGACAATGCTAGACCTTCTGTAGCTTGCTCTGCCATGAGACCGCGCCCCCTACAAACATGAACATGAACCCCAATGTAGACTTCCTAGAGTCTATGTCACCTGTCATATCTGCATCTGTGTAGCCCTCTGACACAAGTTTTGTGTCTCAACCTGGATGAGCCTCTTAGATACCACGGTATCCACTTCACCGTTGCCCAATGTTCTTTGCTAGGATTGACAAGATACCGGCTGACAACACCAACTGTATATATTATGTTTGGGTGTGTACACACCATAACATACATCAAACTTCCTACAGTTGATCCGTAGGGTATCTTCTACATCTCTTCCACCTCTGGGTTCGTCTTGGGACACTACCTGTCGGTCAATCTGAAGTGACCATCTAGTGGAGTACTGACTGGCTTCGCTGCATTCATATTGAACCGCTCTAAGACTTTCTTAATATGCGCTCTTGTGATAGTCAAAGCTTCATGCTGCTTCTATCACAGGTTATCTCCATTCTTAGGATCTGTTTAACTCGGCCCAAGTCTTTCATCACAAACGACTTGCCCAACTCCTGTTTTAGCTTGTCGATCTTTTTGATGCCTTTTCCCATGATGAGCATGTCATCAATGTATAATAGTAGAAATAAAAAATCATTATCTAAGAACTCGTGCGTTAACACACAGTGGTCCGACTCTGTTCTGTCATACCCATGCTTCAACATAAACGATTCAAACTTCTTGTACATTATCGTGCAGCTTATTTCAGCCCATTTAATCTCTTTCTCAGCCTACATACCATATACTCCTTACCCTTGACTTCGAACTCCTCTTGTTGGTGCATGTATATCTCTTCTTCCAGGTCACAATGGAGAAAGATAGTTTTAATATCTAACTGCTCTTTCTCCAAATCCATGCTAGCCGCCAACCCAAGCAGTACTCGTATGGATGTCATCTTCACCATTGGTGAGAATATTTCCTCAAAGTTTATATATTTGCACTGACTAAACCCTTTCACCACAAGTATGGCCTTAAACCTTGTCTGTAAATTCTTTTATTCAACCTTGTTTCTGAACACCCACTTATTACTTAAAGCTTTCTTACTTTTAGGAAGTTTCACCATATCATAGGTGTGCTTCTTATAAAAGGATTCCATCTTCTCTTGTATAGCTTTCAACCACTCTCCCTTATGCTCGTCGGCTAGAGCCTTAGAATAATCTTCTGACTCTCCCTCATCAGTCAACATAATATACTCATATGGCGAGTACCTCTTGGAAGACTGTCTGTCTCTAAATAACCTCCTCACCTGTGGCTCAACAGGTGGATCAAGTGGAGGCTGCTCCCCTGGTCCATCTTTTGAAGGAAATCTCTCGTCCTCTGCACCTTATTGTACTCTCCCGTCATCAGGAACCACGGGAGGAATAATCAGATCTATGTCCTCTAGCTCACTTGAACTAGGCTAGTTCTCTCTGGCTTACCAATGTCTTCTATACACTGATCTTCAAAGAAAACTACATCTCTGCTCCCGACGAGCTTCTTCTCGGTCGGATCTAATAATTTGTAACCAAACTTTTCATCACCGTACCCTAAGAACACACATTGTCTGATCTTCATATCGAGCTTGGACCTCTCGTCCTTTGGTACGTTAACGGATGCCCTGCATCCAAACACCTTAAGATGATTGTATGATGGATCATGTCCAGTCTACACCTTCTCAGGCACTTCTCCATTTAACGGGGCTGATTGAGACCTGTTTATTAGATATACTGCTATGTTCATTGCTTCTTCCCAGAACGTCTTGGGCAATTTCGCATGGGATAACATGCATCTGATTTTCTTTACAATAGTGTGATTCATTTTCTTAGTCACACCATTATGTTGGGGGGTCTTGGGAACCGTTTATTCATGCCGTATACCCAGGGACTTACAATACTCATGAAAGTCACCAATGTATTCACCTCCATTGTCAGTGCGGATGCACTTCAATGATCTACTTGTCTCTCTCTCGACTATAGCATGAAACAATTTAAACACACCAAAGACCTCGTCCTTGGATTTCAAAGCATAAACTCAAACCCTCTTAGATGCATCATCTATAAAAGTGACAAAATACAATGGCCCACTCAAGGTTTTTGTCCTCATAAGACTACAAACATCAGAATAAACCAAATCTAATGCATGCACTTTATTAACATGAGAAACAGATTTAACAAATAAAACTCTATGTTGTTTCCCTGATAAACAATCAATGAAGGTTTTGAGAGGTATACCTGTCACGTTTGGAAGGAGTCACTTCCTCGCTAGTACTTAAAGCCCCTTTTCACTCATGTGACCTAGACGTCTGTATCACATGTCAATAGTTGAATCTTTCGCTGTATTCAACCCACCATTACACACACTAATACTTTCCTTCTAAAGGGTGCTACACTTCTTTCCTCTGGCTGCGATCAACGAACTCTTGATGAGCTTCCAACGTCCATAAGCAATACAAATTTCATAACTATCATCATCCAACTTTTCAGTCAACATCAAGTTGAAGCAAAGGTCTGAGATATGCCTCACATCCTTGAGAATCAATGTACAGCCCGCATCGGTCTTCACACAAATATCACTGACCCCTACGATCTTCTATACGCCAGAATTTCTCATATTCAAGGTCCCAAAGTTAACTGACTTTAGCTTATGAAGAAGTCCTTACGTGAAGTCGCATAAAAAGAAGCTCCCGAGTCAATCACTTAGTCGGTGTCCTGAGTCGTAGTCGCGAGACAAACATCATGATCTTTTGAAAGAATAACTACAACGTCACCATCTGAAGCGACCGCAATGAAATCTAATCAATCTTCCTTCTCATTTCCTTTTTCTTTCTTGTCATTCTTATTCTTATAACATTCATACTTATAGTAGCCTTTCTTACCATAATTCTAACATTCAACATCCTTCCTAGTACTTGATTTACCTCTTGATTTATCTCGGGCCTTCCCGCCCTTTTTTTTCTTTCCTCTCCTCCAGTTTTTGTATCACAAGAGTCTCTTATTGAGTAAAACCCTGAGACTTCCTCCTTGTCTCTTCATTGAAGAGACAGTTAGTAACTTGTTCCATAAATACCTTTTCATCTGGCATGGAGTTACTTAGAGACACCACCAACGTCTCCCAACAATTAGATAATGAGCTAAGCAGTAGCAAAGCCTGTAATTCATCGTTTACGACCATCTTCATAGCAGAGAGTTGGTTTAATATATTGCTGATTTCATTCATGTGCTCAGTCATAGAACCACCATCTTTGAACTTAAGACTCACAAGTCGTCTTATCAGAAAAATTTTATTCCCAGTTGTCTTCCTCTCATACAACCTTTACAATTTTAGTCATAGGATAGTGGTTGAGGTTTTCGTAGACACATGGTAGAATACGAAATCGTCCAACTATTGTCTAATAAATCTCACTGCCTTTCAGTTTAATTTCTTCCAATCATCATCTGTCATATCCTTTGATTTTCCTGATATGCCTTAAATTGGAGAATACAAGTCCTTTCAATAAAACAAGTCCTCCATCTTAGCCTTTCATATGGTCCAGTTAGAACCATTGAGGTTGATCATCCTTAATGAGCTACCTTTCATAATTCAAAACCGATCTCACTCCGTTCAATGAGCTTAGCTTTGATACCATTTTGTTGGGGGTCTTGCACAAAACCTTAAGATCTAGCCTCCCAAATGAAACCAGAATTATGGAATAATAAAGCAATAAAATAAATAAAAATACAAAATCACACGACACAAGAGAATTTTGCGTGGAAAATCCTCAAAGCAATAAAAACCACGAGACCTCGTCCAGATCAACAATGCAATATGAAGTAGAACGTTACAACCTTCTTCACTCACACATGAGTGGATAAACAATAAGATAATAAAAGAAAAAACAGAGAGATCTCACCGATCACGAGGATGTAGAAGCGCTGAGATGTCGAGTGCACAGTAAATCACCTCTACGAGCATAACCTCCCTTCCACAAGCTCTCTCTCTCTCTCTCTCTCTCTCTCTCTCTCACACACACACACACACACACACACACCTTTGATAGCCTTAAACCTTTAGCAAACCCTTACAAAGCTTTAGGAAACCTTCTTGCATTGCCTAGAAAGGCCCTAAACACCTCTATTTATAATTTAGGCAACTCCTTTTATGCACCTCTTGCGAAACCGCCTCGAATTTCCGTAGTCCACACAAGATCTGAAATCAAATCTGCGTAACCACGACTAGTCGAACAGAGTCTTCGACTGGTCGAGAGTATTCACTAGACTGGTTGAGCCGGGCCCTCGACTGGTCGAGCATTGTTCACTGAGCTCGCTGGACTTTGAGTGGAGTGACCCTCGACTGGTCGAGTACTGTTCACTCGACCGGTCCAGCAGTGCTCTCAACTGGTCGAGCAACATAATAATTCCACTGTTTGTAGCATCCGAACCACACCACATCTCCTCTGACCTGATAAGGAAAACTCCTTTAGTAAGTTGCCAGCGTGTGAGGCCGGCACTGAGCCCACATAATGAGTGGTTGATGATCCAAACCATCCATCCCCTGGAAAATATTATTCTCACACAACTTATGTTGGAAAGATGATTGTATGGCCATCGTTATCTGTTGACGAATTCGTAACAGTGAAAAGAAAATTTTAATGGTTTGCATTCATCTTTAAAAAATCAAAGAATAAAATCATCACTGAAGCGAAATGATGAGGTAAAAAAAAAAAAACCTTATCTACGGTAACAAGGAGAAAATAGACGGATAAGACCATCGGACTATCTCATCACATGGGCCCTACTGGGCGGGGCCACCGGCTGGATTATAAGTCACGGAAGAGACAAAACGAATTCTTTCTTCGAGTGATTTTATACTCTGACTGCTTGATAAGCGGGCACTGCGAAATTATGTACGTGGCAAAAATTAAATTAAACTAACCGAGGAAATTCTGCAACTCAATGTTATGAAATCAGAATCTCAAAACCAGTTTTGAGGAACTACTCTAAGCCTCTGATACGCGGATATTTGTTTGTTGAAGTGAGATCGTTGAGTATTTTTCATTTTCAACCGTCCAATATTTGTCCACCAATCCGACGAGCATGTTATTTTAAGGTCATGATATACCTAAATTAGTACCGAACAATTTAATTTTAATTACTTGTATTTAAATTTAGGTATGCACTTTCTAAGTGCATGCGTATCGTTCGTCACACTGCCTCAGAGTATCAAAGTTTATCCACCACTTGACACACAGGTATGGCCCATCTAATGAGTTGATCGGCAGATTTTTAAGACAGTTGATCTTCACCGTCGAGCCAGCGTCCGTCGCGTGTACATTGGGGCCCACGTGCTGAATTTCCCAATGATCGAGACCATTCATTTTGTGAGTTTAGTTTTGTGTCTACTGTCTTGCTGAACGTATGGTTTTTGTTATCACTACCTTAAATGTTAATAATCATGACAGAAACAAGATGAACTATGGGTTAGACACGTGTATGTTAACACAAAATAAACGGACTAAACTGTAGATCCCATTTTCACTGAGTCACTGGACAAAAATCATACCGTTTGAATGATCCTATCCTCAAGATCCAGGGATGCTTTTTCATTTAAATATCATCTTTGGATTTTTATTTTACTGTCCAGTAGATATATGCCTATCTGATGTGCAGATAACCAAAAATGGTAATGGTTGGCCTGTAATACATCAACACTATCTGGAAGAGTGTCAAACAATGAGAATGAGAAGATAATTACTGTCTTCTTGGAGTAGGTAAAATCTTAAATCTATAAGATATAAGAACAAAATAAAATTTTAAAATTATATTATTGAATAATAATCTAGAATACATGATTTTACCACAACACGGAAGACTCAAATTCTAATAAAAGGCTTAATTTGATTAGAACCAAAATTACCCAAAATAATAAAATTTAAATAAATAAAAATCTGAAATTAACCTTACCGAAAGAAATGCAATAAAATTAAAATTTACTAAAAATAGTAATTTTTCTTAAAACCACAATTTTGAACCGGAATGATGCATTTTTTTGCAAAAACGGACAGATGTAACTCACTACAGAAGTTGGTTGACTCTAGATGGCCTGTTATATAAGGATCGATGGGTTGTAAATTCTGTGACGAAATTTGAATTAAAATTTATGTTTAATATACGGTCTAAACTTCAAACTATATTTTATCCTTATTTGGAATGAATTTCTTCAATAGGAACATGCTTGGGCCCAAATTACATCATGCCTGACACAGGACTAAGGTTGTATCTAATGAACTACGTTCACTTCTGTTTGGGCTTTTTCAGTCAATTTAAGCCAAGAATGCATCCATGATCCACTCTATATTCCTCTGCTATCCACAATTTAAACGTTTTAATTGAATTTATATTTCATGCATGTAATTTCTAAGTGCCTACATTCAACTCTTACATTATCAAACCCCCATTTTTCTCAAACTTTTTGCTTAGTGAATTTGAAATTGAGACGCAGATTCTCTCCTACTATCATTTTATGTAGTTGTTAGATGTAAATCTCAGTGTGAAAGAGAAAAAGAAAATTTTTACTTTTCACTGCAAGCCCACATCTTTCGTACTCGATCAGTCCATGTCATGACTATAGTAAGATTTCCACCACTTGGTTGTCAATCCATGTCCTCGTTCAACCTTTTCAACACCTGCTCTCATAATAATACGTGGCAGCATCTTCATATTGTTCAAGGTGTGTAGAATTAGAAAAGCGGTTACTTCATACTCTAGCTGACGTGACCCTAGAAGTGCATGTGGTGAAAGACTAGAAACAGTGAAATGAAGTAAATTGTGGAAACTATTTTCGCTGAGTTGCAATAAAAATCCATAATGGTTGGACAAACCAGATTTGTGGACACTTGTTTGTTAAAATAAGATGACTAAATAATTTTTATTTTTTAACCATCTATTAGGTAATCAAATTAACTTAAATTTTAAGTGGCTAATTAGAATTACTTGTATGCTACGTGTGCAATTTCTAAATGTACCAATATCATCCATCACACTCCCAAAATATTCAAAGTTTTGAGCTTTGTTAAGTCTACACTTTTTCTTCTTTTTTTTCCTGCTTTTACCTTCATACCAAGACTTTGGTGTTGAAACGTAGCATCTTCCAATCAATTTACCACATGAGCTATGGATCTAGGTGTTTGTTAAGTCCATCTGTTTTACCAGTTAATTTCAGGCATGAGCTTAAAATACAAGCATATCTATAGCTCAAGTGGATCACACCGTGAGAAAGAGTGGGGATTAATGACGTCCACCAGTGAAACCTTCATAGAGCTACAGTGATGTTTATATCTTATCCAACCTATTCATAAGATCTGTCCATGAAGGAAAAACACAAATATCAGCTTCATCCAAATATTTTATGGCCTTTTCAACCGTGGGTATTCAATTCCCACTATTTTCTATAGTGTAGTCCACTTGAGCTTTGGATATAATTCAATTTTGGGCTCATGCCCTAGAATGAGCTGGAAAATGGATGGATGGCGTGGATAAGACTCATGCATCATAGTGAGGCCAAAAAGTTTAATTACTGAACAGTACGTTATATCAGTGTCCTGCACAAACCATCGTATGTCTGCAGACCGCAGCACTAGACGAGGGCTGTCAATGGGCCGAGCCTAGGTGGTCCTCGGGTGGGACTAGCAGCCATGATCATTCGAACTTTCAGGTAGGGCCCAGGCCTGGCAATTGATGCCCCTAGTCCGTATAATTTCAGAGGTTTGCTGGATACATCTCGGCCTATTGCTATATGCTACATAGGACCCTCAGCATTTGGACCTGTGGTCATCTTTCAACCATCTAAACCGTTGATAAGATGGGTCTCACCTTGCACGAGGACCATCATACAAATGGTCTGGGTCACTGAAAAGAACCGTGGTCCAACTGCTAAAGTACCTTTATATCCTGTTCAGTGCATTGAGATGTACCATAACATTCCATCTAATTAGTGATAAAGTAGAAAAAAGAGAAATGGTCCATTGCTCTCGGAACACTTGCTGGACCAGGGCACTTTAACAGACCAATCTATCAATCCGACCTGCTCATTAGGTCTGGCACGCATGTCATAGGCAATAACGCAAAAATCACATCGATGGGGTGATTGAATTCATCTGATTGATGGCCCATGAAATATGGACGGTCAGGATTGTTTGGGTAAGATAGTTACAATCAACAGTTTGAACCATCGTGGATCATTTATTATTTTGGAAGCATCCCATTTATTAGGCAATCCTAACCATCCTGGGTGGCTAAAGATGAGAAAGCCAACATACAGATGGATTCAACCATTTTCTTCGTGTCAATTTTTTTAATGGTAGCCAATAAAATTGTGAGGTGGGTCTAATGAACGGTCTAGATTGATCAATTGGACCATCCAAATGTTCCAATGCAGATAGGATCACTATAGTGTCTAAGAGAAGAGCAAGGGATCATCCCTAAGAAAATAAATATTTGGAGAAAAAGAAAAGAGAGAATATTTTCGAATTTAAGCTTCTTTTTTTTTTTTTGCTATGGAAACTAGGGCCGATTGGAGGTTCAACCCAACTAACGCCGGTCTGGCTCGACATTGGGTTAGGTTATGACAAGATATATCAGGTTTAGTCTCAAGCTTGGGATATATAAACACCAACTTGGTGAAAGTTGGGTCCAACTTGGATTAAGGTCTCGAATTACTTGACCAAACTCGAACCCAATGGGTACATGAATTATAAATTATAATTGAGTGTGGATTGTTTGAGTTGAAAGCATAAGAAATTCTAATGCTATTGAGTCTCATTGGTCCATTCCATTTCCAATAACTCAAGCTAATAAGATACACAGGATTCCTCTATCCAAATATAATTTAATTTGTTTATTTAGAAAAAAATTAAATTTTTTATGATAAATAATTACATATATAATTAATAAAATTATAAGTTAAAAAATAAAATACATATTTAAATATAATAAATTAATGTAATAATAAAAATATTATCATGTATGCAGTAGACCGAGCAACTTAGGTTGAGAATTCTCAACTTGAAGCTAAGATGGGTTGAGCTAGGGTTGAGGCACAGGATCTTTGGATTACGCCTAGGGTGGTTGACTTTCACCCTCGGGGTTATCTGTTACTTTGGAAGAGTTCCATGGTTCATACTCATCCACGCACTCTAGTTATATTATCGGGATACGTGTAACACAAATAATCGTCCTTCCGTGTATCCCCCCATAGACACCTGACATTCCTTAATCAGGTTGATTGCGCGTTTCTGACTTAGGTCAGTGCATCCGGCGGATAAATTTTTCAAATAAAAAAACACCGAAGGGTCAAAAGCTGAAGGCTACTCTTGCTTGGGTGGTAAACTGCCAGGAGTTTCAACACCCGGTCAAGGGTTCAGTATGCATAGGCGGTGGAATTCCACTAGCGTGAGTGTGTGGGGGTGTGTGCGTGTGTAGAAATTAAAAAAAAATGTAATTTAAAAAAAGAAGGTCAAAAGCTATCTTTGGGAACGAAACGGGTAGGAAAGACCCTAAAAATAGGATTTGACCTTTTAAAAAGAGGGGAACCAGTTTTTTCAATCTTGGGTGGTCCAAAAATGAGGAAAGCCCGTGTGCGGCCGGAAGCGGATTAGGTGAGACCCCGGATTCACCGAGGTGGGAGGGATCCCTGACTGTGGAGCTTACATTGACGTATGCGCCTTAAATCCACACCGTCCAACCGTTTTAAAAGCTCATCTTACGGTAAGGTCCAAAAAATGAAGCAGATCCAAATATTACGTGGACCATACCACAGGAAACAGTAGTGATTGAATCCTCATCATTAAAAACTTTATGAGGGACACCGGAATGCTTATTTTCCATCCAACCTGTTGATAAGGCCACAGATATCTGGATGAAGAGACCACACAAATTCAGCTTGATCCAAAACTTTTGTGGTCTATGAGAAGTTTTTAACGGTCAATTACCACTATTATTATGGTCCACCTGAGATTTGGATCTGCTTCATTTTTTGCAACATGCCTTAAAATGAGGTTTCAATATGGATGGACGGCGTGGATATAGTCACATACACCACAGTGGGCCCCACAGTCAGGGTTCTCACCCACCTCGGTGCATCCGGGGCCTCACCTGATGCGCTCCCTACCTCAGTTTTGTTTGGCCACCGTAAAACACACGTATCGATCAGAGGATTCTAAACTTTCAAACATTGCCCAATAATCAATGTCCTTTAATGTAAACCGTTCATACTTGTATGGGATTGATCGGATGGAAAAGTTTCTCTAGACTGATGTGATTTTTTTTTCGGACGGCCATGATAAGTCGGGTCAACCTAATAGATGGCCAGATATTTGACCATGGATGCATCTAAAAGCACAAGGGAACGTCCTATAAAATGGACCCTTCTATTTTAACCTTTAATGAAAATCGAATAACATGTTCTATAAAAACAAGTTTTTAATGACCGGTGGTCTACACCCTTTGGTAATAAACCCTTTTATATTCTTAAACCTAAGAGAGAGAAATGGGCCATGTATGTAGAGTTCCCATGAGCTATCGCTTACTACTTGCATGTGAGAAATTCAAGCCATCACTTAGGCCCTAAACATGAACCCCAATTGATGAACTTCGAAGTTCACCATTGACTAGAAGAAAAACCAATTTACTTAAAAGTAATAAAATCATGTGTTTTCTTCACTAAAACTAATTTTAGGACTTAAAAATAAATAAATAAAAATAAATAAAAATGCATTTGCATATGACTATCTGGGATAGTCGATTCAAGTAATCTTCATTAGTGAAATAGCCAAACCAAAATATTGATATCGTTAATTCTTTATAGGGCTCCCATGGGATGGTATGCTTGCCCTTTACGTGAAACAATCATATATACTGTAACATCTCTTCTTCTTTTTTTTAAACGGTAGGTATTCCAAACCCTACTGATCCCTTTGGTGTAGCCCACCACAACTTTAGATCACCTTCATTTTTTAACCCATGCCCTAACATAACTAGGCAAAATAGATGAATGAAATGGATTCCCTGCAACACCACTTCGGTACCCATTGGATAAAAATAAAAATTAAAATTAGTAAAATATATTTCAAGTGACATGCATGACTAATCTTCCCGAGCTTTTCTCTCATTTTCAGTTTTGTCCGCTCACAACAAAGGCTCTCACACATATATTACCTCCAAACCACTGGGAAAGTGAGCCAAGGTTTTGATCTGAACCCTTTTTTTTTCCAGTGGATTTTGTCATTTTAACTTATCTTTAAAAAGAGAGAGAAATGAAAAACTCACATAATGTTAAACATTTGCTCGACAAAGGAATGAATCTGCACCCAACTAAGCTATCTAAACCATTCCTCTTAAAATTAAAAAAGAAAAAAAGAAAAAAAGAAAACAAATAATGTTGATAATGATGATAAGAATCGGCTATGCGGATTGTGCATGCACACAGCCTCAACCACGAAGCCATGAACCTCTGAAACCACAGTCGAATCTCCATTAAAGCCTTAATCCCTCACCTCTCAAGTTTCCTACATCAAACTTCATTATCTTGAAGAAGTGAAATCATTGAAAAATCATCGATCAACTAATCTTCATTAGAGAATGTATTACCTTCCTCGGCAAGACCATCAACTTTTGAGTTGTGTGATAGTCGTATCTGGACACAGGTCACACATCAGGAAGGTGATCTAACTCACACCCCACACCGAGATTTATACCTAAATATTCTAGGCATTAAATCTTTTTGTATTGATGTATTGTTAAATAATGTACACATTAGATTGATGACTACTTATGCATAAAAATCTTGAATATATTATGTTTGTTCTTCCTTTCTAGTATATGTCTTTTTGAATTACCATCAAATAGTTATTAATTTTATTTATAAATTCATGAATTCTTTTTGTGTTATTAAATAAGGTACACATTGGATTGATGATTATTTATACACAAATATATTATGTCAGTTTTTTGCTTATAGTGTATGCCTTCTTTGAGTTACCATTAATCAGTTATTATTTTATTCAAATTTTCATGATATTGTTATTGTAGTTATTACTTCATAAAAATATGAATTGTTATATATGTGGTGTGTCAAATTTTGAAAAAATACATTATTGATATAATGTATCTGTAATTAGTTATATTTAGTATATATAAATTGTGAAATTGTAAAGTGTATGGATAAAATATCGTTAAACGGGTGCTCTGTCCGGGATCATTCCCAAAAGATCGGCACGGGTGCTCAGCCCTAGGTAATTCCCTAAAAGATATATACACAGGTATTCTACCTTAGGTCACTCCCGAAAGATTGACACATGTGCCCTACCATAGGTAATTCCCTAAAAGATACACATGGGTGCGTTGTCTTGAATTAACTCCTAAAAGAAATCACGTGGTTCTTTGCCTAGAGTCGTTCCCTAAAATATATTATGTGGTACTCTGCCTAGGGTTATTCCCTAAAAGATTGTCATGGTATATATATTTTCAAGTTAATTGTAGATGAGTACATTTTTAATTCAATTATTTATGAAATCATTTTCTTAAAATTTAAAATCTTTTTGTGAATAATTATTGTCTCATTAAATGTTATTTTTTAAAAAATATTTATTATTATGAAAGTGTGTTATGGTACTAACGTACAAATTTCAGTTGGGATGGAAATGATCCTATTGAGTTGTCGTACTTGGGGTGTTTAAACTATTTTAGGTACAGGATATTAATACTTTGAGGAGGCATGTTGTTATTGATGAGCTAAAGTCAAACTCATATTTAGGAATTTCTATTTTTTTGTTTAGTCTAGACTTAATGAATTATGTATTTTCTTTTACTCAGTTTTATTTTAATGAAAGAATGATGCATTAAAGTTGAGTTAACTTTATTTAGTTATTTTGACATGGTGACATGAGATTTTTATTTGTGCTTAGTTGATGTAAATGATGTTATGAGAAATCTTGGTATATTAGGAACGAAAATAATTATATAAACTTAAATAAATTGAATCTTGTACCTCACAGGCTTGGGATTCGAGTCCGGGTTACTTTACTCAGATACTTGAATTTATGCATACCATTATAGTTACGAGAATAATAACATCTAACAAAAGACTTTTAATGCAAGGGCATTTTCACATCAGGCTTGAGTGGGGTGACTTGCGGGATGCTGGGGTACACTTGAAGTGGGCGGCCTGTGTAAGGCAGGTAGCTCGTATGAGTCAGGTGACTCGTGTGAAGCGGTACCCATGTGATGTGGGGCACATGAGGGAGGTTTGGCGGAGGTCCTAACCCATAGGATGTGGGGCCTTGATGGGCTTTCCAGGGTCTTGATTTGTCGCGTCGTTTCAGTTGTCGTGATCGACGGAGTTTTTGCCATTGGTTAGTGGTCGAGCCACTGGAATGGAATGAGATTGGAATCTTTAGAGATCTTTCTTCTCTGCTTACTCATAACAGGGTTTCCCTCTGTAAAAGACTTCTTCTGATTGGTATCATTGTCCCATTTTTTTCTCCTTAAATTCAAAGAAGATTGACTCCTACTCCTTTAGGATAGGAATAGGATAGTCTTTGGTCGTTCTTTCATAAATTATTTGATGGTGTAGTTTACACTTTTTCTATTTTATAATATTAAATTTTCGGCGCCTATGAATAGGCTTTATATTTTTGTTTGATTCACACACAGATGGAAAGCGCTTCAATTCTCCAACATTGCCAATGTCTGTACACTCATGAACTGAAGTGAGCACCCAACCAAAATTATGCTAGACAAGGTCTACTGAGAAGGTAAAACAAAGATCACCGTTGTTCTTCTTGGAAGTATGCCTATTGTATTTATATATAATATTTTGTACAATATGACAGCTAGATGATTTACAACAGAGTCAGACTATCCATCCATGCTACAGTCTATAATCAAGGGATTGCCTAGAATCATGGGATTGTGATATGGTGAGATTGGCAGAATTATTGGAGGTGTAATTGTTAGAGCGTTCCATAACCGTAATACCCCCCCGCAAGCCTAGCAACTGAGAATCTTAGACGCGTAGCTTGGATCGTAAAAAAATGAAGGCAGGTTTGCCGAGGCTTTTTGTGAACACATCTGCAACTTGAAGATTAGTAGGGACATAATGAATGTGCAGCTATCCGGAAGCCACGAGTTCTCTCACAAAATGATAATCCAAATCAATGTGCTTAGAACGTTTGTGAGAAACCGGATTAACAGCAAGAAAAATAGAACTTTGATTATCACAAAGCATTACCGGAGAAGAGACCGAAGGCACATGAAGATCACGAAGGAGATGACGGAGCCATTTAACTTCAGCAGCTGTGAGAGCCAATGCTCAATATTCTGATTCACAACTGGAGCGAGACACTATCAGTTGCTTTTTAGAGCTCCAAGACACAATATTATCACCAAAGTAAATTGCATAGCCAGAGATTGATCGACGTGTATCGGGACACCCAGCCTAATCGGCGTCAGAATAAGCAAGGAGCTCTCCAGAAGGAGTAAAAACCAGTCCAAACCGAAGAGTTCCTTTAATGTAGCGAAGAATTCGCTTGATCGCTTGAAAATGAGAGACAGATGTCTTATGCATGTACTGACTGATGGCAGTGACAGCATGAGCAATGTCCGATCGAGTGATAGTGCGATATTGAAGAGCGCCAACAAGTGATCGGTAAAGAGAAGGATCATCTAAATCTAGACCAGTAGCCGATAGATGATGAGCAACCACCATTGGAGTACTGACCGGTTTGGAATCAAGAAGGTGGGCACGCTGAAGTATTTCATGGGAGTACTTGGCTTGACTGAGAAAAAGGCCAGTAGAGGTCCGATGAGCTTCTAGGCCCAAAAAATAGTTCAAGGACCTGAGATCCTTTGTAGCAAATTCACGGGTCAATTTGCCAATGAAACCATCAAGGAGAGACGAGTTGTTGCTAGTGACCACAATATCATCAACGTAAAATAATAAATAAATTAAATCAGCACCTCTGGAAATGACAAATAAAGATGAGTCGGCACGACTACAACTGAAGCCTATAACCAAGAGAAACCAAGAGAAAGGAGCTGAACCAAGAGAAAGGAGCTGAATCGATGAAACCAAGTGAAGCCCATAACCAAGTGAAAGGAGCTGAACCGATGAAACCAAGCACGTGGGGCTTGCTTGAGGCCATAGAGTGCTCGATGAAGCCGACAGACATATGTTGAATTTTTGGAATCAACATAGCCGGGTGGCTGGTCCATATAGACTTCTTCCTGTAAAAAACCATTGAGAAAAGTATTTTTTACACCAAGTTGACGAAGAGGCCAATTATTAGAAACGGCTAAGGAGAGGACAACCCGAACGGTAGAAGCCTTCACAGCAGGGCTGAAGGTGTCATGAAAATCAAGACCCGGTTGTTGAGTATACCTCTTTGCAATAAGACGAGCTTTGAGACGATCCACGGTTCCATCGGATAAATATTTAATGCGAAAGACCCATTTAGAGCCCACAATATTTTTATTAGTTGGTCTCGTAACGAGATCCCATGTATGATTCTGTTGAAGAGCCCGAATCTCTTCATCCATGGCAGCAATCCAACCTGGATGTTTTGCAGCAGACTTAAAGCCTTTAGGTTCACGCATAATGACCAAAGAATGTAGGAGGCCGAAATTGGGAACTTGACTTAAATAAGAACGTTGGTAGGGCTTGAAGATTCCTGACTTGGCCCGAGTTTGTATGGGGTGAGTGCCAAGAAGAGGCGAATTAGAAGACCCCAGTGGGTCAGCAAAAGTATCCTGTAAAACAGAAGGTGGGACAAGACTAATGGAGTTGTCAGTTAAACGAGGTGCACATGGAAGCGGTAATGGACTGGATTGTGATGATAATGGAGCCTCTGAGCTAGTAGTGGGCTCAAGAAATGCACTAACCGGAGAATTAGGCAAGGGCCCAGAATATGAATCCCCTTTGAAAGGATAATTAAATTCATCAAAAATAGCATGCCTGGAGATAAAAACTTGGTTAGTGGATCGATCATGGCAACGAAATCCATGATGAGACATACTGTAACCCAGAAAAACACATGAACGACTGCGAGGGGAAAGTTTGTGAGGAGCATAATCGCGTAAATAAAGAAATACAAGACAACCAAAGGGATGAAAATTAGAGTAAGTTGGAATCTTACCATACAGAATTTCATATGGAGATAGTCCATCAAGAGTAGGCGTGGGTAACCTGTTAATCGTGAAAGTGGCAGTGCTGAAAGCATCAACCTAAAATTTGAGTGGAACATGTGCATGAAAAAGCATCGCTAAACCAGTTTCAGTGATGTGACGATGTTTGTGCGCAACACGACCATTTTGAGAAGGTGTGTGAGGGCATGACATTTGATGACTAATCCCGAAATTAATTAAGTGATCTCGAAAAGTGTGATTGGTAAACTCAGTGCCTCCATCACTTTGAAATATTTTAATTTTAATAGAAAATTGATTTTCTACAAGCTTTTGAAATTGAATAAAGGTTCTAAAAAAATCAGATTTTAATTTCAAAGGATAGAGCCACGTAAATCAAGAATAATCATCTACAAATATCACATAATATTTAAAACCGGAGGTGAAATTGATGGGGGATGGACCCCATAAATCACAGTGAATAAGAGCCAACACATAAGAAGCACGTTGTTCATTCGTTTGGAAGGAAATTCGGTGACTTTTTGCAAGTTGACAGCTAGAACAAATAGAAGGATTAGGAAGCAAAGAAGTCACAGATAATTGACGCTTTTTATTCAAAAAAAAAGTAATAGAATGGGACACATGACCCGGCCGAGCATGCCAAACATCAAAAGAGGCCCGAGGGCAATTATTTTAAAAAACTGAAACTAAAGAACGATGTCCACGCTCAAGCACATAGAGTCCATTCTCACGTCTTCCAGTTGCCACCATCCTTCTTGTGACTTGATTCTGTATGATAAAAAAATCATTAGTAAAAGTAATGGAGAAAGGAAAATCTGAGGTAAGTTTGCTAATGGAGATCAGATTTTTGGTGAGGCCAGGCACAACTAAAACATCTTTTAAAGTAAGAGAAGAGGTGGGGGAGATGACACCGGTGTGAGATATAGGAAGAGAGGCACCATTACCGACAATAACACGGTCCTTACCAGAGTACGTGTCAGCCTTGTCCAATTGAGAAACGTCATAAGTCATGTGCACCGTAGCACCAGTGTCCGTATACCAGTCAGAGTCCGGAGTGTCATTCAAAGAACAAGAGGTGAAAGCTTCCACCAAGTTGGCAACATTTGAAGTGTTGGAGGAGCGAGAGTAGCGCTCACGACAAAAAGTGGCATAGTGCCCTTCTTCACGACATATCTGGCAACGGATGGGGCAGTGACGTTGAGAGCGACCGCCTCCTAGTCCATATCCACCACGGGAGTTGCGGCCTTTACCACGGCCATTACCACGGTCACTGCGGGAGGCAGTAAAAGCAGTAGTAGTAGATCCCTTGGTGGGGGATGAGTCCAGTGATCTGACAAAAATTTCATAACTCTCTACTTGGGGAACGACATCAGCAAATGAAGGAAGAGGAGTAATAGATAACTGAGTAGTAGAGAAAGCAAAGAAGGTAGAACCAAGTCCACGTAAATACCAGTGAATTTTGTCAAGGTCATCAACCGGACGACCCATGGCAGCAACCTGATCACAAACAGATTTAAATTCGCGAGAGAACTCAGCAACACTTTTATCAGCTTTCTTTAGGTGTTGTAGCTCATCTTTCAAGCGAAGTTCTCGTGATTTGGAACGATTGCTGAAAGTGTTCTCCAAAGTAGACCAGACAGCATGCGAAGAAGTCAAGCCAACAACAGTAGACAGAGCCTCTTCCATCAACGAAGCAAAAGGAAGACTCATGATTAGTTGATCTGTTTGCTGCCATTCAGTAAATTTCGAATTAACAGTGGCAGAGGCACCCGACCCAATGGTAGCAGGTGGAGACCGAAGAGAGCCATTCACATATCCAAGAAGGTTCTGACATTGCAGCAAAGGTAAAACCTGACTGCGCCAAAGAAGGTAGTTGGAAGATGATAATTTGATGGTTAGGAAGTGGATCATAGTGTTGAAGGACAAGGTAGAGGAAGGGGTATTAGAGGCCATTGGATCGAAGGAGGAAAGTCCAAAAAAAGCAGCTCTGATACCATGAGAAGGTAAAACAAAGACCACCGTTGTTCTTCTTGGTGGTATGCGTATTGTATTTATATATAATATTCTGTACAATATGACAGCTAGATGATTTACAACAGAGTCAGACTATCCATCCATGCTATAGTCTACAATCAAGGGATTGCCTAGAATCATGGGATTGTGATATGGTGAGATTGGCAGAATTATTGGAGGCGTAATTGTTAGAGCGTTCCATAACCGTAATATCTGCACTACATGTAAAATTATAAGAGTATCATAACAACCTTGTAAATGTGCTTGCCCAAGCACATGATCGGTTGTAAACATAACTCTCATAAATAAGAAACTTTAAGCCCTGTAAACAACATGCACGAAGTCCAATACAATATCCATGAATTACGGCCACCTATATAGACTATGCAAACGTTCATCAATCACAATGATTCATGCATACTCAAAATGGTAAAATATTTGCATTATTTAAATAACATAGTGTAAATAAATCAATAGAAAAGAGCATAGACATTGGTTTTTTATGGCACAAATACTAACAATTTTTCTTTTTAAACATAGGCTCGCAAAAAGTGGACCTGGTCGTTGAATGGTACAGATCATTTTCATCTCATAGGCCCCACTGCTGATGAACCATTCCACAAACTTCATGATGGAATAGTCCTAACCTTGCAAATAGCCTGTCACATTGAGGAATTATAGGATGGTAATGTGTTGAACGGGTCATGATGCCCCATTACATGCAAGTGGGGCCCATGTCTCTGACCATTCGTAAATATGATGAGCTCTGCTGTGGGAGATGCTAGAAATGGTCAGATTGAAAAGTCTTCAACGCCACAGATCTTTGGTAGGGTCGAAGGGAGGGGGTCAAACCCACTTTGAAAGACCTGAACCTAGCAAGATTTGGCCCCGATTAACCCGGGTTTGGATACTCGAGTCCAGAAAATTCCTGGTGTAATATGGTATTTTTCCTACAATTAAAATAATATACGTACTTTTACAATATTTACTTTCACATGGTAGTTGATAAATTAAGCAAAATTTTCATTCTCATGAACAAAATACCTTTTTCCTCAAGCAATAAGATGATACAGTCGTCCACTGAACTTGTGTTAGCAAAAACATACAAAGTCCAAGATCAAAGCCATCTATCAGGTGTCTATTTTACTATTCCATTGTTGAATGTCCCCATTTCTTTTGATTTTTTGGTGAGATGTGCATGGATTGAACTTTACTTCTTTTCACGTGACTTGGTTTTTAGACTTGCAACAACTTAAATTGCCTAAGTGAGATGTATAAATCCCATTTGAATTGCAATTACAATGTTTTCATTTTACTTTTAAATGAAATTACCTGAAATTCTCATGTAAGGTGTGTTTGGATGTATGCAATTCTCCTTCTGCATTTTTATGGCTCTTATGTTCTATATTAGAGTGTGTTTTGATATTTGCCCTTTTGCATTTTTCTACGTGTTGTCATGTAAATGTAATACAAGTGGATACAGGGTTGGGCAAGCCCGACGATTTAAGGTTGGGCTTGGGCAACATGACGCTCGGCCCAGCCCATTGACAGCTGTGCCATGTGCTTTGTATTTCCACTCTGTACTACTCGGGCCAAGGTTCAGAAATTGAGACCATTGCAAGCTGGGCCCCACAGTCCCCATGTTGGACAGGCATTACAGCCGTGCTCACCCCCATTGGAACTACTCCAAGAATCTAGCCACCAATCTTCAGCCTTTTTATATTTTTCTTTCTTTCAGCTGAATGTGGATCATTACTGCATCCTGGACCACTTTTTAAGTTACTAACTGAGCTAGCTATGACTGTAGTATACTGCAGATATTGGGGAATGATCCATCCATGTTGGGACCCAAATAACCACTGATCCAAGAAACTCCGCTCAAGGAACTACCCACAAAATGAAAAAAAAAAAAAAAAAAAAAGACCACTGATCCGGTTTACTGAACTAACGGACCCATCGGTACAAACTGAATATCAAAGTAAAACATGTATATCCTCTCAAGTAAAACCATGGCCAACATTCCAAATTTCCACACCAAAATCAACTACTGTATTGTACATCATGGACCAACATAACATACCAATTCTACTTATACAAGACATGGTTGATCATTAATTTAATCATCAAGGTCATGGTCCCATCATCATCACCGTCATCACAGCCGGCTTTAAATCCTCTCTATGACCAAACCTCAATCAATATGATTGTGTAGAGTTTTTTACTAGGATCATGGTTGATATTGGTTATTAAAATTAAAAAAACAGTAAACATTCACAACAGCACTTCGAAACGACAGGTATGATCAAATGGGAATTTAGCATTACATCCACCTAAATCAACTCAATTGTCATTAGAAGCAGAAAGCTGAGATTTGGGTGAAACTGGGTTTTTTTTTTTTTTTCAGATTTTAAAATGATGGGTAATTTTGGTCACATGTATAAGGATTGCATTATTATTGTTACTACTACAAATTATTTCATACCTTCGTTGGCGCTTCAGATTTGTGCATGTTGTTTTTAAGGACTCTGGCTCTGTGCCTTCGCTTGAAAACATCCTGCCTGAATTTCTTGGTCTCGCTTTGTATCTCCATGAAGGGCTTCCGCTCAATGCCTTCCTTCTCGCTCTCCAGCATTCTCTGTCTTTTCATTACTGCTCTGGCTGCTGCCTTGTTCTCCCTCTCCTGTCGTTCCGCCTCTTCCTGTAGTAAATCCTTCCTGTAAATTCTCTTTGTTTCTTCTTCTTTTTTTTTTTTTTCTTTTTTTTTTTTTTTTTTTTCCAATTTATGAAGGTACTTTTGTGTTTGCACGTGCACATGCATGACTAGTTGCATAATGCATGCGTTTATTTTGGGGGAGTACTGCAGTGGTATCGGTACTCACTGTGAGCTACTGTAGTAACCGGCATTTGTGTGGCCCACCTGATGCAGAATGAAATCTAACCGCTCCATGAGATGCATCAGTGCATGTTACCCTACCCCCAGATCCTGAAAAGGAGGATGATCTGTGAATCAGGTGGGTCATTCCGTAGGGTAAATTTTGGAAGGGAACACACACCCTCGATTTGTTGGAGAGTCCCGCATGCCATGTATATGGAATCTAGGCCGTTCTGATCCTTCATCTGGCGTGGATGAATGGTAATGACAAAACTCAAGCTGTTTTGCAATTCAGGTGGGCCCCTTTTTAAATCAAGGGTGGGCATTCTCTCATTATCCCAGATCTCAAAGGATGAGTCATAAATAAGGTCGGCCACACCATGGGTAAAATTTAGGAGGGAATGCCCACCCTTGATTTGTGTGAACTGTGGAGGGCCCACCATGCTGTGTATACAGAATCTAGGCTGTTCCAATCCTTCATCGGGCCTGGATGAAGGTAAGGACAAAACTCTAGCTGTTTTGCAATTCAGACCTAAGGGTGGGTATTCTCTCTCACATTGTTCCGTGTTGTGGCCCACCTGAGTGTCTGATCAGGCTGACTTTTAGCACCTGGGTATGAGATGATGCTTCTGATGGATGGATTGGATGGCCTGCGTGCATCACATGGACCAACATATGCCAAGTGCCACCAAAGCCTGGCTCTTTATGTTTTGCTTGCATGCCTAAGTGAATGCATGTATGAGTGGCATTTATTATGTATGTGCATGTGTATGCATGCATGGATAGTAGTGAAAATGCGAATGTACAGAGACAACTGTCCATTGCTTCCTTGAAATGATTTGGGCTGTAAAATTTCATATATAGTGAAGTCTCTACTGACTCATGCGATACATTCACAACCCTATAGCTTTGATAGGTTAGTGCATTTGCATGAGCTAAGTGCGATACCCTTACAGAACCCATGAAGTAATCAAAATAATATAACAATCTGAGTGGCAGGCTTGGTGAGATCAAGGGCTGAGATTTACCTCCATTTTCTTGTGTTCCGACTCACCCATAACTCTAGGTTTTATAGATGGAAAAAGGATTTCATAACAAGCGTATATGCCTTTTGTTTTGCCATGATCTGACCAACAGACCAAACATAGCACCATCATAATGTGAGATCCTATCCCAGGCTGCCACCTGGCTGGGATGGATTCTCACAATGGCTGATCCCAATAATGCAATAATGCCATACTGAGAGAATTCACTGAGCCCCAACCATGGTTTTACTTGGATGAGTCAAATGTGACCCATCCAAGTCAAACCGGACTCAGTCAGACCTGATCCAGTTTGATACCACAAGTCACCTCCCAAGCCACCTGGCTTGGGCGAGTCCCAATACAAATTAGAACTGATAGAGTCAGTCCATGTCACCGACTCTTTTAACCATGATCCATATCCTCATGCTGAGGATAAAAATAATTCCTTTGAAGTACAAAAAAAAAAAAAAAAGGAGCCCAGATTGATTTCTGATTAATGTGTGTGTGTGTGTGTGTGTGTGTGTGTTTGAGTTGCCTTGTTCATTCCGTTGCAGGCTTTGTCTACTGAACTACCAATGCAACGCCAAAGTGTAGAAAAACAGAATCAACATCATCCCAGTACTCACTTCTTTATAATAATAATAATAATAATAAACGAGATCTCTTCAAACTGTAAATAAAGACGATATAGTTAGTCACTGTTGATACCGTTATGGTAGTTAATGGAATCTCAAGATCGATTTCTTTTACAAAGATCAGGTTTTGGCTATTGCAGTACTATCTAGCAAATATGGCTTGATTTACTCCCGAGTCATGTGTTCTATAATGACAATATAGGTCTCACAAGATGTGCTCATATGAAAGCCCATTAATTCATGTACGCTCAAATTCCTTTTTGCTTTTGCTGTTGTCTATAATAACAGTTCATTAAGTTCTCCAATGGAAATCTTTTGTTCTTCTCCTTGGAAAAATCATTTCATAGCATCTTTCTGGAAATATGGGGAGAAAGGGTATGATGCCTAGATCCTTCAAATCCCTTAGCGAAATCATGCGTGACCAGACATGGGTATGGATGTGGGATGGCATCTGTGTTGGATATAGCTTGACCAAACCCGAATATGTTATTTTATAATAATTTAAAACTGTAGAACTATACTAAACAATAATAAAAGGATATTTAGAAGAACAAGTTAATAATAAAAAGTTAAAACATCGATATTGTAGGTGTCGAGTGAATATGGGACCCAGACCTATTACCTTTACCTAAATAACAAAAGAAGAAGAGAAGACTCACCAATGGCGGTTGGCTGGTTGGTTGGAGGAAATTTGGGAATTGAGAGAAACTAGCTTGGTTTCTTTTAATCATGTCAAAAGAGAGGCGAATGGGGTGGCTAACGATTTTGCTAAGAAAGGGTGCTCCCTGCCCTCTGTTATTGAGGGAGCCTCTCTGCCCCGCTTGTGGTTTTGTTCCTTTTTAGGTTCTCCTTAATAAAATATCTACTCTTCGAAAAGAAGGGGGGGGTGGGGGTTGGTCGTCAATGAAACATTTAAAATGTGGAATGATTTTAATGAAATGTGATCACATATTCGCATAGGTGATTTTACAAATGCAGATCGCATATGCTATATGCGATCGCAGTGTAGAATGTGCGAAGATATGAGATATATGCGATCGCAGTGTAGAATGTGCGAAGATATGAGATCGCATACGGCATATGCAATGGCATATCTGCCAACGGTCAGAAATCACACACACACAAAAAAAAAAAAAAAAAAAAACACTTTTTGCCTATAAAAAGGCACCCAAACCTCCTCCTTTTGCAACATTATCACTCCGAACACTCTTATACTCTCTCATACTCCCTAAACTCTTACTGCCAAGTTCTAATCTCTCTCTTACACAGTTCCTAGTGTGAGAATATTGTGTGTATGGGATTGTGTATGGGTTATTAGCTGTAATATACTATGTATAGAGAAGCTCTAAATAAGATTCCTTGTATAGTCTTGTAGGGTGGTTATTTAAACCCACCTTTGGGTTGAAGAAATACAGAAAAACATTCTCTAGATTCTTGAGTTTACATGGTATTAGAGCGAGGTTTTTGAATCTGCCACACGACCAGCGCTCCTCCATTGATTCCGGCGGCCCATCATTGATTCCGGTGCTCCCACATCGAGATTCCAGCAGCCCCCATCGATTCCGGCAGCCCCTCCAGATCCATTGTAGCAGATTCAGCAACAACTCCCAATTTCTCATATCCATTGAAACCCATCTCTGACTCACTGCCTCTATCTTCACATCTGGATCCATTGATCTGAGATCTGTTGAACCCATCAAATCAATTATTCTCCATCGACGACAACGGTCCGATCTTGCTCACCCAGAAATCAGTGGTACATTTCTTCTTCGTGGTTTTTCTTTCTTATGTCATTTATGAATCCCTCCGATAAGATCGAAACTATCCATGTTCGGTTGGATGGGAAAAAATTTCTCTATGGCAATTTCAATTCAAGCATTTTTTAGTAGGAAAGAGCCTCTATGGCTATGTAGATTGTTCTATGGGCAAACCAAAAGATGAAAAGAAACTCCTATCTTGGACCACAAATAATTCAAAGGTGGTCACTTGGATCCTTAACAGTGTTGAGAGCAACATTGCAATTAACCTCACATCATTCGAGACTGCATCCGAAATATGGGCTTACTTGAAAATGTGTTATCAACAATCAAATCATGCTCATCGCTATCAAGTAGAGTATGAGTTGTCAAAATTAGAACAAGGAGCTCTGAGTATACAAGATTTTTATTCTAAACTTACCTCCCTTTAGCATGAGATTCAACTTATGGATCCAGTTATTCCCGTTGTGGCGGTAGAAACAATAAAGATACTTCGCGACACAAGTAAATTGATACAATTTTTGTATAAACTCCATCCAAAGTTTGAACCAACTTGAGCCGCTCTGATGAACCGGCCTCAACTTCCATCTCTTGAGGCAGCTCCATCTGATTTGATGGCAGAAGAGACACATTTGAAAACACTTGCTTCCATGAGAGAAGTTGTTCTTGATGCTGCCTTCATTACTCGCAATTATTCAGGAAAGTCATGAAACATGTCAAAAGTTAAATGTTTTGAATGTAATGGATTTGGTCATGTGGCTATTCGTTGTCCCAACAAGAAAGCAAATTTGAAACCCTCTAGACCAAGTACTCTGTTTTGTCACTACTGCAAACAAGAAGGACATGATATAGCCAATTGCCCGACTCTCCCTCCCTTATCTCCTCACTACTAGCGACGTGGATGTGCATTTCTGGCTCCCTCTGCTGAGAAGCCTGACTCTTCATCTATGGCCCCATCAGTGCAGCCTACTCTACTTTCCCCATAACAAATTCAGCAAATCCTTCAAGCGATGGGTTCTTCAAGTTCGATAGGTAATATAGATCCGATAAATCTTTGGTATATTGACTCAGGGGCATCTAATCATATGACTGGTGACCCTTCTTATCTAACTAATTGTGTCCTTTATAAAGGAATGGGTTCCATCTACACTGCGGATGGGAACCATTTACCTATCTCTCATATCCGGTCCTTGAAAGTCTCACCTTCATCATCTCACAATTTCTTCCTTCGCAAAGTGTTTTATGTTTCTAAATTATCTGCTAACTTGATTTCAGTTGCTCAACTAGTAGAAAATAATTGTTTGGTTTCGTTTTCTCGGTCTGGTTATTTCATACAGGATTTGGAAACAGGGAAGCTGATTGGGAAGGGCCATAAGAGAGGAAGGTTATTTACTTTGGAGTTCGGTCCCACAGTTGTCTCATCGTGTTGTTTCTTTCTTCCATCTTCTCATGATATTTCTTTTGCTAATAAATGCTGAAAACTTTGGCATAATCGTTTAGGGCAACCAAATTCTAAAAATATGATTTTCTTATTTAGATCTGGTCTTTTAAATAATGAAATCAATATTAGTCCGATTTCCATTGATATGAACTGTGTTAATTGCAAAGTGTGTAAAACTAATGCATTGCCATTTTCATTGAGTAACTCTCGTACTCAGAATCTATTTGATCTTGTTCATACTGATGTTTGGGGTCCATCTCCCATCATGGCTCCTGGTGGTTCGTTGTATTACATTATCTTTGTGGATGACTTTTCAAGGCACACAGATTTATTTCATGAAACACAGGGATTCATTTGTCTTTGTCGACTCCATTATATGCTGACAATCTCAATACGATTCAGTTGGCTTCCAATCCAGTATTTCATGAGCGCACTAAACACAATGAAGTTGATTGCCACTTTGTGAGAGAAAAATACACAGTTGGAATCATTTCTCTTCCTCATGTGACATCAGAGCTACAACTTGTTGATTTATTCACCAAAACTATGACTTTTTCCCGTCATAGGTTTCTTTGTGGCAAACTGATGTTAGTTCATTATCCCACATCAGTTTGAGGGAGGGTGTGAGAATATTGTGTATATGAGATTATGTATGGGTTATTAGTTGTAATATACTATGTATAGAGAATCTCTAAATAAGCTTCCTTGTATAGTATTGTAGAGTGGTTATTTAAACCCACCTTTGGGTTGAAGAAATACAGAAAAACATTCTCCAGATTCTTGAGTTTACACCTTTGGGTTGAAAAAATACAGAAAAACATTCTCCAGATTCTTGAGTTTACACCTTTGGGTTGAAAAAATACAGAAAAACATTCACTAGATTCTTGAGTTTACACCTAGTTCGAACTTCCAAGTTCTTACTTCTCTACAAGATTAAAGCAAGACTCAAGGAAGATTCTAAATTCTATATTCATTCAAGGAAGATCCGAGCATTCTACATTTCTCTCTTTCGAGATTCTATGTTCATTTGAGGAAGATCCAAGCACACACACACACACACTCTCTCTCTCTCTCTCTCTCTCTCTCTCTCTCTCATCTACAACTACAACTCTACAAGTGTAAGTGTGTAACTCTCTCATTCTCTCCCATTTATTCTCTAATCTTTACTTTAGTCTTTAGTTTTTACAACTAACAAGAGGACATCAGACATCACGATGTTTTCTTCTTCCTAATCTTCTTCTTTGAAACCTAAGTTAAACGACTCGGGTCAGGTTGGAAGTACGAGAACTATCATAGTGCTATGAAAAGACCCACGTAGTATGTGACTTATGTGGGTATGTGAGTTTTGGCGGCATTGCACAGCACAAGCAACACCTTGTACATACATTCGGTTCAAATACAAGAGCATGTCCCAAAATTACTCCAAAAATTTGAAGGAAAATTATGGAGTACATGGATAAACAAACAAGAAAGAAATGTGATAATGTCGTACTTCAAGAGGAATTTATGGAACAAGAAGCATATAAGAATATAAATGTAATTGATGTGGATGAAGCTAGCCCTATCCCCCCCTACATTGATAGGCCGGCCTAGACCACCGACCTTGAAAAGAGCTCATGGACATGGCACCATAGATAGATGATGCAGACTACACCTTGAGGATGTGGTCGATCAAAGGGATCAAAGTAAAGAACTCACTCAGGCCACATTCGAAAACCGATATAAACAAAAGGATAGAAAAATCATGATTCAATATATAACTAAGTGGGTATACCAAGCTGGTGTTGCTTTCAACACTGTTAAGTTTAAAAACTTCAAAGTTATGGTTGGGGCAATAAGTTAATTTGGACCTCGGCTTAAACCTCATTCATATCACGAAATGAGGGAGACATGCCTCAAAGTCGATAATGATTATACACTATCTTTCATAGCCAAATATAAGGAATTATGAAAAATATATGGTTGTACGCTCACGGCCGATGGATAGACTGATAAATCTAATTGGACTCTAATAAACTTTTTAATAAATTGTCTAGCTAGGACAATATTATTGAAGTCCATGGATGCATTAGGTCATCCTTATATGGCAGATTACTTGTTTAAATTACTAGATAGTGTAACTGAGAAGTGGGAGATGAATACATGTCCTGGTAATCACAGGCAACACAACTTCATATATAGCCACCAGTTATTTTCTTATAGAGAAGAGGCGCCATTTATTTTAGACTCATTGTGTGGCCCATTATGTTGATCTTATGCTAAAAGATATAGGTAAGTTATTCTTAAAAGTGATTACAAATGCTAGAATGCCCTTTTTCTCCATCAAATAAGAAAACACATTGGGTGTAACTTCCTATATCTAACAGTCACCCGTTTCGTTATAGCTTTCTTAACACTATACATATTGCATTAAAAAAATATGAACTTAGAAACTTTGGAGTGTTGGCGATTGGACAAATGAGCATTGGTCAAAAGAAAGCTGAGGGAAGCTAGTCCAACAAACCATCCTTTTGAAATTTTTTTGGATACAAGTGATAAACGTACTAAAAACGTCTAAACTCTTAGTCACTATGTTGTGATTAGTGGACGGAGATGAGAAACCACCAATGGGAGGGCAAGAAATAAAATCGTGGACCATTTTAACTATAGAGCATATGATTACATGCCCACTTTAAATATTATAGATAAAAGATGGGGCAGCCAAATGTCATCTCCATTGTATTTGGCTGCCTACATACTTAACCCAACCTATTTATTTGCTTCCCCCGATCCGATAGAATGACGGACCATGCATGTGGTTCGATTTATTAATGTGTTGGAAAGAATGGTTCCATATAAAGAACAACAAGACATGATCTCAGCTCTACTGGACTTTTATACGAAGAGTGAAGACATATTCTCTAGAGATATCGTCATCAGGCATAGGACATTGAAATTGCCCAGTAAGTATGAATGCCTTAGACTCCTACAGATAGTTTTTTATAATCTACAAAGCCTAACTTACTTAAACTATTTTTTTTAGTTGACTAGCCTATAGAGTGGACCCGAACAAGAAGGATCCAAATCTAAAGAAGCTGACCATGAGAATTCTTGGACTTATGCATTTTGCTAGTGGTTGCGAGCACAACTGGAGCACTTTCAAGGCGGTAAGTTTGAAAAATGTTATAGTTCGGGAGTTAAAAGTTATAACTTATAAGTGATAAAAATAAGTCCAAGTCTAAGTAAATACAATTTTGTTCATGAAATTCACAAAAAAAAAAAAGGAATAGTCTTGAACAAAAGAAGCTTAATGACTTGGTGTTTGTCCAATACTATCAAAAGTTGTGAGAAATATTACAAGCTAGGCAAGAAAAACTTGATTTCTATGACCATATTTGCTTAAATGAGCTAGATGCATATAAAAAGTGGCTCGTAGAAACGAAGGACCTAGTCTTTGTTGGTGAGGAGCTTACATAGGCCCAAATTGAAGATGTCGTATTCAGATCAGCACCTGAAGAAAGTACTACCGGTTGAAGGCAAGGGAGAGGGGGCAAGCAATACCAGTCAGTTGGTGGAAGAGATTGAGGAGATAGAAGAAGGAGATGATCAAGTTGAAGATCAACCATTGGATGTTGATGAATTACTAGTGCATACAGACAATGAAAAAATAAAAGAAGATAAAGTATATGTGGAAGAAGGAGATGACTGTGATGATGACGACGACGACGATGATGGTGGTGGTGATCATGCCACAATGGCAAGTGGATCAATGTATATGGTATTAGGCATTTAGACTATTAGTATTATTTTGTAAGTAGTGTATAAATATTAAATAATAAACATTAAGATGTAACTTGATTACTTGTAAATTGTATTTGTACAATAAATAGCATATTGATTGTTTTGTTAAATATATTGTTGAATGTTGATTGTTGTAATATACTAGTACTTATTTATTTACATTTTTTAAAAAGATTATCCCCTATTTTGAATTTTTTTTTTTTAAAAATCAAAAATAAAAATAAAAATGTGACAACATATGTGATTGTGCAATTGCATGTGTGCACAAGCATATGCGGTTGCAAAAAAAAATTTTCAAAAATAAAAATAAAAATGTGACAGCATATGTGATTGTGCAATCGCATGTGTGCACAAGCATATGCGGTTGCAAAAAACCGTGTATGCAATTTGACAACATTGATTTTACCAATACTGAAAGTCTAATAGAAGCATACCATAAACATACTTTCCCAATTTTGCAACGATATCACTAAGTTCATTTTAACAATCAAGAAATAATGACAAAGCAATAAAAATAAATACCATAACAGATTTATTTATTTTTTCATTATTATAGTGAGCCTAGAGAGTTTATCAGCCACATGTGAAATGGCCATATTGACCTCATTCTTGAAAGGAAAATAAAAATAAAAATGGAATCCCTACACTTGTAATTAATCATTGGCATCTTAAGAAGTTCAAACAAGAATAGTAAGAACTAATACCAGTGTATAAATAACGGATGAAAAATGACACCGAATGAGGAGAATTTTGAGCCATTACCAAGATATCAAAATAGAATGCAACCTGATGGGTGAGGAGGAAAGAAGAGACTAGTACCTGGAGATCATGTATGAGAGTGTCGAGGGATTTGATCTTCCTATGTGGCCAACGAGGAATGCCAAATTCTCTGCATTTCCTCTTGAGTACCGTAAGTCCAACCTTCAGATTTCTTGATGCCTCTGTGATTGGAAGACCGAAGTATTTAGCAAGATCGGTTAGAGCGATGCTGGCTACATGTTGTGTTGCTGCCCTCTTCTTCTTCTTCACCACAATCTCTGCTGTCTTTCATTCAAACTATAAGAAGATGACTATAATCACAAGAGAAAAACCTCCAAAAGGATACCCACATGCTTCACCACATTTTCCTAGAAATGGTTTGAATGGACTAGTGCTTCTAGAATGCCCGAGTTCTATAGAATCAGGGTTCATTTGTTTATCTTGAATGAATTTGTAAAATAAACATACCTTCTGCAACAGAGTAAAGAGCCCAGCTACCAGGGCTTGCATGTGAAGGATCCAGGGCAAGTCAAGTGGGCCCCACCATCAACATGCCCTAGCCCGTAAATCAGGCCATTCCACTCATCAGGTGTGTATGAGCAAGTTGCTTACGGAAAAAATAACTAACAATTCATATTTTGATGTACATGCGTGTGCAAATAAAAGGCTTTTCTTTTAGCATATTTGCAAGTGTAAAACTCCCCAACTCTTTTCGAGAAAAGAATTTGTAATACTGAACGTTTTTTAAAATGAAGTTGGTTATTAAAACAATTTTAAAATATGTTGTTAGGAAATAAAAGCAACCACAGTTTCAACAGTGATAGTCACTAGTTGTTCTCATTGGGAAAGGGATTTGTTCTTCCATTTGACAAAATCAAAAGAATGATATTTAATACAGAAAAATTGTTAGACTTTCAGCATCAAGGACAACTTTTTTTTTTTGTTTTTTTGTTTTTTTGTTTTTTTTTTTGGATGAAGAATAAGAACTTCATAACGAAGAAAAGATTTACGAAGGCTTAATACCCCAACACTAACACACAATGCCTGGCACCCTCCCTAGAAAGGTCCATGGCCACCACATTGGTTTTCCTTCCCACAAGGAAAATGAAATTTTATCCTCAAACAAAAACATCTAATTTCATTGAGCAAGAGTTTAAGCCGGCATGGTTCAGACTGACCAAGGGAGATCCAATAGAACAAAAACATCCACTGCTACCCCTTCCGTAAAAGGAAATGGAAAAAAGGTGAGGACCTTCCCATAATGCTTCGACTTCTGTCACCCAATGATTACTGACTAATTTGGTACTTTAACAGGCCTTGCTTAAATTTAGAATATAGTTTCTTGACAACTATGGGAAAAGAAAAGAATAGGAAGATACCCATAAGTGAAAAGTATATTATGTTGCTGAGTACTCTACATAGTACAGGGTGACACTACATATCGGGGATTTTCCAAGAGCAGGGCAGGGTATAACTGTTCTAGCTAGACCAACTTTAACTCTTCAACAACAAGTACGCGGTTCTTTAGCTTCTATGTATGTAGTATAACAATGATGTCTATCCTGTCAAGTGCCCAAAAGATAATAGAGCCATTCTTGGAGGCACATGGTGAAACCACAAAGTAACACTGGAAAGATATTTTGAGAGAACAAGGTTTCACCATTTCTTGGAGAGTGGTAGAAAAATTATGGGTATTATGCAATTCTAAAAAAGAAAAATATTGTAGAAAGGATTCCCAACCTGGTACACTTTGGTCAATTTGTTGATTGCCCGATAATCCTTGTGCAACAATGGTTGAGTGGTAAGAGTCATATTCGTTTTCTCTGCACATTTCCTTGGGAGCCAATTGTGCTAGCTGTTCTTTTTCTTTTCTGCACCTTAAAGTGGAAAACCTTCTGAAGATCGCTGGTGAAAGTCGGTATCAATCTCAATTTCGGATTTCTGAAAAATAAACAAACAATTTTATGGACAAACATGTATTTTGGTGGTTGATGATAATTATCACAATATGCAGATAAATGTTTGAACAGTTGTGATTTCCAATTTTAACATAGCGAAAATATCAAGATAACCACTTAAATTTCACTTGCTTAATTTAGGATAATTCTTACACACACACACACACAAAAAAAACAAAAACAAAAACAAAAACAAAAAAAAAAAAAAAAAAAAAAAAAAAACTAGTAGACCTTACCCTAACTTTTTGAACAATTGATCCTTGCATACAATGGATGACCCATGAGCATAAACACGTGCATAAGTTTGGGAAGAATCCCAATGTTTTGTTAGCTTAGAGAGGAAATCTATAATGGAAATATCTCTATACCTCAATGTTACTCCATAGAAAATACTTGGCAGAACAAGTTCAAAGAACTAAATTACATACACAGAATGCACAGATTAATTTCACCCTCAGTTAAAAAGCATGAGAGTAAGTAGGAGGGTGATGGAGCGACACGGCATCAGTTTTAATATATTAGCAATACCGAGTGTAAAGGTCTAAGAAGCAAGTGTGAAGGGAGAGTGGTGGTGTGGGTCTGAAGAGTGAGTTGTAGTGGGAGTTGCACCCTGCTAGAACAATCCTACAACTAAGATTCCATCCAACAAAACAAGTTTATGTTTTGATAAATCACAGGAATGGGCATGCTGTTATAATAGGATGGAAAACTCTGTAAAAGAACACCATCCCATTTGTACCTTTTTTGAGTGTAGAATCATGTTAGAAAAAATGGGCATGCTCTTATGAGCAAAAAGATAGAAGAAAAAATTAAAGAAAAATTAATTTTTAAGATTTTTAAGATTATTTTTTGGGCCCATTTATGTAATCAACGATTATCATACGATTCACACAATTTGTACGATTATCATACAATTATTTGGGATTTACAATTTGGGGGTATGATTTTGAATCGTACACCCATATGATATGATATGAATTGTAGGATTCACATCGTGAATTGTACGATTATGATAACATTGGTTCTATCCTTCATTTGTTTTGGTTATTGTGAGGAATGGCTTTTCATTCAACTAATTGAAGTTTACGCTGGCTTTTGCTCCAGGATGGAGATCCCGTTTTAGAATGTTGGGCAATTAAGGAACAACATGTTAATAAGATGAGTGTAGATAAAATGAGGATGTTGCGATGGATGAGTGGTAAGACAAGGAATGATAGAATTAGAAATGGATAAATTCAAGGGAACTTAGGAATAGCACCCACCAATAGGTAATAACTAATGAGATGAGGGAAAGTAGATTTAGATGGTTTGGTCATGTGCAACGGAATCTAAGAACTGTGCCGGTTAGGAGTGAGTTGGTACAGTTTGAAGGATCTAAAAGGGCAAGGAGAAGGGCCAAAAGATGTGGGTAGAGGTAGAAAGAAAAGACTTGATGACCTATGGTCTAACTAAAATTATGGCTCTTGATAGAGTGGAACTGCATAAAAGGATTCATGTAGCCAACCCCAATTAGTTGGGATAAGACTTAGATGATGATGGATAAAAACCCTTTGTGTTGCTTCTCTCTTCTTTTACATGGTTTCATTGGTAGATTCATCTTTGTTTTCTCTCCATACAAATTGAGCTTGGTAGAACCCATGATTGTATAACAGTCATCTACCTATGCCTCCTGATAACCCAAACATTAAGAAGCTTAAAAGGATACATGGTTAGAAAGTAGAATTAGGATACCACCATAACAATCAATGCTTTGGGTCAATATTTAAAATTGCATTACAGTGCAAAATTTGGCCAACTTGACTTGGTTCAACTGGGTCCGAGTGAGGCATTTTCCATTGACTCAGTGATGAAAAACCTCGAGTGTTTTCCACATTAGGCTTGAATTTTCAAACAATGCTTCATGTAACAATAGAAGATTGAAATTCTTGGCAATAGTTAATCATATCACAATAGAGTACCATCTTTAATTTCACTGGTGCCGCATGCAAAACCAAAACAAATCATCTCTAGATGGTGAATTCAACTACCACAGGCAAGAAGACCATTTTTCAAATCCTATTTGAGACTTCGGGGTTGAAGTTGAATAACTAACATGCCATTCGAAAAAAAGTTGAATAAAAAAAGTGCTACAACAAAACCTTCCTGTCCTGAATTAAAAAATAAAATAAAAAGTCCTTGTTAATGATAATGTGCTGATATGTCACTCTCCTAATGTAATTGCTGGTTCTCTTCTCGCATTCTCTCCTCAAATAGCAATGAAATATTTTTTGAATCAAATGAAAATGTCTAAGAAAATTGAAATTTTAGAATGACATGCAAAATCACAGTATTTCAATAAACATACCCAATAATAGAAATTTGTAATTAAAAAAAAAAAAATTATGACACTTATTTGATGAAAACCATGAATACCTTGCTAAACCATCAGCAAAAAAAAAAAAAAACAAGTGATGCCTAGTTGGGAAAAGGGAATGCTACTATTGAAATGCACTTCATGGAGTTCCATGAAGAACCAAACATCTCAACCATATACATTCAGGCATACAGTGATCAGGCCAATTGAGTTGGTGCCCCATTGTGTCAACACAATCCAACCATCATAGCCATCTGAGCAGTGATCTGGAAATGAATTGTCAACATTAAGTTAAGCAAGAAAAGTGAGTAACAGCCCACATTCAATGGGCAAAACTCACAACAATTGGAGCATGATCATCTTGTAGCTGCACTATGGCCCATCATCATAGTGCCCCACACAAAGCCGTCCTGATCACGAGTGACAAACCACAAAGCACACATCATTACAGAATTTTATATATCTTCCCAATTTGAACTGCAAGAAGAAGAGTAACTTAAAATTGAGTGAGGAAGGCTCCAGAGCCAAACCAATCGGGCAGTTGGCATCAAATTCGATCATGCAGAGCCACAGACCCAATCAGCAGCCCTTCAACAAGCTCCAACGGTTGCGACCTCAATAATTCGGAAGTGGATGTGCTACTATCTCCACATAAGAACTTGGATAAAACATGAACTCTCTGTCTCTCCACACCCTACTGTTTTCCATCTATGTATTGATAAACATGGAAGCTCCTGATCAGCTCCATTGAAAATCCAGATGGAAAAAAATGGTAATTATCAGCCAAACATCAGCAGGAAAAAAAAGAAAACCCAGATGGGAAAATTGGAAATTTCAAGCAGAAAGAAAACCCAGACGGGGAAAATGGAAAGTCCAGATAAAATCGATTGGAGAAGAAAAAAAAAAAAAAAAAAAAACAGAAGGGAAACGAAACTTTTGTCAGCAGAAAATTGGTTGGACAGAAATCCCAGAATGAAATACAGAGAAGAACCCATCGAAAACAGAAACCTTCAGCAGAAATTTCATCAATAACATGAAAATTTTCATTAGAAAATCGGTAGGAGAAAAACCCAGATGGAGGAGATGAAAAAATTAACAAAACAGAAATGCATCAAGAAATGGAAATTTTCAGCAGAAATTCTGCCAAGAAAAATGGAAATGTATTTTTTTTAAAACGAATTTCTAGAAGAAAATCTGCTAGAGAAGAAAACCCAGATGGGAAATTCGTAAATTTCCATCAGAGTATCATCTCCAAGGAGAGGAAGTGCTTCTTAAAGCAGCTTTCTTCATTTGAAGGAAGTGAAGGAGGCGGAAAAAGAATAAGAAGTTTTCTTCATATCTGCATGTATGTATGTATGTTATGTATGTACAATTTACCTGGAATGAGGATGTTATCAAAGGTGGTGAAAGAGGGAAGAAGATGGAAGTGGAGTAGAGAAAGGCCACTGGGCTTTATTTAAGAAAGAGAGAGGTATGGAATATGCTTAGTCTCAATGTTCTTTCACTACTGTTCCGACTTGCAATTGTACACGTGTGGGGCCATCTAAGTCATTGGAGACGTTCAGTATGGTGGGCCTCAATAGGAATGTCCCATGCAATAAACTCCTCTGGATTGGATTAATCTAAACCCTATTAAGAAATAGAACGCAGCAATATTTTCGATCCGACTAATAACATTATAGACATTCAGTGGTTAGGATCTTTCAATCTGTAGGAATTTTTGGTTCGTGGGCCATCCATGGTGGGCCCACCATATCAACGTTCAGATCACTCAAATATGGCCCCCACTTTATACATTCTGTGGTTAGGATTTTCTTCCCGACTCCCGAGCATTGAATGGGTATTACATGGAGCTCGGGTTCGGGTATCCCATTTGGGGCCATGCTTCAACGATCCAAACGAATGGTATTGTGGTCCCCACTTTAGATGGCCCATGAACTCGATTTCTCCTTGATGGGAAGATAGTAGCCACTCAATACGTGGTCAAAAGATGAAGATTTAGAAAGAAAATACAGCAACAGTTCAGATTCAACCAAAAAAGGTCAGGTATTCGATAAATGGATCTTCCATTCTAAACGTTTTTCCTTCAATCAGATATCCATGCTGGGTTTCATCATTTCAACGGTTTGGATCATTGGACCGTTGCCCCTTCCCCACTTATACGAATTCTGCTTTTGGTAAAGTACAAAGTTGTGCTATTGTATAGCAATGCATGAAAGGTGGTTCCTCTTCGTTTTATTATTTTGTCGGCTCGAAACAATATGAGTTTGTCACAACTCATTAAACCCAGGCCATCAATCCACCGTCCATGCAGGCCAATCTGGACCATCCAAATCATGATCCCCACTGTGAACTACACATGAATGGAAATTAGAGCTGAATGGACAATCTTAACTATCTGATTTCTCCAATTAATTTTGAGCAGATCACTGGGTCGTTAACGTTCATTTGATGGCCATCAATCAGACGGTTAGAATAGTTCAGAAAATGTTCTTTCCACGTTCAGATCCATTCCCAGTAAGGATGATAATTTGGAGTTCCAGATTGGAGTGCATGTATCCAAGTTTAGGGTGCATTTATTGCCACAATTTAACGAATTGTGTACCAAGAAGCACATTATACTCATTTAGATTTCCATTCCATTCCACTGATTAGCTCCTGAAGCCCAACGGTTGCGAGTCTAGCTACTGAAGTGACGTCACCACGTTCTCTGGGCCCACCATGATGTATGTGCTGTATTTCTGCATCCTACATTCTGGAAAAATAATTTTAAGATATGATCTTAGAGAATGAGGCAAGTCTAAGTTCAAGTGGACCCTATCAAAGAAAAGAGTGGGACCATAACGCCCATCATTGAAACCTCCCTAAGGTTTAGCATAATTTTTATTTAAAATTTAATCTGTTTATAAATTAAAGCAGACGTGGATTAAAGGAAAATATAAATATTAGCCTCGATCCAAAACTTACCTAGGGTGAAGTTTTTAATAGTAAAAGTTTAATTCTCAATCTTTTTTGTAATGATACACATGAGCTTTGAATGTGGCTCATTTTTTCAATCATGTCTTGCAATGATTTCTCCAAAATGGATTTACTAATGATGACAACGTCATTTCAGTATACGGACTGCTACTGTCGAGTTCAGTAGCAAATCCGCGTCCCTGGAATCGTAGCTCGGCGAGGTATTTGATACTCTGGCAGGGTGTGGCGCTTCATACATAAGCACTCAGAAGTTACACATTTTGAAATGCATTAACTCAAACTAAACCGGTTAAATTGTTGAAATAACTGTGTCACAGTCTCAAAATCCAGAATGATTGAATGAATAGTCTTAATGTCTGACTGATGGACACCTATTTGTTGAACAAGACCGTTGGATATTTTTCATTTTTAACCGTGCAATATATGTTCATAAAACCAATAGTCAGCAACTCAAATAAGCTTAGTTTTACGTTTATAATTTTCCATGCAATTTCTAAGAAATTGCAAGTGCCTGCATATAATCATTTACACCCTGACAGAGTATTAAAGCTTTTCTCTACATAACGAAGACAATGCTAGTCGTCCATTTCTCTCACATTTTCTCAACCGTTAACTCTTTTTCACATTTTATTGTCCACTTGAAAGCCACCCATGGCATGTTGAGGAACACCCGTTTTATCTCAGCGTGAAAATTGAGCCATCCCATGGTAGGGTTCCCTGCATGTGCGGTCCTGATCTATTGTTTCCCAGCTACGTTGACGTATGGCATTGAGCGAAAGGAAATGAGCAGGTAGAGAAGTGTATTTTGGGTATTCCAAAGTTCGTGACAATTAATGTAATTGTCTCTGTTATAAAGGTCATCGGATATTTCATTTCGACCGTCGATTAAATACATTTAAACAGTTTAGACCGATAATTGGGCCACTTCAATTTGCAGTAGTTATACGCCACGTGTACTGTTCTTAGTACCTGCGATATTGTCCATCACACTCTGTCCACGCTATCAAACTAGTTATTTGATACTCTGACGCTGTATGATTCTCTGTACACCTGCATATAAAGTTTTACACGTGTCATATATTAACGACCTGTGGCTGGTTGCGCCGCTGGTGCCTGCTACAGTGACAATATCTCCTCATCGGCAATTTCTCGGCTGGTGAAATTTCTCACGAGATTTTAAGATTTTTAGCAGTTTCTCGACACGTATTCAGAAAATTTCAGTTGAAAATAATTATGTAAATTATTAGAAAATGAAATGTTGTTATTTTGGGATTGGGATAATACACGCTACAATGTCTCCATTGAAACCTTTGAATATCTTGGGACACAGCTGGAACAATCTAATTCATTGATGTAGATTATTTAGTAGGTCCAATGCATATTTGTTGGGCAAGCAAGTAAATATCAAACCAATTGGACAAATTATAACCATTTGATCAAACAAACTTTAATGTAAACGGTTAAGATTGTTTATATAAAAATAGGTCAAAAAAATAATTTGGTATAATCAATATTTAGTTTTGGGTACCTTTTTCTTTTCCGAAAAGCATGATAAATGGGATTGATGATAAGATTGACCATCAGGATCATCTATCCCAAATTTAAGATGGTTTGTCAGTTGGATTGTCGAATTAGGATGAGAAATTTACAACTGTAGACCCCACCTTTTATCCAGTAGTTTTTTTTGAAGCAATATAAACTTACGATACCCACTTAGACCTCCTTGTAAAGAGTTAGAATTTCAAGACGAAAATACCTCTCCTCCTGACGGAAATAGCTTTTCCTCTCCATTTCTTCTCTTTGCTTTTCCTCTCCCTTTTTACTACTGCTTTCGCTACCGTTGCTTTCACCCACCATTTCCTCACTGTATTTCCGGTGGAAAGACCAAAAACAAAAAACCCTTTTTGTCGACCCCTTATCAGCATTTTGTCTTTTCTTTTGAAAATGGTGGGTCCAGCGCAGAAAGCACACAGGACAAGTATATATATATATTATTTAATTATTATTACACACAGACACACACCCCACACACTCACGTTGCTGGAATTTCACCCCCTATGGCACTCGAACCCTTGACCGGGAGTTGAAACTCCTGAGAGTTTACCACCCGAGCAAGAGTAAGGACCCCAACACAAGTATATTTTAAACTTAGTTGAGCCCACATTGAATGTATGTAGTATATCCATGTCGTCCATCCATTTTTCCATCTATTTTAAGGGGTTGAGCCCCAAATTGAAGCATATCAAAAGATCAAGTGGATCATACTATGAGAAACAGTAGGCAAAATGATTTTCATGTTTGTCCTGTTTAATTTCATATTTGTCCCGCTGAATGTCTAGGTTCTCTCCCTCAATGTCTAAGTTCCCTTCCACATGAGGTTTTGGTGTATACATATTGTGATGAAAATGGAGGGGTATTACATAATCCGATGAACATGATGTATTACAAATAAAACATCATTGTGGGGCGTAGCAAGCGTAATCGGATTGCATACTGAGTTAGTCAGTACGCTCTCATTGTACTAAGTAAACTCAGTTGGGCCCACATTGAATGTATGTAGTATATCCACGTCGTCCATCCATTTTTCCATTTATTTTAAGGAGTTTAGCCCCTAAATTGAAGCATATCAAAAGATTAAGTGGATCATACCACAAGAAACAGTGGGCATAATGATTTTCACCACTGAAACCATAGTCGGCCCAACAGTGATGTTTATTTGTTATCAAACCTATTCATAAGATCATACAGATATGGATTAATAGAAAACACAATTATAAGCTTGATCCAAAACTTCTGTGGCCCCTAAGAAATGATTAACATTAGAAGTTCAATTCAAAATTTTATGTAGTGTGGTCCATTTGAACATTGGATATGTTTAGATTTTTCGGGCTCAAGCCACGAAATTATTTGTTAAGTTTGCCCCTCTAATTTTCTAGTTTGCCCTGCTGATTTTCTAGTTTTCCCCTCTGATTTTTCAATTTTCCCCGCTGATTTTCTAATTTGCCCCGCTGATTTTTCAGTTTGCCCCGCTGATTTCCTAGTTTGTCTCACTAATCTTCTAGTTTGCCCTACTGATCTTCTAGTTTCTCCAACTAATTTTTCATTTTACCCTACTGATTTTCCAGTTTGCCCCGCTGAATTTAATGATTTGCCCTGTTGAATCTCATGTTTCCCTCGCTGAATATCAAGTTTACCCCGATCAATTTCATATTTTCCCCACTGAATTTAATGTCTCCCTCGCTGAATTTCATGTTTGTCCCATTTAATTTCATATTTGTCCCGTTGAATGTTTAGGTTCCCTCCCTCAATGTCTAGGTTCCCTTCTACATATGGGGTTTTGGTGTATAAATATTGCGATGAAAATGGAGGGGTATTACATAATCTGATGAACATGATGTAGTACAAATAAAATATCATTGTGGAGCTTAGTAAGCATAATCAGATTGCGTACTGAGTTAGTCAGTACGCTCTCATTGTGTCACGCCCCAAACTTGAAAACTGGGCTCCCGGCACATATTTATCAGGTTTCGATCCTGGGATGTTATATAGAGGATTTCTAATCATCAATTTGATTCGAATGAGCATAACCATAAGTATAACCCAGGAATAATAATCACAAGAACATCATCACAAAATCCACTATGATAAAAAACTTTTGAGTATAATGCATCTGAAGGGCAATACAAGATAATGCAAATAATGGAAACTCTAAAAGCTCGACTGTACGCTCCTACTGCTACTATGCTCGGCTGCATCCTGGCGTCACTTGCACGCATCAATCATGCATAAGCTTATAAAAAGCTTAGAGGGCAATGTAAGTGTTGCACAAGATAAGCGTGCTCAGAATGTATGGTCAGAGTAATGCGGAAACATGATGATGAGTATATGAATGCGATCAGTCATACCAAGGCTATGCGGTGCAAGATATGAATGCTATCAGCCATGTCAAGACCATGCGAAACGAGATGCAACTTAAGTATGTCAATCCTCATCCAAATCCACACATAGCTCATTAAATATCAGTACAGTTCTCGTTATGGATAATCACCGGGGTTTAGTACACTCCAAATGGCACTGCCGCCCTCCCAGCTGCATAGTCCTAAGTGAGTATAAGAAACCTCACTATCTGCCTAGCCAATAGTCTGTCAATACCTATCCGGCACGTCAATAGCGAACCCATTCATGAGCTGGTCAGACTCGGGTTAGTATTGCCCCCTACCCTCGGGTGAGTAAGGTCACACCCCTTTCCAAAAAACCATGACACAATCGGAGACGCAGCCTCCTGGTATTCGGCCCTCGTGCGCTCATATATCCACTTGGTCTCGACATTGGAGTCATCCTCTGGTATCATCAGGTTTAAGGATTTTTACCTAGAGACATCTATGACACCCCGATTCTTTAGTAACAATATTTTCGGTATCCAATTTAGTCACCCACGATGTGTCTATGAAGGCTATGGCCCTGATGTCTCTAGGGCATACAATAATCACAATCACACAAATACAAGTGCATGATCACCCTACCAAACATGCAATAATCATGTGCATACCGCACACACATGTAAGGCAACTCTTCCTATTAGGGAGCTCATAAATAATTTGCCCGTAGGCATATGCTATAATTAGTCACTCCTCATATCAGGCATACATATGATGCGTATGATCATGAATCATGTATTTATACTAAACATGTTATATGGTAATGAGCTCTGTTCATAATGAAGAAGGCCCTAGACGGCCTACACACTACAAGTATAGGCCTACTAATGAGCCTTAGGGAGAGTGACAATGCGGACATTTAACCGACATCATCCTTACAATGTGGGCATCTAACCATTATTGTTCCTAAGGCACGTCCCGTTATAAACATCATTATATATACCACGGAGAAATCACACATTGCAATGGACTTAAATACATCCCACTGGACCTTAAGTACATCAAATGGGTCGTATCACATGGGCCTTATATTCATCAAGTGAGCCGTATCAATGGGCCGCACCAATGGGCCTTACATACATTGCAATGGGCCATAACCCATGGGCTTTACATGCATTACAATGGGCCTTATACAAATCAAGGTGGGCCTCAACAACGAGCCACGCGTATATCAAATGGGCCACACCCAAATATAAGTGGTGACAAGGATTTCCACTATTAACATTTATAAGGATTTAATGGTGGACGTTCAAACCCACTATCTTCTATAATGTGGTCCACCTGATCCCAGATCTGTCTTATTTTTTGTCTCAAGCCTTAAAAAATGATCTTTTAAAAATGGTTGGACGGCTTAGATACAACCCATGCATCATGGTGGATTCCATATGGGAAGGATGGACGGCATAGATGAGGTACATACCTCATGGTGGGGGCCCACACTATGGAAGGTGTGGATCACAGTACATATATCAGTGGGTCCCATCTAGGGCCCACCATAATGTTTTTTTCCATCCAACCTGCTAATGAGTTCACACGGACCAGGGGTCCACCATAATGTTTATTTGCACCCCAACCTGTTGGTGAGGTCACACAGACCAGGGCCCACCATAATGTTCATTTTCCACCCAACCTGGGGCCCACTGTAATGTTTATTTGCACCCAACCTGTTGGTAAGGTCACATAGACCTGGGGCCCACCGTAATATTTATCTACCATCTAAACTGTTCATAAGGTCATGTAGACCTAGAAAAATAGGAAAAAAAAAATTCATATCTGATCCGAAACTTCTGCAACCCATAAGGGTTTCAATGGTAGGCCTTAATCCTCACTGTTCATCTGACGTGGGCCACCCAAGTCCCATGTACGGCTGATTTTTGGGGCAGCCCACGGCCAGAAGGGGGCCATCAGATTGCATGGTGTTGATGTTCTAACACACATCATGGTGGGGCCTGCAAGTGGGACCACGTGATCCCTGCCCGTCCACCGTCCACGCAGTAGCGTCTGTTGTTGCTGTTGTGGTTATTTTTTTTTAAATTTAAAAAAAATAATTGTCTAAATAATTTCTTAGGTTGGGCCCTCATCAGGCAAATCCACTCCATCCATTGGAACCTACGGCTCATTACAGGCTAAATGAGCCCAATATCCAAGGTATTTTGGCGTATAGAAGGCTTTAAAGTGCATTTTAACGGTAAGAACCACTATTTTCTATACTATGGCCCGCTAGATGATCGGATAGGCTCCATTTTTCGGTTCAACGCTGAAAATGAGCTGGGGAATGGGATGGACGGCGTGGATCAGCCCTATACATCAAGGTGGGGCCTGCATGAGCGGCTCACCCAAAAAGCTCAAACATAAATATTATATTTTTTTTGCTAGCTTGTCAGTACACATCCATTTCAGTACACGCACTCCATATTAGCCAACCCTTATGTCTAGCATCCAGTGTCCAGGGACGCTGGACGGTATGGATTAACACAGCATCATGGTGGGTCCAACATGACGTGGCCCACCTATTTAGATTAACATGATATTTGTATTTTTCCTTCCATCTTGGTCCACTAATGGGTTGGATGGTGTAGGTCCAACACATCCATCAGGTGGGTCCCATATGAAGGTGGATGGCATGGATAAAGATATACTTCGTGGTGGGGTCCATCCTGGTGGACCACACGGCCAAATCAACTCAAAATGAAAGAGAGAAAGAGAGAGAAAAGAAGAGACAAGAGAGATCGTGATCGTGATGAAGAGGAGGGACCCCGCCACTATGGGCCCTCTATTCCTTACATTGTATTCTTCAAACAGGTCCCATTACATGTGGTCCTAAAAAGAAATTTAACGGTTGATCACCTACCTCTTGCACTCCTCCTTGATCCCTTGCATTCATATGATCTTTGTCTTCACTTTTGATGGAGGTTGATGGGATTTTGATGGTGTAGATGAGAGATGAGAGAGTGGAGAAAGTGGGCCACACTTGGCTTGGGAGGGAGAGCTTGGACGTTGGGTTTTTTGTTTCTTGGGAGATTTTTGAGAAATGAGGAAGAGAGAGAAGGGATGGGATGAAAAGTTGATGGAGTGATTGGTGAAAAGGATGGGTGAGGTGTGATGGGTAAAGTGATGGGGCGAAGTGATGTAAGAGTTGACTTTGGGTAGCTTGTGTAAGAGAGAGGTAGGGGTAGGGTATGGGTTGCTTGTACTTGACTTGATGTGTGATATGTACTTGATTGATGGGATTGATTGACTGATTGATTGGACATGTCGTAGAGATTTTCTCAAAATTCACAACGCGTGGCATTTTCTTCGAATTGAACGCGGGCTCATATCTTTTAACCTGAGTATCAATTTAGTGCGTGAGTTGCGGCGTTGGAACCGCGGTGATGTCGCGGTCACTAAGATAGGTCTCTGGTTGGGCCGACTTCGGCATGCGGGTCTCGGCTTAGGATCGTACAAAAATATCGGATACAAGTCAAGGGTTGTTGGAAGTTGATCGGAAGAACCGCAGAAGCCTACGAAACGGTACATACTAGGATACGGGCTTACACATTGTACTAAGTAAACTCAGTTGGGTTCACATTGAATGAATGTAGTATATCCATGCCGTCCATCCATTTTTTCATTTATTTTAAGGGGTTTAGCCCCCAAATTGAAGCATATCAAAAGATCAAGTAGATCATACCATAGGAAACAGTGGGCATAATGATTTCAACCACTGAAACCATAGTCTGCCCAACAATGATGTTTGTTTGTTATCAAACCTATTCATAAGATCATACAGATATGGATTAATAGAAAACACAATTATAAGCTTGATCCAAAACTTCTGTGGCTCCTAGGAAATGATCAACATTAGAAGTTCAATTTAAAATTTCATGTGGTGAGGTCCATTTGAACATTGAATATTTTTAGATTTTTTGGCTCAAGCCATAAAATGATTTGTTAAGTTTGTCCCGCTCATTTTCATGTTTGCCCTGCTAATTTCCTAGTTTTCTTCGTTGATTTTCTAGTTTACCCTACTGATTTTTTAATTTTTTCTGATGATTTTTCAGTTTACCCCACTGAGTTTCTAGTTTGTCCCACTGATTTTTCAGTTTGCCCTACTGATTTTCTAGTTTGCCCCGCTGATTTCCAAGTTTGCCCCACTGATTTCCTAGTTTGCTGCTGATTTTCGAGTTTGCCTTGCTGATTTTAATGATTTGCCTACAAAATCTCATGTTTCCCCCGCTGAATATCAAGTTTACCCCAATCAATTTCATGTTTTCCCCACTGAATTTCATATTTTTCCCGCTGAATTTCATGTTAGTCCCGTTCAATTTCATGTTTGTCCCGCTGAATGTCTAGGTTCCCTTCCACATATGGGGTTTTGGTGTATATATATTGCGATGAAAATGGAGGGGTATTACATAATTCGATGAACATGATGTATTACAAATAAAACATCATTGTGGGGCGTAGCAAGTGTAATCGGATTGCGTACTGAGTTAGTTAGTACGCTCCCATTGTACTAAGTAAACTCAGTTGGGCCCACATTGAATGTATGTAGTATATCCACATCGTTCATCCGTTTTTCCATTTATTTTAAGAGGTTTAACCCCCAAATTGAAGCATATCAAAAGATCTAGTGGATCATACCACGGGAAAAAGTGGGCATAATGATTTCCACCGCTGAAACCATAGTTGGCCCAATAGTGATGTTTGTTTATTATCAAACATATTCATAAGATCATATAGATATGGATTAATAGAAAACACAATTATAAGCTTGATCCAAAACTTCTGTGGCCCCTAAGAAATGATCGACATTAAAAATTCAATTCAAAATTTCATGTGGTGTGGTCCATTTGAACATCAGATATGTTTAGATTTTTTGGTTCAAGCGAAATTATTTATTAAGTTTACCTCGCTCATTTTCATGTTTGCCCCGCTGATTTTCTAGTTTCCCCCACAAATTTTCTAGTTTCCCCTGTTGATTTTTCAGTTTGCCCCACTGATTTTCTAGTTTTCCCCACTAATTTTTCAGTTTACCATGCTGAGTTTCTAGTTTACCCCCCTGATTTCCCAGTTTTCCCTGCTAATCTTCTAGTTTGCCCCGCTGATTTTCTAGTTTCCCCCACTGATTTTTCAGTTTACCCCACTGATTTTTCAGTTTGCCCCGCTGAATTTATTCATTTGCCATGCTGAATCTCATGTTTCCCCCGCTGAATATCAAGTTTACCCCGATCAATTTCATATTTTTACCACTGAATTTCATGTTTTCCCCACTAAATTTAATATCTCCCCCACTGAATTTCATGTATGTCCCGTTCAATTTCATGTTTGTACCGCTGAATGTCTAGGTTCCCTTCCACATATGAAGTTTTGGTGTATACATATTGCGATGAAAACGGATGGGTATTATATAATCTGATAAACATGAAGTATTACAAATAAAACATCATTGTAGGGCGTAGCAAGCGTAATCAGATTGCGTACCGAATTATTCAGTACGCTCCCATTGTACTAAGTAAACTCAATTGGGCCCACATTGAATGCATGTAGTATATCCACGCCATCCATCTATTTTTTCATTTTTTAAAAGGTATTTAGCCCCCAAATTGAAGCATATCAAAAGATCAAGTGGATCATACCATGGGAAACAGTGGGCATACTGATATCAACCGCTGTAACCATAGTCAGCCCAACAGTCATGTTTGTTTGTTATCCAACCTATTCATAAGATCATACAAATATGGATTAATAGAAAATGCAATTATAAGCTTGATCCATAACTTCTGTGGCCCTTAAGAAATGATCAACATTAGAAGTTTAATTCAAATTTTCATATGGTGTGGTCCATTTGAACATTTGATATGTTTAGATTTTTCAGCTCAAGCCACGAAATTATTTGTTAAGTTTGCCCCGCACATTTTCATATTTACCTAGCTAATTTCGTAGTTTGCCCCACTGATTTTCTAGTTTCCCCCACTAATTTTCTAGTTTCCCCTGCTAATTTTTTAGTTTGCCCCGCTGATTTTCTAGATTGCCCCACTGATTTTCCAGTATCCCGCGCTGATTTTCTAGTTAGCCCCGCTGATTTCCTAGTTCGCCCCGCTGATTTCCTTATTTGCCCCCGCTAATTTTTCAGTTTGCCCCCCTGATTTTAATGATTTGTCGTATTAAATCTCATGTTTCCCTGCTAAATATTAAGTATACCCCGATCAATTTCATGTTTTTCCCACTGAATTTCATATTTTTTCCGCTGAATTTAATGTCTCCCCTACTGAATTTCATTTTTGTCCCGTTCAATTTCATATTTTTTCCGCTGAATGTCTAGGTTCCCTTCCACATATGGGGTTTTGATGTATACATATTGCGATGAAAACGGAGGGATATTACATAATTTGATGAATATGATGTATTACAAATAAAACATCATTGTGGGGCGTGGCAAGCGTAATCGGATTGCATACTGAGTTAGTCAGTACGCTCCCATTGCACTAACTCAGTTAGGCCCACATTGAATGTATGTAGTAATCTATGCCGTCCATCCCTTTTTCCAATTATTTTAAGGGGTTTAGCCCCCAAATTGAAGCATATCAAATGATCAAGTGCATCATACCACGGGAAATAGTGGGCATAATGACTTCCACCGCTGAAACCATAGTTGGCCCAATAGTGATGTTTGTTTGTTATCAAACCTATTCATAAGATCATACAGATATGGATTAATAGAAAACACAATTATAAGCTTGATCCAAAACTTCTGTGGCCCTTAAGAAATGATCAAAATTAGAAGTTCAATTCAAAAGTTCATGTGGTGTTGTCCATTTGAACATTGGATATGTTTAGATTTTTCGGCTCAATTCACAAAATTATTTGTTAAGTTTACCCCGATCATTTTCATATTTGTCCTGCTAATTTTCTAGTTTGCCCAGCTGATTTTCTAATTTTTCCCGCTGAGTTTTCAGTTTGCCCCGCTGATTTTCTAGTTTGCCCCGCTAATTTTTTAGTTTGCCCCGCTAAGTTTCTAGTTTGCCCCGTGGATCTTCTAGTTTGCCCTGCTGCTCTTCTGGTTTCCCCAGCTGATTTTTCATTTTGTCTCACTGATTTTCCAGTTTGCCCTGCTAAATTTAATGATTTGCCCTACTGATCTCATGCTTCCCCCGCTGAATATCAAGTTTACCCTGATCAATTTCATTTTTTTCCCACTGAATTTCATGTTTTTCCCGCTCAATTTAATGTCTCCCTCGCTGAATTTCATGTTTGTCCCCTTTAATTGCATGTTTATCCCGCTAAATGTCTAGGATTCCTCCCTCAATTTCTAGGTTCTCTTCCACATATGGGGTTGTAGTGTATACATATTGTGATGAAAATGAAGGGGTATTACATAATCCGATGAACACGAAGTATTACAAATAAAACATCATTGTGGGGCGTAACAAGCGTAATCGAATTGCGTACTGAGTTAGTCAATACGCTCCCATTGTACTAAGTAAACTCAGTTGGGCCCCACATTGAATGTATGTAGTATATCCAGGCTATAAATCCATTTTTCCATTTATTTTAAGGGGTTTAGCCCCCAAATTGAAGCGTATCAAATGATCAAGTGGATCATACCATGGGAAACAGTGGGCATAATGATTTCCACCGCTGAAACCATAGTCGGCCCAACAGTGATGTTTGTTTGTTATCAAACCTATTCATAAGATCATACAGATATGGATTAATAGAAAACACAATTATAAGCTTGATCTAAAACTTCTGTGGCCCCTAAGAAATGATCAACATTAGAAGTTCAATTCAAAATGTCATGTAGTGTGGTCCATTTGAATATTGGATATGTTTAGATTTTTCGACTCAAGCCACTAAATTATTTGTTAAGTTTGCCTCGCTAATTTTCTAGTTTCCCCCGCTGATTTTTTTTTATTTGTCCCGCTAATTTCCTAGTTTTCCCTGCTAATTTAACAATTTGTCCCGCTGAGTTTCTAGTTTGCCCGGCTGATCTTCGAGTTTGCCTCGCTGATCTTCTAGTTTCCCCCACTGATTTTTCAGTTTGCCCCACTGATTTTTCAGTTTGTCCCGCTGAATTTAATGATTTGCTTTGCTGAATCTCATGTTTCTCCCATTGAATATCAAGTTTACCCCAATCAATTTCATATTTTTCCTACTGAATTTCATGTTTTCCCCACTGAATTTCATGTAATCCCGTTCAATTTCATGTTTGCCATACTTAATGTCTTGGTTCCCTCCCTCAATGTTTAGGTTCCCTTCCACATATGGGTTTTAGTGTATACATATTGCGATGAAAACGGAAGGGTATTACATAATCCGATGAACATAATGTATTATAAATGAAACATCATTATAGGGCGTAGCAAGCATAATCGGATTGCGTACCGAGTTAGTCAGTACGCTTCCATTATACTAAGTAAACATAGTTGGGCCCACATTGAATGTATGTAGTATATCCACGTCGTCCATCCATTTTTCCATTTATTTTAAGGGGTTTAACCCCTAAATTAAAGCATATCAAAAGATCAAATGGATCATACCATGGGAAACAGTGAGCATAATGATTTTCACCGCTGAAACCATAATCGTCCCAACGGTGACGTTTTTGTGTTATCAAACCTATTCATAAGATCATACAGATATGGATTAATAGAAAACATAATTATAAGCTTGATCCAAAACTTCTGTGGCCCCTAAGAAATGATCAACATTAGAAGTTCAATTAAAAATTTCATATGGTGTGTTCCATTTGAATATTGGATATGTTTAGATTTTTCAGCTCAAGCCACGAAATTATTTGTTAAGTTTTCCCAGCACATTTTCATGTTTGCCCCGCTGATTTTCTAGTTTCCCCTGCTGATTTTTCAGTTTGCCCTGCTGATTTTCTAGTTTACCCCATTAATTTTCCAGTTTGCCCCACTGAGTTTCTAGTTTGCCCTACTGATTTTCTAGTTTGCCTCGCTAATTTTCTAGTTTCCCCCGCTGAGTTTTCAGTTTACCCCGCTGATTTTCTAGTTTGACCCACTAATTTTTTAGTTTACCACACTAAGTTTCTAGTTTACCCCGCTGATTTCTTAGTTTGCCCCCCTGATCTTTTAGTTTGCCCCGCTGATCTTCTGGTTTCCCCCATTGATTTTTCAGTTTGCCCCATTGATTTTCCCATTTGCCCCGCTGAATTTAATGATTTACCCTGCTGAATCTCATGTTTCCCCCACTGAATATTAAGTTTACACCAATCAATTTCATATTTTCCCCACTGAATTTCATGTTTTCCCCACTGAATTTAATGTCTCCGCAGCTGAATTTCATATTTGTCTCAATCAATTTCATGTTTGTCCCGCTGAATGTCTAGGTTCCCTTCCACATATGAGGTTTTGGTGTATACATATTGCGATGAAAATGGATGGGTATTACATAATCCGATGAACATGAAGTATTACAAATAAAACATCATTGTAGGGCGTAGCAAGCATAATTATATTGCGTACTGAGTTAGTCAGTACGCTCCCATTGTATTAAGTAAACTCAGTTGGGCCCACATTAAATGTATGTAGTATATCCACGCCGTTCATCCATTTTTCCATTTATTTTAAGGTATTTAGCCCCCAATTGAAGCATATCAAAAGATCAAGTGGATCATACCATGGGAAACAGTGGGCATAATGATATCCCCCGTTGAAACCATAGTCGGCCCAACAGTGACGTTTGTTTGTTATCAAACTTATTCATAAGATCATACAGATATGGATTAATAGAAAATACAATGATAAGCTTGATCCATAACTTCTGTGGCCCTTAAGAAATGATCAACATTAGAAGTTCAATTCAAAATTTCATGTGGTGTGGTCCATTTGAACATTGGATATGTTTAAATTTTTCGGCTCAAGCTACAAAATTATTTGTTAAGTTTGCCCCACTCATTTTCATATTTGCCCGGCTGATTTCCTAATTTTGCTCCACTGATTTTCTAGTTTGCCCCGCTAATTATCTAGTTTGCCCCGCTGATTTTCTACTTTGCCCCGCTGATTTTCCAGTATGCCCCGCTGATTTTCTAGTTAGCCCCACTGATTTCCTAGTTTTCCCTGCTAATTTTCCAATTTGCCCCACTGATTTTAATGATTTTCCCTACTAAATCGCATATTTCCCCCACTGAATATCAAGTTTACACCGAATAATTTCATGTTTTTCCCAAAGAATTTCATGTTTTTCCCGCTGAATTTAATGTCTCCCCCGCTAAATTTCATGTTTGTCCCATTCAATTTCATGTTTTTCCCACTGATTGTCCAGGTTTCCTTCCACATATGTGGTTTTGGTGTATATATATTACGATGAAAATGGAGGGGTATTACGTAATCCGATGAACATTATGTATTACAAATAAAACATCATTGTGGGGTGTAGCAAGCGTAACGGATTGTGTATTGAGTTAGTCAGTACGCTCTCATTGCACTAAGTAAACTCAGGATGGGTCAAGATGGGTCTCACCAAATGTAGGCCCTTAAATCAAAGAAAAATAAAATAAAAATCACCCACCTCAAGATCTCAGACTCTTCCTTCCACCAACGTGATCTAGAGTTCCAATGGAGAGACTTCAACGGTTGAGATTTGTTTTGGAGGGTGGGGATGAGAAATAGGAAGTGGGCCACACAAACTTCTCTCCTCTCCCTTGGGAAGCCATGGACGATTCTCTCTTGCTTGGGAGAATGGGAGAGAGAGATGAGAGAGATGATGGGAGAGAGGGAGGAGTGGTGTGACATAAGAGGTAAGGTAATTGTTGACTTTTGGAAGTACTTTTGTACTTGGGAATGGGGAGAGTAATGGGTTGAGTGATGGGTGTACTTTTGACAAGTGAGGTGATTGATGTGATGAATTTTCTCAGGATTTGCAACACGCGGCGTTTTTCTCGACATGAATGTGGACCCACATCTCCTGGCCAGGGTACCTCATCGGCGTGCAAGACGCGGCATCGGAACTGCGATGACGGTGCGGTCGCACTGGTACAAGTCTCGGGTCAAGCTAACTCTATTATACGGGATACATCTCAGGATCACGTGCAAATGCCGAAAACAGATCGCAGGTCACCGAAAATTCGACCGGTAGGACCACAGAGGCCTATGAAACGGTACGGCTAGGATGCGGGTCTTACAACTCTCCCCTCCAAATAAAAATTTCGTCCTCGAAATTTACAGAACAAATAAGGTAAGGGGAAACATCGTCAAGTATATATGACAAGACACAGTTAATCTATAAAAGGATGAATGTAGCGCTCTCTAATCTCAACTTTGTTCTACTAAGACGCGTCATCAACAATACGATGATCTAACTGAACCTCGAATCCTGGATCAGAAACGATCGAAAGTGAAATACTATGCAACCTCACACTATTAATGGTAGGGAGCTATATTAGAAAATCTCTAAGTTATTCAAATTAGGGGACCTAATCATTCTAAGTTCTCAATAATCATAGAGTGTAGGGCAGCTGTCTGTAGATATGTTATGTTATCCTCAGGTATTCCCAAGTTATGGTCTAATATCAATTTCTGTCACGCTCCAAACCCGAAAATCGGATTCATAGGAATCCCGATCGCCGAATCCGGTGCCGACAGCCTCCGTAGTACCCCATTCTCGGCTCCTAGCATTCATATGCCAGATTTCAATCCTGAGATCCTACAAGGAGGATTTTTTTTTATCAATGTACATTTAACTAGTAATAAGCATAACCACAAGATTACCCAATTCACAAAGGTGACATCAACATCACATATCCACTAATATAATCATTTGATTACAACACTGAAAAGGAAATACATAAATAAAATTCAAGCTCTAGAAGACCACTACACGCTCCAAGCTCAACACTGCTGCAACCTAACATCTCCTGCACGCATCTATCGTGCATAAGCTTATAGAAAGCTTAGAGGGTGGTGTAAGTGTGTGCACAAGATAAGTGTCAAGTATTCAGTACAATGTCATAATCATACAATGTCTGAATAAGCAGAAACAGTGACAAGAGCAAGAATAATCAGAGTAAGTAGAAATACTGACAAGATATAAATCATACGATAACAGAGTAAGCGGAAGTATGGACAAGTCTATAAGTCAATCAATATCAGAATACGCAATATGGAATAACTATGCGATAAGGAGTCATAGAGAGCCAAATATCAGATGCCGAGGATGCAATGCAATACACAAATCCTGCTAAGTCTGTCTAGGCCATATAAGTGCAGAAACATAGCAACCCAAAATGCCATATGCATGCAGATGGAATGTAATATGCGATGCGAATGAAATGACCGTGCTGGAGTGTGAAGTCAGGATGATAGTACGTAGTATCATAGGCTACGGGGTCCACCACAATGACTTCTATCCAAACCAGTCTCATACCTAAATTTGGATAGTCAGACTCAATGTGGTAGACTCCTGATCTCAGGTTAGTCGCGCGCCCAACCAAAATTCTTACCATAACGAAGGTACATAAAAATTAGTTACGCACCACCAGCCCGGGTGGATAGTGAATGAATGAATGAATGAATGAGCATACAATTCCTACTCGATAAGTCCACATATCAGTATGGTTTCTCTCTGAAAAATCACCGGGGTCTATTACACTCCAAACCACATTGCCACCCCATCGCGCGCAACAAGGTGAGTGGAAGAGACCTCACTATCTGCCTGCCAATATCAGGCCCGACTCGTCAATAGTGGACCCATTCCTCGAGCTGGTCAGACTCAGCCCAGCATTGCCTCCTCCTCTCAGGCAGGTAAGGCCGCACCCCCTTCCAACCTACCACGACACAGTGGAGAGCACAGCCATCTGGTAATCGGCACTCAACGCTCATCTACCCACTCGGTGTAAACGTTGGAGCAACATCTGGAACCAAGAGGGTTTAGGAACTTTCACCCAATGATATCTATAGCACTCCATGTAGAACAGATTTTCGGTGTCTCATCTAACCATCTACGATATGCCTATGGAGGCTACAACCCTGATGTCGCTAGGGCATACAGTAATCACAGCACACAATGCAAGATGCATGAGTCATACCGTCCAGTCATGCATCAATCCTACGCAAACCGTGCGCTCATGTGAGACAATCTCCGCCTATCAAGGAGTCTCATAACAACCAGCACTATGACATATGCAATGGTCAATCATATCTCATAACAGACATGCAGATGGTGCATATGGGTATGGATCATGATGCTATGCAGTCACATACTCATAATCGGTATCAATAACCGGCATCAACAATCGGCCTCGATAATGTGGACATCTAACCAACAATGCCCCAAGGAGTGACCCTCACAGATCCAAACATATAATGGGCCCACGGCCTCACACAAGGGCCTAATGTACGACACAATGAGCCTTACTCAAGGGTTACATGTACACAATAGGTGGGCCCTGCTCATGGGCCTAACATACATCATAATGGGCTCCTTTGCCCGACCCTCAAATGAATTACAATAGGTCTCATCACCTAGGCCTTAATATACATCACATTGGGCCTTAGACACGAGCTGAATACACATCACGTCGGGCCTCAAATACGGGTCGCATGTTCATCACATTGGGCCTCGATAATCAGAATCGACAATCGGCAATGACAATTCAAAATCGGTAATCGGCCTCAATCGATAATCAACAATCGGCCATGACAAATCAAAATAGGTAATCGGCCTTGATCGATAATCAGCCTTGATCAAAAATCGGCAATCGGCCTCGACAAATCAGAATTGGTAATCGACCTCGATCGATAATCGGCAGTCGACCAAGACAAATCAAAATAGATAATCGGCCTTGATTGATAATCGACAATCGGCCATGACAAATCAAAATAGGTAATCAGCCTTGTCAATCGAAATCGATTGATAATTAGAATCAACAAATCGGTCCCGATAATCATGATCGATCGATAATCAGAATTGACAAATTGGTCACATCAATCAGAATCGGTAATCGGTAAGAATATGTTTAACAAGGCCTAATGGAAGGTCACAATGTGGACATCTAACCATCATTGCCCATCAATATGGACATCTAACCAACATTGCTCCCAAGGAGTGGCCCACATAGAGGCAAACGTATAGTAAGCCAGCGACCTCACGCAAAGGTCTAATTCACATCGAATGGGCCTCATAAAAGGGTCACATATTCACCACATCAAGCCTCGTCCAATGGGCCACAAATACTTTACAATGGGCCACATACCTAGGCTTATATACGTCACAATGGGCCGCACCTTGTGGGCCGAAAATACATTTCATTAGGCCTCACCAAATGAGTCTCAGACACATCATACCAGGCCTCATCATATGGGTCACAATTACATTCTAATGGGCCTCATATCTGGGTCACAATTACATTACAATAGGCCCCATATTCGGGCCTCAAATATACATCACAATGGGCCACAACCCATAGGCTTTAAATACACAATAGGTGGGTCTTACACATGGCCCTCATATATATACAATAGGTGGGCCTCAATGGACAGGCCACAAATACATCAAGATGGGCCTAATCACATGAGCCACATATATATATATATATATATATATATATATATATATATATATATATATATATATATATATATATATATATATATATATATATATATATATATCGAATAGGCCGCACCAACTGGGCCTTACATACATTACAATGGGCCATAACTTATGGGCCTTACATACATCAAGTCGGGCCTCATCATATGGGCCGAAAATATATCACAATGGGTCTCGTCGACGGGCCTCAAATACGGGCCAAATGTACATCACAATGGAAGGACTGTGAAGTTACATACAATACACTCACATGAATGGCTAAGCTCTCATGAAGGTATGCATTCAAATAATATTACCAGGGAGTGCTTACTAGACTTCAAGCCTCGCACGTGCCTTCCTACCATGGTTTAGCTCATGCGCGGATCAGGTGTGCATCCCATATATGTCACACATGCATTCAATATTACCCATCACTCATGCATGTATTACTTGCATCCATGCATGTAAAACACATAACGTGGTGTCATGCATCTTACCACACACTCATCATACATGTAATACATACAACTACACATAACGTGGTGTCATGCATCGTACCACACACTCATCATACATGTAATGCATACAACTACACATGACGTGGTGTCATGCATCTTACCACACACTCATCATACATGTAATGCATACAACTGTTACATTTACTAAATAGTTATGCACCACACGTGTGCATACATACATGCCATGCATTCCTGTCATTCAACGTGCCTTGCATGCATGCAATCTGTCACCCACAAGTAGCATGGGCCCACTCCACTATTAGATGGTGCTCTATGGACCCACAATGTTTCATGTATCTCATCTATGCGGACGGTGTAGATATAATACATATTTCACGGTGGGTCCCACCTTCTGATGAACGGTGTACCAAATGATCAAGCCCACAGAACTTTGCAGCGTTGATACAGTAGCTACTGCTACTGGTAGGATGCAAATGTGGACGGTTCGAACGTGACACAGATGGACAGTGGAGAACACATGCATCATGCTGGTCCACAGCACTTGCTGATGTAAAATGGAAACAGCTATATTATTGGTGTGGGGTCCACACGTGGGACGGTGTAGATACAAAATTCATACATCAAGGTGGCCCCCATAGTTTTTAGCCGTTCAATCGCCACTGACTATTAATAGTGGGGCCCACAGGAATCAGGGACCAAGCTGACGTTTGTATTTCCCTGCATGCAAGTCTACAAGACTCAATGAACAGATTGGATGGAAAATAAACATCAAGATGGGCCAGAGAAAAATTTCAACGGTGGACATCAATGCCTCCACTGCTTCTTTTGGCGTGGCCCAACGGAGATCTGGATCGACCTCCTATTTGGCCTCAGGCCCTAAAATCATCTAGAGAAATGGAGGGACGGTGTGGATCTGATACATACATCATGGGTTGGCTCATGCAACAAAATGGAGATGGACGGCATGGTTGCAACATCAAGGTCAGCCTACACATCTTACTGACGCCACTGTAGTACTGGACCCATTGTCCTGAAAACGGACGAACTGCATGGGTGCAAGACACATATATCAAAGGTGGGGCCCTCTCTGTGGGCTCCAGAAGTGGGTGACGTGGATTATAGAACATATACATCGAGGTGGGTCCCACCCACGCATACCACACGCTTGGGGTGGGCCCCACATCCAAAATAGATGGGTGGTATGTATAAAATACATACGTCAGGAAGGGCCCCCACCCAACCATCGTCCAAGACAGATGACGTGGATATACAATATATAAATCAAGGTGGGTCCCACCTACCCACACATGTCACATGTGTGGGGTGGGCCCACATCCAAAATAGATGGATGGCATGAATAGAACTCATGCGTCATGGTGGGAATCCACCGTCCCAACCAGCGACGGTGTGGATAAAACCATACATCACGGTGCAGCCTCCTCAGCACCGTCCAGTCTCCTTTGGACGATGGGGACAACATACATGCACTAAGGTGGGACCCTCAAAGCTGGGTGACGTCATGCGCACCAACTATATGCCGCTGGGCAGTAAGCAGACGGACGATGTGGATCATCAATGTGGGTGCACGTCCCACCCCAGAACGAGCAGATGGGGGTGGATAAAATAGATAAATCACGTGGGGCCCACAGTCCCTGCTGACGTCAATACATCAGTTGGGTCCCACGTAGGGCCACATATACATTATATATTATAATATGTATTTATATATAATACTTTATTTTATATAAGCCTGCTAACGTCCAGGCCCTGGACGGACTGTCTGGACATTGTACACGTACAACATGGTGGTCCCCATTGCTACAGGTGGGTCCCACATACTGGATCAAGCTGACCATCATCAAGGTGGGCCCATGAATCTGGCCAAAATGGATGGATGGTTAGGATATTACACACACCTCATGATCAGCCCACCGTTCAAAAAAAATCTTGACGGTGTGGATTTGAAGCATACATCACGGTGGTCCTCATAGTAGGATGGCATAGATAATACATCAAGGTGGGCCATGCAATTAAGGAAGAGAGAGAGAGAGAGAGAGAGAGAGAGGGGAAGGGAAGGGACCCCGCCATTATGGACCCTCCCTATACAAAGCATACGTCAAGATGGGTCCCACCAAATGTAGGCCCTTAAATCAAAGAAAAATACAATAAAAATCACCCACCTCAAGATCTCAGACTCTTCCTTCCACCAACGCGATCTAGAGCTCCAATGGAGAGACTTCAACGGTTGAGATTTGTTTTGGAGGGTGGGGATGAGAGATAGGAAGTGGGCCACACAAACTTCTCTCCTCTCCCTTGGGAAGCCATGGACGATTCTCTCTTGCTTGGGAGAATGGGAGAGAGAGATATGAGAGAGATGATGGGAGAGAGGGAGGAGTGGTGTGACATAAGAGGTAAGGTAATTGTTGACTTTTGGGAGTACTTTTGTACTTGGGAATGGGGATAGTAATGGGTTGAGTGATGGGTTTACTTTTGACAAGTGAGGTGATTGATGTGATGGATTTTCTCGGGATTTACAACACGTGGCATTTTTCTCGACGTGAACGTGGGCCCACATCTCCTGGCCAGGGTACCTCATCGGCGTGCAAGACACGGTATCGGAACCGCGATGACGGTGCGGTCGCACTGGTACAAGTCTCGGGTCAAGCTAACTCTGATATACGGGATACGTCTCAGGATCACGCGCAAATGCCGAAAATAGATCGCAGGTCACCAAAAATTCGACCAATAGGACCACAGAGGCCTATGAAACGGTACGGTTAGGATACGGTTCTTACATTTTCCCTGTTGAATCTCATGTTTTCCCCCTGAATATCAAGTTTATCCCGATCAATTTCATATTTTCCCCACTGAATTTCATATTTTCTCTACTGAATTTAATGTCTCCCCCGCTGAATTTCATGTTTGTCTCATTCAATTTCATGTCTCCCGCTTGTAAGACCCGTATTCTAGACCGTACCGTTCCGTATGGTTCCGCGGTCCTCCCAGTCGAATTCTGGCCACCCGCGATCTGTTATCGGCAGTTGCGCACAACCTTGAGTCATATTTTGTATTCCAGAATCGGCTCGACCCAAGATCGTACCCTAGCGACCGCGCCGTCGCTGCAGTTCTGATGCCGCGACTCGCGAGCCGAGGCGATACCCTGGTCAGGAGATGTAGGCCAACGTTCGGTACGAGAAAAATGCCGCCCGTTGCGAAACCCAAGGGAATCTCTACGAGGTGTTACATCAATCCATCAATCCATCAGATGTCAAGTACATGTCAAGTACACATCACCTTTCACCCATTCCCAAGCAACCACAAAAGTCCAGAATCTCTTACAACAAAAGCCCTCAAAGTCAAAAAGTTCTTACACTTCCCATGCCTTCCTTACACAAATGGCCACAAAAGTCAAGATTTTCTTACACACCCATCACTCACCACATCCATCCATCACCCATCTCTCTCTTTACAACTCTCTCTCTCTCTTTCTCATTTCTCATCTCATTTTCTCAAGCAACCAAAAATAAGAAAAAAAATCCATATGTATGAGCCTCTCCCTCTCTTTCAAAACTCTAAGTGTAGCCCACCTTTCCTACCCCATGATCTTCCATCCTAGCCATCCATTTCTCATCTCCTCCATTGAAATCGAAGCTAAGGTGCTAAGGAACCTATAGGAGCAAGAAGATCAGACGGTGGGTGCTTCTCTAGATGTAAAAATCTGATTTCTATAGCCTAGATGTTTTCTTTCTTTCATGAGGGAAGTGTAGGACCCACCAATCAATGGTGGAGATCCCACAGAATCCTATGGTTGTGGCCTAATGGCATACCTTATGCATGCATGATCCATGCATGGGGCCTTTCTCTATGGGCCTCATCATGGTAGTTTTATTTCATATCATATTATGTTTTGATCATCTAGACCTTATAACCATGGTGGGGATGGCATCCTCACCATGCATTTTAATTATAAGCCATTCATGTGCAAGATCCATGTTGTAAATGTAGATCTAGGTATGATGTGTGGGTGTGATTGATCTTGGGAGGGCTCAATAGTGGCGGAGCCCTTTCCCTATGGCCGAATTATCCTTCTATCTTTCTTTTCTCTCATTTTATTTCCTGATGTGTGTGGCCCATTTGATGGGCCTAGGACATCCAGAAATTTCAGCCCAAACTGTCCATTGTTTGATTTTGGGTGTCGTACTTGCTACCTTAATAATACATGCAAGGTGTGTCGGCTTTAGATTATGACTTGAAAATTTGTGGGGCCCACTAAGGAAGGCCACACCATCCTCCATTAATGTATTTCCCTTTTTATTTAACTTATATATTAAATTTTATCTAAGTAAATGTTGCTATCCAGAATTTTCTGGACAGTTCTGGTTGTTTTTGGACAAGATTTTGGGACTATTTCGGGGACTATTTATACCTATTAAATATATTTTTCTAAAAGGTGGGGATCTCATCTTGATGTCCCCTAAATTTCAGCCCCAACTGACCTTCATTGGGGTCCCAAAGGTGTGGTCCAAGTGAGGTGGACAGTCTGGATTTTCTGCAACTGTTCCAGCAACATTCCACCCTGCATAAGTTGGATTTATGGAATTTATTAAAATATTTGTGTGTGATTAAAAATTATAAAAATTTATAGGGAGGTTTCCCACTCATGTTAGGACCCACCTACAAAATTTTGGGGCCAATGGACACATGTACACACCATGGTGGTGGCTGGATCGGCCCATTATAATATAGTGTCCAGATCAATCCGATTTTCAGGACAGATTGATTTATTTAAATGAATTAAAATATTTATAGATGTCCAAAAATTTTAAAATTTTTTAGGAGTGTGTTCCACTTATGTTAGAACCCACCTACTAAATTTCAGGGCCAATGGACCCCTATACACACCGTGGCGAAGGCCAGACTGGCCCTCCACGTTGGGACGTCCGGGTCTATCCAATTTTTCTGGACAGTTTATTTTGTTTAAATTAATTAAAATACTTATAGATATCTAAAAATTATAAAATTTTGTGAGGGTGTGGCCCACCTATGGAAGTATCACTTTGTGAAATTTCAGACTCAAGTGACCCCGTTTGGGTATCCAAAAGAATGGGCCAAGATGGTTGGACTCCCAGATTTTTTCTGCTATGCAGTCCAACAATATGCCTTAATAAAAAATCATAATTCAAAAATATTTCTTCTGATGGTGGGTCATATTTTTGAGTTTTCTCTCATTGTATGCATGATGAGGGACCTTGGCTCTCAATTTTCAAAGTTTTAGAGGCCTTGAACCCACTCCAATGGAGTGCCCAAATTTAGGACAACAACATCTTATAATTATGCTAGACTTGGACTGAAATTTTAAGGAGTGGGACCCACCATATTATAAAGATCTTAGAGGAAATAATTTATACCTTTAGTTCCTTAAATGTTGGGCTTAATGAATGCACTTTTGAATCCCACCACAGTTGAATTTAATTGGGTCCATGAATATAGCTAGTTGTTGAACTATTTAAGGCCCATAGAGTGGACCCATATGATGTGTTCCAAGGCCCATGGGATTAGGCCCATTTGATGTAATTTAAGGCCCATAGAGTGGACCCATTTGATGTGTTCCAAGGTCCATGGGATTGGACCCATTTGATGTATTTTAAAGCCCATGGGATTAGGCCCATTTGATATGTATAAGGCCCATGGATCGAGAACCATTTGATGCAATCTAAGGCCCACGGGTTATGACCCATTGCAATGCACATAAGGCCCATTGGTGCGGCCCATTGATGTGGCCCATTTGATGAGTAAAAGGCCCATATGACATGGCCCATTTGATGTATTTAAGGCCCAATGGGGTGTACCTAAGGTCCATTGCAATGTGTGATCCCAACCTGGTTTACGTAATGTTATTCACTACGGGCTACGCCTTGGGAGCAATGTTGGTTTGACGTCCACATTGCGAGTATAATGTTTGTTAAATGTCTGCATTGCGACTCTCCCTAGGGCCCATTGGTAGGCCCGTACTTGTTGTATGCAAGCCGTCTAGGCCAGCTGCGTTGTAAGGATAGGGCATTACTTTATAACATGCTTAGTATAACTCCATGACGCATAGCCTATTTGTATCGGTCCATTTGATCGGCCTGCTCGTATCGGCCATTTGATTGATTTAGCCCATACGATTGATTAGGCCCATCTTGATATATTTGTGGCCTGTTGCTAAGGCCATATATGAGGCCCATTGTTGAGGCCCACCTTGATGTGTATGAGGCCCACCTTGATGTGTATGAGGCCCGTTGTTGAGGCCCACCTTGATGTGTATGAGGCTCGTTGTTGAGGCCCACCTTAAATATATATAAGGCCCATGTTGCAAGGCCCATTGTGATGTATGCAAGGCCCATGAGTCATGGCCCATTGCAATGTATGTAAGGCCCAATTGGTGCGGCGTATTCGATATATTTATGGGGTCCATATCATTAGGCCCATCCTGTTGTATTGGTGACCCGTCCATTGAGTCTCACCCGTGGTATATATTTGAGGCTTATGTGTAGGGCCCACCTATTATGTATTTAAAGCCCATCGATTGTGGCCCTAGTGATTTATATTAGGCCTATGTGATGTAGCTCATACTGATGTGTATTAGACCCAGGTATGTGACTCACCTGCGAAGTATATTTGAGGCCCATTATGATATATCTGAGGCCCATGGGTGTGACCCATCCAGATGTATTTGAGGCCTATGGGTAAGGCCCATTGTGATATGTGTTAGGCCCATGACCAGGGCCCACCTGTTTTGTATATTTGACCCTTGTGTGAGGCCATGTGCCCATTATATATTTGATTCTATGTGAGCCATTCCCTGGGGACAATGTTAGTTAAAAGTCCACATTGTCGACGCCGGTTATTGATACCGTTTATGAGTATGTGACTCATAACATCATGATACATGTCCATTCGCATCATCTACATGTTTGTTATGAGATGTGATTGACCATTACATATGTCATTGAGCAAAATGATGTGAGACTCCCTGATAGGTGGAGATTATCTCACATGAGCGCATGACATGCGCAGGATTGATGCATGATTGGATTGTATGACTCATGCATCTTGCATTGTGTTGTGATTACAGTACGCCCTAATGACATCAGGGCCGTAACCTCCACAGGCATATCATGGATGGTCAATGGGACACCGAAAATCTGTTTGAGCATCGGGCCGCTATAGATGGCCCTGGGTGAAAATTTTTAAACACCCTCTTGATTTCAGAGGATGCTCCAACGTCTACACCGAGTGGGTAGATGAGCGTTGAGTGTCGATTACCAGATGGCTGCGCTCTCCATTATGTCGTGGTCGGTTGGAAGGGGGTGTGGCCTTACCCGCCCGAGGGAGTAGGCATGGCTAGGCTAAGTTTGACCAGCTCGAGGAATGGGTCCGCTATCGGTGAGCCGGGTAGGTATTAGTAGACTACTGACAGGCGGATAGTGATGTCTTTTTCACTTACCCAGTTGTGAGCTTGATTGGGGCGGCAGGTGGTGTGAAGTATAATAGACCCTGGTGATTTTTCCAGAGAGGAACCGTATTGATATGAGGACTGACATGATATTATGACACCCCATCACTGTTGTGCATGTGGGCGGGCGCACATGGGTGAACGCTGATGTGGGAGGGTGTGATGTGGGCGGGGATGAGGCCTGGGCGAGCTACCACACTGGGCGAGCTACCAACGGTTGACAGGCTACTGTGCTGACAGGCTACTGAGTAGGAGTTGCATACTCATTCATTCATCCATTCACTATCCACTCGGGTTAGTGGTGCTCAACTAATTGTTGTGTATCTTCGTTATGGCAAGGATTTCGATTGGGCGCGCGACTAACCTGAGATCAGGAGTTTACCACGTTGAGTCAGACTATCCAAATTTAGGTATGGGACTAGTTTGGATAGACGTTCTTTGTGGTGGACCCTGTAGCCTGCGATACTACGTACTATCATCCCAACATCACACTCCAGCATGATCATTCCATTAGCACCATATACTGCATATTCCATTACATCTTCAGCGTGTGGCATTGTGAATTGTTATGTTTCTGTATTCCTGTGACTTAGATGAGAGTGATGATATTTGTTAGCTCTTTTAAATTGTGTATTACATTATATCCTTGTCATTCGACATTTGATTATCTATGACTCATCATTTGTATAGCTGTCCAATATTGCGTATTCTGATATTGATTAACTTATGGACCTGTTCATACTTCCGCTTATTCTGTTATCGCGTGATTATAATCTTGTCAGTATTTCTGTTTATGCTGATAATTCCTGCTCTTATCAGTGTTTCTGCTTATTCAGTCATTGTATGGTTTATGAATTAATAGCTTTCCGGTATTGTATGATTATGATATTGTATTGAATACTTGGCACTTATCTCGTGCACACACTTACACTACCATCTAAGCTTTTTATACGCTTATGCACGATAGATGCGTGCAGGTGATTGTGGCCCTAGTGATTTATATTAGGCCTATGTGATGTAGCTCATACTGATGTGTATTAGACCCAGGTATGTGACTCACCTGCGAAGTATATTTGAGGCCCATTATGATATATCTGAGGCCCATGGGTGTGACCCATCCAGATGTATTTGAGGCCTATGGGTAAGGCCCATTGTGATATGTGTTAGGCCCATGACCAGGGCCCACCTGTTTTGTATATTTGACCCTTGTGTGAGGCCATGTGCCCATTATATATTTGATTCTATGTGAGCCATTCCCTGGGGACAATGTTAGTTAAAAGTCCACATTGTCGACGCCGGTTATTGATACCGTTTATGAGTATGTGACTCATAACATCATGATACATGTCCATTCGCATCATCTACATGTTTGTTATGAGATGTGATTGACCATTACATATGTCATTGAGCAAAATGATGTGAGACTCCCTGATAGGTGGAGATTATCTCACATGAGCGCATGACATGCGCAGGATTGATGCATGATTGGATTGTATGACTCATGCATCTTGCATTGTGTTGTGATTACAGTACGCCCTAATGACATCAGGGCCGTAACCTCCACAGGCATATCATGGATGGTCAATGGGACACCGAAAATCTGTTTGAGCATCGGGCCGCTATAGATGGCCCTGGGTGAAAATTTTTAAACACCCTCTTGATTTCAGAGGATGCTCCAACGTCTACACCGAGTGGGTAGATGAGCGTTGAGTGTCGATTACCAGATGGCTGCGCTCTCCATTATGTCGTGGTCGGTTGGAAGGGGGTGTGGCCTTACCCGCCCGAGGGAGTAGGCATGGCTAGGCTAAGTTTGACCAGCTCGAGGAATGGGTCCGCTATCGGTGAGCCGGGTAGGTATTAGTAGACTACTGACAGGCGGATAGTGATGTCTTTTTCACTTACCCAGTTGTGAGCTTGATTGGGGCGGCAGGTGGTGTGAAGTATAATAGACCCTGGTGATTTTTCCAGAGAGGAACCGTATTGATATGAGGACTGACATGATATTATGACACCCCATCACTGTTGTGCATGTGGGCGGGCGCACATGGGTGAACGCTGATGTGGGAGGGTGTGATGTGGGCGGGGATGAGGCCTGGGCGAGCTACCACACTGGGCGAGCTACCAACGGTTGACAGGCTACTGTGCTGACAGGCTACTGAGTAGGAGTTGCATACTCATTCATTCATCCATTCACTATCCACTCGGGTTAGTGGTGCTCAACTAATTGTTGTGTATCTTCGTTATGGCAAGGATTTCGATTGGGCGCGCGACTAACCTGAGATCAGGAGTTTACCACGTTGAGTCAGACTATCCAAATTTAGGTATGGGACTAGTTTGGATAGACGTTCTTTGTGGTGGACCCTGTAGCCTGCGATACTACGTACTATCATCCCAACATCACACTCCAGCATGATCATTCCATTAGCACCATATACTGCATATTCCATTACATCTTCAGCGTGTGGCATTGTGAATTGTTATGTTTCTGTATTCCTGTGACTTAGATGAGAGTGATGATATTTGTTAGCTCTTTTAAATTGTGTATTACATTATATCCTTGTCATTCGACATTTGATTATCTATGACTCATCATTTGTATAGCTGTCCAATATTGCGTATTCTGATATTGATTAACTTATGGACCTGTTCATACTTCCGCTTATTCTGTTATCGCGTGATTATAATCTTGTCAGTATTTCTGTTTATGCTGATAATTCCTGCTCTTATCAGTGTTTCTGCTTATTCAGTCATTGTATGGTTTATGAATTAATAGCTTTCCGGTATTGTATGATTATGATATTGTATTGAATACTTGGCACTTATCTCGTGCACACACTTACACTACCATCTAAGCTTTTTATACGCTTATGCACGATAGATGCGTGCAGGTGATGTTAGGTTGCAGCAGCATTGAGCTTGGAGCATGCAGCTATTTTCTAGAGCTCTGATTTTGACATATATATTTCCCTTTCAGCATTGTATTCAAATGATTATATTAGTGGATATGTGATGATGATGTTTCCTTTATGATTTGGGTAAACTTGTGGTTATGCTTATTACTAGTTAAATGTACATTGAAAAAAAAAATCCTCCTTGTACGATCCCAGGATCGAAAATCTGGCATATGAATACTAAGAGCCGAGAATGGGGTACTATGGAGGCTGTCGGCACCGGATTCGGCGATCGGGATTCCTGTGAATTCGATTTTCGAGTTTGGGACGTGACACCGCTGAATGTTTAAGTTCCCTCCCTCAATGTCTAGGTTCCCTTCCACATATGGGGTTTGGGTGTATACATATTGCATTGAAAATAGAGGGGTATTACATAATCCGATGAACATGATGTATTACAAATATAACATCATTGTGGGGCGTAGCAAGCGTAATTAGATTGTGTACTGAGTTAGTCAATACGCTCTCATTGTACTAAGTAAACTCAGTTGGGCCCACATTGAATATATGTAGTATATCCACGCCGTCCATCCGTTATTCCATTTATTTTAAGCGGTTTAGCCCCCAAATTGAAGAATATCAAAAGATCAAGTGGATCATACCATGGGAAACAGTGGGCATAGTGATTTCCATCGCTGAAACCAGAGTCGGCCCAACAGTCATGTTTATTTGTTATCAAACTTATTCATAAGATTATACAGATATGGATTAATAGAAAACACAATTATGTGCTTGATCCATAACTTCTGTGGCCCTTAAAAAATTATCAACATTAGAAGTTCAATTCAAAATTTCATGTGGTGTAGTCTATATGAACATTGGATATGTTTAAATTTTTCAGCTCAAGCCACGAAATTATTTATTAAGTTTGCCCCGCTAATTTTTATTTTTGTCCAGCTGATTTCCTAGTTTGCCCCACTGATTTTCTAGTTTGCCCCACTAATTTTCTAATTTTCCCCGCTGATTTTTCAATTTGCCCCACTCATTTTCTAGTTAGCCCCGCTGATTTCATGGTTCACCCCGCTGATTTCCTAGTTTACCCCGCTAATTTTCCAGTTGCCCCGCTGATTTTAATAATTTTCCCTATTAAATCTCATGTTTCCACTGCTGAATATCAAGTTTACACCAAACAATTTCATGTTTTCCCCACTGAATTTCATGTTTTTTCCGTTGAATTTCATGTTTGTCCCATTCAATTTCATATTTTTCCCGCTGATTGTCTAGGTTCCCTTCCACTATGGGGTTTTGGTGTATACATATTGCGATGAAAACGGAGGGGTATTACATAATCCGATGAACATGATGTATTACAAATAAAACATCATTGTGGGGCGTAACAAGCGTAACCAGATTGTGTACTGAGTTAGTCAGTACGCTCCCACTACACTAAGTAAACTCAGTTAGGCCCACATTGAATGTATGTAGTATATCCACGATGTCCTACTGTTTTTCCATTTATTTTAAGGGGTTTAGCCCCCAAATTAAAGCATATCAAAAGATCAAGTGGATCATACCACGGGAAACATTCGGCATAATGATTTCCACCGCTAAACCATAGTTGGCCGAATAATGATGTTTGTTTGTTATCAAACCTATTCATAAGATCATACAAAAATGGATTAATTGAAAACATAATTATAAGCTTGATCCAAAACTTCTGTGGCCCCTAAGAAATTATCAACATTAGAAGTTCAATTCAAAATTTCATGTGATGTGGTCCATTTGAACATTGGTTATGTTTAGATTTTTCGGCTCAAGCCACGAAATTATTTGTTAAGTTTACCCCGCTCATTTTCATGTTTGCCTTGCTGATTTTTTAGTTTGTCCAGCTAATTTTTTAGTTTTCCCCGCTGATTTTTCAATTTGTCGCGCTGATTTTCTAGTTTGCCCTGCTAATTTTCTAGTGTGCCCCACTAAGTTTCTAGTTTGCCCCGCTAAGTTTCTAGTTTGCCCCACTGATCTTCTAGTTTACCCTGCTGATCTTCTAGTTTTTCCGGCTGATTTTTCAGTTTACCCCACTGATTTTCCAGTATGCCCCGCTGAATTTAATGATTTGCCCTATTAAATCTCATGTTTCACCTACTAAATATCAAGTTTACCCCGATCAATTTCATATTTTTCCTACTGAATTTCATGTTTTTCCCGCTGAATTTAATGTCTCCCCGATTGAATTTCATGTTTGTCTCGTTCAATTTCATGTTTGTTCCACTGAATGTCTAGGTTCTCTCCCTCAATGTCTAGGTTCCATTCCACATATGGGGTTTTGGTGTATACATATTGCTATAAAAATGAAGGGGTATTACATAATCCGATGAACATGATGTATTACAAATAAAACATCATTGTGGGGCGTAGAAAGCGTAATCGAACTGCGTACTGAGTTAGTCAATACGCTCCCATTGTACTAAGTAAACTCAGTTGGGTCCACATTGAATGTATTTAGTATATCCACACCGTAAATCCGTTATTCCATTTATTTTAAGGGGTTTAGCCCCCAAATTGAAGCATATCAAATGATCAAGTGGATCATACCACGGGAAACAGTGGACATAATGATTTCCCCCCCTGAAACCATAGTCGATCCAACAGTGATGTTTGTTTGTTATCAAACCTATTCTTAAGATCATACAGTTATGGATTAATAGAAAACACAATTATAAGCTTAATCTAAAACTTCTGTGTCCCTTAAGAAATGATCAACATTAGAAGTTCAATTCAAAATTTCATGTGATGTGGTCCATTTGAATATTGGATATGTTTAGATTTTTCAGATCAAGCCACTAAATTATTTGTTATGTTTGCCCCACTCATTTTCTAATTTGCCCCGCTCATTTTCAAGTTTCCCCCGCTCATTTTTCGGTTTGCCCCACTGATTTTCTAGTTTGCCCCGCTAAGTTTCTAGTTTGTCCCGCTGATCTTCGAGTTTGCCCCGCTGATTTTTAGTTTCCCCCACTAATTTTTAAGTTTGCCCCACTGATTTTCCAGTTTGCCCCGCTGAATTTATTGATTTGCCCTGCTGAATATCATGTTTCCCCCGCTGAATATCAAGTTTACCCCGATCAATTTCATATTTTTCTGACTGAATTTCATGTTTTTCCTGCTGAATTTCATGTTTGTCCCACTGAATGTTTTGGTTCCCTCCCTCTATGTCTAGGTTCCCTTCCACATATGGGGTTTTGGTGTATACATATTGCGATGAAAACAGAGAGGTATTACATAATCCGATGAACATGATGTATTACAAATAAAACATCATTTTGGGGCATAGCAAGCGTAATCGGATTGCGTACTGAGTTAGTCAGTACGCTTCCATTATACTAAGTAAACTCAGTTGGGCCCACATTGAATGTATGTAGTATATCCATGCCATCCATCCATTTTTTCATTTATTTTAAAGGGTTTAGCCCCCAAATTGAAGCATATCAAAAGATCAAATGGATCATACCACGGGAAACAGTGAGCATAATGATTTCCACCGCTGAAACCATAGTCAACCCAACAGTGATGTTTGTGTGTTATCAAACCTATTCATAAGATCATACAGATATGGATTAATAGAAAACACAATTATAAGCTTGATCCAAAACTTTTGTGGCCCCTAAGAAATTATCAACATTAGAAGTTCAATTAAAAATTTCATGTGGTGTGTTCCATTTGAACATTGGATATGCTTAGATTTTTTGGCTCATGCCATAAAATTATTTGTTAAGTTTATCCCGATCATTTTCTAGTTTGCCTCGCTCATTTTCTAGTTTCTCCCGCTGATATTTCAGTTTGCCCGGCGAAATTTCTAGTTTGCCCCACTAATTTTCCAGTTTGCCCCACTGAGTTTCTAGTTTGCCCCGCTCATCTTTTAGTTTCCCCCGCTGATTGTTCAGTTTGCCCCACTGATTTTTCGGTTTGCCCCGCTGAATTTAATCATTTGCCCTGCTGAATCTCATGTTTCCCGCGCTGAATATCAAGTTTACCCCAATCAATTTCATATTTTTTCCACTGAATTTCATGTTTTCCCTGCTGAATTTATTGTCTCCCCCGCTGAATTTCATGTTTGTCCCGTTCAATTTCATGTTTGTCCCGCTGAATGTCTAGGTTCCCTCCTTCAATGTCTAGGTTCCCTTCCACATATGGGATTTTGGTGTATACATATTGCGATGAAAATGAAGGGGTATTACATAATTCGATGAACATGATGTATTACAAATAAAACATCATTATGGGGCATAGCAAGCGTAATCGGATTGTATACTGAGTTAGTCAATACGCTCCCATTGTACTAACTGAACTCAGTTGGGCCCACATTGAATGTATGTAGTATATCTACGTCGTCCATCCATTTTTCCTTTTATTTTAAGGGGTTTAGCCCCCAAATTGAAGCATATCAAAAGATCAAGTGGATCATACCATGGGAAACAGTGGGCATAATGATTTCCACAGCTGAAACCATAGTCAGCCCAACTGTCATGTTTATTTGTTATCAAACCTATTCATAAGATCATACAGATATGGATTAATAGAAAACACAATTATAAGCTTGATCCAAAACTTCTGTGGCCCCTAAGAAATGATCAACATTAGAAGTTCAATTCAAAATTTCATGTGGTGTTGTCCATTTGAACATTGAATATGTTTAGATTTTTCGGCTCAATTCACGAAATTATTTATTAAGTTGGCCCTGCTCATTTTCATGTTTGTCCCGCTTATTTCCTAGTTTGCCCTGCTGATTTTTTAGTTTTCCCCGCTGATTTTTTAGTTTGTCCCACTGAGTTTCTAGTTTGCCTCCCTGATTTTCCAGTTTGCCCTGCTGATTTTAATGATTTTCCCTACTAAATCTCATATTTCCCCCGTTGAATATCAAGTTTACCCCGATCAATTTCATGTTTTTCCCACTGAATTTCATGTTTTTTTCGCTGCATTTCATGTTTGTCTCGTTCAATTTCATGTTTGTCCCGCTGAATATCTAGGTTCCCTTCCACATATGGGGTTTTAGTGTATACATATTGCGATGAAAACGGAGGGGTATTACATAATCCGATGAACGTGATGTATTACAAATAAAACATCATTGTGGGGTGTAGCAAGCGTAATCGAATTGTGTACTGAGTTAGTCAGTATGCTCACATTGTACTAAGTAAATTCAGTTGGGCCCACATTGAATGTATGTAGTATATCCACGTCGTCCATCTGTTTTCCATTTATTTTAAGGGGTTTAGCCCTCGAATTGAAGCATATCAAAAGATCAAGTGGATCATACCATGGGAAACAGTGGGCATAATGATTTCCTCCGTTGAAACCATAGTCGGCCCAACAGTGATGTTTATTTTTTTTCAAACCTTTTCATAAGATCATACATATATGGTTTAATAGAAAACACAATTAGAAGCTTGATCCAAAACTTCTGTGTCTCCTAAGAAATGATTGTCATTATAAGTTCAATTCAAAATTTCATGTGGTGTGTACCATTTAAACATTGGATATGTTTAGTTTATTCTGCTCAAGCCACGAAATTAGTTGTTAAGTTTGCCCCGCTCATTTTCATGTTTGCCTCACTCATTTTCTAGTTTCCCCCGCTAACTTTTTTATTTGCCCTGCTGATTTTCTAGTTTGCCCCGCTAATTTTCAAATTTTTCCTGCTGATTCTCTAGTTTCTCCAACTGATTTCCTAGTTTTCCCCCTTGATTTCCCAGTTTGCCCCACTGATTTTTCAGTTTGCCCCGTTGATTTTAATGATTTGCCCTATTGAATCTGTAGTTTGCCCTAGTGATTATCTAGTTTGCCCTCTTCAATTTCATGTTTACCCCGTTGAAATTCAAGTTTGTGCTGCCAAATTTTATATTTTCGTAACAGGGTTTAGGCATGCTTCTTTGAAGATGGCAACTCTCTTCAAGAAGAAAATGTGACCAATTAACCAACTATAAAACTAGTTGCAAATAACATCTTCTTGTTGGTACTCCCACTATAAATGTTCACTAATCTGGGCAACATTGAACTTGGTAAAATGTCCAGCTTACCCTGTTCAATTTCCAATTTCTTGTTAGCTCCGATCAATGTATAGCTTATGTTGATAATTTGTCTCTGTACAATTTTCGGTATTTCCCTACTCAATTTTTATTTATATTTCATATGAAGCTTGTTCAAATTAATGAAATGATACATTGTTTTCAATTATGTCTGATTTTGTACACTATGTTTATCTTGTGAATTTTATGTTTGATATGTTTTTCGATTCATCTCTGCAGGCGACGAATATTCTACCGTAATCTCCAACCCAACATCTAGGTGTACACTGACATGGTAGTTTGACAATGTGAAGGGTGGAGTGGAAAAGCATGATAGTCACCTAAATCTGTTTAAGCAATCCCCTTTCTCGTTTCTATTGCACGTTGCATCCTTTAGATTTATAGGGGCTATATTTCATGTTCTTTTATTAAGATACAAAGGTGATTCAATATTTGAGATCAAGAGGAGGCGATTGCAGTTTTTGAAGATAAACTTCGCCCTCATTACCGATCTTAAGAATATAGATCTTACTGTACTGAAGAATCGTTGCACTACGAATACACTAAGAGACAAATACTTCAAAGAATATCTAGTCTTAAAGAAGCACCTAATGAATGTGTTTGAGAGATTAGTTGACACCAATAAGCATGAGAACGTCTTGAAGGTTACCCTACTTCTAGTTGTAGAGTGCTTTTTTAGAGAAACCGAACCGAAAACCATATGCAACTTGGATTATATTCACCTGGTGGACTCATTAGATGATTTCTATATGTATCCCTAGGGTAGTCTGGGATACTATACAATGTCGCAAGGAATCGAATCTGTCGTTGCCGCTTCAAGTTCCCCTCAGTACACTATATGTGGTTGCGTCCTTCCCCTACAAGTAAGAACACCTTTTATTTTCTATATGTTTTCCCTCTATAGTTAATTTTAGATTTTTAACTATATACAATTTCATTTTAACAGGTATGGGCAGCAGAAACATTTTTGGCCCTACAAGTGTGTTGTTTTGTATGTTCCCCCATCAAATTCCACGCTTCATTCAATACTGAGGCTGAAAATGTTGGAGGTATAATAGAATAAATGCTATTTTCAAGAGTAAAGCTGTAAGTTTATTTACATATCTCCGGCATTTACTTTGCTTAAGTTGATATATACGCTTAATTATTTAACATAACTCTTTGTTCTTTTCCAGACATCAGTAGTAATGAAATTAGAACCAACACTACGAGAATGGAAAACAGATGCGGTTCGCTCAGTGCGTGACAGTTTTCAGGTGAGATGTCATGAAAAATGAACTATAATTTTTTGCCATTGTAAAGTTATCCTTACTCTTGTATATCTATCTATATATCTTATAGCTCACTGAGACCAAGAAAGATGATGATGATGATAAGGGTAATGAGACTGATCATGAGGAGGATGAGGAGTCAGATGATAACGATGAGAAAGGCATGAAGGGAGAGGGATCGAGGGGGGGTATTGTGAAGAATGTTATTTTTATGGAGGAATTTCGGATTGAGAGGGAAGAGTTGAAGAAGGAGAGAGAAGAATTGAAGAAGGAGAGGGACGAATTGAGAAAAGAGAGGGAAGAGATGAGAAGGAAAGAAGCAATGTTTGCTAAGAGGGAGAGGTTGCTGAATGAGAAAGAACAATTGAAGAAGGAGAAGGATTTATTTTTTGAGGACAAAGAAAAATTAGCGAATGAGAGGAAGGAGTTTATTAAGGAGAATGAATGTAGTCGTACACAGAGGGGACGTTTTGTAATGGAGGAGGAGGGTGAGGAGTTGAGGAAGAGAGGGGAAGTAAATGATATTGAAGATAAAGAACTTTGACATGGGGACCTAGCGTGCAATCGTCTAGTAATGTCAAAGGTAATGTATTGAATGCATCCACTTCTTATCTTGTTTATGAAAAGAGAACCAAAAGGATACCGAAGTTGTCATATTACAAGATTTCTCCATACTTGTCCCTGTCTGCGTTCGATACAACCCCTGTGGCGGTTCCCGAACTCGAGCAAGTAACAGCTTTTGCAACTTCTTCGATACCATTTCCTCTACAGATGAATCCTTTCAGGATACTATCCACACAGGAGGTGAAAGAGGCAGAGGACTGGTATGAAGCAAATAAGGCCATAGCAGTGGGGAAATGGTTCGGTACAATATGGCTGAAGGATGCGTGGGTTGATAGCGAGGTAAGCATTACTAATTTATTCTCTATATGCATTGATTAACATATAATTATGTGTTATATTAATGTATGACTAAATCATACTATCCTATTGATTAGGCTATCGACACATACATCGAGTTCCTTAAAAAAAGGCATAACGACCTTTCAATAGCATATCCTCAGGATTACAAGTTCTGTCCTACGTATTTTATGGTAACTGTTTATTGCGATAATTTGTAATCTGTTTGAAAATTTAATTTTCTTACATGTATTGAATTTTCATCATGTTTGTAATAGCAAAGACTTGAGGGGTGTTTTCCTATTTTGATTGTATACCGGACCTCCAAATCGGCGTAAGAACGGGCCGAGCTATTAGATCAGATGAGTATGGCCTACGTAATTGCCAAGCAGCGAGATAAACTATACGCCAAAGCAATTTGGTGTTATGAATGGGTAATGCACTTGTCACAGAACATCATCTCTTACTGTTATGTCTTCTATCATGTTTGACTAATACATTATTTTATGAATCATGAACAGGTCTATGCACTCATAAATTATAAAAATTTACATTGGTTTCTGCTAGTCATCTATCCTAGAGCAAGATAAATTGTTGTTGTGGATAGTTTGTGCACAAATTTATTGTCGAAGTACAAGCAAAATATGAAGAAGATGACTGATGCACTCCCCATTCTCTTTCATGCCACTGGAGACAGCACTGTGCTTGAAGGGAAGAAGTGGACTGTCAGAGTCGATGAATATGTGCCGAAGCAGGACAATGGTTATGATTTGGTATATTCGTAATCAAATACATCAACATTTTGTATAGCGATCTCACCTTGGCGGGAATAGACATGTAAAAATTCATCGCCGATTGGAGGAAGTCAATAACATATGATTGCTTGTCTCTAGTTTGTAGATAATATTTGTCCAGGGCATGGGATAAATTTTGGAAAGATGTTGTAAACATTGTATTATATACATCGTTGAATATACATTGTTAGTTATGATGTATAGCATACTTCATAAGTTTTGATATATAGTATACTTTGTAATTTTGGTGGATAGCATACTTCAAAATTTTTTTGCATATTCGCCAGAATTGTAAGTTATGATGTGTAACATACTTTGTAATTTTGGTGGATGATGAAATGAACTTTATACTTTGTCCCACTATATTTTCAGTTTGTCTCGCTATGCCCGTCAATCAAGTTCAATGTATATGGAACTCAATGCTTGAGATTGGCCCGCTCATTTTCATGCTTGCCCCGCTCATTTTCTAGTTTTCCCCGCTTATATTTCAGTTTGCCCTGCTGATTTTCATGTTTCCCCTGTTGATTTTCTATTGTCCCTCGCTGATTTTCATGTTTGCCCCGCTGATTTTCTAGTCTCTCCACTAATTTTTTAGTTTGCCCCGCTGTTTTTCTAATGTCTCCCGCTCATTTTCATGTTTGCTCCGCTCATTTTCATGTCTCCCCCGCTGATTTTCTAGTTTTCCCTGCTCATTTTCATAATTTGCCCTGCTCATTTTCTAGTTTGCCCCGCTGATTTTATAGTTTCCCCCGCTAATTTTATAGTGTTCCCCGCTCATTTTCACGTTTTCCCCGCTGTTTGTTTATTACCTCTCCTTCAACAATAACATCAACAACTCCAAAAGAACTTTCAACATTTCTTGCATACGAAGTCCAGTTTTATACGAACTTTTCTTGCATACGAACTTTCAACATTTCCTGCATTGTACCCTAAACTAGGGTTTGATAGTTAATAGCATGTCATTCTAACTAATGAACTGAATCAAGAGAGTGCATGGAGACCATTTATGTCTGATACTCTGCATGAAACAAGGATCTGACCAGGGAAATCAAAAGCCTGTTGATGAGTTACTTGAAGGAATGATAAGTCATCCCTTGAATTAAGATGTAACTGTGTGAAGGTGTTGAGTTGTTATGTTTCTTCAACGAGTCTTTTGGCCATAACATCTGCATTCTAATATTCTATTTCAACACGTAATCGGATGATTTCTTCAACTTTTTTTAAAAAAAAACGAATGAGAACCTTGAAGGAAAGACTCCCACACCGTTTTCCCATCAGCAGCCACAGAAATCTTGTCTACTAATGATTGATTCAGGCATTCAATGAGCTAATACAACTTAGGTTCCTCAACAAGTTCACAATCCACATTGCTCATGCCCTCCGATAATTGCAAAAAGCAGAAAGTTAGATCAGACAATGTCGCACCAACATCCAGGTAAAGGAGAGGAGCTCATTTCTACCTAATGGTCCAAGCTCAATCACGAATTTCAAGCCAGATCATCAATTAATGTTTTTGAATCTACAAATCTTTTTTCTCCAAGTTACCTAACACTACATCTGATAATCTACATGTCTACACATGTAAGAGGCCCTTTTATAATTCTACAGCAATGAACTGATCTCAGTTCACCACTACTCCAATGTACAGTTTGCAATATCAGTGAAAAATGAATCAGACAATTCAACTAATGGCCCTTACTATTGTGGACAAGCACATTGAATGAAAACCTAAGAAACTACATAAGTTGGCATGGTCCATCTTCAATATTGGCTCATCAAATCAATAGGATGGATCATTGAAACATGGGACCCACTTGAAAAGTGAAAACCCAAGAAACTACACATCCTCAGCTCAAGGAACGAGTAATTTCGTGCAGGCAAAGACAAAAAGGCACCATAGCTGGATAATGAACGGGTGTTCTTGCATGTCAAACTGCTCTATCTAAAACTGATTGTATTCACAGATCGAAATTCAGTTATCTCTGCAATTGAAATAGAAGCATCCATGGAGTATGCCAGTTGGGTTCACCTGAGAAACTTCCAATCCACCTCGAATGCTAGTTTAAATTCATTTCACGCAACTCAAGCGAACCCTGAAATGAGGCTCAAAATTTCCCATGGTTCTAGGTGGATAGCCATCTCACAAACAAACCCCTCGATTTCTTGACACCCAGCACATGTCCCCATCAAAATCACTATTCTCCATGTCATCTGCCAATGATTGCAGCCCTTTAGTTGGAAAGAAAATAACATATTAAGAATTTCCAATGACATTCTCCAGATATGTATGATTCATAACTAGTTACACTATTTTATAAGGATAGTCCAATTGATCAAGTGAGAACTTAAAACCTGAATCTGAAATTTGTAGTTAAAAAACTTATTTGATAGTTATGGCTGAAGTCTAAAGACCGAATCTGAAATCTGAAGCCTAAATATGAATTCTAAAGACCGAATCTGAAATTTGATGCCTGAATCTGATATCTAAAGCCTGAATCTGAAATTTGAAGTTAAAAAAGCTTGTTTGATAATTATGGCTAAATTCTAAAAACTGAATCTGAAATCTGAAGCCAAAGTCTAAATTCTAAAGACCGAATCTAAAATTTGAAGCCTGAATCTAAAATCTAAAGACCGAATCTGAAATCTGAAGCTTAAATCTGAATTCTAAATACCGAATCTGAAAATTGAAGCCTAATTCTGAAATCTTGGTAAATGTAATATATTTCCAATGACATTCTCCGAAACTGTCATGCATACATACACCACATGTGCCAACGTACATCACGGAGTCATTAAGAAACTGCTGAGGAGTCTGGCTCAGTTCAGACTCAACTCATCGAGCTAACTCGCCTACTCAGTCAACACAACAAAACTCACTCGACTCGGAATGTCTCAACAATTCGAACTTTTAGAGTAAATAGTCAATTGTCCTGCAATTCATTTTCTATAGGCCACATGGAACGAAAGAGTAGACTAAATAATATCTTCTATAAGATGTTGGATCTGCTGCAGCTCTTGAAATGATTTTAAATGTAATCCAAGCTTTCACCTTGGATTTCAAATCCCTGGTGCCAAACAACCCCTGATGGCATTTATATATTTTTGAGACTCTGGTGAAGTTTAAAATAAACAATTCTCATTCAACGATTTGACTAACTAATGCGAGAGTGAAAATAAACTAATCACCTACTAAATTCATAGTTAAGATGACCATTAAATACAATCAATTATATAGAAAGATCTTAATGGACCATCACATATTCTATAGTTATTCCTCTCAATTTGTCTTCTTCTTCTTCTTCTCTTTTTTTTTTCTTTTTCTTTTAAAAAAAATGCTTATGCACAAAGAGAGTTTCTGTAAAATGGATGGATCAAGAAGAGAACATGATTTTAGTGCTACAATACAACTCATAGTTTATTAGTGAAATTAAAAAAAAAAAAGAAAAAAGAAAAAAAAATAAAACATTTAAATAAAGGAAAATTCCTTTGGGACACCTCCATAGTAGGTGATTAGGGAAATTAAAGTCTTATTTAGGTACGTTTTCCTTGGCTAGTTGCTAAAAAATACAAGCAATAAAAACAAGGACGGAATTTATTCACCCTCGTATCAATCCCTAGTGGTACAATACAACTCCAACTTCTCCACCCTAATAAAATTTCAAATACTCCCAAAAAGGATAGAATTTATTCATCTTCGTATCGATCACTAGTGGGGATGGCTAACATGGAGGGTGTGTACTGACACGGGTGTGTACAACAAGCTAACCGAAATAAAAAAAATAAAAAACTACACAAAATAAAATTACAAATATGTATGTAACGTCGATTATATCGACATATCATAGATGTCATCGTCGTAAGTTATAGATATGATCGACATATCATAGATATAATCAACGTAAGTTATCGATTATATCGACAATGTGTCGATAATATTGAAACTGGCTGACAATTGTCCAGCAAGCATCAATGAATTCTCATATAATGTCGATATATCGAGACTTTATCGATATATCGATAGATCGATATATCGACAAGTTATGGATAATATCGAATTATGGCTGTTAATGTCCAGTAATCAACCCCTCAAATTTCATATTTTGTCGATATATCGACAAGTTATCGATTATATTGACGATGACGATGGATACATTGACTACATGTCAATGATATATACGTATAAAGCAACCATGTATGTAAAGTCGATTATATCAACATATCATCGATATCATTGCCGTAAGTTATTGATTCAATCGACATATCATAGATATAACCGACATAAGTCATCGATTATATCAACACTTTGTCAATAATATCAAAACTGGAATACAATTGTCCAGCAAGCGTCGATGACTTTTCATGTAATGTCGATATATCGATAGTTTGTCGATATATCGATAGATCGATATATTGATATATCGATAGGTTGTGGATAATATCAAGTCATGGCTGTTATTATCCAGTGACAAATGCCTAAAATTCAATGTTTTAGTAATATATTTGGTGCTGAGTTCGATTGAATCGAGTTAGACCTGGTTTGGTCTGGGTTAGCCTAGGAAAGAAAGAAAGAAAGAAAAGAAGAAGAAGAAAAAAAAAAAAAAAAGAGGAAGGAGAAGAATGAAGAAAACAAGGAGAAGGAAGGTAAAAAAGCAATGAGACTTTGACTTGCTATGTCAACTCAACTGAGTCAAATCATCGAGTCAAGCTACCGAATCGTAATTTAACTCTCTATTCCCAAATCAGATTATTTTGAATTACCATTAGTTTCATTACCATAATTGTACCAATTATTAGGCATGAATAGCCTTTAGTAAATTATCCATACTGATATTAAAAAATTATCATTATTAGGCATGAATAGCCTTTAGTAAACTCTCCATACCGATATTAAAAAATTATCATTATTAAATATTAGTATTTTATTTTATCATTATTAAATATTATTATTAATGTTAGAACATACTATGTATTTTCATCACAATGATTATTAGTGTCACATTAGCTAATGTTAAGTATATTATTAAGATTAATAGTTATTTTGAAATCATTAGTATTATTAGCATTATGATTGACTGTAAATCAATTAGCATCCAAATCCTAAAATCTAAGCCTAGAACTAAACTCTAGGATAAAAACCTAGTTCTACATCAAAATCCTAAAAATAAGTAATCCAAACCTTAGGTTATAATCTAGACCATAGATAGTTTTGTAGAACTTGATCTAACCGTACAAGTTCATAAATTGTGGTAGGATTCGACTCCAAGGGCGCATGCACCATCTAACGACAATGTAGGTGGTTTGAAATATAAGGTGATGACTTTTCCCCTTAAGCTTTCCATTTCTAAATTAGTTTAAGTAATAGTCTTTAATTGATTCACAGATGTTATCTCATAGCATGCGATCTTGTATCAATTCTTAATGCATGGCTTATACTTAAATTTATTGACAATTGTGAACCATGATTTCATACAATAACTTCTTACATGATGGTTTTTATTTGAATTCCAATTGATAATTCTTATCATGACTTATTGCGATTGTTATAAATTGACTTATGCCTGACGTGCCATAACTATATACTTTCTCATGGATTGTTGTAAGTCACTTATGGATCACTATTCACTACATTTTCTTGTGGGTAATTCCTCATGTGTATGTGAACCCATACTTAGGATGTAACAAGATGGGTTGCGGTAAGAAATAGGCCCTCGATTTAGAGGTTATTTGAGATATGGAACATTAATGTGAGATTTACCATCTATAGGGCATACGGCTTGAGTGGCTTGGAAATGATCACTTTTAACCGCTTTGATTTAGCCTCGCTTGACCCTTTTTGCCGATTGATTTGATGTTCCGTGTACCCTTTTTGCCACTGCGATTTGACATTTGTCTCATGTTTTGAGTTTGCCCGACATGGCTTTGATGGCCTATAACATGCGATGGTAATTCCTACTTATTGAATTTGATTAGCCACTGGTCGACAGGCATCCATTAAGCATCCTAAGATAGGGGAATCTCATGAGCCGAGGATGGTAGTCATGACACACTATGCCTGAGCTGTCGGCATACGCTGGGTGACGAGCCCCCCATAGTGACTATTGAGTTCCTTAAATTGACCAGTTATAATTGGAATAATAATGGTTTGGCTAATCATGTATTAATAGCATAATGACGATGATGAGTGGCTAATTCTGAATGATATAGCACGTGCCCTTAGGCTTAGTGGGGTATCATTTCACTAGCTCCCAGACCATTGACTATCAATCTATTTTGATGACTTAGCACCATGCTGTACGAGATATGCTACGTTGGTGACCAGTCTTTTACATGGGTGACGAGCCCAAGTCTGACTGGATGAACATCCCCAGGTCGATGTGCATTCACACATCCATGCATTTAAAAAGACTGCATCATGTATTATTTTGATTATCTTATTATTTTTAACTATGCTTAGTTAAGACGGTGGTGTGTAATCTTGAGGGAAATTCACACCGAGTCGGTCACTCATCCATCAAATATATAACTATACAGGTAACACAGGTGGCTTAAGTGATATTCAGGCTCAGACTGATGAGGAGCCGGGTGTAATTGTCAAGAATGCATTGTTGTACCTGCCTAGAAAAGTTGCACGAACGTTCGGCGTACGTTTAAATGCATTTAATATCTCTCATATATTAAATTATGTAAATCTTGTATTTATTTATATCGAGACATTAGTTTGTATAAGTCATCATGGACAGCCTCTTGTAAATTCTAAATGTAAATGTGAATTTTCCTTTATGTTGATTTGTCCATTTTATGTTAAACTGCTAACTCTGAAAGATAAAGAAAAATATATAAAATTTGGCTCTCTTTAGGTTAACACTTGGGTTTTTGGGAAAATGAGTCGTATACTCGGGTCCTGAAAACACGGGGTGTTACATACGTGTTCTAATGGCCTTCAGTACTGCTTCTCTCCCTAAAGACATGAGAGAAGATCCTGATCATAACACCTCGAAAGAAGAAGTGTCATCCTCCAATGAAGCAAAGAAGAAAATAAAGGAGATGATGATTTGCAAGATGCCTTCAACTGGCTTTGCACTAAAAGTATAAAACTTAGAAAGAAGCAATGTTTTGTTAAGCCAGAAAATAATCAATTGGCTGACCAATTAGAAATAGTAAAATATGAAAATCTCTCCCCCATTTAGTTAAAGGAAAATCTTGAGTATGATCTTGAGGTGATTTGAGGGAGATATATTGGTCTTGAATTTGAACTTGATACAGTAAATTTTGAAAATTAAGACCTAAAACTTCAAGTCAACCAACTTGAATCATTTCTTTTTGAAACTAAGGTTACCCAAGTAGAATTCCAACCAAGAAAATATTTAGATATGGGTAAGTCTTTTGGGGACAAGAGAGTTCTTAGAAACAATAGAATCTTCTTGTTACAACCTTTATCCCGGTGGTCCAAAAGGACTTTATAGCTTAAGGGAATACAGCTAGAGCCTCTCCTGTGTGTCATGCGTGTGGAGACATAGGACATATGAAATTTGAATACTTAGCTTTTGAAAACCTACAATCCACCTTAGTCCTGAACCACACCTTAGTCCCGAACCATATAAGTGAATTTATTGCGACTGAAAAATTAACACACCCTAGAAGATCACCTGAGAAGAAGAAGTTCCTAACCCCTCAAAAAATAAACAATTATATGAGAGAGTTGATTAAACAAATTGCCCTTCTGAATGAAAAATAAAGAAAATGCTTAGTTGGGGTAACAACACCAAGGGTAAGAACCAAATAGGAAAATCCCCTCCAAGTATAAATATCCAAATAGGATTTTACCTAAGCGAGATTTTACCTAAGCAAGATTTTACCTAAGCGAGACAAATTTAAGAAAGAATTACGCTCTCCCAATGACAATTCAGGTCCTAGAAAATTCACACCCCGGTAGGTTGTGAAGAGGGATAGGTGGCCCTAGAAGGTCCATGTGCACTTATAAGTAAATTTGTGGATTATGGCCTCATTTTCATTTAGATTAGTTTATCTTTAACTTGCTTCATTTTTATTATATGTTTCACTAAACTATTTTGGCCATGGTTGATTATAGGTAAATCTTTAACATGATAATATTCTGCTTGCTTCATGATTTTAATGTATATACATCCTTCTTACATTCCTTTGTCAGTTATGCTTATAGGTATAATTTTGATTCATTAAGTTTTTTGTAATCCTGTGCTTAATTAGTATATTTATTAAATTAGCTCTTTGTCAACTGCTAACAAAAAAGGGGAGAGCAAGTCCTACCAAAACAAGTTTAATTCTATTTTGCAAGTTCTCATTGTTGTAGGGATTTGACAGACTAAGGGGGGAGAAATTTATGGAGAGTATTGAAGCAGTGTTTACATTTCGAGTCCTGTAATTGAATTTGTAAATCTTTATAATATTTGACATGTGACTTTTAAGATATTTGGATTATCATTGGTCTGGACCATGACAGGGTCTAGGTTAGGTTTTGTCATGTAATTGATAAATGGGGGATTATTAGTGCACTTGTTTGTCAATCATATGAGTTAGTGTGTCAGTAAGTTGATTGAGCTCTTGAAAGTTGAAGACTAAAGACACATGAAGACATGGAGTGTCAATGAGTAAAGGAACATGTAAATTGAGGTGCCTTGCTGACCCTAACTTTAGACTCATTAGGTCCAAAACAATCTTAGCCTCTAAATGATCCATTCTCCAATCGGTAAACTTTTGTTTGATCATCCCATAGGCTTAGGACCTTAATTTAATTATGCTAAGATAAGCTTAAGTGGTTCAGAGCTGTAACACCCTGAAAATCGGGGGTCATATATAAACTCAACTCCCGAGTTCCAGACCGTCACTTATGCAACAAAAATGATTATGATTCAATGTTGTCTGAGTTAAAGCAATCACATGAGTAAAAATATACCAAGACTGCAATTCATACTTCAGATCCAGTGATAAAAGCAAGCGGAAGACTAAAGAGTATATATATCACTGTATGGTAAAACAAAGTAGATCTCAACTGTCACTAAAGTATGAATATATCACTGAGTCTCATATACATGTAAATGATAGAAATAAATGTCCAAAAGAGTCCCACTATGAAGTCCCGTCAACCCAGGTCGCCTAAGCAAAGCCATCATGGTACTGCATGTATGAGAACTCGTCCTGGTCCTCATCAAAGTCTGGCTCTGCCTCCTGGATCTCAGCATCACCTGCATCTACAACAGGGTCTGGTGGGTGTTGCAAACACCATCCCGAAACGTGGGAATGAGTAGCTAACTCAGTGGAATAATAGAGCAAGGATTTACATGTTCTCAAATCAATCATGCGATAATAGTAAAGCAGTAAATCAAACAATCCTAATACTGTTGTTAATGCAATATGACATGACGTGATGTATGCCCTCACCGATGATCTCCCTCATACGGCACCATCTTACGACCGCGGCATGCAATCGTCCCTCTAGTGCTCCACATCTTCCAAGTACATGCAATGTTATGGTGATATGATTTTCGAGTTGTTATTAGTCCATTCAAACAGCAGGATTGGGAAACTAAGGTACTTCCCTTGTATCAATCCCAACACAGATCCTGTCTAGGGTCGTCACTCCTAGTAATCTCATACGATGTATATTTTGTAGGTCGCTGCAAGGGCTGTCAGGGCTATTGCTCGCACTCGTTGCACCGCTCCCCCATCACCTTATCAATACAGGCCTACTATACTCTCTGCTACTGAAGGGTCGTCGCCTCCCGTAGACTCAGAATACGCTCGCGGTCACTACAAAGGACTCGTCGCCTGATCAGTGTAGGCCGACAGTAAGAATATAGTGTCTCATACCACCATAATCTGCTCACGAGACTAGGTGCTCACTGGTCACTACGGGGAGGTTTGTGGCCCCAGCGTAGGCCGACAGCTCGACCACGGTGTCCCATACCACCATGCCCAGCTCATGAGTCTTCATGGATCAAGGTACCATGGTTAACAGGGTTTACAATGGTAAGTTCAGTACCCTAGGTTCAAGCAGTTATGACTCATGCAGGGTGAACATACATCGGCCAGTCGGGTTACTTGACGGGCTCGACTAGCGCGATCGCATCTCAAGTCGAACGACATGAAATGCGTAAAACACTTCGCGTGGCCTAACCACTGCCGCCAACTCCAAACACGACTCGCGTTCATCGACGCGTCGTTCGTGGCCAAGACCAGCCAACCACGAATTCGCTCGGTTACCGACTGCCTGGACTAAATATAGTCCCAAACACATATGAATTCACATTAGCAATTTATGTAGGAGTACTGGAATTGAAATACAATCATGTGAGCATATTAACACATGTTATAACATACAACTTAGGCAAATCTTCAAGTACATACATTTTATGCATATAATGGAATCATGCATATAGTCAACATGTAGGAAATCATTTACGTCAGCATATTAATTGAGAAATCAGTCTCAAACTAATTCATAACATCATTTAATTCAATACATACTAATACAAGCATTTATACAAACACATACACTACACACTTAAGTCTACATATAGTATGTCGACCCGAAGTGCGCAATTTGGTGAATCTCTTCGCCAAACTGATTATGCACGTATTCCTAACTTTCTAATGCGACAACAAACCATGTCAATCACATCAGAAAAATATGAATGAAATCAGCACTTCCTACAAATGACTAAAATGCCCTAAATCTCATATTCTTCGTTAATTTACGAAACAGGAAACAGATAGCACATTGTACATGTCAAACGGCGATGCCGTCAATAATCTACTATTAAATGTCATTGAAAGCTTTGGAAACAGTCAATCAAAGTGTCTAAAATCCGCACCTTATCTCTTATGGATGTGTCGTTTCAAACGAAGCGTACACGCTTCGTATACGGCGATAAGAGAACCTGTTTTACAAGATCTATTGGTTAAAAAGCTATGGATCCTAGTGAAGCTTAAATCAGCAACTTCTAGGGTTGTTTCATACCTGAAAATGTGGAAGAATCACCATCTTGGTGATCAGGAGATGTTGCTACAGCACGTGCAACAGGTGGCACGAAGACGAGAAAAATCTCTTCTACTCTCTCTCACAAACTCTCACCTTTTCTCTCTCAAATTAGGGTTTCTCTCAAATTCGGATGGGAGAGAGGAGTGAGGGTTTCAATCCCTTTTATAAGCCCAAAAATGCCGAAAATAGGCTCCGATACAAGGTTCACTTAGTGCATATCCAAATCGGGGCTTTTTCGGTCTAAAAGATGCTTTCTGGTGGTCCCCTGGTCGAATGCGATTGGACTTAAGCTCATGCGTACCAGATCTAGCACGTATTAAGTTTTCAGTCCGGCAGGGTTCGCAGATCGCACGTGGCGGTCCAGTTTCAGTTCAACGGTCACCGCACGTAGATCAGGGCTGAAAGTCTCATGATATGAAATAGAAATTTTTCCTAGTCCGAGGGTGTAATTTGGCTGAATTCTGACGGTCAGAATGCTTAATACTGACGCGTCAAGTCGTGTGCCAGATTTGAATTTGAAATTCCAATTCTATCCCTATTCGCACTCCCTTCAGTCCGGGCTCAATGAAATAGCCTATGATTATCGGTTGGACTTGATTTTCAAAATGATTGTCAAGTCCAACTAGGCGGTTCTAACGGTCTAAGATAGGAAGTATCGGACTTTCGACGCACGGGCTAGATCCAATATAAAATTTCAAAGTGGTCCAGAGAACAAACCTGCTTAGAGTTTGATCCGAGGTTATAAAGTATTATAGAGTCATTCATTCTACTCGATTTGGGTCTTATAGAACGTATTTAAAGTGATCAGGGACTATTTCCCAGCTACTCTAGCGTCGCGCTAGCTAACTTACGCTTAATTTCCATAGGAATTAATCCTAAGTGGTTTCTTTGGCTATGGAATTGGGTTCTGAGCGATTTTCCAGGTGTTTTAGTTGACCCACTGCCTAAGAACGTCAAATCCCAGATTGGCCAAAATCCGGCGTATTACAAGAGCTATTATAAATTAAAAGCCCAAATAGCAGAACTCTTAGCATATTTGAGTGGATATCGATCTTATCGACAGACCATCGATAGGACTCGATAGTATTGAAGAGTATTCTTGATACAATCGAAAATGATTGAAACAGTCCAGTGGCAAAACTACCTAAATCACCAGTTCTTCGATCCTATCAAAGGCTAGTTCAATCCTATCAAAAGAGTTGTTCTTTGCCCATTTTATAGTCATTGCAAACCTTTTTCTATATATTGGGCATTTGACCCTCGGGCTTGATGATGGGTTTTTGGTAGAATTAGAGCCTAGGTATTTCCACACTTCATATCATTCTCCTATACTCCATACCAAAGAATTTCATGTCATCTTCTATGTGATTAATCACTTTAATGAGCATTCCAAGCTCCATAATAAAGGTGTACATGAACTCTCCCTTTTTTTAGAGATTAGAACAAACTTATAAGTAAATCCTTATCTAAACATTATCTAGAACACCCATCTAGATGAATCTCCAATTAAAACCAATTATCCCATAGTCGTAGGAGATTTAGCATCTCTCCCATTACCTTATTATCTCAATAGGAATATTATTTCTGGTAGTCGATTCAAGGAAGTGAAAGAAGATAGACTTCATAGATCGGGGGAGCATAAGAGAAATAGATTCAAGAATGAAGAAGTATATCTACAAAGGCACAACAATGGGGCTCAATTCAACCAAATAAGGGTTATTGTTTAGAGTTCATGGTATACTCTTTTCCTGTGTAGAATTGAGTATAGAGTTTATAACCCAAACTCAAATTCACTGGACACGGGTGTGTACATATTAGTCTCCATGGGAGCCTCCGGTGAGATTGTATGTAGGTCTTTGAAAGTTGAAGGAGTACCACGGTAGATAAGTTGGCTAAGCATCAAAATAAATGGCCAAGCCCACAAAAGAAAAAAAAAATACCACTATGAGTAAGACAAGGTCCTAATGTTAAAAGGGTTAATCCGCTTTGACGATAAAGAAGGATCCAGTTGCATGCTATTGTGTCTGGAGGTCAGCGATGAATGAGGATCCAATTCTGGCCAGATTTATTATACAGGATGATTCGATCGCAAAGGCTTTAGTTGGCAGATGGAGACGATAGAAAAGCCGTAAGAAAAAGGATCTATTTTTATTAGATTTGAACAAGGTGCTAGATTTAGGAGGAGCACTAGATTGGTGTCGTTTTTACAGAAGAAGGGTTGTAGGTGTTGCTAGATTTATGGTGGTGGTGCTGGTGGTGGTGGTGGGGAGATATGGTAAATGCTAAGATAGGGTTTTCAACATCGGTAAATGTTGGGTTCAAAGATGGGTTATGGTGTAATGCAACGGCCATTGAAGAAAAACAAAATTGATGGAGCGGGCTGTTATGATGGATTTCTATAGCGGTGATGATGACTTGCTGTGAGATGTTATGGTAAATGTGCTGAAACTATAATAATGAAAACGAAAAGTATTTAAATATAATGTAATGGAATAAAGGAACCCCACACTTGTAGGGGCTACTTGATTTGTTTTTAATTATGCGTGCATGCCAAAATCAATACAATGGCTCAATCTAAACTAATCAACTTTGACCCCAAGTGCTAAAATAAGCAAATAGACCTAATATGATCCTATACGACTAGATTTTGAGAGGATAGCTTGCTTACTTAGCCACTTGCAGAATTTGATAACATCAGGTAATAATTAGATGGTGGGATTCTTCCTTTGAAGATGAGTTACTTTGTGCCTTCCGCAAGAAAGGACTTTTAGAATATCAGTGCAAATCAAATAAAAAGGAAAAAACTCATAATTAATCACTAAGAGCAACTGTAAGAATGTGTTTCTTGAAAGAACTGCTTAATATTGGATAAAGAAGAAATCCAATGTATAAGCGTAGACCTGGATTACAACTAAAAATTATAGCTAAGAATTACCGCCACTAGATTATCGCTACTCTTAGTATAAGTTAAGATAGAGGAAATTTATAAGTTTGATTATTGATTTGTTGGTTTTGAGATTTGATGTTTATTTTTTTCCATCACATTCCTCTATTATTTATAGAGTTCTGCTATAGCTTGTTCTTTTAGATCTTCTTTCATTATTGCAATGATTACAATAGTCGAAAGGTTTCTCTCTATATCCTTCTCTTGTTATGTTTCTCTTTTGCAACCTTTTCTTTTCCAAACGCTACTCGTCAACTAAGGTTTTATTTTTTGGTCATCGGTCGCCCTTCACATCCTTAAACAACTTGACTGCACCTCTTTACATCGACCATAACATTCTATTAACCATCCTCTGACATGTAAAAGTAAACTTACACTAGTTAAAATCTTGTTAAAAGTACTTAAAATCTTTAAAGATCTTTTTAATCCACTTCTTATCCCTCATACAATGTCACATATTGTTCCCCTATTGACCCCCCCCCCCCCCCCCCCCCCCCCCCCCCCCTCTCTCCCACGTTGCTTTGCCTTTAGTGAAAAGGTGACATCGATGTTGTTCCATTGTCAGATACCATATATGTAATCGGTTATTGATTCACGTATTGTTTTTCCATTGATTCTACTCGACCAATGCCATATCAAGAGATATTCTTTGACTTACACTTCTAAGTTGTCCATGTGACACATTGCATAAAAACGTATCATATGATGAGTCATGATTTTCTCTTCATTAATGTATATATACCTTGGTCGATACATGAGCAATTCTGAAGTCGGTGCCTCAAATTTCTCATCTCTTCATTTCACTACTATAAACACTTCCCGATTTTCCTTCTTCAAATCATCACCATGGTTGCATCTTCTTCTTCTTCTGCTCCAGCTTTTCATTTGTAATCTTCCATCAAGGACCCTGACGTTTTATCATCCAGTGTGATGAATGATCTCCTCTTGAACACCCCAATTGTTCCAAACCCTTCAATGTTAACACTCAGTCCTGCTTTCCATCTAATAGTCACTTACAAATACCTTCACAAAATTGACATAGCTTCCCAAAGTGTTCCAATGAAGTTCTTATTGTTCAATTAGATGGCTTTCCAAATCCCTCTAATGCATTCAAGCTCCACAAGCATAGCTGAAACCAATGAATAGTTGGTTTGAGTGGTTTGTTCATGTCAAAGCACAACATGGTAATACATGAAAATTAGCAAGAATTTATGAACGCATTAAATTCTCTTTGCATGAGTTTTCAGTCAATCATTTCCTTCTTGTAACAGCGTCAACCTTCTGAAGTTGATCGACCAACACATTCTGTTTTAGATGTGGCCCCATGGGTCCATCAATCATGGACATATGTGCATTCACTCACCATTTCCCTTTTGCTGAACTTGTCTACCCAGACTTTGCTCTAAAAAATCCTCATCCCTTCATCCTCCCAAGAAAGACCAGCAGGGTATATTCTACTTTTACGACACTTCAGTCAAGTCTTGGGATGAAGTAAATGAATAAGAATAAATGGTATTTTTGTTGATGTGGACATGTCATTTTTTGTTATGTATAAGTTCTTTGCAAATTACTAAAGAACATATTCACTTAGCCGAGGTGCTTGCTCAGGGTCATCAACTTGCCCTTGCCCTTTTCATACTCGCCCATCTTTACCACAACATGTATTAAGTAACTACTAAAGAATTCTACCAATTTGGTGGGCCTATTTGGCTTGTTCAGATATAGTTTTATGAATATTTTGGACCAAAGCTTATTAAATCTACCTCAACAAATATTGAATTCACTTCCTTCAGCCATCGCAACATTCTTTACTCTAAAACTAATTATTCTTTTGTTGAGCGTATGAATTTTTTTCTTTCTTTTACCATCAATAAATCCAATCATACCTTCTACCCTTTCAAGGATAAGGAGATTGGTCTGATCTTGTTTACTAAAGAATTTGAATCAAACGATACCGATATGGAAAATCTCAAGGATGCGGCATGGAAAAGGTACCTGATCTGTAGAGACTTACCATTTGGTGGCACCATCGATACTCGTGTTAATATCAAGACTGGCATTGAATAATACCATCCTAATCTCCTTGCATGCCAATTCAGTTTGGCTCAAGGTATCCATTTTCCTTTCTCACACCGAACTAGTAACCAACCACCAACTCATTGGCTAGTTATAAATTCAGTTGCCATCTTCCAAACTATCCATAAAGGATTTGAGTCCTTCAGTTCATCCTTTATACTTCATCTCTTCACCATGCACCCACAATAACTAGAGTAATTTTACTCCCGATGGAAGAATTACTACGAGACTAATCAACGGGTCTCATGAACTAATTATCAATCGACTGTCTTGTTCATTAAAGATAGAGAAACATACAATCGAGAAGAAGAAAATAAAGAAAGAAATAAGAAATTGACCATTGCATCGTTCAAGTTTCCCCTATTTAAAGAAAAAAAAAGCTCAAGGAAAGCACCCTTAATCAAGTCAGTTATCCTCCCTAACACCAATAAAGATGGTCACTCCATTCTCTTTAATAAAAATGGATGAGCTAGCTATTGAGGGTCAAATATTGCATATTATCCCCCATTAATATCTTGATTTTATGAACATGATAATGCTTAATGTTCTATTTTACTCATGTTTGTGTTGCAAGGTGAATTTAGGAGCATTAATTGAAAAGGGTGCTAAAAGCATAAATTTGATGCTCAAGAATCACCAAGGCAAGGGATGGATCTTAGGAGAACAAGATTGAAGAATTCACATGCCAAAGATCCAAAAAACTAAGTGAGGAATGAAGATAATCAAAGATTTAAAGTGAAGAAAAGGAATCCTAAGATCGCCCTGAAAAAATATATTTTGAAACTCTGAGTCATTTTGTGAAATTGTGCAGAGTGAAGTCTATTTTGGAAAACGGTGCAGAGTGAAGTCTATTTTGATAAATTGCATAAATTTGAGGCAGTTTTTAGAGTTTTCCAACTAGGTACGACAGTTGGAGTTTCACAACTATAAATAGGACTCCCTAAGATGTTCCTAGGCATCTTCCAGGGTTTAAGGAGTGGAGCAAAAGAGTAGAGAAGCCGTTGTCAAGAGTTTTTCTTCTTCTTCCTTAGTTGTTTTCATGTTTTTCTTAAGTGATTTTGATCCAATCATGTCAATGATTGGCTAAACCTCTTAGCTAGGGCTAAGAGGTGAAGCTTGTAATATGATGAGATGCTTTTATTATTTTAATTTATGTTTATGTTGAACTCCATGAATTCTAATTTGATATTTAAAGAATTATTTTTCTTCTTCTTCCTTAGTTGTTTTCATGTTTTTCTTAAGTGATTTTGATCCAATCATGTCAATGATTGGCTAAACCTCTTAGCTAGGGCTAAGAGGTGAAGCTTGTAATATGATGAGATGCTTTTATTATTTTAATTTATGTTTATGTTGAACTCCATGAATTCTAATTTGATATTTAAAGAATACTTTCAGTTTTTAATGGTTTATTGTGACTCAAATTACAGGAGATCTACAAAATCTTTGAGTATCTTCTTTTCCTAATTTGAGATTGTGAAATTAGTAAGTCCTGTTGTTCACCATTGTCCCTTGGGCATGGTAGGGTGATGGAATCCTTCCTAATCTTCACAATTCTCCTACTTTGAGATTTTGGGATTGATAAATCATGTTGTTTACTATTGTCTCTTGGGCATGGTTTGGTGATAGAATCCCTGCTAATTATCATAGCTCTCCTTCATTGAGAATTAGGTCAATGGAAGTTCAGATTTGATTTTATTAATATATGTTCCAATTGGATAAGATAGGACTCCAATTCTAATTGTGTTACTCGAATCAAGCAAGAGGGCTTCGTGATCATTACAAGTGGATCCTTGGCACCCTATTCTCACCTTTAAATTCTTATTTTTAATTACTCTATTCACAATTACTCTCTCAAATACTTCAAAATTAGTTTTACATCTTTTTCTAGTTCTACTTCTAGTTAATTTCAGAAACATACAAGTTTCAGTCCCTGTAGATTCAACCTCGGTCTTACTAAGATTATTACTACAATGCGACCCTACACTTGGATTTGTGAACAAGTTTTTGGCACCATTGCAGGGGATTGACGGTTGTGTTTTCTGAATTTGATTAGTTTTGGAATTAGATTAAGATTATGATTTATTTACTTTTTATTTTTAGGTTAGGGTTCTTTCTAATTTGTTTTTAGAAACTAACTTTTATTTCTATTTTCAGATTTAGAAACTTTCTTAAATTTTTTTAGAAACTAACTTTTCTTTCTATTTCCATATTTAGAAACTTTATTAATTTTATTTTTTTTTGAAACTAACTTTTCTTTCTATTTCTAGATTTAGAAACTTTCCTAATTTTTTTTAAAAACTAACTTTTCTTTATATTTCTAGATTTAGAAACTTTCTTAATTTTTTTATAAACTAACTTTTCTTTCTATTTCCATATTTAGAAACTTTCCTATTTTATTTTTTAAAAACTAATTTTTCTTTCTATTTCCAGATTTAGAAAGTTTCTTAATTTTTTTTTAGAATCTAATTTTTTTCTTTGTGTTGTAAGATCTCAATATAGAAACTTTAAATTTAATAACCTCTTTCTAATTCTCTTTCTCTTTTTATTTCTAGATTCCTTACTGCTTCAGGTTCCTTCCTTTTTAGGGTTAGGTTAGAATTTGAACTTAAGGACTAAGAGTGTTTCATGCCCATGTGGGTCCGTGATGACACTCTACGTCTCTTAAGTGAAGGACGATTAGTCAAGGGGTTACTATCCATCGTAAGGTTAAACACCACTTGAGATCCTCATAGTCAATTGAAGTGATGGCTTCCAATCAACCTAAAAATCAACTAGCAAGGAAACCACAACCTCCAATTGTAGAAGCCCAGGATGAGAACGATGTCCATCATGCACTCCCGCCTCATACTTTACGAGACTATTTACAACCAGCGGGGGTGAGTACACCTTCCTATATAATCTTTCCAGAAAATACAGGAAACATGGATATCAAGCCAGGAGTGATCCAACTCCTTCCAAAGTTCCTTGGACTTGAATCTGAAAATTTATACCTACACTTAAAAGTGTTTGACTAGATTATAACCACTTTATTTTTTCCTAACATGTCTGAGGACACGGTTATGCTGAAACTCTTTCCTTTCTCCTTGAAAGAAAAAGCTAAGACGTAGTTGCACTCACTACGTCTATGATTTATTGGCACATGGAATGATATGATGAAAGAGTTCATAAAAAAAATTCATACCATTAGACGAACACCATCAGGAAGTCGATCATGAACGTCGCCAAAAGGAAGACGAAACATTCTTCCAATGGTGGGAGCGGTTTAAGGATCTTGTTAGTTCATGCCCACAACACGGTTTTGAAACGTGGTGCATAACAAGTTTCTTTCATGACGGACTAACATCTTCCATGTGCCAATTCGTCGAGACGATGTGCAGTGGGGAATTCATGAATAAAAATGTCGATGAAGTGTGAGATTACTTTGACAAACCCACTGAAACCGCACAATCATGGGACATCTCCCTAAGTTCTAATACCACATCTAAGCCTAATCAATCAAAGGAGAGAGGTGGAATAAACTTGTTAAAGGAGGATGACGATATAAATGCTAAAGTGGTCAATCTCAGAAGAAAACTCGAAGCCATGGAACTTAGGAAGGATAAGGGTAAGGAAGTTATCTGCGGTATTTGTGCGTGCAATATTCATACAACTGAAAATTGTCCAACGATACCTTCATTTTAAGAAATATTGAATGAGCAGTCGAATGTCGTAAACAAGTACCAAAGGCCGTTCAAAGGACTCACTTCAAACATATACAATCCTAGTTGGAGAAATCACCTAAATTTCAGTTGGAGGAATAGACAATCGTCTACACCTCAAGGTATCCCTAATCAATTCTTAAATCAAGGGGAACCTCAAGAAGAATTAGTTCAAAACTCTCAAGAGCTTATCCAGCAAAGTACTCTTCAATCCTTACAATAACTCATAAAGACCATCCAAAAGATAGACTCATGTGTTACGGTTATGGAGAAAGGGATACTTCCAGCTCAACCTATCCCCAACCCTAAACCACAATATGGAGTTAGTGAACCAAGCTCTTCAAATTTAATGGAGAAAGCTAAGTCTATCACCACTCTTTGGAGTGGGAAGATAGTTGACAAATCTATTCTGGTAAGGGCTGGAAAGCCTAATGACCCAGAAGTAGATGAAATTTATAAACCTAGTGATGCTCCACATGAGGTAGAACTGGAACTTCAAAGCAAGCCGATTGCTTCATTCTCCTAAAGGTTAGTTACAGCAAAACTTCTCTCTGACTCTCAGGACATTCTAAAGGTGTTTAAACAAGTGAAGGTCAACATCTCTCTTTTGGATGCTTGAAACAAATTCCTTCATCTGGAAAATTTCTAAAAGACCTATGCACAAACAAAAGGCGGCAAAACATCAAAAAGAAAAATTTTCTGACAGAAAAAGTTAGTGTCATCCTAAAGCAAGATGTGCCACAAAAATACAAAGATCTCGGTAGCTCAACCATCACTTGTGTAATTGGGAATTACCGGATTGAGCATGCACTTCTTGATCTAGGAGCGAACATAAATCTGATTCCTTACTCGTTCTACGAGCAACTAGGTCTGGGTGAATTAAAACCCACCCGGACCACATTATAACTTGTCAATCATTTAGTTCGTATACCGAGAGGAATAATTGAGGATGTGTTGGTCCAGGTTGACAAATTCTACTCCCCAGTAGATTTTATCATCCTAGATAGTCAACCCATCGTGGACATGAGCACTCACATACCTGTCATTATTAGTCACCCATTCCTTGTTACATCAAATACAATCATAAATTATAAGAATGGAGTCATGAATCTATCTTTCAGGAATATGACATTAGAGCTCAATATTGTCTTCAATATGAGCAAACAGGTGGAGGATGATGATGATATTCACGACGTTAACATGATTGATTCATTCGTAGAAGATAGAACCCTGATGACCTAATCCTCTGACCCTCTAGAGATGTGTTTGGTATACTCCTATGATTTGGATGATGATACAATTAGGGAGACAGGTGTCATGCTTGATATTGTGCCAATACTTGAAGTTAACCAGTAGAGGCCTCAATTTGAATAATTCCCCCAAACTGATGTAGTGCCTCTACCATCTAACCTCAAGGCACCAAAGCTGGACCTAAAACTTTTGCCCTCTAATCTGAAATATGTCTATTTAGGTCAAGATGAGACATACTCGGTGATGATTTCTTCTGACCTGGAGCAAGAATAGGAGAGTATGCTTATCTCTACTCTCATTAAGCATAAAGGAACCCTTAGATGGTCCATTGCAAACCTCAAGGGAATTGACCCTTTGATTTGTACTCACCGCATTCATCTAGAGGATAATGCAAAGACCTTCCGGCAACAACAATGTAGACTAAATCCAAACATGAAAGAAGTGGTTAAGGCTGAGATTTTTAAGCTATTAGATGTGGGTATCATATACCCAATATCCGATAGTCAATGGTGAGTCCAACTCAGGTGGTTCCTAAAAAGTCAGGAATCACCATTGTAGCCAATGCCGACAATGAACTCGTGCCAACTAAGATCACTACCGGTTGGAGAATGTGCATTGACTACAAGAAGTTAAATACCGTCACGAGGAAAGATCACTTTCCTTTGCCATTCATTGATCAAATTTCGAAAAGGCTAGCTGGTCATTCCTATTATTGTTTCCTTGATGGATATTCGGGCTATAATCAAATCGAGATAGGCCTTGAAGATTAGGAAAAGACGACATTTACATGTCCTTACAGCACATCTACTTACTGAAGGATGCCATTCAGACTATGTAATGCTCCTGCTACTTTTCAGCAATGTATGTTAAGTATTTTTCCTGATATGGTGGAGTAATATTTAGAGGTCTTCATGGATGACTTCTCAGTCTTTGATCCATCCTTCAGCGAATGTTTAAAAATTTTAAAAAATGTGTTAAAGCGATGTGAGGAAAAGAACTTGGTACTTAATTAGGAAAAGTGTCACTTCATGGTTCGTAAGGTAATTGTCCTGAGACATATCATCTCTTTCAAATGAATTGAGGTAGATAAGGTTAAGATTAATCTTATCTATAACTTACCTCCACCCAAGAACATACATGACGTGCGATCCTTCTTAGGACACACCAAATTTTACAGAAGATTTATAAAGGACTCTAGTCATCTCTCTCGTCCTTTATGTAATCTACTTCAAAAGGATGTACCATACGAGTTGACTAAGCAATGTCAAGAAGCTTTTTTTAAGCCCAAGGGCATGTTTACCACCGCACCTATCATGCAGCCACCCGATTGGAGTATCTATTTTGAACTTATATGCAATGCGTCCAACTATGCTCTTGGGGCGGTATTAGATTAAAGAAAAGATAAGAGGCCCTACATTATACATTATGCAAGTAGAACCTTAAATCCTACCTAAGTAAATTATACTACTACGGAAAATGAACTCTTAGCCATAGTATTTGCTTTGGACAAATTTAGGTCCTACCTGATTGGATCCAAGATTATCATTTACACGGATCATGCGGCACTCAAGTATCTTCTTTCTAAGAATGATGTTAATCCTCATTTGATAAGATGGATCCTTCTACTTCAAAATTTTGATTTAGAAATAAAAGATAAAAAAGGGAGTAGAAAATGTAGTGGCAAACCACCTTTCCCGCATTGATCTCTTTGATTCCCTTGAGATGACATATATAAATGACATGTTCCCTAATGAACAATTATTTAAAGTCTCTCAATTACCTTGGTTCGTGGATATAGCTAATTATCTTACCATAGGTTCCATGCCGACACATTGGACTGCGTAAGATAAAAAGAAATTTTTTGCCGAGGTACGCAAATTCTTCTGAACCACTTTTAAGTTCTACGATCATCCAAAACAATTATCTAGGAGACCTAAGGTTTTGAATTCTTACATTCTCAATTTCTCCTAACTACAAAGGAAGTTCAAATGAGTTCAAATGGTTATTCTGATAATTTCTAAGGGAACCTAAGTTTGGGTTTCTACATTCTCAATCATTCTTCTAAACCTAAGGGGGATTCACCTAAGTTCAATTTTTTAATTTCAAACATCCTAACTTGAGACATTTAGGGTTTGTATAAGATCATTTCTCAAGTCCAAGTTTACCTAAACTATGCTCTTATACCAACTGTAACGCCCTGACTTTTTAGGATCCGAGTATATGACTCGTTTTTCAAAAACCCAAGTGTTAACCTTAAAGGATGGTCAAATTAAAGTATATATTTTTCTTTCAACTATCAGAGTTAGCAGTTAGCATAGTATGAATAATCAAACATTAAGGAAAATTTCATTATCATTAAAATATACAGGAAGCTTCCTATAATGACTTATGCAAACTAATGTTTATGAAATAATAAATACATGAATTTCATGATTTATACAAGTGAGATAACAAAACGCATATAAAGTCTGAGCCGCAAGATCGCGCAACTCCTCTTGGCAATACAGCCATGCATCCCTGGCACTTGTACCCGGCTCCTCATTAGTCTGAACCTGAAAATGACTTAAGCCACCCGTGTTACCTATACAGTTATATATTTGATGGATGAGTGGCCAACTCAGTGTGAATTCCCTTCAAGATTACACACCGCCACATTAAGGAAGAAATAGTATAAAACATTCAAGCAGCCCAAACAGAGTAAAAGCAGTCTTATTATATACGTGGATGCATGAATGCAATCATCGCCCCGGGGATGCTCATCCATGCGAAAATTAGGCTCGTCACCCATGCAATCATTGTCCCGGGAAAAATATCTAGACAGACATTGGGCTCATCACCCATGCAATCATCGACCCGGGAAAAGCATCCAGATGGCTGGATACGTACATCACGTACGATAGATCTATGTCATGTATGCATGATTAGCCAACCCATTATTAGTCTAATTATAACCAGCCAATTTTCATAAGCTCAAAGGTCACTACGGGAGCTAGCTGCCAGCATAGGCCGACAGCTTAGGCATAGGTCTCATATCACCATCCCCGGCTCATGAAACTACTATCTTAGGATGTTTAATGGAACCCCGTCGACTAATGGCCAATCATATTACAATATATGGGGCTTACCATCACATGGTTGCACAGTATAAGGTATCGAACCCATATAAGGAAAATACCAAAACAAAGCTACATAGGGTGATATCAAAACAAGCCACATGGGGCAAATATCAAAATAAGTCACATAGGGCGAGCATCAAAATCATGCGATAAAAGACCATCCTTGAAAACCACTTAGACACAGCAACCCCTGGATGGTAGGCCCACATCAATATTCAATTCAAGCCACCATTCAATAACCACCGAGTCGAAAGTCCATTACAATCACATTTAATTGAGTTACATCCCAAGTATGGGTGTACATTTATAAGTGAGAGTTTTCCACTGATGTACCAATCTAAGTTCCATAAGCAATCCACAAGTAATACATACGCATAGGAAGATATGCAAGATAAATATTAAGCATGTAATCTAGCAATTCGATTCCAACAATTAACACATGTGATTATAAAATAAAAGATATCAATTATTAACTGAAATGTAAATAAAAGCTATCACTTAAGCTAATGAGAAATGGAAAGCTCAAGGGGAAGAATTCATTATCTTATAGATCGGATCACCATTAACATTGCTAGGAAGTATGTGTGCCTTTAGAATCAAATCCTACCATGAATCATGAAATTTGTACTTGAGTTCAATGTTCTACCAAGTGTCTATGGTCAATATTTATACAACCTAGGGTTTTGATTATTTTTAGGGTTTTAGTATAGAATTAGGGCTTCATCCAAGGGTTTAGTCTTAGGCCTAGATTTTGGGGTTTTGGACCCTGATTATTATTACTATTGTTATTCTTGTACTATGAATGAAATATTAGCCATAATAGGAGTATTAGATAATGGGTATTAACAATGATGATTCACAAGTTCATATTTAAATATACCGACATCACCTAATACTCTTATAATGACTTATAGTCTCTTACACAATACGAGTAATAATAATAATAGAATTTTTTACTAATCATAATATAATAAATACTAACACCCAATAATCATATTAACTAGGATTATACCAATCCAAAATGATAATATTTTCTAATGATGATGATCATAACTATCAACAACAATGTTTAGGAGTGACAAATGAAAAACTTATATTTAACCATTGTAATTTGTCTATAATAACTAACATTAGTATAGGTAGTTTATTAATAGTTAATCATGTTTAGTATTAACAAATCTAATGATGATTGTAATGATAACAATATAATCAAAATAATCTTTATATGGAAAGAAAATCTTACTCACCTAGTCGTCTTGGTTGAGTCAACTCGACTCACTATTGCTTGCCTCTCCCTTCTCTCTTCACTTCTCCTTTTCCCTCTCTTTTCTCCTCCTTCTATTGTTTTCCACACAATGTATGGACCAAGCCCAAACCCAACTTTACCGAGTCAACTCGGTTTCTGCCGAGTCAACCCAACGGCTTCCCTTCTCTCCAGCTTCCCTTCTTCTCTCTTCTTCCTTTCTCTTTCTTTCATCTGCTTCTTCTTCTTCTCTCTTCTAGTTGGAAACATCCAACAATGGACATCCAGGCCTGACTCAAGCTCGTTCGAGCTGAGTCGCGCTGGTGCGGTGTAACAGCCACACCTACATCTTCTTTGTTAAGCCAGCCTTTCAATCTACAGACCTAAATCGGCTGCAATAACTGATGTGCTCCTCCAGTAGTTTCTTTCTCAGCTTCAGATAGTACCTCCAGGATGCCCCTAGATTCACATGAAGTCTGAAATCCAACTGAACAGGAATTTCAGCTCCAATCTGTTCATCTCCAAAGCATTGACTCCACCAACTTTAGCATAATATGTGTTGCTGTGCTTTTATGGGATGGCTCCCTTAAGGCGGACCCTCCTTCACCTGCACGAACAACGATGTCAAGGGAACCCTGGCTAGGGCCGGAGAACCTCCGATGCTTAAGTCAGTTATCTGATCAATAGCCAAGAGCTTGTCTCAGTTAGTATTGCGTACCTTCTTCTATCCCAAGCTTAGAGATTTATACAGTTTACCAACCCTTATCCTCAGACGATTCTTCTCCTGATTATTCAGAAATTTATCCCGTTCCACGGATTGCTCTGAATCTCAAGAATCTCGAGATTCGCTACCCGTATCCCTGGATTTTCGTAGAGCAGCATCTGTTCTCGTGCCGCCACTCGCTGTCTCGGCCAGGTAGTGACCGACTCTGGGGGAGTCTCGGCCAGGTCGTGACCGACTCTGGGGGAGTCTCGGCCGACGCAGGAGGACGGGTTCCTGGCCTTTCCACGGACGGAATAATCTCAGTTTCTGTCGGTCATTCCTTGCTCCGTGACCGATAGAACCAACTCGTTGAGTCGGTCTTGTTCTATCGGTTGAGTGGCTTTAACGCGCTCGGCCTTTAGTGGGCTCATGCAGGCGAGGACATCACTCTGACAGAGCGACTTTAATCATCCTTGCTTACGCCTCCTGGCCTATCCTCTGTTCCATCAGTGTTGTCTCGGATTCTTCAGGCAGTGTCAGCAAAGCCAACCTACTCTTATCCGAGTCTCCGAGCTTAACACATTTTCCCCCAACAGTGAACCCCCCTTACTCCTTGTGTCGTCCATGACATCAAGGAGAACGATTTTCTCGGTCGATTCGTATTAGCATCCGAGACAATGATGAGGCATTTAATGCTCTTTGAGTCATCTCTGGCGTACGACATTGCGCCTCCCAAGGTCGCACGTGCGACCAGCCGTCAATTCGTTCCGTCCGCGTATGAAAAGCGGACGCGTGGCCACGATTTCACCACAGTCGTTCAGCGGTTGCCACGCGTCGAACGGGGGAGCCGAAGCGAATGTCAATTCACTTTCGCCATAATTGCCCTGCCACGTGGCGCTGCTATAAAAGGGTCGGGCGGGAGGACAGTGCGAATTTTATTTCCGCCCTTCTTCCTCCCGCCTGTGTCTGATCTTGAGTGCGTTTTCACTTCTCCTTCTCCTCCTCCTCTGCTGTCGCCTCTTTCTCCATCAATCTTTCTTTGCAGTCGTCGTCGATTTCTTTGGTGAGTCCTTTCCTCCTTCTTTTATCAGCTTTAATGGCCGCACACAGCTCTCAAAGTCCTCGGGAGAAAATATCCGTAGATGAGGGTGTATCCCAACATCTTTGGGACGCTACGGAACCACCTTCACTGTTGACGGAGTTTTCCGTCGGTGCTGACGCTGCATTCCGGCTTGTCAGAGAATCCGGCGACTCATCGACTGGGCGTCCTGCCCAGACCGGTCCATCCAGCGGTAGGACATCTCTGGTGACTTATCCAGGGAGACCTAACCCTTGGGTGGATCAGATGGAGGACGAGGATGGAGAGGATGACTTAATTACGGGCGAAGGAGCAGCCATTCCATACCCTGTGAACCAAACTGCGGAAGTCTCCGGGTCGTCTTCAAAAGGGGAAGAAGACGAGCCCAACGGTCTCGTCGCTTCCATTCTAAATGAATCTGACTTAAATCAGATCAGGGCTGGATACCATGTCCCTGACTCGGTTGTCCTCCATCTCCCTCATCCGGGTGATTTGCCCGACCATCCCCCTGCAGGGATGGTCATAAATTTCCAAGTCGCGATGCAGTGCGACTTGCGTTTGCCACTCCAGCCCATTGCTCGTGACTTTCTGTTATTACAACGCTCCGACGATCCAGACCCTCGGGCATGCGGCGAGGTTACTTTTTGAGGTAAACTTTTCTCCAATCTTGTGTCGCCCCTATCTAAGTTTTTCAGCATAGCTTACTGTCTCTTTATTACAGCTAGCACCTTGCCTCGTCAAAGTAAGCTCGGAGCTGACCACCTCCCAGAAGCTCGCATCCGAGGCAGAGACTGCAAGGAGGGTCGCGGCCGAGGCTGAGGGCCATAGAGAGATCGCTGAGAGCCGGATTGGCATCATGACCGGCGATCTCTCTATCGCTCGGAAGCTGGCCGCGGACGCCCGTGCAGCTCTCGAAGGAGTTAAGGCCGACAATGCTCGTCTGACTTCGCTCCTTCAGGAGGCCGAGGAGAGGGAGCGGCGCCTTCTTCAAGTTCACGACGAGTACGAGGGTGCTCTTGCTCGTGCGAAGGCCGAGGCCGCCGGCCTCGTTTAGGAAGCTCAAGAAGAAACATGCCGAGCCAAAGAGGAGCGAGAGCGAGCCGTTGACGCCTTCCTCGAATCTACCGAGTTTGAAGAGGAGAGGGACCATCTTTATCAAGGTGGTTACAAGGCCTGCGTCTTGCAGATGAGGGCGGCCTTTCCTGATCTCGATCTCTCCGCCTTCGAGGTTGACAGTCCGACCGCCGAGGCTGCTGAGGGCGAAGCCACCGAAGGAGATGTCGCTGCTGACGAGGCCGGTCCTTCGGGCGCCGCATAGGAGTTGAATCCCGACTGAATGGGACAGTCGGATAATGTACTTTCCTTTTTGTGATTTTTTTTTTTGTAATGACCCGACATTGGATACTTGTACGAAATAGAACTTTTATTGAGTCGACTTCAATTACAGCGCTTTTTATTCTATCTTACGGGTAATAAATCTTGAGATGCTCGGCGTTCCAAGGATGAGGCAACAGCTGCCCATTTAGGTCTTTCAGCCGGTAGGTTCCCGGTCGGATGGTGCTTGAGACGACGTAAGGGCCTTCCCAATTTGGCCCCAGCGTACCCGACCCAATTTTCTTGGTGTTTGGGAAGGTTTTTCGGAGGACTATATCCCCGGCTCGGAATCGTCGGACCTTAACTCGGCGATTGTAAAATCGAGACACCTGTCTTTGTCGGGCCATCATCCTCAATCGAGCACTTTCTCTTCTTTCTTCCAACGAATCAAGCGCGAATGAGAGGAGTTGGCCATTCTCTTGTCCACTATATAAGTTGACTCGGGCTGAACCAATACCGATCTCAACTGGTGCGACTTCTTCCGCACCGTAACATAGGGAAAAGGGGGTTTCTCCCGTGGCAGTCCGTGCTGTGGTCCGATAGGCCCACAGTATATTCGGAAGTTCTTCGGCCCACGCTCCCTTTGCTTCGTCGAGTCTCGTCCGGAGATGCTGCTTTATAATTTTATTGACCGCCTCGACCTGTCCATTCGTCTGAGGGTGACGAGGCGAGGCGTACACGTTTCGAATCCCGAGGTTACTGCACATCTCCCGGAATTATTTGTTATCGAACTGCCTTCCATTGTCGGTAACTATTGTCCAAGGTATCCCGAACCGACAAATGATATTCTTCCAAACGAAACTCGTGATCCTTTTTTCGATAATTTTTGCCAATGGTTCTACTTCAGCCCATTTCGTGAAGTAGTCCACCGCAACCACGGCAAATTTAGTCTGACCCTTCCCCAATGGAAAGGGCCCGATTATGTCGATCCCCCACTGCGCAAAGGGTCATGGTCCCGACATTGGAATCAGCTCCTCGGGGGGTTGTCTCAGGATTACTGCGAACCGCTGACACTTGTCGCATCTCTGGACGAATCGTTTGGAGTCATACTGTATAGTCGGCTAGTAATACCCCTGCCGCAACACTTTATTGGCGAGCGAGCATCCTCCTGAATGGTTTCCACATATCCCTTCGTGTATCTCCCGTAAGATATAATCGGCTTCTTGGGAGTCGACGCACCTTAGTAGAGGAGCATGAAAGCCTTTTTTATACAGAATCTCATTCAAGATGGTGTAGCGCGAGGCTCGAACTTTTAACCACCGTGCCTCGATGCGGTCTTCTGGCAGTTCACCATCGTTGAGGTAGCGGACGAGTGGGTCAAACCAAGCAGTCACTGGATTGATGGAAAATAGGGCCGAGACTGTCGGCTCATTTATGCTTGGTTTAGGGACATATTCAATCGGAACCGACCGAGGTATGTCTTTCTCATCTGCTGAGGCAAGCTTTGCTAACAAGTCAGCTTTGGCGTTGTCGGTTCTGGGTATTCGAATTACTTCACATTTCTGGAATCCACCGACCAATTCTTTAGCCTTTTCCGTGTACGCCTTTAGTTGCTCTTTTCGAGTTTGATAAACACTGAAAACTTGGTTAACAATTAATTGTGAGTCGCTGAAAACGTTCAAATGGGTCACGCCCAGACTCGCGGCGAATCTAAGGCCTAACAATAAGGCTTCGTATTCTACTGTATTATTGGACGCTTGAAAGCCGAGTCGCAAGGCATATTGCATACAGGTTTGGTCGGAAGTTTCTAACAAAACCCCTGCCCCGCTTGCCTTCGAGTTGGATGATCCGTCGATAAATAGCTTCCAAGGTGTCGGCCCAAGAGAGGAAGAAGCATCAGGTACATAAATTCCCTCTGACCCAGGCATATTGTCACGATTAGGAACCACTTCGACAAGGAAGTCGGCGACGGCCTGTCCTTTTAAGGCTGCCCTGGGCCTGTAATGTATGTCAAATTCGCTTAATTCGACTGCCCACTTTGTAAGTCGGCCGGAAGCTTCCGGCTTTTGGAGAATCTAGCGGAGTGGTAAGTCGGTCACAACGACAATGGTGTGGGCCTGAAAGTATGGCCGAAGGCGTCGTGATGAAACCACAAGAGTGAAGGCTACTTTCTCGAGCTGAGGATACCTCGTCTCTGCTGGTAGCAAGGCTTTGCTGACGTAGTAGACTGGCAGCTGCTTCCCGTGATTCTTTCGTATTAAAGCCGAGCTTACTGCGGCTTCAGACACGGCCAAATATAATAACAACGCTTCACCAGGCTCGGGCTTAGATAGCAGCGGTGGGGATCCGAGGTAAACCTTCAGATCTTGAAACGTCTTCTCACATTCGTCCGTCCACTCCATCGTCTGTGGTCCCTTCAATTGCTTGAAGAACGGGAGACACTTGTCTGTGGCTCGGGAAAGGAAACGATTGAGCGTGGCCACTCTTCCTGTCAACCTTTGAACATCTTTGATTGTTTTAGGAGATTCCATTTCGAGTAAGGCTTTGATTTTCTCAGGATTCGCTTCGATTCCTCGCTGACTAACGAGGTAACCGAGGAATTTTCCCGAGCTCACGCCAAACGCGCACTTACTGGGGTTCAGCTTTATTTTATATTTACGCAGAGTTAAAAACATTTCTTCCAAGTCCTTCTCATGGTCGGCTGCTCGTTTACTTTTGACGAGCATATCGTCAATATAAACTTCCATCGTTCGGCCTATTTGCCGAGCGAACATTTTGTTCACTAACCGCTGATACGTTGCTCCGGTATTCTTTAATCCAAACGGCATCACTCGGTAACAGTAAAGGCCTTTGTCAGTGACAAAGGCAGTTTTTGATTTATCATTCTCGTGCATTACAATTTGATTGTAGCCTGAATAGGCATCCATAAAACTTAGTAGTTCATGACCCGCGGTACTATCAACCAACTGATCGATGTGAGGAAGAGGGAAGCTATCTTTGGGCAGGCTTTGTTTAGATCCGTATAGTCTATACAGACTCGCCACTTCCCATTAGCTTTCTTTACGAGTACGACTTTGGCTATCCATTCCGGATAGTATATCTCTTCGATGAATTTAGCTTTAAGAAGCTTGCCGACTTCCTCTCCAATGATAGCGTACCTTTCCGGGCCGAGAGGATGACGCTTCTGTCGGATGGGTCTGTAGGTTGGGTCGATGTTAAGTCGGTGTGTTATGACCGATGGATCGATCTCAGGCATGTCTTCAAGACTCCAAGCGAAGATATCGGCATACCGTCGAAGCAAGGTGATCATCCGTTCCTTAAGAGACGGGCTCAAAGATGAGCCGATTCGGACTACCTTCGAAATGTCTGTCTCGATTAATGGCATCGAGATGAGTTCTTCCATCGGTTCCCCCCGCTCGTGAGATCCGATACGGGGGTCCAGCGATTCAATCGTCGAAACCTCAGTCGGGGCCTTGACCACGGTGGCATAGCACTTTAGAGAATCTTGCTGATCTCCTTTCACTATCCCTACTCCCGACTCGGTCGAAAATTTCATGGAGAGGTGGTAGGTAGACACCACAGTTTGAAGGAGGCTTAAAGACGGTCGGTCGAGTATGGCGTTATACACCGACGGTTGGTCCACGACCAGAAAGTCGACCATCACGGTCCTTTGATGGGGCGCAGTTCCGGCGGTAAGCCGCAACGAGACGATTCCCTCTAGAAGTACCTGTCAACCCGAGAACCCGATGAGCGGGGTTCGGATAGGCCGTAGTATCGACCGACCTATGCCCATTTTGTCGAATGCTTGGGCGAACAGGACGTCCGCTGATGATCTTGTATCCACTAGTATCCGAAATACTTTTCTATTCGCGATGTAAGGGTGACCACGAGCGCATCATCATGAGGATGATGAATGCCTTGAGAATCTTCTTCAGTGAACGAAATATAATATTTCTCTTGTTTCTTCTCCTTGGGAGGCCGAGACAGCAGAAGAACCTCGGACTCTGGGCGATCGAGGCTTCTGGCGTGTTTTCTTCGGGCGTTATTTGAGTCCCTACCGCCTTGATGACCCTCGACGATCGTTCGGATTTCTTCTTGGGGCCGCTCTTCACTCAGTCCTGCTGCGACTCCGGTCCCTACTATATGTTCTCTTAGCCGGCCCCCTTTAATCAGCAGCTCAATTTCGTCCTTTAAGTGATAACAGTCACTCGTGTTGTGACCATGGTCACGATGGTAGTGGCAATATTTGTTCTTATTCCGACGATCCGGATTCCCTCGCATTTTTCGGGGCCAGTTGACAAAGCCTTCGGTCTTGATCTCCATCAGTACTTGTTCAGGAGATTTGTTTAGGGGGGTGTATGTAGAGACTCTTCTGTCTGGTCGCTTTCCTGGCCTGTTGTCGTCTCGCCCCCGGTCGTCTTTTCATTTTTTCCCTCCGGCTGAGTCGGCTTCTTTTTTGGCCGACTCTTTTGCCGATGGTTTTGGGTTCTGGATCTTTTCTCTGAGGAGTCGCGTCTCTTCCACATCGTCATATTTGTCCGACCGAACCATAAACTCGCCCAGAGTATCGGGCGGATTTTTATCCAGTGACGCCAAAAAAGGCTTGTCTCTAACCCCCTGCATGAGAGCGTTGAGAGCTGTCTCCTCAGAATACTTTCGAACTTGCAGAGACTTGAAATTGAAGCGTTTAATGTAGTCTTTTAGTAGTTCTCCTTCCCTCTGAACTATGTTGTTCAGATGCGCGGGAGGCTTCAATTTCTTTTTTCCACCGATGAAATTGCTGAGGAAGGCGTCACTGAGTTCGACGAACGACTTTATTGACCTGGGTTTCAATTGTTTAAACCAAAGTCGGGCTACGTCAGTCAAGGTCAGAGAGAATGCTCGGCACATAACAGCTTCCGAAGCATCGTGCAATTCCATGTAAGTCCTGAAGCATTCAAGATGCTCTGTTGGATCAGTCTTTCTGGAGAAAGGAGTTATCTGGGGTAAGCATAACCTTTCCGGCAACCGAGCCCGCATTACCTCGTCCACAAACGGAGAAGCTTTTTCTTCGTATTTGGTCAGATCTGAGTTCTGACCGTGCTTTATATCCGCCATCTCCTTTTTCATCTTCTCTCGGACCTCGTTCTTGAAGTCCTGTATATCAGCCTTCCAGGGTTCGGCGCTCTCTACCGTTTCTTCAGCGTCTACAGGTAGCCGACTTCGCCTCCTCTGATCTATTTTATGCCTCAGATCAGAGGGAGAAAAAATGGCTGTTGCTGAACGGGCAGGCGCCGGGTGACTCGGTTCTCGAGGCTGACTCGGTCGTCTGGGCGACTGTGACGCGTCAGGCTGCGCTACAGACGCTGGTGGATGAACTTGTGCCGACTCCTGGCACTGCATCTGCTGGTTACACAGTTGTTCCAGCATGTGTTTCATGGCAGCCATCTCAGAACGCATTTCTTGAACCTCGCGATCCAGGTGTGCGTTCCCTTGATTAGGCTGGCTTGTAGTCGCAGTTGGTGCTGCCGGGGGAGCTCCCTGAGCTATGCTAGCAGCGGCCTCCCCTGCTTCATCTGGGTCCGTCCTTCTTGTTCTTGCCATTCGAATAATTAGAGAAAATGGCTTTTTTGTCCGTTTCCCACAGACGGCGCCAAACTGTTGCTGTGCTTTTATGGGATGGCTTCCTTAAGGCGGACCCTCCTTCACCTGCACGAACAACGATGTCAAGAGAACCCTGGCTAGGGCCGGAGAACCTCCGATGCTTAAGTCAGTTATCTGATCAATAGCCAAGAGCTTGTCTCAGTTAGTATTGCGTACCTTCTTCTGTCCCAAGCTTAGAGATTTATACAGTTTACCAACCCTTATCCTCAGAGGATTCTTCTCCTGATTATTCAAAAATTTACCCCGTTCCACGGATTGCTCTGAATCCCGAGAATCTCGGGATTCGCTACCCGTATCCCTGGATTTCCGTAGAGCAGCATCTGTTCTCGTTCCGCCACTCGCTGTCTCGACTAGGTAGTGACCGACTCTGGGGGAGTCTCGGCCAGGTCGTGACCAACTCTGGGGGAGTCTCGACCGACGCAGGAGGACGGGTTCCCGGCCTTTCCACGGACGGAATAATCTCAGGTTCTGTCGGTCATTCCTTGCTCCGTGACCGACAGAACCAACTCGTTGAGTCGGTCTTGTTCTATCGGCTGAGTGGCTTTAACGTGCTCGGCCTTTAGTGGGCTCATGCAGGCGAGGACATCACTCTGACAGAGTGACTTTAATCGTCCTTGCTTACGCCTCCTGGCCTATCCTCTGTTTCGTCGGTGTTGTCTCGGATTCTTCAGGCAGTGTCAGCAAAGCCGACCTACTCTTATCCGAGTCTCCGAGCTTAACACATTTTCCCCCAACAATATGCATTGCTGAAAAATGCATCATCAATGAACTTGGCTGTAACCATCACACTCGTGATTAGGAGTCGGTGGACATCGAGGGAAGCAAGATTAATGTCTGGTTGTTGAAGGAATCTGTTCATGTGAATATGCGAAAGGACAAAGCAGGATGGGCTGCATTTTGAAACAGATTCTGCAGAAATGTCCTCTGCTACATCTTCTCTCCTTTTCTCCCATTTTTTTTCCTTCGCTGGGTTCTCAGCATGGCCCGAACTAAGCCTGACTCAAGCTGGCGTAGCAGGAAGTCGAACAGCCACCCCTACTCAGTGCAGCACGGTGCAGCTCGAATGGGGAAGGAGGTTCAGTCGTCAATGACGAATTGAAATCTGACGACCCTTGCTCCGATGTCGCTAATGGCAAATCGAAAATGGATCTCCGTCCCTTCGATCTGGAGGTGTTGGACGACCCGGATCAGTTCAAAGGAGCTTGTGGGATATAGGTTTTGAAGGTTGAGGGAAGTTTGGGTGATGGGTTCGGATTTGGGAGGAAGAAGTGCCTGATTTGGAGGAAAACCCTAAACCACGGATTGGGTGGCTGAGATCTTGCCAAATGGACGACCAAGATTCGAAGGTGGGTGTTCATGTGGATTGCCAAGCTGGCAAATAGAAGAAACAACGTTTCTTTCCATTTTTGGAAGAAAATTAGCCGCACACGCTTCTGTTGTGGTAGGGTTTGTGTCCACATCCAAGGGTAACATTCGGTGCAACAACTTGACTTGGGTCATCCCTTTCCATTCAACAAGATGGACGGTTCGGATCATCCACGGGGATGATCATGGTGGCCCATGGATTGATTTGATGAGAAGGAAGAAAGACAGCTGCGTCTTTCCTTTCGAATGGCAGCAGGTGGGAAATGTTCCCATTTTTGGAAATGTCAAGTCAAAGGTAGTTTGATCAGACCTTTGGTTTAGTGCACCTCAGATGGACATGTGACGTGTACACCTACTACAGATGGTGGGGTCCACATGGTTGTTTTGCCCGATCCGCTCCATCCATTCGTTTCTAGGAGTCCACTTAGGGATTTACTCAAATATCAGGCAGATCTAAAGTTTAGGCGGGCCCCACATCTTGATTTTGGGTCCTGTTTATGGATTCATGTCGATCTGACGATTGAACCAATCCCAATCTGACCATCAGTAGTCATGTAACGCCCGTGAAAAATCCATACTTGGGCTCGAGTACCAACTCGACCCGAATTTGCGTAGAATTCATTCCTTTGGAAAATTTGACTAGGTTAGCTAGTGCAACGTTAGAATAGCTGGGAAATGGTCCCTGATCACTTTAAATACGTTCTACAAGGCCCGAAGCGAGTGGAACTAAGGGTGCTATAATGCTCTAAAGCCTCGGATCAAACTCTAAGCCGGTTTGTTCTCTGGACCACTTTGAATCTTTGTATTGGATCTAGACCGCACGTTGAAAGTCCGATACCTCCTATCTTAGACCGTTAGGACCGTCTAGCTGGGCTTGACACTCATTCCAAAAATCAAGTCAAACCGATTATTACAGGCTATTTCATTGAGCCCGGACCGAAGAGAGTGTGAATAGGGACATAGTTGGAATTTCAAATTCAAATCTGGCACACAAATTTGACGCATCAGTATTAAGCATTCTGACCGTCAGGATACAGCCAAATCACACCCTTGGATCAGGAAAAATATCTATTATATATCACGAGACTTATAGGCCTGATCTTGGTGCGGTGACCGTTAAACTGAAACTGGGCCGCCACGTGCGATCTGGGAACCCAACCGGTCTGAAAACTGGATGTGTGCTAGATCCAGTATGCATGAGCTTAAGTCCGACCGCATTTGGCCTGGGGACCTCCAGAAATGCCCTTTTGGACCGAAACGGCCCCGATTTGGTTAGGCACCAAGTAAACATTGTTCCCAAGCCTATTTTGGGAATGTTTTAGGCTATAAAAGGGGTTGAAACCCTCACTCCTCTCTCCCATCCGAATTTGAGAGAAGCCCTAGCTTGGGAGAGAGAAAAAGAGTGAGAGATTGTGAGAGAGTGGGAGAGTTCTTCCCGCCACTTGTGCTACGTGTTGCACATGCTTAAGCGACACTCCTCTACCGCTTTCCCGGCGATTCCACCGCAATCCTAGGTAAGTAAAAACCCTAAATAGTTGGTGATTTGAGTTTTTCTTGTTTCCATGGCGATGTAGCTTATGGATCTTATGTATTAGGCTCCTTACTCGCCGTAGACGAAGCATATACACTCCGCTTCAATTCCCGAGTCTACAAGACACTAGGTGAGGATTTTAGACGCTTTGATTGACGGTTCCCAATGCTTTCAATGTCGTTTAATAGTAGATTCTTGACGGCATCGCCGTTTGACATGTACAAAATGCTCTCCGTTTCCCGTTTCGTAAGCTAACGAAGAATATGAGATTTAGGGCATTTTAGTCATTTGTAGGAAGTACTGTTTGCATTCATATTTTGCTGATGCGATTGACATGGTTTGTTGTCGCATTAGGAAGTTAGGAATGCGTGCATAATTAGTTTGGCGAAGAGGTTCGCCTAGTTGCACACTTTGGGTCGACATACCATATGTAGACTTAAGTGTGTAGTGTATGTGTTTGTACAAATGTTTGTATTAGTATGTATTGAATTAAATGATGTTATATGATAGTTTGTGATTAATTTTTCAACTATTATGCTGACCTAGATGATTTTCTACATGTTGATAAAATGCATGATTTCATTACATGCATTGAATGTATGTGCTTGAGGATTTGCTTAAGTTGAATATGCATGGGAAGTATGCCTTGAAGATTTGCTTAAGTTGAATGTTATAACATGTGCTAACATGCTCACATGATGTATTTCAATTCCAATACCTTGTATAGTAATTCCATAGATGTGTGGGACTTGACTTAGTCCAGGCAGTCGGTAACCGAGCGATTTCGTGGCTGACTGGTCATAGCCACGAATGACGCGTCGATGAATGTGATTCGTGTTGAGAGTTGGCGGCAGTGGTTAGGCCACGCGAAGTGTTTTACGCACTTCATGTCGTTCAATTCGATATGCGATCGCGCTAGTCGAGCCCGTCAAGTAACCCGACTGGCCGATGTTTGTTCACCTTGTATGTAACATAACTGCTTGAACCTAGGGTACTGAACTTACCATTGTAAACCCTATTAACCGTGGTACCTTGATCCACGAAGACTCATGAGCCGGGCATGGTGGTATGGGACACCGTGGTCGAGCTGTCGGCCTACGCTGGGGCCACAAACCTCCCCGTAGTGACCAGTGAGCACCTAGACTCGTGAGCAGATTATGGTGGTATGGGACACTATATTCTAGCTGTCGGCCTACACTGATCAGGCGACGAGCCCTTTGTAGTGACCGCGAGCGTATTCTGAGTTCACGGGAGGCGACGACCCTTCCGTGCAGTAGAGTACAGTAGGCCTGTATTGATAAGGTGATGGGGGAGCGGTGCAACGAGTGCGAGCAACAGCCCTGGCAGCCCTTGCAGTGACCTACGAAATGTACATCGTATGAGATTACTAGGAGTGACGACCCTAGACAGGATCCGTGTTGGGATTGATACAAGGGAGGTACCTTAGTTTCCCAATCCTGCTGTTTGAATGGACTAATAACAACTTGGTAATCATATCACCATAGCATTGCATGTGCCTGGAAGATGTGGAGCACTCTAGGGAGTGTGGCATGCCGCGGTCGTAAGATGTTGCCGTATGAGGGTGATCGTCGGTGAGGGCATACATCACGTCATATCATCTTGCATTAACAACAGTTTTAGGACTTGTCTGATTTACTGCTTTACTATTATCGCGTGATTGAATTGTGAACATGCTAATCTTTGCTCTATGATTCCACTGAGTTGATCACTCATTCCCACGTTACGGGATGGTGTTTGCAACACCCACCAGACCCTGTTGTAGTTGCAGGTGACGATGAGATCCAGGAGGTGGAGCTAGATGATGACGAGGACCAGGATGAGTTCTCGTATATGCAGTATCATGACGGCTTCCCGTAGGTGACCTGGATCGAGGGGACATCAGTGGGACTTTTCTTTTTGAACATTATTCTTTTGTTATGTACATGTATATGAGACTCAGAGATGTAGTCATACTTTGGAGACAGTTGAGATTACTTTGTTTTTCCATACAGTGATATATATCTTGTTTAGTCTTCCGCTTGCTTTTATCACTGGATCTGAAGTATGAATTGCAGTTTTGGTATACTTTTACTCATGTGAATGCTTTAAATCAGACAACATTGAATCATAACCATTTTTGTTGCATAAGTGACGGTCTGGAACTCGGGAGTTGAGTTTATACACGACCCCCGATTTTCAGGGTGTGACAAGTTGGTATCAGAGCATGAATGAGAGTATACTGGGCCTGGGTTATGGTCTTGCGACGTACGTTGTCGCTTCATTTGACTTAGGTGGGTGCGAGAAGGGTCTAGAAACACTTCTAGGATCACAGATTCGCCGATAGGCGAAGTTTATAAGGATCGATCGCAAGATCGAGTCTGTAACGCATCTCGGGTCGCGTAAAGCGACCCGAATCACTTCTAAGCTGTAGGAAGTCGGGTGGAGACGTCCTATGAGCGGTTTTAAACCACAAAAGTGAATCTTTGGGCCGTGGAATGACCACGACTCCAGTAATCAATCGCCAGGGCTTAAAAACCCCGTTTTGCCAAAAATTCTTAAAATTCCTTCTCTAAACACTTCAACCTTCAGTTCTTTTGTATCCATTTCATGTTAGGCATCAAACCTAATGTGAAAATAACACAAATTAGTACATTCACCAAATTTTACAGTGAATAGTAAAATTTCATAAAAAATGGCCATAAAGCCATTCTAACTTCACTTTCTTTAGCAACTAAGGAGCTAGAAAGATGTACTGGATCCTTCTACCCCAAATCCATATGCTGCATCATATGGTTTGGTATTCGGGACTGCGATGTGGACCCGGAAAGCCCCAAAAACATGTTTGGGCTCATAGGGACCAAAATACTATGAACTAAGGGGTGGGACTAGACTTTTTGGGACCCTGGGACCATGGGGGACCAGACCCATGGGGTCCCGCTGGCCAACCTGGAGGTTGGCCGGCGATGCCATCGCCGGCCGGGCGATGCATCGCCGGCCGGCCATCTCCGATGGTGCTGCCCTTTGGGCGCACCCACTTAAATGCCTCCCACAACACCCCTAGGTACCTCCCATCCCACGAAAACCCCTAAAACACCCCTCTCCTTCACAAACAGCCCCCTTGCATGCCCTAGATTTGATTTTCAGCGCTCCATTCCAAATCCCGGCGACCCAAACCCCTCCTAATCCCTTCCTTGGCCAAAACCGACCACCACCCATCGATTATTGGGTGTTGGCAGCCCCTTTCCTTGAAGATTTTCCCATTTGGAGCTCCAAAATCCCCCAAATAGTGTTGAAATCGTGAGCAGCTCCATTCCACCTTTTTGTTCTTATTTTTCCCTGAAAGTACAGCCTTGGGAAGCTTGAAGCATCCCTCTACGATGCCTAAATTTCCTTTTGTCAGATTGGGCAGCCATTTCTCCGCATTTTCGGCGTTTTCCATGGCTTTCGTGGAAGCTATTTTGGGACTTTTGTCACTCTCATCCATCCTGTCTTTGATGGGTAAGAGGAAAACTGCAACAGATGAGGCTGGGCCGAGCCGCCCTGCTCAATCGAGAAGACCGCGGGGTGGTGCCGCAAGTTCAAGCGTCGCCGCAGGTCCAGCTGCAGTCCTGGAGTGCCGTACGAAGCGGGATTTGGATCCCCATGCACACCTTGGACGAACCATCCTATCAGAGATGCCTCATGGTGAATACACTGATCGTAGAGTGTTATTTGAGGCGGACGTAGATGGGCGATTGTTCGGCGAATATCTGTTGTTCGAACGCATTGAAGCTGCGCACTGGGGACCGATCTTTGAAGCTCGCGCTCGTGCTAATGTGAGCACTGTTCGTGCCTTCTATGCTAGCATCCAGAGTCCTACCTTGGAGCCCTTGCAGTTCAAAATCCCTTTTGGTAGAGATCGGATGGCTACGATCGACGTCCAGTTGGTTGCGCGACTTCTCAACGTGCCTCTAGGTGATGTACATCCAAGTGAGAAGAATTTGAGGACTAGACGTGAACGAGATCGCCGCACCAGGTTTCTGTGCGGTAAGTTGGTTCCATGGCAGCCTAATAATAGCCTCAAGGCGACGTACATGTCTGAGGATTTACGTCTGCTGCATCACATCTGCACGTTCAATGTTTATCCTAGGTCGACGAACCGCATTGAATGTACACGTCTTATGGTCGATTTCTTATTTCTGGTGGCCCAGGGAGAGAACGTATGTATGGCCACTTTCATCTTACGGCAGATAGTTCTCATAGCCAGGTCGAGGAGAACATCCGAATCCCTTCCCTTTGGCCGACTCATTTGCAAGATTGCGCTTGAGTTTGCCTATAGACTTGGACCCGAGTTGCCGGTATCAATTCACACCATCGATGAGTCGACGATGGTTAAGATGAAGATTGGGTCGCAATATCGTGAAAATCAACTTGAAAGGGATAGTGGGGACGACTTTGATGAAGAGGAAGATCAAAGCGAAGGAGAACCTAGTGCAGAAGCTCAGGAAGAGACTCAGGAAGAAGCAGAAGAGGAGGCTCAGGATACTGATGAGAGTCCTCCTCCTTCTGCGCAGACTACTATTGACGATCGCATTGCCCGGATGGAGGAGAGTCAGACCGCTTTGCGAAGGGAAGTCCAAGAACTTCGAGCAGAGGTCGCTGATGCCAAGGCCGTTACGAAGAAGAAATTTGGCAAGGTGACTCGCACCTTGAAGGCAATCCTGTGTTGCTTACAGGATAAGGGTGCTCCTCCTCCGTCGCCAGACTCCGACTAGCAACGCGATCTTTGATGTTGTTATGAGTAGTTAGCTATTTTCTGTTTCATGTGTGTAAAGCCTATTAGGGCTAGTGCTTTGCTTTTGTCGCTGTTGCTTAACTGTCTTAATTTCCATGTCATTCTAGTCATGATGCTTGTAAGGATATATCCCTTGTATTGTGACAATTTTGATTAATTGAAATGCATGGAATGCCTTCGACTCTTTAGTGAATGATTGTGGTGTATTTGTGCAATTGAGACTGACAAGGTTGCGCCCTATTTTGAATATAGGGAATGCCACCTAAGACTACGAGGAGCGCGGTTCGGCTTTCATTGTTAGAGCAGATGGATCAGGCTCCTTCTCAGTCTGGCACTCGTCCGGACCCTGCTGTGGGCCCGATTCCTGAGACTGTTCGATCGTCTCAGCCTGCTACTGGTCCTACAGATGGACCACCGCCATTTACACCATCAGTTAGAGAGCCACAGCGCGCATCTACTTCCGCACCTCATCCGCCACAGCCTGCTCCACCACCTGATAGATTCGAGCAGATGATGGCTATGATGCTACAGCAGCAGCAGCTATTGACTACTATAGTCGGGACCTTAGCCCAGGGTGGGGGTGCGACTGCATCTACTCCGCCTGCACCACCTGCGCATCCAGCTGAGGATGCCTATGCTTACGCCCAGGATGAGGGCATAGCACTTCCTGCGCAGCCTGCTTTCCCTGCGGGGAACCCTGCCGACACACGGGGCCTTCTGGAGCGATTTCAGCGCTTGCGGCCTCCTACTTTCACGGGTTCTCACAGACCCGAGGAGGCTGAGTTTTGGCTCGACCGAGTGTCGAAGATTCTGCGCATGTTGCACTGTACTGAGGCAGAGCAGGTAGAGCTGGCTACCTTCCAGTTTGAGAGAGAGGCCAGTATGTGGTGGGATAGTGTATTGCGGACTGTTACCGCAGACTTCGTATGGACATGGGCAGCATTCGAGTTTCGCTTCCATGAGAAGTATTATCCTCAGACCTACAGACACGAGAGGGAGAATGAGTTTCTCCGTCTCAGGCAGGCAGCGATGACGGTCACCGAGTATGAGCATCGGTTCACAGAGTTGGGCAGGTACGTCCCGACGATTTTAGCTGATGAGCAGATGCGCATACGGTGCTTTTTGGAGGGCTTGCGACCGGATATTCGGTCGAAGATGTGCTGTATCAGTTTCTCCTCCTATGCGGAGTTGGTTCACATGTCCATGCGGGCAGAGCAGGACGTGGATCGACTTGCGCGATCACGAGGCCCGACTACTTCTAGGCCGCGACCGGAGTTGCCAGATAGGCCCTTCGCGGGCAAGAGGCCTCGCGTTGATCCTCCTACCAGGACCCCGGTGCCAGTAGGACCGTTTCGGCGCCCTGATCTATCATGCACATACTGTGGGAGGACGGGCCACCTAGCGCCGAGTTGCTTTACGAGGATGCGGGACAGTGGGTTCTCGCCGCCGCAGAAGATTGATCGTGTACGTCCACAGGCGATATCAGCACCGCCTATACGGTCAGCTCCTGCGCAGTCCTCTTTCAGACCCACAGTATCGCAGATTCGACAGCCCCCACGGCCCTTGACACAGCGGCCGAACCGGCCACAGCAGGCTCGAGTTCATGCACTGACCGCTGAGGCAGCTACGACGCCGACTTTCCAGCATTCAGCCTTCGAGGTCACGGGCCATATCGGAGGTACTCCCGTTCTTGTCATGGTGGACACTGGTTCCACGATTTCTTTGATATCGCGTGCCGTAGTCAGACGTCTTGGGTTGCAGACTATTACTATGGATAGCGTGCGAGTCCTTGCAGCTCATGGAGATTATTCGGATGTCACCCAGATGTGTGAGGGTTGTTTACTTGATCTGGGAGGCAGGACGATGACTCTTGATTTGGTCGTCGATCCCTCGCTTGTATATCTCGACGTCATTCTTGGCATGGACTGGTTGACTGCAGCGAGAGCCGAGATTGACTGCGAGGCTCGTGTGGTGACGGTGTACGAGCCTGAGGGCACGCCTTTCACATTTTCAGTGCGGGTAAATCTTCCTTTCCGCATTCTTAGCTACGCCACCCTGTTGCGCGACGCTGGTGCCCAGGTACTTGAGCAGACGCCAGTTGTTTCTGAGTTCGGGGATCTGTTCAGGAAGATCCCTGGTTTGCCACCCCGACGTGAGATCGATTTCACTATCGATCTGATTCCTGGTTCTACACCCGTCTCACTGCCGACGTATCGCATGGCACCATGTGAGATGGAGGAGTTGAGGACGCAGATTGATGGTCTACTAGAGCTTGGCCTTATACGGCCTAGCGTATCTCCTTGGGGAGCACCGGTCTTGTTCGTGAAGAAGAAGGATGGTTCGCTACGATTGTGTATTGATTATCGCAGGCTGAACCAACTCACAGTGAAGAACAAGTACCCTTTGCCCAGGATCGATGACTTGTTTGATCAGTTGAGAGGAGCGCAGTACTTCTCGAAGATTGACCTTCAGTCAGGATATCATCAGTTGCGCGTCAGAGATGAGGACGTGCAGAAGACAGCGTTCAGGACCAGTTTTGGTCACTACGAGTTCCTCGTGATGTCGTTCGGTCTCACGAACGCACCGGCCGTGTTCATGGATCTGATGAACCGGGTACTACGGCCTTTCCTCTATCGATTCGTCGTTGTCTTCATCGACGACATTTTGGTATACTCTAGGAGTCGAGAGGAGCATGAGGAGCACTTGCGTTTGGTCCTTGATACGCTCAGACAGCATCAGTTGTTCGCACAGTATAAGAAGTGCGACTTCTGGAAGCAGGAGGTGAAGTTTCTGGGACACGTGGTGTCCAAGGATGGCATGGCAGTTGACCTGTCTAAGGTAGCTGCGGTGCAGGACTGGGAGCAGCCTGGTTCTGTCACTGAGGTGAGGAGTTTCTTGGGTCTCGCTGGCTACTATCGGCGCTTCATTCAGGATTTCTCGAAGATCGCGAGACCCTTATCTCAGTTGACACGGAAGGACGTGAAGTTCGCCTGGAATGATAAGGCGGAGTCAGCTTTTCAGGAGCTGAAGGACAGACTCACGTCCGCCCCTGTGCTAGTATTGCTAGAGCAAGGGGTTAAATACACTATATACACTGACGCGTCTAGCGTTGGTTTGGGTTGTGTCCTTATGCAGAGGGACAGGGTAATTTCGTATGCCTCGAGACAATTAAGGAAGCACGAGGAGAATTACCCTACACACGACCTGGAGTTGGCAGCCGTGATATTCGCACTGAGACTCTGGAGACATTACCTCTATGGAGAGGAGTTCGAGCTCTTTTGCGACCACAAGAGCCTCAAGTACATATTCACACAGCGGGACTTGAATATGAGGCAGCGGCGATGGATGGAGACGCTGAAGGACTTCAAGTTTGAAGTCTCTTACCATCCTGGGAAGGTGAACCTTGTGGCTGATGCGTTGAGCCGCAAGAAGGCGATAGAGTTTGCGGCTCCGCTGATGGTTGCCGAGTGGGATATGGTTGAGTTTTTGCGAGACTTTGAGCAGAAACTCACCGTAGAGGAGCCATTTGAGTTCATCGCACATGTTCAGGTGCGATCCCCGATCGATGACCGTGTCATCGAGGCGCAGAGGGACGACGCGCATCTTACTGAGCTTCGAGAGCAGGCCAGTGATGATGATGACGCCGACTGGCGAGTTGGCATGGATGGGGGTTTACGTTACCGTGGCCGCCTATGCGTTCCTGATGTCCCTGACTTGAGACGAGAGATTCTCGAGGCTGCGCATTCTACTAGACTCGCGATGCATCCTGGCAGCACGAAGATGTATCGTGACGTGAAGAGGACGTACTGGTGGGAAGGTATGAAGACCCACATTGCTGAGTTCGTGTCCCGTTGTCTCACTTGTCAACAGGTGAAGGCAGAGCATCGCCGACCACCTGGACTTTTGCAGCCTATGCCGATTGCAGAGTGGAAGTGGGATTTCATTTCCATGGACTTCATTTCTGGGTTGCCGAAGACGAGGAAGAGGCATGATTCTATTTGGGTGATCGTCGACCGATTGACGAAGTCGGCGCACTTCCTACCGATCAGAGTTACGAACTCTGCAGACGAGCTGGCTAGATTGTATATTAGAGAGATCGTGCGTCTGCATGGAGTTCCGTTGGAGATCGTGTCGGACAGAGACACGCGGTTCACTTCTATTTTCTGGACTCGCATTCAGGAGGCTATGGGTGTGAAGTTGAAGTTCAGTACTGCCTTCCACCCACAGACGGACGGACAGACGGAGCGAGTGAACCAGATCCTGGAGGACATGTTGCGAGCTTGCGCATTGGACTTCAAGGACAGTTGGGATGACTGTCTTGCATATGCGGAGTTTGCATACAACAATAGCTTCCAGGCGAGTATCGGCATGGCACCTTATGAGGCGCTGTATGGGCGACCTTGTCGCGCACCGCATTGCTGGTTAGAGGTCGGTGAGCGCAGCTTGATTGGCCCAGAGTTGGTGCAGGCGACGTCAGAGAAGATTGATATTATTCGACGTCGGCTTCTTACAGCGCAGAGCAGACAGAAGAGCTACGCCGATACGAGACGGAGACCACTAGAGTTCACAGTCGGGGATCATGTGTTTTTGCGAGTTTCCCCTATGAAGGGAGTCCTTCGGTTCGGGAAGAAGGGGAAGCTGGCACCGCGATACATTGGTCCATTTCAGATCCTCGATCGTGTGGGAGCAGTGGCTTACCGATTGGCTTTACCCACGCCCCTCGCGAGCGTCCACAACGTATTTCATGTTTCTATGCTGAAGAAGTACGTTGCTGATCCTTCTCATATCATCAGATGGGAGCAGGTGCAGTTAGGAGAGGATGTTACTTATATCCTGCGACCGACACGCATCTTAGACCGGAAGGAGCAGGTACTGCGTAGCAAGGTAATTCCCCTTGTGAAGGTACTATGGACGCATCATACTGAGGAGGAGGCTACTTGGGAGACAGAAGCCGAGATCAGAAAGAACTACCCACAGCTTCTCGAGGAGTACGAAAAGGTACAAAATTTCGAGGACGAAATTATTTGTTAAGGGGGGTAGATTGTAACGCCCGTGAAAAATCCATACTTGGGCTCGAGTACCAACTCGACCCGAATTTGCGTAGAATTCATTCCTTTGGAAAATTTGACTAGGTTAGCTAGTGCAACGTTAGAATAGCTGGGAAATGGTCCCTGATCACTTTAAATACGTTCTACAAGGCCCGAAGCGAGTGGAACTAAGGGTGCTATAATGCTCTAAAGCCTCGGATCAAACTCTAAGCCGGTTTGTTCTCTGGACCACTTTGAATCTTTGTATTGGATCTAGACCGCACGTTGAAAGTCCGATACCTCCTATCTTAGACCGTTAGGACCGTCTAGCTGGGCTTGACACTCATTCCAAAAATCAAGTCAAACCGATTATTACAGGCTATTTCATTGAGCCCGGACCGAAGAGAGTGTGAATAGGGACATAGTTGGAATTTCAAATTCAAATCTGGCACACAAATTTGACGCATCAGTATTAAGCATTCTGACCGTCAGGATACAGCCAAATCACACCCTTGGATCAGGAAAAATATCTATTATATATCACGAGACTTATAGGCCTGATCTTGGTGCGGTGACCGTTAAACTGAAACTGGGCCGCCACGTGCGATCTGGGAACCCAACCGGTCTGAAAACTGGATGTGTGCTAGATCCAGTATGCATGAGCTTAAGTCCGACCGCATTTGGCCTGGGGACCTCCAGAAATGCCCTTTTGGACCGAAACGGCCCCGATTTGGTTAGGCACCAAGTAAACATTGTTCCCAAGCCTATTTTGGGAATGTTTTAGGCTATAAAAGGGGTTGAAACCCTCACTCCTCTCTCCCATCCGAATTTGAGAGAAGCCCTAGCTTGGGAGAGAGAAAAAGAGTGAGAGATTGTGAGAGAGTGGGAGAGTTCTTCCCGCCACTTGTGCTACGTGTTGCACATGCTTAAGCGACACTCCTCTACCGCTTTCCCGGCGATTCCACCGCAATCCTAGGTAAGTAAAAACCCTAAATAGTTGGTGATTTGAGTTTTTCTTGTTTCCATGGCGATGTAGCTTATGGATCTTATGTATTAGGCTCCTTACTCGCCGTAGACGAAGCATATACACTCCGCTTCAATTCCCGAGTCTACAAGACACTAGGTGAGGATTTTAGACGCTTTGATTGACGGTTCCCAATGCTTTCAATGTCGTTTAATAGTAGATTCTTGACGGCATCGCCGTTTGACATGTACAAAATGCTCTCCGTTTCCCGTTTCGTAAGCTAACGAAGAATATGAGATTTAGGGCATTTTAGTCATTTGTAGGAAGTACTGTTTGCATTCATATTTTGCTGATGCGATTGACATGGTTTGTTGTCGCATTAGGAAGTTAGGAATGCGTGCATAATTAGTTTGGCGAAGAGGTTCGCCTAGTTGCACACTTTGGGTCGACATACCATATGTAGACTTAAGTGTGTAGTGTATGTGTTTGTACAAATGTTTGTATTAGTATGTATTGAATTAAATGATGTTATATGATAGTTTGTGATTAATTTTTCAACTATTATGCTGACCTAGATGATTTTCTACATGTTGATAAAATGCATGATTTCATTACATGCATTGAATGTATGTGCTTGAGGATTTGCTTAAGTTGAATATGCATGGGAAGTATGCCTTGAAGATTTGCTTAAGTTGAATGTTATAACATGTGCTAACATGCTCACATGATGTATTTCAATTCCAATACCTTGTATAGTAATTCCATAGATGTGTGGGACTTGACTTAGTCCAGGCAGTCGGTAACCGAGCGATTTCGTGGCTGACTGGTCATAGCCACGAATGACGCGTCGATGAATGTGATTCGTGTTGAGAGTTGGCGGCAGTGGTTAGGCCACGCGAAGTGTTTTACGCACTTCATGTCGTTCAATTCGATATGCGATCGCGCTAGTCGAGCCCGTCAAGTAACCCGACTGGCCGATGTTTGTTCACCTTGTATGTAACATAACTGCTTGAACCTAGGGTACTGAACTTACCATTGTAAACCCTATTAACCGTGGTACCTTGATCCACGAAGACTCATGAGCCGGGCATGGTGGTATGGGACACCGTGGTCGAGCTGTCGGCCTACGCTGGGGCCACAAACCTCCCCGTAGTGACCAGTGAGCACCTAGACTCGTGAGCAGATTATGGTGGTATGGGACACTATATTCTAGCTGTCGGCCTACACTGATCAGGCGACGAGCCCTTTGTAGTGACCGCGAGCGTATTCTGAGTTCACGGGAGGCGACGACCCTTCCGTGCAGTAGAGTACAGTAGGCCTGTATTGATAAGGTGATGGGGGAGCGGTGCAACGAGTGCGAGCAACAGCCCTGGCAGCCCTTGCAGTGACCTACGAAATGTACATCGTATGAGATTACTAGGAGTGACGACCCTAGACAGGATCCGTGTTGGGATTGATACAAGGGAGGTACCTTAGTTTCCCAATCCTGCTGTTTGAATGGACTAATAACAACTTGGTAATCATATCACCATAGCATTGTATGTGCCTGGAAGATGTGGAGCACTCTAGGGAGTGTGGCATGCCGCGGTCGTAAGATGTTGCCGTATGAGGGTGATCGTCGGTGAGGGCATACATCACGTCATATCATCTTGCATTAACAACAGTTTTAGGACTTGTCTGATTTACTGCTTTACTATTATCGCGTGATTGAATTGTGAACATGCTAATCTTTGCTCTATGATTCCACTGAGTTGATCACTCATTCCCACGTTACGGGATGGTGTTTGCAACACCCACCAGACCCTGTTGTAGTTGCAGGTGACGATGAGATCCAGGAGGTGGAGCTAGATGATGACGAGGACCAGGATGAGTTCTCGTATATGCAGTATCATGACGGCTTCCCGTAGGTGACCTGGATCGAGGGGACATCAGTGGGACTTTTCTTTTTGAACATTATTCTTTTGTTATGTACATGTATATGAGACTCAGAGATGTAGTCATACTTTGGAGACAGTTGAGATTACTTTGTTTTTCCATACAGTGATATATATCTTGTTTAGTCTTCCGCTTGCTTTTATCACTGGATCTGAAGTATGAATTGCAGTTTTGGTATACTTTTACTCATGTGAATGCTTTAAATCAGACAACATTGAATCATAACCATTTTTGTTGCATAAGTGACGGTCTGGAACTCGGGAGTTGAGTTTATACACGACCCCCGATTTTCAGGGTGTTACAAGTCAGAAAGTCCTAATGGACCACTCGCATGCTCCAGACTTGTTACTACTCAAATAATAATATTAATTTTAATTATATTTTACATTATTATTATTATTATATGCACATACATACATACATACATATATGTATTTATGTATGTGTGTGTGTGTGTGTGTATATATATATATATATATATATATATATATATATATATATATATATATATATATATAAATTCATGTTGTGAGCTACTTTGTAGGTCATTAGGACTGTCATCTCATGATTTTATATTGTTATTATTATTATCGTCATTACTATTTTTATTATTATTATTATATCCTTACTTTCATATGTATATACATAGATGTTGTATTTATTTAGTGTTTATTAATATTATTATTATTATCTTGAGTGGCTTGCCTCTGATTAGAGTCGTCAATGGATTGGATTATGTCCTAGGGGGCCATGAGTCCAATCCCAGACACCTCTACTATTCAAGCAGTCTTACTATCGACTTTATAATCCAGTGGTCAAATTAGGGAAAATCGGATGTTGGATTGGTCAATGAACGTTGTGATTGATCTATAGTTTATTTAAGGAGTCCTAATGCAAATGTATGGTCCGTCTTGAATAACAACTGGATCTTTAACTATTAAGGAGATTAATACCCTAAAGTAAGCCCTGTAATTATGTGATGGCCCATCTTAGGGATCAACCTAATGTGGAGCTTGATTTATAGGTGAATTCTACTCCCAACGGTCAGATGACTTACTATATGGATGAAGATTGTACTAGTCGGTCAAGATGAATAGATTATGGTCCACTAGATGTGATGCATAAGGTAAGTCACGTGTGTCTCCACACACGTGCGAGCTAATTTAGATCTTCATTGTAACACCCAAATACTAGAAGGTATAGGGTATTACACCCAATCCTTTGAAAATTTATATATTTTGCTAGTGGTAGATTATGTCACTAAATGGGTCAAAGCGATCCCATGCCGGAACAATGACTATCAAACTGTCATTAAATTCTTTAAAAAAATCATCCTTTCCCGATTCGAAATGCCTCGAGCCACATTAGTGATGGAGGATCACACTTTTGCAATAGGCCATTCACAAATTTAATGAAGAAATATGGCATCTCTCACAAAGTGAGCACTTCATACCACCCACAAATAAGTGAGCAAGCTGAAATTTCCAATAGCGAAATTAAACTCATACTAGAAAAAATGGTTAACCCTTATTACAAGGATTGGTCAATTCGCTTGACCGATGCTTTATGGGCTTACCGTACTACATTTAAGACTCTCATTGAAATGTCTCCCTTTAGACTTATTTATGGGAAGGCTTGTCATTTACCTGTGAAGTTGGAACATAGGGCCTACTGGGCAATTAAAAATCTGAACTTTAATTTGGACAACACTGGCTCGTTGTGCAAACTTCAATTGAATGAAGTTGAAAAATCCGAAACGATGCATACGAGAACTCGAGAATTTATAAGGATAGAATGAAGGTGTTTCATGACTAATATATTTTTTGAAAATTATTCACACCAGTTTAGAAGGTCCTTTTATACAATTCTCGATTACATCTCTTTTCAGGTAAACTCAGATCTCGTTGGACCGGCCCTTTCACTGTTACTTTTGTCTATCCTCATTGGGCTGTCGAGATTCAGAATCCAAACAATGACAATGATTTCAAAGTAAATGAATACCATTTAAAGCCATTTGTTAAAAAATTTGATTCAGAGGACATGTCCATACCTCTAAATGATCTTGTTTATGTAAGCCCCGTATCTTAGACCGTACCGTTTCGTAGGATTCTGCGATCTTTCCGGTCAAATTTTGACAACCTTCGACCCTTAACCGCTATTTGCGCGTGATTCTGAGTCACACGCCGTCAACCCAAGTCGACTCAACCCAAGACTTGTACCCTAGCGACCGCGCCGTCGTCGTGGTTCTGATGCCGTGACTCACACACTAAGGCGATACCCTGGTCAGGAAATGTGGGCCAGTGTTCGGTGTGAGGAAAACGCCGCGTGTTTCAAAATCCAAAAAGAATCTCTATGACTTTTCACATCAATCAATCCCATCATGTCAAGTACACATCAACTTTCACCCATTCCCAAGCAACCCCAAAGTCAAAAAGTTCTTACACAAGCCTATACTTTTCTTACACCATTTACCACAAAAGTCAAAAAGTCTCTTACACCCATCACTCACCACATCCATCACTCCATCAACCATCACTCTCTTTCTCTCTTTACAACCCTCTCTCTCCTTCATTTTCAAATCACTTTCCCAAGCAAGAGAGCTTCACATGTCCAAGCCTCTCCAACTCTCCCAAGCAACAAGTGTGGCCCACCTTTCCTACCCTTTCATCTCCCATCTCAACCATCCAAACCTCATCTCCTCTGTTGGAATCAAAGTTAAGGAGCTAAGGAAGCCTAGGGTGCAAGAAGAAGCCGATGGGTGATCTCGGATCTCTATTTATTTATTGATGATTTAAAGGCTCACTTATGGTGGGACCCACCTTGATGTATGTTTGTATGCAAGAGGGGCCCATAGTGGCGGGGCCCCTCCATCCTTTCCTCTCTCTCTCTCTCTCTCTCTCTCTCTCTCTCTCTCTCTCTCTCTCTCTCTCTCTCTCTCTCTCTCTCTCTCTCTCTCTCATGTATGGTGGCTTGTGGCCCACCTTGATGCTTGATATCATCCACCCATCCAAAACGGTGTGGCCCGCCTTGATCATGCCTTTCAAAACGGTGCCATCCATCCATTTTTATCTAGGCCATCCAGTGGGCCTAGATGATAAGAAACATAAATATCATATCCATCCAAATCCAGTGGGCCACATCTGTGTGGGACCCACCTTATTTTTTTTGGAACACCATCCGTCTAGCATCCCTGGATGCTGGACGTGTTGTAGTGTGAACCGACACTGCTGTGTACTCACAGCAACTTTGTCTTTTAGGACATGTCCAGGCCGTCCAGGGCCTAGACATGGATATAGTATATTATGTTATATATAGTATACATTATATTATATATTATATTATACAATATATTTATGATGGTTGGCCCTACATGGGACCCACCTCTGCCTTTCTATGCAGTATGCTGCACCTACAGCAGCCATGTGGTTGCCCCCTTTGACAGCAGCAAGCCCGCAAGCCCCATATTGTTATATGTATTTTACACCGTCCATTGTTTCGACGGTGGGGCCCACCATGATGCATACGTTGTATCTAAACCGTCCAACCATATTGAGGTATCATGTTATGGCAAGAGCAAAAGAATGGGTCAGATTTAAAGTTCAAAATGGACCCCACCATTCAAATAATGGACCATGATATCCACTGTACAACTTCTAAGGGCAACAGTAGTTTCCAAACTAGTTGATATTTGTTTTCATTTCATCTATCTCTACGTTAACTTATGAATAGGTCAGATCTCAAAAATATATGAGGGTGGGCCCGATTTGATATACCTGAGGCCCATTTGATTCAGCCCATTTGACTTGGCCCGATTAATTCAGCCCATATGATTAGGCCCATCTTGATGTAGTTATGGCCCATCCATTGAGGCCCACCTTGATATATATGAAGCCCATGTTATGAGGCCCATTTGATGTAACTAAAACCCATGGGTCGAGGACTAATAGGATGTACACAATTCCATTACAATGTGTGACCCCACCATGGCTTGTGTAATGAGGTTTATGATGGTTGTGCATTGGGAGCAATTTGGTTTAACGTCCACATTGTAAGAATAATGTTGGTTAAATGTCCACATTATAATTCTCCCTAGGGCTATTGTTAGGCCCATACTTGTAGGCCGACTAAGCCCATCTTCGTTATGAATAGCATTCATCTCCATATAACATGTTTAGTATAGTTCCATGATTCATGATCATACGCATCATATGTATACCTGATATGAGAAATGACTAATTATAGCATATGCCTTCGGATAGATTATTTAGGGGCTCCCGGTTAGGCGATGTTGTCCTACATGAGCGCACGATACGCGAAAGATTGTTGCATGACTGAGTAGTGTGATTCATGCATTTCACATTGTGTGACCTGGTTACTGTACGCCCTAGCGACATTAGGGTTGTAGCCTCTACAGGCGTATCATGGTTGGCAATATTGGATACCTAAAATTTTATTCTACATGGAGTGTTATAGATATCCCTGGGTGAAAGTCCCTAAACCCTTATGGTACCAAGAAGTTGCTCCAACGTCTGGACCGAGTGGGTACAGGGGCGCCAAGTACCGATTACCAGATGGCCGCTCTTTTTACTGTGTCGTGGTCGGTTGGAAGGGGGTGCGGCCTTACCCGCCCATGAGGAGGGGGCAAAGCTAGGCTGAGTTTGACCAGCTCGAGGAATGGGTCCGCTATCGACGAGCCGAGTCCGATATTGACAGAAAGATAGTGAGGTCTTTTTCACTCACCTTGTTGTGCGTGATGGGGCGGCAATCTGGCTTGGAGTATACTAGACCCCGGTTATATACCAGAGTTGAACTGTATTGACATGTGGACTTAGATGAGGATTTGTATGCTTGAGTTGCATCTTGCATCGTATAGCCTTGGTACGGCTAATGGTATTAATGGATTCATCAGCATATTCCGCATTACTCTGATACTGCATAACTGCATTACTACCTTGTGCACACACTTACACCACCATCTAAGCTTTTTATAAGCTTATGCACGACCGTTGTGTGCAGGTGACGTTGGACTGCAGCAGCGCTGAGGCAGGAGCGCATAGCAGGTCATCTTGGAGCTTTTTATCCATTATCATTATATTTCCCTTTATGCTCGTTGTACTTGTAAAGTTTTTTTATTATAGTGGAAATGTAATAGAGTTTTTGGTTGTTATTTGTGGGTTATGCATTTGGTTATTCTTATCACGAATCAAATTGATGTTGAAAATCCTCCTCGTAGCATGCCAGGATCGGAACCTGGCGAATGGGCACTAGGAGCCGAGAATGGGGTTCTACGGAGGCTGTTGGCGCCAAATTCGGCAATCAAAAATTTTGTGAGCCCGATTTCTAAGTTTGGGGCATGAAAATTTACCAGGATTAAGTTCCTAGTTTGACAGAGGTGTAGCTAGGTTTACTATTTTTCGCTATTTGAGATAGTTTGCTTTCCGCTGTTTTAGGATAATTTGCTTATTATTTGTTCGAGTCTTTTGTGCTAACCCATCTTCGTACTGAGATCATTAGAAAAGCCTTAAAATTTCTTCTTAAGGTATTATCTTTCCATCACTTTCCTTTTCTTTTTGTTGCCTCTCTTGCATTACATGCTTATTTCGTTTATATTGAGAACAATGTAAATTTTAGGTTGGGGATGGGGGATTAGGTTACCTAATCAGTTGTTCTCCTAGTCTTTGAGTAAAAATTACAAAAAAAAGAAAAAAATTAAAATTTTTTTAAAAAATAGAAGTGTAAGATGCTTAATGTTGATGATTTATATCCCTTAGATTCAGTTACTTGGAGATTTCAAAGGTTTAAGTTCGAGTTATTAATCCATGAGTAGAAGTTTTCAACATTAATCAAGTCATGATTTCACATGTCACATCTAATAATCACATTAAAGCTTCAATCAACATTGAATTGTTAACTTGGTGATTATTTAGCATGAAAGGAACCCACCTAGGGAATTTGTCCATCATGTTTAAAAAAAAATACTAAGCTAAAAAATAGTTGTCTTCAAAAAGGCCACCTATTAAAGATCTTTAAAAAGATTGACATAACGTGAAAGTCATCGATGAAAAAATCAAAAGCTAGAGGAATAAAAGAGAAAATTAAAAGATGAACTGTAAGGCAAGTTTTAGTTTAGGTTTTGGTTGTCCTGAATGCTCCTTTAATTATCAATGTTATAATGAAAGTGAAGAATTGAACCTTCACCATGGAACTCAATGTTTAGAATTGTTCTAATTATAAGATTAATGCTTTGAACTTGATTATGAAACTTACCGAGTGCTAGAGTTTAAGAGAAGGTAATACACGACATTGATGTATTTTAGAATTCTATTATCTGGATTATTTTTTTAAACCACTTAAGCTTATAGAAATTATCATATGATTCTCGAAATAATTTTTGCATACTTTGCTTGGGACTAGCAAAATGCTGGTTGGGGATTGTGTCGAGGGTCAAATATTGCATATTATCCTCTATTTATATCTTAGTTTTATAAACATGATAATGCTTAATGTTCTATTATACTCATGTTTGTGCAACAAGGTGAATTTAGGAGCTTCGATTGAAAAGGGTGTTAAAATCATAGATTTGATGCTCAAGAATCACCAAGGCAAGGAATGGATCTGAAGAGACTAAGATTGAAGAATTCACATGCTAAGGATCCAAGAAAACCAAGTGAGAAATGAAGATAATCAAAGATTTGAAGTAAAGAAAAGGAATCCTGAGATTATCCTGAAAAAAAATACTATGAAACTCCGAGTCATTTTGTGAAATTGCGTAGAGTGAAATCTATTTTGGAAAGCTACGTAGAGTGAAGTCTTTTTTAGTAAATTGCATAAATTTAAGGCATTTTCTAGAGTTTTCCAACTAGGTGCGAAAGTTGGAGTTCCACAACTATAAATAGGACTCCCTAGGATGTTCCTAAGCATCTTCTAGGATTTAAGGAGTAGAGCAAAAGAGTAAAGAAGCCATTGTCAAGGGTTTTTCTTCCTCTTCCTTAGTTATTTTTATGTTTTTCTTAAGAGACTTTGGTCCAATCATATCAATGATTGGCTAAACCTCTTAGTTATGGCTAAAAGGTGAAGCTTGTAATATGATGGGATGTTTCTATTAATTTAATTCATGTTTATGTTGAACTCCATGGATTCTAATTTGATATTTAAAGAATACTTTCAGTTTTTAATGGTTTATTGTGACTCAAATTACAGTAGATTTGTAATAGCTTTGAGTATCTTCTTTTCCTGATTTGAAATTGTGAAATTAGTAAGTCATGTTGTTCACCATCGTCCCTTAAGCATGATAGGGTAATGGAATTCTTCTTAATCTTCACAATTCTCCTGCTTTAAGATTATGAGATTGGTAAATCTTATTGTTTGTCATTGCCTCCTGGGCATAGTTTGGTGATGAAATCTCTATCAATTATCATAGCTCTCCTTCATTGAGAATTAAGTCAATGAAAGTTCAGATTTGATTTTATTAATATATTTTTAATTGGATAGGATAGGACTCCAATTCTAATTGTGTTACTCGAATAAAGCAAGAGGGATCCCTGATCACTACAAAGTGGATCCTTGGCACTCTATTTCCACCTTTAAATTCTTGGTTTTAATTACTCTATTCACAATTACTTTCTCAAATACTTCAGAATTAGTTTCACATCTTCTTCTAGTTAATTTCATAAACGTACAAATTTCAATCCCTGTGGATTCGACCTCGGTCTTACTAAGATTATTACTACATCGCGACCCTACACTTGAGGTAATGAACACCAGCTCAACTTCAGTTAAAGCGAAAAAACACCACTGCAGTAAGTCCATTCAAAATGGCTCTGACTATTGCTCTAATTCTAGCGCTCTTAATTCCTTCGACCATTTCAAAGATTGCAGAACTTGGCCCCCTCATAATAACCCAACCTACTTTGTCTGTAGCATCTAGCCAAACGGCTTCAGGTATCCTCCCTTTGGCGAAAGCAATTGCATCTTTTTTTAAAATATTATAAAACTAAATTTTAGCCAAGTGTCTCTCCTGGTAAGTACTCTTGGGAGATGGAAGAGGCATATAAGAGATATAAAAATACTCAATTTAACATGACATTTAATAAATAATAATGCAAAAAGGAAAGACTAAACGACTATAATCTTCATTTCGACCGATATCTCAAGCCATATCGTTCTAAACCTCCTCATTTTCCTCACTTTAACTGAGTTTTGGCTTCATTCATTGATCTTGTCAAACTTTTCCTAGCGGAAGATTGATTCATTATCGTTGTTGTTCAATTAAATATGTGTGGATGTTATTTCAACAATACACCCCTTCTTTTCTTACAATGATTACGTGGTCCCTTAAATTGACTTTAGACTCTTATTTCCACAGTAACCAGAGAACTCTCAGCTACTGACAAGTCCATTGCTGCACCAACTCTTCAGGCTAAGGTTTTTACTTCAAATATTCCTATTAATGTTGCCCAATCCCAGGCCGAAATAATTTGTCTCTGACTCAGAGAAAACAACGAGCGATATTTAATAACACATATTGAATTGAAGGTCAAGAAGAGGTAATAGTATACCAGCATATGGAGTTCAATATCTTTATGCAATCCCCAACTACATCTCCTGCATCCACTTAGGATCAAGAAATTGCACAACTAGTTGCATTATCGATCTTACCTTCCATTCGTATGTCTTCTCCCTAAGAACCAATTGATCAACCAATCGTTGTGGTCAATGAGCAACATATTGCTTCTTTGGATGAAACAGAAACACTGAAACAAGAGATACCTCAGTCAACTAAAATTAGTCCTGATGGAAGTATGGAGATTACAACGGTCGACATCGTCACTCCAACCGGCCATCGATTCTCATATGTTACCTTCTTCAGAGTACGTGCTCCCTATAGAAGACATATTATCTTGTTTTAACTAAGCCTTTCCTTGTGATATCCTGGTGGCCAAGTCTCCTACAACTTCAATAGAAATTTAGCAACTGTGAAAAGAATTATGAATCCTCATCTAATCTAGAGTTGCTGACATGTTGACATCAGAATTAATCGAAAGACTGAACTACCTCATTCAACGATACCAAACTCTTACTCTGTTAGATAAAACTTTGTCGACTAGGCTACCTGCACTGTATGAATTCCTAGGCCTGACTCGCAAATACCGAGATACAATCACTATAGTAGACGGACTTCAAGTTAAGTATTCGGTCGCCTCCTCCAAGATGACAACAATCATAATTAGTAGGGAGCAACTTATTATGGCATACAACAACTTGAAGGAGTCAGATACTTGACCGATCTAGAGACTCAAATCTCAGTCGTGGAGGATAAATTGAGATTGTTAAAAGAAGAATGAAAATCACCGATTAATGGCAGATGGGATCATAGGATCGAAATCAACCAAATGGGTGCCTTCATGCAAGAACATACCCCATTTATTGGCGAGATTGCATGTTTGAAGCCAAAACCAAATCTGCTCTTTATCGGTAAGAAACCAAGTGGTCGAAGCTTCAAGAAGCAACTGTATTTTTCTCTTCTTTTAATTTTTTATTACTTTTGTACCTATCTGCTATCGGTCATGTAATTTTTCATCTTTAATGCAATCGATGAACTTCTTATTTGTATTTTGTTCTCTAGTACTTGAACATTTTTTCTAGATGCCTAACTGTATTAATGACAAACAATTCATGAGCAGTCACATGCCCGTTCGTTTCCTCTTCCTAGGAACCGTTTCACACCATTAATGAAAATACTTTAACCAACACGATGCCTTGTCTTCAGATGTGATTGTTCATCTGAACACCTATTTAAAGGAATCATGGGTGCTTCTTCCACTACACATCCAATTTCATTTCTTTTAGCTTTAATCACTATTTCCCTCCTTAATGGCTTTTACCCCCAGGTCTGCTTCCAATCGGACTTAGAGGTTTCTGAGAGAAATCCTGGATATTGTAATCTTTTACCATTCTACCCTTAAGTATAACTTTTACTCATTCGTCTATGATCTTTGACTCACTGTCAGGGATGATGCTTCTCTAATTGAACTTCCAGATGCCTTAACAATGCTCAAAGCATTGTCGATGCATATGTCAGTGCTAAAAGAGATCTGGAAGATTTTGATGCTCACACGAACAAACATACTGCCATCCATAAGAAAACTAATATCCTCTCCGATTAATATGATTGGGCTTGGTACCACCACATGCACTGGACTCAGCAACATCACTTTAACAAGATAATGCTAAGAACTTTACATGTTCAACACAGAGAGATCAAAAGTGACCTCTAAGAAACCAAACGGCTTTATCTCGAAAAATGTCTACAATATACCCAGACCCTATTGAACTTCATCAACTCTCAAGTTGATATTTACCAGCATTGATTGCGTAAAAGCAGTGAACAAAAGAGAGAAGTAGAGCATATGACCGATGTCATCTGTTGCTGGATCGATCAAGTCTTGCACTTTCTAGACTGAGTTCTGGAAAGTGGAGAGTCTTGGAAAGCTCGAAAGGAAAACAATCAAACTCATCATGGAATAAGTTGTTAAAGAATTTAATGAGATGAAGGTTGCATATGCCTAATCTATTCTCTAGCCGAGCCTTCTAGGCCAGTCCATGACTGGTCGAGTGGGCCACTCGACTGATCGAGCTGGGCATTCGACTAGTCAAGCGGTCCCCAGATGTGGCTCCACATCTCAACATGAATCAATTACAATGGATCAATGAGTAACATTTTCATCCAAACAGGTCAAGAAGATGGCCGATAAGTATAAGATTAAGCTGATGCATTCATCACCTTATTATGCTTAGGCTAACGAGCAGGCTAAGACTAGTAATAAGGTTATTAAAAATATTTTATGAAAAATGATTGATGAAAATCTTAAACAATGGCATGTTAAATTATCAAAAGCTCTTTAGGCATATTGTAGTTTGTTCCAAATAAGCACATGAATGAGGCCATTTAGATTGGAGTATAGACATGATGCCATGTTATCATTAGAAGTGATTGTCCCATCATTGCGGGTAGTATATCAAGCAGATTTAACCCCGACCAAGTTCACAAAAGTCATGCTAGTTAAACTGGAGGATTTAGACGAAAATCAGCTAAAGGCGTTGGATTCCATTATGATAAACAAGGCTAAAGTTGTTCGAGCATACAACAAGAAGATTAAAAAAAAAAAAAAGCTTTAGGTGAAGGCGATATGGTTTGGAAAGTAATATTGCTTATTAAGACCAAGGATATTGCATTCTGTAAATGGTCACATACATGAAATAAAACATATACTATGGTAAAAGTTTTTCTTGGAGGAGCTTATGTTCTCCATGATATGAATGAGAAAACAATCAAGAATCCGATCAATGGTCGATTCTTAAAAGCATATTATATCAATTTATGGGAAATATATAAAGATCAGGCCAAAAAATGGTTGGAATAATCACAGATGGCTTGAAAATGAATAAAATTGGTCAAGAAAATGTGAAGTAAATAGAAATATAAATATTATATTAAGGGTCGGACGTTATCAAAACATGACTGACTGGCTGATTACATAGATAAAAAAAGGAAAAAAGCAAAGAAAAGGAAAATAGATTAGCCGATTAGCACTCCATTAGCCAACCACTTCAAGCTATCTAAGGAGCAAGGGGGGTAGATGCAGGAGGAACGGGACTACATGGCTAAAGTCTCATACACGTCAGTTATTAGGAGTCTCATGTATGCTATGGTGAGCACGAGGCCAGACATTGCTCAAGCAGTGGGAGTTGTTTGCAGGTTCATGAACAACCTGGGAAGGAACATTTAGAAGTTCTGAAGTGGATCCTCAGATACCTAGTAGGTAATAAGGATGTAAGGCTGTGTTATGGAGAATCTAAAATCAAGATACAAGGCTAAGTGAATTCAGATTTGGCAGGAGATATCAACAACAGAAGAAGCACTACGGGTTTTATTTTTTCTCTGGGTAGTGCTGCAGTCAATTGGGTCTCTCAGTTACAAAAGATAGTATCTATCAGTACGACGGAAGCAGAATATGTTGCGGCTATAGAAGCGTACAAGGATATAGTATGAATGCAAGGTTTCATGAAAGAGTTGGGCAAGAAGCAAGCAGATTATAAGCTGTACAGTGACAATCAGAGTGCAATACACTTGGCTAAGAATTCAGCCTTTCATTCAAGGAACAAGCATATTGTCATTAGATATCACTTTATATGTTCGTTATTAGAAGATGGATCGATTACTCTAGAAAAGATTCATACAAGTGAGAATCCTGTGAATATGCTGACCAAGGCGGTCACACGGGAGAAGCTGAAGCTCTGTTCATCTTTGATTGGTCTTTAGGCTTGAAGACGAGGAGTTAGTGCACTCTGAATATAGAAGATGAAGATTTATGGTGATGTGTCTTCAAGTGAGAAATTGTTGAATGTGGAGACACATCTGGGGGTTGCTCAACCAGTCAAGTGCCCTGCTCAACCGGTTGAGTAGCCCACTTGAGTAGTCGTGGACTGGCTCGACTCAAAGTCCAGTGAGCAGCAGTTTCTAGGTTTTACGGTACTTGACCGGTCGAGGCTCATGCTAGACTGGTCGAGCAGTCTGCTAGACCGGTTTCGTTTCCAGATTTGATGTGGACTGCGGTTTTTTGAGCCGGTTTTCACAGAGGTGCGAAAGAAAAGTTGCCTAAACTATAAATAGGTGTCCCTGGGGCTTTTTTAGTATATGTAAAATAATTCTAAGGTGTGGGTAAAAGGTTTTCTCTATACTTCTGAGGGAGAGGTTAGATATTGCCTTGTAATCTTCATTTTTCTTCATAGTGAAAGTTTACATCCGTGGTTTTTTACCGTTGTTGGAGTTTTTTCATGTATATCTTGTCTTGTGGTTTGTTTGGAATGCTTTGATTCTTTTTCTAGTTTATATTTCTTTCTATTTATTGTTTGTGGGTGAGACCGAAGATTGGATCTCGGTTCACTACGTTGTTGGCGTGCTGCGTATTGTTGCGCAGCATGCCATCAATGCAATGAACCGAGATCTAATCCTAGTTTCATCTACAAACGATAAACAAGAAGAAATATAAATTAGAAAAGAATCAAAGCATTCCAAACAAACCACAAGACAAGATATACATGAAAAAATTTTAAACAAGGATAAAAAATCACGGATGCAAACTTCCACTATGAAGAAAAAATGAAGATTAAAAGGTAATATATTAACCTCTCATTTGGAAGTACAGAGAAAACCCCTTGCCTACACCTTGGAATAACTCTCATGATCCCTAGAAAAGCCTTAGGGACCCCTATTTATAGTTTAGGCAACTCCCATTTCGCACCTTTGCGAAAACTGACTCAAAAACCCACAGTCCTCATTAAATCCAAAAATGAATCTGTGTAACCTCAACTGATCGAGCAGGGTGCTCGACTGGTCTAGAGGACCCTCGACTGGTTGAGTATGGGCCTCAACTGGTCGAGTACCGTGGAACCAAAAAATCAATACTCGCTGGACTTTGAGTCGAGCCAATCTACCACTGGTCGAGTGAGCCACTCGACCAGTCGAGCAGGGCACTCGATTGGTCAAGCAGTTGTCTAAATCTAGCTCCACATCTCAACAATCTTTCACTTGGAGACACATCACCATAAACCTTTATCAGCATATCCGCAAGATTATCACTTGTATGAATCTTCTCTAGAACAATCGATCCATCTTCCAATAACGAACGTATAAAGTGATATTTGATAGCAATATGCTTGGTCCTTGAATGAAAGGCTGAATTCTTAGCCAAGTGTATTTCACTTTGACTGTCACTGTACAGCTTGCAATCTTCCTGCTTCTTGTCCAACTCTTCCATGAAACCTTGCATCCACACCATCTCCTTACATGCTTCTGTAGCCGCAATATATTCTGCTTCCATTGTACTAATAGATACTATCTTTTATAACTGAGATACCCAACTAGCTGCAACACTACCCAGAATAAAGACATAACCTATAGTGCTTCTTCTACTGTCGATATCTCCTGTCAAATTTGAGTCTACATAGCCTTGTAACTTGATTTTCGATCCACCATAGCACAGCCCTATATCCACAATACCTACCAGGTTTCTGAGGATCCACTTCGCAGCTTCCTAATGTTCCTTCCTAGGGTTATTCATGAACCTGCTAACAACTCCCACTGTTTGAGCAATGTCTGGCCTCGTGCTCACCATAGCATACATGAGACTCCCAATAGCTAACGCGTATGAGACTTTAGCCATGTAGCATCGTTCCTCATATGTCTTTGCACCTTGCTCCTTAAATAGCTTGAAGTGATTGTCTAATGGAGTGTTAACCGGCTTAGCACCTCCCATATTGAATTGATCAAGTACCTTGGCTATGTACTCTGCCTGTGACAAAAATAATTTCTTATTTTTCCTGTCATGATTTATCCTCATGCCTAGGATTTGTTTTACAGCTCCTAAATCCTTCATGGAAAATTCTCTAGACAGTTGTCTTTTAAGATCTAAGATATCCTTCATGCTTGAACCGGCCATAAACATATCATCAACGTACAGAAGAAGGATGATGTACGACGTATTACACTTCTTTAAATAACAACAGTGGTCTGCATGACATCTTCTAAAACTGTTTCTCAACATTAAACTGTCAAACTTCTTGCACCACTGCCTCGAGGCCTGCTTTAGGCCATATAAACTCTTCTTCATTCTACACACCTTATTCTCCTTTCCTCATACCACGTATCCTGTTAGCTAATACATATATATCTCTTCTTCAAGGTCTCCATGAAGAAAGGTTGTCTTAACACCTAGCTGCTCTAGATGTAAGTCCCCTGTAGCCACTGTACTCAAGACCATGCGAATTATAAACATTTTCACTACCAGTGAAAATATTTCACTAAAATCGATATCTGCCTTTTGTTGAAACCCTTTCACAACTAGTCTAGCCTTGTACCGTTTTGAACCATCGTGCTCCTCCTTCAGTTTGTAAACTCACTTATTTTGAAGAGCTTTCTTACCCTTAGGTAGAGTGACTAGCTCCCATGTACGATTAGACTTAAAAGAGTCCATCTCATCATCCATGGCCTGCTCCCACTTAACCCGTGTATCTAACTGTAATGCCTCTTCAAAACACTTTAGTTCACCATTATCCGTCAGCAGTAGATAATGTAAGGAGGGTAAGTATCGGACAGTGGGTCTCCTCTCCCGAGTAGACCTCCTTACAACCGGTGTATGCAGCTCTGCCTCATAATGCTCTTGTGAATGATCATCTTGTGGCACTGTAACACCCGTATCCGGTAACTCTTCCAACCTTACAAATTCTTTCTCATTGGTCTTATTTTTCTACACATTATCCTTACGCATCACTTTTTCATTGAAGACTACATCCTTGCTTCTGATGATTTTTCTATTTTTTGCATCCCAAAACCTATAGCCAAAATTATACTACCCGTAGCCTATAAACATGCGCCTCCTGGACTTCGCATCCAACTCGTGTCTATGCTTTGCATTAATGTGAACATATGAAGTGTAACCGAACACACTAAGATGTATAAGGTTCACTTCTTTCCTAGTCCACGTTTCTTCTAGTAGCCCACCATCCAATGGTTTTAAGGGACTTCTATTAATGAGATATGTAGTAGTACTCACAGCATCTGCCCAAAAGGTCTTAAGCAACCTTGCATGTAACCTCATACTCCTGGTGCGCTCAAGGATGGTCCTGTTAATGCGCTTAGCCACAACATTCTGTTGTGGTGTTCCTAAAATCATTTTTTGATATTTGATTCCATTTACTACACAATACTCTTCAAATATCTTATCATAGTATTCTCCCCCATTATTAGATCTAAGACATTTTACTGTTTTACCTGTCTCATTTTCTACCATTATTTTTCACTTCTTAAATACATCAAACACATCATATTTGTGCTTTAAGAAATAAATCTACAGCTTTCTACTAACATCATCAATAAAGGAAACAAAATAACGTGAACCACCAAGAGATGATACCTGTGTCAATCCTCACATATCAGTGTGTATAAGCTCCAACAGATGCGTCTTTGGAGCGCGTCCTGTCTTCTTAAAACTTACCCTCTTCTGCTTACCATACATACAGTCCTCACAAAATTCTAAGTTAATAGACTTCAAGCTTAGTAGTTTCCTTTTTAACAATAGCACTTTCATCTCCTACTCACTCATATGTCCCAACCTCTGATGTCATAACTGCTTATTCACTTCAGTTGATACGACTACGAGTGAACTATATGATCTTGAAGTCACATACAAAGTACCTTCCTTCTTGCCTCGAGATATCACCAAGACACCTTTTGTGATCTTCCAGGAATCACTGGTGAATGTCATCACATAACCGGTATCGGTCAACTGCCCCACTGAGATCAAGTTTCATTTCAAACTCAGTACATGTCTGACATCCTTCAATTTCAAAGTCGTTCAGTCTTTCTGATTTATATAAACGTCTCCATTTCCAATGATACTGCATGGCTCATCATCACCCAGGTAGACTCTCCTGAAGTCACCTGATACATAATTACGCAGAACTTTCTTACATGAAGTGGCATGAAACGAAGCACCCAAGTCTATGGCCCAAAACTCATTACTCGCATTAAGACATAAGATCAACGTATCTGTGTCACTCTCCTCAGATAGATTTACTGAATCCTTCCCGCCTTGAGAGCTTCCTTCTTGTTTCTTAAGAGCCCTCCAATCACGTTTCATATGCCCTTTCTTACCACAATGCCAACACCCATCTTTATCTTTTAGTCCCTTAGATTTCTTCCGCGACTTAGAACATCCATGTTTATTACCTCCTTTGTTCAGTTATCTTCATCTTCCTTCAACGTTTAGAGCATTCCCTAAATCCCCTAAAACTCCTAATGCCTTTCTTCTAGAATTTTTACTGAGAATTAGACCGGCCACATCATCAAATTTTAGCTTTGTCAACCCTAAAAAATCGCTCACAGCAATCACCAAACCATCTCAACTGTCTGACAGACTGGATAAGATCAATAACGCCCTGACCTCATCCTCAAAAATAATGCGAATGGATTCTAACTGGCTCGTGATTGTATTAAACTTGTTTAGATGTTCACCACACTCCCACCATCTGACATCTTCATGTTGAATAGTTATTTCATAAGATGAACCTTGTTGAATGCTGAGGGTTTTTCATACATGGTGGATAAGGCTTTCATTAATTCTTTTGTAATTTTCATCTTGGATATGCGACACTCTTAAACAAAGAGAGTCGGATCATTCCTAAAGTCTTCCGATCCAATAAAAATCATTCATCATTTGTGGTTTCTTCTCTTTTCCTCCTAGATGAATATAAAGGTCCTTATGATACAGATAATCCTCCATCTGAATCTTCCAGAAGGTAAAGTTTGAACCATCCAACTCCTCAATTCTAGTCTTCCCTTCTTCCGTCATCGCTCCCAATAAAAGAAACCAATAGCTTTGATACCAGTTGTTGCACAGCACGCCAACAACGCAATGAACCGAGATTTAATCTCCAGTTTCACCCACAAATGATAAACGAGAAGAAATATAAACTAGAAAAGAATTAAAGCATTTCAAACGAACCACAAGACAAGATATACGTGGAAAAATTTCAAACAAGGGTAAAAAACCACGGATGCAAACTTTCACTATGAAGAAAAATGAAGATTAAAAGGCAATATACTAACCTCTCCCATGGAAGTACAGACAAAACTCTTTGCCTACACCTTAGAATAACTCTCATAATCCCTAGAAAAACCCTAGAGACCCATATTTATAGTTTAGGCAACTCCCCTTTTGCACCTTTGCGAAAACTGACTCAAAAAATCGCAGTATGCATCAAATCCGGAAACAAATCTATGTAACCTCGATTGGTCAAGCAGGGTGCTCAATTGGTCGAGCGAACCCTCAACTAGTCGAGCTTGGGCCTCAACCGATCGAGTACCACGGAACAAAAAAACCGATGCTCGTTAGACTTTGAGTCGAGCCAGTCCATGACTGGTCGAGTGGGCCACTAAGGTACTACCTTATGGTCTTTAAAATAGTCTTTATTAAAATTAAATAAAACCAAGTTCATTAAGAATAAATTCAAATAAGCCCATTCAAGCCAATTGGAACTCGATTCTCCCTCTTATCGGGTACCAAATTAGCGTGCCAATAAAGTGCTACCTTTAAGGGTCGTTTGGCACCATTGATTTGGGGGGATTTGAGGTAAAACCCCAGGTTGTTTGGCACCATAACGTATTTGGGGGTTTCAAATCCCCTCAAAGAGGGCGTTTGAAATCCACGGTGAGATCTTGAATTACATCTAAAATCCTTCATAGAGTTGCATGCGTAACATGTGTGTCACTAGATTATTAATCTATTGTACACATGGCCCACTAATGATATCCTAAAATAATTAGATTATCAATTGCATCACTATAATTACTTTAATATGATGGTAAGCATTGTCCAAATATTGTTCACGTAAATCAATGGTTAAAAATTGTTGATTATTCACTCGGATGTAATCTTATGCTTGTAGCTCATCCAAGACTTGAAATTTCACCATTTTAAGGCAAAAAATATATTTCAGCAGGCAGGCTTATTATAACATTTGTGTCCAACATTAAATAAGTTAGACATATTAAAGTTGATTTAGTTATTAAATTCAAAACCCTGTAAACATGCCATGCATATCTAATTTTTAATTAAAATTGATTCCGATTCCAGGGTGACACGCTTATTTTTGAATCAAAATTAATTCTGTATCCGGGTGCCACGCACAACGGGAGGATTTCAAATCCAGGGTTTTAAATCCACGCTTCGAAACAAGCCATTATCATTCCATCCTGATACTACTTTTATAGAAATAGAAAATAGGTCCCATCAACAATTTAATCCATGTATTTCTTATGGCACATCATCGATACAGATCCACGTTCATTAGGCAATCGCAACCATCCAATCGATGAATTCAGAGTGAGAGAGAGAAAATTTTGCCGACATTCGGAGAATATCACGATACGTGAGATTTTGAGAACCGCGTCGATCCCTGTTACGGTGAGTGGCAACTTTTCGTAATAATTGAAAAGCAGGGTTCGTTTGGGAGAATCAGAATCCGAGGTTTCAGGTTTCGTCGCGTAGCACCGGCTTTCGCGCGCGCTCTCTTGCAATCTGTCAGGCGTCGCTCTGTATCCCATTTTTGCTTTACAAATTGACTAAAGTACCCTTTTTTCAAGGAAATTACCAGATTACCAGACGTAGGAATGAGAAAGCCTACTAATGACGAAACTGCCCTTAATAACCTATTGCCTAACTGGTAAACGACCTGAAAACGTGGCCGTTGTAGGAGACGACTGGAGAGGGGCATTTATGGCAAAACATCGGCCCTCTGTAATCATTTGGAGTGATGCGAATGGAGTGAACTGTAGTGGTAAAACAGCGTCGTACTATTCTAGAATTTGCCATTGTCCTTTTTGTTAAATTACAGAATGCCCCTCAAGTTTGGAATCATCTGCTTTCTGAATGTGCGTCCATCACTGTTTGGTGCACTTTGGTGATGTCAACCGTCCAACAAGGGAACCACATCCTTCGATGAGCCACATCCCAGAAAATCATGCTGATTGGAATTCATAACTGTTTGATCGACCATCGATCTTTTGGATGGCCAAGAGACAAGAATCCAAAAGGAGGAATTATTCGATACTCCACCGGCATCTTTTCACTATATAATCCCGTTTTCAGTTCCTACAAGTGGGTTTGGCAAATCTGTTATCTGGACCATTGCTTTGCTGGGCCCATCATTGAGGACAATGCCCCAGGAATCTCCTTGATAGGAAAATTCCACCTTTGTAATTTTGGCACAAAGACTGACTGCGAAAAAGAGACGCAACAAGGGCCCAATTCAAGTTAGGAAGCCCCAACTTTGGTTACTGGTATGTTCCAATCCGGAAGGTTTTGGCGCCATGTCCCATCCATGTGGGGACACAGCATACCAACCGTCTAGATTTCTACGTCCCACTTTCAAAATTAAAAGGCCATGTGTGCCAATTGCCATACAAAGCTGGAAGTCACTTATTATAAAATTCTTATCAGATTGAAAAGACATTTATTTTTAAAACCTTTCTTTAAAAAATAAACAAGTGTAAAAAAAGGTAGTCGATCTACCATTAGCTTATATTATAATTTAGTTTTTCTTTGCATTCTCCTAGTTTACTTCAATCCAAACAGACCTTAAAATGTGGCCAACATGTGCAGATACTGATTGTTCCATTCAGAGGGCCCATTGGATGGGCCAAAAATCAAGGGTCGTGATTCAATGAGGGGTGTCAAAATAAATGTCAAAGATCTAAGAAAATAGCATAGGTGTCAATTCATTCCTCAAGTAGCGTATGCAATGTGAACATGTCATGGACCAAAAACATAGGGTAGTATACTAATCAAGTGTATGGCTTGGACCTCCATACTGTTTTTTAAGAGCTCATTTTTCTTGTTCAAGCTTGGCCTACCTCATCAGTAGGCCAATATTATTTTGTCCTTGCCATGTTTAGGGCCCGCTGCCTAATGAATGGCCTAGTATTCAACCTGAGTGACAAGATAATCCTTCAAATACTTGTTTCAAATAAAATGTTATTAGAGAAACTTTGGTACCATGGCAGTGTAAGCTGTTTACAGTGAGGTATGAACTAACAGTGGGGCGTACTAACAAGATAACAAAAAAAAAAAGTGTAAGCTGTTTACAAATTCAAATTAAAGGATGTATGGCAAGCGCAGTGCAAGTGGAGCGAGAAGGGGATAGAAAGGTTGAGGTACATGTGAGGTCCATAGAGAGAGGAAGAAAGAATGGAATAGCGGGCAACGCATCTTTATTATCTCTCTTTTTTAGCCCACTTGAGTCCCCAATCTGTCTAATTTATGGGTTGGTGTCCTAACGCGAGTAAATGCAACAGAGTGAATGTCAGTTAGTCATGAGGGTGAGCCCCACAGAGCCTTTGTCACTTTGGTCTCTCCAATTAGACACTTCATGTGGTTAACATAGAAGATGAGAGGTGAATGCAAGCTACATGGAATAGAAAATGTCCATGTGAACTGCGTGCATTGGAAAAAAAAAAAGTAAAAGAAAGAGCGTTGGATCTAAAATTGTTTATGGCACCTTGAGCGATAAATTCTCAACATTCCCTTCCTAAGTAACTACTTTATGGACAATTTTACTCTCTAGTAACTAAAAGTTCCTGGGACTAATTGTAACGATAAAATATCTAAGACTACTGACGTAATATATATATATACATATATATATATATATAGAGAGAGAGAGAGAGAGAGATTAAAAAGGTCAAAGATTATGGGTCCATCTTTAGACATCGTGAACCAAAGTCGAAATTATTATCTGACCATTGGAACAGGGGACATTCACAGGGCAGTTGAAAAGGGGAAAAAAAAAATCATATTTCCCTATTTCAACGACTGAAATAAACAATAAATCCTAACCCTTCAATGAGTGGCATATTTCCCTATTTCAATAACTGAAATAAACAATAAATCCTAACCCTTCAATGAGTGGCCCAACAAACAGACCGTTAAGAAAGAAGAGGCCACACATTCTGTAGCTAAGATTTCGAATCTGGGGAATTTTAGTACATAAACATCCAGAGTGATCTCTCTCTCTCTCTCTCTCTCTCTCTCTCTCTCTCTCTCTCTCTCTATATATATATATATATATGAGAGGTGTACCCCTGCCCATGAGGCTAATGCTCAAAATAGGAAAGCAGAGAAACATAAGACTTTTTGGGTTCCCTATTGGGGTGTGTGTGTGTGTGTGTGAAGAGTAATGCAAGATTAACGGTAAAATAGAAACACTGATCATACACGGAATTTCAATGCATAGCTTAATATAATATTACCAGATGGGATGCAGCTGTTGGATGACGGAACCAAAAATCTCCTTTTCTACTAAACTCATAAGATTAAATTGTTACAAATGGGAATTTGGCCTTCTTTTCACCTGCTATTTTGGATTACATTAATCTGTACAAAGCTCTCCTCACTGTTCTTAATAAACATAAATGGGTGCGACACTGACTCTCCCCTTCTGAGAGAAAACCCTCAGCTTCTTCTCATTCCCATCCAATTCTCAATGATCTACCACCAATCATGGATTTAAGACTCGGGGACTTGGACCAACTCCTCCAAACTCAAGTTGAGTCGTGACTCGTCCGGCTGACTTGTGGTGTCAAACTGGATCAGATCCAACCAAGTCCGAGTCGACTCAGATGAGTCACCGAGTCTTGGAACCATGCCACCAATCTCTATTTGTCAACCTAATAAAAAAGAAGAATAACTAACCACCCATCAGAGCTGTAATGCTAAATCTGGCTGCTGTGAGTCCATGCCCGAAGGGGGTGATCCCGGAGAATGGAATCCGACATTCAGGTCCGGCGGAACTGAATCCTGCTTCTGATGAAGTGACTGTCCCTGCCAAGATGGCTGTGGATGTTGCGCTACTCTGGAGCCCGCCTGGCCATCGTGGCGTGAATCCAGTGAGGAACTGATTGCGTTTACTGAATTGGAACTGCCCGAAAACTTCGAGTCCACTTGTAAATGGTTCATGGACATAGGATGAGTGGAGCTGTTATTGATTCTAGAAGCCATGTCAATTATTCCACAAGGCATCGACCCCTCCAAACCAAAGTTAGAGGCAGGCCTTGCAGGTCTGGTCAGCTTCCCAACTTGTGATGGCAGATTGAAGCTTCTAAAACCATTGAGAGTAGGGTAAATGGCAGGGTTCTGATGAAGCTGGAAGTGAGGCCTGGGCTGGGCCCCACCACCAACACCGGCCGGTAAGCTAAAGCCACTTTCGTTACTTGTCCGCCTGACAGCTTCTCCGCCCTCTGCAGGATTGGAAGATCTGTTCGAAACTGTGGATGTGGAGGCAGATGGAGGGTGGATTCTGATCAAATGGGCTTCTAAAGTTGGATTGCTAGACAGTTCCTGCCTTTCTGAAAGTTTATCATCTTTTGGTTCCAGCATGATCTTGGACTGAGAAAGGGGCTGTTGTGGAGGTGTTGATGACAAGGGCAGTGTCTGACAAAGTGGAGATGCCAATCGTAGTGGCAGCCGTGGTCGTGATTCTTCAATTTCTCCCACCCATCCTGGTCCAAACTTCATTCCAGTGGGCAAAGATTTTTCAATCTTCTTCGAGGCGACTTTCCAAGCAACAGGGCCAAGATTGGCTGCAAATCGAGCCAAGCTCCTAGCGTATGTGTGCTCCATGTGAAGCCCAACCTGATTTTAATAATAGCAATTTGTGAGCCACAAGTCTAAAAAGACCATTCAAAGTCTCAAAAATAAAAACTAGAAATACATAGATTTGCCATTTGATGTGTAATTTTCCCTCCGGAAATAAAAGAAAAAAGAAAAAACTCATGAATCACTCACGCTATGCAACTTTGGGAGAATGATCGAGCAAAGATTAAGACATAAAACAAATGTATAAGAAAATCAGTTCAGATTCATGCCAGGAATGTCAAACTGAGGGAGGATATCCACATTGTCTTCATTGACACAGAGGAAGCATACGATAGGGACTCTAAAGAATATGGTGGGTTTTGGGAAAGAAAGGAGTCTCAATAAGATGTATCAATATGACTAAGGATATGTATGAAAGAGTGGCAACAGATGTGAGGACCACTACTTGAGAAACTAAACAGAGTACATGGAATGTACTTTTAGTAACAACAGGAGTGGAAACGAGGAATTAGCTCAGAGGGGTCCCTACTCATGGCTCAGTGGTAGACCCTGTGGGTTTCAACACCGAGGTCATGAGTTCGAGTACCCATGTGGTGTGTGTGGGTGTGTGTTAGAAAAATAAAAAAATATATAAAAAGAAAGAGGAATTATCTAAGATTATTGACCATGTACCCCAAAATTACCGTTTCCGATATTTTGGGCCAATAATTCAGGAAAGCAACGAGACTTGTAAGGATGTTACTAATCAAATTAGAGCTAGGTGGATGGCATGGAGATGTATCATGTATGCGTCTTGAGTTTTTTATAATATAACCACATGCTAACGAAGCTAGAGGAAGTCTTATAGGATGGCTGTAAGACCAGCCGTGCTTTATGAGACAGGATATTGGCAGTCAAGGAACAAGATGTCCATAGAATGAACATGGCTGAAATGAGGATGTTGAGATGGATAAGTAACAAGATGAGCAAGGATATTTTGAATGCATTTGAGGAAATAGCACAAATAGGTAATAATATGACGGAAAGTAGACTTAGATGGCTTGGCCATTGCAACAGAGACCAAGAACTTCACCAGTTAGGAGTAAGTTGGTTCAAGTTGAAGGCCCTGAAATGATAAGGGGAAGGCCAAAAGGAAATGGGTGGAGAGACTAAAGATTTGATGACCCATAGTTTGACTGAGGATATAGTCCTTATAGCCTCACAATAAATCAGAATAAAATGCTTAGATGATGATGATGATATGTAATTTTCCATTGACAGTTACCGGTGTCAGCTGCTTCCTGTCTGCATCAAATGTTGTTAGTACAGACAGTTCGTGCCTGGAGATGGACTGATGGGAGTTCTTGTAAGTGCTACGGCGGTTATCATCTAATACGAACTGCTTCTTCCCTAATTTTGACATGCCCTTCAGCAGAGAACCTGCAAGCAAAGAACTATACCTCAAAACTCTTCCGAATCTGAACCAATGAGTTGAAGGAAGTGTCATGGCTACCTAGAAATATAATTACAAATCCTGAATGGCAAATTTACAAGAGATCCAAGCCATTCATCAACTGAGTCATACCATCTCTGTGCAGTGGCCAGGAATCAGGATGGTGTGGTCATCGGGTAGCAACACATGTAGAAAAAAGAAACGAGTGATTGAAACGAATGCATTAGCGGTCCACATTGATGCACATGTATGGAACACCTGATGACATGTCCAGCCTCATGTTCAGGCCACAGTACATAAGAGTGGTCAAACCTGCTGAGCAGCCAGGTTTCACATGGGGAAGCAGGATTAAGGGAGCAGCAATATCACAGCCTAAGTTGAATATAGGGAGGAAGGCAAGCGAGGAGGAAAAATGGAGGCAGCAGAACAAAGAAATATGCTACTTCAGCAGATGATGTCAAGTTACAAACCTGGAAATTCTTCATTTCTCTCAGATCTATAATCTGCCAACCAGCTGTAGCTTTCACTATTGCTAGGCATATGGGAAGTCCTTGCTGATAGATCTGTGATGCTGAACTTATCTGAAAGATCTGCATTTCTTGAGAAATCAAGTATTGAACTTGACCAGAGTGCATTATCTCCAGCAGTCGCAAGAGTTGCATCTGAGGAAAAATCTGAACCAGTGCGATCAGAGGGAGGCCTGCCAACCGATCGTGCAATTGAGCTCTTGCCCGGCGGTCTGCCTCTCCGTACAGCCTTCTGTTCAGGCTCACTACCTTTGCTGTCTTGCTTTAAATTCTCAAAACTCTTCTGTGCCAGCTCTTGAATCGATCGTGCCTGGAAAAGATTACAGAGTTTTTAAAATGATCATGGCTAATTTCACAAAATGGTCACGAAAGGTGGGGGGGAGGGGCACTCAATTGTACCTGTCGGAAGTAAATTGTGTCGTTTGCATTGTAGCGCATTGCATTTGAAGATATCAAGAAGACATCTTTCTGCATATTAAACAATAGAAGTAAACATCAGAACTTGTATTAAACCAGTTGCATCATTTTCCCCAATATCCTAAATTTCAAATAAGAAAATTGATAACATATTTATTAATAACCAAGCCAATACATAAAATGTGGGATGCTTCTATAATTCTCAACAGCTGCATCAGCCAACAAAGACAAGAACAAGTTAAGGATGCACAAAACTGAATACATGCAAGTCATTGACCGGGACATTAACAGGAACCAAAATGCACTTGGCTTTATTTATTTTTTCACCAATAGGACTTGTTTGAAAATAACCCATAATGAAAATGATGTGAAATGAGGCCTCGATACAGGTGAATTTTGTAGACAAGCATGTTTTGCACATCCCTTTTTTTTTTCCAGGTAACACTACCAGGGGTTGAACCCCAGATCACTCGCACGCACTACACTGTCCCTACCAGTTCATATAACAAGCAGGAGTTTAGCACATCCTGAAAAATGCAAATGGTAGCATCTGGCCCTCAGTCCTCAGATACATGCCAAAAAGGGGAATTTGATGATGGGCTGGACCCATTATCATCATATTCATGGTTTGGGCAGTGGACTATGGATTGGCCTGCAAGCAGTGGAAGCAACATTGCAAACAGACCCTCAATCAAGCTGTCATAGTCCACTGCCCAAGCAACATTGCAAACAGACCCTGATTTCTCGAGGCTCCACAGAATCTACTTTTAGCACAGGGAGTAAGATCGTGAACAAGTATCGAAGCTCAATTACACCGAAATTAGTTGAAAAGTTCATTTATACACAGGATTGGCTCTATCTGATCTAGAAAAAAGGTAACTCTGTTGATGAGGAGTTCAAGGAAGAGGAGTGAGAAGTGGGATGAGACATTACCTACAATAATTGCATGAAGCAGAATAAGACAGTACCTCCTATTTTCCTTGCATTTACTTACGACAATTTAACAGTTATTATTTGTGGATTTAAATTATAACATTTGATGGGTGGATGTATATTTTCTATGCTTTTCAACTTATGTATTTTAATGTTTTTTTATATTTCTCATATTTTTATTTATGCTTGTAAATGACTTAATGTTGCTTAAATCTCATATAGTTGGTTGGTAGCATTTGTTTATCTCCATTCCTTAATTATTTATGTTGACTCAGCATAACTAAATATTCTCTTTCAAAACTCACACTTACAGGTATGTCATTGGAAGATGATCCATCGGTAAATGTTTGGGATTATGGAACCCAAGTCTACTCCCAGGACCAAAAGATAAAGTTGCAATGCAAGTTATGTGGAAAACAACTTGTAAACAAAACAAATCGGTTAAAATTGCATTTAGCTTGTCGGGGAGGAGACGTTGCCCTATGTAGCAAAGCTCCTCAGAAGTTCGGGATTTATTTCGAGCCATTCTGGACTCGAATACAAAGACTTTCACCCCTTCACCTACAGCCAATACAACCAATCACAGAAGATATAAAAGTAAACCTATTATAAATGAAGTGTCAAGCAAAGGAAGAGCCCCCACACTTAGTAGAGAAAAAGAAGACAGACTATTAAGGGAACAAGAAGAACAAGATTATAGAGAAACCGTAAAACAAAGCCTAGAATTGGCATCCAAGACCAAATAACATCAACCCACTCTGAGACAATATGATGTTGAAGCAGGCACAAGTACGGGACATAAACCAAGCGATAAATCATCAAAGTTTCTTAAAAGTCTCGCTGCATTCTATAGGCGGTTGGGAATCCCATACAAATGGGATCATAAAAAGAGGTTGAAAAAATCTGTTAAATCTATGAATGAGGACAATGGAAAGGCATCTCTACCATCCAATTCGGAAAAAGTAAAAAACCTTCTTTTAGGCACCTCCAACTCAGATTCAACCCAGAGTTCTCCCGCAGTCCAAGCCATAAAAAGAGAACCAAATGATGATTCTGGCAACAAAGGTGAAGGGAGTCACTATTATGGACAAGGATACTCGGGTTACACGCCACAAAGGCATTCTTCATATAGAGGATATTGAATGAATGAATGAATGGTTTGTATGTGAAACTCCATCTGAGATTTTGAACATAATTCTAAGTTTTGACAATGTTTATTTACATCGCTCATTTTTTCCTGTTACAAATTACTTTTGATAATGTTTATCCTAGACAACTCAACTCGAGTACACTACTAAATCGGGATACACGGGAAAAAAAATAAAAAAGGTCAACTCGACCTGACTTTTGATAAATTATGATTTTATAATTGAGGAATTTGGGGGAATTTTGGAATACAGAGCATTAGGCTAAGACGAATTGAATGGCATTAACTTTGATTTTTATTTTCTTAAAGAGCAACTTTGATTATTTTAAGAAAGCAACTTATATATATATATATATAAGCATGAGCCTAGGCACGCCTAGGCATTTCAGACCCTATAGGGGCAGGTGTGCCTGGGGTGTGCCTACTGCCTTAACTACACTACATGCCCAATCCAAAACTCAAGTGGGCCTCACAATAGGAAACAAAGCAAAATCATGCCTAAAACTTCTAAAATCAAATGGTGTGGCCCACCTGAGTTTCACAACTAGTTAATTTTAGAATGTCCCTTCATCCTAGTGATTCACATTAAATGAATGATTGGATGCCATATATAAATTACAATGGTCCAGGCGCTTAATTAATGGTTGGTGTCCCATCCCAACTCTTCCTTACAGTGTGGCCTATTGCCTACATGAGTTTTGGACCACCTTGATTTTTGAGTTCCGGAGTGAATGTGAAGCAATGCGCCAATGGACAAGGTGGATCTCATGCATACTATCCCCCACGTGCCGCTCGGTTAGTAGTAAGCACACCCCTGTATGCTTATGCAAAGACAGGCTAGCGTGGTTCATTAGATTTTTTGTTGTCTCAATACGCACGCTGATTTCAATAACTGATTGCACTCACATAAGAGGGTAACAGTCCTTTCTAGAAGTTGCTTAACATGGTTCTTTTCCCGTTAGCAAATGTAACCTTAGAGTTAGGATGTAGCTTGCACACACAGTAAAACGGAAGGAAATTTTTACAAATACGTAAACCTGAGGGTTTATTTACAGTATAGCTAAAAGGTAGGGGTCTATATGCCAAACACCCTAAAATTTTGTATTCCCAGATTCAGTTTCTTTTTATTCTAGTTGCATTAACTTGGCATCAAAGCAAGTTCCTATAGTTGGGAATTTGTTCTCTTCTTTTCCTATTTTCCCTAAGTCTTCTTACTTACCTAATTTTCCCAACATCCCGCAAACCCTAATCCTAGATTCCCAATTTCCCTTCACCATAAACCCTAATTTTCTCTAACTCCAGACTAAATTTCTCCAATTCTGCAAATTCCCCTCCTATAATGAACTTTTCCTCCCCCAAACGACTTCCTCTCTCCCGCACATGTATTGCACATGCTAATTTTACTATTTTTATAATCAAGATTTTGTTGGGTAGGAATGGATTAGTTTTAGAAGTCTTTCAGTATAGGTAACATCATGAGCCAAAAGATTGCGTGATTCTTGCAAGGGAGATGATACAGCAAGGACATTTTCAGAAGAACCAGAATATGGTAAAGCCATCTCCCCTTAGTACAAAGTGGCATGGTGATGCATCAGTCAGATCTACTCATCTAGTGACCCCATCATGGGTGAGTTGAGTTTTAAAATCACACCTATTATACAAATCATATCCATCACCTATCTTCAGTTTTCACAATAAACATTTGACTGCTAACCATGCTAGGATCAACCCATGTCATTTTCAACCCTTTGCCATCCACAGTAGGATTAACTGGATGGATGATCACAAATGATAAACCACTCTTCCACTTTGAGAGAGAGAGAGAGAGAGGTTTTTTTTTATGGCAGGTCCAAAAGAGCAAGAGATATAATCACAGTTTGAAAGATTATTATTCAAACAGCTTAACCTCTCTTCTTATCCTTCGATTTGGACACTAGAAGGGTGACTCTTCACTGGTGCGGGGCAAGTTTGCAACTCTGCGCTTTTTTTTATAGATTGATTATAATGTACAAACAGCATTTGTTGGATTTTTTGCGGCATACAGATGACACAGCAACACTATAACAGTTATACAAGTCTGGAAAGTCCATATGTCTACTGGTCCTGTGCAACTTGCCCTCTCATAATTCTAACAATGGTAGCAACACAGACTCCATGTTTAGTAACATGAATTATGACTCAGCACAAAATAATACTCAACAAGTTCAACAATAGGACAGGTTGAGCTTTTGAGTTTCAGGCCCCTGCCAGAAATGGGTCAGGCTTGGGCCTCTAATATAGACCCATCTGTCAGATCCCTAGTAAGGCCTAGTCCAAGCCCAGGAGAAGGCCTATTGATGAGTATAATGGGCAGGTTTGGGCCTGAAATTAAAGGCCTGACCACCAAACAGGCTGAGCCTGGCTTGAGTTTTAGGACCGGTTAAAGTTCAGGCAATCTAAAGGCTGCTCATTGCAGGCCCTATCAATAAGTGGAGCTTCTTTTTTTCTTTTTTCTGCCTTATATGATCGGTTTTTTTTTAATGAGAGAGAGAGAATAGCAACTTTATTAGACGACAAAAACAAGGAAAGAATCCATCCCAAACAGAAACAAATAGACTAAAAAAAGAGGGCCAACCAAGGCGGCCTTTACATAGACAGGCAAACCCACAAAAAGACCTTTGATTTTTCTGATGACCATGTCTACACCCTCACATTCATTCCTAAAACAACGCCCATTCCTAGCTCTCCAAATAACCCAAAAGACAGCCATAATGACTAAGTCTTCTAATGGCTTTCCCGGATTTGCCGACAACTCCATGCCAAGCCCATACCAGGTCCTCAACAGCCCATGGCATCACCCAGATGGTTTGGAGGAAGCAAAGGAAATTATCCCAAATTCTTCCGGCAAAAGGGTAATGAATGAAGAGGTGATCAATCGATTCCTAATTCTCCTTACACATCAAACAAATGTTGGGAAGAACTAAAGATCTCATCTAGAGATTATCAACCATGAAAATTCTCTTCTGACCCACAAGCCAAACAAAAGCCACCACATGACGTAATAACTCCAAATTTTGATACACGTCGAAATGGATCAAAGATAATTAAAGACGAGAAAGAAATTGCGAGCACGAGTCTTGAATTTCAAGAATAATAGAAGCGATTTCCTTTCGCTCGCCAAATCCAATGGTAAAGTACTTTTGGGCATCCTTATCATGCATCACATCGTTAGGCAGATGTTAACGAGAAAAGTTAAAAGGAATGAGAATTTTGCAAGCCATTCCCCTAGTTAAAGTGCTTTGATCGTTCCTTGGAAAAGAGGAGCGATGTGGGAGAGTAAGGATAATATGAGAGAGGAACACCTGTAGCTTCTCGACATCACACCTCAAGTAAACTTCGAGGACGAAGTATGTTTTTAAGGGGGGTGGATTGAAGCATCCCGGATGTTACCGTTTTATGTTAGGTTTAGCATATAGCTTGTTATGTGTATTTTTCCTTAATCAAAGTGAATTTTAACTCATTTGGTGAATAACTCTTTATCTATGATGATTTAAATATGAGTTCTTTTATAAGAATTGCTTAGAAACATGCCTAGAACTATGTGGTTTGATTAGATTTCTCAAAACTCTCATATCGAAAATAATTACGAAAATGTCATTAACCTAGACCCATGATTTCTATATCATATGGTTTACATGATCCAATTGATTTGTAATTTTATCTCATGCCTATCTATCGTAAATTAACCATATACATCAAATTTCAACCCTTAGATCATAGTAGAAGTGGCCCAATTGCCAAATCAGCCCCTTAACCGTTGATTTAGTGTCCATGGAGTGAGGAAAGTTCATGGGTAGTCGTGGTCAAATATTTCCCTTCTTGTGAATGACTTAGATCGCCCATCATATGAACCGAATGTAAGATATGAGTGCCTCACCTTGATAAGCATTTTATTAAGCGACAAGTCACCCCATTTAAAAAATAGCCACGTTACCAAATCTGGATCTTTCAATTGACCCACTTCCCACCGTATCACAACTCAAATTTGCACCACACCTTGGCCTCATATAACTACGAGATCATACAAAATTTAGACCCCGATTTATGATCCTACACTGTTGAATGATGACAGCCTTAAAAGCCAATTCATTCATTTTGATCCAACAAGTGAGATTTCCACCATCAATCAACCACCAAATTTTACCCAATTATTTGCATGTCATGACTACACATTTCTTCCAATTTTAGGCCTTGATCATCAAACGTAGACTGTTAATCAAGATCAAGCCCATTTTGGCACCCACAATGCCATTTTTCAAGATCGGCCAATCTAGATTTCAGATCACCAAGAAAATTATGTATCCCAGATCTATTCCTCGACCTCAACACCATGAACGGATTAGAATTTAGAAAAGAACACCTAAACCATGAGATTTAGAAAGCCCCACTCTAAGTGGGATGTGCCACACTCTAGCTCACACCCACCTCTCTTACAAAAGGGGGGGTGTGCGCCCCTCTCTCCCCATAAACCCTCATGCCTCTACCCCTTTCACATGAGAGAGAGAATGTGAAGGGGGGGGGGGGGGGGGGGGGGGGGGAGAGAGATGTCAAACCTAGGGAAGCCCCCCATCCATCCAAGTCGCCCGTCATATGGGACCCTTCATCCGTTGCTCGTGTGTGCCCTATGGATCATGTAGACGTCGTCTTCCTCAATAATCTTAACTAGGGCTTCAAGTTAAGCAAAGGTGAGGAATCCCTTGAAGCTTAGACACAATTCTAGCCTATGTTTTCATGATTCTACACCTAGATTCTTAAGTTTGAATGTTGTTTGCTTGAATTTTATAACCCTTGATTTATTTCTGTTTAAACATGATTTATCGCTGTAAATTGTGTGACGGATGAATGATTTCATGTTTGAATATGATTTGATGAGGGTTTGAATTATGATTTGACCTAAAACCAAACTATGTAATGTAGAATGCAGAATTTATATGAAATTGATGTTGGTAATCTAACCTAGATGGGGCGTGTGACCATATGGATCCTATGTTGATGTTCCATGATGGAGGTTTTCATGGAATCATCTAGATCAGCGAGTTAACTCGTTGAATAGAGCTAACCTGCCGACACTACGTTGGTGCGCCACTAGGGTTGAACGTATGGACCCTATGGGCCTGTTTGATTTTCCAGTGGAATGGTAAATACCTGGAAAAAGAATAATAATTATTTCCCTCCCTAGTTGCCGCACTCTTCCCCGTAACTGATTTGACGGCTACTTTTTGGAGGTTAAAATGGCAAATATTATAAAACATTTGTGGGTCCCACCATGATGCATATCATATATCCACACCGTTCATTCATTATGTCAGATAAATTTATGGTATAAGCCAAAAAAATGAGGTATATTCAATGCTCAAGTGGACCACGCAATAGAAATATGTGAATTAAATACTTACCGTTAAAAACTTAATGTGGCCATTGTTTCTTTTGGTACGGGCCAGTTGAGTGTTGGATCTAACTCATTTTTCTTCTAATATCTCAAAATGTTGTGATAAAATGAATGGACGGAATAGATATATCATATACATCAAAATGGGGTCCTAAAATGCCCACTACTACTTTTGAACCGGTTTCCAAGAAGTGAAATCACCGTGAATATTCAAACAGGTGAAACGGTAATAATCACCCATTTCTTGGGTATTTACCATTTCCAGGTGAAACGATGAAAATCAAACAGGCCCTATATGAAGAAGTTTTGGGATGGCCACTAGGGTTGAATGTATGGACCCTTTATGAAGAAGTTTTGGGGTGGCCAATGAATTGTGATGTTTGTACATGTTATGATGATGTGTAACATGAAAATATCATGATGATATGTTGCAAGACTTTTGTTAATATTGAACACAATGCGTGTTGGGACATTTGGAATTGGAATCATGCATGTGAATATGAACATGTGGAAACTATGCTCGTTTCATGGATATTATGCTATGATGATAGACATGGCACGCCCATGTGTTATTTGGATAGGAATGTGTTTGGATGCCACATCAAAGGAAGCCCCTTACCCCATATGTATAAGAATCATGTTTTGGAAAGATGGAAACCTATAAAGGTTATATTGATGTATTGTTGGAAATACCATGTGTATGGCTCATATGGATTGTGGAGGATCCAATAATTGGATATTGTTTACCTATGGTGGATCCATGAATGGTTGATATGAATTGTGAACCATGTGTGGTGTCACGACTAGGATGCGTACGCCCCTCCACAATTGGCCATCATGGGAGGGAAACGGCTATTCTAGGATAGAGAGGGAAATATAAAGGGAAGGACAAAAAAGGGAGAGAAAGGGGCATGAAACAATGAGGTAGCTAGAGTAGGGGGTAGGTGTTGACTTTAAGGGCCCTTTTACGTGAGGAATGGGATAAAAGTAGAGGCAAAATGGTCCATTGTAGGATGTAGGTGCTACTTTTTAGGAATATATAGGTCTTTTGGAGGTGATAGGTGTGATGGGTGATGAGAAGATGGGGGAAAAGGTGATAGGGTGTGATGGCATGAGGATTCACCAAAATCTCTAAGGATTTTCACAAGTGGGGATCGCACCATGCATGCATTGCGCAACCCATGTAACGTGCCAACGATCGCATCTTCCAAATCGAGTATTGTATCAAGGCGTTCCACGTGGTGTTGGAATCGCAGCGCCCGCCTGGTCACCAGGGTATAGGTTTCAGGTAGTGGTATTAAAACAGGGTGCTCAGTCCATACTCACCAATCTGGTTTATCCCAAATATACCAGCACCAAAAACTAAGCATACGAAAGGTTCCAGAGGAACACGAGTCTCCAAGCTGGTATTGTCTCGAAAGTTAGTATCAGAGCATAACCTGGGAATACCTACCAACAACTCCACATTTCTGTTATAGTCCCTTGAATCTTTCACCGCATGATGGCTGTGAACTTAGAATCACTAGAATCTCTTGTTTGAAATGACCTAGAGAATTACCTTTAGTCTTGCCAGTTTGTGGACTTAGTCTAAATTAGCATTCTCGTTTGAGAACTTAGAAACTTCTGAACATAGCACCCTGGCGAGTGTACTTTGCGTAAGGCTTGGTTGTTGAAAATTTTTTAGAGCGAAATTTTCTTTTAGGAGGGGAGAGATGTGAGACCCGTGTTCTGCTAGAACCTTCCATACAGTTAGTTTCCAGTGTCGGCATACCCACGATGGACTAGATTAGCGAGCACCGATCAAGCACCATGTTTTAGTACCACAATGACCCGAGACCTATACCCTGGTAACTGCGTGGGCGCCGCACAACACACCCCATTACTATATTAGATTTGGAATATGCGATCGTTGGCGCATTACGAGGTGGGCCATGCAACGTACATGTGGTACAAGCCTCACTTACGCAAATCTCTAGAGACTTTGGTGAATCCCCATACCTCCATACTCTATCACGTTTTTCCCCCTCATCCCATCACACATCTGCCTATCACCTTTAAAAGACCCATATACCCCTAAAAAGTAGTACCTAGACCCTACAATGGACTATTTTGCCCCTCCTTTTCTCCCATTCCCCATACAAAAGGGCACCCAAAGTCAACACATACCCTCCTATTCTAGCTACCTCATAATTTCATGCTATTTTTCTCCCCTTTCTACCCCTCCCTTTCTATTTCCCTCTCTATCCCCATTTTCCCACCCAAAAGGCCCCCATACGTATGAGATTTCTCACACACCATTCTAACATTTGAAGAAAAAGAAAAGAGAGTGAGGGATAGAAATGAAGAAAAGAAAAGAGAAGATTAGGAAGGAAGAGAGAAGATTAAGAGAGACTGTGAGAAAGAGAGTAATGTGATTGAGAGAGAGAGATTAGAGGGAAGGGACGTGCTGTTGGAGCATGGTGGCTCAACCCAATCGACGATCCAACCGTCCACTTCTATCCTTTGCGGAGAGTGACTACAAGGGTTGAGGTTTCCCCATTTCTTTTGTTTCCTTTCATTTTGTGGGACCACAAGGGTGGGACCCACCTTGTTGCATGCACGATTGCAAGTGGTGGACCCATAGTGGTAGAGGCCCACTCCGATGATGGCCAGATCTTCTTGGCTTTCTCTGCCTCTCCTTTCCTCTTCTGTCCTCGGCGAATGGGCGCTAGGAACCAAAATCAGGGAGTACTACGAAAGTTGTCACCTATGGATTTGGGTTACGGCGAATGGGCGCAGGAAATTAGATTTGGGGCATGACGAAGGTGTACCATTGTGGTAACAGTGGGTGTAACGGTGCCCACATTACAGATACGGTTACAAGCCGTATGGGCCGTTATGGCCCCATAATGGCCGATACGCCCCCAACGGCGAAAAAAAATTTTGCTCTAAAAAAAATCCGAGAAAAATATACATTGAATACAGAAAATTCTAAATATTCTCAATATGCATTCATTTATCATTTTTGAACATGTTTATGGTGGTGTAACGGTCCACTCTTTGGTGAGAAAGTTGCATCGAGTGATTTGATCAATTTATGAACTTGACAGCTTTGAATTGACTACAGAACTCATAGATTTAATTTTCTAACTATCATTAACACACAATATTCAACCATTAAAATAGAAAAATATTAAAATAATAATAATTTTTCTGAATTTTTAAAATCCGAAAATTAAATTTATAAAAAAAAAAAATGTACGCATATACACCAAAAAATAAAATGCAAAGTTTAAAGTTCAAGTGAAGGTTGGTAATGTTTTCACCTTTTTTATGGATAATTAGGCATTATTCATTGATTAACTCATCCTAATCATGATTTTCAACCTGAAAGACTTGAGCCTCAATCATAAACTTTTGGGTCTTTGACAACAGACGTTAGGCAGGACATATCTAAGGATTTACAAACTATTTTGATATCTTCATTGAAGAATAACAGTTTCATTTGATTTCCACATTTGTTAGCATAAACATGTTCCACCAAAAGAATAAACCTGCCAACATCTACATATTACTCATGGTAACAAGTGTTAGCATGTAAGAGACTGCATTGTGAAGTGTGAATAGCTCATCGGTATTGCATTAGGAACACTAAAATATATACCAGGGGGAATATCTTAACTGACATTCAAGATAACTCTCAATCACCTATCTTTAATATATATAGCTCTATGTGCATCCTATCCCCCTCTGCCAACAACCCCCTCAAACACAAGGTGCACCAAGAAAGACTAGATGGTTTGAAAGGCATTGCAAGTAAGAACAGTGACACAAAATCTTCAGCAGCAGGCTTCCAGCGTGAAGTGATGCTACAATGGGCAGCAACAGTGGATAACAGATGCACAACAACAATTTGATACAAAGCGGAAGGCACTGTGACCAAGTTGCAATAAGGGCTGATTGCAACAAGAAGATATCCAAAACGGTGATTGGAATCAGACAGACGAAAAGGCACAACATCGAGAGTGAAGATCAGAACAACCATGAAAATTGGTGAACCGAAGATCAGCTCCCTGGACATGAAACTGATCTGTAGACAGGAGATCTGATCCGGAAACAGAACATGCGAACCAAATATAAGGTATCAGGTATGAATTCAAATGCCACTGACTGGTCAACTTCAGGTAACAGATAACAATAAGAGAGACAAATGCCGATGAATTTCAGATGATCAAATCCATTTCCTTCAGCAGATTCAGAAAGATGATGGTTACTGGCAGCAGCAAACATCAGATCCGATGCAGATTGGTGGACAGTGCTGACATTAACCCTCGAAATAAGAAGGAATCAAAATCTCACCAAAAAGCAAATGAGAGACAAATCCTTTCAAAAATCAGACAAGAGAAACAAGGTTCCCACCAGAAAGCATATGAGAGAAGCATGAATCTCTCCAAAAAACATATAAGAGAAGCTGAAATGAAGATCAGAGAGCAGGGTCAAACTGACTTTGAGCAGGAAGATATCAGATTATACCCAAACAATGCTGATAGCTGTGGAATAGATGCATATCAACAACTGCTAACCCAGGTGTGCCAAAACATAATGGTAATGGTGACAACCGTTACGCGTTACAGTAACAGCTGTTAACGCGGGGGGGTCCACTACGGGGCCAATACAAGTTTTCTTCAAAAAAATAGAGAATGCCTTGACGGCCATTATAGCCCATATCATAATGGTAATAATGGTGGCTGTTATTGCCACTGTTACCGAATACCTTGCTGCTAGCTAATGATGGTATTGGTATGGTGCAGATATGTTGGTCAACGATGGCAGACTGAGAATTTAAATCCAGCCGACGATGTCAGGACCTCAGATCCGGACGGTGACCTATGCGTTCAATATCAAAGACTATCAGAAATGGTCGGTCAGGATGTCATGTTTGAGAGAGGTGTTCATGATGGGCTTGAAGTATCAACAGTGATGTAGACAGGTTGGGCTTCAGAAAGCATAAACATGCAGGGACAATTCTGTAATTGGTGATGGGTTGGATCTGATTGCAAGTGATGGTGCGAATGCAGATATGAGACAGAGTGCTCAGAGGATGCCAGAGAGGATCATTGTTCCAAGCATTGGCGACATTATCGATAATATCCCCAATATTATCGGTATCTCCAGCTCCACAATACCGATAACACTGATAGTATCAAAAATTCCAGGTATTGGCGATATATTGCCAGTGTATCGATATCACCAATGTATTGCCAATATTTTCGAGGGTGTAAATTCCAGGTGTCGCTTGTATCACGAATGTATCAACGATATTTCAATAATATCACCGATGTATCGATATCATCAAAAATCTGTTTATTAAAAAAATTCCATTTCAATTTTTTTATGGGTGCATGATTGTAGAAATGTGTGTTTGTATGTGTGTATATGTATGCATGCATGCATGCATGCACAGATGGATGGATGGATGTATGCATGTATGCATAGATGGACGATGGTTGGATGGATGGATGTGTGTGCGCACGCGCATGCATGGATGGATCATGCATGTGTGCGTATTTGTCATTGTATGTATGCATGCATGCATGCATCCATTGGTGGTTGGATGGATCATGCATGTGTGTTTGAATGTATGTATGTGCATGCATGGATGGACGGATGGATGGATCCACCATTTTCCCCATGTTTCTCCAATGTTGCATTGAGTTAACGATGCATGCTTTCAGGCCCCCATTAAAGGGAAACTTATTATTTGATTCCTAAATATACAGATATACATCTTTTTCACTATTATTTGATTCTTAAATATGCAAAATATGCGTATTTTAGCATTTTCTTAAGTATCATTAAAAAATTCCACCATTTTCCCCATGTTTCTACAAAGTTTCCTTGAGTTAGCATTGCATGCTTTTAGATCCCCCATTAAAGAGAAACTTGTTATGTATGCAGGGTTATTTTTTTTATGCAATTATTGATTCCTATATATGCAAATACGTGTATTTTAGCATCTCCTTAGGTTTCATTGAGAAATTCCACTAATTTTGATGAGGACACCCAAGCATTACACTAAAGGAGTGCTAAGCCAATCTCCTTATGACTAGACGACCATTACATAGGGCCCACTTGGCCCAATTCACATTCCTAGCCACGGTGAAGACCTCACGTGCGTGTTCGCGCATCTTTAAAGACCCCACACTGGGAAGATATACGTGAACTGCATATAGGAGCTTGATGGACACGATGATCGGACTGTTGGATCATTATCGTCAGACATCATGATTATGGACCCCCATGGGCCATGAAATAGTTTAGTTGTTTAGATTACTTGCATGCTTCATTATTTTTGGTATAGCTTATATTCGTGTTGACATTGAGTAATGAACAAGTTTTAATTTATTAGGTGTCTTTATATTGAAAATCTTATCTAAGAGCAGCTTTTTATAAAAGGTATTTTCTAATACTATAAAAGAGAAAATGGGGTGTGTGGAGCCCTAATGCCATTATTTTGATGAAAAAATAAAAGCTCTGTGTTTTCTCTTCTTCATGTGATTTGGAGCTTGAGTGTAGTGTGATTCCATTCCCCATTCAATAGAGGTGTGAAACTTCCATCTATCATCTTCCTTCTCTCTTCCTTTCTATCCAAAAAAGGTATTTTACCAAAAGCTTCATCTCTTTTCTTTCATTCATATCCAAAACCATCCAAATCATTTTTTTCTTTAACTTTTCATCCTCCAACTTCAACCCCAACAGAAATTAACTATTGAGGACCCCAAAATCCCTAACTTACCTTCATCCAAAACTTTAATTCCCCTCTACCAATACTTAAATCCATCAATCCCCTCAACCAATTCACCCAATTTATTCCTGATTTCATCTTTTCTCCAAAGTCTAAAAAGCACTAATTCCAAAATTCCCAATTTCCATGAACCCTAATTTTCCAAATTTCAGATTTTTTTCCTTCCTAACCCTAATCATAGAACCTACAAGTCAGTTAAAGGAGTCTGGAATGTGCCTATACTAAATTGAAAGTTATATCCTTCCAGCAGGCCTAATTTTAATTGATTTATATGATTTCTTAGCATGCGAGCATGTGATTTAGGTTAAATTAGATTTTATTTACTCTTAATTACTTAGTGGGTTAGCATTTTTGTTAATTAAATTACTTTATGTACTCTTTCATAATCTCCATATTACATGCAAGGATTAAATCATGTGTCCTTAATCAAACTCGGTATCAAAGCCATAGGTTTAGCATAGGATTTTTGTGTTGCGGTTAGGTTAAAGTCACATCTAGGGTTAGTAGAGCATACACTGCATATAGGATCTATGATCATATTGCTGAATTTTGTTCCTAGTTTGGAGTATCCAATTGTTGAATTTTCAGCTAGTGTTTTCCACTTATACCATTGATGAATTTTCAGTGTAGTAATCTCAGGTTATCACCTTGCTGAATTTTCAGTTTGTAATTTTCATATTACACTCTTGCTGAATTTTTAGTTTGGTGCTCTCAGATTACTATCCTGCTGAATTTTCAACATAATATTTGAGGGTGACAGTTTGCTGGATTTTCATATTAGTGTTTCTGGTGTGTCCAATTTGATTGTTGGTTTTATCGTTGTCATAACATTACCCTAAGATCTAGGTTTTTCCCTAAGAGTTACCTTGTGTATGTCCACTCGTTTTGGACGTGATTTTGGCCTATATCCCACTATGAATCTAGAACAGATTGTCGAGGCCCATAATGCTATCAACAACTGTTTAACAGCCATTGAAGCGCACAATAGGACCACCGTGACTCAATTGACCGTGACCAATGTGCATGTTAATTAGCTTGAAGCCTCCCTTCAAGCGAACCCCAACACTGGGAAAGATGTCCAATCACAAGTCGAGGATCAAATTAAAGGAGTTGAGACTGTGCCACTTGCAATTGTTAGCAGTGCCTTAAGCCAGATTGTAGAAAGTAATGATTGGTGCGGGAATTCAATTTTCCACATTTATGCCAAGCGTGGTCGCAAAAACTGCAAGGTATCATTGATAGTAGCAGTTGCATCAATGTGGTCTCTGCTAGCACCGTGGACTGCTTAGGTATGTTAGATATTCCTCACCCTCGACCCTATCAAGTCTCATGGGTTAATGCGCCTTCAATTTCAGTTTCTCAGTGTTGTACCATTCCCATCTAGTTTGGTTCCTATACAGACGTTGTGGTGTGATGTTTTGCCTATGAATATAGGCCACATCATTTTGGGATGGCCTTTTGTATGATAGGGACGCAACATTATTCGGTAGCTTGAATGTGTTCGTTTTTATATGAGAGCAAAAGGATTGTCTTTAAGCCTCTCCCGTCCAAAAAGCACCCCGGAAAAGGAGGACATCAAGAAACGTGGTCCTGAAGATGTGACGAAACCTTGGCTTGAGTCTCTTCCTATAGTTAATGCCCAAGAGTCTGAAAGAGACTAATTTGACGTTGTATGCCCACGTGGCAAGTGAGGTCACACTTAAGGTTATTATGGAGATGTCACTTGAGGTTACACACGAGACTAGTGTAGAGTTACCATCTAAGGTGAGTCTGGTATTAGAGAAGTCTAGTATTGCTAATCCAGAGGACATACTGGATGAGCTTACACCCATGCGGGACATTCACGCGTTGACTCTACCAAACCTTCATCACGATCAAATGAGTCCTAGGGAGGAAGCGGATCTGGAAAAACAAGTAGATGAGCCTAGGGAACCTATAGATTGCATACCCATGTCAGTGTTCCATAGGCCTTTAAAGTCTGCACATGCATCTACACAAATATGCTTGACTTGCATGTGGAGATTGGAAAAGGAATCAATATAATTAATGAAACATGTAAAATGATTGTTGAATTACACCATCGGTTTAAAGAGTTTGTTATAGGTGATGAAGTCATGATTATAATACGTCCAAAAAGGTTTCCACGGGGAACCATTAAAAAAATTTAATAATGCAAGCCCATAGCACTGGATCATATAAAATCTTGAAAAGACTAGTCTGAATGCTTACTGAATAGATCTTCCACCTAACAAGGGTATCAGTTCCACATTTAATGTAGAAGATCTTGTACCATTTCATGGACCTTTCCCTAACCCTCACATGAACTTTAATGATGATGCCCCTGACATGTCCCACAACCCATGGCCATTACCTAACCCCTCTTCTCAACATTTACCACCCGTACCATCCATACCTACGAGAAGAGAGGAGATAGAAGATATCTTAAATGAAGAAGCGATTTCCAGACAACATACAAGTTACTAGGAGTACCTTGTCAAGTGGAAGGGCAGACCCAAAGTCAGACAATACATGGATCACAGAGGCAGAGCTTCAGCAACAAGACCCGGATCTCCTCGAGCATTACCGCAGCTTTATTTCGCCAGAGGCGAAATCTCCTCAGCGGAGGGGAATTGATGAGGACATTCAAGCACTATACCAAAGGAGGGCTAAGCTAGTCTCCTTATGACTAGACGACCATTACATTAGGCCCACTTAGCCCAATTCACATTCCTAGCAACGTTGAAGACCTCATGTGCATGTTAGTGCATCTTTGAAGACCCCACACTAGGAAGATGCATGTGGGCTGCATATAGGAGCTTGGTGGACACGATGATCGGACTGTTGAATCATCATCATTAGACATCTTAATCATGGACCCCTATGGGACACGAAACAGTTTAGTTGTTTATATTATTTACATGCTTTATTATTTTTGGTATAACATATTTGTGTTAATATTAGGGGGTTAGGAACAACTTTTAATTTATTAAGTATCTTTATGTTGAGAATCTTATCTGAGAGTGGCTTTTTGTAAAATGTATTTTTTGATACAATAAAAGAGAGAAGGGGGTGTGTGGAGTGCCATTATTTTGAGAAAAAAAAAGGTGTTTTCTCTTCTTCATGTCATTTGAAGAATACCCCATGTGATTTGGAACTTGGGTGTGGTGTGATTCCATTCCCCATTCAACAGAGGTGCGAGGCTTCCATCTATCATCTTCCTTCTCTCTTCTTTTCTATCCAAAAGAAGTATTTTCCCAAAAACTTCATCTCTTTTCTTTCCTTCCTATCCAAAACCATCCAAATCATCTTTTTCTTCAACTTTTCATCATCCAACTTCAATCCCAACCGAAATTAACTATCGAGGACCCCAAAATCCTTAACTTCCCTTCATTCAAAACCTTAATTCTCCTCTACCATTACCTAAATCCATTAATCCCCTTAACCAAATCACCCAATTTATTTCTAATTTCATCTTTTCTCCAAATTCTAAAAAAAACTAATTCCAAAATTCCCAATTCCCATGAACCCTAATTTTTCAAATTTCATATTTTGCCCTTCCTAACCCTAATCATAGAACTTACAAGTCAGTCAATTGAGTGTGGAACGTGCCTATGCTAAATTGGAAGTTTTATCCTTCCATCGGGCCTAATTTTAATTGATTTATGTGATTTCTTAGCATGCAGGCATGTGATTTAGGTTAAATCAGACTTTAGTTCCTATTATTTACTCTTAATTACGTGGTTGATTAGCATCTTTTGTTAACTGAATTACTTTATGGACTCTTTCATAATCTTCATGTTGCATGTTAGGATTAAATCATATATCCTCCATCAAATTTCCCCGTATTTTCCTAATGTTTCCGTCAGTTAGTGATACATTTCTGGGTATCAGCGATTTCAATGCACGTTTCCATATTCCCAACCAGCGATGCATGTAACTATACCAATAATATGAATAGTGGAGAGGATAAACACAAAGTCGGCTAGAGAAGGATGATGATAGAGGCTTAGAGATGTAAATCTGGGTACGCTAATGAAAACCATAGGTTCCAAGTTGCTCAATCAAAGATTTGAGCGACAAATGTGGTAGATCAAGAAAATTTGTGCCTACTTGGAATGCAAAGGGCAACAGACCCAATGATCATGAGATCAAGGATGGACAATTGAAGATGAGCCGATGATGGCTCTAATACCATGTTAACATGTAAGAGGTACTTAGTGATTAGCTTGTTGGTATTGCATGGTGAATACCAAATATATACAAGGAGAATTATCTTAATAGAAATCCACCCATTTTTTTCTTCTTTTTGATGAGTAGACGGAAATTACTTAAAGGCCCACCAACCGACAACAGCCACTGAGAAAAGAATACACGGGAAACAAAAGATAGGGGAGCCAAGGGCTCAACAAGCAGCCATAAACAGATAACCCCCACACATCACCCCAGGGGCTTTACAAAGGTCCCCCATTCAAGAACGAGAGTTGAAACATTAGCTATGACCACTTCAATTGACAGGGACAAGTTTTGAAAACATCATCCATTCCTCTCGGCCCACGTCGCCCACCAAACCACTGGAGGAGAAATGTGAAATAGGGTCCCATCCTTGACTTGAAGTCCTTCGCTACACCAAGCTAGCGAAGGTCCCAGACATTGCTTGGTATGAGCCATGATGAGGTGATGGATGAGAGGACGTGCAACCACACCTTGGAGGGGAAGGGGCATGGGATAAATAGATGATCCACTGGCTCCTCAGCTTGATAACAAATATAACAGCTATTTAGAATGACCAAAGAGCGCTTTCGAAGGTTATCAATAGTAAGGACCTTCCTTTCCACAAGCCACGTGAAGGCTGCAACCTTAGGGGGAATGGCGTAATGCGAAAAGTGGAAGGCATAACTATCAACCCCCCCTTCATGGGTACACATCATCTTGCAGAAGGATCTGACCGAGAAACAACCTGATTTATCTGCGATCCAAATCATTTCGTCCACATCACCAAACAAGGAGACAAAGCGAAGCATACCGAGAAGACGAAGCTCTTCCACCTCTTTGTCTAATAAGCCCCTTCCACGTGGAGTCCAACAGATTTTAGGGCCGTTGAAAGAGAAACAATCCGTCACTAGAATATTTGGCACGGGGGAGAGTCGAGCGAAATTGGGAAAGGCTTGAGCTAAATGAACATCGCCACACCACACAACATCCTAAAATCTCACTCGGTTCCCATCGACAATAGAGAAAGATATGCCCTTCTTAAAGACCGACTTGAGCAACATGATCAACCTTAGTGTTGAAGACCCTATAGAGGGAGGTTCCCAGAAACTCCCTTGTTTTGTGCCAAACTGCCAAAACCATTTCCCAAGTAGGGCGTTATTCATATCGAGAAGATTCCTCACCCCGGCTCCTCCCTCATTAAGAGGTTTGCAGACTTCCTCCCCACTTAAAACATGGAATTTGTTGCCACCTTCCGCACCTTTTCCATAGAAAATCTCTTCTAAGCTTATCCAATCTCTTCCAAACCAAGCAGGGCATTTAAAAAGGGACACGAAGTAGAGCGACATGTTTGCAAAAGTCGTCCTAATGAGAGTTAACCTCCCTCCTAGGGAAAGGTAACAATTCCTCCACTTAGAGATTCTCTATACGCTCAATAACCATGTCCCATAGATGAGTAGCGGGTTTCCCCATGCACAATGGCAGCCCCAAGTAAGAGGATGGGAGGGACCCCGCCTTACAACTACAGATCATAGCAAAAGGAGACACGTCGTCTTTGGAGTGATGATTGGCCAGAATCTCGCTTTTTTTCCAAATTAACCTTCAAGTCAAAAACCGCCACCAAACAAACAATGATCTTACGTAAATTGTCCACCATAATTGGGTCAGCGTCGCAAGAAATTATGGTATCTTCTGTGAATTGAAGGTGGGAGATAGCCGTTACCAAGTCAGAGACTCCAAACCACTTATGAGGCTAGACTTGCCCTCTCGATAACATCTGATTGAAAGCTTCCACCCTCTCGATAGCAATCCACCTATCTTTAGCATGTTCCACTGTATATACGCATCCTATCCTATAACAATGAGGACTTATTATTTGCTACGAGGTAAGCTTTAACAAGATCATACAATTGAAGAAAAATATGACGATACAAGTAGAGGTTCGGAGTTTTTTATGACGATACGGTGTCCCCACCCCTTTTAAGGCGAGACGATTTCCTGTGGATGCATGCAATCACCCACCAACCACGTGCATCGGGTAATCCACGGGGTGGGGAATCAAACTCGTGTCTATGGGGAGCAAACTCACGTCCGAAGCCGATCGCCCAAACTCATGACGGGTTTGGATTATGCAAGCTGAGTTTAGATTATTTGTACCCAATGTTGTCAAATCGCATATGCTATCGTATGCGACCAGCATATGCTATTTGCATACGCGATCGCATATTGCTTTGGCCTCTTTTTTTAATTTTAAAAAATGTAAAAATATAAAAATATATTTAAAAAATTAGGAAAAATTATGCCTAATTACCACAAGTTAAGGCGAGACTATTTCCTGTGGATGCATGCAATCACCCACCAACCACGTGCATCGGGTAATCCACGGGGTGGGGAATCAAACTCGTGTCTATGGGGAGCAAACTCACGTCCGAAGCCATTCGCCCAAACTCGTGATGGGTTTGGATTATGCAAGCTGAGTTTGGATTATCTGTACCCAATGTTGTCAAATCGCATATGCCATCGTATGCGACCAGCATATGCTATTTGCATACGCGATCGCATATTGCTTTGGCCTCTTTTTTAAATTTTAAAAAATGTAAAAATATAAAAATATATTTAAAAAATTAGGAAAAATTATGCCTAATTACCACAAGTTAAGGCTAGACTATTTCCTATGGATGCATGCAATCACCCACCAACCACATGCATCGGGTAATCCACGGGGTGGGGAATCAAACTCATGTCTATGGGGAGCAAACTCACGTCCGAAGCCGTTCGCCCAAACTCATGATGATTTTGGATTATGCAAGCTGAGTTTGGTTATCTGTAACCAATGTTGTCAAATCGCATATGCCATCATATGCGACCAGCATATGCTATTTGCATACGCGATCGCATATTGCTTTGGCCTCTTTTTTAAATTTTAAAAAATGTAAAAATATAAAAATATATTTAAAAAATTAGGAAAAATTATGCCTAATTACCACAAGTTAAGGCGAGACTATTTCCTGTGGATGCATGCAATCACCCACCAACCACGTGCATCGGGTAATCCACGGGGTGGGGAATCAAACTCGTGTCTATGGGGAGCAAACTCACGTCCGAAGCCGTTCGCCCAAACTTGTGACGAGTTTGGATTATGCAAGCTGAGTTTGGATTATCTTGTACCCAATGTTGTCAAATCGCATATGCCATCGTATGCGACCAGCATATGCTATTTGCATACGCGATCGCATATTGCTCTGGCCTCTTTTTTAAATTTTAAAAAATGTAAAAATATAAAAATATATTTAAAAAATTAGGAAAAATTATGCCTAATTACCACAAGTGATTAGATTGGGTTCTTTTGCCCATTTCATTGTAGTTTTGGGTGTTTGAGACTATTGGACCATATATAAATTAAATCTTTAAAAAATAAAAAATAAAAAATAAATAAATTCCATAAAATAAGTTTTTTTTTAATATAACAATAGTGTCTGCCCCTTTTGAAGGTCTATTCCCTGCAGATGCACGCAATCACCCACAAACCACGTGCATCGGGTAAGTGCGCGATAGGCCATCTATAAATTAATTTATATAATCAATTACTTAAATACTTGTAGTATTTATATAAAATTTAACAAAACAATCAACAAGTTACATTAAGACTTAATAGAGAATTAATTATTAAAAACTTTGAACATAGAAATTTTATTAATAAATAATAATTTGATAACTTGAACAACTTACAAGTTACAACTTAATTTACAAATACAAGTTAAAATTAATTAATTAATTTTATATATATTTATATATATATATATATATATATATATATATATATATATATATATATATATATATATATATATTTATGTATGTATGTATATAAAACAAGCACAACTTACAAAGTATGCCATCGCATATGGAGTCTGTGATCACATACTTGTCACATTAAAAAAAAGTATGCCATAGCATACTCTCTTGGATTGCACATGCTAGCATATGCGATCCTTTTGGGAAAAAATGGTGTATGTGATCACACATGACAACAATGTTTGTCCAAATCCTCACAGAAAATATGGTCTTTGTAGTAGGGAACAAAAAAGTACATGGTTCCCAAGTCCCAACATAATATTGTGACAAACAGGGAACTTCTAAGATCATTGACAGTGTTTACTTAGAACACAGGCAAAAGATTGTTTACTAGCAACAAAAGCATTTTGCCCCAAGAGCTGCCAAGCCAGGCAGTAGGTATTCAAAAATGGTGCATACGACCACAACGTGATAGAGGGTCATAATGGCCCATGCTAGAAAATTTGGACCTTAACAAATAACAGCCCATCAATGTCACCTAACGGCCCAAGGTTGTTGCATGTATATAAGTCTCCTTTGGGGGTTGCTTTTCACTTTTCTCCCATTTCTCCTCCACTTTTTGACATTTTTGCTTCTTAGAACTATTTTTAACTCGTTTATTACTAGATTTGTGCAATCCTTGAAGATAAAAACAAGAAATTTAAGCCATTTTGGAGGAATTGAAGATCTAAAGCTGAACTTCGTGAAAATCGAAAAATAGGTAAAATTTCTTTTTTTCCTTGCTGAAAATTTATTGATTCAACATTATATTACTAAATCACCCAAATATTGGTAGATTTATGTTCAATTTGATCATGTTTGTACAATTTTTTATTTTTTTATTTTTTTGCTAGTTTTTATATAATTTCCAGCAATTTTCAAAAAAAAAAAAAATTATAAAGTATTTAGAGTGTAGATTATTCAAAATACATTGGAGTTTATATCTACACATGCACACACTAAATCAATGTTTTTCTCCAGTTTTTCATATTTTATCATTTGGTAATTTCAAGTTAGTTTTTGGATGAATAGTGACAGATATATATATATATATATATATATATATATATATATATATATATATATATATATATATATATCCAAATTTCTTGTGGGGTATGATGCCAACTACTTAGGGATATATGCATTAGTGGGATGAATCCCATTGATTGCATAAATTTCAGCCCATTTTGGGGACATTCGAGTGGTCCCGACACTATTACCTTTAAGATATGGGTCGTAACGGCCATCACAAGGGTTGTAACGGCTGTTACGATTTCTTTTTTTATTGAAAAAAATCCTGAAATACATGTATCTGCCCTGTAATGGACCGTTACGGGGCCATTACAACCTTTACAGGGGTTGTAACGGGCAATAACAGAGATTACAGGTCATTTTTTCCATAACAACCCTTATGGGCCGTTACAACCCCATAAAATGTAACTGTTGCCACCGTTACCTTTATGTAACAGCCTTTATGGCCCCGTAATGACCGTTATGGCACACCATGACAACACTATTTCAACCAAATTAATTTTAATTTTTTTCCTCAAATTTCTCAAGGAAAATGAAGTCAAATAGTTAGGATATGCATTAGTGGGATGAGCTCCACATATTGCAAGAATTCCAGGCTGTTTTGGAGGCTTTTTTTAGTGATCCCAAATCAACTTGACACTATTAATCCAAATTTAATTTTAAATTTCTTTCCACAAATTTATATTGAATCATTGATATTAGATATTTAGAATATTAAACATGCAAATTTTTAAATCAGTCTAAGCCTCTCAGGTTAATAATATTTTCAGGCAGCCCAAGACATGATTCTTAACAAAGAATGGCCCCTTACATCATGGACATTTATAAAGAAAAGGTGGCATGTAATTCAAGTAGAAATTTGAATCCCTATGGATAGCTGGAACAAAATATTGGAATATGGAAAAAGAAAACCATTAGGGGTCATTTGGCACCATGGATTTGGGGGGGGGGGGGGTTTGAGGTGATATGAGGGGATTTCAAATCCCTTGGTATGTTTGGCACCATAAAGTAACTGGGGGTTTGAAATCCACGGTGAAAGCTTGGATTACATCTAAAATCCTTCCAAGAGTTACATGTGTAACATGTGTCACTAGACAATCTATTGGGCACATCACTCACTGATGATATCCCAAAACAATTAGATTATCAATTGCATCACTATAATTATTTTAATACGATGATTTGCGTTGTCCAAACATTATCAATGTAAATCAACGGTTAAAAATCGTTGGTTAGTCACTCATATGTGATCTTGTGCTTGTGGTCCATCCGAGACTTGGAATTTCATCATTTTCAAGCAAAGTATATATTTCAACAAGCTTGTTACAACCATTGTTTCGAACATTACATACACACTAATTATAGATATTAAAGTTGATTTAGTAATTAAATTCAAACCCCTGTAAATATACTATGCATAGCTAGTTTTGGAATTGAGGGGATTCTAAATTCCAGGTGTCAAACACAATAGGAGGATTCCAAATCCGGGGGGTTTCAAATCTAGGGAGTTCCAAATCCAAGGAGTTCCAAATCTACGCTCCCAAACAGGCCCTTAGGAGAGTTGCATTGCAACGAGGAACAAAGAACATAAAGTTCCAAATATCAAAATTTTGAAACATGTTGCTTTTGGGTATTGGGTCAAAACTTCATTAAAATGAATTACTCCAATGCTTACAAACACGGGATTACGAAAAATCTCGTTCTCAACAATTTCTCGCTTTTCAGGAATTTTTCTGAAGATTTCCAGATTTTGAGGTTTTCTTCATATATTATTGGAAAATCTAACCAAAAAGCAAAAATAAAGATAAAACAAAATTGTCGTCATGTCATCCTCTAAGTCCTATCATAACTAACTGGGGTTGACCACGCAACCTACACCACCATTCCACTCTATCAAGGACCATATCCTCAGTTAAACCATAGGTCATCAAATCTTTTCTTACTACCTCTACCCAAGTCCTTTTAGGCCTTCACATTGCCCTTTTAAAGCCTTCAACCTTAAGTAACTCACTCCTAATTATCGTTATTCTCAGTCTCCATTGCCCATGGCCAAATCATCTTTAGTCTACTTCCCTCGACTTATTACCCTATATAAGTTCCCTCAAATGAATTCGCATTTAAGTTTATCCTTCCTTATCTTGCCGCTCATCTATCTCAACATCCTCTTTTTTTCCACAATCATCCTATGAACATGTTGTTCCTTGACTCCCCAAATATATATATATGGGAAAAGGTACTATGAGGTCAGCCTCATAGGGGCGAAAGGTACTATGAAGTCAACCTCACGGGCTTCCCATGAGGTCGAGCTCTATGGGCCCCACCGCGATGCGTGTCAGACATCCACCCCATCAATCAAATGCACCCTTCCATGGTGGGCCATAGACCTAAAAATCAGGCTAATCCATGATTTAGGTGAGTCACAAAACAGACAACAGTTGAGAGTGGATGCCCACCCATTGAAACCTTCCTTATTGTTTATAGAGCCCACTGAGATGAGGTTCAGACATCCAGCCCATCCATTGTGCGCCCCACTTGGATGAGAGGTCACACCAAATTTCATGTCATTCCAAAACTTAGGTGGGCCCCAACAAGTGCTTTTAGATGTTTCAGGCATGATTTCACATGGTTACGAATGGTGTGGCTTGCCTAAGTTCTGAATGCGGTGGATTTTTGGGACATCCCATAACCTAGAGAAGACCCACTGAATGCACGATGTGGATGTCTGACACACACCACGGTGGGGCCCAAAGATTAAACCTCATGGGAAGTTCCCATGAGGTCGACCTCATATTACTTTTTCCTCATGTGTGTGTATTTATATATTATTACTATTATAAATTAAAAACAATTTTAAAATTGAAATACATATGCATATAATGAAATAACAAAAACTAAGTTAATTTTGAGATAGAATTGTGAAAAAATAAAAATGCCAAGGTGTTTTGAACAGCCTAGTTGGATGCAATGGGATGGGCCTCATGTTTAGATTCCCTGGTTGATTTGAATCGGGCTTCTTTATTGCAATTTGCCTAATGTCTTGTTAGGCTTTTTTTTTAATAAATTTTCTCCATCTTTCAAAGAAAAAAATAAAAATGCCAAGATTTTGAAAGTCTAACGATATAATCATAGTAATGTCATTTGATTAATTATTCATGGAAGTATCACAAGATTTTAAAAACCTTAGTGATATTTGTCACATGGAAATAGGGTTTCTTTGGTATCCCTAACAAACAACTGCAGCAATAAAAGACGAGGAAAAAAACACTTATAATTATGCAAAACTTCATGGGTCCACAACCAAAATAGAAACATACTACAAGAATAAATAAATCAATAAATCAAACACCCCAATGCAAGAGCATAGTATTCTAATCCAGTAAGTGTATTGACTAACCTTGAATTGTTCCAAGTTCGCATACGCCCCAGAAGATAGCTTCTTCCTCACAGTGCTAAAATCCATAGGATTCTCTATGACTTCATGGTAGTCTGGCAGCTGAGAGAGAGAGAGAGAGAGAGAGAGAGAGAGAGAAATTTAGGCCTACAAGAAATTCTTTCATCGGGGTGAAAAAAAAAAAGTGCATTTGATCATTGGAAATACATTTTTCACTTCAGAAAAATACCTCATCTGGATCCACGGGTTCAGAGAATACACCATAAGTGTCTTTCCTGAAGTAAAATCAAAAATCTCATTCAACCCAACATCAAAACGAACTAAAAAAAGTAACCAAATGAGCACGTAATGAATTGTTTAGGATATATATGTACAAAAGAGGAAGGAAGTATCACATACACCCTAGTAGATGGTAAGTTACTGACTTAAGTGCATGTGACAACATGCCCCATGTGCACTACATCTGAGCCATGAAAAAGTTGGGCCCCACCATGAATATCACCTGGCACAAAAGTCAGGCTAGTCCAGTCATCATGCAGGCCACACAGGAATATTGAATCACTCTATTTGAAAGAATCTGCTTGGAGCACCCAGAATAAGAAAGGGTTATTAGGGAGACCTGTACTACCAAAGTGAAGGGCATGCCCATGTTCAAGATAGTGCAGAAATTCCGGTATCTGAAACTGATGTTGTGCAGGTGTTTGAAGGAGGGCTCTGGAGATATTTGTGGGAATAAAGCGCAAATCGAGGGTCAGCTTTGTAGAATCCAGTCTGAGATAGAATGTTCTGGAAGATCTCAAGAGCTAGAAGGAGAGGAAAAAAGGGAAGAGCTGTCTATGCTTGACAACAAGCTGTGGCAGGAGGAGATCCTAAAAATCACAAAACCTGTGACTCAAGGAAGGCAATAGGAACACATGGGAGATCTGATATAAAGCATGTAATGATTTCATACAGTGCAGCCTGTGACCAGACCTGCCTGATTTTTGCGAAAGACAATCTTGATGGAGGGCCCCACCTTTTGCACGGCTACAATATCAAACCCATCGATCAAGGTGTATATGATCATTCACAAATAGAGAACACGCACTTTTGAAGCCTGTCAAGAATAAAAACCAGCAACTTCTTGTCCGGTAAGGGTGTTGCGGGGCCCGAATCTGGTGGGGTTCCTGTTCATATTTTAATTAATTAATTAAATGGTAATAAGTATTAACGTCTTTTGTGAACTTTAACACGATCAACCCCAAAACCTGGAAGAGGATCCGTTGCATTCAGACCAGAATTATGCCCACCAGCCTGCAAAATCCATAGTACCGAAATCACTCAATGGAAACACGAATCAGATCAAATCGAATTTGGATACAGAATCCAAACATTTAAATAAATGAGAGAGAGAGAGAGAGACCTAAATGCAAATCAGCTTCAAATAAAAAGTCTCGACAGAAGAGAAGACAAAATGTGACTTTTTTGAAAAAAAAAAAAATCAAAAAGAAAAATCCAATACATAATTTTAAAAATTCAAAAAAGAAAACTCCGATCCAGAATTTAAACAAAAAGTAAATAATTTTTGAAAAATAAGGACATCTTTGACCTAACTTTCAACAAAATAACTGAACAGTTGACTAATGTCAAATCAAAGAACTTCCTACTTTCAAGCCAAATTCTCACAAAATAATCCAGAATAGCTGAGATGGTAAAAACTCAAAATCCGAGGGGCAAAAAAGGTACCTTCTTCCCCGCCAACCCGTCCAATCCATCACCGCGGACGGCATTGATCTTCCGCTTCTTGAGCGAAGTCTCCCCGTCCGAATCATCCGAACCGTCCGACCCCCCACCCGATCCGCCGGAAGAATTCACCGTCGGCGAAGACGACCGGTGCGGTAATTTGAGCACGAGCTTGAGCTTCTTCTCCTTTCTCTTTCCATCCAATTCATCGCCGTTGTCGTCGTCGTCTTCTTCTTCTTCTTCTCGGGATTCTTCTTCGATCCGGTCCGCGTCCGGGTTAGGGTTTCGTCTGGTGGATCGGCGGGTAGGGTTAGGATCAGAGTTTCCGGAATTAGGGTTAGGGCTTCGTTTTTCTAGTTGCTGCTGACGTTTTTGGAGTTCTAGAAGAGAAGGACGGCCCTTCTTCTTCTTCTTCTTCTCTACTGTCGTCTTCTTACCCATTTCCCAGCCTCTCCCTCTCCCTCTCTCCCACTCTCTCTCTAGAAAAGAGAGGATCTTTTTGGGATTTTTTTTTTAGAGGGAAGCTTTGATACTCCGCCAGAGTGTGATGATTGATACGCAGGCGCCACAGGAATTGTACATGAGGGATGCAAGTGACTCTATTTAGAACGTTCAAAGTCCATCCACACTTTTTATTAGGTCATCAGCCACCATTTACTCTGATTTGAGTAATTAACTAGCCAATTGATGGCCCATTTTCAACGGTTAAGATGAAACGTGGCCAGCTGTCTGAACTTCCAGACAAATTTCTTCAAATAAAAGGTTTATATTTTCAACGAAATCTGATTTCCTTATGATGACTTACAGTAGGTCACACGCTTTTGGACCTAATGATGTTGCGGATGCAATTTCCGAGTGCCTGAGCATGAACCATCACACTTCCGGGTAGGACGGGAGATTACAGAATTTCCTGTGACCTCAGCGTCCGTAGGCTACCCGTGATGTTTGGTTTATATCCATACTGTCCATCCATGTCGCCAGCCTGTTCCAGGAGAAAGGCCTAAGAGGAGGGAGATCTCAAACTTACATGGGACACACCATGAGAAATAATGGGGATGAAAACCCCCACCGTCGAAACATTTAGAGGGCTGCCCCAATGTTTATGTTCACTCCAAATGTGAGTCCTACTTGTTGGGATTGTCATACGGACTTCTTTAATAAAGTTATTTAGCTCAAATTCCATATTCTTGTGACACGCAATATCAAGTGGCGGATCATATTGAATGCCTTAAGATCCAATGGGTCAAAATAGACCTATTGTTGGATTGGTGCGGATCAGCCATTTATCTAACCACAATTACAAAGAATCAGACAGACGAGGTTCATCCTTCTTATGAATTTTTTTAGCTTCAGAAAAATAAGTTTCTGATTAAGAAATAATAACTTATACCATTAAACCGAGAAAACAATATTGCTAAAAGAAATAAGAAAAAGTTAGATATCTTAATATTAATAACGAAAACCTAACTATAATTAGGGCTGCACATGAACTGAGTTAGCTCGGTTATCTTGGTCGACTCGACTCCAAAAAGCTCAATTCGACTTGGTTCGAAACTGAGTTCGAGTCGATTTTTGGACCTCGAAAATATTTTGAACTGAGCTCGACTTAACTCGGATCGAACCAACTCGAAAAAATTTCAAACCAAGCTCGACTCGACTCGGTTCGACTCAAATCGAACTTGGATCGAACCAGTTCAATGACACAATTACTTCGATATTGATGTTGCTCACCAAGTGTTTGATGAAATGACTCAAATAAGTGTTAGCTGCTGGTAAGGAAGGTGTGTTTCATCAAATAAATACTCTTTTTCCTTGATTTTGGTGTAGTTTACAAGGCGTTTAATGAAATACCTGTAAAACCATTGCTGGTGTTTTGCATACAATGATAATTTGAAGGTGCAGTCCATGTGTTTGTGAAAATGTTGCACAGGTGAACTCGGCTCGATCTTGGCTCGGACTGGCCCGAGCTACTGACCGAACTGAGTCGAGCTGGCCAGTCAGGCTCGAGGACCAAGCCTAGCCGAGTTCAAGCTAAGGTCAGCTAGTGGCCGAACCGAGTCAAGCTATGCCAAGCTCAACTCGTGTACACCTTCAACTATAATTAGTAAATAAGTATAAACCAAAAAGTAAAAAATAAAATAACGACCTGATGACAATGCCTTCCGGCCACGGGCGACACCCCTAGGCTAAGAACACTTCGTCATCAGAGGGGCCTACTGATACTACTGCCAAGACCACCATGATAGAAGAGTTCGCTCCATCACGTAAGATCCTTGAACCCACCATGGCCACCATCTATGGTGTAATTTCATTTACTTCCCTGCCCGAAGTTTCTTCTCATCTAGCTCCTTGCGAATGAAACAATTCAATAATATTATAAATACACATGTATTTATTGAATAATACACTAAATCATGGGATTAATCATTCATTGTCTAGTAAGATACCAAACTTCGTAAGAAAACAGTCGTCTGGCATAAAAACATAATTGCATTCTCAACTGACTTAGTGGCATGACAATCATCAAGAATGATAGTCCATTCATTACACGACTAAGCTTTGTTGTGCGAGACAATCGTTGTTCACAGGAATGGTCATCCGTTTGTCGCTTAGCTAGTCTCTTGGAAAGGCAATTGTTGGTATAATTGCATGTTTGTTGCTTATAATTGGGTTTCATGGCAATACAACTAATGGTGAGTGGTCTTCGACATTTTGTTCATCACAATGTTGGATTTCATTATTAGACAGTCATTAGAAACAACAATCAGTCATTACTCCGAACATAGGCAAGAGGTCAATGAGGTGACAACCTATTTGTTGCTTTGGATCCTTCATAGCAAGATAGTCATGGGAATGACTTTTCATTCATTGCTTTCAACCTCAATCCGCATACAAGATTGTCATGATTTGATGTAACGCCTTGAAAATCGGTGGTCGAGCAGAAGCTCAACTCTTGAATTCCAACGCATCATTTATGCAACATAGATAATAATGATTGAATGTTGTTCATATTAGTGCATTAAACATGAGTGGGATTACACCAAACAACATATCATACTCCGGAGTTAATGTAATTTGGTAAGCGAAAGACTGAAATATATGTATTTAATTATGAAAACGTTTCACAAAGTTCGAAGTATGAGTATGAAACTAGGCTAAATATATACGTGTGTTGTTTCTAACCATATAAAAATACATGAAGTAAATGTGTTCAACTAAACAAATATCTCAGTAGTCCATGCGCATCGGTATGAGATCTACATAGATCCGTCCAATAGTTGAACGTAGGAGAACTCTTCCTCCTCGCCTACGAAATCCAACACTACAGTATAGACCTTGTCATTACCTGCATTGACAACAGAGTCTAGGTGGTGTTTTAAAAATACCACCACAGGTGGGAATGAATAGCTAATTCAGTGGAACTATAAAGCAAAAGTTAATATGTTATCAATTCAGTTAAGCAGTAATGATAAAGCAGTGCAACAATCAGGTCCTAATTACTCTTATTAATACAAGAATGGTATGTTGTAATTATGCATGCCCTCGCCTGCACTCTCTCTTGCAACATCTTACGATTGTGGCATGCAACACTCCCACTGTGCTCTATGCTAACGCCAACGGCACATGCAGTGCGATGTTATGAGTATGATTAACGAGTTCTTATTAGTCATTTCATACAGCAGGATTGGAAAGTTAAGGTACCTCCCTTTTTATTATTAACCCAAACATTGATCCATCTAGGGTTGTCAATCCTAGTTAGTCACATACGACAGACAAGTTCGCGAGTTTATCATGTCGGTTGCTACGGGAGGTTCGTCACCTTAGCGTAGTCTTAATTCACACTCGAGATCACTACGGGAGGCTCGTCACCTCAATGTAGTCTTAATTCACACTCGAGGCTCGTCACCTATTCATAGGCTTATTTTATACTTAAGGTCACTACGGCAAGGCTCGTCACCTTAGTGTAGTCCTAATGTATACTCAAGGTCATTGCAGGAAAGGCTCGTCACCTTATCGCAGGTCGACAACTCGAATACAATGTCTCATACCACCGTATTCGGCTCACAAGTTTAGGTTACTCACTGGTCATTACGGGGAGGCTTGTCACCCCAGCGTAGGCCAACAACTTGACCACGGTGTCCCATACCACCATGCCTGGCCTATGAGTCTTAGCGGATCCAGGTACCAAGGTTAAACGGGATTTTCACTAGTAAGTTTGGTACCTTAGGTTCAAGCAGTAGCGTCATACATAGTGAACATACATTAGGTCAATCGAGTTACTTGATAAACACGACTAGTATGAGCGTAAGTTGAGCTGATCGACATGGAGCACGTAAGCACTCTGCATGGCCTAACCATTGCCGATAAGCAGCGTACGACTCGAATTCATCGGGCGTGTCTGTCGTGGCTAAATAGTTCGGTCGCCAATCGTAAATCATTACCGAATGCCTGGACTACCTCGTATCCCAATCACTCTTCAAATACAACATGCACTCATATGTACCAGTCAAACAGCATGTAACAACCAATTCCAATATAAATCTCATATAAGTAATTTAACAAACACATAGAGTACATATTATCATGCATAGGCATTTCATCTATAAATCACATAGTAGTAAGGTATGTTACATAAAGGAAAATGTAACTTTAAATAAGGGAATTGAAAATCTTATCTCAACACCCCCATTAAATACATTCCAACAAGCATTTTCTCATGCATGCATTTTATCAAATACTTAGACTACACATAAAACATACTTGTAATAAATTAGTTAAACCACATATTATAGCAAATCCTACGTTCAACAATCATGTAATCCCACACATCAATCGTAATAAGCACAAATCATAATTTCATATTCATTCAGATATTTCAACAAACATATTGAATGCATAGATTTCAATATAGTTCATATAGAAGTGTAATATACGAAAACATCGTATCTTAGTCATAAATCATTAGCTGACATTAAAAGCCTTGAAACTATAACCTAGACATTTATAGTCTGCATCTTTCGCTGGTAAACTCTTATCGAGCTCGGTTTGAATACTACATCTTGGTCTATGGCACAACGACAACTCATAGGATGGAATAGGTTAGCTACTGTACCTTTTACTCTATTTGGATCCCTAAAATAGATTAGGGTTAGGATTTTATACCCAACAACGGAGTTAAAATCGATGGTGTAGCGATGTGGGAAGGTGAATCAAGGCGTGGAGTAGCAGAACAGAAGGACGGTAGCAAACTCCAAGGATCTCCCTCCGATCTCCTCTCCTTTATCTCCATTTTTCTCTTCTCTCTCTTAGGGTTTGGAGAAATTCGTATGGGAGAGAGAGAGGTGGGTTTAAGGGCTTTATATAAGCCCAGAACTGACGCAAATGGCCCTAAGGCCATGGTATACTTAAGTTATAGCCAAAAGGCATCTATTTCGATCCACGGAGCACATCTGGAGGCCTCTTTTTTACATGCGGTCGGACTTAAGCTTCCTGACATTGGATATAGATCAGGTTAAGATCCCAGCCCGATCGGATCAGTGGATTTGTCGCGGAGGACCAGTTTCAGTTCAACGGTCACCGGTGCTCCATCAGGGCCACAAGTGTACTGACCTGTGTTGGCAATTTTTCCTGAGCCGAAGGTGTAATTGGGTCAAATTTTGACGGTTTGAATCCTTAGATTCAGCCTGCAAGCGAACGGCTCAATTCACTTAAGTCTCAGTTTATTTCATAAAGATGTTCACGTTTCTCACACACTTCACTCCGGATTCAAGTTGTGCATTTCTGGGTACTATTAGGACTTGATTTCTGAGGTGATTGTCAAATCCAATAAGGCAGTCATAACCGTATAATTTCACGGTAATCAGACTTTCAACGCGCGGTCCAAGTCCGCTACGGAGTTTCAAGATGCTCATGAGAGTAACTGGGTTTTGAGATTGATCCTAGATTTTCAGGTAATGTCGAGTTAGTGATTCTATTAATTTTAAGTTTTGCAATTCGTATAGAAAGTAGTTCAAGCAAATTCTACTATTTATTCAGTTTAGTACTTAACTTAATTATGCCATAATTACGACAGAATATGGTCCTAAGATAGTTCTATACCCCTTTTTGGCACTTTTAGTTAGTATATTATTTTAATTATTTTTTTAGTAGTTCATCATTAAGTTTACTTCACCTCCACCAAATTTCAAGAGATTTCGTATTGTGAAAAAATTTTAAAAATTTCAGAAGCAGTAGTTGTCCAGCTAATAATTTTTGGACAGTTGTCACAACGACCTATTTTTTACTATATTAAATATTTTATTATATTTTTTCACTTATTTTTATATGAAACTATACTTATCAAGCTTCAATCTAACTTTTGAATCACCTAAATCGGATTATAATGAGGGAGATATGATTTTTTTAAGTCGGACGATAAGTGCAAAAAATCGCATATGTCGGCGAGGCCTTGCTGATCCGGTGATGCCATTGCCAATCGTTAGACCCTAAGGTGATGGCTCGCCCCAAGGGTGATGCTATCCCCCCCCCCCCCCCCCCCCCCCCCCGGGGTGCCGAAAATGTGTGGGACCCACCTCAGGTCCCCCCGATTTACGTCGTTTGGGAACCCGAGTCCGTTTGATGTGGTTTCAACGATCCGATATTTGAAACGGGTGCATCTTTCAATCTGGAATGGGTTACGCAACTTGCAATATATGATTTTGAGATAGGAAAAGCTAACTTATTTATATCATGAGATTCTAAAAATGTTAATGGTCAAAAGCCCATTTTATTTATGTATTTACCATTTACAGTAAGCTTTAGTTTAAGTATTGTTCTTCATCATTTAAAATTTAAGATTAGTATCTAATATGAAAGTACTTGGAAAAAAATTGAAAAATAAGGTGGTGAAAGGTGAGATTTTAAAGGAAATGGATTGGAAGGGAATTTGAGGCTTTATGATTGAGTCATGAGAAGTCAATTAAGGTGTCATGATCAACTCATTGCCTAAGGACGTCTATCTCCAAGTTAGCAAAAATCCGAGGTGTTACATTTGACCACCTGTTTGTCCCTCAACTAGCTTTCGTGGTGAGTCCACCGTAATTAAACAACAACCTATTCATGGCCTAGATAGAACTTTTATGGCGAGATGGTGGAAGAAATCCCTAAGCGCGTGGTAAGATGGCCCCGCTAGCCATTGATTCAATACCTAGAGATCTTCCTAAAGGTCCAACGACATAGTTGTGTGACATAGGGTGGTAGCTAACTAATTTCAATCTAATTGATTTATGCTAGTTCGTAGCATTACGTTGGCTAATAGTGGAGTTAGATTGAATTATAACTAAGATAAATGTCCATGCAGGCGAAGTATGGGCAGCGTGACACTAAAAGAGTAGTGTTATGTTAGATTGGCATAGGCCTTGAGCTCTTCACTCTCTACTGAATTTATGGAGATGCAAAGCGATTTGCTGGAGACTCGCTTGGTAATCAATCTTCGCAATCTCCTCCATATTAATCGGTCAATTAATAGACGTGGCAGATTATATTTCTAACTTAATCATCAATCTTCGAAATCTTTCTGTAATCAACAAATCATCTGGTAGATATTACTGATTATATTTCTATCTTGAAATTGATCTTTATGATCTTCATATAATCAATCTATTTCCAAATCTGTGTGACCAATTATGCTTTGTCATGTGTCATTGTCGATCACCGCTTTGCCCAATCATGCATTTTAGAACATTCCACTCGTAACTTCATGCAAGTGTAGCCACTTATCTTCTACCATGTGTCATGAGATGATCACTATCAGCTGAAAAAGTAGCCGTGAACTAACTTTTTGTTGGAGTTTCATATTTGAAAGCTATCTGAACCAAATAAAATTAAATTAAAAAAATGAGAAAACTTATTGGTTTGTAGAAGTCAAGGCATAGCATGAGTCACTCGACTTGAAAATCCAATTTTCCCTCCTTGGACCGCATCCCAAGTGCAACAGGATTCAACAAGCAATCGACCTCCAGGATACAACGACTATCACCCGGTCCCAATAGTGCACTCACTGTACGCAGGCTCGAATCGCTTATAGGCTTAACCCAAACCAAAAAATACTTAGACCATACTTTAAACATAAACCATATTTTTTCTTACTTATAAAAAATAAATAAGAGAAAGTCTACTTATGACTTCTTGAAGACACCCTTAAGGGTGTGGAGACACTCTTTCAAAAAGGGTTGTGGTGGTAGGGTTTAAACCCCATTTGACATAGGGAAGGACATGAGGTTGACTGTCATCTTCCTCAAGAGGATAACTATTCCGAATCGACGGAACTTCTCTGGACTCCTCATAGAGACTTTTCAAATCCACCAGGAAAGAAAGTAAGAAAATAGAAATAAATTATAATAGATTCGAAATTGATTGATTAATGAATAAAAATAAGTTCACAACCCTTTAATATACGGGTACCAAGAAATGAGAGAGAAATCAGAATCAAACTACAACTAAAACTCCTAGAATTTGTAACTTACTAAAAATAATAAACTTACTATTAGTAAGGTTTTCAGCTAAAAATAGTTAAGTGTCCTATTTGGCTTCACCAAACTGTCTTCCTAATTATTCTAAGCTCTTTTCACATTGGGCACAACTCCTAAAGCCCAATGGATGAAGAGTTATAATCAAACTAAAACTTACTATTTATAGTAAAAATAAAATTAAAATAGGAAAACAATAATCGGGCTTGCATAACCCAACGTAGTAGGGTTGGTTGGCTATAGTAACTTTTTCTACTCCAAAATCATATATTTTACGTCTGATAACTCATTCCGAATTGCGAGATACGCCTGATTCAAGGTCCGCGAATGTGTCTTCTACCTTTCGGACTTGCATGAAAAGACACATCCGCGGGCTTGCACACATCCATGACTATAGCCATGGCCTGACCCAACAGAAATTTTGAAACACTAATTTATTTTAAAAGAATTTAAAAAACAATAATCTCCCACATGTTTCAAAATTTATGACATTTCAAGTTAAGATGGAAGAGTGTGCAATGATGTCAGTGTCACCATAGATTCAACTGACATTAAAGTAAACAATACAAGTTTACAGGAATTAGGTGACATCATAGTCTTGAACCTAAATCCTTTTGATGTAAATCGCAAGTATATGCCACTCACACCACTTTTTCGCTATAAGTGATTCTGCAGTTCAGTACGTTTTAGCCATATACTATTACCTAGATTTCATGAGTGCTTTAAAGAATTTACTCAAATTCTTATAGGAAGTGGCCTCCACCTCTACACCCATATAGGTGAATTTCATCAAGTGTATGCATCAATTGAGTACACCACTAAATATATTGCTATTAATTCATTAAGTGTTCAAATACTCATCCCTTTTCATTGTTGTTTGCACCGCTACACCATGGAAGGGGCTTGTTTATATTAGTGCAATCGTCCACTTTGTGTCTTATTATTTACTCACTGAACCTATCTCGTAGGATCTCTACTTGTATAGGTTAGGTTGCTGACACCGACAATTCATATATTAGGCTTAACCTCATTCCTTTCGATGCATCATTAACTAATCTTTTATATGGTCATTTAGTCAGAGGATTTAAAAATTTATGACTCACAGGCCTTCTACCTCCACGTGACATTGCGTCATTAGGTTTCACCTAGTAAAAATGAAATAAAATTCACAACTATTTTCTTTTATAGGAGTTTGGCCATGTCTTAGTCTTAGTGTGGCTAATCATTCTTTCAAACCAGCTACAGATCATCACCTTGATAAGTTATTGTCTCACCAACTAGCTACTAAAAAACGAGCCTCTACTTAGGTGAATTCATCCTTTTGCTCCTCAATCAAGTTTTTAGCAGTCAGTTACAACCTCTTTGACTAATCATATTTCAAGTCAATGCACACCAAACTCTTTTTTAACCTCACAAAGTCAATAATTACGACTCCATTATACACATTTACTGACCATCACTTTTATTATGATAATTGTTGTATCACCAGCTATGAATACAATCAACTTTTTTGGCCCTGAATATATTCTTATCATTCAACCAAATTCACTAGCTCATCATTCAACCAACTAGTGGTAAAGTCAATCAAACTTATTATATATGTAGTATAAAGAGGCTGGAGTAATTTGTCATACATCGCAATTTAACGTCATTACAATGTTACATGTTCCTTAATAGATTTTTGGCAATTGAATATGAAGGAGAAAGGTCCAAATTCGTGTTAAGTATCTTGGCTGACAGATTGAACAATGGGCTTCATAGGTGTATAAGTTTGGCCAATAAAAAACTATACATTTGCTGATGGTAAAATAACATAATTCATTGAATGAACTTATAGTTGCATATGAACACCAATCCCTAATGTCTAAATCTAGTCTCAAACGAGAATAAAATATAGCCTAAAAATCTCATTGATTGAACAATCATCTTTTGAACTCAGACCACTAATTATTTTCATTCTCTATCATAGGGATTTTTTTAAAATTTTTTTATCTAAACACATTATCACTAAAACCGAAACACAATCATTCCACATGGGCCAACATAACCTCTGTATGGACCTGTAACTTTGGACTCTTATACAATCATCTCTAAGTCCATTTATGAGTTAAGTTGGTTTTTATTAGTGCATCCAAATACATAACCCTCACAATTTCAAATCTTTATAACTAGGAATATGATTTTTTCCACATATGTACAATTTCTAAGTGCCTATGTATCAAGAATTATACATTGCCTAATGTTTTATGTTATAATGGGAAGACTATATATTTATACATCTGACATATGAATACAAGATTCAAACAGATCAACCATTAAACCATATAGGATGGATCAAAGACCACAAGATACATGCAATGATACAAAATGAATAATGTGAGTTGTCTATAAATATACAGTAATAAGTGGGCCCATGGTTCTATAGACTTGGCCATTGATCTGATCAAGTTCAATATACCTATCACGCCCCAAATTCAGAAATCGGATTCACAGGAATCTCGATCGCCGAACTCGATGCCGACAACCTCCTTAGTACCCCATTCTCGGCCCTCAGCGTACATATGCCTGGTTCCGATCTTGGAATCCTATAAGGAGGATTTTTCCAATGTACATTTGTCTCATAAGAAGCATAACCACAAGTATACCCAAATCATAAAGGCAACATCATCATCACATATCTACTAATATAATCATTCGAATACAATACTGAAAGGGAAATACATATATCGAAATTAAAGCTCCAGAGGACAGCTGCACACTCCAAGCTCAATGCTATTGCAACCTAATGCCACCTGCACGCATCTATCATACATAAGCTTGCAAAAGCTTAGAGGGTGGTGAAAGTGTGTGCACAAAATAAGTGTCAAGTATATTATAAAGCTCATAAATCATACATCATCGAAATAAGTGAAAATACTGACAAGATCATGAATCATACGATATCAGAGTAAGCAGAAATATACTAGTAAGTCCAAGAGTGCTAGCAGCCATACCAAGGCTATAAGATGCAAAACATAATAAGATAATAATAGATGTTGAGGATGCAATGCAATATGAAAATCCTGACGAGCCACGAATGTCATTAACCTCATACAGGCCATATAAGTGTAAAAAACATAATAACCTAAAATGTTAAGTACTGCGGATGCAATGTGATATACGGTGCGAATGAAATGACCATACTAAAATGTGAAGTCGGGATGATAGTACGTAGTATCGCAGGCTATGGGGTCCATCAGAAGAGACTTCTATTCAAACCAGTTCCATACCTAAATTTGGATAGCCAAACTCAATGTGGTAAACTCCTGATCTTAGATTAGTCAGGCGCCCAACCGAAATATTGGTCATGCGAAGGTATACGCAACAAATAGTTACGCACCACCAACCTGAGTGGATAGTGAATGAATTAATAAATGGATATACAATTTCTGCTCAATAAGTCCACATATCAGTACGGTTACTCTCTGAAAAAATCACCAGGGTCTATTACACTCCAAACTAGATTGTCGCCCCATTGTGCGTAACAAGGTGAGTGGAAGAGACCTCACTATCCACCTGCCAATATCGGGCCCAGCTCGTCGATAGCGGGCCTATTCCTAGAGCTAGTCAGACTCAGCCTAGCATTGCCCCCTCCTCCCGGACAGGTAAGGCCACACCCTCTCCCAACTGACTATGATACAGTGGGAGACACGACCTCATGGTATAGGAACCGCTGCTTATATTTCACTCGGTATAGATGTTGGAGCAACTCCTGGTACTAAGGAGGTTCTGAGATTTTCACCTAAGGACATCCTAAGTGCCCACAGTGCTAGAACCAATTATTTTCGGTGTCCTATTTAGCCATCCATGATGTGCCTGTGGAGGCCACGATCCTGATGTCGCAAGGGCGTACAATGATCAAGTCACATATATGCGAGATGCATGAGTCACACTATCTAGTCATGCAGCAATCCTGCGCGTACAGCGCGATAATGTGGGTACTTCATCTCATAAGGAATCCCATAAATAGTCTGCCTAATGGTGTATGCTATCATCAAACATTCCTCATATCAGGCATACATATGATGCGTATGAGCATGAATCATATAGTTATACTATGCATTTTATATGGTGATGAACTATCCTCACAACGAAGATGGGCCTTAATAGCCTACACACAACAAGTATGGGCCTATCAATGGGCCCTAGGGAGAGTTATAATGTGGACATTTAACCAACATTATTCTTATAATGTGGACGTCAAACCAACATTGCTCCCAAGGTATGGCTCGCCATAAATGTCATTACATAACCCATGGTAGAATCATATAATGCAATAGACCTTGTATACATCCCATTGGGCCATGACCCATGGGCCCTAAATACATCAAATGGGCTGCATCATATGGGCCTTCGATAAATCAAGTGGGCCACATCAATGAGCCTTATGTACATTGCAATGGACCATAACCCCATGGCCTTTGAATACATCACAATGGGTGTCGTAACATGAGCCCTTATATATCAAAGTGGGCCATATCATATGGGCCGTATATTCATCAAGTGGGCCACATCAATGGGCCGCACCAATGAGCCTCATGTACATTCCAATGGGCCATAACCTATGGGCCTTATAATATATCAAAATGGGCTTAATCACATGGGCCTTACATTCATAGTAAGGTGGGCCTCAACAACGCCTCATACACATCAATTGGGCCTCAACAATGGGCCATAAATATGACAAGTGGGCCACATCACATGGGCCATATGTATATACCAAGGTGGGGTCCACTTGAACTATAGATCTATCTTATTTTTAGCCTCAAGCCCTAAAACAAGCTTTCAAAATGGTTGGACAGATTGGATGCAACACATGTATCATGGTGGGGGTCCACATGAAGGCCCACCATCATGTAGATATTATATATAATATAATATATAATCTATATATAATATATAATATATACAATATAATACAATATAATATACACACACACACACACACACTGCAGTCCCACACGTGGGGTGGGTCCCATTGTCCAGTGTGGACGGTGTGGATAGATCACATAAATCATGGTGGGTTCCAACATCCACGGTCAGTGGACGGTGTGAATAAAATACATACATCATTGTGGGTCCCACCATAATGCTTATTTACAATCCAACTCGTTGGTAAGGTCACACGGACCTGGATGAAAAGGAAAAATAAATTTCATCTTGATCCAAAGCTTCTGTGAACCCAAAAAGTGTTTCAATTACAAACATTCATTCACTGTTGTTTCCCTATGATGTGGGCCACCTGAGCCGTATATATGGCTGATTTTTAGGGATGACCCACGACCCTAAGGGGCCCACAAAATGGATGGTGTGGATCATAAACACACATCATGGTGGGGCCCACGGCTGGGACCATGGGTCCCTGCTCGTCCGTCTGCCAACGCAGCAGGCACTGCCTACGCCTCTGACAACAGCAGCGTCTACTGCAGATGCTTAGTTTGTTTTTTTTTTTTTTTTTAAATCCAATTTTCTAGGGTTTTTCGTATGTGAGGCCCGCTTCAGGAGAATCCATCCCACCCAATAGATTCTACAGTCCATAATCAATCCATCAAGCCCAATATTAGGCATGCTTTGGCATGTAGAAAATTTTAAGTGAATTTGAACGGTAAAAATCACTGTTTTCAAAGGTGTGGCCCGCCAGGAAGTTGTATCAGCTTCATTTTTCGGCTCAACGCCTAAAATGAGTTGGTAAATAGGATGGACGGCGTGGATTGAATACATATATCAATGTGGGGCCTATACAAGTAGCTCACCCCAAATGCCTTGAACCAAGGCTAATATTTGTGTTTTCCATGAACGTCCAGCGTCCAGGGACGCTGGACGGCTTGTGCTCTTCAAGTGGGCCGCCCAGGTGGGCCACCAAATGATGATTGGTGTAGATATCACACTTATAAAGTAGGCCCCACCTATAGGTGACTTGGATAAAATACATGTCATATGGTGGGGTCCATCCGAGTGGGCCACAGGCCATTTCATCACAAAAAAAGGAGAGAGAGAGAAAGAGAGAGATCGAGAGACACGTGATGATGGAGGGACCCCGAAACTATGGGCCCTCCTTTGTAATCAATCATACATCAAGTGGGTCCCATTACATGTGGACCCATCAAATCGAAAATTAACGGTGGAGATCCTTTCTCCACCAAAATGTAAAGTCTAGATGACCCTATTCATGCAAGGAGAATAAACATCATGATGGGGTCCATAGAGAATGGCCCCATCATGGAATGATCATGAGGATCAAGGTGGGCCATTGGCCACACTTAGGGTCCAAAGTGAGATCTATACCATCAATAGGTAGGCATCACTTGGCCCTTCATTAAAAAAAAAAAGAAATATAGGCTTAATAGAGCACCCACCGTTCGATCTTCTTGGTCCATTGGAACTCCAATCTCTTTGTGCTTCACTTTGATGGAAGGTGATGAGAAATGAACGGCTAGGATGGCGGATCATGGGATGAAAAGTGGGCCACACAAAACCACTTTCTCTCCTTAGAATGCATGGACGTCCACACTCTTTTCTCTCTTTGGTGTTGCTTGAAAAGTGTGGAGAGAAAGAGAGAGAGAGAGAGGGTTGTAAGGAGTGATGGATATGAGGTGAGTGATGGGTGAGGTGATAGTGTACTTGACAAGTATGGGTGTGTAAGAGAGAGGGTGAGAAAGAGTTGACTTTGGGGTTGCTTGACTTGAGAAGAAAAAAAGTTTAATTGATTGATTGATGGGACATGTTGTGGAGATTCTCTTGAGATTGTAAATATGCGGCGTTTCTTTGAAATAAATGCCGGCCCACATCTTCTAGCTTGGGTATCGGATCGATGCGCGAGTCGCGGCGTTGGAACCGTGGCGACGGTGCGGTCGTAATGGTACAAGTCTCAGATTAAGCCGACTCAAATTTATAGGATACGACTTAGGGTCGTGCGCAAACATCAATTATAGGTCATAGGTTGTCGAAATTCGACGGGAAGGATCGCGGGAGTCGACGGAACAGTACAGACTAGGATACGGGTCTTACAATACCATACCTTTATATTCCTTATGTGTACTTATTATCATAAATGTCATCCCCACCCATGATTGGTCCACCTTATAACTTAATTTTTAGGTCACTATGAATACAAACGACCTATTAATAATGAACAACTTATGCTACAAACATGTGTGGAGTGACGCCTTAGTGTGTAACCGTGCATTCTACTGCATTTATAAGGATCAACATCAATATAGTTATTATTTTTTGCACATCAACAACACAAAAGTCAACTCATTGATATGCACTTGAACAAAATGACATGTTATATTTTGTTCTACCACTAACATACAGTAGACCCCATATTTTCATGAATTGACCCACTAGATGGGTAACGTTGATGCACCATCCATGTAATTGACCCACTAGATGGGTAGTGTTGATGCACCATCTACATGCCATGTGTTCAAATGAATACCCCTCCATCTAGGCCATTAAAGGCAAAACCCTTGTCCATGATATCCCAACTTCCCAATTGTTCATCCTTCATCCATTGATCGGTCGACCAGTGCAATCTCCAAGACACTTTTAATGTGTCACATTAAAAGTTCAAGAGTGGCCCACTTCATACCATACTTACCTCAGATTATGAATATTCATCAAAAGCCCACTAGATGAAAGTCTCAAAGATGGTATAGTCTATACCATTGATCTAAGTGGTAAGGACAAAGAAGGACCATTCACCATGGTAGGCAATTATGATCCATCAGTTTAGATTAAGGTTATTAGATGATTGTTCATTGTTTCTATGGTGTGGCCCACGTAAGGACTTTATATGCCTAATTTTGGATGACTCCATTGTTATCCAAGAAATCCTAAATACACATGGTAGACCCATTGATGGTTGGATTCATCCCCATATACGGCGATAGAACACCCAAGCTTCGTAGGGTAGAAAACTTTCTATGGATCATACCAATGCCCATTACTTGTAAAACTTCTAATAGAATCCCGATGAGCCATTTTGATCTTGCACAAGAGAGACTAGATAACACATATGAACCTTTGCATTTCTCATTTGGTGCCATGTATGTGTACAGTTTCTCCGAGTACTTGTGTAACAAGAGTCACACACTGCCTCATTACTTCCTAATCACTGAAGGGTATTTTCCTTATTTACTTCAAACAACAAGGGTAAAAAAGATAATACGGTTGACCCAAGCGTCATCCTCTCGCCAATATTAAACAATACCATTCTAACCTAGTTTCATAGACTAAGAATAGTGCACAACACCATTTACAACTTTCTTTTACCATCGGTTTGAACTCTATTTATCATATAAATTGGTGGATATATGTGTATTATCTTTGGATACTTTCCATCCACTATATGAAAAAGTAGATGGATGGTCGGAATTGATAAGAAACTCTGTTACTTGTAAAATTACAGAATGCATGCGTATGAACCACGGTGCTCTTCCAAGCACCACATTAAATTTGAATTCCAACTTATTTGATAATGCACCACTTCATCTCCACGCCTCTCTTTCTGAGGGGGTCATAAAAATGAGAGCCCTTTATCATAATCTCCCCCTCTTTGTCAATTGAGTTTAAGTAATACATAAGCATGAGAGAAACAGACTTGTTAGGAGTAGGTAAAGAATAACATCGAAGTCCCATGGCCAATGTTCTACTAAATCGTTTTACGCTCTCCCATCATCACCGCCACCACTCGCTCATGGAACACACGTAGATGACTTTCTTCATTAGCCTCAACGCCACTCCCACAAACAACAATCACAACCCGACCACATCAATGAGAATAATTTCATAGCTGTAAGTTGGTCCACTATATACTACCATTGCGAAGAGACAAAGGAGGAGATAATGAGTTGAGGATGATAGAACATCTCGACATTTCTAGTTTGAATTGAGTACGAGTCCTTGGGAGAAATAACATAGATTTTCATAAGAAGCCAGTTTCGTAATTTCCTCTTCTTCTGGATCCGGTGGGACTCATTTGTTTTCCACGTTGGTTAGAAGGCCACTCATGGGGTGGCAAGTAGAGCTGGGCATCGGAACGAGTCGGATCGGATTTGGTCCAATTTGATCAGGTTCGAAATTTGTGGGTCCCAACCCGAAATCGATCCGATTTAGGACCGGATCCGGGTCATTTAACTTGAACAGATTTGAACTTCTTGTGGCCTGAATTGATCTGATTCTGACTCGATCAGGAAAATCGAGTCGGATCGAATTAAGCCAGGTTCGGATAAAAACTGATGGACAGTGTGGATCAACCAAAAAAAGTCCAAGACAGCCCCACATAATTTACTCAGTTGGAAAAAAACAAGCAGTCAGCTTCTGGAAGAAGTTTTACACCACTGAATAGATAGCTTCTCGAAGAAGCTTTACACCACCGACAGGTAGCTTCAGGAGGAAGCTTTGTAACTCTAAGTGGCTAGTAGTCGGTGTTCTGTGGGGCCCACTATGATGTATGTGTGTCATCCATGCCGTTCATCTATTTTTATATATCATTCTATAATATGAAAAAAAAAATGAAGTATATCTCAATCTTAAGTGGACCACATTACAGGAAACAATGTTGAATAAGTTTTGACCATTAAAAAGGTTTTGGGGCAATAAGAGTTTTGGATCAAGTTTATATTTATTATTTCCCTTCATCTAGGTCTTTATGACCAAATCAACCAATTGGATTTCAAATAAACAGTACAGTGGGCCTTTAGAGGATTTTAATGGTGAATATCTATTCATTATTATTTTGTTGTGGTGTGGCCCACCTAAGGTTTATATCCCTATAATTTTTTTTAATCAAGACCTAAAATGATCTGTAAAAATGGATGAACAGAATGGATGAAACACGAACATCATGGTGAGGCCCACAGAGCACCGACCATCAACCACAGGGAGAGTAGCCGATCTGTATCCTCAAGTACAGCTAGCACCAGCTAGCTAGCTGAGCTAGCTACGTGTCGTGCGAAGACGAGCATTGACACTCCTCGAGCTCCGAGTTGTACGAATGGTTCAAAGGAGATTCACGTTACATGGTCCAGGGTGACGTATTTACTATATCTACACCGTTCATCTATTTTTAGAGATCATTTTAGGCATTATTCAAAAAATGAATCATATCCAAAGATCACCTGGACCACACCATGAATAGCAGCTGAGATAATGATTTTCACTGTTAAAAAATTTGTAAAGCCCACCATAACGTTTATTTCGCATCCAATCGGTTCATAAGGTCACAGGTACCTAAAAAATCATATTTCATAAGGTCACAAGTACATGATTGAAAAGGAAAAACAAATTTCATATTGATCCAGAACTTCCGTGACCCTAAAAAGGTTTCAATGGTAGACGTTTAATCTCCCTCTAGTTTTTGTAGTGTGGTCCAGTTGATGGTTAGATCTGTCTTATTTTTTGTCTCAAGCCTTAAAATGAGCTCGCCAACTGGATGGACGGTTTGGATATAACAGATACCTCATGATCAGACCCACAAAACTAGCTAATGTTACCTGAGTCCATTGCTTCGTACACCGATCAAGCTGCGGGTGTCTCTTTCCCTCTCTCTTTTCCATAATAAACCGTCTCTCAGTATATCTCTCTCTAGCAGGTAAATCCAAGCTTCAAAACTTTCTTCTCGCCTTCTTCTTCAACAGAAATAAAATAGAGAAGTAGATATGGTGAGAGAATCACATAGATTTTCAACAGAAACAAAACAGAGAAGTAGATATGGTGAGAGAATCACACAGATTTAAAAAGATGGAGAGAGATAGAGAGATAAGGACGAGCTCAAGTATACATTGGGCGGGATGTTTTGGCACCGAACGTAAGGCGTAGGCGGTAAAAGTAAAAAGAAAAGGAATACACACACACACACACACACACACACACACACACTAATATATGCGGTCCGGATCGGGTCTGTCTGAATCGGATTCAATCGGATCGGATTCTGGATCTAGTCAATTTGGAATAGGGACTATCCAAATTCGATCCAAAAATAATTCAGATTTGGATTACGCTACCCGATCCTGACCGATCCTGATCATCGGTTCTATTCCAATCGGGTCGGATCCACTGGTTTAGGTATGAAATGCCCAGCTCTAGTGGCAAGTATTGTCGAATTTGGGTAATTCTCAAGAATTGGCCAATGCACAATGGTGTCCGCTAAATGGATGGTCAAAAATAAAAGAAATAACAAATATTTTTCACATGAGCCTCATCATGTATTTACCATGGCTTATAGATTAAATAATTTCATTAATCAAGAGCCATGTGTGTATACCAATGGGAATCGTAGGTTATCGTTTCCACTCATGTTAGACCTATATTATGAGTAAGTATTCATGAAAATTAATCGAGTATATTTATTATTTCATTAGAGTAAAAGAATTCAACAAATTATCAAATGCCCTTTCAATGAGAGCTTATTACATTATTGAGTTTGTAGCGAAAATATAAAACTAAATCATAAAACTATCTTCTTATTCATTTAATATAATATTTCATAGAGGGATGGTCATCTAGGTCTTCAATCTGTACATCACCTGCATCATCTGTATGGTTAGAGAGGGTCAATGCCTTACTCATAGTGATAATTATCCTTTAAGATTAACAATAATTCAAAAGATTTATAAAAGTAATGTAAGGGTTCTAATGCGTCTCGTACTCCACTACGAGAGGTATTGTAACGCCCTGAAAATCGAGGGTCGAGCATAAACTCCACTCCCGAGTTTCAGAACATCACTTATGCAACATTTTCAATGATGGATGAATGTCGACTGTATTAGTGCATAAAACATGAAGTGGATTAAGCCAAAACAGCAAACATAATTCAGGGACAGTCTGAAAATACGCTAGTGGAAGACTGAAATGAATATATAAACTAGTATAAGTCCCTAAAATATGTCTACAATGCTAGGTCAATAATTACAAGTGTTGTGTCAAAAATATAAAATGTCAAAAGAATATAATAGTCCTCTACATGCATAATCCCTGAAGCCCCGTCGATCTGCACTCGACTCATATGAATCCGTCCGAAAACTGCATGAAAGAGAATGCCTCCTCGTCATCCTCGCAGTCCGGCTTCACTTCGTAAGCATCGCCATCATCTGAAACTAAAACAGGGACTGATTGGTGTTGCAAACACCGTCCCGTAACGTGGGAGTGAGTGATCAACTCAGTGGAATCATAGAGTAAAGATTAACATATTATCAATTCAGTCAAGCAGTAATGATAAAGCAAACATATCAACAATTCCTAAATACTCTTATTAATGAAGGGATGAGATGTTCATGAATGCATGCCCTCGCCTACACTCCCTCGTGCGACACCATCTTACATTCGTGGCATGCTTTCAGCCCTCTGTGTACTTCATCGTCGGCACATGCAGTGCGATGATATGAACATGATTACCAAGTTATTATTAGTCCTTTTCATACAGCAGGATTAGGAAGCTAAGGTACCTCCCTTGTATCAATACCCAAACGATGATCCATTCTAGGGTCGTCAGTCCTAGACAATCTCATACGATGTTGCGGTTTTAGGTCGCCACAAAAGGGCTTGTCACCAAATCAGTATTGCTCTTGCGAAAAACACATCACACTCACAGGACGTGACAACTGATCAGTGTAGGCCTAGTTATACTCTAATACTACGGAAAGACGCGTCGTCTTAACGCAGACTCAGAGTATGTTCAAGGTTACTGCAAAGGGCTCGTCACCAATCAATGTAGGCCAACAACATGAATATAGTGTCTCATACCACCATAATCAGGTCACGAGTCTAGGTTGCTCACTGGTCACTACGGGGAGGCTCGTCGCCCCAGCGTAAGCTGACAGCTAAACCACGGTGTCCCATACCACCATGCCCAGCTCATGAGTCTTAGCGGATCGAAGTACCAAGGTTAGAGGGGCTTTACACTGGTAAGTTTGGTACTTTAGGTTCAAGCAGTAGCGTCCAAACATGGTGAAGATACATCGGTCAATCAGATTAGTTGATAAGCTCAACTAGGCCAAGCGCACGTTAAAATGATCGACATGAAATGCATGAGTACTCCGTGTGGCCTAACCATTGTCGAACATTCCAAGTACTACTCAGATTCGTCAAACCCATCCTGTGTGGCGTAAATAACTTCAACTACCAATTTAAGGGCTGTTACCGATTACCTGGACTATGTCATAGTCCCAAACACATTCAATTACGACATGTCATCCGATGATATAGTCAAAATAGTAAATGGATTATATTTTAAATTATACAATCAAAGGTCCGATATTGTCCGCTTTAGGGCTGTCAGGGCTGTTGCATAGAATCGTTACACCACTCCCCCACCACCCTTTACGGCTTTGTTTCTACATGTTATGAAATACAACTTAAACATGAATCCACACATAGGCAATATAAAATACATGGAGGAAGTCATATAGATAAGGTAGTTGAGAAGCATATCTCAACACGCATACAGGTACACCTTACTAACTACTAACTCATTCAAACATTTTTACAAACACTTAGCCTACACATTCCATCATATGTGATATATATAAGTTTATCATACATATTAAGGCCAATCCTCTCGTCAAAGGGTTATCGCCTATACAACAATCATATATCCATGATAGTTAGTCATGGTGAGCACGAAAGCGAATTCTATGCTCATTCAGTCATTTTCACAATCACTTAGACTACACAATATAATATACACAACGTATGTTGATAAAATATGTATTAGGCAAATCCGTTCACCCAGAAGTTGATACACATGCATCTAGCATACATAGACAGTAATTAATCATGACAAGCACAAATTTAAAATTTATACGTATACAGGTATTTCAACAAATACATAGAATACACTACGATATACATATTTCATACGTATTCGTAACGCGAAAGAAACAACACATTTTGCATGTAAAATAACATCTAAGTCAATAATAAATCATTATCTGACATTGAAAGCTTTGAAAACCATAACCTATATGTCTATAATCCTCACCTTAAACCAGAAAACACGTAATAGATATGATTCAGACGATAAGTCTTCGTCAACGGTGAATAGGCTACCTAAGGCATAAAACAGGTTAGCTAAAACATCACTTAAACTATTCTAAGTTAGAAATAGGTTATGACTTGATTAACTTACCCAAGAATAAAATTAGAATCGCCGGATTAATGATTCAGAGACGATGGATTTGATGTGTAGAAGATTTGGGAAGAATCCCAAGAAGGAACAACAGGTTCCCTCTTACTTTCTCTCTCTTTTCTCTCTCTTGATTTGGCTAGGGTTTAGAATTCATATGGGATTTGTGAGAGAGGGTTTAAGGCCTTTTTATAAGCTCAAAAGTGAAGGAAATAGCCCTAGGGCCAAGGTATACTTAGGTTATAACCAAATAAGCCTTGTTCCGTTCCAACGGAGTATTTCTGGAGGTCCCTTTACTGAATGCGGTCAGACTTAAGCTCACTAATATTGGATCTTAAGCAAGTTAAGCTTTCAGACCGATCGAATTTTCAGACCGTCCGTGGCGGACCAGTTTCAGTTCAACGATCACCGAAACTCGATCAGGGCCACAAGTACTTTGACATGTATGGGCCATCTTCCCTGATCTAAGGGTGAATTTGGGTCAGATTCTGATGGTCTGAACGCTTATAAATGGCGCGCAAGTGACACGTCTCAGATTACTTAAATTCATATTTAATTTCTTTAAAAACTTCATTTTCTCACACTCTTCACTCCGGACTCAAGGAAATGATCTTAGGACATCGTCTGGACTTAATTTTTAAGGTGATTGTCAAGTCCAACAAGATGGTCATAACCGTCTAGTTTCGAGGTAATCGGACTTTCGACGTGCGGTCCAAGTCCGATACGAAGTTTCTGAATGCTCCCGAGAGCAACTAGTTTTAGAGATTGATCCTAGATTTCAGGGTAATGTAGCGTTAACAATTCTATAATTTTTGGGTCTTACAGATCGTATTTAAAGTGGTTGGTGCTAATTTCACAGGTAATCTAGTTTAGCGCTAGTTAAGTCACATTAAATTTCTAAAGAATTTAGTTCTAAATGATTTCTTTAGCTTTGGAATTTAGTTATGAGAAGTTACCAAAGTGTTATGGTTGACCCATTGCCTAAGGACGTCTAACTCCAGTTGGAAAAAATTTAGGGTGTTACAGGTATTAGCATGCATAACCAGTATACATAAATGCATGCTTTGCAAAGTGTGTGCGGCTCGCCTCGCATCCCATAATTACAGAGATTATGATAATGTGGAATATAATTCATAAAAAACTCGACTCGCTTCACATCCCACAACTACAGAGATTCGTCAACGTGTCCAATATTAATGTGGATTTATGTGAACATCTCGAGGTGACACAATAATATGATTGGGGGATTTACGTGACACGATGTGTTCATGGAGCGACTATTTTCAACATCCAATCCCGAGAAGTGATGTAACACACATGGAGATTTACTTACATCGATTGTGCACCATGCCAATTAACCCACGAAATTATGCGTCGACCAAGAGGGCCGCTATTTGAAACACATTACGTCCATAATAAATATTTAAATCACTAGTTATGATACCTCTAACACATTACTTGCATTAATAAAAAGATAAATTGAATCATAAGAGTTATGAAATTCTAAGATACATGCCCAAGCCTTAAAGAGAGGTAGCACATGGCTAACATAATAAAAGAGAAGAGTAGCAATAAGCTAACTTAACAAAAGAGAAGAATAACAATGGCTAACTCAATAAAAGAGGAGAGTAACAATGGCTAACTAAATAAAATAAGAGAGTAGTAAGGGCTAACTCAATAAAATTGGTAAAGGCAAGGGCAAGACTTGTATCCATCACCCCACATAAAATAATAAAGATCACATGTAATTAACATCATACCATAATTTCCAAAGGATAAATAATTGATGGTGATAAATTAAACAATTGTAGGGCGGATTCACAGTAAAATGAAAGTATGTAAAAATAAGATAAAACTAATCAACTCAAATTAATGTAAGCTTAAAGGAATTTCTTACCTTAGCCTTAGATCTAAACCCTAGGTAGATATCCATGTAGGAAAGCTTCTACATAGAAATCTTTACATGAATTACGACATTGCTTGAGTAAGAGGGAAACACCATACAATAGAGAAGGAAGAGAGTATCTAGGCTTTTCCTTCTCTTTCCTTCTCTTTCTTTTTTTTTTTCTCTCTCTCTCTCCTTGGGTGTTGGGAGATTGGGTGTGTGAGAGGAGAGGGGAACGCACACTCCTTTTTAAAAGGAGTGGGCATGTGAGAGTAGTGTGTTTCATATCCCACTTGGATTGAGTTTATCCAATTTTTCATTTTTTAATGATCTTTCTTTAAATCTAATTCGTCCATTGTATCAGAGTCGTCAAATAGAGCCGGGGTATATGATTTTCTCGGTGATCCGAAATTTAGATTGGCCTATCTTGAAAATTCTTAAAACGGGTGCCCGAATGAACTTGATCTCAATTAACAGTTTACACTTAATGATCAGGGCCCAATTTTTGAAAAAATGTATATTCAAGATAGACAAAATGATTGGACAAAATTTGGTGGTTGATCGATGGTGGAAAAAGACTAAATCTAAAATTTCACCTTTTGTACCAAAATGAAGGAACTAGCTTCAACTTTCAACGGTGTAGGATCATAGATCGGGGCCTAAATTTTGTATAACCTCTTAGTCATATGAGACCAGAGTGTGATCCAAATTTGAGTTGTGATGGACGGAAGAAAGTGGTTAAATCAGAAGATCCAGATTTATAAGGAGTTGGTAGGCCTTGATAGGATAACTCCGTGCCTAAAGAAAAGCTTACCAAAGTGGGGTCTTCATATTTCATACTTATTCCATATGATGCGCAATTCAAGTCATTTATATGAAGGAAAATATCCTACTACGACTACCTACGAGGTTTCTTCACTTGATGAACACCAAAATCAACGGTTATGGGGTTGATTTGTCAATTGGGTCACTTTTACAATGATCTAAGGGCCGAAATTTGACTTGTATGATTAATTTATGATACATAGGTATGGTATAAAATTTTACATCAAATGAATTACGGAAACTATGTGATTTAGAATTCAGGGGTCTAAGTTAATGACATTTTCATTATTATTACTGATATAAGAGTTTTGAAAAATTTAATAGTTCTACATGGTTATAGGTACGTTTCTAATTATAGGTACGTTTCTAAGTAATTCTTATAAAATAACTTATTTCTAAATCATTATGAATAAGGAATTATTCACCAAATTAATTAAGATAATGTACATATATCAACCAACATAATAGTAGTCAAATGACACGTTAAAAATAGAAAAACTGAATGATTAATACTTTAATCATGTATGTAAGTGGGTGTACGGTCAATTTTATAAATGGATGATCACAAGTGAGTTTTGGAGTGATTAAGAGGTAAAACATGTATATCGTTAGATTCAAGTGACTTGTTCATGTGTATAAGTTTCTCACATTGTAGTTTTGATGGTGGGTTAAACATATTCATAGGTGGTGAACAAGATGAATAGATTATAATCTCAATTTTATATGTGTACGAGTGGATACTGAGATCAAGTAGTTAGTTTACTATGATCAGGTGATCTAAATTCACAATGGACGGTCAGAAATCTTTACCTAGCAGTGAATAGTTGACTGTATGGTTGGTTATGATGGACAAGTAAGAATACTTGAGTATATGATGATCCTATCTCAAAATCAATAGTCGGATGACTTGATCTATGAATGAAGATTATTTTCAAAGGTCAGATTCGCGTTGGAGAATGGATGTAAGGTTAGGATAGCTAAATTGGTATCATACACATGTACATAATAAGTTAAATTTCATACTAACACTTGAGAACTTTCAATACTTGGATATTGAAAAGTTTAGGGTGTTACATGAGGTGCTGACGCATGGCGTCTTCTAAGGAATTGAGTCAACCAGCGAGTAATAGAGCTCCACATGTTCGAGTGTGGGCGTCGAGGAGCCGTTTTGGCTGCCGCAATGAGTGTAAGTGTTGAGGGTCAAATATTGCATATAAGACCCCATTAATCACTTGGTTTTATGAACCCGATAATGCTTAATGGTCTATCTTAATCATGTTTGTGTTGCAAGGTAAATTCAAGAGCTTGGATTGAAAAGGATGCTAAAAACATAGATTTAATATTCAAGAATCACCAAATCCTGTGAACATATCAACCATTGATAGTTTGGGGCCAACTGATCTCTGGATATGCCTTAGTTTTGGACTTGACCTCTTAAAACAGGATAAATGAATGAATGGCCAGTGTAGATTTCTCTAAAGCGTTGTTGTGGACCCCACCTTGAGTTATGTGCACATACTGGACATACCCATCCGCTGTACACCGAATGCTAGGTCGGGTCAAACACGATTTGACTCGACAACATTTGAATTCAAGAGGGAGACTCTCTCCTCTCTTCCTTCCGTACTCAATGCACGACATCCGCTGGGAACATGATCTGGGCCACCACCATGATTAATACGAATGATCTGAACTGTCCATTAGGATCAGAGAACGAAATTGATCAGACCCTTATTCTCTCCACTTGCTTCCAAATAATCGCATGTGCATGATTTCGAACACAAACAACTTGATTCTGTGAACGGATGGCATATAACCAATCGAGAATGGGCCACCATCACAATGATCATGGGAGATCCAGATCATCCAAAACCAAGGGCTGGGGATTCCAATCCCACCTTAACTGACGGAGAGAAGGAAAAGAAAAACCACAGGATTTGGTTTCCAACAGTATCTTTGCGATAAACATCTTCCGAAAGTCACGATCACAAGAGCCCTACAGTTCACTTTTGCACTAGTGAACAATGTGATCAAAATAGGCATCCTGTGGGCCAGAGGTCATCAGACAGTGATTTCTGAATGTCCAAAGATCAGATCCCAAATCAAGAAAAGCAGAGAACCAATCCGCTAGTAAATTAATGTCTGCCTGCCTGATTGCTCACCGACTAATAGAATCAGCAATAGACGATCAAGGATTAATCAGCGACATCCATTAGTGGTCTTGTTTCAAAGAAACCTCGACCATAAAATAGATGGGGTGAACGCTGTTGTAACTCCACAAAGTCAGGGCCATGCACAGGTCGACTGCGAAGTCTTTGTGTGTAAACGGAGTTGCCGAGGATGAAATCAGCGTATGTCTGGGAGTTCTATTGCGCAGAGCGTCTACGACCGAGATCACGGCCCCGATCGGGACCGTTCAAACTTCACAAACAGAAAATCTAAACCTCTTTATGGAGGGAGAACAAATTGGAAGTGGGACTGTGAGCTTTCACGCCGCTCTAATCCTCGCTGCCGAGAAAACAGAGCCACAATGCAACACATTACACACCGCCATCACTGCGCAAACAGGGTTACGCAGAAGAACTGCTAGGTTCGGTCAACAACCTATAAAATAGGCCTTGTCATCCAAAGAAGGGGGAGAGTGGATGTGAGCACGAGGAGGAGCAGGGAGCAGAGGCATGGACAGGCCTTCTTAAAAAGTTTTTCCTTTCCCTTTCCTTGATTTGTTTTCCTAAGAGATTCTAGTTTAATCATGTCCATGATTGGCTAACCCTCTTAGCTAGGGCTAAGAGGTGAAGCTTGTAGTGTGATGGGATGCTTTCTATTGCTTTAATTCATGTTTATTGAAGTCTCTTTGACTCTAGTTTAATTATAAGGAATATTTACAATTTTAATGGTTTGTTGTGACTTAAATTACAATGAATCTGCAATTGCTTTGAGTATGTCCTTTTCATTATCGAGATTGTAGATTCAGGTACCCTGTTGTTCACCATTGTCCCCTGGGTATGGTTGGATAATGGAACCCTTCCTAACTCTCACAATTCTCTCAGAGTGGTTGTGGATTGGTAAAATTTTTTTGTTTGCTTTGTCTCATGGGCATGGTTTTGTGATAGAATTACTTCTAGTTCTCATACCTCTCATCCTTTGAGAACTAGATCAAAGGAAGTTCAGATTTGATTTTTAATGAGATATCTGCCAATTGGATGAAGACGAGACTCTGATTCTAGTTATGTTCTTGAATCAAGCATAAATCTCCCTGATCTCTACAAGTGGATCCTTGGAAACCCTAGTTTTTTACTTTATAATTTCACAAGTTTTCATTAAGTTTTCACAATTATTCTCTCACATATTTTAGATTAGGTTTCTATCTTCTTCTAGTTTTAGAAAACACACAAGATTAGTCCATGTGGATTCGACCTCGATCTCACTGAGAATTATTACTACATTGCGACCCTACACTTGGGGTTGTGAACAGTGAGCATTAAATGATGTACGGTTGGGTCTTCTATAAAAGGGGATGCCCTAGCATCGTTGGGCCCATTTGCTTTGTAGTCTCTCTGCCTCTCTTCTCTACTCATCCCAAACTTAAGCGATTTCTGGCGATCTTCAAGCTCCTTCTCCGGTGAGCTTCGTCCCCTGTCTTCTTTCCCCTTTTTATTTATTTTTTCCAGGTTTCTGGCTTCCGGTGACTGTTTCGATCAGAAAGAAAAAAATGTTAAGACTATCAGACCAGCGAGGGGGAGTCATCCCAGCATGATGGTGGGTCGAATGATTTTGACCTTTTCGAGAACCCGCCCTCTCCACTGGTGATGATGAGTGACAAGGACTTCTAAGTGTCCCATGGGTTGAGGATGGTTGCCCAGTCCTCGGCTGAGTGGCCAGTGGATGTTGAGGGGACTGCTCCAGCCAGGGAGGAGGTTGACCAATCATCGCCAGAGTTGGAAGAGACCAGGCCAATCGGGTCGACTCTGACGAAATCCGCCCTGGTATGGATCAGGTCGGAATACCACATTTCGGACTCTATGGTGCTCTGAGGTCTCGTACTTGGTGAAATTTAGAGCGAGCCCTAAGATAATGAGGTGGCTATATCCTTGGTCACCATCCAGTGTGGCTTGAGGCTCCCTCTTCATCGTATAGTTAGGGACGCCCTCTTGCTCCCGGAGTTAGCTCCTGGGTAGATAATCCCGAATGCCTAGACGGTGTTGGTGGGGTCGTTCATCTTCTGGGCCGAGCTTGATCAATCCGAGCTGACAGTGGATGAATTTGAAGTCTAACCCCTATCATGAGGGTTGGTATTATTATTTTTGCCTGGCTAAAGACTAGCAATGCCATAATTAAAGACACCCCGATCTTAAACAAGAACTGAAAGAGTAAGTAGTTCTAGGCATTGGGAGATTAGAGGCTCCAACAGCTTCTGGGATATGCCCACGGGTTCCGACCCGCTTCGCTAAACCATGTTGATATGTCCAAATTAAATTTTCCTCAACTTATTTTTACTTTCCTCGTCTTTGATTGTAATGGTCTTTGATAGCTTTGCCTAAGTGCCCTGCTGGGGTGAGCGAATCAGAGCATAATCGAATAGCAGAGGCGAGGTCAGTGTGCTCCGCGTTGAGGTCTTGGAGGCAACTAATTACGCCTGAGCTTCTTTTGAAATTAGGTCTTGCCTCATCCATATCATGTATACTTTAATAAATAGTTAATGATTATTTCATCTATCTGCTTGCTGATCATTTTCTTTCGTCGTGCAGTGATGCTTGAGTAGAGTCGCTCTAAGCGTCATGCTCCTTCTGAGGCTGAGGTGGCCCAGAAGAAAAAATCTTCAAAGAAGAGGGCAACTGTCGCCCCTTAGTCTGTGGCTGGTCGGTCGAGCGTGGCTATTGACCCTACCACTATTCCTGTTGTCACTCCTCCAGACTTGTCAGTGGTCTCTGAGGTGGTTAGGGTTGTTGCGGAGGTGGCCTCCGTTGTTGAGGCCTAACCTTCTGAGGTTCGGACAACTCCTAGTTCTTAGGCTCAGTCCCTGTCGCCTCAAACCCAGGCAGATAGTTCGGCTGGTGGCTGAGGGAGCGAGGCTCGGGGAACCCTCCAAATTGCCTTCGCCATGACAAAGGGCCTCGTCCTGGATAACTCGACACGTTCTTGATGTCGATTTCACTAGGGTGATGGAGATGCCTCTGTCAGCTATTGTTGGCCAAATGGTGACACTCTTGTACAAGGTAGGATGTTTCCTTCACAATAGTCATTTTTTATTACTTCGAAATTTTTTCTTATTTTTTTTATGTGGATTTGTTTTTCAGTTCAGCCCCGCCCTTTTGAATGCTCATCGCTAGATGCTGTGCATCGGGGTGGAGGCAGGCCTTACGAGGAAGATCGTCGAGTCCGAGCAGCTCCGATCTGAGGTCGCTGCTTTGAAGATTGAGGCTGAGGAGGCTTGGAAGAATGAGTCTTGGGTGAGGGTCGAGCTGGAAGCATCGGGTTTGCTCCTAAAGGAAGCCTAAGAGAAGGGTGCTAGATGGATGGCCGAGCTGGCGGAGATGAAGTACCATTTCAGAGTGAAACTAAAGGAAGCCCATACAGCTATTTTGGAGGCTCGGGCGGCGGCCGTAAAGGAGTTTAAGGCCTTTAAGGAGTGGGAGGAAGAGAGGGATGCACTCTATAGCCTCGGGTATGATAAGTGCCTTGAGGATGTTAAGGACTTATATCCCAAGCTCGACCTGATTTCTCTCGCAGACAGCCTTGCTGAAGAGCCGACTCTGCTAGAAGTCAAGCAGTCGACCTTGGCGGGACTTTGATATGTTATCAACCTTCTCTTTTTTTTTTGTATTTTTTCCATATGTATTCTCTTTTGTCATTAATAAAAGGGATTTTTTTTTTTTGCAATGATCTATTTTGTATAAGTTCAAACTAGATCTAGTAGATCAGTTTTTCGCATGTCGGACATATTGACGACCCGAGCATTTTAGTAGAGTAGGAACGTAGGGGTGAGCTCTTGAGCCCTTTTATTAAGGGAATTTTGCCCTGGTAGAATAGGTGAACGAACTGCAATGATACCTTCTTAAAGGACCGAGCAGTTCGCTTAGGAGGATTATCTTCTCTTGTATTAAGAGATCCTCATTGTATGTTACGCAATATGAGTAGCTATTTATTAATTAGTGGTCCAACCTCTTCATTTAAGGTCGGACGACTGGTGAGGATTGTTTCTCCCTTTGCTCTAAAGGAAGTCCTCAATAGGCCATATAGTAAATTGATTAATGGTAAATAACAAGTGGATATCAAAAATTTCTGGCTTTAGGATTTTTATTGAGAAACTTGAATAGTAGACATGTAGATTATGACCTAGGGTCTGGTCAGACTTCATGGGTAGTAGATCTTTAGGTGTTCGGTGTTCCATGGGTACGATAAAGGCCGTCCCTCCATATCTTCGAGCCGATAGGTGCCGGGTCTGGCGATGCTCGTTATTCTGTAGGGTCTCAGTTTGGCCACATAGTCCCTGAACTAGGTTCCTTGATGTTTTGGAAGGTTCGGTGGAGGACTAAATCTCCAGCTCGGAACCTTCTCTTCCTTACTCTGGAATTATAGAATTGGGAGACCTGTTATTGTCGAGTTGCGACTTTGAATTGGGCTTGCTCCATTTTTTCCTCAAGCATATTAAGGTTCGGTGCTATTTGCTCGACATTCTGAGCTTCGTCGTAAGATCGGATACGTGCTGTGTAAAGTCCTATTTCCACCAGCACGATCGTGTCGATACCGAAAGCTAGGGAGAATGGGGTCTCTCTTGTAGATGTTCAAGTAGTGGTTCGATATGCCCATAGTACGGAAGGGAGCTCATCGGCCCACATACCTTTTTCTTTCTTAAGTTCGGTTCTGAGGTGGTTCTTAATGATCTTGTTGACCACCTCAACCTGAACTTTAGCTTGCGAATGTGGAGGTGATGAGTACGTGTTTCAAATTCTGAGGTTCCCAAACATGTTTCGAAATTGATCATTGTCGAACTACTTCTTATTGTACGAGATGATCATGTGTGGGATTCTGAACCGACATATGATATTTTTTCAGACGAAGTTGGTGATTTTTTGCTTAGTAATCTTGGCCAAAGGCTCGGCCTTGACCCATTTGGTGAAGTAGATGATCGTGACGACTGCGAACGTGGTTTGACCTTTGCCAATCGATAGGAGGCCAATGATGTCTATCCCCCATTAGGAAAATGGCCACGACTCAGTCATGGGGGTTAACTTCTCGGGTGGCCGATGAGGTATCACCGTGAATCTTTAACATTTGTCGCTCTTATGGGTGTACTGCTTGGCATCCTTCTTAATGGTCAGACAAAAGTACCCTTGACGGATGACCTTGTATAAAATGTATCCAACCATAGTGTATCGGGCCGACCTAGATCGAAGTTTGCGTGCTTCGAGTCGATCTTCGGGCAGTTTCCCTTCCTAAAGGTAGTCAGTCGACTATTGGGTTCATCCAGCTCGGCGTCGAACTTACTGGAAGAACTGCACTTGGGTTGGACTTGTTAATACTTGGCTCGATTACTTTCGACTTTAGGATGTCATCTTCGGCCGCTGTGGCCAGCTTTGCTAGAGTATCTTCTTTGAATTTTTCTGACCTGGGGATTAGGCTGATGTCGCACGTGGAGAATTTGCTGATGAGTTCTCAGGCCGTTTGTAAATAGGTGATCATTCTCTCTTCTTGGTTTGGTACTCCCCGACTATCTAGTTGACGACGAGCTGCGAATCACTGTGAACTTTTAGATTATGAGCCCCCATTGTTGCTGCTAGTTTGAGTTTGACAAGCAATGCTTCGTATTTTACCACGTTGTTCGATATTTGAAATCTAAATCTTAAGGCATACTATGTGCAGGTCTGGTCAAGAGCCTCAAGGACTACCCTAGCCTCGCTACCTCTAAAATTGGATGAACCGTTGACGTACAATGTCTAGGTTAGTAGGTTTGGCTCAGCTGCCTGGTCTATAGGTTAATCGGTTTCGCTGTTCAGACTAACTTCCAGGTCGTGCCTGCCCGCGAGCTCGACAATAAAACTAGTCACTGCTTGACCTTTGATGGCGGTCCGGGGCTGATATTTGATGTTAAATTTGTTGAGCTCAATTGCCTATTTTATGAGTCTCCCCGATACCTCGGGCTTCTTGAGTGCTTAGAGGAGAGGTTGGTTGGTCGAGACTATAATTGTGTGGGCCTGAAAGTAAGGTCGGAGGCGAAGGGATGACATGACCAAAGCTAGGGTGAGCTTTTTAATGTCTGGGTACCTGGTCTCAGACAGGACCAAGGCTTTACTGACATATTACCTGGTAGTTGTTTCCCTTCTTGTTCCCAGATAAGGGTCAAACTAACCGATGCTGTTAAGATTGTTAAGTATAGTAGTAGCGGCTCTCCTTGCGTGGGCTTTGAAAGTAGTGGGGGTGAACCTAAGTACTGTTTGAGCTACTAGAAGGCAAGCTCGCATTCCTCAATCCATTCTATCTTCTGCTTTCCTTTTAACTACTTGAAGAAGGGAAGACACTTGTCAGTGACTCGGGAGATGAAACGATTGAGGGCAGCAACTCTCCCTGTGAGTCATTGAATTTCTTTCATCTTCCTAGGCGAGCTCATGTCTAGCAGAGCTTAGATTTTGTTGGGGTTTGCCTTAATCCCTCTTTGGCTGACCAGAAAGCCTTGAAACTTTCCCAAGCTGACGCCGAAGGATCATTTGCTCGGATTCCATTTCATATGATATTTTCTCAAAATTGTGAACATCTCCTTAAGGTCGTTGATGTGGCCCATAGCTTTGATGCTCTTGACGAGCATGTTGTCGACGTAGACCTCCATGGAGCATCCTGCTGAACGAACATCCTGTTGACGAGTCGCTGGTACGTGGCCCCAACGTTCTTCAGCCCAAAGGGCATGAACTTGTAGTAGTAGAGTCCTTTGTCAGTAACAAATGTCATCTTCTGCTTGTCGTAGGGATGCATGATAATTTGATTATATCCCGAGTAAGCATCCATGAAGCTTAGGAGCTTGTGCTCGGCTGTGCTGTCGACTAGCTGGTCGATCCGTGGAAGCAGAAAACTGTCTTTAGGGCAGACTTTATTCGGGTTGGTGTAATTAATACAAACCCACCACTTTTCATTGGACTTTTTTTTACTAAGACAACATTGACAATCTAGTCAGGGTAGTAGATTTCTTTGATGAAACCCTGCCGACCTTTTCACTGATGATAGCATACCATTCTGGTTCGAACACCTGTCACTTCTACCTCACTGGTTGGTGGTCAGGGTTGACATTAGTTTGTGAACCATCACTTTTGGACTGACACCGGGCATGTCCCGATGGGACCAGGAGAATACGTTGGCGTGTCGTCGGAGGAAATCCAAGATATCATCTCACATAGCTAGTGTCAATGATGAGCCGACCTGTACTGTTTGGGTCGGGTCGGGTCAAATTCATTGAACGGGATGGGTACCAGGTCCTCCATTGGACACCCTCTTTCGATCGAGTCCTCCTGAGGATTAAGGGAGGTGATGGCCATCTCATGGTGTTGTGTTCTTAGTGCCATGGAGTAGCATTGCTGAGCTTCCTACTAATCTCCTTTGAACTGCCCGACTCCATGCTCGGTCAAAAATTTCATTGCCAGGTGATAGGTCGACACTACTGCTCGTAAGGCATTGAGGGATAGTCGTCCGAGGATGATGTTGTAGATAGAAGAGCAGTCGATTACAAGGAAGTTGATCATAGTCATTGTCTGGTTCTATCGTTCTCTCACTGTAACCGGGAGCTGTATGGATTCCTTGGAGGTGACTCTGTCCCCTGCAAACCTGAGCAAAAGGAGTTTTAATAGGATGGAATCAGGACCTTCCTACTCCCATTTTGTCGAAGGCTTTAATGAAAGGATGTCAGCTGAGCTGCTGATAGGGGCGTACACCTAGTCGAACCAAGTCGAGCTAGCCTTAGCTCAACTCGGCTCGGTCACTAGCTGACCCCAGTTCGAACTTGGATCAGCTTGGTCTTCAAGCCTGACTGGCTAGCTTGGCTCGGTTCGGTCAGCACCTCGGGCTAGTTCGAGCCAAAATTGAGCCTCTGCGGCATTTTCACAAACACATGCTGTGCACTTTCAAATTCTCACTTTGTGTAAAACAACAACAACTGTTTACAAGTATTTTCACCAAACACCTTCTAGGCAACATCAAAATTAAGAAAAAATGATCTTTGTTTCATATATATACATTCCTTGCCACTAGCCGACACTTCGTTAAGTCATTTCATCAAACATTTGGTGAGTAACATTAAATATCAAAGTAACCGAGTCAGCGAACTAGTTCGATTTGAGTTGGTGTTCAATCCCAGTCTAGTCGAGCTCAGGCAAGCTTGAACTTTGTTCGAAAATTTTTTAAGCTAAAAAAAATCAGCTTGACTCGGCTCTAACTCAGCTTCGACTCAAGTCGAATCAAGCTTTTTCGAGTCGAGTCGAGTCAAGCGAGCTAACTCGATTGTGTACACCCCTTGTAAGACTTGTATCGTAATCCGTACCGTTCCGTTAACTCCCGCGATCGTTCCTGTCGAGTTCCGACAACCTGCGACCGATAATCGATGTTTGCGCGCAAACCTAAGCCGTATCCTATAGAATTGAGTTGGCTGGATCCGAGACTTGTACCATTGTGACCACACAGTCGCCACGGCTCCAATGCCGCGACTCATGTACCGATCCGATACCCTGTCGAAAACGCCACATGTTTGCAATCCCAAGAGAATCTCTACAACATGTCCCATCAATCCCATCAATCACCTCTCATGTCAAGTACAAAACACTCATGCTTTCTTTCTCTACAAGTCAAGCAAACCCAAAGTCAACCAATCCATCACCTCACCCATCACTCACCTCACATCCATCACTCTTACAACCACCCCTTTTCTCTCTCTTTCTCTTCACAAATTCCAAGCCACACCAAGCACCAAAGAAGTGCACATCCAAGCCCTCCCATATGAGAGAAATGTGATTTTTGGTGGCCCACTCTCTCATCCCAAAACCTCCATCCTAGCCATTCAAGTCTCATCTTCTACCATCAAAGTGAAGCGTAAGGAGATATGCGTTCCAACGGACCGAGAAGAACTAATGGTGGGTGCTTCTATAGGTGTAGATTTCTTGTTTTTATGATGGGCCAAGTGAGGCCTACCGATCAATGGTATGGATCTCATTTTGGACCCTAAATATGGCCAATGACTCACTTTGATTTCAAGATCAATCCATGATGGGGCCATTCTCCATGGACCCCATCATGATGTTTAATTTCTTTGTATAAATGGTCATTCAGACCGTTCATTTCGGTGGAGAAAGGATCTCCACCGTTGATTTTGACCGGTGGGCCCATATGAAATGGGACCCACTTAATGTATGTTGTAGATCATGCAACGGAGGGCCCATAGTGCCGGGGTCCCTTCATCACACGTGTCCCTCTCAATCTCTCTCTCCCTCTCTTTTATTTATTTATTTATTTATTCTGTATGTGATGATATGGCCTTGTGGCCTACTTGAATGAACCCCACCATGAAGCATGTATTGAACCCAAGTCACTTGTAGGTGGGGCCCACTTTATAAGTGTGATACCCACACTAATCATCATGTGGTGGCCCACCTGAGTAGGGCTCACATTGAACGTCCGTGAGAGCCAGAACGTCCAGCGTCCTTGGACACTGGACATGAAAGCACAAATATGAGCTTTATTTCAAGCCTATGGGTTGGGCCTCTTGCATAGGCCCCACCTTGATGAATGTATTCAATCCATGCCGTCCATCTCTTTCCTCATAACATTTTAGGCGTTGAGCCAAAATGCGGGGCTGATCCAATCTTCTGGCGGGCCATACTTCAGAAATAGTGATTTCCACCATTGAAATCTTCCCTGATTTTTCTATGCACCAAAAGAATACCCAACACTGGACTCGTTGGATTTCTTACGAGTTGTGGAATCCAATGGCTGGATTGGATTGACTTGAAGTGGGCCCTACATAGGAAAAACCGCGGAAAAACCACCTTTTCCAAAAAAAAGAGAAGAATGGAAAGCAGCAGGGCTGTTGCTGCCAGAGGCGCAGGCAGCGCCTGCGCTGTGAGTGGGCCGGCGTACTGGACCTTGATGTTCATTTGTCATCCAATCCACTCATATGGTGGGCCCTCAGGGCAGTGGGCCACCCTCCAAAAATCAGGCCCATCCAATGCCCAGGTGGCCCACGTGAGAGGAAACAGTGTGAATTGAACTCTACCATTGAAACCCTCCTTGGGCCCACAGAGGTTCTGGATCAAGCTGAAATTTGTTTTTCCCTTCAATCCAGGCCTTTGTGACCTTACCTACAGGTTGGATGGTAAGTAAACATTAGGGTGGGCCCCCACGTGAGAGCCCACGGTGATGTATGTGTTGTACTCCCACCGTCCAGGCGGACGGTGGAGTCCACACGGTGATGCATGTGTTGTATTCCCACCGTCCAGCGGACGATGGAGCCCACTATGATGTATGTGTTCATCCGCACTGTCCACTGTTTGGACAGTGGGACCCCCCATGATTTATGTGTTATATCCACTCTATTCACATGTGTGGGTGTTATATATATATATATATATATATATATATATATATATATATATATATATATATATATATATATATATATATGCATATATATATATATATTATATAATATTTTATATATTATATATATTATATATGAATATATGTATGATGGTGGGCCTTTATGTGGGCCCCCACCATGATGCATGTGTTGCATCCAAACCGTCCATTTATTTTGCAAGCTCATATTATGGCTTGAGCTGAAAATGAGTCAAATCTATAGTTCAAGTGGGCCCACCTTGGTATGTGTATGAGGCCCCTCTTAATTTATTTTTGGTTGTCCATTGAGGCCCACCTTGGTATATATATAAGGCCCATATGATTAGGCCCATCTTGATGTAGTTATGGCCCATTCGTTGAGACCCATTGTACTGTATTTGGAGCCCATGGGTTGAGGCTCATTGTGATGTATTTGGAGCCTATGAGTTGAGGCTCATTGTGATGTATTTGGAGCTTGAGGCCCATTGTGATCCATTTGATATACTTAAGACCCTTGTGAGTAGGGGTCACGCCCCAAACTCGGAAACCAGGCTCACGAAGTTCTCGATCGCCGAATCCGGCGCCGACAGCCTCCGTAGAACCCCATTCTCGGTTCCTAGCGCCCATTCGCTAGGTTCCGATCCTGGGATGCTACGAGGAGGATTTTCAATGGCAGTTTGATTCGTAATAAGCATAACCAAAGGCATAACCTACAAACAACAACCAAAAACTCCATTATATTTCCACTATGATCAAAAACTTTACAAGTACAATGAGCATAACGGGAAATACAATGAGAATGAACAAAAACTCCAAACGATCTGCTACACGCTCCTGCCTCAACGCTGCTGCGAGCCAACGTCACCTGCACGCAACGGTCATGCATAAGCTTATAAAAAACTTAGAGGGTGGAGAAAGTGTGTGCGCAAGGTAGTAATATGAACATGCGGTATCAGAGTAATGCGGAATATGCAGATGGATCCATGAAAACCATTAGCCGTACCAAAGCTATGTGATGCAAGACATGAATGATATCGGCCATCCCAAGGCCATGCGAGGTGAAATGTAACTCAAGCATACAAGTCCTTATCTATATCCACACATCAATACAGCTCAAACCTGAGATATCACCGGGGTCTAGTACACTCTAAACCAGATTATCGCCTCATCGCGCGCAATAAGGTAAGTGGAAGAGACCTCACTATCTGTCTGCCAATATCGGGCACGACTCGTCGATAGCAAACCCATTCCTCGAGCTGGTAAGACTCGGCCTAGCATTGCCCCCTACACTTGGGCGGGTAAGGCCGCACCCCCTCCCAACGGATCACGACACAATGGAGAGGGCAACCGTCTGGTAATCGGCACTCAACGCTCATCTACCGACTCGGTCTAGACGTTGGAGCAACCTCTTGGTACCATAAGGGTTTAGGAACTTTCACCCAGGGATATCTATAGTATCCCATGTAGAATAAGATTTTCGGTATCCAATCCTGCCAACCACGATGCGTCCGTGGTGGCTACAACCCCGATGTCGCTAGGGCGTACAGTAACCATATCACACGATGCGAGATATATGAATCACACTATCTAATCATGCAGTAAATCCTAGCACGTATCGTGCGCTCATGCAGGACAATACCGCCTAATCGAGGTCCCATAAACAATCTGCCCGAAGGCATATACTATGATCAGTCACTCTCATATCAAGCATACATATGATGCGTATGATCATGAGTCATGAAGCTATACTAAACATGTTATAATGAGATGAACTATCCTTACAATGCAGATGGGCCTAGACGGCCTATACACAATAAGTACGGGCCTAACACTGGGCCCTAAGGAGAGTCGTAATGTGGACATCCAACCAGCATTACACTCGCAATGTGGACGTCAAACCAACATTGCTCCCAAGGCACGATTGTCGTAAACATCTCTACATAATCGGTGTTGGGGTCACACATTGCAATGGACCTTAGGTACTTCCCATTGGGTCTTAAATACATCAAATGGGATACGTCAAATGGGCCTTTTATTCATCGAATGGGCCACATAAATGGACCACACCAATGGGCCTTAGCTATATTGCAATGGGTCATAACCCATGGGCCTCGGAGTGCATCATAATGGGTCAAATCACATGGCCTTGTGTGTCTTAAATGGGCTTAATCCCATGGGTTTCATACATATCAAATAGGCCTAATCCTATGGGTTTCATACATATCAAGTGGGCCCACATCCATAGGCCTCATATATCAAATGGGCCCAAATCCAAAGGTCTTATATGAATCAAATGGGCCTGGTCCCAAGGGCCTCACATTACATTGAATGGGCTTAATCCCATGGGCCTTGGAACACATCAAATGGGTCCAATCCCATGGGCCTCAAGTTACATCAAGTGGGCCTCGACCCATGGGCCTTAGATTAAGTTTATTTTCCATCCAAATTGGGGCCCAACATGGTGTTTATTTTCATCCAAACTATTCATAGGGTCACGTGGGTCCAGAGCCCACTATAATGTTTATTTGTCATCCAGCGTGTGGGCCAGGGGAAGGCCCACTGTAATAGTTGTTTGTCATCTAATGTGTGGGCTAGGGCCCACTATAATATTTGTTTGTCATCCAATGTGTGGGCTAGGGCCCACTGTTATATTTATTTGTCAATCTGCCAGGGGGGCAGCGTGAATAAAACATATGCAATTGGTGGGCTCCACTGTCCAGCGGACGGTGGAGGAAAACATACACATCACTGTGGGCTCCACGTGGGGCCCACCATAACATGTATTTTCCAATCCAACCGATTGGTAAGGTCCCACGGACCTAAATGAGGAAGAAAAACAAATTTCATTTTGATCCAAAACTTCTGTGGGCCCCAGAACAGGTTTCAATGGTAGATGTTCATTCACACTGTTTTCTATGGTGTGGGCCACCCGAGCGTTGGATCGGCCTCATTTTTGGAGGGGGCCCACCTCAGGAGGTGGCCCTCCGTCTGAACGGCGTAGATAAAACATATACATCATGGTGGGGCCCACGGCAGTAGCCGTAGGTGGCTGGCTGCCGCCCGCCCGCCTAAAACGCAGGACGCGCCAGCGTCCTCTCTTCTTCGTCTGATAGCAGCAGTAACCAAGCTGCTGTTGCATTTTTTTTTTAAATGAAAGGTTTTGAGGATTTTTGAGTGTGGGGCCCGCTCCAAGTGGATCCGCTCCAACCATTGTGCTCAGTAGCTCGAGGCCGTCCCAATGAGTCCAGAGTTTGTGATTTTTGGACGTACAGAAACGTCAAAAATTTCATCAATGGTAACCACCAATGGTCCCAAGCTATGGCCCACCAGAAGCTCAGATCAGCCCCATTCTTCTACTCAATGGTTAAAACAGTGTGGGTAAGAGGATGGACGGCTTGGATTGAATATATACATCAAGGTGGGGCCTACATAAGGGCCCACCCCCAAAACTTGGAATCAAGCTTGCATTTGTGTTTTCCTTACTGACGTCCAGCGTCCCTGGACGCTGGACGGTTGACATGCATTGAGGTGGGCCCAGCTCGAGTGGGCCACCAAATGATGGAGGGTGTGGGTACGACATGTATCATGTGGGCCCTACTAGTAGATGGTTTGGGACAAAATACTTACATCATGGTGAGGCCCATCCAAGTGGGCCACTCAAACACAAGATGATAAAAAAAAAAGAAATAAAGTAAAGAGAGAGATAGAGGGTTGGACACGCTTGATGGAGGGTCCCCGGCACTATGGGCCTTCCCTTTCGTGATCTACAACATACATCATGGCATATGGGCCCACCTAATCAAGGATCGACGGTGGAGATCCATTCTCCACGAAAATAAACGGTCTAGATGACCTTGCTATTGCAATGAAATAAACATCATGATGGGGTCCATAGAGAATGGCCCCATCATGGAATGATCATGATGATCAAGTGGACCATCGACCACATCTTAGGGTGCCAAATGAGATCCAAACCATTGATCGGTTGGCCTCACTTGGCCCATCTCAAAAATAAGAAAAACTACTATGATCATGCACCCATCGTCCGATCTTCTTGCTCCTAGGGGTTCCTTAGCACTTTAGCTTCAACTTCAATGGATGAGATGAGGAATGGATGGCTAGGATGGGAGATGATGGGGTAGGAAAGTGGGCCACACTTGAAGTTTTTGGAAGAGAGAGAGAGCTCATACGTATGAAATTTCTTGCTTGAGAGAATGAGATGAGAAATGAGAAAGAGAGAGAGTGTTGTAGAGAGAGATGGGTGATGGATGGATGTGGTGAGTGATGGTTGTGTAAAAAAACCTTGACTTTTGTGGCCTTTTGTGTAAGAGAGGTATGACATTGGAAGACTTTTGAGGCATTTGTGTAAGAAAGGTATGGGCATGGAAGACTTTTGTGGCTTGCTTGGGAGAAGGTGAAAGTGATGTGTACTTGACATGTGATGGATTGATGGGATTACGCGGCGTTTCCTCGCACCGAACGTCGGCCTACAACTCTCGACCAGGGTATCGCCTTGGCGCACGAGTCGCGACATTGGAACTGCGGCGACGGCGCCATCGCTAGGGTACAGATCTTGGGTTGAGTCGACTCGGGTTGACGACATATGAATCAGGGTCGCGCGTGACTATCGGTTAAGGGTTGAAGGTTGGCGAAATTCGACTGGTAAGACCGCGGAAGTCTATGGAATGGTACAGACTAAGATACGGGTCTTACAGTAGGCCCATTTAATATATGATTAGGTTCACCTTGATGTATTTGTAGCCGATTGTTGAGGCCCACCTTCATATTTATGAGGCCTATTGTGATGTATTAGGGCCCATGGGGTGAGACCCATTGTGATGTATTAGGGCCCGTGGGTTGAGGCCCATTATGATGCACTTAGTGCTCATTGGTAAAGGCCCATTGTGATGTATTCAAAGGCCCATTGGTGCAGCTCATTAATGTGGCCCACTTAATGAATATAAGGCCCATGTAACACGACCCATTTGATGTATTTAAGGCTCAAGGGGATGTACTTAAGGTCCATTTGTGTCATTCCTCCATGGTTTATGTTGACATCCACATTGTAAGTATAATGTTGGTTAAATGTCCGCATTACGACTCTCCTTAGGGCCCATTGATAGGCTCATACTTGTTAATAGTTCATCACTTTATAACATGCTTAGTATAACTCCATGATTCATGCTCATACGCATCATATGCATGCTTGATATGAGGATTGTTTGATCATAGCATAAGCCATTGGGCTGAGACATTTACGGGACTCCTTATGAGACGGAGTGCCCCACATTATCACGCTGTACGCGCAGGATTATTGCATGACTGTACGGTGTGACTCATGCATCTCGCATATGTGTGACTTGATCACAGCACGCCCTAGCGACATCAGAGCCATGGCTCCATAGGCACATCGTGGATGGCCGTATCGAATATCGAAAATACTTAGTTCTACCATACGGGCACGTAGGATGTCTTTGGGTAAAAATCTCAGAACCTTTTTGGTACAAGGAATTGCTCCAACGTCTAGACTGAGTAGATACACGAGCGCCCGAGTGTCGAATACCAGTAGGCCGCGTCTCCCACTGTGTCGTGGTCGGTTGGAAGGGGGTGTGGCCTTATCCGCCTAAGTGAGGAGGCTATAAGCTAGGCTGAGTTTGACCAGCTTACAAATGAGTCTGCTATCGACGAGCCGGGTAGGTATTGACAGACTACTGGTCAGGCGGATAGTGAGGTCTATTCCGCTTGCTTGGCTGTGCAGCTAGGGAGGAGGCAGTCAGTGTGAGTGTATTAGACCCCGGTGATATTCAGAGAAGAACTGTACTGATATGTGTACTTGATGAGTACTGACTTGCTTGGATTGCATTTTACATATGACATTCGGATATGTAAGCCTCGCATTTGCATCGGTGTGACCGATAACATTCATGTCTCGCATCGCATGACCTTGGCCGATAACATTTATGCCTTTCATCACATAACATTGGTATGGTTGATTTTATTCATGGACTTACCGCATACTTCCGCATTACTCTGATATTGTACACTTGACGTTTGCCTTACGCACACACTTACACTACCCTCTAAGCTTTTGTAAGCTTATGCACGACAGTTGCGTGCAGGTAGCATTGGACAGAAGCAGCGCTGAGGCAGGAGTGCGCATCTAGCTATTTTGGAGCTTTTTGTTCATTTGTATTTCCCTTTCCGTATTGTATTTAAAGCCTTGATATAATGGATATGTGGTGTTGTTATTTTGTGACTTGGTTATGCTTGTGGTTATGCTCCATTACAAAAAAAAATTTCATTATGAAAATCCTCCTTGTAGGATCCTAGGATCGGAATCTGGCGTATGCTGCGCTGAGAGCCGAGAATGGAGTACTACGGAGGCTGTCGACACCAGATTCGGCGATTAGGATTCCTGTGAATCAATTTTCCAGGTTTGGGGCGTGACACCCTTAGTTACCGGTGTCCATCAAAATTTAAAACACTTTGTGGTTGACTATAGTCATAGCCATCACCAGTGCATCATTATGGAAGTGGTGGACACCTCGGGCGTCCTCTTCGGTGAAGGTCAACTTGTAGGATGGTACTTTCTGTTCCTTTGGAGGTCTGCCAGGGATGTGGATTTAAAGTTTCAAGCTGTTATGACTGATATTTCGGGCATGGGCTTTGCGTGCTCGATTAGAATCTCCTCCTCCAGCAGGTCCGCCGAAGATGGTGTAGATTTCTTTATTAGCCTCATTATTATTGATGGGATACTCTTCTTCCGATCTGAATGTTCTTCCCTCATATTGACATATTCTCGTAAATGCTCATTGCGGATAATGACTTCAATCTCTTCTTTAAGGTCGAAGTAATCACTGGTGGAATGCCCGTGGTCGCGGTGGAAGTGACAGTACTTCCATTTGTCTCGCTTGTCGTCATCGGTCTTCATTCTGTTCAGCCATTTAAATAGTTGTTTGTCTCGAACTTTATGAGGACCTGCTCAAGCATCACGTTAAGCAGAGTGTAAGACCTAAACTTACTTTCGTGTAGTCTGCTTGGACACTAACCTTTGGCCGAATCGTCGCCTCTTCTCTGCTTGTTGCTCGGAGGTGACGCCTATTCTTCCTCAGGTCGTTTCTCCTTGGTCGAGCTTCCCTTATTCAGAGTAGCTTTTTGTGAACTAAAAAGCTCCTTAATGTTGGAGTATTTTTGGGCTTAGTTGAGGAGATCGACTAGTATTGTCGGGAGATTCTTGTCAAGCGAGAAGAGGAATACCCTTCCCTCAGGCCGGCCATAATAGCGGTCAGGGCGATCGGATCCGAATAACCTTCCACTTGCATTGCTTCTAGGTTGAAGCCTTTGATGCAGTCTTTTAACAACTCGTCTTCTTTATGGATGACGCTGAGGAGGCGAGTAGTTAGTTTCATCCTTTGTTTTCCTCCGATAAAGTTAGTGATGAAGGCCTTACTGCGTTGTGTGAATGTGCTGATGAACTGTGGTTTCAATTGTCGAAACCATTTCCAAGCAGCCCCTGATGAAGTTAAGGAGAATTCTCAGTACATTATTGCAGTCGATGCGCCATGGAGCTCCATCCACGCCTTGAAAGACTTTAGATGCTCAGTCGGGTCAATGACCCCAAAGTATGGGGTGATTTGTGGCATCCGGAATCTGGACAGGATCTAAGCATGCATGATGTCAACGGTGAAGGGCGACTCTGTTTCCTCCAACATGACTGCTATCAAGGTCTGAGCGTGCGCATGATAGGCTTGTTGTATGTTGTCGATCTGACCTCGTATCTCGTTGAGCTCGGCTTCCTAAGGATCTTCGTTCTCGGCTACCGACTCGGCCGCGGTTTCAGGAGTTTTGCCACGCTTCTTCTTCTCCAACTCATGATGTAAGTCGGAGGCAGCTAGTGTGGCAGTGCTCGAAACATGGGAAAGTGCTCGCATTGGTGCTTGGCCGACCTATCAGTTTCTCCGGGATCCATTGGGTGCTTGAGATGGTGCTGAAACTTTAGTGGTAGCCCAAGTGATTACTTCCTCCACCTCTAGATCAGGAGAGGGGATTTGTTGCTCTAGCATATGCCTTATCTGATCAAGGTTGCTAGCTAAGGCTTCAACTTGATTATCTAGGGAGACGAGCCAACCTCCACGGTTTTGGGATCATCGTGCCGGACCTACAAGTGCAAAATTAGCTTGAGGTTGGGAAGATGAGTCCCGATGGTCTACAAACTGTTCTAGCATTGTAGGACTGGGCACAACGGTGGAGGTCTGAGCTTTCTTTCTTCCATTCACCATTGTTGAAGCATGATGGGTTGGGAACGACTTTCGATGTCGTTCCCACATATGACGCTAAACTGTTGATGTTAAAATTTGGTCATCCTTCTTAGACCATTTGAGACATGCCAAAAAAGACAAAGATGGAGACCCTAACTGCAACAAGGGACCCTCTAATGCCAAAGTTAGACAGGTAAGTTAGGTTTAGTCAAAACGTAAAGGGTTTGGGTGTATTTTCTAGGTAGGAACGTGCATGTACCTTTCACTATTAGGGATGTCTTTTTTATAGTTGAGAGAGAGCGGTGGCATAGATGACAATCTCCCTATTTAATAGGTGCGTATTGTAGAGGGACTCAGATTCTGTTTATATCGTGGATATCTTTCGAGATCCTTGGTAGAGATCTCGGGTGGATCCGTGTTGCAATAATCTTCTGGGATCCTTGGCTAGGATCTTGGGTAATTACAGTTGGAACCAAGTCGGAAAGGGTAGGGGCATGTAGCAAGAGGCCAAGGTGACTTATACGGCTGCCTGAGAGTGGCTTGTCGACGTGAATCCTCTAGTGAGCTAAGGTCAGGCTTTACAATGAGTAGATTGCCGACCTACTGACCTACTTACTTGCCCTTAGAAGTTTTTGTCGAAGGACCAAGACCGAGCTCCTTTCCATGGTAGAATATAGACGGACGTCCATCATCTTCATTTTGTCGTGCGGTGTGGGGTTGTGCTTCGAAATCCTTTTCCCAGAGATGTTCCGAGCATCAGCTCAGAAATGTTGGGTCTGTGGAAGGGCTTGATGTCTGACGGAGGCAAAGAGTTTCCATCTACCTATGGCCGAACTCGGAGTCGTTCCGTGAAATGTAACGGAGTGTTCTTCCCTAACCATTTAGGAGCTCCTTCGTCACTACTATCGCCGGCAGACCTTATCGTATTGTGCATATATATCCGAGCTGGTTCTTGTGTTAGTGGCTATTCCATTTTTACACATAACACAACTGATTGTATTTAAGTCACAGTCGAAACATCACATTGTTTGGACAATACTAAACTCACGATTCATTGGACACTTGTATGTTAGAATAAGACCGTTGTGTATTTTCTTTTTTAACCGTCTAATAAATATCCACCAAACGCATAATCGGATACTCAAATAAGCATTATTTTTAGTTTACCATACATCTGAACTGGGCCCACAATTTCAGCCCTTTAAATTTGAATTTTTGTATTCTTAAGCCCGCATTGGCTTCGGCCTAGATTTTGAACTGTTCGGTCTGGGCTTGATGGGCTGGTCCTATCCAAAATTTCAAAATTTCCTGGACCGAGCTGGGCCCATCGACAGCCCTAAATTGAGCGGACAGGTGCTATGAAATTGCAGGCTGATCGGTCCAAGCATCAGAGAACGGCCACTTTTGAGAGATCTAATCCATTAATCAGGTGAGAGACCCTTCAAAATGGTTAGATCCATCATCTCACGGTCCATTAGTATGGTGGCTGGATGTTGTCAAGAAAAATTAGATGGTTGCCACGGAATATAAGTACTTATGCCATTTAAATAATAATAATAAAAAAAAGAGTTACTTCAGCTATGAGTGGGGTGTCACAAAACTGGCGACCCTATCAGTCCAACATCACCTGAATAATCACTTTTGAGAGATCTGAGCCATTAATCAGGTGGGCTGCTTTAAAATGTCTAGACCCGTCATCTCACACCTCTGGTCCATTAATAAGGTGGGCCGGATGTTGTCTAGAAAAATTGGGTGGTTAGTACTGAGCACGCTACTTTGACCGTTTAAAAAAAGAGAGTGACATCTGAATCTGAGGAAAGTGGCAAAAAAAGGACACCACGACTGATGTGGGTCCAGAAATATAGATGAAATCCGTGGCCTCAATTAGGTGTGGAGCCCACCTATGTAGTGAGGTGGGCCACATTATCATTTCTCTTCAGTAGGTTTGGTGGATCATCATCATAAACGAGGAAATATTATAATATTAATTCCATAAAAGTCAGTATACCAAAAATCTTGTTTCTGGTAAAACCAACTCAACCACCAAAATTCGAAAGAGAAAGACTTTGATACTCTGGCTGGGTGTGATGATACACAAGCACTTCTAAATTGCACAAGGGCATATGTGTAACTTAAGCTAAACTGTCCATATAGTGGTGCCTGCTAAAAATTGTTTAGAGAACCATATACTTATACTGAAATGATTCCTCAATGTGGCCATTGGATTTAATGGGTGGTCCACAAGAAACAAAATCAACAGTTCAAATTTAACAAATAAACTTTTTTCCTAAATCAGAAGTCATAATCACAAAATTGGTATCATTTTAGGCTTAGAACCTATCTATAGTGGCTTACATGACTTGGACGGTTCAATTTTAGTTATTACAAGCCTCCTCCATTTTTCAGTACCTGAGTATCATCCATCACACTTCACCTGAGTATTAAATAATTCCTTAGGTAGAATGGTTAAAAGAAGTCGCCCGCCAACCATGGGAACCTTCTGCATGGACCAGAATCGTAAGCATCTACTTCACGCGCGCAGCTTGGAAAAATACCCAGGCTCTGTAGGTCCCACCATCCAATGCGAATCACGTGAATTTGCTCTCAAAAGTGCTAAGTTTACACAGTGGGGCCCGCATGACTTTATTATTATTTTTTTTATAAATAAAAATAATTCAGACTTATTTAATATCTTTTATTTATCTTGGTGAGTTACATCTAAATAACAAGTTTGATGAAAAATACAAACCATGGTAACTCTACAAATAGGGCTATCGGCAGGCACCCCCTAGCTAGGCTGGCATGGCTTGAATTTTGAACGGGTCACATCACAGTCCTATCCAATTTTGATTTTGCGGGGCCCTCCCCCAGCTCATTGACCGCCCCTATCTTGTCATCCCATCCCCATCCATGCGGTCAAGCCCATATGAGTTGTGGATATGTACGAGCTGGATAGACCTGCGTAACTAGAAATGCGCACAAGATAGCTCGACCAGGCAAACTCGGCTCGTTCGACTCCTTCATATCCAACTTGATATGAACTAAGTGGGTGAGTCAATCGGAATCGAGTTGAATCAGAATCGAGTTGACTTCTCCCAAGTTAAACTCAAACTAAGTCAAGTTCCATTCACCTAGTGACTCAACTAAATTTAATTCAAAATCTAACTTGGTACTGACTCGACTTGATCTGAAACTCGACTCATACACATTTATTTTTAAAACAACCTAAGGTTTTAGTTGATGGAGAGGTCGCGATGGCGATGTTACAATTTTGACGAGTAAATCTAAGTTTTGAATTGTGATTTTAGCCCATGGATACCCGCCGCACCCAACTCGACCCAGTGCTGACTCGACCTGAGTCGGACTCGGTCTGAATTAGTCCAGGCTGGACCTAGACTCAGATTGGGTCAAGCATGCTGGACTCGGTACCGAGTTGGGTTGAGTTTAGGTCAGGCATATTTCAAAACCGAATCAAGTCTGCCATAACTCGGCCTGACTCGACTCAATGGTCATGTCTATCAATGGTAAGGGAGAATTGTAAACAAGCATTTTACAAAAACAATACCTCATTAATGTAATATTTACGTTCAAATACCTTTTTTCAATTAAACTTTCATTAAGCTACTTTTTAATCAAGTTATTCTCAAACGAATATCTTCTGATAGTTTTCTTGAACTTTTGTTAGTTTAAAATGACAAAACACCCACCAATTAATGTGATTTCTTAAGAAGAATTACAGACCTAGATGTAACTATCATTAATGATGAAAGTTAGAGAAAACTAACCAAAGGTACATGTTTGATGTCAATATTTTGATTAATGAGGCAGCTTAATAAAAATTTAAATTGAATAGGTATCGGGATGTAAATATCATATTACTGAGGTACTATTTTGTAAAATTCCCTTTCAAATATATAACATGCTGGCCCCAGTCTTCGGTGTTTTAAGCACTAGTGTTGTAGATGATTATAGTTCCTTCTACATGATGAGGAATTTCATAATACTGCACCAAAGTATGATACATCATGTGCATTGATTCGTCTACTCCACCAGCTGAACTGTATCATCTACCCGGCCCTTCTTGGAATGTTACCTTTGCAGTCGTAAACTAAAAGAGGGTGTACAAAAATTACAGCTCCCATGGCTCTTAAATGTCACCAAATTTGACCGATTAATCATAAAATATCCTGAAATTTTGTGATATTTGGTACAACCAAATGCACCAGTACCCCAAGTGACCCTTGCTAATATGATATCCTAATGTTAATGCCTAGTGCACCAAAAATCCTTCAGATGGAAAAGATCTTAGCCATTGAAACTTTATGGCCTGTGTTAAGTTCATATAGTGTGGCTCACCTAATAACTTTGGTCAGGCTGGTTTTTTATATTTTCACTTCATGTTGGTGTGTAACACCAAATTAACATACATTCCTTGGTCACCCCACACACAAACTTATGGTTGGCATCCCATCTCCCCTGTTCAATGTAGCTTGACCGACCTGAGCCGTATCTAGATAACTTCTTGTTTTAGGTTCTAGATTGAGGATATAAAATCCCTAATGGATGGAGTGAATTCCACGTATATTATACGGTGAGCCCCACGAGCTTGGCTGAGTTGCATGTGTTGCTGGGGATTCGAATCAAACAATAGACGTTTGATAAAACTTATTTTCAGCATTTATTATTGAAATTTGATATTTTTAGTGATTTTCATTTATTTTTGCAAATCTAATTTATTAAGTACTGTTTAAATTAATTTTCATTGAAAATATGGGATTTTTCAGCTCTCCTTCCTTCGCTTAATATTTAATGTTGAAACCTCTTTTCACTTTTGACTAAAATATTTCTAAAAGTATTTTAAAATTTCATTTCAATACTTTTAGTTTTCAGCGCACTTAATTTAATTTCCAAAGCTTATCTTTTAGTTTATCAACTGTTGGAACCCAATTGAAGGGTTACAAGTTTCTCATTCTAGAGATCTTCTCACGCATGCGCAAATGCACCAATAAGATCCTCCCAATTAGGTTGTGCAAATAATGAAGCCCAAGAAATTAGGGATATTCATCAGGTTGGAGCACTGTGACAAGCCCTGGCCTAAGAATCGAGGTCCATTCTTATGGTGGGCTATGTGCGTACATTGAATAATTGGACTGTTGGTTGTCGCTTTTCCAACCATTCTATTTCTTGTAAACGTGTGAGTTACTAATTTACTTAACCAATGGCTCAAATCATTTGTATAATAGTACAACATATATATATATATATATATATATATATATATATATATATATATATATATATATATATATATAAAATCTCTCGGTTTGTTTTGATCACATGTGATGTGTGTGGGTGTGCTAGAGCTGATTGTGCGGCTTGATTTAAACCGAACAACTTGACCCTAACCATTAAGATAGGCAAATATGTCGAGTGCGATCGTATATGACTGAGATTAGAAAAGATCAGTTGCCTATTTAGTCACTTGCAAGATTGTTATAAGATAATCAGACGATTATTGGAGGGTGGAGTTCTTCATTTAAAGACGGGTTGCACAATGCCTTTTGTATGAAATGACTTTTGTATGAAAAAAATAATTAAATAAAAAGGAAGTACTTATATTTGGTCACAGGAGGCAATTGCAAGATATTTTTTCTGAAAGAAGAGTTGGGTGTATTGAAAACGGGAATAGTCTAGCATATAAGCATAGACTTAGATTACAACTATTGATTACATCTAAAGATTACCATTACTAGATTACAACTAAAGATTATCGCTATTCATAGGATAGATCCAAGATATGATAAGAAAAAATAATTTGATTGGATTGGTGTGAGATTTCTTGCTTTGTTGAATTCCTTGTTATTTGCATATCTTTTTTCGGCTATCTCTCACCTGTTTTTCTTTACATTCGTCATGATAGCTAATTCGTCGCCATGTTAGTTTTTCATATTATTCATTCTCTTTTTAACGCATGTCCTTTTAAATGTTCTACCTTTGGGCTTCTTGACTGTACTCGTCATCATCAGATGATGATGTGAGTTGATGCGAAAAACTGGATCAGCCTCCCCCTGCACTTCCACTTGCAACACAATGAGAGAGAAAGAGAACCCTGGCTAGAGCTGAGGAACTTTCGATGCTTAAGTCAGTAAGGATCCAGGGAGAGGAGTTTTTTAGAGTTTTTCTTCTGTACTTTAGTTCCTAGAGAGCCCTCTTTTTATAGGAGTGAGCGGTCCCGGCGTAAGGAGATTATCTCCTGATTTTTTGGGAAATTTGATTTAATTACTATTTTGTTTACGGATACTTCCCGATCCCAAGATTTTCGGGGTCGGGAATCCTTTTACAAAATTCTCAGGACGGTGTTTGAGATTACACCGTCTATCCTTTGCTTGGCTCGTCCTCAATAGACTCTTCAGTCTTGGCTGGCTTATAAGGATGAAGCTTTTTGTCTACTGTCGGACGAAACAGAGTCGGTTTGAAACCGATACCCTTTTCTTAATCTGATAGCCGATACTATAACCAACCTTGTATGAGTTGGTTTTATAGTCGGTCAGATGACTTTTAGCTTTAGGACCTTTGATCAGCTCCTTTAGACGTCGCTATCTCTTTGGTCGAGTCAACTTTATGCATCTTGTATATTTGTCCTGTGGCTCCTGACTCTTTCAGCTTTGGTCAGGATTCATATCCTACAGATCCGAGTTAAGTCTCTCCTTTAGGCTTTATCTTCACTCGGTTTTACCCATTGCCTTGAGTTACGTCAGCAGGGATGGTTGATCCCATAACCAAGTTCCTAGACTTGTTGCATTTTTCCCCCAACAATGTATATCATCCTGATCAGCACCAACTATAAGCCAGTGAAAAGCACTCCAATTATTAAAAAAAAATCTTTCACATGCTATATGTTTTCCGTGCAATGACACTTGTCCATATCTAACTAACCATTTAAGAAATGGACAAAAATAAAGTAAAACAGTGTAAAGAACATAAAATAGAACAATGCTCTGATGCTCGCGGAGCACTCTAACTTACAATGCTTCTAGCTGCACTGGGACACAAAGACAGCCCATTAGCTTGATCTAGACGGTACATTAGGTGAAACACATATTTCATGGGCCGCCATGCAAATATCACAATAATCTGACCATCGTATCTATCTTATCCCCTTAATTTGCATGGTTCAAATCATGTACACAAAAAAATAAAGCCTAATCAACATTTTGATCAACCTATTTGTTGGAGCCCATGCTAAAGAGTCACTTTTCTTGGGCAATCCTAACCATCCATCTATGGCTGGGAAAAAGGATGACTATAAAAATAAGAACAAATCATGAGTGGATCCAATCAGTGTGGTTTTTGCATGGAAGACCATGAAATGTGCTCTGGAATAAATAGACGGTATAGATTGATCGATTGGATTGTCCAAGTGACAGATACCACTAAGAGTGATATAACTTATAGTGACTAGAGAGCACTGGAACACTATTTCTTTGGAAATATTAAATAACAGCCAAAATAAAATAAAATAAATAAATAACAGCCAAAAAGAAAGCTACAATCTAATCTAAAACATATTATATAGAAATTTCTAACTGTACGACCTGTATATGGCCCATTCGCGAGACGAAGCCCACCCCATTTTACTTTCCACAAATACTCCCCCGGGTGGACGGACGCTTTCCCAAAGGCCGAAAATGCCCCTGCTTTTTCCTTCAAGCGGATTGGCCGCTGCTCGAAGACGAGCGCTGACGCTCATCGAACTCCGAGTTATACGAACGGTTCAAAAGAGATCAACGTTACATGGGCCACACAGTTATGTATTCATTCTATCCACGTTGTTCATCCATATATCGAGATCATCTCGGATCATTATCCCCAAAAAAAAATAAAAAAATCATATCCAAAGATCAACTAGACCACACCACAAAGAGCAGTAGAAAATTGATTTTCACTGTTGAAACTTTTGTAAGGCCCACCAAAACATTTATTTTCCATCTAATTTATTCATGAAGTCACAAAGACCTGAATAAATAGGAAAAATAAATTTCGTAATGATCCAAAACTTCGGTGACCTTGAAAGGGTTTCAACGGTAGACGTAAAAAGCAGAACGGTAATGTCATTTGTTACGGTCAGACCTATAGCTACGAATTATAACCGTAGCCATAAATACCATAATCTGTAGCAAAGGAGTTCACCCGGGGTGGGCGCGCCGAACTGGCGGCCCCCGCGCCACTTGCTGGCCTGTCTGGCACGGCCACGCCTATAGGGTGATCCCTATGGCTACGGATAATAACCGTAACTAAAACCATAGCAATAGGTTTTTAAATTTTTTTGTGTTTTTTTTTTTTTTCGTACACGGATACTTTATTCTACCTATAATTTTCTCTAACACATATTTATATAAATATGTATATATAAGCATATAAATTTTTTTTCTCTTTTTTTCTCATTTCTTTCTTTATTCATTTAACAAGAATATCTTCTAAACTAAAATTAGTTACTTGATGTACCCTATATGATTTTAGGGTAAGAGAAGCTACTTTAACCAACTAATTTGGTTATTTTCTAAGATTTCATCAGCTCGATGATCGAAAATCCATTTCATTCACTTAGCGGTCAATTTCGTTCATTTCATTTGCATGCATTTCACGGTCATTTCGCTTCAATTCATGACCACTTCTATGCATTTCACAATCATCCGAAACATTTTCGTGTTGATTCACGGTCATTTCGAGGCATTTTGCGGTCAATTTCCTTCAGTTCACGGTCATTTGCAAGCATTTCGCGGTCAATTCGCTTCAAACCATGATCATTCCCATGCATTTCACGGTCATCCCAACCAATTCCGTGTTGATTCATGGTCATTTCGAGGCATTTCGCGGTCAATTCCCTTCACTTCACGGTCATTTGCATGCATTTCGCGGTCAATTCGCTTCAAACTATGATCATTCCCATGCATTTCGCGGTCATCCCAAACAATTTCGTGTTGATTCATGGTCTTTTTGAGGCATTTTGCGGTCAATTTCCTTCACTTCACGGTCATTTGCATGCATTTCGCGGTCAATTCGCTTAAAACCATGATCATTCCCATGCATTTCACGGTCATCCCAAACAATTCCGTGTTGATTCACAGTCATTTTGAGGCATTTCGCGGTCAATTCCCCTCACATCAAGGTCATTTGCATGCATTTTGTGGTCAATTCGCTTCAAACCATGATAATTCTCATGCATTTCATGGTCATCCCAAACAATTTCGTGTTGATTCACGGTCATTTTGAGGCATTTCGCGGTCAATTCGCTTCAAACCGTGATCATTCCCATGCATTTCACGGTCATCCCAAACAATTCCGTGTTGATTCACGGTCATTTCGAGGCATTTCGCGGTCAATTCCCTTCACTTCACGGTTATTTGCATGCATTTCGCAGTCAATTCGCTTCAAACCATGATCATTCCCATGCATTTCACGGTCATCCGAAACAATTCTGTGTTGATTCACGGTCATTTCGAGGCATTTCGCGGTCAATTTGCTTCAATTCATGATCACTTTCATGCATTTCACGGTCATCCCAAACAATTCCGTGTTGATTCACGGTAATTTCGAGGCATTTCGCGATCAATTCCCTTCACTTCACGGTCATTTGCATGCATTTCACGATCAATTTTCTTCAAACCATGATCATTCCCATGCATTTCACGGTCCTCCGAAACAATTTCGTGTTGATTCACGCTCATTTCGAGGCATTTCACGGTCAAACTCCTTCACTTCACGGTCATAGGCTTAGGTTTAGGTTTTAGGTTTTATGTTTACGTTTAGGTTTGGGTTTGGGTTTTGGGATTTGAGAATGGGTTCGGGTTTAGGTTATAGGTTTTGGTTTTGATTTAGGTTATAGGTTATAGGTTTTGGTTTTGGTTTAGGTTATAGGTTTTATGATTTGATAATGGGTTCGTGTTTAGGTTATAGGTTTTGGTTTCAGTTTAGGTTATAGGTTTTGAGATTTGATAATGGGTTCAAGTTTATGTTATAGGTTTTGGTTTCGGTTTAGGTTATAGGATTTGGGATTTGATAATGGGTTCGGGTTTAGGTTATAGGTTTTGGTTTCAGTTTAGGATATAGGTTTTGGGATTTGATAATGGGTTCGCGTTTAGGTTATAGGTTTTAGTTTTGGTTTAGGTTGTACGTTTTAATTTAGGTTATAGGTTAATGGTTTAGGTTTAGGTTATAGGTTTTTGGATTTGAGAATGGGTTCGGGTTTAGGCTATAGGTTTTAGTTTTGGTTTAGGCTATAGGTTTTGGTTTAGGTTATAGCTTTTGGGATTTGAGAATGGGTTCGGGTTTAGGTTATAAGTATAGGTTTAGGTTTGGTTGTAGGTTTAGGTTTAGGGATTTGAGTTTAGGTTTAGGCTAAGGTTTAGGTTTAGGGAATTGAGTTTAGGTTATATGTTTAGGAAAAGGTTAGGTTTAAGTTATAGGTTTTGAGATTTGAGAATAGTTATAGGTTTAAGTCATCCCAAACAATTTCGTGTTGATTCATGGTCATTTCGAGGCATTTCGCGGTCAATTCTCTTTACTTCACGGTCATTTGAATGCATTTTGCGGTCAATTCGCTTCAAACCATGATCATTCCCATGCATTTCGCAGTCATCCTAAACAATTCCGTGTTGATTCACAGTCATTTTGAGGCATTTCGCGGTCAATTCCCCTCACTTCACTGTCATTTGCATGCATTTCGCGGTCAATTTGCTTCAAACCATGATCATTCCCATGCATTTCACGGTCATCCCAAACAATTCTATGTTGATTCACGGTCATTTCGAGGTCAATTCCCTTCACTTCGGCGGTCATTTACAAGCATTTCGCGGTCAATTCGCTTCAAACCATGATCATTCCCATGCATTTCACGGTCATCCCAAACAATTACGTGTTGATTCACGGTCATTTCGAGGCATTTCGCGGTCAATTCCCTTCACTTCACGGTCATTTGCATGCATTTCGCGGTCAATTCGCTTCAAACCATGATCATTCCCATGCATTTCACGGTCATCTCAAACAATTTCGTGTTGATTCACGTTCATTTCGCGGTCAATTCCCTTTACTTCACGGTCATTTGCATACATTTCGCAGTCAATTCGCTTCAAACCATGAACATTCCCATGCATTTCACGGTCATCCCAAACAATTCCCTGTTGATTCACGGTCATTTCGAGGCATTTTGCGGTCAATTCCCTTCACTTCAAGTTCATTTGCAAGCATTTTGCGGTCAATTCACTTTAAACCATGATCATTCCCATGCATTTCACAGTCATCCTAAACAATTCCGTGTTGATTCACGGTCATTTCGAGGCATTTCACGGTCAATTCCCTTCACTTCACGATCATTTGCATGTATTTCACAGTCAATTCGCTTCAAACCATGATCATTCCCATGCATTTCACGGTCATCCGAAACAATTCCGTGTTGATTCACGGTCATTTTGAGGCATTTTGCGGTCAATTCCCTTCACTTCACGGTCATTTGCATTCACTTCATGGTCAATTCGCTTCAAACCATGATCATTCCCATGCATTTCACGGTCATCCCAAACAATTCCGTGTTGATTCACGGTCATTTTGAGGCATTTCGCAGTCAATTCCCTTCACTTTACGGTCATTTGCATGCATTTCGCAGTCAATTTGCTTCAAACCATGATCATTCCCATGCATTTCATGGTCATCCGAAACAATTCCGTATTAATTCATGGTCATTTCGAGGCATTTCGTGGTCAATTCCCTTCACTTCATGGTCATTTGTGTCACGCCCCAAATTCGAAAATCGGATTCACATGAATCCCGATTGCCGAATCCGGTGCCAACAACCTCCATAGTGCCCCATTCTCGGCTCCTAGTAATCAAATGCCAGATTCCGATTCTGGGATCCTACAAGGAGGAATTTCAGAATGAATTTTTTTTGTAATGGAGCATAATCACAAGCATAACCAAGTCACAAAACAACATCACCACATATCCACTATATCAAAATCTTTAAGTACAATGCAGAAAGGAAAATATAAGGTGATCAAAGAGCTCCAAAAAGGTCCTGATATGCACTCCTACCTTAGCGCTGCTGCTGTCCAACGCTACCTGCACGCAACAGTCGTGCATAAGCTTACAAAAGTTTAAAGGGTGGTGTAAGTGTGTGCGGAGGGCAAACGCCGAGTGTACAAGATCAGGTAATGCGGAAGTATGTGGTAAGTCCATGAATATACCAAGGCTATGTAATGCAAGGCATGATGCGAGATATGAATGCCATTGACCACACCGATGCAATGCAAGGCCTACATAGCCGAATGTCATATGCGAAATGCAATCCAAGCAAGTCGGTACTCCTCAAGTACGTATATCAGTATAGTTCCTCTCTGGATATCGCCGGGGTCGAATACACTTCGCAGAGACTGCCACCTCCCTAGCTGCACAGTCAAGCAAGCGGAAAAGACCTCACTATCCGCCTGACCAGTAGTCTGCCAATACCTACCCAGCTCGTCGATAGCGGACTTATTTACGAGCTGGTCAAACTCAGCCTAGCTTATAGCCCCCTCACTCAGGCGGATAAGGCCACACCCCTTCCCAACCAACCATGACACAGTGGGAGACGCGACCTACTGGTATTCGGCACTCGGGCGCTCGTGTATCCACTCGGTCTAGACGTTGGAGCATCTCCTGGTACCAAAAAGGTTCTGGGACTCTCACCCAAGGACATCCTAAGTGCCCACAGTGCTAGAATAAGTATTTCCGGTATCCAATACGGCTATCCACGATGTACCCGTGGAGCCACGGCCCTGATGTCGCTAGGGCGTGCAGTGATCAAGTCACACATGCATGAATCACACGTCAAATTATGTAGAAATCCAGCGCGTACTGCGCGATCATGTAGGGCATTCCGTCTCGTAACGGGTCCCATAGATGGTCTACTAAATGGCATACACTATGATCAGTCGCTACTCAAACCAAGCATACATATGATGCGTATGAGCATGAGTCATGAGATTATACTAAGCATGTTATAAGGTGATGGATAACAATGAGCATTGGCTTATCAATGGGCCCTAAGGGGAGTTACAATGCGGACATTTAACCAACATTGTACATACAATATGGACGTCAAACCATCATTATTCCTTAGGCACGACTTGCCATAAATATTATCTCACGAACCATGAGAAACGTACATTGCAATGGACCCTAAGGACATCCGTTGGGCCTCGATCCCTGGGCCTTGGATATATCAAATGGGTCGTATTACATGGGCCTCACATTCACCAAATGGGTTGCATTAATGGGCCTCACCAATGAACCTTATGTACATTGCAATGGTCCATGATCCATGGGCCTTAAAATACATCAAAGTGGCCTCACAACTTGGGCCTTAAATATGTCAGATGGGCCCATACACATGAGCTTTAAATATATCAACTAGGCCACTCCATTTGCGCCCCATGCACATCAAATGGGCTTGAACCTTATGTATCAAATAGGCTTAGTCCCCTAGACTTTGCATACGTCAAATGGGCTTAGTCCCATAGGCTTTAGATATGTATCGAAGTAGGCCTCAATGAATGGCCATAATTAAGTAAATTGTGGGCCCTAGACACACACAAAGGTGGGCCCATTTGAAACATAGATCTGCCGCATTTTTTATTTTATTATTATTATTATTATTATTTGTCCATGTCATGAAATGATTTTTACCAAATAATTGAACGGCTTGGATGCACCATGATGGATAGAGTGGATAGGACCCATAAATCATGGTGGGTCCCACTGTCCAAACGGTGGACAGTGTGGATAGTGACATACATCACAGTGGAGTCCACCGTCCAGACGGACGGTGGCAAGGTAATACCTTGTCACTGTGGGCTTCCCATGTGGGGCCCACTATAATGTTTATAATCCATCCCACCCGTTTATAAGGTCACAGGGACCTGGGTGAATAGGAAAAACAAATTTCAGCGTGATCCAAAACTTGTGTGGACCCCAAAAAGGGTTTCAATGGTAGAATCTAATTCACACTGTTTCTTATGGTGTGGGCCGCCTGAGTCTTGGATGGACCTCATTTTTGGGGAGGGCCCACCTCAGAAGGTGGGCCACCTATTGGACGACATGGATACTAAATATACATCATGTGGGGCCCACAGCAGGGGGCCGTGGGCTGCTGTTCGCCCGCCCGTTGCACGGCTGCAGGCAGCGCCTGCGGCTCTGATGGCAGCAGCAGAGCTGTTGCTTGCTTCTATTTTTTTTTTTTTTGGAAAAAGACTTTTTCTGCGTTTTTTCATATGCGGGGCCCGCTTGAAGTGCATCCACTCCGTCCATTGTATTCCCAAGCACAAAATACACCCATCAAGACCAATATCGGCCATTTTTCAGCGTGTAGGAAGAGTTTTGGTAGAGTTCAATGGTAATGGTACCATTTTTAAAACTATGGCCCACCAAATGCTCCGATCAACCCCATCTTTCATTTCAACGCTTAAAATGGACCTCTAAATGGGATGGACGGCATGGATTGAATACATACATCAAGATGGGGCCCATACAAGTGGCCTTTCCCAAAGGCTTAGAAATAAGCCAATATTTGTGTTTTCTTTTCTTTCCACGTCCAGCGTCCAGAGACGCTGGACGGTCTGTCCATGAGAGGTGGGCCTGCTTAGGTGGGCCACCATATGGATGTACGGTGTGGTACAACACACATTAGGCGGGCCCCATTCATAGATAAAAATATGACTCCATGGTGGGGTCCATTCAAGTGGGCCACACAACAACATCAATACATAAAGAAAGAAAATAATAAAAAGGAGAAGGAGAAAGAGATAGAAGGAGAGTGGGACACGCGTGATGGAGGGACCCGGGCACTATGGGCCCTCCGTTTCAACCATCCAATCATACATTAATGGGTCCCATTGCGTATGGGCCTTCCAAATGAAAGATCAACGGTGGAGATCCCTCTCCACTCAAAATGAACGGTCTATATGACCTCTTAATGCAAGAAAGTAAACATCATGATGGGGTCCATGGAGAATGGCCCCATCATGGAATAGTTGTGATGATCAAGATGGGCTATTGGCCACATCTTAGGGTCCTAAGTGAGATCCAAACCATTGATCGGTTGGCCTCACTTGGCCCACCTTAAAAACATGAAAACTACTCTATCAAAGCACCCACCACTTGATCTTCTTGGTCCGTTGGATAGCCGATCTCCTAGAGCTTCTCTTTGATGGTGGAGATGGGAAATGGATGGCTAGGATGATGGGATTTGGAGTGGGAAGTGGGCCACCAAAATGCACATTTCTCATGAGAAGAGCTTGGACGTGAGAGGGCTCCCTTGCTTGGGTTTGGAGTGTTGAGAAATGAGAGGGAGAGAGAGTTGTAAGAGTGATGGAGTGATGTGAGGTGAGTGATGGGTGAGGTGAGTGATGGGTGAAGTGAGTGATGGGTGAAGTGAGAGGTTAGTTGACCTAGGTGGTTGCTTGACTTGTGGAGAAAGGAAGCATGGGTGCTTGTACTTGACATAAAGTGATTGATGGGTGATTGATTGATGGGATTGATTTGACACTTCGTAGAGATTCTCTTGGGATTTGCAACGTGCGGTGTTTTTTCTCGAACCGAATGCGGGTCCGCATCTCATCGTCTGGGTATCGGATCGGTGCGTGAGTTGCGGCGTTGGAACAGCGGCGACGGTGCGGTCGCAATGATACAAGTCTCGGATTAAGCCGGCTTAAATGAATAGGATACGACTTACGATCGTGCGCAACGTCAACTATAGGTCGTGGATTGCTGGAATTTGACGAGAAGGATCCCGGAAAGCGACGGAACAGTACGGATTATGATACGGGTCTTACAGCTCTCCCCGCCTAATAAAAATTTCGTCCTCAAAATTTACACTACCATCGCAACTAACCATAACTCAAAAAGGAAATAGGGAACATAACATCATATATAATCAAGCATCATAATACATCATACAATCAATCATCGAAAAGATGGGGATAACGCTTGCGGATCTCTGCCTCGCGCTCCCAAGACGCCTCATCCACACTATGATGGCCCCACTGCTCCTTTACCAAGGGAATGACCTTGGTCATGAGGACCTGCTCCTTCCGATCGAGGATACGATCTGGCTGCTCAATATAAGAAGCGTCCTCACGAACCTCCAACGGCTGCCAATCAATAACAGGAACGACGTCTGACCCACACTTCCTCAACATAGAGACATGGAAGACGTTGTGGACGCCAGACAATTGCGATGGCAAGGCAAGCCGATAGGCCACAGCGCCAATGCGCCCAGTGATCTCGAAAGGTCCTATGAATCTCGGGGCAAGCTTGCCCTTCGTCCCAAAACGAACTACACCCTTCATGGGTGAGACCTTGAGATACACATAGTCCCCAACGGCAAACTCTAAGGGACGACGCCGACGATCAGTAAAACTCTTCTGCCGGCTCTAAGCTGTACGCATCCTTTGTCTGATGATGTCGATAGCCTCTGACGTCTACAGCACAAGCTTGAGACCTAGGAGACGTCGCTCTCCAACCTCGGTCCAACAACTCGGAGATCTGCACGGTCTGCCATATAATGCCTCAAAAGGAGCCATGCCAATGGTCGCCTGATAGCTGTTGTTGTACGCAAACTCAGCCAATCGCAGATGCTCGTCCCAACTACCCGCGAAATCAATCGCGTAAGCCCGAAGCATATCCTCAAGGATTTGGTTGACCCTCTCGGTCTGACCATCGGTCTGCAGATGATACGCGGTGCTGAGCTGCAAATCAGTGCCCATCTCTCTCTAGAAGCTCCTCCAAAACTGAGACGTGAACCTCGGATCTCGGTCTGAAACAATCGAGACGGGAACACCATGCAATCTCACGATCTCATCAATAAACATCCTGGCGAGCCGATCTGTATGCCAAGTCTCACGAATCACAAGAAAATGTGCCGATTTCGTCAGACGATCCACAACAACCCAGATGGTATCATGACCGCGCTGAGTCCTTGGCAAACCCAAGACAAAATCGGTAGATATATGCTTCCACTTCCACATCGGGACGCTCAGCGGCTGCAATAGGCCAGGGGGTCTCTGATGATCGGCTTTGACACGCTGGTAGGTATCACATTCAGCCACAAAACTGGCTATCTGGCGCTTCATCCTTGACCAAAAATACTGGCGTCTCATATCGCGATACATCTTCGTCGAGCCAGGGTGGATAGAGAAACGCGATCGATGTGCCTCGGTCATAATATCTCGACGTATATCAGGAATATCTGGGACACATAATCGGCATCTGAAGCGAAGTCCACCGTCAGAACCAATCTGCCAATCCGTCTGACTCTCAGATGCTGCCTCTGCTCGGTAATCCTGTAACGACTCGTCTGTCTGCTGAGCCTCGATCACCCTTACGACAAGAGAGGGTTGAATCGACAAGCTCGATAGCTGAACGATAGATGACTGCAAACCAAACTCAAAGTCGTACTCTGCTGTATCCTCGAGCATCCTCCACTCCTGAATCATCATATGCACCACCAGGCCTCGTGGCTGATGACTGAGGGCATCCGCCACCACGTTCGCCTTGCCCGGGTGGTACTGAAGATCAAAATCGTAGTCCTTCAGGAGTTCCATCCAACGCCTCTGCCTCATATTCAGCTCGGACTGAGAGAACAAATACTTCAAGCTCTTATGATCGGAAAAGAGCTCAAATCTCACCCCATAAAGATAGTGTCTCCACACTTTCAGTGCAAAGACAACCGCTGCCAGCTCCAGATCATGCGTAGGGTAGTTCAGCTCATGAACCTTGAGCTGTCGGGACGCATAAGCCACCGGCTTCCCGTGCTGCATCAGGACAGCACCTAAGCCAAGTCGTGAGGCATCAGTAAATACAACAAATCCGTCACTTCCAGAGGGAAGAGTGAGGACAGGAGCGGACGTGAGGCGATCCTTCAACTCCATAAACGCCTGCTCACAAGCGTCGCTCCAAAGAAACTCAGCACCCTTCCGGGTCAACCTGGTCAACGGGGCTGCAATGCGAGAGAATCCCTCAATAAATCGTCGGTAGTAGCCCGCCAAACCAAGAAAACTGCGGATCTCGGATGCATTCATGGGCTGGTCCCACTGACGCACGGCATCAATCTTCGAGGGGTCTACAGCGACACCCTGCCTCGTCACTACATGGCCGAGGAACTTCACCTCCTCCTGCCAAAACTCGCACTTCTCCAGCTTCACGTAAAGCTGGTGTGCACGGAGGGTCTGTAATGTAATCTCAAGATGCCGCTCATGCTCCTCACGAGTCCTTGAATATATTAGGATGTCGTCAATAAACACCATGACAAACTGATCAAGATACGGACGGAAGACCTCATTCATCAACTGCATGAATACTGCGGGTGCATTGGTCAGCCCGAAGGAAATGACCTGGAACTCAAAATGACCGTATCGCGTCCTAAAGGCTGTCTTCGGGATATCCTCATCTCGAACCCGAACCTGATGATAACCGAACCTCAAGTCTATCTTTGAAAAGAACTGCGCCTCCTGCAGCTAATCAAACAAGTCATCGATCCTCGGAAGCGGGTACTTATTCTTGATTGTGACCTTGTTGAGCTCGCGATAGTCTACGCAAAGCCTCAACGAGCCATCCTTCTTCTTTACAAAGAGTACCGACGCTCCCCACGGCGAACTTCTCGGACGAATAAAGCCTAGCTCGCGCAACTCGTCCAGCTACTTCTGCAGTTTCCGTAACTCCAATGGTGCCATACGATACGGGGCCTTCGAAATAGGCGCGATACCGGGTACAAGATCAATCTGAAACTCAGTATGCCGACGAGGTGGTAATCCTGGAATCTCCTGAAACACATCAGGAAAACCACAAACAACCGGCAGCTGGTCGATACTCAAAGCAGCTGGCTCCTCAACGGCACACGATAACAGGCAAGAAAGCTGCCCTCCTCTAGGCTCGGCAACAAACTAAAACTCTGGCACGCCGGGTATGTAGAACGTGACTGTCCTCGCAGAGCAGTCTAATATGGCGTAGTGCTCGGCAAGCCAGTCCATGCCCAGGATAACATCAAAACCGAATATCGACAATACAAATAGGTCGGCAGGAAAGAAGATATCCCCAATCAGAATAGGGCAAGACGCGTAAAATCGGCCCAACACTGCAGTCTTCCCTAATGGCGTCGATACTACAAAATCCTCACGAGCAGACTTCAACGGTAAACCGGTCGATCGGCAGAAATCATCGGCGACAAATGAATGCGATGCACCAGAATCAAATAGTACATGTGCAATGCATGCAGAAACAGGAAGAGTACTCTCGACGACCCCTCCTGATGACTGAGGGTCCTGCTGGACGGCATAGAATCTGCCCTGAGCCTGCTGGGGAGGTGCAGGTCCCCTCTGAGGTCTCTGCCGCTGCTGTGGTCACTGTGGGGGCCTAACCTGCTGCCTCAGCTGCTGTGGGGGATGTACAAGAGGCTGGTGCTGTGGTCGCTGCTGCTGTGGTAGATGTCGTGGAGGTGGATGTGGTGTCCTCGGCTGCTGCTGCTGCTGCGGATGGGGACACTCGTGCCTACGATGCCCTGTACGACCGCACCTAAAGCAAGTACCTGTAGACGATCTTGAAGATGGTGCTGGGGGTACTGCTGGTGCTCGAAATGCTGAGCGGGTCGTGCGCCGCTGCTGTGAACGATGCTACTGATGGGAACTACTAGAGGGTGCCTTCCTCTTCTGATCTCCCCTCTGATCGCGGGCTCTCTGCACACTGGCCCAATCTGTCTCATATATCAAGGCTCTCTCTACTATCTCCTCAAATGTCGGAAGCATGTGTCCGATCACACGGCTCTGGAGGGCAGGACGTAAGCCGTTCTCAAAACGGAGGGCCTTCCGCCCCTCATCATCAACAAGATATGTCACAAATCTGGATAGTGCGACGAACCGAGCCTCATACTGGGACACAGACATGTCTCCCTGGACCAAAGTCTCAAACTCAAGTGCGCGCTGCTGTCGCACATGCTCGGGAAAGAACTTTCGGTCAAACAGGTCTATAAAGTCCTCTCAGGTCCACTGAAAATCGGAGGCTACCGATCGGACCACAGATGCCCACCAATACTGAGCCTCGCCCTGCAGAAGGAATACTGCTAATGGAACTCGCTGCTGGGTCATACATCTCATGGTATCGAATATCTTCTCCACCTCGGAGCACCACAACTCTGCAGCAGTAGGGTCTGGCTCACCCCGAAAATGTGGAGGATCGTGCCGTCGAAAATCCTTGAGAAGAGCGCTCGCACGCTCCTGCTCAGCCTCGGCCGGTGACACTGTGGGATGCCTGCTCTGCCCCTGAAGAATGGCGGTCATCGCCTGCAACATCTGCTGCAGCTGAGTAGCACTCACAGGTACGGTCGGATCCGCACCGGTCTCAGAAAAATGAGTGGCATCCTCAGGCTCAAAGGCAGGACTATCTGGTGGTGGAGTAAGAGTAGCAGGTGGTAAAGCAGGAGCTGCGGGTGGTGGTGCGGGAGTCGCAGGTGGTGGAGCGGGATTCGCTCGGGTCGTTCTTCTAGCCATAATGTCTCCTACAGGAAGGAACAATGGCCTATCAATCTTGAGAATTCTCGAAGGCACTTACATTAAGGGTTTATGTCAAAAAATCGCTAAATCATTCAAACTCGAAACCTATTTATAGTAGATATGTGATGTGATCCTCAGGTATTCTCAAGTTATGCTCTGATACCAACTTCTGTCACGTCCCAAATCTGAAAATCGGATTCACATGAATCCCGATTGCCGAATCCGGTGCCAACAGCCTCCATAGTGCCCCATTCTCGGCTCCTGGTAATCAAATGCCAGATTCTAATCCTGGAATCCTACAAGGACGATTTTCAGAATGAATTTTTTTTGTAATGGAGCATAACCACAAGCATAACTAAGTCACAAAACAACATCACCACATATCCACTATATCAAAATCTTTAAGTACAATGCAGAAAGAGAAATACAAGGTGATCAAAGAGCTCCAAAAAGGTCCTGATATGCACTCCTGCCTCAGCGTTACTGCTCTCCAACGCTACCTGCACGCAACGGTCGTGCATAAGCTTAGAAAAGCTTAGAGGGTGGTGTAAGTGTGTACGGAGGGCAAACGCCGAGTGTACAAGATCAGGTAATGCGGAAGTATGTGGTAAGTCCATGAATATACCAAGGCTATGTAATGCAAGGCATGATGCGAGATATGAATGCCATTGGCCACACCGATGCAATGCAAGGCCTACATAGCCGAATGTCATATGCGAAATGCAATCCAAGCAAGTCGGTACTCCTCAAGTACGTATATCAGTATAGTTCCTCTCTGGATATCGCCGGGGTCTAATACACTTCGCAAAGACTGCCACCTCCCTAGCTTCACAGTCAAGCAAGCGGAAAAGACCTCACTATCCGCCGACCAGTAGTCTGCCAATACCTACCCAGCTCGTCGATAGCGGAATCATTTACGAGCTGGTCAAACTCAGCCTAGCTTATAGCCCCCTCACTCAGGCGGATAAGGCCACACCCCTTCCCAACCAACCATGACACAGTGGGAGACGCGACCTACTGGTATTCGGCACTCGGGCGCTCGTGTATCCACTCGGTCTAGACGTTGGAGCATCTCCTGGTACCAAAAAGGTTCTGGGACTCTCACCCAAGGAAATCCTAAGTGCCCACAGTGCAAGAATAAGTATTTTCGGTATCCAATACGGCTATCCACGATGTACCTGTGGAGCCACGGCCCTGATATCGCTAGGGCGTGCAGTGATCAAGTCACACATATGTATGAATCACACGTCAAATTATGTAGAAATCCAGCGCGTACTGCACGATCATGTAGGGCATTCCGTCTCGTAACGGGTCCCATAGATGGTCTACTAAATGGCATACACTATGATCAGTCGCTACTCAAACCAAGCATACATATGATGCGTATGAGCATGAGTCATGAGATTATACTAAGCATGTTATAAGGTGATGGATAACAACAAGCATTGGCTTATCAATGGGCCCTAAGGGGAGTTACAATGCGGATATTTAACCAACATTGTACATACAATATGGACGTCAAACCATCATTGTTCCTTAGGCACGACTTGCCATAAATATCATCTCATGAACCATGAGAAACGTACATTGCAATGGACCCTAAGGACATCCGTTGGGCCTCGATCCCTGGGCCTTGGATATATTAAATGGGTCGTATTACATGGGCCTCACATTCACCAAATGGGTTGCATTAATGGGCCTCACCAATGAACCTTATGTACATTGCAATGGTCCATGATCCATGGGCCTTAAAATACATCAAAGTGGCCTCACAACTTGGGCCTTAAATATGTCAGATGGGCCCATACACATGAGCTTTAAATATATCAACTAGGCCACTCCATTTGCACCCCATGCACATCAAATGGGCTTGAACCTTATGTATCAAATAGGCTTAGTCCCCTGGACTTTGCATACGTCAAATGGGCTTAGTCCCATAGGCTTTAGATATGTATCGAAGTAGGCCTCAATGAATGGCCATAATTAAGTAAATTATGGGCCCTAGACACACACAAAGGTGGGCCCATTTGAAACATAGATCTGCCGCATTTTTTATTTTATTATTATTATTATTATTATTTTTTGTCCATGTCATGAAATGATTTTTACCAAATAATTGAACGGCTTGGATGCACCATGATGGATAGAGTGGATAGGACCCATAAATCATGGTGGGTCCCACTGTCCAAACGGTGGACAGTGTGGATAGTGACATACATCACAGTGGAGTCCACCATCCAGACGGACGGTGGCAAGGTAATACCTTGTCACTGTGGGCTTCCCATGTGGGGCCCACTATAATGTTTATAATCCATCCCACCCGTTTATAAGGTCACAGGGACCTGGGTGAATAGGAAAAGCAAATTTCAGCGTGATCCAAAACTTGTGTGGACCCCAAAAAGGGTTTCAATGGTAGAATCTAATTCACACTGTTTCTTATGGTGTGGGCCGCCTGAGTCTTGGATGGACCTCATTTTTGGGGAGGGCCCACCTCAGAAGGTGGGCCACCTATTGGATGACATGGATACTAAATATACATCATGTGGGGCCCACGGCAGGGGGCTGTGGGCTGCTGTTCGCCCGCCCGTTGCAAGGCCGCAGGCAGCGCCTGCGGCTCTGACGGCAGCAGCAGAGCTGTTGCTTGCTTCTATTTTTTTTTTTTTTTGGAAAAAGACTTTTTCTGCGTTTTTTCATATGCGGGGCCCGCTTGAAGTGCATCCACTCCGTCCATTGTATTCCCAAGCACAAAATACACCCATCAAGACCAATATCGGCCATTTTTCAGCGTGTAGGAAGAGTTTTGGTAGAGTTCAATGGTAATGGTACCATTTTTAAAACTATGGCCCACCAAATGCTCCGATCAACCCCATCTTTCATTTCAACGCTTAAAATGGACCTCTAAATGGGATGGACGGCATGGATTGAATACATACATCAAGATGGGGCCCATACAAGTGGCCTTTCCCAAAGGCTTAGAAATAAGCCAATATTTGTGTTTTCTTTTCTTTCCACGTCCAGCGTCCAGAGACGCTGGACGGTCTGTCCATGAGAGGTGGGCCTGCTCAGGTGGGCCACCATATGGATGTACGGTGTGGTACAACACACATTAGGCGGGCCCCATTCATAGATAAAAATATGACTCCATGGTGGGGTCCATTCAAGTGGGCCACACAACAACATCAATACATAAAGAAAGAAAATAATAAAAAGGAGAAGGAGAAAGAGATAGAAGGAGAGTGGGACACGCGTGATGGAGGGACCCGGGCACTATGGGCCCTCCGTTTCAACCATCCAATCATACATTAATGGGTCCCATTGCGTATGGGCCTTCCAAATGAAAGATCAACGGTGGAGATCCCTCTCCACTCAAAATGAACGGTCTATATGACCTCTTAATGCAAGAAAGTAAACATCATGATGGGGTCCATGGAGAATGGCCCCATCATGGAATAGTTGTGATGATCAAGATGGGCCATTGGCCACATCTTAGGGTCCTAAGTGAGATCCAAACCATTGATCGGTTGGCCTCACTTGGCCCACCTTAAAAACATGAAAACTACTCTATCAAAGCACCCACCACTTGATCTTCTTGGTCCGTTGGATAGCCGGTCTCCTAGAGCTTCACTTTGATGGTGGAGATGGGAAATGGATGGCTAGGATGATGGGATTTGGAGTGGGAAGTGGGCCACCAAAATGCACATTTCTCATGAGAAGAGCTTAGACGTGAGAGGGCTCCCTTGCTTGGGTTTGGAGTGTTGAGAAATGAGAGGGAGAGAGAGAGTTGTAAGAGTGATGGAGTGATGTGAGGTGAGTGATGGGTGAGGTGAGTGATGGGTGAAGTGAGTGATGGGTGAAGTGAGAGGTTAGTTGACTTAGGTGGTTGCTTGACTTGTGGAGAAAGGAAGCATGGGTGCTTATACTTGACATAAAGTGATTGATGGGATTGATTTGACACTTCATAGAGATTCTCTTGGGATTTGCAACGTGAGGTGTTTTTTCTCGAACCGAACGCGGGTTCGCATCTCATCGTCCGGGTATCGAATCGGTGCGTGAGTTGTGGCGTTGGAACCGCGGCGACGGTGCGGTCGCAATGATACAAGTCTCGGATTAAGCCGGCTCAAATAAATAGGATACGACTTACGGTCGTGCGTAACGTCAACTACAGGTCGCGGATTGCTGAAATTTGACGAGAAGGATCGCGAAAAGCGACAGAACAGTACGAATTAGGATACGGGTCTTACAATTTGCATGCATTCATGGTCAATTCGCTTCAAACCATGATCATTTCCATGCATTTCACGGTCATCCGAAACAATTTCATGTTGATTCACGGTCATTTCGCGATCAATTCCCTTCACTTAACGGTCATTTGCATGCATTTCGCGGTCAATTCGCTTCAAACCATGATCATTCCCATGCATTTCACGGTCATCCCAAACAATTCTGTGTTGATTCACGGTCATTTCGAGGCATTTTGCGGTCAATTCCATTCACTTCACGGTCATTTACATGCATTTCGCGGTCAATTTGCTTCAATTCATGATCACTTTCATGCATTTCACGGTCATTCCAAACAATTTCGTGTTGATTCATGGTCATTTCAAGGCATTTCGTGGTCAATTCCCTTCACTTCACGGTCATTTGCATGCATTTCGTGATCAATTCGCTTTAAACCATAATCATTCCCATGCATTTTGCGGTCATCCCAAACAATTCTGAGTTGATTCACGGTCATTTTGAGGCATTTTGCGGTCAATTCCCTTCACTTCACGGTCATTTGCATACCTTTCGCGGTCAATTCGCTTCAAACCATGATCATTCTCATGTATTTCATGGTCATTCCAAACACTTCTGTGTTGATTCACGGTCATTTTGAGGCATTTCGCGGTCAATTCCCTTCACTTCACGGTCATTTGCATGCATTTCGTGGTCAATTCGCTTCAAAGAGCAGCAGAAAATTAATTTTCACTGTTGAAACTTTTGTAGGGCCCACCATAATATTTTTTTTCAATCCAATCTATTCATAAGGTCACAAAGACCTGGATGAAGAGGAAAAACAATTTTCATAATGGGTTCGTGTTTAGGCTATAGGTTTTGGTTTTGGTTTAGGTTATAGGTTTTGGGATTTGAGAATGGGTTCGGGTTTAGGTTATAGGTTATAGGTTTAGGTTAAGGTTTAGGTTTAAGTTTTAAGATTTGAGAATGGGTTCGAGTTTAGGTTATAAGTTTTGGTCTCTTTGTAGGTTATAGGTTAACGGTTTAGGTTAAGGTTTAGGTTTAGGTTAAGGTTTAGGTTTAGGTTATAAGTTTTGGGATTTGAGAATGGGTTCGAGTTTAGGCTATAGGTTTTGGTTTTGGTTTAGGTTATAGGTTTTGGTTTAGGTTATAGGTTTTGGGATTTGAAAATGGGTTCGAATTTAGGTTATAGGTTTTGGTTTTGAGAATGGGTTTGGGTTTAGGCTATAGGTTTTGATTTTAGTTTAGGTTATAGGTTTTGGGATTTGAGACTGGGTTCGGGTTTAGGTTATAGGTTTTGGTTTAGGTTATAGGTTAAGGTTAAGGTTTAGGTTTAGGTTAAGGTTTAGGTTTAGATTTTGGGATTTGAGAATGGGTTTGGGTTTAAGTTATAGGTTATAGGTTATAGGTTAAGTTAAGGTTTTGGTTTAGGTTTAGGTTATAGGTTTTGAGATTTGAGAATGGGTTCGGGTTTAAGTTATAGGTTTTGGTTCTGGTTTAGGTTAAAGGTTTTGGTTTAGGTTAAGGTTTAAGTTTATGTTATAGGTGTTGGTTTAGGTTATAGGTTATAGGTTTACGTTAAGGTTTTGGTTTTGGTTTAGGTTATAAGATTTGGAATTTGAGAATGGGTTCGGGTTTAGGTTATAGGTTTAGGTTTAGGTTATAGGTTTTGGTTTAGGTTAAGGGTCAGGTTTAGGTTATAGGTTTTGAGATTTGAGAATGGGTTCGGGTTAGGTTATTGGTTTTGGTTTTGGTTTAGGTTATAGGTTTTGGTTTAGGTTAAGGTTTAGGTTTAGGTTAGAGGTTTTTGTTTCTTGAGAATGGGTTCGGGTTTTGGTTATAGGTTTTGGTTTTGGTTTTGGTTTTGGTTATAGGTTTTGGGATTTGATAATGGGTTCGGGTTAGGTTATAGGTTTTGGTTTTGTTTTAGGTTACAGGTTTTGGTTTAGGTTTAGGTTAGAGGTTTTGTGATTTGAGAATGGGTTCGAGTTTAGGTTATACATTTTGGTTTTGGTTTAGGTTATAGGCTTTGGGATTTGATAATGGGTTCGGGTTTAGGTTATAGGTTTTGGTTTTGGTTTAGGTTTAGTTTATAGGTTTTCGGATTTAAGAATGGGTTATGGTTTAGGTTTAGGAAATAGGGTTCAGGTTTGGGATTGGGTTTAAGTTTGGGCTTTCAAGTTTAGGTTTAGGTTTGGATTCAAGTTTGGGTTTAAGATTGGGCCCCACTGTTATGTATTTATTATATCCACAACGTTCATCCATATTTCGAGATCATTTTGGAGCATTATCCAAAAAAAAATCATATCCAAAGATCAATTGGACCACACCAGAAACAGCAGCAGAAAATTGATTTTCACCATTGAAACTTTTGTAGGGCCCACCATAACATTTATTTTCCATCCAATCTACTCATAAGGTCACAAAGACCTGGATGAAGAGGAAAAACAAATTTCATATTGATCCAAAACTTCTGTAACCCCTAAAAGGGTATCAATAGTAGACGTTCAATTCCCCACTGCCTTTCAAAGTGTGGTCCACTTGATAGTTAGATCTATCTTATTTTTCGTCTCAAGCCTTAATATGAGCTCACCAAATAGATGTACGGTTTGGATATAACATAGACCTCATGATGGGACCTAAAAAAAATAAAGATTCGACATTAAAAAAATTATATAGATTTTTATTTTATTGGATACAAGGTAATTTGCTATGGATTATAACCGTAGCTATATCCAGAAAAATCCGTAGCCAAAGGTGTCTGTCCCGGGTGAGCGCGCCGAACTGGCGCGCCCGTGCCACTCGTTGACATATCCGGCGGGGCCGCGCCGATCTGGTGGGGCCACGGCTACCTGGCGCCTCCTATAGCTACGGATTATAACCGTAGCCATAACTGTAGTCTGTGCCCTTCTATGATTTTTTTTTTTTTACATGGAGAACTTCATTCTACTTATAATTTTCTCTAATACATATTTATATAAATATGTATATATAAGCATATAAATTATTTTTTCTCTCTTTTTTTTTTCATTTCTTTCTTTTTTCATTTAACAAGAATATCTTCTAAACCAAAATTAGTTACTTGACGTACCCTATATGATTTTGGGGTAGGAGAAGCTACTTTAGCCAACCAACCTGGTTATCTTTCAAGATTCCATCAGGTCGATGCTCGAAAATCCATTTCATTCACTTTATGGTCAATTTCAATCAGTTCACGATCAATTTCGCTCATTACATTTACTTCGCGATCAATTCCATGCATTTCACGGTCAATCCCGGTGATTACGTTTTGATTCACGATCATTTCCATGCATTTCACGGTCAATTACCCTCACTTCATGGTCATTTGCATGCATTTTGCGGTCAATTCACTTCAAACCATGATCATTCCCATGCATTTCATGGTCATCCCAAACAATTTCGTGTTGATTCACGGTCATTTCAAGGCATTTCGTGGGTAATTCGCTTCACTTCACGGTCATTTGCATGCACTTCATGGTCAATTCACTTCAAACCATGATCATTCCCATGCATTTCACAGTCATCCCAAACAATTCCGTGTTGATTCACGGTCATTTCGAGGCATTTCGCGGTCAATTCCCCTCACTTCACGGTCATTTGCATGCATTTCGCGGTCAATTTGCTTCAAACCATGATCATTCCCATGCATTTCACGGTCACCCAAAATAATTTCGTATTGATTCACGGTCATTTCGAGGTATTTCGTGGTTAATTTCCTTCATTTCATGGTTGCATGCATTTCGCGGTCAATTCGCTTCAAACCATGATCTTTCCCATGCATTTTACGGTCATCCGAAACAATTTCGTGTTGATTCACGGTCATTTCAAGGCATTTCGCGGTCAATTCCCTTCACTTCATGGTCATTTGCATGCATTTCGCGGTTAATTCGCTTCAAACCATGATCATTCCCATGCATTTCATGGTCGTCCGAAACAATTTCGTCTTGATTCATGGTCATTTCGAGGCATTTCACGGTCAAACTCCTTCACTTCACGGTCATAGGCTTAGGTTTAGGTTTTAGGTTTTACGTTTAGGTTTAGGTTTGGGTTTGGATTTTGGTATTTGAGAATGGGTTCGGGTTTAGGTTTTAGGTTTTGGTTTCGGTTTAAGTTATAGGTTATTGGATTTGAGAATGGGTTTGGGTTTAGGCTATAGGTTTTGGTTTTGGTTTAGGTTATAGGTTTTGGAATTTAAGAATGGGTTCAGGTTTATGTTATAGGTTTTAGTTTTGGTTTAGGTTATTTCCATGCATTTCACGGTCATTCCCGCCAATTCCATGTTGATACACGATCATTTCGACGCATTTCTGAACCCATATTAAACTAAAACCAAAACCTATAACCTAAACCCGAACCCATTATCAAATCCCAAAACCTATAACCTAAACCAAAACCAAAACCTATAACCTAAACCCGAGCCCATTCTTAAATCCCAAAACCTCTAACCTAAACCTAAACCAAAACCTATAACCAAAACTAAAACCAAAACCTATAACCTAACCCGAACTCATTCTCAAATCTCAAAACCTATAACCTATAACCTAAACCAAAACCAAAACCTATAACTTAAACATGAACCCATTCTCAAATCCCAAAACCTAAACCAAAACCTTAACCTAAACCTATAACTTATAACCTAAACCAAAACCTATAACCTAAACCCGAACCCATTCTCAAATCCCAAAACCTATAACCTAAACTAAAACCAAAACCTATATCCGAAACCCGAACCCATTCTCAAAACCAAAACCTATAACCTAAACCCGAACCCATTCTCAAATCCCAAAACGTATAACTAAAACCAAAACCTATAACCTAAACTAAAACCAAAACCTATAGCCTAAACCCGAACCCATTCTCAAATCCAAATACCTATAACCTAAACCTAAACCGTAACCTAAACCGTTAACCTATAACCTAAACCGAAACCAAAACTTATAACTTAAACCCGAACCCATTCTCAAATCCTAAAACTTAAACCTTAACCTTAACATAAACCTATAACCTATAACCTAAACCAAAATTAAAACCTATAACCTAAACCCGAACCCATTCTCAAATCCCAAAACCTATAACCTAAACCTAAACCTTATCCTAAACCTATAACCTATAACCTAAACCAAAATCTATAACCTAAACCAAAACCAAAACCTACAACCTAAACCCGAACCCATTCTCAAATCCCAAAACCTTCAACCTAAACCAAAACCAAAACTAAAACCAAAACCTATAACCTAAACCCGAGCCCATTCTTAAATCCCAAAACCTATAACCTAACCTAAACCTATACTTATAACCTAAAACTATTCCCAAATGCCAAAACAAATAACCTAAACCTAAACCTAAACCTATAACCTATAACCTTAACCAAAACCTATAACCTAAACTAAAACCAAAACCTATAACCTAAACCCGAACCCATTCTCAAATCCCAAAACCTATAACCTAAACCGAAACCAAAACCTATAACCTAAACCCGAACCCATTCTCAAATCCTAAAACCTATAACCTAAACCTAAACCTAAACCTAAACCTTATCCTAAACCTATAACCTATAACCTAAACAAAAACCTATAACCTAAACCAAAACCAAAACCTATAACCTAAACCCGAACCCATTCTCAAATCCCAAAACCAATAACCTAAACTAAAACTAAAACCAAAACCCAACACCTATAACCTAAACTTAAACCTTAACCTAAACCAAAACCTTTAACCAAAACCAGAACCAAAACCTATAACCTAAACCCGAACTCATTCTCAAATCTCAAAACCTATAACCTAAACCTAAACTAAAACCTTAACTTAAACATATAACCTATAACCTAAACCAAAACCAAAAACTATAACTTAAACCCAAACCCATTCTCAAATCCCAAAACCTAAACCTAAACGTATAACCTATAACCTAAACCAAAACCTATAACCTAAACCCGAACCCATTCTCAAATCCCAAAACCTATAACCTAAACTAAAACCAAAACCTATAGCCTAAACCCGATCCCATTCTTAAAACTAAAACCTATAACCTAAACCCGAACCCATTCTCAAATCCCAAAACCTATAACCTAAACCAAAACCTATAACCTAAACTAAAACCAAAACCTATAGCCTAAACCCGAACCCATTCTCAAATCAAAAAACCTATAACCTAAACCTAAACCGTTAAACTATAACCTAAACCAAAATCAAAACTTATAACCTAAACCTGAACCCATTCTCAAATCTTAAAACTTAAACCTAAACCTTAACATAAACCTATAACCTATAACCTAAACCAAAACCTATAACCTAAACCAAAACCAAAATCTATAACCTAAACCCGAACCCATTCTCAAATCCCAAAACCTATAACCTAAACCAAAACCAAAACCTATAGCCTAAACACGAACCCATTATGAAAAGTATTTTTCCTCTTCATCCAGGTCTTTGTGACCTTACGAATAGATTGGATTGAAAATAAATATTATGGTGGGCCCTACAAAAGTTTCAACGGTGAAAATCAATTTTCTGCTGCTCTTTGAAGCAAATTAACTGCGAAATGCATGCAAATGACCGTGAAGTGAAGGGAATTGACCGCGAAATGCCTCAAAATGACCATGAATCAACTCAGAATTGTTTGGGATGACCGCGAAATGCATGAGAATGATCATGGTTTGAAGCGAATTGATCGCGAAATGCATGTAAATGACCGTGAAGTGAAGGGAATTGACCACGAAATGCCTCAAAATGACCATGAATCAACACGAAATTGTTTGGGATGACCGTGAAATGCATGAAAGTGATCATGAATTGAAGCAAATTGACCACGAAATGCATGTAAATGACCGTGAAGTGAATGAAATTGACTGCGAAATGCCTCGAAATGACCGTGAATCAACACAAAATTGTTTGGGATGACCATGAAATGCATGGGAATGATCATGGTTTGAAGCGAATTGACCACAAAATGCATGCAAATGACCGTGAAGTGAAGGGAATTGACCGCAAAATGCCTCGAAATGACCGTGAATCAAAACGGAATTGTTTGGAATGACTGTGAAATGCATGAAAGTGATCATGAATTGAAGCAAATTGACCGCAAAATGCATGCAAATGACCATGAAGTGAAGGGAATTGACCGTGAAATGCCTCAAAATGATCGTGAATCAACATGGAATTGTTTCGGATGACCGTGAAATGCATGGGAATGATCATGGTTTGAAGCAAATTGACCGCAAAATGTATGCAAATGACTGTGAAGTGAAGAAAATTGACCGCGAAATGCCTCGAAATGACCGTGAATCAACACAAAATTGTTTGGGATGACCGTGAAATGCATGGGAATGATCATGGTTTGAAGCGAATTGACCGCAAAATGCTTGCAAATGACCGTGAAGTGAAGGGAATTGACCGCGAAATGCCTCAAAATGACCATGAATTAACACAAAATTGTTTCAGATGACAGTGAAATGCGTGAAAGTGATCATGAATTGAAGCGAATTGACCGCAAAATGCATGCAAATGACCGTGAAGTGAAGGGAATTGACCACGAAATGCCTCGAAATTACCATGAATCACTTCCATCACTTCACGGTCATTTGCATGCATTTCACGGTCATTTCACTTCAATTCATGATCACTTCCATGCATTTCACGGTCATCCAAAACAATTCCATGTTGATTCACAGTCATTTCGAGGCATTTCGCGGTCAATTCCCTTCACTTCATGGTCATTTGCATGCATTTCGCGGTCAATTCGCTTCAAACCATGATCATTCCCATGCATTTCACGGTCATCCCAAACAATTCCATGTTGATTCATGGTCATTTTGAGGCATTTTGCAGTCAATTCCCTTCACTTCACGGTCATTTGCATGCATTTCGCGGTCAATTCACTTCAAAGAGCAGCAGAAAATTGATTGTCACCGTTGAAACTAGACCATACCACAAAGAGTAGTAGAAAATTGATTTTCACCGTTGAAACCAAAACCTATAACCAAACCTGAGCCCATTATCAAATCCCAAAACCTATAACCTAAACCAAAATCAAAACCTATTACCTAAACCCGAACCCATTCTCAAATCCCAAAACCTCTAACTTAAACCTAAACCTTAACCTAAACCAAAACCTATACCCTAAACCAAAACCAAAACCTATAACCTAACCCGATCCCATTCTCAAATCTCAAAACCTATAACGTAAACCTAAACCAAAACCTTAACCTAAACCTACCTATAACCTAAACCAAAACCAAAACCTATAACCTAAACCCGAACCCATTCTCAAATCCCAAAACCTATAACCTAAACCTAAACCAAAACCTTAACCTAAACCTATAACCTATAACCTAAACCAAAACCTTTAACCTAAACCAGAACCAAAACCTATAACCTAAAACCGAACCCATTCTCAAATCTCAAAACCTATAACCTAAACCTAAACCAAAACCTTAACCTAAACCTATAACCTATAACCAAAACCAAAACCAAAACCTATAACTTAAACCCGAACCCATTCTTAAATCCCAAAACATATAACCTAAACCTAAACCAAAAACTTAACCTAAACCTATAACCTATAACCTAAACCAAAACTAAAACCTATAACTTAAACCCGAACCCATTCTCAAATCCTAAAACCTATAACCTAAACCAAAACCTATAACCTAAACTAAAACCAAAACCTATAGCCTAAACCCGAACTCATTCTCAAATAAAAAAACCTTTAACCTAAACCTAAACCTTTACCTAAACCATTAACATATAACCTAAACCGAAACCAAAACTTATAACCTAAACCCGAACCCATTCTCAAATCCTAAAACCTAAACCTAAACCTTAACCTAAACCTATGTAACACCCCGGATTTTGGCTAACCTGGGATTTGACGTCCTTAGACAGTGGGTCAATTAAAACACCTGAAAAATCATTCAGAACCCAATTCCATAGCCAAAGAAACCACTTAGGATAAATTTCTTTAGAAACTAAGCATAAGTTAGCTAGCGCAACGTTAGAATAGCTGGGAAACAGTCCCTGATTACTTTAAATACGTGCTACAAGGCCCGAAGCGAGTGGAACCAAGGGTGCTATAATGCTCTAAAGCCTCGGATCAAACTCTAAACCGGTTTGTTCTCTGGACCACTTTGAATCTTTGTATTGGATCTAGACCGCACGTTGAAAGTCCGATACCTCCTATCTTAGACCGTTAGAACCGTCTAGCTGGACTTGACACTCATTCCAAAAATCAAGTCAAACCGATAATCACAGGCTATTTCATTGAGCCCGGACCGAAGAGAGTGAGAATAGGGTTAGAATTGGAATTTGAAATTCAAATATGGCACACAATTTGACGCATCAGTATTGAGCATTCTGACCGTCAGAATACAGCCAAATTACACCCTTGGATCAGGAAAAATATCTATTATATATCACGAGACTTATAGGCCTGATCTTGGTGCGGTGACCGTTAAACTGAAACTGGGCCGCCACGTGCGATCTGGGAACCCAACCGGTCTGAAAACTGGATGTGTGCTAGATCCAGTATGCATGAGCTTAAGTCCGACCGCATTTGGCCTGGGGACCTTCAGAAATGCCCTTTTGGACCGAAACGGCCCCGATTTGGTTAGGCACCAAGTAAACATTGTTCCCAAGCCTATTTTGGGCATGTTTTAGGCTATAAAAGGGGTTGAAACCCTCACTCCTCTCTTCCATCCGAATTTGAGAGAAGCCCTAGCTTGGGAGAGAGAAAAAGGTGGGAGATTGTGAGAGTGTGGGAGAGTTCTTCCTGCCACTTGTACTACGCATTGCACGTGCTTAAGCAACACACCTCCACCGCTTTCCCGGCGATTCCACCTCGATCCTAGGTAAGTAAAAACCCTAAATAGTTGTTGATTTGAGTTTCCCTTGTTTTCATAGCGATGTAGCTTATGGATCTTATGTATTAGGCTCCTTATTCGCCGTAGACGAGGCGTATACGCTCCGTTTCAATTCCCGAGTCTACAAGACACTAGGTGAGGATTTTAGACGCTTTGATTGACGGTTCCCAACGCTTTCAATGTCGTTTAATATTAGATTCTTGACGGCATCGCCGTTTGACATATACAAAATGCTCTCCGTTTCCCGTTTCGTAAGCTAACGAAGAATATGAGATTTAGGGCATTTTAGTCATTTGTAGGAAGTACTGTTTACATTCATATTTTGCTGATGTGATTGACATGGTTTGTTGTCGCATTAGGAAGTTAGGAATGCGTGTATAATTAGTTTGGCGAAGAGATTCCCCTAGTTGCGCACTTTGGGTCGACATACTATATGTAGACTTAAGTGTGTAGTGTATGTGTTTGTATAAATGCTTGTATTAGTATGTATTGAATTAAATGATGTTATTTGATAGTTTGTGATTGATTTTTCAATTATTATTCTGACCTAAATGATTTTCTACATGTTGACTAAATGCATAATTTCATTACATGCATGGAATTTATGTGCTTGAGGATTTGCTTAAGTTGAATGTTATAACATGTGTTAACATGCTCACATGATTGTATTTCAATTCCAATGCCCTTACATAACTTGTTGATGTGATTCCATAAGTGTTTGGGACTAGACTTAGTCCAGGCAGTCGGTAACCGAGCGAATTCGTGGCTGACTGGTCATAGCCACGAACGACGCGTCGATGAACGTGATTCGTGTTTAGAGTTGGCGGCAGTGGTTAGGCCACGCGAGGTGTTTTACGCACTTCATGTCGTTCGACTTGCGATGCGATCGCACTAGTCGAGCCCGTCAAGTAACCCGACTGGCCGATGTATGTTCACCTTGTATGTGTCATAACTGCTTGAACCTAGGGTACTGAACTTACCATTGTAAACCCTATTAACCGTGGTACCTTGATCCACGAAGACTCATGAGCCGAGCATGGTGGTATGGGACACCGTGGTCGAGCTGTCGGCCTACGCTGGGGCCACAAACCTCCCCGTAGTGACCAGTGAGCACCTTGACTCGTGAGCAGATTATGGTGGTATGGGACACTATATTCTAGCTGTCGGCCTACACTGATCAGGCGACGAGCCCTTTGTAGTGACCGCGAGCGTATTCTGAGTCCACGGGAGGCGACGACCCTTCCGTGCAGTAGAGTACAGTAGGCCTGTATTGATAAGGTGATGGGGGAGCGGTGCAACGAGTGCGAGCAACAGCCCTGGCAGCCCTTGCAGTGACCTACGAAATATACATCGTATGAGATTACTAGGAGTGACGACCCTAGACAGGATCTGTGTTGGGATTGATACAAGGGAAGTACCTTAGTTTCCCAATCCTGCTGTTTGAATGGACTAATAATAACTAGGTAATCATATCACCATGACATTGCATGTGCCTGGAAGATGTGGAGCACTTGAGGGAGTGCGGCATGCCGCGGTTGTAAGATGTTGCCGCATGAGGGTGATCGTCGGTGAGGGCATACATCACGTCATGTCATCTTGCATTAACAACAGTATTAGGATTGTCTGATTTACTGCTTTACTATTATCGCGTGATTGAATTGTGACCATGCTAATCCCTGCTCTCTTATCCCACTGAGTTGATCACTCACTCCCACGTTACGGGATGGTGTTTCCGGACACCCACCAGTCCCTTTTGTGATTGCAGATGATGGCGCGGCCTGTGAGGCGAAGCTGGACTTGATGATGAGAAGGAGGATTCCTCCTTTATGCGTGTTCTGATTGACGGGATTGCAGGGAAGTTGATTAGATACCTTGACATTTGTCATTTTGAATTTTTAGCGCCCTCATGTATATTCTTTTTTGTTTACTTTTGAAGTATACATGTATGTGTATAACCTGGTAATATATTCACACTCTGGAGACATACAACAGTTTATGTACGTTATACATACTATTACAGTCTTCCGCTTGCAAATTTAACTGTCTCTGGAGTATGATATGCTGTTCTGGCTTAATCTCACTCATGTTTAATACATTATCACAGATAACATTCAATCATACATATCCATGTTGCATAAATAACATTTTGGAACTCGGGAGTTGGGTTTTTGCTCGACCCCCCCGAATTTCGGGATGTTACAGATGGTATCAGAGCATGATTTGGATTAAACCGGGCCTGGGTTATGGTCACGCGACGTACGCTGTCACTTCCTTTGACTTAGGTGGGTGCGAGAAGGGTCTAGAAACACTTCTAGGATCCCAGATTCGCCAATAGGCAAAGTCTATTCATTTCGATCACGGGATCGAGTCCGTAGCGCATCTAGGGTCGCGTAAAGCAACCCTAATAGCTCCTAGGTTGTAGGTAAGTGGGTGGAGACGTTCTTTGAACGATTCTAAACCCGTAAATATGAATCCTTGGGCCGTGGGACAACCACGACCCCTGTATTCAATCGTCAGGGCTTAAAAACCCCGTTTCACCAAAAATTCTCAAAATTCCTCCTCTGAACACTTCAACCTTTAGTTTTTTCTTATCCATTTCATGTTAGGCATCAATCCTAATGTGAAAATAACATAAAATCCTACTTTCACAAAATTTTATAGTGAATAGTAAAATTTCATGAAAAATGGCCATAAGGCCATTCTAGCTTCACTTTCTTTAGCAACTAATGGTCTATATGGATGTACTAGATCCTTCTACCCCAAAATCATATGCTGCATGATAGGGTTTTGTATTCGGGATTGAATATTGGACCCGAAAAGCCTCGAATGGATGTTAAAAATGTATTGGCCTCCCTAGGGCAATCTACAATGAACCAGAGTGTGCACCATACCTTTTTGGAATCCCTAGGGCAAGGGGAATCCATCCCATATGGCCTCAATGGCCAGTTTGCAACTTCATCGGCGATGCCATCGCCGGTTCGGCGATGCATCGCCGGTCAAACTTGTCGGATGGGTTTGAACTTTGGGCTGGAGGAGTTTGGGGGCTAGGGTAGCCCCCTGGTATGCGGTCCGTACCTTGAAACCCCCTAAAAGATGTACTTCCTTCACAAACGGCCCCCATTTCAAGCTCCATTTTCGTTTTTGCTGCCCTATTCCAAAAATCGTGACTTTAAATCACTCCCAAATCCATCCTTGGTTGAAAAAGATCACTCTCCACCATTCTATTTCGGTTTGCAGCCCTTCCTCTTGAAGGTTTCATCGTTTGGAGCTCTTACAACGCTCAAATCGAGCTGAAATCGTGAGGTGCTCCATTCCCCTTTTTCATTCTCAAAACCTATAACCTATAACCTAAACCAAAACCAAAACCTATAACTTAAACATGAACCCATTCTCAAATCCCAAAACCTAAACCAAAACCTTAACCTAAACCTATAACTTATAACCTAAACCAAAACCTATAACCTAAACCCGAACCCATTCTCAAATCCCAAAACCTATAACCTAAACTAAAACCAAAACCTATATCCGAAACCCGAACCCATTCTCAAAACCAAAACCTATAACCTAAACCCGAACCCATTCTCAAATCCCAAAACGTATAACTAAAACCAAAACCTATAACCTAAACTAAAACCAAAACCTATAGCCTAAACCCGAGCCCATTCTCAAATCCAAAAACCTATAACCTAAACCTAAACCTTAACCTAAACCGTTAACCTATAACCTAAACCGAAACCAAAACTTATAACTTAAACCCGAACCCATTCTCAAATCCTAAATCCTAAACCTAAACCTTAACCTAAACCTATAACATATAACCTAAACCAAAACCAAAACCTATAACCTAAACCCGAACCCATTCTCAAATCCCAAAACTTATAACCTAAACCTAAACCAAAACCTATAGCCTAAACTCGAACCCATTCGCAAATCTAAAAACCTATAACCTAAACCTAAACCTTAACCTATAACCTAAACCGAAACCAAAACCTATAACTTAAACCCGAACCCATTCTCAAATCCCAAAATCTAAACCGTAAAATGAACACGGAATCACTAGGAATGATCGTGAAATGCATGGAAATGAGGATGAAGTGAAGTGAAATGACCACGAAGTGTGTGGAAATGGCCGTGAAGTGAAGTGAATTGACCGTGAAGTGCGTCGAATTGATCTTGAATGAACACGAAATCGTAGGGAATGACCGTGAAATGCATAGAAATGATGGTGAGGTTAAGTGAATTGACCGCGAAGTGCTTGGAAATGGCTGTGAAGTGAAGTGCATTGACTGTGAAGTGCATCAAATTGATCGTGAATGAACATGGAATCGCAGGGAATGACCGTGAAATGCATGGAAATGACGGTGAAGTGAAGTGAAATGACCGCGAAGTGCATGAAAATGGCCGTGAAGTGAAGTGAATTGACTGTGAAGTGCGTCGAATTGACCGTGAATGAACACGAAATCGCTAGGAATGACCGTGAAATGCATGGAAATGACAGTGAAGTAAAGTGAAATGACCGCGAAGTGCGTGGAAATGGCCGTGAAGTGAAGTGAATTGACCGTGAAGTGCGTCAAATTGACCGTGAATGAACACGGAATCGCTAAGAATGACCGTGAAATGCATGGAAATGACGGTGAAGTGAAGTGAAATGACCGTGAAGTGTATGGAAATGGCCGTGAAGTGAAGTGAATTGACCGTGAAGTGCGTCAAATTGACTGTGAATGAACACGGAATCGCTAGGAATGACCGTGAAATGCATGGAAATGACGGTGAAGTGAAGTGAAATGACCGCGAAGTGCGTGAAAATGGCCGTGAAGTGAATTGACCGTGAAGTGCGTCGAATTGACCGTGAATGAACACGGAATCCCTAGGAATGACCATGAAATGCATGGAAATGACGGTAAAGTTAAGTGAATTGACCGCGAAGTGCGTGGAAATGGCCGTGAAGTGAAGTGAATTGACCATGAAGTGCGTCGAATTGACCGTGAATGAACATGGAATCGCTAGGAATGACTGTGAAATGTATGGAAATGACGGTGAAGTGACGTGAAATGACCACGAAGTGCGTGGAAATGGCCGTGAAGTGAAGTGAATTGACCATAAAGTGTGTCGAATTGACCGTGAATGAACACGGAATCGCTAGGAATGACCGTGAAATGCATGAAAATGATGGTGAAGTGAAGTGAAATGACCGCGAAGTGCGTGAAAATGGTTATGAAGTGAAGTGAATTGAGCATGAAGTGCGTCGAATTGACCGTGAATCAACACAGAATTGCTGGGAATGACCGTGAAATGCATGAAAATGACGGTGAAGTGAAGTGAATTGACCGCGAAGTGCGTGAAAATGACCGTGAAGTGAAGTGAATTGACCGTGAAGTGTATTTTTAACCATTAACCCGATGGAATCTCAAAAAATTACTATGTTATTTGGCTAAATTAGCTTCTCTTACCCCAAAATCATAGATGGTACATTATGTAACTCATTCTAGTTTAGGAGAAATGCTTGTTAAATAAATAGACAAAGAAATGAATTAAGAGATAGAAAAATATTTTTATATACTTATATATACATATATACATAATTATGTATTTGAGAAAAATGTAAGGGGGAAAAAGTTCTCCCCATTAATAAATTTTTTAAAAAAAACCACAAAAAATAACTAAGAACCTATTGCTACGAATTTTAGCTACGGTTATTATCCGTAGCCATAGGGACCACCCTATGGGCGTGGCCCCGCCAGATTGGCGTGGTCGCGCCGGACAAGCCAACAAGTGGCATGGGGGGCCGCCAGGTCGGTGCGCCCACCCCGGATGGACTCTATTGTTATGGATGAGGGTATCAATGGCTACGGTTATTAGTCGTAGCTATAGGTCTGACCGCAATAAATAAAATTGCCATTTTGCTTTGAACGTCTACCGTTGAAACCCTTTCAGGGGTCATGGAAGTTTTGGATCATTACGAATTTTGTTTTTCCTATTCATCTAGGTCTTTGTAACCTTATGAATAGATTGGATGGAAAATAAATGTTATGGTGGGCCCTACAAAAGTTTCTACAGTGAAAATCAATTTTTTGCTGCTCTTTGTGGTGTGGTCCAGTTGATCTTCGGATATGTTTTTTTTTTGGATAATGCTCCGAAATGATCTCAAAATATGGATGAACGTTGTGGATATAATAAATACATAACTGATGGGCCCACGTAACGTTGATCTCCTTTGAACCGTTCGTACAACTGGGAGTTCAAGGAGCGTCAACGCTTGAAGGAAAAAGCAGGGGCATTTTCAACCTTTTGCAAGGCGTCGGTACACCCGGGGAGTATTTTTGGAAAGTAAAATGGGGTGGGCTTCTTCTCGGGAATGGCCCATATAGTGGTCGTACAGTTGGAAATTTCTCCGTATTATAGGAGGCGATTGCGTGTTACCCCGGCCAACAGGAAAAGTTCCTGTAGGTTAAACCTATGTGGAGCCCACCAGGATGTTCATAAAAAATCGACTCTGTCCATCGGTTTCGCAAGATTACAATAGGATAGGATCTCAAAAATGAGATACATCCAAAGCTCAGGAGGGCCCACAACAGGAAACAATGAGAATAGATACGCCCACCGTTGAACCTTCCTAGAGCCCATCATGATGTTTATATGGCATCCAAACCGTATATAAGGTTATTTCCACTGGGGTGACCTGAAAATACAAATATTAGCCTGATCCAAAACTTTTGTGGCTGCACAAACATTTCAACGGTAGGCATTTCCATTCTCACTTTTTCCTATCGTGTGGCCAACCTGAGTTTTGGATCTGCTAATTTTTTACATCCTGTCCTATTGTGATCTTTCAGAACTGATGAACGGAGTGGATTTCTAACTGACATTGTGGTGGGCCCCATAAATGCTCTGCTTGCAGGAAGTCAATTAGCATCCCATATTTTATTTGAAGTGAAACGATTATTGTATCGCTTATCCTGTCATGAAAACGGTGTTATCGCGGAGAAGAAATCCACTTTCTTAGTAAACCCCCATTTAGATTCTTATTATTGTCTGTCCAATTCAAGAACCACAACAATCTAGGAATGGCCAATCTCAAAATTGCAACTCACCTAGGACTCAGCCTTCCATGATTAAACCCTTCACAAGCATTGTTCATAAATATGCAAGAATCCCTGTAGGAATTCGAAACATTATCTAGCTTCCCGTTGTTCCATGTGGGACCAAATGGTTTAATGATGAAAATGGTTAATATAATGAAATGTCTTCCTTAGAAAATGTTAACATTAAGCTATTATACCTTATTTCTGAACGTTCTTGATAAAATCAATAGAAAAATACATATATTATAATGAGGGAAAGATATAACAGGGTAGAGATTTTTGAGAATGCTTAGATTACGTTTTACAAAATCCAACTTATAGAATGATAAAACATGAGTAGTTGAAGGGAATTTAAAAACAAACCAAGCGACCGAGAGTCATTTAAGATGTTGATTGAACAGTTGAGTGGAATGCGGTTGACTCAGTAAGGAAGCCTAAAACAATTACTAAGACATGTGACAAGTTTAGAAGAAAACCTACATAAAGTTATAGTGTTGAAATGGTTATAATAACCGTCAAAATGTGAAAAGCATTTAGGTGATCAGCTTAAAGCTATAAATAGTAAGAGAATTCAACAGGAAAATGGGGTCTCATATCAATCAAACTAAACCAAATCTATCTTTTAATTATCCTTTCGATTATCAGTCATACATTCCTTAGTGTAATCTTTATCTTTATCAGTCATTTATATTTTCTTGTATAATCTTTACCTTTACGTACTATTTACATTATTTATTGTAATTTGTAGCGCTAATCAGGTAGCCATTAACTTTAACTGTAATTTGACTTTATGATCATATGCTGGATTCAATTCAAATATCAAGCAAAAATTTTCATCTAGAGAGGCATTCTACAGTTTTTCTCTATGGCCGACTATAAGAATTTTCATTTTAGTTTTATCTATACCAAAGAGAAAAAGTACTTTTGTATGGAAGGTAGAGGTGCGACCCATTTTCAAAGGACGAACCCCACCCTCTGAGTATCGCTTGCTCATCTTAAGCAACGCTGTGTAAGTGGCTGAATAAGCGACTAATCTTATTAGAACTCGGTCATACGCATCTACTTATCTTGGTGCTTAGGGTCATAAGTTGTTTGGTTCGAATTGAGCTGCATATTCAATTCCAGTACTCTCGCACTAATCACGTGATCGAGATTGAAATAGCAGTAACATTCCTTGGCACACCTGGTGGGATGAGATAACATGACCAGTATGAAAGTAATGAGAAAGTGAGATGGCCGACTTATCTTTTTTACATAATGATGGCTAGGCTACGTGATATGTCAATGGCGAATCACCATATGGTAGAGCAGCTATGAGCTCAGGTTGAGCAGTTATGAATTTGGGTTAAGACCTTTAATATGTGGATATCTAGTCAGGACAGAAGCCTAAATATGATGTTTTTTGAAAGAACACCTATCGTGTTGTAACAAAGTGTGCGTAAATCAATTGTTGATATTAATTCCGTCGAAAATCTGATGTCAGTACAATCGTCACCGTAGTTACCTCTTGCAGAACAAAATATTTATCCGGCTCCAATTTAGGAGATAAAAAATAGTCTGCTGTCCACCAAGTTCAGGTGATTAAAGTAGGAGGTCATGAATTTTATCCTTGAAGAAGGAAACCGGGATATACCTTGGGGGTAACCCTTCTTTGAAAATCTATCATATCATGAAATACAAAACAAGGTATGCTTTCACCACCTTCAATGGTCGAATCACACCATTTGAAATATTACCAAATTATTCAAATTGTTCAGGAAGTAGCAGGCTAAGTTATTGGCCGTATTACTACCTTGGTTAACCATAAGCTCTATTTGAAATGGATTGACTGCCAGGCTCTATTGTCTTGGCCAGTTTTACCATTTTTCGATCAAGATGGCCAAATTTGACCAAAATGATCGAATTTATCATTTTCAACTATGACTGTCGAATTCGACAAAGAAGACTAAATTTACTATTTTTCGACCTAGATGGCCAATTTAGCTAAGTTCGCCGATTTTGATGTTTTCTGATTAAGATGACCGAGTTCAACCAAGACGGTCAAATTTGTTATCTCTTGATCAAGATTACCGAGTTCGACTAAGAAGACCGATTTTGTTGTTTTTTCGATTAAGATGACCGAATTCGACCAATACGGCTGAATTTGCTGTTTTTTGACCAAGATGGCCAAAATTGATGTTTTTCGACCAAGATGGCCAAGTCGGCCGACTTTGATTTTTTTCAATCAAGATAGTTAACTTCAACCAAGATGGTTGAAATTGATATTTTTACACGGCTGAACAATCACATTTATTACGCCAAACAATGAATTATAATTACATTCGCCTATTACTAAAGGTAAAGCGATGTGGGGGCAATGTTGTACCATATTTCTGACTGGTCTTGGAAAATTCAATTGGAGATGACACGTGTTATTTCAAGGGAAATATATAGTATGCTAAAGATCTTTAATAATGCTTGAAATGTTTTTTATAGAATTACATCTGATTGGATGATAAAGCATGAAACAATTAAAGGGAATTCAAAAGCAAACTAAGAGGCCGAGACTCATCCAAGAGGTCGACCGGTCGGCTGAGTGGAATGCGGTCAGGTAAGAAAGGAGGCCTGAAGCTGTTAGCAGGACATGTACCAAGTTTAGAATAAGGTCTCCAAAAGGTCATGTAGTTCTGAAACGGTTACAATAACCGTCAGAACATGGAAAACATCTACATAATCAAAGTAAGGCTATAAACAACAAGGGAATTCAACAGGAAAATGGGTCTCACACCAACCAAACTAAACCAAATCAAATATATCTTTTAATTATCCTTTCTGGACAGCTAGGTTCCTCCTTTAGCAAGTATCTCAATAAATTTCTCAATAGGTTTCTCAATAAAATCATCCAAAAGTTTTTTTTTTTTTTTTTTTTTTTGCAGTAGGCTTGGATGTCCTGTAGCATGGACATCCACGGAGATTTATGAACCTTAATAACGTATCTTTGAAAATTTTTTTAAGGTTTCTCAAGTTTATAATATTCACCTCTACCAGAAAATTTTCAATATTAGTACACTATGGTGAATTAGAGACCACAATTAGGTGAAATTTAGAAAAATTCTCTTTGGGCAATTTAGTCTCTACAAATTCTGAAGTTTAAGACTTTGGTTTTAATTTCAGCTCTTCTACCTTTGATGGTAAAAATTTAGGATTTGTGGAAGGATGCACTTCAAAATAATGATTCCCCCACTCAATGTCAACTACTGAGGTACAATCTTGCAAGGCATTCACTATGTCTTTAATCATGTCATCATTAAAATTCTGAAAGTGTGCCAAGCAAACTTCTATAGAGTCGGGACATTCAGAGAAAATGGACTCATCCTTCACAATAAAATCAAGCATGTCATGTTCATGGATGCAATATCATCATTTAAAAAAAATTCCCCTGTGCCTCTTAATCATTAACTGATACCTTAATTGAAATCGACCTTCGGAAAAACTGAACCATAGGCTCTTGAGCATACTCCAACTCCTCATTCTCAAATTCAGTATGCTCAACAAGCGAGTTGAAAGAATGAAGATCACTCTCCTCATATTGTATTTTCTGGATTGGGCTGAGGCTGGACTAGACAAGCATCTTCCTAATTAAGGAGGCGTGACTGAATTTTTTGAGTGGAGGATGCAAGTATCTCTAATGATGTTCTAATGTCTTTGAATGTTTATATAGTGTTTTTGTTAAATTGATTTTGAACATCCATGAATCTTTAAATCAGGTTCTCTTGGATTATTTTCAGTTAGATTGTATAATTAGGAGACTCAAGGGAATAGTCATTAAAATTCATTGTTGGTTCACCTTTCCAATTTATGCTCTGATGGTTCCACCAATTAAGATTATATGGGTCATATGTGGATGTACTCGATGGTTGTTGATAAGTGTTATCATCCATGTAAAAATCATGCATTGTCTTCTTAATTAGTAGATGATAATTGTTTTCCCTCATATAATCACGTATTGACTTCTTAATCGGTGGAACTTCATATACCAATTGATTCTTGATCGTAGATCCAATTAATTTATGAGACATGGTCTTTCCTAACATAATGATTTGACAGCCCTTCAACCAATAATTCGTCTCTTATAAGTCGATTAGAGTATTTTCATGTCCACTTCGTTATGAATATGATGAAACTCTAATTCTGAACCTATTTTTTTTTATTAAAAAAAGACCCTACAAAAATTAAGGAAAGCAAGTAGAGGAAGTGAGGATGGATGTTATCAGAAGAGATGAACTAGAACTATATTGTTTTATGAACAAAAGCATGTAAATAATGTTAGTAATGTTAGAGAATTTAAAACAAAATAAACTCCAAAAAAATTTTGAAAATTTAAAAAACAAACACCCTAAGTTAGAAAAAAATTTAGAAAATTAAACTAAACCTATCATAAAATAAAAATCAAACCTAGAAAACCCAAACCTAATCGTGTTCGCGCCACTCCCCGGCAATGGTGCCAAAAACTTGATCGAACCTAAGGGTTAACAACCCTACGTGTAGGGCTGCGATGTAGTAATAACTCGGTGAAAATGAGGTTGAATCCTTTAAAAATAGGGAACACAACTTAGAACTAATCTAACAGTAAAAGTTTGTCTGGGTTTTGAATACAACGTTTAGGTAAAAGGGTTTTAAAACAATAACTAATAAATACTAAGGATTCAAGAATCCACTCATTGTAATCACAATAATTCATTGATTCAATGTATAACTTGATTAGAATTAAAGTCCTATCTTATCTAATCATAATATAATTCTATTAAACTATTCATTAATACCAATAAGAATATGAACTCGATTAAATGAATCTCTCACAAAGTAGTCAAATATCAATCACATGGAATTCAAAGATCTATTGTACTCAGAGTCTACAATAGATCAATGAATTTTACATATTGATTTCTTCTCTAATTAAGTATTGTAATTGCACTTACAAGTATCCAATGTACCTGGAGTTAATAATAGATGAAAGAAGAAATTTTAAAATACAATCCAAATCTATTTCAATCTACTATCATCATTCAACCTATTGTAATTGAATCAAATAAACCAAATACTATAATTGAACTACAAGCTTCATTCCTTAGCCTTAGCAAAGAGATTAGCCTAATATGGCTAATATCTTAGTTGAAAATAAAAGAAAAACTAAAAAGACAACCTAAATTTAAAGGGAAAAAAAGGACAACTCCTAGGAAGCTCTGTCACCCCTAGATCTTTCTCCCAAGCCTTAATTCTACTTTGGAAAGCATAAAACATCCTTTTAAATATGAAAAATCTACACCGACTTGGAACCGTCTTCAAATTTACATAATTTTGTTACGCTTTGACCGCACCGACTGTATGCTTCGGTCGCACTGAATATCACGGTATCCCCAAGATACCGTGACACCTTTAAGAATGAATAAAAATATTCTCGCTAACTTGGATTCTTCTTAATCCATTATTTGATGAGTATCACTAAATATTTCCAATACAACCGGATAACCAATACAGTGTAGAACATATTGCATAATATTCTTGAAATATTTTAATGCTTTAGATATAACATTTAACACTGGGCCACAGAATAGTGGCTAGAGTTATGGGTCCTTGATTGAGCCTTCTTGTCTCTCCATCTAAGATTAATGCCCGTTTGGATACCACTAATTAAGTTACTTAATTGGATACCACCAATTATTACCGCGATTCCAATGCCACGTCTTGCATACCGATTCGATACCCTGGTCAGGAGATGTGGACCCGTGTTCATTTTGAGAAAAATACCGTGCATTTACAATCTCAAGAGAATTTCTACAACATGTCTCATCAATCAATCACTCAAATCAATTAATCAATCACCTCATGTCAAGTACAAGATCAACCCATGCTTTCTTTCTCCACAAGTCAAGCAACCACCATAAGTCAACTCTCAAGTCAAGTACACTATCACTTCACACCCATCACTCACCTTACATCCATCACCTATTTCTCTCTCTCTCTCTCTCTCTCTCTCTCTCTCTCTCTCTCCTTACAACCCCTTCTCTCTCTCTCTTTCTCAACACAAAACTTCAAGTAACTAAAAAGAGTGCACGTCCAAACTTTTCTAAGGAGAGAAAAAGAGTGTTGTGTGGCCCACTTCCCACCCCAAAATCCTTCATCCTAGCCATTCAACTCTCATCATCTTCCATCAAAGTGAAGCAGAACGAGACTGGCGTTCCATCGGATCAAGAAGATCAAACGGTGAGTGCTTTATAGGTTATATTTTTATATTTTTATGATGGGCCAAGTGAGGCTTACCGATTGATGGTATGGATCTCACTTTGGACCCTAGATGTGGCTGATGGTCCACCTCGATCCCCATGATCATTCAATAATGGGGCCATTCTCCATGGACCCCATCATTCCTTGCATGGCTAGGGTCATCTAGACCTTACATTTTAGTGGAGAAAGGATCTCCACTGTTGATTTGATTTGGTGGGCCCACTTGTATTGGGACCCACTGGATGTACGTTGTAAATCATGGAAGAGAGAGCCCATAGTGTCGAGGTCCCTCCATCACTCGATTTCTCTCTCTCTCTCTCTCTCTCTCTCTCTCTCTTCCCTTGTTGTGGGCTTGATGTATGCATTTTATCCAAGTCATCCACCTTTGTGGGACCCACTTGATGGACGTGTAGGATCTACACCGCCCAAAACATGTGGGCCCTACTTTAGGGAGATGGGAAAACACAAATGTAAGGTTGACACAAATCAAGTGGGCCATGTCCACGTGGGACTCACCTTAATGAAATGCATACCCACGCCGTCCGTCCAGCGTCCCTGGACACTGGACGTGTAGTGGAGCGTGAATAGATAGTGGGTGTACAAAATAAAAAATATATATTTTTTTTAAAGCTATTTGGGTGGGCCACTTGTGTAGGCCCCACCTTGATGTATAAACCCAATCCACACAGTTCATCCCTTTCCCCAAACCATTTTAAGCGTTGAGCTAAAAAAATGGGGCCAATCTGACTTTTTAGCGGGCCATAGCATAGAAAATAGTAGTTTTCACCGTTAAAATTCACATGATGTTTTCACACACCAAAATATATTGAATATTTGGCTTGTTTGGCTTGTCTTGAGCTATAGGAGCTAGTGGACGGGGTGGATCCTTCTGACGCAGGCCCCACCTACAAAAATCCTTAGTAAAATAAAAAAATATAAATAAATAAACATCACATGAAGCAGGCGCTACTGCTGAGCATCCAGAGGACACTGCGCAGCGTCCTGCTATTTTTTAGCGGATGGACAGGCAACGTCCCAGCCATGAGCCCCACTGTGATGTTTGGAAACATCAACACCGTGCATTTGGTGGCCCTCCCTATTTAAGCAGTGGGCCCACCAAGAACAGCCGTTTTTGGAGCTCAGGTGGCCCACGTCATAGGAAACAATTGGATTGAATGGCTGCCATTGAAATCCAGATGTTTTGGATCATTATAAATTTATTTTTCGTCTTCACCTGGTTCTGTTTGAGCTTATCCACAGATTGGGTGGAAAATAAATGTTATGGTGGGCCCCACATGGGACCCACTGATGTGTATGTTCCACACCTTCCATTAGTGTGGTCCCCATCATGAAGTATATGCTTTATCTATGCTGTCCATCTACGGGACCCACCATGATGAATGTGTTGCATCCAAACCGTCCATCCAATCGGCAAAACCAACTTAGGCTTAAGACTAAAAATAAGACAGATCTAGGATTAGGTGGACCACATTATAGAAAGTAGTGGGTTTGAACGTCCACTATTAAAACCCTTGGGCTACTAAGTTTGGGCCAAATATGATATTGGTTTTTCCTCTTAATTCAGGTCTGTGAGACCTTATGATCAGATTGGATGGGAAATAAATGTTATGGTGGGCCTTAGAAATTTTAATGGTGGAAATCATTACCACTACTTATATTTGGGTGTAGCCCATTTGATATACATATGGCCCATGAGATGTAGCCCACTTGCCATATGAGGGCCCACTGTGATGTATTCAAAGGCCCAGGGGTTATGGCCCATTACAATGTACATAAGGCCCATTAATGTGGCCCACTTGATTTATATAAGGTGGCCCACTTGATTTATATAAGGCCCATATGATGCCGCCCATTTGATGTATCTGAGGCCCATGGGTTGAGGCCCAATGAGATGTATATAGGTCCATTACAATGTATGATTGCACCGTGGTGTATATAATGTTGTTTATAGAAGGCTATGCCTTGGGAGCAATGATGGTTTGATATTCACATTGTAAAAATAATGTTGGTTGAATGTCCGCATTATAACTTTCCCTAGGGCCCATTGATAGGCCCATACTTGTTACGTGTAGGCTGTCTAGGTTCATCTTCGTTGTGAGGGTAGTTCATCACTTTATAACATACTTAGTATAATTCCATGCCTCATTCCATATGCATCATATATATGCTTGATATGAATAGTGAATGATCATAGCATATGCCATTAGGCAGATTACTTATGAAACTTATTAATAGGAGTTACCTACATGAGCGTATGGTATGCGCAAGATTGCTGCATGATTGTAAGGTGTGACTCATGTATTTCGCATATGTGTGACTTGATCATTGTACGCCCTAACGACATCAGGGTCGTGGCTCTACAAGCACATCGTGGATGGTCGTATCGAATACCGAAAATAGTTGGTTCTAGCACTGTGGGCACTTAAGATGTCATTGGATGAAAGTCCTAGAACCTTTTTGGTACTAGGAGATGCTCCAACGTCTAGACCGAGTGGATACATGAGTGCAGGAGTGCCAAATACAGTAGGCTGCGTGTCCCACTATGTCATGGTTGGTTGGAAGGGGGTGTGGCCTTATCCGCCCGAGTGAGGAGGTTGTAAGCTAGGCTGAGTTTAACCAGCTCACAAATGAGTCTGTTATCGATGAGCTGGGTAGGTATCGACAGAATATTGATCAGGCGAATAGTGTGGTTTATTTCACTCGCTAGACTGTGCGGCTAGGGAGGCGACAGTTAGTGTGGAGTGTACTAGACCCCAATGATATCCCAGAGAGAAACTGTTTGATATATGTACTTGATGAGTACTGGCATGCTTGCTTTACATCTTGCATATGACATTTAACTACATAGGCCTCACATCGCATGGTCTTAGTATGACTGTTAGCATTCATGTCTTGCGTCATATAGCCTTGGTACGACTGATTGTATTCATGGACTTACCCGTATATTTTCGCATTACTCTGATATTGTACACTTGGTGCTTGCCTTCCGCACACACCTACACCACCCTTTAAGCTTTTGTAAGCTTATGCACGACTGTTGCGTGCAGGTGGGATTGGATCTTAGCAGCGCTGAGGTATGAGCGTACATTAGATTATTTTAGAGTTTTTGATCACCTTATATTTCCCTTCCTGCATTCTACTTAAAGTTTTTTGATATAGTGGATATGTGGTGATGTTATTTTGTGACTTGGTTATGCTCCATTACAAAAAAATTCATACTGAAAATCTTCATTGTAGGATCCCAGGATCAGAATCTGACATGTGAGTGCCGGGATCCGAGAATGAGGCACTACGGAGGCTGTCAGATTCTGATTCGGTGATCAAAAATTTTGTGAGCCCGTTTTTCGAGTTTGAGGCGTGACATGTAAGGGGTGGTGTGCTACAACTGTGCCACACATACAGTGTTTTAGTTAAATTGGGATTACCAAATTTGTGTAGAGCCTTAAGGAGAGGAGTTTCGATGGGTTCTAAACTTCTCAACCCTCTAAAGTATATAAACAGGGTTAGGTCCCCAAGCCTACATACAACAGAAGCTTCCATTCCCATCCCAATGCTTCTGTAAGGGTGTAAGGTGCGAAAGACTTCAGTATCAAGATTACGGAAATGATGTTCAGGTTCTCGAGTCAGCCCACAGTTCAAGGCTTGCGATGCATCCAGATAGCACGAAGATGTATCAAAACATGAAGAGATCGTACTGGTGGGACAATATGAAGGTCCACATTGCAGAGTTTGTGTCCCGTTATTTCACGTGTCAGTAGGTCAATGCAGAGCATCGCTGACCCCCTGGACTGCTTCAACCCATGCCCATAGCTGAATGGAAGTGAGACTTCATTTCTATAGATTTTATTTCAGGACTGCCTAAGACGAGGAAGGGACATGACTCTATTTAGGTGATCGTTGATAGGTTGACGAAGTCAGCTCATTTCTACCGATCAGAGTTACGAATTTTGCAGACGAGTTGGGTAGATTGTACATCAAGGAGATTGTACGTCTGCATGGAGTTCCTTTGGAGATTGTGTCAGATCGAGACATGCAATTCACATCTATCTTTTGGACTCGTATCTAGAAAGCGATGGGTGTGAAGTTGAAGTTTAGTACCGCATTCCATCTGCAGACAGACGGGCAAATGGAGTGTGTAAATCAGGTGCTGGAAGATATGTTGTGAGCTTGTGTGTTGGATTTTAAGGACAGTTGGGAGACTGTCTTCCTTATGCAGAGTTCGCGTATAACAACAGCTTTCAGACAAGTATTGGCATGGCTCCCTATGAGGCACTGTATGGTCGCCCGTAAACCAATAAACGCGTAACGGATATGATTTAGACAATCAGTCTTTGTTAACGGTGGATTGGCAACCTAAAGCATGAATTTAGTTAGCTACATCAATACTTAGACTATTTTAAGCTCCAAAATAAGTTAGGGTTTGATTGACTTATCCAAAAATAGAATTAGAATCATCGGAATAACGATTCAGATACGATGGATTAGGCATGTAGAGAAACCGGAAAGAATCCCAAGTCGAAACACCAACTTCTTTCTCACTTTCTCTCTCTTTTTCTTCTCTATCGTAGCTAGGGTTTGGGAATTCGTATGGGATATGTGAGAGAGGGTTTAAGACCCTTATATAGGCTCAGAACTGACGGAAATAGTCACAGGGCCATGGTATATTAGGTTATAACCAAATCGGGCTTATTCCGATCCAACGGAGTATTTTTGAAAGTTCCTTTACTGAATGCGGTCGGACTTAAGCTCACAGATACTGGATCTTGATCAAGTTAAGTTTTCAGTTCGATCGGGTTTTCAGATCGACCGTGGTGGACCAGTTTCAATTCAACGGTCACTGAAACTCGATCAAGGCCATAAGTATTTTGACATGTGTGGGCCATCTTCCCTGATCCAAGGGTGAATTTGGGTAAAAAACCAACAGTCAGAATACTCATAATCGACGTGCAAGCGACACGACTCAGATTACTTAAATTCATATTTAATTTCCTAAAAACCTTCACGTTCTCACACTCTTCACTCCAGACTCAAGGAAATGGTCTCAGGACCTCATCTGGACTTGATTTTTGAGGTGATAGTCAAGTCCAACTAGGCGGTCATAATTGTCTAATTTCATCGCTATCGAACTTTTGACGTGCGGTGCAGGTTTGATACGAAGTTCCCAAATGCTCTCGAGAGCAACTGGGTTTAGAGTTTTCTCCTAGATTTCAGAGTAATGTAACGTTCTCATTTCTATAGGTTTTGGGTCTTGCAGATCGTATTTAAAGTGGTTGGTTCTAATTTCATAGGAAATCTAGTTTAGCGCTAGTTAATTCATGTTAAATTTCTAAAGAATTTTGTTCTAAATGATTTCTGCTAGAGGTGGTACTCGGGTCTATGTGTGCTGTGCGATCATCTCTTCTTATACCGAGTTGGTGGGCATGTCCATGCGAGTTGAGCAGGATGGGAACAAGTTGTCCCATATGCGAGCACCTATGGCTCCCAAGCCGTGACTTGACTTTCTGAGTAGGCCTTTCCTCGGTAAGAGGCCTCGTGTAGGTTCACCACTGAGGTTCTTGGCATCTTCTGCCCCTGTGAGATGACCAGACGTGTGGTGCAACTACTGCAAGAAGCCAGGCCACACTGAGATGTCTTGTTTCACCAGGATGTGAGACAGTGGTTTCTCGCCGCCTCAGAGGATCAATCGTCCGATGCCTCAAGCTATTTCAGTACCACCCCTTCGATTAGCACCGGCTCACCCATCTTTCAGGCCACTCGCACCTCGTTTCAGGCCGCCTCAACGGTCCATAGTACCTCCACCGAATTGTCCATAGTAGGCTCGAGTTCATGCACTTACAGCTGAGACGCTTGAGGCTGATTCAGCACCGACATCTTTTGAGGTTCCCGCTTATATTCAAGGTACGCCTGTCTTCTTATTGGTGGACACTGGGTCCACTATTTCGATCATCTCTTACGTTGCGGTTAAGCGGCTAGGTTTGGTTACGACTCCTACGAAGGGAGTGAGACTCACTACAGCTAAGGGGACCTTTTCTGATATTACACGGACCTCCATGTACTGTGTATTCATATGTAAGTTATATTTCATAACATGTTCATATGATTGTAGGATTTGACTTGAATATGTATTGCGATTGCACGTGGTTAGGACTATATAACAGTCCAGGTAATCGGTAACAGTTCTCGATCTGGTGGCTGTGATTGCTTTCGCCACGCAGGATGTGTTTGACAAATTCGAGTCGTACTTGGGATGTTTGACAGTGGTTAGGCCACACGGAGTGCTTATGCATTCCATGTTAATCAACTTAACGTGCGCTTGTCCTAGTCAAGCTCGTTAATTAACCCGATTGACCGATGTATGTTCACCATGTTTGGACGCTACTGTTTGAATTTAAGGTACCAAACTCACTAATGAAATCCTATTAACCATGGTACCTCGATCCGCTAAGACTCATAAGCCGGACATAGTGGTATAGGACACCGTGGTCGTGCTGTCGGCCTACACTGGGGCGACGAACCTCCCCATAGTAACTAGTGAGCAACCTAGACTCGTGAGTCGATTATGGTGGTATGAGACACTATATTCGAGCTGTCGGCCTACTCTGATTGGTGACGAGCCCTTTGTAGTGACCTCGAGTATATCCTGAAACTGCAGTGGAGCGACGAGTCTTATTGTAGTAACTAGGATATAACTATACCTGTATTGATTGGTGACGAGCCCTTTACAACGGTCTAAAACTATAATATTGTATGAAATTGTCTATGACTGATGACCTTAGAATGAATCATTGTTTGAGAATTGATATAAGGGAGGTACCTTAGCTTCCCAATCCTGCTGGATGAAAAGGACTAATAAGAACTTGGTAATCATGCTCATAACATCGCACTGCATGTGCCGTTGGCGTTAGTGTAGAGCACAGTGATAGTGATTCATGTCGCGATCGTTGGATGTTGTTGCAAGAGGGAGTTTGGGTGAGGGCATGCATTATTACCCCATATCATTCTTGCATTAACAAGAGTATCTAGGACATATTTAATTGTACTGCTTTATCATTACTGCTTGATTAAATTGATAACATGTTAACCTTTACTGATAGTTCCACTGAGTTGATCACTCACTCCCACGTTCTGGGACAGTGCTTAAACACCAACCATAGCTACAAGTGATGGTGATGCCTGTGAGGCAGAGCCGGAGTTTGATGAGGATGAGGAGGCATTCTCTTTCATGCAGTTTTCGGGCGGATTCGCATGAGCTGAGTCCAGATCGACGAGACTTCAGGGCTTGCACTTTATAGAGAACTAATACATTTTGTTATGTGTATTTTGAATCAACAAAACATGTACTTATTGACCTGGCAGAGCACTCATACTTTGGGGACTTGTATTGGTGTATATATTTATTTTAGACTTCCACTTGCGATTTCAAATTGTCCCTGGATTATGATTTGCTGATTTGGCTTAATTTATTTCATGTTTAATGCACTAATACAGAAAATATACATCCATCATTAATTATGTTGCATAAGTGATGTTTTGGAACTCGGGAGCTGAGTTATGCTCAACCCCCAAATTTCGGGGCGTTACACGTTCCAATCAGGTATGCGATGTATTCAATTTATTTGATCTCCATACTTGATGTATAACAGAGTCCTTTGCAATTCCGCATTTAGTTCACATTTGGCATCAGAGCCAGTGTGCATCAAGTATGAAGGATCAGTTTAGGTTGTTGGATCTGTTCTCGAATTAGGGCCAGACCTTTGTGTTATGATCACAGACCACCCAATCAGGTCCGAGCTAAGGGATTTTCAATCTAAATTCGTAATTATGGGGAATTTTTAATTCTAATTAGTATTAGGGATTTTCAAATTCCCAAGTCCAAAATCGGGAATCTCAAAATCCAATTAGGGATTTCATAATCAATTCAACTATTGGGGATGTTCAAATTCCCAAATTCAAAATTGAGAATCTCAAAATCTAATTAGGGATTTCATAAAATTCAACCATTGGGGATTTTAAAATTAATTAAGAAATTAGGGATTTTGAAATCAAATTAGCCATTAGGGATTTCGAAACCAATTTAGCAATGAGGGATTTCAGATGCTAATGAAGGATCGGTCGAAGAAATAGAGAGAAGGTTCTTTCTTTGTTTAAGATTCTCATCTCGATTACCAGAAAACATGGAGATCTTTCAGCATCTGGTCACCAAAATCCATGGTTGTAGCATGTCGTCTTCTCCTTTTGTCTCTTCCAGCATTGAAGAGGTTTCATAACACAATCGATAGGGATTCTGTCTAAAACCCTATTGGAAGTCATTGTTCATAGGTCACCTCTCACTGATTCTTGGTATACGACAAAAGGGAATCATTGCAAACAACGCCTTTGGGGTTGCATGCACTTGCTAGCCTCTCCGACACCTTCCTTCTCCGATGTTTTTTGTCGGACAGTGTCTGATGACATGCGACAGTAATGGAGGTGGCGGAAAAAGTGATGGTGAGGGTTAGGGTTTCAACCCTTTCCCTCTCATATTTTAATGCCCATCAAGGCTATTATAAACCAAAGAAGGGCTTATGCCCTTATTTAATCAAGGTATGGACCTGGGCCCATGCACTGTTTAGCAATGGATTGGTGGTTTGGGCCCACTCATGAGCAAGACCCTGTTGATCCTAGTTTATGGGCCTATTCCCATTCATCCAACACAATTTGTGGGCATTAGTTCACTAATCTAATCCATCCATTATGCATTGTGTGAGTGTTCCATCTGGACCATTCACTAGGTGCATAGTTATGGATGTGGATACAATGATATGAACTATATTGTAAGATCCATTTGTCCATTTGTATCATACTAATGTTCTATTTAAAACCAATCATCATGTGAATTATATGCCTAAATATGGAAAGCTCATGAATGATGTACATATCACATGAATAAAGTTCTAATTAGGTCCATCTTTGGGCTTATTACCTATCCTTTAGTACCTGACATGGATTGTTTGAATGGGAAGTGAAACTTAATCATTTTTTTTACTATATGTTTTTCCCATCTTTTGACTGATGATGTTAGCTATTCACTAGGACAAATCAAAATAATTTATAATTAATCCATCGAGGGTAGGATTAAAATCGCGATCCTCAATCTAAATTCATGGAATTGGATCTAGTTGTATTAACCGCCATAATGACCTCAATCAGTGAAGATTTTATGGATTTGGACTTGTAATATTGGAATTAAATAAAAGGATTTCATATGGTTGCACTCATGTTACATGCTGACGATAATGAAAACATAGACGATCATTGTTTGGTAGGGGAATGAACAGGGTGGAGTAAATGATGCTAGTGATGTAAAGTTGAAAGACTTATCTTACTCACAGGTATTGAGTGTCTCGGATTTACATAGTTGACATCGCTTAGCTTCATATTTAGGGGAATTGCTTGCATGTTATGAGAGCCTTCCATAGGAGGAGTGATGATGATGTGACTGATTCTCATTAGGATTGAGTGGTTCGATCCATCTTCATCTTGAGTAAATTAATTGAAAGCCCCAATCAATTGAATTGATAATAAATTTTCCTGATATTCAATTTTATTCATGAATTGTTTTATGCAAATAATCTATTAATGTAAGTATATTTTGTAATCAATTAAAATTTCAACTTAAACACATCATGTTCTTGTCCTAACTGAGTCCATAGAGATAGTCCTGGGTGCTTACAGTTGGACATTGCTTCAGAAAAAAATATAAACATGATCCAAAATCATCTAAAAATGCACAGAATGTTAATCATGTAACCTCAGGACATGAACGTGGACATAATAGAAACGGAAAACAAAATCTGATAAGCGATCCTCAAGTCCTCTAAATCCTTCAGGTTCTCCAGCTGACAATCAACCTGGGAATGAATTGAGACATAAGTGGGATAAAAGGAATAATTATTTCTTTTATATGAAGTTAGGCCATCAGAAGAAAGATTGCATAAAGTACAATCAGTGACTCATAAGGAATGTTAATAATACAATTTTGGTATGTTTTGAATCCAATCTAACTGACGTGTCAGTAGATTCTTGGTGGCTAGATTCGGGAACAACTATTCACATTGTACTTTTATGTAGAACTTGTTACAGAGTAGACCACAAATTGATGCGAAATGCTCAGTATACATAAGCTATAGTGTTAAACTTGACATGGAGGCAGTCGGAGTCAGAGCTTAAGTTAGGGTCAGGTCATTTATTGGATCTACTAGATACATTTTGTATGTCTTCTATAAGACATAATTTGATCTCTATTTCTTATTTGGATAAATTAGGTTATTTGTTCAATTTTGAGAATAAAATATTAAGTATTTAGTTTGATTTAATTTATATTGGCACTGACTCTATGGTGAACACCTATACCAACTATACTTGAATGCCTCACACATTTATAATGTAAATACCCTGCATAGAAATAAAGTAAGATCTAAGTAAAGACTAGTCCATGCAAATTCCTTCATGTTATGGCATAGCCGATTATGCCATATCTCCCATGAGAAATTAGATAAGCTGGTGTAATAATCCATTCTTCATTCTCTAGACTTCTCTTACTATAAAATGTGTGTTAATTGTATTAAGGGTAAACATACATGAACCAGAAATAAAGGTATAACAATGAGTGTAGGACTCTTGGAGGTGATACACACGGACATTTTTTGGTCATTCCCTGTAATATCCTAGAGCAAAAAATTAGATGTCTTGAATATTTTTAAAATCTATAACGCTGAAATTGAAAATCAATTCGACAAGAAGATTAAGGTCATCAGGTCTAACCATGGTGGGGAATACTATGGCAGATATGAAAAATTAAGCCGCAATCCAGGACCTTTTGCTAGATAACTATATATTTTGATATTGTTGCCCAATACACCACATCTAGGACCCCATAGCAGAATGGCGTAGCTTAAAAATTTAATCGCACCCTTATGGATATGGTGCATAGCATGATAAACAATTCGACATTACCAGAATCTCTATGAGGTGATGCAATCAAAACCGCAGTTCATATCCTTAATAGGGTCTCCAATAAAGTTTTAAGTAAAACTTCTTTTAAATTGTGTAATAGGAGAAAGCCAAGTCTTTGATATCTACATATTTAGGGATGTCTTGCTGATGTCAAAATTTATAACCCGTATGAAAGAAAGCTCGATCCCAGAATCATAAGTTGTTTCTTTATACGATACCTAAAAATGTTAAAAGATTATCGATTCTACTATCCTTCCCCCTCCATTGGGATTATTGAGACTATGAATGTCATATTCATTGAAAACAATGAAATATCGGGAGCATAAACATTAGGAATTTTGTATTAGAGGAAGAAATGACCGTGACTACCATTGCGGTCATTTCGAACCCCGTTGGTATGAATCCTGCAGTTGAGCCTGTAGTCACTACATATCACTACGATAAACTTCTTATATAACCCACCAATGAAGGAAATCAAAATCACACTTAAGAGGGTGAGTCATTGAGAAGATCTAAAAGAGAGAGGAGGCCTGTGAATCGAGATGATTACATCATTTATATCGTATATCTGCAGGAGCACGACCTTGACATAGGGCTGAAAAATAATCCTGAATCCTTTATACTAGTCAAATAGAGTGTTGACCCTTCTTGTTGGATTGATGCTATGAAGGACGAGTTGAAATTCACGAAAGAAAATAAAGTATGAGATCTTGTTGAGTTATCTTAAGGAATAAAGCTGATTGGTTGTAAATGGGTGTTCAAAATTAAACGGGAGTCTAAGGGTAATATCAAAAGATATAAAGCCAGACTTGTTGCCAATGATTTTAACCAGCGTGAAGGTATTGATTTTAAGGATACTTTCTCACAAATATTTAAGAGATACTCATTCAAGATCATAATGGCTCTTGTGACTCATATAGATTTGGTGCTACATCATATGGATATAAAGACTACGTTTCTCAATGAGGATCTAAACGAGAACGTATATATGTTAAAACTTAAAGGTTTTTTAGACGATAACTTAAAACATATGGTTTGTAAACTAAAGAAATCCATTTATGGGTTGAAACAGGCATCACGATAGTGACACTTGAAGTTTCATAAAGTGATTTCCTCATATGATTTTATAGAAAATATTGTATATGAATATATCTACATTAAAATCAGTGGGAGTAAGTTTGTCATATTAATTTTGTGTGTTGATGATATTTTATTAGGTAACAGTGACATTATGATGTTGAGCGATACTATAAAATTCTTATCTCAAAGGTTTGAGATAAATGACCTTGGTGATGCTTCTTATGTTATTAGCATTGAGATACACCGTGACAGATTACGTGGACTGCTTAGCCTGTCACATAGGGCATATATTAATAAGGTACTCGAAAGGTATGACATGCAAAACTATGCTTCTAAATAGTCGCCCATTGTAAAGGGTAATAAATTTGGTCAGTTCCACTGTCCTAAGAATGATTTGGAAAATAATAGAATGAAGGATTTTCCATACACGTCAGTAGTAGGGAGTATCATGTATGCTCAAGTCTACACACGACTGGATATTGCCTTTTTAGTTGGAATATTAGGCATATATCTATCTAATCCAGGAAGGCAGCATTAGATAGCTACAAAGAAGGTGATGCACAACCTATAAAGAACAAAGAACAAAGAACAAAGGACTTTAGACTCACATACAAAAGATCTTATCATTTAGAGTTGGTTGGACACTCATACGTAGATTATACTAGCTGCGTTGATACAAAGAAGTCCACCCCAGGTTACATCTTCATGATGGTTGGTGGGATTATCTTAGAAAAGCGTGAAACAGTCAATCACAGTCGCATCCATCATGAAAGCTGAGTTCATTTCTTGACATGAGGCATCTAATCAGGCATTGTGGTTATAACGTTTCTTCTCAGGTTTATTGGTAGTAGATCATATCCTGAAACCATTGAGAATCTTTTACAATAATTTAGCTATGATTTTCTTCTCTAATAACAGAAGTATTCATCAAGGTTGAGGCATATCGACATCAAGTATCTTGTTGTGAAGGAAAGACTTAAGAATCATTTAGTGTCTGTGGAGTTCATCAGCACTGAGTAGATGATTATGAATTCACTTACTAAAAGGGCTCTTTATCACCACATTTCAGGAGCATGTAACATCCATGGGAATCATTGATCTCATAGATGTATTCAGATAGTGGGAGTTGAGCGTGTTTTATTTTCATAGACATTGAAGAGATCTTATTTGATAAAGTTTTGATGATTATGATATAAAGTTATTTTTTTTTGTTTATCTAAATATGCACAATTTTTTCTAAGTAAGAAGAATTAAAGACGTGTCTCATTTGAGACATTTGAAAGCTACACGACCTCTTAAGGATAGCACGTATCATTGCACTATATATGTAATCCTTGTACCACACTAACTAACTTTTTATCTATGTCATTAAGGGGTCGTTTAGCAGCATGAATTTCAGTGGATTCCAAATCCCCTGAGTTGTTTGGCAACATAAAGTAACAGGGGGTTTCAAATCCCCTCAATCAGAGAGTTTGAAATCCAAGGTGAGACCTTGGATTACATTTAAAATCATTCCCATAGTTGCATGTGTAATATGTGCATCACTAGACTATTAATCTATTGGACACATGGCCCACTAATGATATCTTAAAATAATTAGATTATCAATAACATCACTGTAATTACTTTAATACGATGATCAACACCGTCCCAACATTGTCCATGTAAATCAACGGTTAAAAATCGTTGGTTAGTCACTCAGATGTGATCATGTGCTTGTGGTCCATCTGAGACTTGGAATTTTCATCATTTTTTGGCAAAGTATATATTTCGGCGGGCTTATTACAACCATTGTGTCAAAAATTACATAATTTCACTAATTAGAAATAGTAAAGTTGATTTAGTAATTAAATTCGAACCCTTGTAAATACATATACTATAAATAACTACTTTCGGATTAAAGTTGATTCTTAATCTATGGTGCCAAACAACAAGAGGATTTCAAATCCATGCTCCCAAATAGGCCCTAATATTGATAGTATTTGTTATCGCGCTTAGTCTTACTTCGCTTAGATTAAATGTTGTGGTGGCTACCGCGATCCTATACTTGTAATCTTGATGGACCAGATTGTAATATCATTGTCCGTATTATCCAACAATTACATTGGTTAGAAATTTGGATGTTTCTTCAAATTAAAACATGTTTTCAAAGATTAATCATTGACATTGATCAATGTAGCCCAAGTGAGAGAATATAAGAATTCAATAAGGTAGGCTTTATTGATCAACGGTCTGGATTGTCCTAAGGGTTGGATAATGTAATCAGGAATACCATTGGACCCCACTCAGTTGTGATGCATCTAAAGTCATGTAAGGGGTGGTGCACTACAACTATGTCATACACACTGTGTTGTAGTTGAACTGGGATTGCCAAATTCATGTGAAGCCTCAGGGAAAGGAGTTTCGATGGGTTCTAAACTCCCTAACCCTCTAAACTATATAAACCGAGTTGAATCCCCAAGGCTACATATAACAGAAACTTCAGTTTCCATATGAGTGGGCCTGTTTGATTTTCCATGATATAGGTAAATCCTAATAAAATAAGTAATTATTATATTTTCACGTTGTTTGAAAATGTTAGAGTAATTTTACCTCGAAAATCGATGCAAAAGTGTTGACTTCAATCTGTGGACCCCATCGTAATGTATATCATATATCCGCACCATCCAACTATTTTATTAAAACATTTTGGGGCATGAGTTAAAAAATATGGCAGATCCAACACTCAAATGGTCCATACAAAAGGAAACAGTGGCCTTAATTCGTCCACTGTTAAAAGTTATTTCCTTCATTGGGCCCACGTTGAGATTTTTTCATCATCTAACCCATTCATAGGGTCACACAGACATGGATAAGGGGAAAACACAAATATTAGCTTGATTCTAAACTTTTAACAGCCCCAAGAAGTTTTTAATAATCAGCGTCTGATTCCTGTTGTTTCTTGTGGTGTGGTCCACTTAAACTTTGATCTACCTTATTTTTGTGGTCATGCTCTAATTTAAGTTGGCATAACAAATGAGCGGTGTGGATAAGTCATATACATCACAATGCGCTCCACGTTGATTTTGTAAATTTCTTAATTTAAGTGTTAAAATAGTAAGTTTCACATCTACATTGAGAAAAATGTGGTAATTATCTAGGTAAATAATTATTATCCCTTTACATGGTAATTACATTTAGCCCAAAAATCAAATAGGCCCTAAGAGTATAAGGTGGGGAAGACTTTAACATTAAGATCACGGAAATGGCGTTTCAATTATATACACAATGTATTCTGATCATTTGATCTCCATACTTATCCAATAGAATTGCCCAAACACCCCTTACATTGTCTTCTGTGTTATTTGTGCGCACTGGGGCATGAATGAGATAGATCGCAACCGTTCATCACCTACATCGGGTACGGAAAGAGCTATTATAAAAAATTATTATTATTTTGATGATCTTAGCCCTTCAAACAATGTTACACGTGTGGACAAGAGAGAACAGGTGCTTCATCAGGTAGGACCCACAGTGTGTGTGCCAAATTGGGCCATACTAGCATCTTAAAAATGGATGGTTGTGAGAGTAGGGGAGATGGAAAGCCGGAGCCCAGTTGGCACGGTAGGCATTTAGGCGTCTGGAACTTCCATACAGTGGAGACTTGTCTGATTGTTAGATGTAGTCACATGTAGAGGAGGAACGGTATTGATATATCACGTTCCACGCGTGTATTGATAGCATGGACACGATATAAGGGCATTTTTGTAAAGTTGGTGCAGCTGTTGAAATTAAATGCAGGCCTAGAGGTCAGGCACGTGTCTTGAGTAAAGAGAGTGAATGGAGATTGCTCGCAGGCTAGGTCACCGGGTTGGGGATTAGGTACTACCCCGGCATGTTCTGAGCTCGTGACAGGCGGAGGCCCCACGGGCCACCGTGATGTATGACTTTTGTTGGTGTTGTTTTTTGAAGAGGGATTGCTTTACCCGCTCAGCCCGTCCTTTGCCTGCACAATGTCAAACACAAAGAGGACCCTGGCTTGAACAGGGGAATCTCCGATGCTTAAGTCAGTCTTCTGATCAATGGCGAAGGGTTTTTTAAGGTTTTGTATTGCATACCTTCTTCTGTAAAGGACCTGGATATTTATAGATCTTAAGAATTCTTATCATACGAGGATTCTTCTCCTGATTATCCGGATATTTGATCCTTTCAACTGATTTCGCCCGATCCCGAGGATCTCGGGATTGGACACCTGTATTTTCAGATTTTTGGGGCGGCATTTATATTCACACCGCTTTTTTCTGTCTCGGCTCGACCGTTACCGACTCTGAAAGAGTTTCGGTTGGCTTAAGCGAATAAGTTTTCTGCCTCCTCACAGATGGAATAGTCTCGATGTTTACCTGTTATCTTTCCTTATTCCGTGGCCGATGGAACCAACTTACTGTATTGATTTGTTCTCTCAGTCGGATGACTTTTAACTTACTCAGCCTTCTGTAGGCTTACGCAGAAGCAGTTATCTCTTCGATCAAGTAACTTAAGTCGTCTCATGCTTATGCCTCTTGGCCTTATCCATCACTCCCTCGGCTCCGACCATTGTCTCGGCCTCTTCGGGCAGTGTCAGTAGAACCGACATACCTCATATCCGAGCCTCCGGACTTGACGTATTTTTCCCCAACAGTGAGCCCCCTTTACTCCTTGTGTCATTCTCGACACCAAGGAGTAACGAGTTTTTAGGTCGGTTCGTATCAGAGTCTGAGGTTATGATGGGACATTTAATGTCGTTTGTGTCATCCCTAACGTATGACGGTGCATCTCCCGAGGTCGCACGTGCGACTAGCCGTCAGGTTGTTTCGTCCGCTTATGGGAGTTGGACGCGTGGCGAAGGCGTTACTACTATCAGTCGGCGTTCGCCACATGTCGAGTGGGGGAGTCGAAGCGAGCGTCGTTTTCCTTTTTTATTAAATGTCTCTGCTACGTGGTACTGCTATAAAATGACCAGGTGGGAGGAACGTGTGAATTTTATTTTCATCTCCCTTGCTCCCGCTCTTGTATCCTCTTTCGACTCTTCCTACTTCTTCTTCTTCCTTTCCTCCGCTATCGATTCTTCCTCCATCAACTTCTTTTGCATCAGCCGCTGTCTTTTCTAGTGAGTCCTTTTCCTCCATTTTCATAGACGTTAATGGCTACGCGTGACTCCCAGAGCTCTCGGGAGGGAACTTCTAGAGATGAGGTTGTGTCCCAACATTTTTTGAATGTTGTGGAACCACCTTCCCTATTGACAGAAATCACCGTTGATGCGAATGCTGCCTTCCGCCATGAAAGGGTGGCCGCTGAAATAACGGCCGAGCGTCCCGCTCCAGCAGGCCATTCTCATGATGGGTCTTCTTTAATAATCCGTCTAAGGAGATCCAATCTAGCGGTGGATTTGCTAGAAGAAGAAGGAGAAGAGGATGTGATCATTGCTGGGGAGACCACTATCCCAGATTCTGTAAACCAGCCTGTAGAGGCTTTTGAATCCTCTTCCAGGGGAGAAGGAGGCGAAGACGATCCGAGCGGTCTTGTTGCCTCGATTTTAATTGATTCCGACCTAAACCGAATCTGAGCTGGGTTCCATATCTCAGACTCAGTCGTACTTCATCTTCCTCGTCTAGATGATTTGCCCGACCATCCCCCTGCGGGGATGATCGCGATTTTTCAAGTCACGATGCAATGTGGCTTGCGCTTACCACTCCAGCCTATTGCTCGAGATTTCTTGTCCCGCGTTAAACTTGCCCCCGATCAGATTGTTCCAAATGGGTGGAAGAATTTATTTGGGTGCGCTGTGCTATGGGCCGAGCTAGAGCAGCCCCCACTAACGGTCGAGGAATTCCTCTACCTGTATCAAGTAAGACTAAACCCAAATTTTTTCGGCCTATACTTCCTGAGTGCATAAAGAGGCAAAGGTGGGTCCCTTATAACTGACCCGCACACTTCTAACAAACACTGGAAGGAGAGGTGGTTTTGGGCGTGCGGACGATGGGAGTCAGCCGATCCGTGACCTTATGAATCTCGAGTCTCTCGCTCATTTTGGAAAGCAGGTGACTCGGTGTGACTCGGCTTGCTATCCTTTGTTCCTCTTCATTGCCTCGCATTGATCCTGACCTCTTGATGCTTTGCAGATATCTTGAAAGAGGGGGAAACTCGGATTAGATGTTCTAGCTCGGATCAAAGAGCTGAAGAAACTGAGTGCGGAAGATCGATCTTGGAAGTTACTCTTGCAGCCTGAGCATCTGCATCTAGCGGGCTTAGACTCATTTGTATCGGGTAATTCATCCCGCACTATTTCATTCTCTCGATTTCCTGCCTAACCCACCTTCATTTTTCTTTTCAGATCTTCCCGAGGCTCGGCCATATCTTAGGTTGGCTTCTGATAGCATGGCCGAGTCTTGTCCGTCCCTAAAGCCAATCTCTAAGGTAAAAGCTCCTTCGAGGTCGGCCCTCTTTTCAGAGTCTCAGCCTTCGCAGCAAAAGAAGACCGCTACGACGACAAAGGAGCTGGTCTCCCCATCTGCTCCTGTCCCTGCCGCCCCACAGGCAGTTGTTCTTTCTGACACCGATAAGAGGGCGAAAGAAGCGGTGGCGAGTCTTCCTGTGTCTCAATCGGCTCATGAGCCAGGACCTGTTGCAGAGGAGGTCCCGAGACAGAGAGGGACTGAGTGGAGAAAGAGGGGAGATGACTCAGAAGGAGTTGTCACCCTTTCACAAGGTCATCTTGGGGATGATCCCATGGGCCATCGCTCACGGGAGCAAGAAGGATTTTGCCAGCTTCTACAATGCCCCGACTCTGCAGACTCTCGGGCATACGGTGAGGCTACTTTTCGAGGTAAAATCCTTTATTTTTACTTCTCTGTTGCTTCCGACTAAGTCCTTGGTTGTAACTTACTATCTTCTGTTCGCAGTTGGCCCCCTGCATTGTTAAGGCTTGCTCGGAGCTGTCCGCTGCTCAAAAACTTCCAGCCGAGACAAAGATAGCGAAGAGGGTTGCGACCGAGGTAGAGGGTCGCCGAGAGATCACCGAGGGTCGCATCGGCATTATGACTGGCGATTTGTCTATCGCCAGGAAGGCGGCCGAGAATGCCAAGAAAGCGGCCGAGGATGTAAGGATGGTTCTTAAAGGAGCCAAAGCTGACAATGCCCATTTGACCTCGCTTCTAAAGGAGGCTGAGGAAAGGCATCAGCATCTTCTTTAAGTTCATAGTGCTTGCGAGAGCACTCTCGCTAGGGCTAAGGCCGACGCAGCGGCTCTCATCCAGGAAGCACAAGAGGAGACCCGCAAAGCCAAAGAGGTACAAGACCGAGCCGTAGATGCCTTCCTTGAGTCCTCGGAGTTTGAAGAAGAAAGGGACCGCCTTTACCAAGGTGGTTACAGAGTCTGCATTTTGGAGATGATGGCTGCCTTCCCTGACCTCGACCTCTCCGCTTTTGAAGCCGATAGTCCTGAGGCTGAGGCTACTGGTGTTGATGCCGCAGACGGAGAAGCTCCTACTGCGGACGCTGCTGCTGATGAGGTTGGTCCCTCTGGGACCGTTTAGGGAATTGTCCCCGACCAAGAGGGATCATTTACTCTGTTGGAAGTAGTTTTTTATTTCACTGTATAGCTTTAATTGCATCTATTGTGATCTGATACAAAGTACTTAGGAAAAATTGGAACTCTTTAGTTTTATTGAATAGACTTTGTTTACATTTCTTTCTCATTCTCATTTCGTATCTTCAATTCTGCCTTAAAGGTATTAAATCTTGAGATGCTCGGCATTCCAAGGATGAGGCAACAATTGCCCATTTAGGTCTTCCAGCCGATATGTTCCAGAGCGAATGGTGCTCGAGACGACATAGGGTCCTTCCCAATTGGGTCCCAATGTGCCCACACCAACTTTCTTTGTATTTGAAAATATTTTTTGGAGGACCATATCCCTGGCGCGGAATCGTCTGACTTTGACTCGGTTGTTATAAAACCGAGACACTTATCGAGCCATTGTTCGTAGCCGAGCTTTTTCTCTTTTCTCTTCCAGCAGATCGAGCCCGAGCGACAGGAGTTCCTCATTCTCCTGTTCGCTGAATGTATTGACTCAGGTTAAACTTATGCCGATCTCCACCGGGGCGACTGCTTTCGAGCCGTAACAAAGGGAGAAGGGAGTTTCTCTCATGGCAGTCCGAGCTGTAGTTCGATAGGCCCATAAAATATTTAGAAGTTCCTCAGCCCACGCTCCTTTTGCTTCATTGAGCTTCGTTCGGAGGTGCTTCTTTATAATCTTGTTAATGGCCTCGACTTATCCATTCGACTGAGGATGATGAGGTGAAGCATACACGTTTCGGATCCCGAGATTGCTGCACATCTCATGGAACTGTTTGTTATCGAACTGCCTTCCATTATCGGTGATAATAGTTCGAGGTATCCCGAATCGACAGATGATATTTTTTCAAACAAAGGCTGTGATCTTCTGCTTGGTGATCTTTGCTAATGACTCGGTTTCAGCCCATTTCGTGAAATAATCTACTGCAACCACGATAAACTTAGTCTGGCCCTTACCCAGAGGAAAGGGTCCAATGATATCGATCCCCCACTGCGCAAAGGGCCATGGTCTAGACATCGGGGTCAACTCCTCGGGAGGCTGCCTCGGGATAGCTGCAAATCGCTGACACTTGTCGCACCTTTGGACGAATTTCTTAGCATCATGTTGTATGGTCGACCAATAGTATCCCTGGCACAATACTTTTTCACGAGCAAATGCCCTCCTGAGTGGTTCCCACATATTCCTTCGTGTATCTCTCTAAGACATAATCGGCTTCATGAGAATCCACACATCTTAGTAAGGGAGCGTAGAAACCTTTCTTGTACAGTACCCCATTCAAAACGGTGTAACACGACGCTCGAACCTTTAGCCGCTGAGCCTTGGTATGATCTTTCGGTAGTTTTCCATCGTTGAGATAACGGACGATAGGATCGAACTAAGTAGGTTTCGAGTCAATGGTATGTATAGCCGAATCTGTCGGCTCATTTATACTCGGTTTAGCTACGTATTCGATTGGGACCGACCGACGTATATCATCTTCTTCGGTTGAGGCTAGCTTCACTAATAAGTCAGCTTTGGCATTCTCGGCCCTTGGTATCCGAATCACCTCGTATTTCTGGAATCCGCTAATTAACTCTTCGGCCTTCTCCATATATGCCTTCAGTTGTTCTTTCCATGTCTGATAAATGCCAGTAACGTGGTTGACAACGAGCTGCGAGTCACTGAAGACATTGAGATGAGTTACACCTAAACTTTCGGTGAGTCGAAGGCCGAGTAATAAGGCCTCGTATTCTGCTGTATTGTTCGATGCTTGAAATCCAAGTCGTAAGACATATTGCATATAGGTTTGATCGGAAGTTTTTAATACTACTCTAGCCCCGCTTGCCTTAGAGTTGGATGAGCCGTCGATGAATAATTGCCATGTTGCCGGGTCGGGTGACGGTGTGCCGATAATCCCGTCAGAGTCCGAGGAAGTTACTTCAACAAGAAAGTCGGTTATATCTTGTCCCTTTATTGCTGTTCTCGGCCTGTACTGTATGTCGAACTCGCTCAACTCGATAGCCCACTTTGTAAGTCGGCCGGAAGCTTCTGGTTTTTAGAGGATTTGTCGCAAAGGTAAGTCGGTCATAACAATGATGATGTGAGCTTGAAAGTATGGCTGGAGTCTTCGCGAGGATACTACCAGGATTAAGGCTACCTTCTCAAGCGGAGGATACCTCGTCTCTGCCGGTAGTAAGGCTTTACTGACATAGTACACTGGCAATTGTCTCCCTTCGCTCTCTTGTATGAAGGCCGAGCTGACTGCTGCGTCAGATACAACCAGATATAGCAACAAAACTTCTCCTGGCTCGGGTTTAGACAACAGTGGTGGAGATACGAGATAGGACTTCAGTTCCTGAAATACTTTTTCACACTCTTCCGTCCATTCCATTGACTACCGCCCCTTCAATTGCTTAAAGAACGGGAGACATTTATCGGTGGCGCGGGACAGGAAGCGGTTGAGCGAGGTTACTCTTCCTGTCAGCCTTTGAATGTCTTTAATTGTTCTTGGAGACTCCATGTCGAGCAAAGCTTTGATTTTCTCGGGATTCGCTTCGATTCCTCGCTGACTAACGAGAAAACCGAAGAATTTTCCCAAGCTTACACCTAAAGCACACTTGTTAGGATTCAACTTCATTTTGTACTTGCGCAAGGTCAGGAACATTTCTTTTAGGTCTGCCACATGGTTGGCTGCATGTACGCTTTTGACGAGCATATCATCTATGTACACTTCCATAGTTCGACCGATCTGCCGAGCAAATATTTTGTTCACTAACCTTTGATACGTCGCTCTGGCATTATTTAAACCAAATGACATCACTTGGTAACAATAAAGGCCTTTGTCGGTGACAAAGGTGGTTTTTGATTTATCAATTTCATGCATTACAATATGATTGTAGCCTGAATAGGCATCCATAAAACTAAGCAATTCATGTCCTGCAGTACTATCCACCAATTGATCAACGCGGGGAAGAGGGAAGCTGTCCTTGGGGCAGGCTTTATTTAAGTCTGTATAATCAATACAGAGACGCCACTTTCCATTGGCCTTTCTCACGAGCACGACATTAGTTATCCACTCTGGGTAGTATATTTCTTCAATAAATTTGGCCTTAAGGAGCTTTTCGACTTCCTCTTTAATAATAGCGTACCCTTCTGGGCCGAGAGGACGTCTCTTCTGTCGGATTGGCCTGTACGTCGGGTCGATATTAAGTCGGTGTGTTATGACCGAGGGATCGATCCCGAGCATATCTTCGTGGCTCCATGCGAACACATCAGCATATCGTCGAAGCAAGGCGATCAAATTTTCCTTAAGAGGTGATGTCAGAGTGAGCCGATTTGCACTACTTTCGACTCGTCTGTCTCGGTTAAGGGTTTCGAGATAAGTTCTTCCATTGGTTGCGCTCGTTCATGAGATCCGACCCGAGGATCCAATGACTCGATCATCAAAATTTTCTTCGGTGCTTTGACTGTTGTCGCATAGCATCGCAGAGCATCTTGTTGATCTCATTTCACAATTTCTATTCCCGACTCGGTCGAAAATTTCATGAATAAGTGGTACGTAAATACCACAGCTTGAAGGAGGCTTAGGGATGGTCGACCGAGTATAGCATTGTAAACTGAAGGTTGTTCAACGATCAAGAAGTCAACCATTGTAGTTGTCTTGTGAGGTGGACTACCGGTAGTAAGTGGTAATGAAGCAATTCCCTCAGGAAGTACTTGTCCACCCGAGAATTCTATGAGCGGGGTTTGGACCGGACGTAAAGCAGACCGTTCATTTCTCATTTTATCGAACGCTTGGGTGAACAACACGTCCGTTGACGACCCAGTGTCCACCACTATTTCGGAACACTTTCCTGTTGACGATGGTGAGAGCAACGATAAGTGCATCATCATGAGGATGATGGATGCCTCGGGCGTCATCCTCAGTGAATGAGATGCAATATCTTTCTCTCTTCTTCTCCTTGGAAGGTCGGGACAGCAGAAGAATCTCGAATTCCGGACGATCGATGCTTCTAGCGTGATTTTTTCGAGCATTATTGGAATCTCCGCCACCCTGATGCCCTCCAATAATCATCTGAATTTTTTTCGTGGGCCGATCTTTGCTCGGTCCTGCTGCGGTGCCAGATCCTTCCATATGTTCTCTGAGTCGGCCCTCTTTAATGAGCCGCTCGATTTCGTCTTTCAAGTGATAACAATCACTTATATTGTGACCGTGGTCACGATGATAGTGACAGTACTTGTTCTTGTTCTGTCGATTCGGGTTCCCTCGAAGTTTTTCGAGCAACTTGACGAAGCCTTCATTCTTGATTTCCATCAACACATGTTCCTGAGACTTATTCAGAGGGGTGTATGTAGAAAACCTTTTGTCGGGTCATTTTCCCGACCTACCATCGTCTCGCGCCCAATCCTCTTTTCGCTTCTTTCCTCTGGCTGAGTCGGCTTCTTTCTTGGCCGACTCTTTAGCTGAGGGTTTTGCGTTCTGGACCTTTTCGCACAGGAGTCGCGTTTCTTCAGCGTCAGCATATTTGTCTGATCGAGCCATAAATTCGCCCAGAGTCTCGGGCGAATTTTTGTTCAGGGATGCCAAAAAAGGTCTATCTCTCACCTCTTGCATAAGTGCGTTCAGTGCTGTCTCCTCCGAGTGTCTCTGAACCTTCAGAGATTCGAAGTTGAAACGCTTGATATAATCTTTCAACAGTTCTCCTTCCTTCTGAACTATGTCGTTTAGGTGTGCGGGCTGTTTTAGCTTTTTCTTTCCGTCGATGAAGTTGTTGAGGAAGACGTCACTGAGTTCAGCAAATGACTTGATTGACTTTAGTTTTAATTGTTTGAACCAAAACCGAGCTACGTCAATTAGCGTGAGAGAGAAGGCTCGACATATAACAGCATCCGAGGCATCATGTAACTCCATATAGGTTCTGAAGCATTCAATATGCTCTGTCGGATCAGTTTTTTGAAAAAAGAGGTTATCTGAGGTAAACAAAACCTTTTCGGTAACCGTACCTGCATTACTTCGTCCACAAATGGAGAAACTTTTACCTCGAATTTGGTCGGGTATGAGTTTCGACCGTGTTTCATGTCTGTCATCTCTCTCGCCATCTCTACCCGAACTTCATTTTTGAAGTCTTGGATATCGACTTTCCATGGTTTCTCACTCTCTGTTGTTTCTTCTACAGGAAGCCGACTTCGCCTCCTCTGATCTATTTTATGCCGCAAATCAGAGGGGGGGAAAACGGTGGTTGCCGAATGAGCCGGTGCTGGTTGACTCAGACCCTGGTGCTGACTCTGCTCCCGTGGCGACTGCGGAGCAGCGGGCTGTGCTACAGATGCTGGTGGGAGAACTTGCGCCGGCTCGTGACGCTGCCACATCTGCTGGCTACACAGATGCTCCAACATGTGTTTCATAACAGCCATCTCGAAATGCATCTCTTGGACTTCTCGATCCAATTGTGCATTCCCTCGGTTCTTGTGGCTGGTAGTCGCAGCAAACGCCGTAGGCGGTGCTGCCGGTGGGACCGTTGGGGTAGCTCCTTGAGCAGTGCTAGCAGTGGCTTCCCTCGCTTTATGTTGATCCCCTCTTCTAGTTCTTGCCATTCAATAGAGTGTAAGAAACGGCTTTTTATCCGTTTTCCACAGATGACGTCAAACTGTTGATGTTGTTTTTTGAAGAGGGATCGCTTTACCCACTCAGCCCGTCCTTTGCCTGCACAATGTCAAACACAAAGAGGACCCTGGCTTGAACCGGAGAATCTCCGATGCTTAAGTCAGTCTTCTGATCAATGGCAAAGGGTTTTTTAAGGTTTTGTATTGCGTACCTTTTTCTGTAAAGGACCTGGATATTTATAGATCTTAAGAATTTTTATCCTATAAGGATTCTTCTCCTGATTATCCGGAGATTTGATCCTTTCAACTGATTTCGCCCGATCCTGAGGATCTCGGGATCGGACACCTGTATTTCCAGATTTTCGGGGCGGCATTTATATTCACATCGCTTTTTCCTGTCTCGGCTCGACCGTTACCGACTCTGAAAGATTCTCGGTCGGCTTAAGCGAATAAGTTTTCTGTCTCCTTACGAATGGAATAGTCTCGATGTTTACCGGTCATCTTTCCTTATTCCGTGGCCGATGGAGCCAACTTACTATATCGGTTTTGTTCTCTCGGTCGGATGGCTTTTAACTTACTCGGCCTTTTGTAGGCTTATGTAGACGCAGTTATCTCTTCGACCGAGTAACTTAAGTCATCCCATGCTTATGCCTCTTGGCCTTATCCATCACTCCCTCGGCTCCGACCATTGTCTCGGCTTCTTCGGGCAGTGTCAGCAGAATCGACATACCTCATATCCGAGCCTCCGGACTTGACATATTTTTTCCCAACAACTTCTATTCAAACTGTTCATCCATTTTTTTTCATATCATTTGAGAATATTCGACAAAAAATAAGACAGATTCAAGTCTTAAATGGACCAAACATTATTGGGGATTAAAACCCTACCAGTCGAAAAATTCTCAAGGGCCACAGAAGTTAAACACTAAGATGATATTTATTTTTTCACTTCATCAAGTATATATGACCATATCAATAGGTTGGATGGAAAATAAATGACACGGAAGACCATATGAAGGTTTCAATGGTGGGTGTCCTTAGCACTGCTACTTCTTGTGGCGTGGCTGACTTGAGCCTTTTATCTACCTTATTTCTTATAAGTATTTTAAAATGATATTAAAAAAAAAATAGATGGACGATGTGAATAAAAGTAATACTTCACGGTGGCCCCTCATTGGCCTATAAGGCCTCCGGTAGTACCTAATTCGCGCCTCGGATTGCATCGGACCCTGCCTGGACCGTAATACGTCTGGTAGGGCTCTGTGGGGTCCACTATGATGTAACTATTTTATCCACGTCGTTCATCACTTTTGTCATATCATTTTAAGGTATATATGTAAAATTGAACCACGTCCACATCTCCTATGGACCACACTGGAGGAAGCTGCAGTGATAATGACACCCACCGTTAAAACCTTTCTAAGGGCCACTGTGATGTTTTTTTAATCATCCAACCTATTAATAAGGCCATGTAGAATGAAGTGAAAAAGTACATATTAGCTTGGTCCGAAACTTCTCTAGCTCCCAAGAAGTTTTTAACGGTGGACATTAAATCTCCACTTTGTGATCCACTTAAGCACCTTAACTTGCTTAGTGTTTGGCTAATACCTTAAAATGATCTAATAAAAGTGATTAACGGCTTGGATAAAACACTTATATCACAATGAGCCCCACAAAACTCTACCTGAATGGATTATTGGACAGATTACCGCCTGGGTGGGAGTAGGACGCAATCCATGTCCCAGTTAACAATACATGGATTTCCTGTAAAATGCTTTGCAGGAACTTCCTGCGACCATGTTCATCCTCTTTTGGAGCTCATTTTAGGACATAAGACAAAAAACGTAGATTTCCTGTAAAATGCTTTGTAGGAACTTCCTGCGACCACGTTCACCCTCTTTTGGAGCTCATTTTAGGACATGAGACTAAAAACGATGTCCATCCAAAACTTAAGTCGGTCACACAGGAGGAAACATTATTATGGCCATAAAATTTTTGTGTCAGACAATTTTTTTAATATTTTCACTTCATCCCGGTGTTAATGATCTTATAAACGGTTTGGATGTCATATAAGCATCAAGGTGGAGTCTAGGAAAGTTTCAACGGTGGAGTTTTCTTTTCCTAATTTTTCCTCTTGAGTTTTAGATATACTTAGTTTTTGGTTGCATGTCCTAAAATGAGCTCTCAAAGCAGATGGACGGAGTAGATTTCTCACTAACATCTCCAGGGGCCCCACCCAGCGTACTTGCACAGGAAATTCGCGCTAAAGGCTTTCACAGAAAATCCTCGTCCGAGATAACCGTTGAACCGACCGTGGAGCCCACCATGATGTATGTATTTTTTTCCACTCTGGCCGTCTGTTTTAACTGTTCATTTTAGGTCATGAGCCATTACTTGGGCGGATTTAAACCTCTAAGTGGACCACACCATAGGAAACAGTGGGAATAAATGACTGCCGCCGTTAATACAGTCCCAGGCCCACCATGATCTTTATTTGACATCAAACGTGTCGATAAGGTAATACAGATTTGGACGGAAGGGGAAACAAAAAAAAGTTTTTTGATGCCATACGCCAACATGAACGGTTCAAACGAATGAACTGGGTGGATGAAACACATAACACATACATCACGGTGGGCCCCACAGTCTCCAGGCAATCCGCGTCCGACGCTGGTGGCATTACTCTGGCTGTGATTGATTTGTGAAGCATGTTTTGTATCGTCAATGGGTCCATCAAAGAAACGTACGGCTCAAACATCGTGGCCCAGTTCATTAGATGAGTGTAATACGGAGCATCGGAGGCTTCTTATTTCAACCCCGGCAAACATCACGTGCGCATGCATGCCTGCCGAACGTGACTTTTATGTGACCTGGGACTACAGGAATCTTCTGTGGGGGCCCACCCTGATGTCTATGTTATATCTACTCCTCGCCCATTGGTTGACTCAGGACGACGCGCGAAAATCAGGCAGATTAAGAAATCAAGTGGCCACACCACCGTTGAAAAAAATCTTTGGCAACACAAGTTTCAGCTTCATCTCTGTTTTCCCTTCATCCCGGGTGGGAATCATCTTATGAACGGTTGGGATGACATATAAACATCACGGTGGGTTTCAAGAAGGTTTCAATTTTGGGTGTTTTCCATCCCAATTGTTCCTGTGGTATGGCCCACTTTGAGTTCCAAATCTATCTCACGTTTGGGGACGTGGATTGCCTGCAACACCCCGTCCTAAAAGTTCTTGCAATCAATAGGTGGGGCCCACCCTAATGTTTGTGAGAAATTAATCCCGTCCATCCGTTTTGTCAAACATGTCAGAGGTACGAACTCAATAATTAGGCAGATGCTGAGGCAAAAAAGTTGAGAGGAAGAGTGATTTTTGTAAGCCATCCAATCCAAACCGCCCATATGGTCATTCTTCTCGGGATGAGCTGAAAGCACAAAATATTAAATATTAGTATGATTCACAACCTCCGTTCCATTGGAACGCTCCCACTAGGGCTGTCAACAGGCCGGACTGGGGTCTGGGGTTGGTCCTGACCTGGATTTTGAAATGTTTCAGGCTGAGCCTATTCAAAATTAAATTTATGTAAGCCCGAGCCGAGCCCATTGACAGCCCTAGCTCTCACCATGTTAGGCAAATATCACTACTCGGTCTGGAGCTTTACATATGTCAAACTGAGTCAAGCTTGGCACAACCTGACTTGGCTTGGTTAGTAGCTGTCCTTAGCTTGAACTCAGCTGGGCTTGGTCCTTAAGCTTGATTAGCCAGCTTGAGTCAATTTGGTCAATTGTTCGGGCTAGTTTGAGTTAAGTTTGAACTTATATGACATTTTCTCAAACACATGAAGTGCACCTTCAGTTTTTCATCGTTTGCAAAACAACAACAACAACAATTTACATGCATTTCATCAAACACCCGATAAGAAGTTTCAAAATCAAAATACTAGTGTAGTTTTATCATGTAAAGTTTTTTATTGTTATCTTTCTCAGTGCCAAACGATCCCACAGATTATGTATACGCCTGAAACAACACTTCATTGAGTAATTTCATCAAACACTTGGTGAACAGTATCAATATCAAAGTAATTGAGTCATCGAACTAATTCATTCTAAGTTTTATTCGAGTTGAGGTTCGATCCGAATAGATTTGAGCTCGGACAAACTCGAGCTCAGCTCAAAATTTTTTCGAGCTCCAAAAATTAGCTCGATTCAGCTCGAATTCAATTTCAAACCGAGTTGAATTGAGCTTTTTGGAGTCGAGTCAAGTGAGTGTACTGAGCTAACTCGGTCAAACAAGTGAGTACCCTTATTAAGACAGTATATACAAAATACCAGTATGACAGGAAGCAGATTGCGTACTGAGTAACTCAGTACCCTAAGCATACTGAGTAAATTCTGCGGGGTCTACCGTGATTTATATATTTTATCCACTCCATCCATCGATTTTAAAAGATAATTCTAGTACTTTAACATAAAAAAGAATTATATAGAAACCTCAAGTAGACCACACCATTGGAAACCGTGTGAATTGAACATTTACCTTTGAAAATTTCTCGGGGGCTACGGAAGTGTTGGATCAAGCTTATATTTATTTTTTACCCTTCATCCATGTCCTTGTGATCATATTAACAGGATTGATGAGAAATAAACATCACTTTTGCCCTAAAAATGTTTCAACGGTGGAAATCATTATTCCAACTGTTTCTTAAGTTATGGTCCACTTGACCTTTGGGTATGATTAAATTTTGAGCTCAACCGATAAAATGAGATGGAAAAAGGATGGACAGCGTGGATAGACCACATACATCGATGGTGGGCCTAACAGAGTTTACTCAGTACAATAAGAGGGTACTGAGTAACTCAGTACGCAATCCGATTTCGTATGACAGAGGATTCCGGTAGACCATGTAAAAATTGCTCCTAAGGCATCTTTTTTTCAAGTTCACATGGTGGGACCTGCCGAGTTTTGAATGAGGCTGATTTTTATATCTTAACTTAATCCAAACAAGTTAGGCTTGATTAATTAAGGCCGGCGTTCCATACCCTCCCTGTGATGTGGACCACCTTGAATTATGGGATCTGTCTGATATTTTGTCCTGGTGATATGCTCAAGCAAATGCAAGAGTCTGCACCCACACAATGTGGGTGAACGGTGGATGTGAACATTGTTTGTATGTGTGATCACACGTTCTGATAAAAACTAACCCGAATTGGTGCACGTAGGGGTGTCAACGGGTCGGGCTTGGGCCTGACAAAATCATAATTTTGAATAGGGCTGGCCCCACGGCAGGCCCAATAGGGTTAAAAATCCAGGTCAAGACCTACCTAGGCCCGGCCCGTCGTGCACGTTTGGCACAGGTGCTGGTGGCTGAGTGAGGGATAACAGGAATCCATATAACCCTAAGCTCTGTGGGGCCATCATGCATATCCACTCCATCAATCGGCTTCTACCCCTCATTTTAAGACATGGTTCTAACCCGAGACAGCTCCAAAACTGGAGTAGGCCACACCACAATAGTGAAATTTTCTTGGGAGTACCATAGTGTTTATGTTCCATCCAACCTGTTCATGAGATCATTTCCACGGGGATAAAAGGGAAATCATAAATTTCACCTTGATCCAAAGCTTCAAGTAGAGATTTCAATGATAGGCATTCAATTCCCTTTTTTTTTTTTTTCCTTAATAGTGTGGTCTACTTCCTGTTTAAATTTGCTTTCCTTTTCAAAGGGTTCAGTAACAAAGTAGAGCTTTAATTGGATAACTAAGCAGTCTTAATATGCACCGAAAGAACAAGTTTGCTATAATACCTCCTAACATATCATTATAGCCATATATCCATACTATAATCAATGGATCTATGATCAATGTTTGGATGATCTAATCCATTGATATGAAGAGAAATGGAGTTGATGGCGGGTTGCCTGAAAATATTCAAAATCAGAAGAACCTTAGCTTTTAGTGCATGGCTCAGAAAAACAATGGCTAAGGAGTTAGACCATATCCGAAGGAAAAGGGTTAAAGGATCAAATGGTTGAAATATTTCAATTTGAGAATTAAACATTAATTGAAAATACAACCCTTAAATTGAGGCAGAGGATGGCTCTATCATGCAATATTGTGAATGGTGGGAGCTATCATTATGTTAGGATATGAGAATAGGTGATTGTGATTCCTAGAACTTGTAATTATACTTTTACTTGATCCCTTTATAAGTAAGAAATAAAAGGTGGTGGTTTCTTATTTTATCTAAGAAGCATTCAAATTTAAAATACAAGTGTGGCCCACTTCACTGATCTATTCCATCCACTACTTGGGCTTCCACCTTTGATCGACCATTCCTCTCAAAGTCACTTTGGTCAGATGATCCTAATTGTCCAATAAATGCTGTTTGAATCATTGATCTAGACCATCCATTGTATGGGTCCCACATTCCCATTCTTCTCAAACAATCACTTTGACTTAATGTTCTTAACAGTCCATCCAATGGCTAGAGATATGGAGAGTCCATGTTGATCATATTATAAATTAATGTTCTATCATTCCATCATGTCCCACCTTTAATTAGCCATTCCTCTTTTAAAAAATAATCACTTTAGTCTCTTCCCACTTTTCATTTTCCATTGCCATCCATTTGAAGAAATCACTTGTTTGATAGTGGGAAATTGGAATGAGTGAAAATTATAATCCAGATATTTCAATTATCAACCCAAAAGCAAATGTAAATGCACCAATCGCAGCGAGGACCACAGCATGTAAAGCTTTTCATTGACATGTGAGAATGTTATCTATTGATTTGGACCATTAATCCATTAATATAAATCAGGGCAAGCCATGTGCATAAATTAGCGCCAGCTGACCCTTAAATGGTGGACCATTTCGTTACATTTGTGTTATTCTACGAGCCATAGATCAGATGGTTAGCATCATTAAATCAAAGTGATTTTCCATAACCCTAATCAATCAATGCGGGGGCCTATTGAATAGAGGTTGAATACAATACAATGATGCGTTTTTATTCCCTACTTAATCTTGACCGTCTATTTTTTTATATTGTTGATTGGATGGTTAAGTTTGTCCGATCAACATGAATTTTTCACCATGGCTTGCCCCTAGGGGTATGAATGAATGGAAAGTGTGGATAGATGATTGACCATCTCACATATTAATTAAAAGCATTGGGGAAGCTGCTAAGTCCAAAATGGGGACCTTAGTATTCCCTAAGTATTAAAAGGGTAGAGTCAAAAATTGAAAAAAGATAAAATTAGTTCTATTCTTACAACTGCCTATATTATTATAATAAGAAGAGAAAAGGACATGCAATTGGATAAGTGACGCAGGGAAGGACGTGAGGTCAAGCACCGTCTTCCTCAAGATGATAAATATTCCGAATCCACAGAACTTCTCTGGACTCCTCACAGAGACTTCTCGAATCCACGAGGAAAGAAAGTAGAAAATAAGAATAATTTCTAATAAATTCGAAATTGATTAATGAATTCCTAAAATCGAGTTCACAATCCTTTAAATAAGGGAACCCAGCAATAAGAAAGAAATCAGACTCAAAGTACAACTAAAACTCCTAAAATTCGCAACTTACTATAAATAGTAAACTTACTATTTATAGACGGTCGGGATGTCTACTAGTGCGCAAGGTTTTCGGCCAAAAATAGTAAGTGTCATATTTGGCTTCACCAAACCGTTCTCCTAATTATCCTAAGCACTAGCCCAACGGATGAAAAGTTATACTCAAACTAAAACTTACTATTTATAGTAAAAATAAAATTAAAACGAGGAAACGACCGTTGATTAGGGGGTTTGTCGCAAATCCGGGCTGCGCGACCCGGCATAGCAGGGTTGGTTGGCTAAAGTAGCTCGTTCTACCCCAAATTCATATATTTTACGTCAGATAACTCATTCCGAATTGTGAGATACGCCCGATCTAAGGTCCGATGGTCCGGATCACTTCTGTTGCCGACCGTGCCTTTTCTGATCCATCCTAGCCATGAAATTGTCCGCGACCCACTCTACATCAATAAGTAGGAACTAAGTTCTTATCTAAAGAAAAGAGAAGAGATGTAAGAGAGAGAGAGAGGGAAGAGGGAGGGACCCTTTTTCCTAATATAGACAAATGGGAGTTTCTCACCACCCATTCGATCTTGACAAGCACATGAAGCCCACTTGATGAGTGGACCGCATGTTCCAGAAAATCCCTCCCATTGAATGGCACGTATCTCCTACAGATGTGCTCGTTGTAGGGATGTCATTGGGCTAAACGTGGGCTAAGTAAAATCAAATTTCTGCATAAGCATGGTCTGACTATTTCAAAATCCAAGCCAAAGGCAACCCAAGCTCTACAATGGTATTACAGTTGGGTAGATAAGTATTTGATAAATGCTTTTAAAAAAAATGCGAATCTTTGAGTCACCTCTACTTCATAAAAAAGTTGAAGTCCCTAACCACTAGCAAATTTCTTATAAATTCTTGAGCCATTTAGTAAATGCTTAAAAACGAGTTCATCTCATTTTAGTTAATTAGAGTTATATACTAGAGATCGTACTTCTATTTTATAACCATTAAAATAATCATGTTACCGACAGCGCCATCTCCAATATTAATTTATATAATAGAATATAACCTACTAACTTTTGAACATTTTTGCCACACAATTAGTTATAGATGTATTAAACTTTAACTTTTTGGCATGTAGTCTTTCAACTATCCTTATTGTGAAATTTTTGTCTTTTCAATATTTTCTCTGTATAACCGCCTCTCACTTCTTCTTATTGTGTGTAGCTTTTAAGGGGGCTTTTTATATATATTAAGAACCTCACACAATAAGGGATTCATGGCGCCCACCATGATGAATACGTGACATTCACTCCATACATTTACTCATCGGGCTCAAGAACACCAACCAAAAAACTAGGCAGGTAAACATAAGTGAGCTATTAAATCAGAAAAAGTGAGCTTGGGGTTGAAACCTTTCTAAGCACACATACCTCTCTCTCTCAATCTCTATCTATCTATGTATCTATCCACATGTGTCGCATGTGCAATATCCCTAATTATCAATCTAAAATGAAATGACCTCATTTTTAGGTGTCAGCCTTTGGGTTGAAACTTTAAAATGAGTTTGATCTTATTATAGTTAACATTACTATGGCCATGGCATTTGTGTTGCACGTGAAGAGAGGAAGGAAGAGAGACAAGGAGGGAGAGTAAGTAGTTATATAGAACCGTGAAGAGAGAAAATAGAGACCATACGCCATTTTGAAATGACAAAAATAACAATACCGTCAGTTAATGACTTACATTTTTGATGACCCAAATACCCTATCTAAATATTAAAAATATCTCATGTGTTATTTCAAATCTTAAAGTTAAAGACTCTCTTAAAAACTAATTATGGAGTCGAATTCGTGGTAGAGATCTTAATTTACATAAATTGTTGGTTAAATGTTATATAACCTATTAAAAAGTATCTCTCATATATGATTATTGTTGATTAAGTGCCTTTAATTTGTCACTGAAATAGGGATTTCAATCGAATCAAATTAACTATTAATCGATCGAGAAATTTTCAAAAATATGAATTCACTTTTTAGACATTTTTGGGCATGTTTAATTCAATCGAACATGTGGCGTCGCAATTAACTATTTATGTAACTTCTACATGAGTGCAATGATTATTTCTAATTCAGTAAGTGGGTTATATAAGTCATGTTAATAAAAGATTATGGAAGTTCTAAGAGTGCAAAACGTGAGAGCTTGAGAGCCAAACGGGTTTTGAATAGAGAAAACTAGAATTTTTAGATATATAAGTTATTCTATTTCTTATAACTTTCTATTCATAGTGGATTGTATGTCGCTTAATGCCATAGTTTTTTCCTGTAAGTTTTTTTCCAAATAAAATCTATGTTCTCAGGGATTACTCAAACCTTTCGTTTCTCTGCTGAGTGTTTGATTCATTTTAAGGTTGCTTATGTGCCTAGCATGTGGCAGTTGCGACAACAAGTGGTATTAGGGCGAGCATTAGGTTTTCATTTTAAATCTTAAACATGGCATCGATGTGATCGAATGTGAAGTTCGAGATAGAAAAATTCATGAGGTTGAAGACGAAAGCCCTCCTAATTCAGTAAGAGATGTTGCAGGCACTCATTAGTAAAGAAAAATGTCCCGAATTGATAAAAGAAGAGGATTGAGATGAACTTAAATAGAGAGTGATCAACATAATTCAATTATGCTTGGTCAATAAAGTCCTTTATAATGTCATCAATGAGATGACTACCGTGGGCATATGGGGCAAAGTTGGAGAACATTTACATGACGAAATCGCTCTCCAAACGTCAATATCCAAAAAGGCAGTTGTACACTCTGAAGATGGTGGAATGTACAGATGTCTCTGAACACATTAACATCTTTAACAAACTAGTTTTTAAATTGACAAGTATGAAGGTAAAGATCGATAAAGAAGACAAAGCCCTAATATTGTCAATGTCCCTTTCGAATTCCTACGAGTGTCTAGTTGGATACTCTTTGCCATGGTAGGGATATATTGAATATTGATACCATTATCTCATTCCTTTAGTCGAAGCAGTTGAGAATGAATAATAGTGGAAAAAATACTTTTACAGATGCACTGGTTGTTAGGGGGAAGATCGTTTAAGCGAGAGAAGGGGAAGTCATGATCGAGGTCTAAGTCAAAGGGCAAAGGGAAGAGGGCAAAGGGAAGAGGGCAAAGGGAAGTTAACGTGTTGAAATTATGGCAGTATGAGACATGAAGAAGGATCGCACAAATCATAAAATTCAAAAATATGAAAATTTAGATTCTTCACCAAATGAGGCCAATTTAACGGAATCCAATGAAAAGATGAGTAGTTATGATGTATTATCTGTATCCAAGGTAGGACACTTGTATAACGAGTGGATTTTGAAAATGGAGGCTTTGTATCACATGTGTCCTCAACGCAGTTGGTTTGCCACGTACAATGAGTATAAGGTGGCATGGTTCTTATGAGCAATGATCATGTATGTAAAATAATTAGAATTGGATCAGTTCATGTAAGAATGTTCAATGGGGTGAAGCGTACTCTGACCAATGTGAGGAACGTTTCGGACTTGAAGAAAAATATAATATCTTTCGAAGCTCTTCATGCACTCGGGTGCAAGTTCTTTAGCTACAATGGTATCTTGAAAGTTTTAAAAGGAGAACTCACTGTTATGAAGGCACAGTGGAGCGAAAATCTTTATAGGTTAATCATGAATACTATATTGGGTGGAGTTGTATCATTTGTAATGGAATCCATATTAGCATGTGTGTGGGAGTGAGTGCGGTATAAAGGTACTACTCGATCATGGTTTAATTCTTGCTTTAAAATTTTTTTAATTTAAATATATGTGGGCATTGCTTATACGGTAAACAATCAAGATTGTCATAAAAAATTGAGAAGCATATTAATAAAGGATAGCTTGACTATGTGTATTCTGATGTGTGGGGATGCCACCTATTGTTTTTAGAGGAGGGTCGTCATTCTTTGTCACATTCATTAATGACTTCTCTAGAAAATTTTGGATTTAATTTCTAAAAAATAAATCTAATGTGTTTGTTACTTTTAAGTCGTAGAAAGTTATAGTTGAAAAATAGTTTGGGCGAAAACTCAAAGTTTTGAAGATTGATAATGGTGGAAAGTTCTACTTTTAAAGAATTTAATCAATTTTGTAGGAATAAAGGGATTATGATGCATAATACAATAAAACATACATCATAATAGAATGGTGTAGTGGAGCATATGAATCAGACTCTTTTGAAAAGAGTCCGAAGTATGTTAAGTAATACTATGTTAGGCAAGAGTTATGAGTTAAGGCTGTTAACATGACTTACTTAGTGAATCGATGTTCATGTACACCAATTGATTGTAAAATTTCAGAAGAAGATTGGAGTGGTCAGTTAACTACTCCAGGCTATGCATATTTCGTTGTGAGGCTTACTCTTATGTATCATCATTTGAGAAAGATAAGCTAGACCAAAGAGCTAAAAAGTATACTTTTGTCAGTTATAGTGATGGCATGGAAGAATACAAATTGTATGACAGGGTTCACGTAAGATCATATTTAGTCAGGATGTCAAGTTTGATGAGGGTTCCTTATTTTGAAAGGAGAGTACATGAAAACAGAAAAATCAACAATTGACGTTGAGATAAATAAAGTTGAAATACTTGTATAAGTTGAGCAACAGAAAGAGGTATAGGAAGAGGTGGAACCACCACATATCAGGAAAATTTCACCAAGATATCACAGGATATCATTGAGATACAAGGATGACTCAAATGTTATGTTTACTAATGAGGATGATCTGTCTACATTATAAGAAGTATTAAAAGACACAGATGCTAAGAAATGGATTGCGGTGATGCATGATGGGTTGGATTCTCTATACAAGAATAAAATGTGGGAGCTGTTGAATGTGAAATATTGCATATTTACCCAAATTATGCATTGATGTGCTAAGTTGACCTATTTACAAGTGTTTTACTCTACGAGGTAATTTAGAGAAATAAGATGAAAATGCGATTAAAGTAATGATTTAAAGCTCAAGAAATGATTAAGTTGAGGATAGAATATTTGAAAGATAATATTAAAGAATTTAAGTGCTAAAGATCTAAGAAAACTAAGTGTTAAAGATGGAGAAAAGTCTAAAAAATCACACAGTTAAATAACAGAAATAAAAAATTTTTCAGTCCAACTAAAGGTAAGTTCGACCCGACCGAAAGTGCAAAAAATAGTCTAGCAACAAATAATGAATTTTCATACTAATTCGGCTCAATCGAAGAGCTATTTGGTCCAACCGAAGTGGTGTTCGATGCAACCAAAAGTAGTTCAACCCGACCAAAAGGAGACAGAGTTTAAAGATTTTTTGAAGAAATTTGGCTCCAACCAAAGGAATGCTTAGATGACTTCAATGTGACTTCAGACTGACCAAAGGTACTCGTCGGTGTTACTGAAGCATAAAAAAAAGTATGCAATTTTGAAGTCGGCGTGGAATTTTTCTATTTAAAGGAGTGATTTAGGTCATTCTAAATATGAATTAGAGTTTAAGATAGAGTACAAAAGGTAGTGGAGCTTTTACGGAGCCATTCTTCTTCCTTAAACTTTCAATTTTAATTTATTTTTCATATTTTTTGTTCAATTTTAGTTCAACTATGATAATGATTAGCTAAATCTCTTAGATAGGGCTAAGAGGTGAAGCTTTTAATTATTTTTAATATTCTAGTTTACTTTTATTCAAATTTTATGATTTGAATGTTAAAAATTAATTGATTTTAGTTTAAATAAAGCTTTTGTTTTAGTTTACTTTAATCCAGTATTGACTCTGGGTACCTTGAATGCTTAGGAAGGCTAAGATTGTTTTCTTATCTATTTTACAAAGAATTGATCTGTAAAATTCATGGATTTATTATAGACTACGTGCACAATAGATACTTTAGATTCTCTGCTATTAACTTGGTGCTTCATGTGGGAATTGAATCAATTGAATTTCATATCTATTTTGATTTGTGAGTTTTGAATCAACTCTATTATCCGGCTGGATAGGATCAGACTTCAATTCCAGTTATGTTATCTAATTGAATTAAGTAAATTGCGCATTGAGAATAGCTAGAAGTGGATCCTTACCGCTCTACTGTTTTATTCTATTGATTTTTTCTTTACAATACTCAGATTTCCATTATTGCTTTCCTCTAATTTAAGTTTCATAATGAGTTTTAGTTTTAGTTCTAGTTTTAAAGTGTTTTGAGAATGTACCAATATAAGTCTCTTAGTATTCAATCTCAGTCTTACTGAGTTAAAACTACATGGCAACTCTGCACTTGGGGTTGGCATCCTTCTGGATCGATAAAGTTTTTGGCGCCATTGTCGGAGACTTCGGTAGCATTTTTCTGAAATATCTTAGGGTTAGAGTTTTTTAATATAGGGATTAGTTTTTAGGTTAGAGTTTTTGTGTTATCCTTCTATTTTGGAGAATTTAACCTAGAATCGTTAATTGGATACTACCATTCTAATCCTCTTGCTTTAAATTGATTCTGATTTTTCTTTCATTGTAGAAGTTTTAATTATTTTCCTTTAGGAGTAAAATTAGTTTTAAAACCAGGTTTGAATGGTTCATACCCAAGTGAGTTCGTGTTGAGGGTCAAATATTGCATATCAAACCCAATTATTGCCTGGATTTATGAACATAGTACCATTTAATAGTCCATTTTAATCATGTTTGTGATGCAAGGTGAATCTAGAAGCATGGACTGGAAAGGATGCTAAAAGCATAGATTTAACGCTCAAGCATCACCAAGGCATTGGACAGGATTCCATGGGACCAAGATAAAGGATTTACACGCCAGAGATCAAAGAAATTCCAGCCACTCACCTTGAAACAGGCTTGAAAGACATCCATAATACAAGATCACAAGGTTCCCACCATTTGATCGGCTCCATACTTTATATATGGCCTGAGGGCCATAAATTAACCGTACACATAAATTTTCATCCATTGGATCCCTCTAGAAGTGGCCCAATGGATAGATCATCACATAAATAATCAATTTTGGGGCCCACCTGATCTCTGTATATACCTCAATTTTGGACTTAACCCCTTAAATTGGATGGACAAATGGATGGTTGGAACGGATATCGGATACACATCATGATGGACCCCAATGAGGAAGCGCACGTGCACAGTGTACATGCTCCAGCTGTGCACCACAACTCAAGAAATCGGTCAGCAGTCCTTGCAGAATTTCAAGTCAATAGACTTAAGCCCTGGTGTACACACAGTCCTTGTAGAATTTCAAGTCGATAATACTTATGCCGGTCCCCACACATCAGTGTGTATAAGATCTAACAGATGCGTCTTTAGATCGCGTCTTATTTTCTTAAAACTTGCCCTCTTCTGCTTGCCATACACACAGTCCTTACAGAATTTTAAGTCAATAGACTTAAACCTTGGTAGCTTCTATTTTGACAATAACACTTTCATCTCTTTCTCACTCACATGTCTCAACATTTGATGTCATAACTGCCCATTCACTCTAGTCGATGCGACTGCGAGTGAACTATGCGATCCTGAAGTCACGTACAAAGTACATTCCCTTTTTACCTTAAGATATCATCAAGACACTTTTTTTGATCTTCCATGAATCACTAGTGAAGGTCGTCACATATCTTGTATTGGTCAACTGCCCCATTGAGATCAAGTTCTGTTTCAAACTCGGTACATGTCTGACATCCTTCAATTTTAAAACCGTTCTATCTTTCTGATTTATATGAACATTTTCCTTTTCAACAATACAGCACGCCTCATTATCACCCAGGTAGACTCTCACAAAGTCATCTGACACAAAATTATGCAGAACGTCCTTACACGAAGTGACATGAAACGAAGCACCCGAGTCTATGACCCAAGACTCATTCCTCACATCAAGAGACAAGATCAACGCCTCTATGTCACTCTCCTCAAATAGATTCATTGAATCCTTCCCACCTTGAGAGCTTCCTTATTATTTCTTAAGCGCCCTACAATCATATTTCATGTGCCCTTTCTTTCTGCAATGTCAACACCCGTCTTTATATTTCGGTCCCTTGGACTTCTTCCTCAACTTAAAACGTCCGTATTTATTACCTACTTTGTTCAGCGATCTTTCTCTTCCTTCAACGTTTAAAACATTTTCTAAATCCCCTGAAACTTCCGATGTCTTTCTTCTAGATTCTTCATTAAGAATTAGACTGGCCACATCATCGAATTTCAGTTTTGTCGACCCTAAAGAATTGTTCACGGTAATCACCAAACCATCCCAACTATCTAGCAAACTAGACAAGATCAATAACGCCCTGACCTCGTCCTTAAAAATAATACCGGCGGATTCCAATTGACTCATGACTGTATTGAACTCGTTTAGATATTCAGCCACACTCTCACCATCTGACATCTTCATGTTGAATAGTTATTTCATAAGATGAACCTTGTTGGATGCTGAGGGTTTCTCATACATTGTATATAGGGCTTCCATTAATTCTTTTATATTTTTTATTTTGGATATCGAAGGCGACGCTCTTCGACAAAGAGAGTCAAATCGTTTCTAAAGCCTTCCAATCTAATAAAAACCATTTATTGTCTGTTATTATTTCTGGTTTCTTCTCTTTTCCTCCTAGAAGAATATCGAGGTCCTTTTGATATAGATAATCCTCCATATGCATCTTCCAGAAGGTAAAGTTTGAACTTCTCAATTTTAGTCTTCCCTTCTTTCGTCATCGCTCCCACTTGAACTAAACTAATAGCTCTGATACTAGTTGTTGCGCAGTATGCTAACAACGTAATGAATAGAGATCCAATCTCCAGTCTCACCCATAAACGATAAATGGAAAGAAATATAATATGGAAGTAGAATCAAAGAATACTAAACAAACCACAAGACAAGATATATGTGGAAAAATCCCAACAAGGATAAAAAAACCACTACTGCAAATTTTCACTATGAAGAAAAATGAAGATTAAAGCAATATACTAACCTTTTCCCTTTAGATGTATAGAGAAAACCATTTGCCCACACATTAGAATACTTCTCAAAACCCTAAAAAAGCCTTAAAAACCCCTATTTATAGTTTAGGCAACTTTTATTTCGCACCCTTGCGAAACCATCTTAAATTTTCGTAGTCCACATCAAATCTGCAAAAAGAATCTGCGTAACCTTGACTGGTCGAGCAGACTCCTTGACTGGTCAAGCATGGCCCTCGACCCGTCAAGCACCTCAGACCCAAAAAACTGTAGCTCGCTGGACTTTGAGTTGAGCGAACCCTCAACTAGTTGAGTAGGCCACTCGACCGGTCGAGCAACGCCCTGGTGTGGCTCCATACCTCAACAATTGACTCAAAGCCTCTACTGTCTATTGTCAAGGCATCGAAGCTTAATGTAAAACCTTTGCTCTTTGAACTTAAATATGCATATTTGGGTCAAGATGAAATATATCCAGTGGTGATTTCTTCATACTTAGATAAAGAGTAAGAGAGTAAGTTGATTTTTACTCTTAAAGATCATAACAAAGTCTTTGGATGGACTATTGCGAACCTCAAGGGAATCGATCGCATGATTTGTACTGATCGCATTCACCTTGAAGATAATACGAAAACATCTAGACAACCACAACATCGTTTAAATCTAAACATGAAAAATATGGTTAAGGTTGAGGTGTTAAATCTTTTGAATATGGGTATTATCTACGCTATATCCGATAGCCAATGGGTGAGTCTATCTCAAGTGGTACCCAAGAAGTCTGGAATAACCATCGTAGCCAATGCGAACAATGAACTCTTGCCAATTAGAGTTACCACTAGTTAGAGAATGTACATTGATTACTAAAATCTCAATATCATCACGAGGAAGGACCACTTTTTTTATCCTTTGTTGATTAAATTTTAGGAAGGTTAGATGTCACTCTTATTATCGCTTCCTGGATGAGTACTTAGGTTATAAACAGATAGAGACGACTCTTAAGGACCAAGAAAAGACTACATTTATATGCCCCTTTGACAATTTCGCTTACCGAAGAATGCCATTCGGATTGTCTGATACCCCATCTGCATTTTGATGATGTATATTAAGTATTCTTTTTAACATGGTGGAGAAGTTTTTATAGGTCTTCATGAACGATTTATTCATCTTTAGTTGTTCTTTTAATTAGTGCCTTGAATAATTGAGATTATTGTTGAAAAGATGTGAAGAAAAGAACCTTGTGTTGAATTAAAAAAACAGCACTTTATGGTTCAAAAGGGAATAGTCTTTAGACAATCATATCATATAATGAAATTAGAATGGATAAAGCCAAAATTGACTTAATCTCTAACCTACCACCACCCAAGAGCAAATGCGAAGTGCAATCCTTCTTTAGATATGGCGGATTTTACCAAATTTTCATAAAGGACTTTAGTCTCATCTCTCGTCCTTTATGTAATCATCTTTAAAGGATAACCCCTTTCGAGTAGAATAAGGAATGCCAAAAATCTTTCACCAAGTTCAAAGGTAACCATTATCATGCAACCACCCGATTTGAGTATCCTTTTTAAAATCAAGTGCGATGTAAACGATTATGCAGTTGGGGCAATGTTAGGTCAAAGAAAAGAGAAAAATCCTTGCATTATTTACTATGCATGTAAAACTCTAAACTCTACCTAAGTGAACTACTCCACTATAGAAAAAGAACTTTAAGTCGTAGTATTCACTTTGAATAAGTTTAGGTCCAAGATAATCATCTTCATTAACTATGCAACACTAAAGAATCTTCTTTCTAAGAATGATGTTAAGCCCTATTTACTGAAATGGACAATTTTACTCCAAGAGCTCGATTTGAAAATTCGAGATAAGAAAGTAGTAGAAAATGTATCGGGTGTCCATTTCTCATTGTTTTTTTCTTTGATTCCTCGAAAACGACCCCCATCAATGACATGTTCCGTAATGAATAAATCTTTAAAATTTTTCAATTAGCTTGGTACGTTGACATTGTTAACCATCTTGCTACAAGTACGATTCCTACTCATTGGATTGTGCAAGATAAGAAGAAATTTTTCACTTTGCCTAGATCAAATTATAAGAAGATATGTTCCTGATCATGAGTAACATAGTATCATCTCCTTTTATCACTCATATGCATGTGATGACTACTTTTCGACTAAAAGGACCACCGAAAAATTTTGCAATGTAACTTTTATTGGCCCACTATATTCAAGGATACAACTGAATTTTTTAAAGCGTATGAGTAATGTTAGAAATTATGAGAAATATCCTGTCAAAATATGATGCTGTTGAATCATATTTTAATCATCGGAGTATTTGATTGCTAGGGCATCAATTTCATAGAAATCTCTATATTCTCCTTATTGCTTATTATGTTTCCAAATGTGTTGAGATAATTCTGTGTCAAAATAATGATCATCAAACAATCGTTAAATTTTTGAAAGAAAATATCTTATCTAGGTTCAAATGCCTCAAGCCATCACTAGTGATAGAAAATCTCACTTTTACAATAGGCCATTTGAAACATTAATAAAGAAATATGGTATTATGCATAAAGTGACTACCCCTTATCACTACAGACGAGTGACCAAGTTAAAATATCAAATAGGAAGATTAAATAAATTTTGAAGAAAATGGTGAACCCAAATTGCAAGGATTAGTCACTTCGACTAATCAACACATTATGGGCTTATTGTACGGCCTATAAAATCCCTATAGATATGTCACCCTACAGACTTTTCTATGGGAATGCTTGTCACTTGCTTGTGGAGTTAGAGCATAAGGCGTATTGGGTTATAAAGACTTTCAATTTCAATCTCGACAAAGTTGACCCGTTGCGCAAACTATAATTGACTGAACTTGAAGAAATTTGGAACGAGACTTATGAGAAATCTCGGATATTTAAGGACTAGATGAATGTATTATATGACAAGAACATCCTTAAAAAAAATGAGTCACATCATAAATTCCTTTATAATTTGAGACATCATCTTTTTCCTAAGAAATTGAGATCTCGTTGGACCGGCTCCTTTATAGTCAAAATAGTTATCCTCATGGGGTCGTCGAGATAGATAATCTGATGAATTATAGCATCTTTAAAGTAAACGATCAACATCTTAAGCCATTTGTAGTAAACTTTAATTCGGAGGATATGTTCATTCCTCTGAAAGATCATGTTCACTAGGACTGACCTTCTAGTCTGATGGAGGTCCCTCTCCATGTTTACTGCTTTCTTAAGTTAGGGTAGAAGAGTTTAGGTTTGCTTTTATTAGTTTGTTTTTGTTTGTTTGGTGACTTGGAAAACCCTCTTAATTGATGGAGAATCCGTGCATTCAGTTTGATCCTTCTCAAGTATTCTCTCTTACTCACTCCTCTATTATCGGTTGTCTCATATTATGATGCATTTCATATCTCTTTACATTGTGGACAATGTAAATTTTAGGTTGGGGGTGAGATTATTGTGGAATTATTAGTATCTTTATGGTCTTTAAGTAAATTCTTGTTAAAAAATTTTAATTGGATTTCAAAACTCTTTCTTTTTCAAGGTTAATTTTCTGTGTACCTGAGTGTGTTTAGGTATGGGATGATGAGATACGATATAATTTGATTTTTTAAAGCCTAGAGTCTAGTGATTATTAGATTTTTGAATGAGTTCCTTTAATTAACTGGTTGATAGAAAATTTTAAACATCAGTTAAGTATAGTTCACAATTCACATATGATTCATATTCTTTAAGGCCAAACTTGAATTCGTAGTACTTAACTTGATTATTAATCAAAATTATTAGGAACCAAGCCTAGAGATCCTTGTCTACCCTGTTATAAAAAATAAGAAAAGGGTTAGTTTCAAATAATAATAATAATAATAATGAAATCGAAAAGGGTTACCTATTGCTTGTACTTAAATGAAAAGATGAAGAAAGGTGATAGTGTGAAATTCATCAATGAAAAATCAAAGACTAAAAAAATAAGTGAAAATGAAGTTAGGATTGAAATCAACGACTTATACTGATTTGGCAAATTTTTTATAGTTGTCATAGTTAACCTTATAGTAGAAGGCTAACTTTTATTAATGATGAATTAGAATTCACTATGCACTCTATAAATTTGATGCTTGAATGCATTTTATTAGTCGATTGATGAATGAGAACTTAGTTTAATTGTTTGCTCGTCATATTAGGATTTAACCTAACAACATCTTATCCTTGTGTCTCTGAACTCTATCATACATATGTCTTGGATTACACAAAAGTTATTCTTCTGAAATACTTTTGGAGTTTAGGATCTCGATTTAGTTTTCTCATGTTTTGCTCGAAACTAACAAAATGTTGGTTGGGGTGTGTTGAATGTGAAACATTGCATATTTACTCACAATTGTGCATTAGTTTTAAAGGCATGGATGTGTTAAGTTGATCTAATTACATGTGTTTTGCTTTTTGAGGTGATTTAGAGAAATAAGATAAAAATGTGATTAAAGTAATGATTTAAAGCTCAAGAATTGATTAAGTGGAGGATCAAATATTTGGAGGACAATATTGAAGAATTCAGGTGCCAAAAATCTAAGAAAATCAAGTGCTAAAGAAAGAAAAAAGTTTAAAAAATCACACATTCCAATAATAGAAATGACAAACTATTCAGTTCAACCAAAAGTGCAAAAAATAATCCAGAGACAAATAGTGAATTTTCATACAAATTCGGCTCGACCGAAGGGCTATTTGGTATGATTGAAGTGGTGTTCAATGAGACCGAAAGTAGCTCGGCACGATCAAAAAGAGAAAAAGATTTCAAAGATTTTTTTAAGAAATTCGATTCCAATTGAAGAAATGTTCGGCTGGCTTTGGTGCGACTTCAGTTCGATCGCAGGTTCTCGTCGGTGCGACCAAAGCATAATAAAAGTGCGCAATTTTGAAGTTGATACGTAATTTTCTATTTAAATTGGTGATTTAGGGCATTTTAAATATGAATTAGGGCTTGAGAGAGAGAGAGAGAGAGAGGTGGCAAAGCTTCTACGTGGCTATTTTTCTTCCTTAATCTTTTGGTTTTAGTTTATTTTTCATGTTTTTATTTAAGTTTAGTTCAACTATGACAATTGTTGGCTAAATCTCTTATCTAAGGCTAAGATGTAAAGCTTTTAGTCATTAATGTTCTAGTTTACTTTTATTCAAGTTTTATGGTTTAAATGTTGAACAATTCATTGATTTAGTTTGAATAAAACTTTAATTTTAGTTTACTTTGATCCATTGTTGACTCCAATCACTTTGAATGCTTAAGAAGGCTAAGATTGTATGTTTATATATTTTGTAAGGGATTGATCTATAAAATTCATGGATTTATCATAGACTATGGGCACAATAGATACTTTGAATTTCTTATAATTAATAACTTGGTGCTTTATCTGGGAACCAAATTAATTGAAGTTTATATCTGTTTTGATTTGTGAATTTTGAATCAACTACTCTACTAACCGCCTGGATAGGATAGGACTTTGATTCCAATTGCATTATCTAATTGAATCAAGTAAGTTAAGCATTAAGAATAGCTAGAAGTGGATCCTTGTCGCTCTATTATTTTATTCTATTGATTTTTTCTTTACAATACTTAGATTTTCATTATTGATTTCCTCTAATTCAATTTTCATAATTAGTTTTAGTTATAGTTTTAAAGTGTTTTGATAACATACTAATATAAGTTCCTGAGGATTCATTTTCAGTCTCACCAAGTTAAAACTACATCACAGTCCTGCGCTTGTGGCTGTCATCCTTCTGAATCAATTAAGAGCTAGTGGAACTACCAATTGGAAGGAAAGAAATCGGGTGTAAGTGGGTTTTTTGAAAGAAAGTGGATGGGTATAAGGCGAAAGTATTGGTTGTGAAGGACTATGCTGAGAAAGAATGTATCGACTTCGGTGAGATATTTACGTATATAGTCATACAAGTATCTATCATATTCGTATTGGTGTTAGTTGCCCAATACAATCTAGAATTAGAACTGTTAGATGTGAAGATTGCTTTTATACATGAGGAACTAAAAAAATATATCTACATGAAGCGACTTTAAGGGTTTGACGTGCAGAGAGTAGAGAATAAGATTTGCAGGTTAAATAGGTTGTTATACGGCCTAAAACAGTCGTCTAGACAATGGTAAAAAAAAAAGTTTGATTCTTTTATATTAAACCAACGGTTTATTATAAGTGAGTTCGATCATTATGTTTAAAATCACTAAGTGATGGAGAATTCATTATTCTAGTGTTGTATGTTGATGATATGCTTATTGTCAGCCATAACATATCTACGATCAACATATTGAAGACTTAGTTATCCAGGACATTCGAGATGAAAGATCTAGGAGCAGTAAAAAGGTTTCTCGACATCGATTTACATAAAGATAGGGAAAGGATCAAGTTATGGTTGTCTCATGAAGTGTATTTTGAAAAGGTCTTGTTCAAGTTCAAGCTTGACAAGGCTAAACCGATTAGCACACTCACACTACTCAATTTCATCTTTCTTTGTAACAATGTCCTACTTGAAATGAAGAAAAACGGTATGCCTCTTATGTCCTATTCAAGCGCGGTTGGCAGTCTTATGTATGCTATGGTCTAAACTAGGATGAATATTTCACATGCAGTGGGTGTTGTGAGCAGATACATGTCAAATCCTGACAAGTAACACTAGGAGGCAATGAAATGGCTACTTCATTACATATGAGGTACGACAGACTGCGTATTGACATTTGAAAACTCTTAGGAGAAACTTGTAGGTTGTGTAGATGTGGATTATGCTGGTAATATGGACAATAGAGTGTCGACTTAAAATTACTCGTTTGGGTTAGCGAGTGGAGAGATAAGTTGGATGTCGAAATTTTAGTTTGTGGTTGCTCTTTCCACAACCGAAGTGGAATATATGGTAATGACAGAAGCATTCAAGAAAGTTATTTGGTTAAAAGGAATGATAAATGAGTTCGGGCTTCAACAGGAAGTCGTGCTTATGCATTGTGACAACGAAAACATGATTAATTTGGTAAAGAAGTCGGTGTACCATTCGTGGACTAAATACATTGATGTTCGTCATCACTTTATTTGACAGATGCAAGATGAAGGTGGTATTACTCTTGAGAAGATTCACACAAGTGAAAATACGATGAACATACTTACAAAGGTTGTTCCTGTAGAGAAGTTCAGGTTTTACTTAACTTCTCTAGGCTTGGCAAAGAATGAATGAAGATGGGGTGTACACAAGAAGTGAATACGGTAATTCTATCATAAAAAAATTTAGAGATTTTGATAGCAGCTTAGAACAGTAAATATGCATCATTGAAGCCATGATGGAGATTCTTGATTAAGTGTCTTCGATCTGTTGTTGAATCAGGGATTTTGATCGAATCAAACAAACTGTCGATCGATCAAAAAAAATTCAAAAATATAGGATCACTCTCTAAACACTTTTGGGCATGTTTGATTCAATTGAACATGTAATGTTGATTAATCAATGGTTCAATCAACGGTTCCCACAACTTCTATATAAATGTGTTGTTTTTTTTTTAATTTTGTAAGCGGGTTATATAAGTTATATAGGATTAAGGAAATTTTAAGAGTGTAAAATATAAGAGCTTGAGAATTAAAAGAGTTTTGAATGGAGAAAGTTAGGGTTTTTGAATTTCCATTTCTTATAATTTTGTGTTCATAATGAATTGTTTGTGGTTTGGTGCCATAATGCTTTTAGTAATAATTTTTTCACGTAAAATCTTTATGTTACTGTAGTTTTTACGTGATTACTCAAATGCTTGGTTGACTCATTGCAAGGTTGCTTCTGCATCCAGCGAGTGGCCGTTGTGCACAACCGTTACAATTAAATAAAATGAGATGAATCCAATTTTCCGTGGCGGCCAAACATGCCTTGGTACTTTTTAATGATCTGGATTTGGACTTGTTGGCCCAAACCGCCCACAAGAACGGATCAACGGCCGATCGGGGTTTTCAACCGCTGGTATTAGACGCACATAGGAGCCGGCCCCTTGGAAAGTTAAAACAAGAAGATTGCCTTTGGCTCCTATGCCACGTCAGCCACCTTTACCCTTTTTAGCCAACCTTTGCCTAACTGGATAAGCAACCTCTCTGGACTCCCATGATAAATGGCACTGGAGTGGCTCATCACCTTGGGTGTGTATGGAGCATATCTCTAAAACCATATTGATCAATAAATCTTAACCGTCCAATTGATTTCTATGAATAAAAAGGTTGAAAGTACAATAGTCAGCCGTCCAAATTCAAGAGGAAAAATCGAATGGCTGACATCATCTTCTCCATGTAATTTTTTGGGTTGTCTTCCATCCACATTTAGCTCAGAGTTTTGGACGGTCTGGATCTCTGTACAACTATGCCATATGTACAGTTAAGCAGTCACCACCATTTCTAAAGCGTTTCGCTAATTCCACGCACATGTTGAACCGTACGTACACATCCACGAGCGAAAAAACAAATATGAAACACGTGTGAGAGATCTAAGCTTTCTATGAAGTTCCAATAAAGTCTACATGCCTCGAAAATAAGACCATTTTCATTATCATCCTTGGGCCCCAGTTTACTGATTAAATTAATAGTTGATTTTTTTTCCTAGCCATTCATTTGTTTTGATACGGTGTGGCCCACCTAAGGTGCAAACTAGCCTAATTTTTATGCCAGAATGTCTACAGAGTATAGCTCACCCGATGGAAAGCTTAGATCTCTCACATGTCACATTATGGCACACGCTCACATGCGCATGTGCTACGGCACCCATACGTACGTGAAATTAGCAAACCTTTTTCTAAATGATGCCAAACTATCTAGGGATTATAATCTAGGTGGGGCCCACCGTGATGTTTGTAATAAATTGACCTGGTTTGTCATCTCATGTCAGACCCGAGTCGGTGCTCTGTGGGCCCCACCATGATGTATGTGTTTCATCCATGCTGCCCATCTAATTTTCTAGATCATTTTATGGTATTAGGTCAAAAATGAGATGTATCCCAATCTCAAGTGTACCACATTACATGAAACAGTTTTCAATGAATGTCGTCCGTTAAAATCTTTTTGGGAGCCATAAAAGTTTTGGATCAAGCTTATCTTTGTTTTTTCCTTTCATCTGGGTTTGTATGACCTAATCAACAGATAGAATGTCAAATAAACAGTACAATGGGCCTTAGGAGGATTTTAATGGTGGATATCCAATCACTATTATCTTCCTATGGTGTAGTCCACCTGAGATTTATATCCCTCTCATTTTTTGTATTAAGTCTTAAAATGATCTTTAAAAATGGATGAACAGAATGGATGAAACACATATATCATGGTGGCGCCCACATAGCACCGACCACAGTAGCCAATCCGTTTCCCTAAAATATGAGTTAAATCCAAATTATATCAAGTAACCCCTACGACAGTAAACAGTGAGGATTGAACCGTTGAAACATTTATAAGGTTACAGGAGTTTCGAATCAGACTAATATTTATATGTTTTCAATTCATCCAAGTGAAAATGACTTTAGAAATAATATGGATGGCATATAAATATTACAGTGGACCCACCTATCTTAACTTCCCATGTAGGTATAAACAGGTGGAATGTAATGAATATATGACGTGGGCCCCACTTCAACCCAGTGCCACGGTGGTTATAGAAGGAATCCAACCCCTTCCTCTATTTATTTATCCAAAAGGGTGTGATATTTTTGGCACGATTACACAATTGAGAGGGAGAGACCCTTGTCATTGACTTCCTATACCCATCACAAACTGTTTTGGAAGCGGTATGAGCGACCTTATTTATTAGAGTTGTTGGATTCTTCAATATCCACAATCATTCTCTTACGTCTAGCACTCTAATAAAGGAGCCATTCTAGTCGTCCATTTCTTTTATACCACATCCCTTTATATTTATTTTCTTACACTTATATCAGGTTGTGTGAGATAATCATGTGCATAGCTGTTTGGCTCTGGCAAGCTCACCCTCACTACCCGTTTCTCTTGTTGCTCAATCGAGATGAATTCCACGACAGGTGATTTTTATTTTTATTATTATAAAAAAATGAAATTCTGTTGTTGGTACATGGGTGTTAGCGATTTCATGAAAAGAAATGTTTTTTTTATCTTTTTCTTTTTCTTTTTCTTTTTGGGATTTTGATTGGGATTTGGATGCCTGCAGGCCCACTAAGCCAACATCATGGTGGGGAGATTCATGTAAGATATTGGGCGGTAGGGATTGTCTTGCAGGAGGAACTTGGTTGGCTTGTACAAAAAATGGGCGGTTGGCATTTCTCACTAATGTTCTAGAACCTGACCCATTTGCCCATGCAAAAAGTAGAGGAGATTTGCCTCTGCGTTTCCTGGAGGTATGTATGTGTGTTTTTCTTTCTTATTGATTTTTCAATCCATGATTTGTTTTTGTTGGATTAAGATCATTAATCTACGGTCGTAGATGAGCATCAATCAGGACTGTCCATATATAATTCGGATGGGAAATGATTCAAAATAGACATATAAATCACATGAGCCTATCCGTCTGATCATTGGCCTACAAAGCTATTGTAGCAAACAGAAATATTGAATGGCCAACATTCAGTGAGGCAAAACGAAGAAAATTTGACGGGGTGGATTGTCTAGTAAATTTTTTTAAAATTTTTTTTTGAAATATGAACTATTTATAATTGCTAGCAATAGACTGACGGTTTAGATTGATGGATCATTATGCCAAGTATAGTGTAGAAATGGTCAACATACAGATGTGGCCCACCTGATGGGTCTGGCACCTTGAGTTTTTGGCCGGGTCATTTTCACGGTAATGGGTAGCCTCTGTCCCACACATGCATCTCAGGTTCACCTGTATTCTGCCACTGACTCTTCAGTTTCATCCTCTTGCCTCGATCATTTGGCCCATTTCCTCCAATATATCATGTATAGATCATGAGCTACTTCAGGGATTATACTGTATGTTTGGGTTATTGATTTGTACAGGTGGTACCCACTCTTCAATGATCCATAACGTTGATACGATAGGAGTCAATCTGGATAGCCCAAGGAACAAAAATCTCCTCCATTGAAAAATCCTAGCCATAGAATATTTGCTATTTTATTGGTTGAATCAAAACCAACTGGAAACCTTCTTCGACTGATTTTATTTTATTTTTTCCTTGTACCTTCTTAAACTGATTTATTTTTTCTTGGCCCCCTATTCAAAGGTTTAGGATATTTTCATCTGGGTGATTTTTGGTGAATGGACCATTTAGGTGGTCCATAATACAAAAGATTTGCATAAGTGAACAAAGACACGATAAGGCAAACCATTATAATAATAACTTGCTGGGTGAGTATGAATAAATAATCTACTGGCTTATCCAGTGAAAAAGCATCATATGCATATGCAATGATATTATATAGCCATAGTCCTGTAGTTAAAGTGCAAAATAATCACCATTATATATATATATATATATATATATATATATAAAAAGAGAGAGAGGAAACGCTCGCCTGCGAACCAGTTGGTATGTACCACGTGCAAATTTTTTTGTGAACCCATCATACGTGATGTGGATTCAAAATCTGAACCGTTCATGTGAAGCAGCACCTCGTGAAATCCGCTGGGCCTAAGTTTTACTTTGATCTAAAACGTTGATGGGTCATGAAAAATGAAACCATTTCCTCCCTTGATTTGCATTTATCTTTACTATGGCCCAACAGAATTTTAAATTGAGGTAAAAATTTGTCACGTAGGGTTTCATAAGATTCCGCATCATATTGACTGTTCAGATTAGACACCCATGACACATGTGCAAAGGTGCACACGTGCATAGGTGTGCAGGGGAGCATGGCTATATATATATATATATATATATATATATATATATATATATATATATATATATATATATATATATCTTTTACGTTTCACTGTAGGACCCACACCCATGTGGTTGATTTTATTTCCAATAGTTCTAAAGAAGATAGTGCCGGGAGGTCAAAGGATTAAAATATTCTAATCAAAAAGTGATTATGTTTTGACTATTTTCCATTCGATGGGCGGCCCATCATTTAAAGGTCCATGTTTGGGTTATTGAAAGATGACAGCAAAGACAAAGACTAACATGCAATGTATACAATTACAATACACTTAGATTAAGCAAGTTTGCTCATGAAGTGAGACTTATTTACAATTTAAGCTCATCTACTTATAATGCTTGTGCATTTTGATAGACTATTTATAAATAACCATATATGAAAATTAAATATTTGATTCCTCCACGAGAGGGCCCACGGTTCTGATGTCTGTCTGGTGCCATCCATCATAGATGGACCATGAAAATGAATTCTCGCAGGAAAAACATCCTACTCACTGATCTCCGGTCAGTTGAAGGTGGACCGTTCCCTCGCTTCTCTTTGTAGCCACTTTTTTTACATGCTAAAAGTAAAAGGTTAGGATCATCTCATACACGAATGGTCCATCCACAGGTGGGACCAATGGACCAACGGTCTGGATGACTGAACCATGAGCCCCATTTTACAAACTGAAATACGGTGCATCTCGTTGGTGGAGGACCTTGTAATTCCTCATCACATACATGTCCTTGTTTTCGTGAATTTTAATGGGAGTCATGGCCCATGGTTTGATGGTTTTGAGTCGTAGTAAATGGGCCGGGCCTGGGGTGTGTGTCAGCCCGGTTTTGATCTGTTTCGAGGGCGGAGTAGTACGCAATCCGCGTCCGACTTTTGGGCACTCGCCTTCAGCGTGTCAACATGGCGCACATGAGAAAGATCCAGGCCATTCATCAGTTAGGGCGCATTGTGTGGATTGTTTTGGCCTAAGAATCAGTATAATCTTTTGATTAGGTGGGCCGCAGGAGTATAACAGAATGGACGGTTAAGAGAACTTGACCAATGCACCATGACTCAACGTACGCGTGTGGCAGTTCCTATAGTAGACCACCTTGATGGCCTCAAGCATGCTCATGGTAGGCCGCACGTGATAAATGTCACAGGTGTGGCGTGCGTGTGACCTACATCCATCCATCTCAACCGAGCAGACTGGGCGTTTGCAGATGATTTCTTTTTTCTGCGCGATGACGGATCCACTGCAAAACTTATTAGGTTAAGCTTACCTAGGACGTGATGCGTGGGGCCCAACATACTCAAATCAAGCCATCCAATCTATCCATCATATTCACCCCTTTATATTCTCCTCATCGCCCAAAATTCAGGCCAATCCATACTCAGGAGCCTCGCTTTACGTTCATACCTAGTAAAATCACAAGGTGTGGCCCACATTACTTTAGTAATCAAATGATATTTAATGTTCCTCTAAATTCTTGTGGATTGAATCTTTTGAACGAATTGGATGGAAAATACAGTATACATAGGGTCCCACGCATAATTTCCAAGGTTTTTAATGTTGGCATCTCCATCCCAATTTTTTCATGTGGTGTGGCCCACTTGAGTTTTAAAGAAGCGCAATTTTTTTATAAAAAGAATAAAATTTCGTGATGCACATGATGAACAGATTGGATGTTTGTGCACATAACGGTGGACCGCACGCTCCACCTATGAGAGACAAAACCTCCATGCTCTGGCGGATTACGAGGGATGATACACGGGCACTTAAAAATTACTTTCAAATTGCATGGAAGACAAATAGTCAAATTAAACAGTCCAAAATTATGGTATTCAGATAGATGTATCAAGAAACAAAGATTCATCTTATTTAATTATCTGAATATCGGATTGGTGGACATTTATTGGACGGTCAAAAAAATGACAAATGTCCAACTATCCTATTTCCTCAAAAAGCATGCACGAATCAGAGGTTGAGATTGCTCAACCAATATGATCATGGAATTTTGAATTGGAAACAGTTTTCTTCACAATCTAGTCGGTTTTATTTGGTCAAGTATAGAATTTCTGACTGCCTGAATATCAAGCATCATATGCAACCTGAGTATCTTATAACTCCTATATTACTGATGGTAGGCTTTTTTGGGGCCTTGGTATTCTGGGCTTTTGGGGTTTTGCAGAGTGGGAAGAGTCCTAGAGAATTTGCAAAGGAGGTGGTGAAGGAAGGAGACCAATACAATGGGTTCAACCTCATATTAGCTGATCTTTGTTCAAAGACCATGGTCTATGTCTCCAACAGGCCTAAAGAAGAGTCTCCTTCTGTTCAGGAAGTCTTCCCTGGCCTTCATGTCCTTTCAAATGCCAAATTAAATTCTCCTTGGCACAAGGTAAGCCAAGTACTTAGGCACTATATAATTATATAATGATGGGTGCATGATTCAGTGATCCAAACCGTTGATATTATGGACCCTGCAGGGGATGGCCTGTGTACTATAGATCTCCCTCACGGGAGGACAGCAAAATAGACGGTCAAGAATGGAAACATAAGATGGCTTGATGTTGGGGTATTCATGATCGGCCGCACTTATTTGTTTCGTTTTATACCATGGTTTTAGACTCATGAACCAAGTCCAAGGTGTTCCAAAATGGTAACAGTAGTAGTAATGGCCACCATTGTTGCCGCTATGATATAAGCATAACGAGCCATTATGGCTCCATATCGGCTGTATGCTCCTTATTTAAAAATAAAAAATAAAAAAATGTTATAAGATTATTACGGTTTGTTATGGGGCTGTTACAGACGGTTACAAGACCATTATAGGGCCTTTATGGCTTATTTTTTCTGTACCAGTTGTTATAGCCATTGTGACCCATAACGCGTAACGGTTATGACCATTAACATTACTTAACCGATGTTGAATACCTAGGTCAGGTTGGCTCATTCAATTTCGAGTTGTGTCGTGAGTTGTCCAAGTTGGAGGCTGTCGGCCCAACTTGCCCAAGTGGGTGAGACTTGTGGTATCAAACTGGATCAGATAGTACCAAATCTGAGTTGACTTGGACGAGTCATTCGACTCTTGAAATCATAACCCAGACCCAACTCAATTACTTATTCAGCCTAGAACTTAATCTTGGGTCCAACCCATGGGCTTGGAGTCCAGACCAAACCCGCCAAAAAAAAGATACACGGCCCTAAACACTATGACATAATAGATCTGAAGTTCAAGTAATCACGGCTCTATTGTTCTAGTCCTTTCGGTCTTTTCAAAGGGCTGGTTAGTTTTTACAGCAAGTGCTCCCCACTCATTATTAAGGAATGAATACCGGTGGACCCGTCCTTTCCACCTGAGTTAGAAAACTAGTCATGCATACTCTTCAATTCTCATTTCATGTCGAGCAGGAAGACTCCATTAACTAGCATTGGAATTATTCTCGATTCACTCTATCGACTAGCTCGAATTATTCTCGATTAGCTTGATTCACTCTTATCTTCTCAGGCTCAGCGTTTGGAACAAAATTTCAAGGAATTAATCCGTCGTTATCAAGGCGAAGAAATCCCATCGAAGGAGATGGTTGAACAGCTAATGAAGGACACTGTTAAAGCCGATAAATCGAAGCTGCCCAACACCGGCTGCGATCCTGAATGGGAATTCAAACTGAGCTCTATATTCGTCGACGTCGATACTCCACTGGTAAGACTCAGAAAATCCATTTCTCTCATTTTTGGAATGGTTCTCATTACATGTTTGGACATTTGATCAAACCGAATTGCGATAATTCAAAATTTCAATAGAGAGTAAATATGACAATGGACTTTCTTCACATTGCAATTATGACCGTTTCCGGTCGAAATTGCAATTGGGTGTTTAGCTGCAATGGTGAATTGGAGCAGTACCACTGTCAACAAGGATTCAAATGAATTGCAATTTAGTTTAATTGAAATCCAAACACACCCAAGTGAAGTAGTCCAGTTGCAGTTTTGTTTATTTCATGTACAACTTCAAAGAAATGTAATTGGGATCATGTAGGGACGTTATGGCACTCGAAGCACAGCAGCATTATTCGTTAAAGCCAGCAATGAAGTCAGCTTCTATGAGAAATATCTGGAGAAAGAGATGTGGAAGGAGCATACCATGAAATATCAGATTGAAAAATCCCACTAGCTTAGCAAAACAGTATCTTTAAATAAGAGGGTGAGACGACAGTTATCGCTGTCCATTCCACCCCAACTGATTATTTTGAATATTGGCGCGTTTGGCTGCCATTCTGTTTAATTGTAAAAGCTTCCATCATTTCAATGTTTTAATATGTGGACCCCACGATGACAATAGGCCTTTCATCGATACACCATTGAGCCCAACCCAAGGCTACAATGATGATGAGGATAGGTGGGTCCCACCTTTCATGGGACAAGGTTATGATGATGATAATGATAGGTGGGTCCCACTTTTCACTGAACCCTGAAAATTCCGTATGTGGGAGGAAATAATGGACGGTGGATGCTGCATGACGAGAAACAGGCCCTTTTGAGAAACGTACAAATAGTCGGTGCATGACAGTCCATGATCATGTAATGACATTGCGTAAAAGGAAACCATGAATCTCAATCCCAGCCATCCAAATTGTGGATTGGAACCGGAGATCAGGTCAACCCACGATCTGAATCTAGGACCATCCAATCAATCCGACTTTGTGGTTCTATTCAATTTTATAATGATTTGAATGGCTAAAAATGAAATTCATGTGTGCCATTTGTGCAATTCCTGTATGCATGAGTAAAATGATCATTTCTGCCAGACTACCAATGATTTTTCAATTGGGACTATGGGACTTGGGAGGAGCGTGCAACATATACTCATTCTGCACGTACCTAGAGCAGGGCACGAGTCGACTTGACTTGGCAAACTTGACTCGTCCGACTCGTTGAGATCTAAGTCAATTCAAATCGAGTGGGTGAATCTATCCGAATCAAATTGGCTTCATCCTATTTGAATTCAAACCAAGTTGGCTTCGAGTCTCTCAATAACTTGACTCGGCTCGGCCTTTAATCCAAATCACTACTGATTTGATTCAAAACTCAACTGGTGCATATGTATCTAGAAAAAATAAAAATAAAAATAAAAATAATCAAGTTTTAAGCTAATGGAGAGGCTACAATGGAGATGTTGCAATTCTTGTAAGTGAATCTTAGTTTTGAGTTGTGATTTTAGCCCATGGATACTCATTGCACCGGACTTGACTTGGTGCTGACTCGACCTAATTTAGTACTTGCGACCAGGTCGAACTCGGTCTAGATTAGTATAGGCCAGACCCGAATTCAGATCGGGTCAGACATGCTGGACTCAGTATTGAGTCGGGTCAAGTTCGGATTAGGCCTATTTTAAAATTGGATCGAATGGGTCTGTCCTATCTCAGTCTTAATACCCAGCTCTACACCCTTGTTTTGGAGCCGTCTCTCCCACTTGCCAACATGAGAAAGATCCAAGCCACTCGTTAGCGGATGCAGATTATGAGTAGACTCCGTGAGGTCCATCATGATTTACATATTTTATCCACACCATCCGTCCATTTTAACAGATAATTTGAGAGCTCTGCCCCAAAAACAAAGTATATCCAAATCTCAAGTGGACCTCACCATGGGAGCAGTGTGAATTGAAATTCTACCATTGAAAATTTATTGGGGCCACGAAAGTTTTGGATTAATTAGTTATTTGTGTTTTCCCTTCGTCCATGTCTTTTTTATCTCATGGACAGGTTGGATGAAAAATAACCATCACTATAGACCCTACCAAGGTTTCAATGGTGAAGGTCATTATTCCCACTGTTTCCTATAATGTGGTCCACTTGAGCTTCGGGCATGCTTCAATTTTCAGCCCAACTACTAAAATGATATGAAAAATGGATGGACGGCGTAGATAACTCACACACATTCACGGTAGGTTCAACTGAGTTTACTCAGTACAATAAAAGTGTACTGAGTGTACCCAATCCGATTTCCTCGCTAGCACTCTCCTTGGCCCAACTCTTTCGATTAGGTGGCCCACATGGAAATTAAAGGTTGAAAGAGCTCACAATCAACGCTTCATACCAAATTGCGGCTCAAGGTTCAGCACAAAGCAGGCCGGATGGAGCGGCTTCGGTGGATCCTGATCGTGGAACCCACTGTGATGTATATGCCTTACATCCACGCCGTCCATCCCTTTTGAAAGCATGATCCAAAAAATGAAACAAATCCAAATGTCAGGTGGACCACATCACAGGAAAAGTGATGATTGAATACCCACCATAAAAAACTTCTTGGGACTGCCATCCAACCTGTTGATAAGGTCACAAATACCTGGATGAAGGTTACCACACAAATATCATCTTGATCCAAAACTTTTGGTGCCCACGACAAGTTTTTAATGGTCAAAACACCACGGTTTCCTGTGGTGTGGTCCACCTAACATTTGGATCTGCTCATTTTCATTGATATACCCGAAAATGATCTTTCAAAACTGATGGACGGTGTGGATGTAAGGCAGATATATCAGGGTGGGCTCCACAGTTAGGGATCCATCGAAACCACATCCGACCCGGACCCTGGTGGACCATCACAGCTCAGCCCGTCACGCGGGCTGGACAACGGGCTTTTGGAGGTGGGTGTGTATGGGAACCTTGGCATACACCTGGTTGTAGATTGATCTGGACCGTCCATTTGGCCTGACCCGCTTTTCATAGTCTGCCTGGGAAACACCATACTGATGGGAATGATCCAAACCGTTCAGTCAGCAGCATGCAATAGCGATATACAGGATTGTTCATAGAACATAGATTTCAATTATGGATGTTCAGGAACATTCAATTGTGATGATTGCTGCGCAGCAGCACATGCATCACGACGGAGAACACCCTCGTGCCTGGAGCGCTGCAAACGGATGCGGATTAGCTACTGACGGGGTTGAGTAGCAAGTTTGGCTACTAAAGTGACGTCACCAATTTCTGTGGACCCACTATGATGTATGTGTTGTATCTACACCGTTTATACATTTTTATAAATTATTTTAGGACATAAGTCAAAGAATGAGGCAGATCCATATCTCAAGTGGACCACACCACAGAAAACAGCAGGGACAATGACACCCACCATTGAAATCTGCCCAGGACCATCATGATGTTTATTTGAGATCTAACCTATTCATAAGTTAACACAGACATAGATGAAGGGAAAACATAAATTTAAGATTGATCAAAAACCTCCGCCACCCTCCTGAAAGTTTTAATGGTAGGCGTTCAATCCCCACTTTTTCCTGGTGGGGTCTACTTGAGCTTTAGATCTACTTTATTCTTCAGCTTAGTATCTAAAATGATATCTTAAAATGGATGAACGATGTAAATACAGCACAAATCGTATTGAGGCCCACATAATTTGGTAACGTCAAGATAGGGAAGCAGCTTGCGTGGTGTACCACACAACAGCGATATGGCTGCCATGGTAGGTGTCGTCCATGCTTAGGCGTTTACATCAAGTCGAACGACTCGACTCGGCCACTAGCTGACCTCAGCTCCAACTCAGCTTGGCTCGGCCCTGGTCAGCAGTTCGGGCTGAGTTGAGCCAAGTTTGCAATTAAGGTATTTTCACAAATACCTGAACTGTAACTTCAAAATTTCACTGTTTTATAAACAGAAGTAATAGTTTTACAGGTATTTTATCAAACACCTTTTAAGCGACATAAAAACTAAGAAAAACAAAGAGAAAAAAGTTATTTGTTTCATGTACATACCTTCCTTGCCACCAACCACATTTCGTTGAGTCATTTTATCAAATAGTTGGTGAGCAACATCAATGGCAAAGTAACCGAGTCACTGAACTGGTTCGATCCGAGTTCGATTCGAGATGGATTCGAGCCAAGTCGAGTCGAGCTGAGGTGTAACGCCCTAAAAATCGGGGGTCGAGCAGAAACTCAGCTCTTCAGTTTCAACGCATCACTTATGCAACATATATAATGATGATTAAATATTATCCGTACTAGTATATTAAACATGAACGAGATTACACTAACTCAGCATATCATACTCCAGAGACAATTAGATTATGCAACCGGAAGACTGTGATAGATATATAAAGCATATAAGTGGTTGTAAGTCCCCAAAGTATGAACATGTCACTATGTTAAATAATTAAATGTATAATTCCAAAATTCACAAAATGATACAATATAATGTCCAACTAGTTTGTATCACGGTAATCTCGTTGACGCAACTCCAAGTCTACATAAATCCGCCAGAGAGTTGCATGTAAGAGAACTCTTCCTTGTTATCATAAAAGTCAGGTTCCGCTTTGTAAGCATCGTCATCATCTGCAGTTAAGATAGAGTTTGGTTGGTGTTTTAAAACACCGTCCCAGAGTGGGAGTGAGTGATCCACTCAGTGGAGCTATGAGGCAAAGGTTAACATGTTATCAATTCAGTCAAGCAGTAATGATAATGCAATACAACAATCATATCCTAAGCACTCTTGTTAATGCAGGAATGGTATGCTGTAATGATGCGTGTTCTCGCATGCACTCCCTCAATGACATAATCTCACGATCGCGGACGGCAAACTTCCTAAACGTACGCTTCCTCGCCAAAGCACATGCAATGCGGTGCATGATCGTGTTAGCCAAGTAATTTAATTAGATTTATTTATATAATTCGGAAAGCTAAGGTCGTCAATCCTAGTTAATTACATACGATAAGCAAGTTATAGGACAACGTCACCCCTGATCTAAAAGCAGTGAACAGGCAAGTTCAGGTCACTACTGGAGGCTTGTCACTTCGACGTAGGTATAGTTTATACTTAAGGTCACTACGGAAAAAGCTCGTCACCTTAACATAGGCCGACAGCTCGAATACAGTGTCTCATACCACCGTATTCAGCTCATGAGTTTGGTTTGCTCACTGGATACTACAGGGAGGCTCATCACTCCAGCGTAGGCCGACAGCTCGACCATGGTGTCCCATACCACCATGCCCGGCTCATGAGTCTTAGCGGATCGTGGTACCAAGGTTGAAATAGGTTTTACATTGGTAAGTGGTACCTTAGATTCAAGTAGTAGCGTCTATACATAGTAAACACACATTAGACCAATCGGGTTACTTGATAAGTTCGACTGATACGAGCGTACGTTGAATTAATCGACATGTAGCGCGTAAGCACTCCACGTAGCCTAACCACTGTCGACAAACAGCGTACGACTCGGATTCATCGAACGTGTCTTGTGTGGCAAAATAACCTCGGCCACTAATTCGGGAACCATTACCGATTGTCTGGACTACGTAGTAGTCCTAAACCAACTCAAATACAGCATGTGGATATAAGTGATATTCATAGCAGCACTTAGCAATCAATACCAACATAAATCTCAGTTGAGCATTTTAAACAAATATAAAGCACATTATCATACTTATATACTTCAATCATAAATTACGTAGTAGTAATAAGATAGGTTTCATGAAGGAAACTGTAACTATAGATACGGTAATTGAGAATCATATCTCAACACCCTTATTAAATATATTTCAACAAGCAACTTCGAATTTAGACATTTTATCAAACACTTAGACAATACATTTCAAACATACATGTAATGAATTAATTATAACATATATTATGGCAAATCCTTTCATAAAGGAGTTGTCAAGCATACAACGATATGTATTCTCAATTAATAATCATGGCAAGCCCAAATTAAAATTTCATATTCATTCAAACATTTTAGCAAACACATGAAATGCATCGTTAATGAGCATAGTTCATACCCATGTAATATATGGAAAGCACCGCATCTAAGGGTATATGGTGGCAATTAAGTCAGTCATAAACCATTACTAATATTAAAAGCCTTGAAAACCATAATCTAAACGTTTATAGTCTACACTTTTCATCTATACGCCGATTAAGAACTCGGCTCGCACACTACGCCTTCGTCTACGACACAACGGCTACCTAAACCATGAAATAGGTTAGCTATTTCACAAATTTCTCTATTTGGATCCCTAAAACAAATTAGGGTTATGATTTCTTATCCAAAAATGAATTTGAATTCGACGGTGTAGCGATACAGAAGGGATGATTCGACACGTAAAGTGGTGGGAATGAATCCCGGTAAGTATCTCTCACTCTCTCTCTCTTCTCCTCACTCTTTCCTTCTCTTCTCTCTTCTTTCTCCTAGGGTTTAGGAAATTCGTATGGAATGAGAGATGGGTGGGTTAAGGCCCTTATATAGGCCCAGAACTGATGTCAATGGCCCTAGGGTCATGATATACTTAGGTTATAACCAATGGGTGGCTGTTTCAAGCCAATGAAGCTCATCTGGAGGTCCATTATCACACCCCAAACTCAGAAACCGGGCTCACAAAATTTTCAATCGCCGAATCCGGCACCGACAGCCTCCGTAGAACCCCATTCTCGGCTCCTAGCTCCCATTCACTAGGTTCCGATCCTGGGATGCTACGAGGAGAATTTTCAACGTCAGTTTTTTTTTTTTTTTGTAATAAGTATAACCAAAGGCATAACCCACAAGCAACAACCAAGAACTCCATTACATTTCCACTATGATCAAAAACTTTACAAGCACAATGAGCATAAAGGGAAATACAATGGTAAAGAACAAAAACTCCAAAACGATCTGCAACGTGCTCCTGCCTCAGCGCTACTGCTAACTAACGCCACCTGCACACAACAGTCATGCATAAGCTTATAGAAAGCTTAGAGGGTGGTGAAAGTATGTGCGCGAGGTAGTAATATGATCATGCAATGTTAGAGTAATGCAGAATATGCAGATGGATCATAATATCATGAGCCGTACCAAGGCTATGCAATGCAAGACATGAATGGTATCGGCCACCCCAAGGCCATGCGATGTGCAATGCAACTCAAGCATACAGATCCTCATCTATGTCCACACATCAATACAGCTTAAATATGGAATATCACCGGGGTCTAGTACACTCTAAACCAGATTGCCGCCACATCGCGCGCAATAAGGTAAGTGGAAGAGACCTCACTATCCGTCTACCGATATCGGGCACGACTCGTCGATAGCGGACCCATTCCTCGAGCTGGTCAGACTCAGCCTAGCATTGTCCCCTACACTAGGGCGGGTAAGGTCGCACCCCCTTCCAACCGACCACGACACAGTGGAGAGCGTAACCGTCTGGTAATCGATACTTAACGCTCATCTACCCACTCGGTCTAGACGTTGGAGCAACCTCTTGGTACCATAAGAGTTTAGGGACTTTCACCCAGGGATATCTATAGCACCCCATGTAGAACAAGATTTTCGGTATCCAAACCTGTCAACCATGATCTGTCTGTGGAGGCTACGGCCCCGATGTCACTAGGGCGTACAATCACCATGTCACACAAATACGAAATGCATGAATCACGCTATCCAGTCATGCAACAAATCCTGCACATATCGTGCGCTCATGAAGGGCAACACCGCTTAACCGGGAGCCCATAATCAACCTATCCGAAGGCTTATGCTATAATCAGTCAAGTCTCATACCAAGCACACATATGATGCGTATGATCATGAGTCATGGAACTATACTAAACATGATATAATGAAATGAACTATTCTTACAATGCAGAAGGGCCTGGACAGCCTATATACACAATAAGTATGGGCCTAATAATGGGCCCTAAGAAGAGTCGTAATGTGGACATCCAACCAGCATTACACTCGAAATGTGGACGTCAAACCAACATTTCTTCCAAGGCACGATCGTCGAAAACATCATCACATACTCCGAGTTGGGTTTATACATTGCAATGGACCTTAGGTTCATCCCATTGGGCTTTACATATATATCGCATGGGTCATATCTTATGGGCCTTTTATTCATCAGATGGGCCACATAAATGGGCCACACCAATGGATCTTATGTGCATTGCAATGGGTCAAAACCCGTGGGCCTTAGATTGCATCAAATGGGCCCAATCTCAAGAGCCTCATACATATCAAATGGGCCTATTCCTGTAGGCCTTATATAATTCAAATGGGCCTAAACCCCTAGGCCTTATATAAATCAAATGGGCCTAAACCCCTAGGCCTTATATCAATCAAATGGGCCTAAGCCCCTAGGCCTTATATAATTCAAATGGGCCTAAGCCCCCAGGCCTTATATAATTCAAATGAGCCTCATAATATGTTAAGGTGGGGTTCACTCGGACTATGGATCTGGCCCATTCTTTAGCTCAAACCATAAAATGAGCTTTTAAAATGGATAAACAGGTTGGATGCAGCACCTGCATCAAGAGTGGGGGCCCACATGAAGGCCCACCATCGAATATGATGTATTATATATATAAAAAATAAAACTATAGATAATATATAATATATATAATATATACAATATTATATATTCAGTACAATATATATATATATATATATATATATATATATATATATATATATATATATATATATATATATATATATATATATATGTTAATACACACACGTTGCACACACACTGCACATTCACACACGCACATACACCCACATGCACGCACGCACACGCACAGTGGGCTCCACCGTCCGCTGGACGGTGAAGATAAGGCACACACATCAGGTGGGCTTCCACCGTCCACCTGGACAGTGGAATGAAACACATACATCACTGTGGGCTCCACGTGGGGCCCACCCAATGTTCATATACCATCCAATCCGTTCATGGGGTCACGCAGACCTGGATGAAGTGAAAACATAAATTTCAGCTTGATTCAAAACTTTCATGGACCACAAAAAAAATGGTTTCAATGGTAGGCTTTTAGCCACTACTGTTTCCTCTGGTGTGGACCACGTGGGCATTGGATGGGCCTGAATTTTGGTAGGGGCCCACTTCAGGAGGTGGCCCAGCTCATGAGCAGATTGGATTGCATATAAACATCACTGTGGGGCCCACGTGTAGGGCCGTGGGTGGCCAACGTCCGCCCGTCCCAAACGCTGCACGCAGCAGCGTGCAGCCGCTGCTGCTGCATGTCAGACGGCAGAGGCAGAGCCTCTGCCTCTTGCAAAATTTTGGAAAAAATCTGATTTTCGGGGTTTTTCGAGTGTGTGGCCCGCATCACATAAATCTGCTCCGTTCACTAGCTTCCCTGGCTCAAGCGAGCCCAAAGAGTCTAAAGTTTGAATTTTTTTTATGATAGAAAATGAAATAAAATAAGAAAAAGGATCTTTGAATGGTAATGATGCATTCTTTGATGCTATGGCCCACCAGATCTTTCAATCAACCCCAACTCTTGGCTCAACGCCTAAAAAGAGATGGGTGAGAGGATGGACGGCTTGGATTGTTTATATTCATCACGGTGGGGCCTAAGCAAGTGGACCACCCAAAGGCCTCCTTCTTTTCTTCTTTTCCTTTTTTTTTTTGAAACGTCCAGCGTCCTAGACGCTGGACGGTTTGGTTCTTTTAAAAATACATTGTGGTGGGTCCTGATGAAGTGGGCCACCACTAATGGGTGACGTGGGTACAAGGTATAAGGTGAGCCCTACTTGAATAAATCTTGAACAAAATAAATATCTCAAGGTGGGGTCCATTCAAGTGGGCCACACAACCCTATTGCATAAAATAAAATAAAATAAAATAAAAAGAAATAAAGAGGGAGAGAGACATGGAGAGTGGGACACGCTTTGTGATGGAGGGCTCCGCCACTATGAGCCCTCCATTGAAGAAATTATACAATCGGATGGGTCCTTTAACACATGGGACCATCAAAATTTAAAATCAACGGTGGGGATCCTTTCCCCACCAATATGGATGGTCTAGATGACCTTTCTAAAGAAATAAACATCATGATGGGATCCATGGAGAATGGCTCCATCATGGAATGATCATGATGATCCAAGTGGTCCATCGACCACAACTTAGGGTCCCAAGTCAGATCCAAACCATTGATCGGTTGGCCTCACTTGGCCCATCTCAAAAACAGGAAAAACTAGTATGATCTAGCACCCACCGTCCGATCTTCTTGCTCCTAGGGGTTCCTTGGCACCTTAGCTTGGATTTTAATGGATGAGATGAGGAATGGAGGGTTAAGATGGGAGATGATGAGGTAAGAAAGTGGGCCACATTTGGAGCTTAGGAAGCTTAGAGAAATTCCATACGTATGGAGGTGTTTGGGATTTTTATTTTTATTTTTTGAGTTTGAAATGAGAAAGAGAAAGAGAGAGTTGTAAAGGGAGAGAGAGAGAGAGTGATGGATGGATGTGTGAGTGATGGTTGTGTAAGAAATTCTTGACTTTTGAGGCCTTTTGTGTAAGAGAGGTATGGGCTTTGTAAGAAAAGCTTGACTTTTGTGGCTTTTTGTGTAAGAGTGGTATGGGCTTTGTAAGAAAAGCTTGACTTTTGTGGTTGCTTGGGAATGGGTGAAAGGGATGTGTACTTGACATGTGATGGATTGATGGTTTGATTGATTGATGGGATTGATGTGATTGATGTGACACATCGTAGAGATTCTCTTGGATTTCGCAACGCGCGACGTTTTCCTCGCACCGAACGTTGGCCCACATCTCTTGACCAGGGTATCGCCTCGGTGCGCGAGTCATGGCATTGAAACCGCAGCGACGACGCGGTCGCTATGGTAGTGATCTTGGGTTGAGTCGACTCGGGTTATCGGCATATGAATAAGGGTCGCGCGTCGATATCAGTTAAGGGTCGAAGGTTGCCGGAATTCGACCGGTAGGACCGCGGAAGTTTACGGAACGGTACGGACTAAGATACAGGTCTTACATCCATTACCTGTATACAGTCTGGAGAAAGTTCTCTGACCATAGATCTATGCCAGGTTAAGATTTTGGTCCGATCGGATTTGTAGATCGACCGTGGAGGGGCAGTTTCAGTTTAACGGCCATCGTCACTCGATTAAGGCCACAAGTATACTAATATGTGTAAGAAAATTTTTCTGATCCAAGGGTATAATTAGATCAGAATCTGATGGTCTAATACCTTAAATATGGCCTGCAAGTGAATGACCCAATTCACTTAAATTAAGTTCATTTTTTAAAGATATTCGCGTTTCTCACACACTTTACTCTAAGTTCAAGTTGTGCGTTTTTGGATACTATTTGGACTTGATTCTTGCGATACTTGTCAAGCCCAGTAAGGTGGTCATAACTATATAGTTTTACAGTAATTGGACTTTCGACGCGCGATGCAGGTCCGATACAAAGTTTCAGTTTGTTCCCGAGAGCAACTGGGTTTTGATATTTCTCCTAAGTTTTTAGATAATGTAGAATTAGCGATTCTACTGGTTTTAGGTCTTACAGTTCGTATAAAAAGTGGTTCAAGCTAATCTATTAATTAATTTCGTTTAGTACTTAATTAATTTTTGTCTAATTTCTACATAATTTGATCCTTAGTGATTTCTACCTGAGGTGATACTCGGGTCTTTGTACGAATTTTTTCGAGACGTTACATAGGGCCTGCTTGAAGTCAACTCGAACTCATTTTCGAGCTCAAAAAATCAACTCGACTCAGCTCGAACTCAGCATCGAACCATTTCAAATTGAGCTTTTTCCAGTCGAGTCGAGCGAGCTAACCGAGCTAACTCGGTTCGTGTACACCCCTAGCCATGCTACTCAAGCTCGGAGTTATACGATCGGTTCAAAGGAGATTAAAGTTATGTGGCCCCAAAATAATGTATTTATTATATCCACAGTGTTCATCCATTGTTCAAGATCATTTTAATGCATAAGACAAAAAAATGAATCATATCCGAAGCTTAATTGGACCACACCACAAATAGGAGTGGGGAGAATGATTTTTACCGTAGAAACATTCATAGGACCCATCATATCATTTATTTTCCATCTAATCCGTTCATAAGGTCAAAAATACATGGATGAAGAGGAAAAACAAATATCATATTGATCCAAAACTTACGTGACCCCAAAATGATTTCAATGGTAGACGTTCAATCTTATAGTGCTTTTTGTAGTGTGGTCCACTTGATCTTTAGATCTGTTTTATTTTTCGACTCAAGCCTTACAATAAGGTCATCAAATGGATGGACGGTTTAGATATAACACATACCTTATGATGGGACCAAGAGAACTTGCGGACGTCAATACATCATCTAAGTAGCTGGTGTGTGGTGCCCTAGCCAACCGGCCTCGAAAACGGATTGACTACTCCTCCTACCACCAGCCGATGGCTGATGGTAGGTGCTTTGTGGGACCCACCATGATGTATTTGTTTCATCCATGCCGTCCATCTATTTTTGTAGATCATTTTAGGGTATTAGACCAAAAATGAGGTATATCCCAATCTCAAGTGGACCACATTATAGGAAACAATTTTGAATGAATGTCGACCATTAAAAACTTTTCGGGGGCCATAAAAGTTTTGGATCAAGCTGATCTTTGTTTTTTCCCTTAATCTAGGTCTGTATGACCTAATCAACAGATTGGATATCAACTAGGGCCTTAGGAGGATTTTAATGGTGGATATCCGATCACTATTGTTTTCCTATGGTGTGATCCACATGAGATTTATATACCTCTCATTTTAGGGATTAAGAAATAAAATGATCCATAAAAATGAATTAAGGGCATGGATGAAACATATACATCATGGCGACAAAGTACTGACCACCAGCCCCAGGACTAGTGTCAGGAGGAGTAGCCAATCTGTTTCCGCCTGCTTGGGTCAAAATACTGAGGGTCCGTTTGGCCGGTCGGATTGAAAGAGATTGGATGGTATTGGAAGGGATTGGAAGTTAAATCCCGAGAATGACCGGCCATGCCAAACAGAGTCGGTGGTCTGATCCTAATCCCATGGATCTTAAGACAATCCACTGACAACACCATCATTATATTTAAATCTCTTCTAATCCATCTTAAAACTGTTTAAATTTACCTGAGACGTGTTTGGTTAGTGAGATTGGAGGGGATGAGAAAGTTTAATCCCGGATTGGCTGGCCGTACCAAACAGACTGATTTTTGCAGTCGAGCAATATAGCAATCCGATGGATCTCAAGACAATCCACGGACAATACCATCGTTACCTAAAAATTCACGCCATCCACCCTAACACCATTCCTGTCCCTTCCAATCCCCCCGGCCAAACGGCCCTGACAATGTCAGGATTGAATTCCGTGAGTGGAAATGGATTAGCTAATCCTCCTGACACCGGCTTGTGACTGGTGGTGAATGGACTGTTAGCCCTGTCATAATGTATGTGTTTCACCCATGCTGCCCAGCTATTTTTATAGTTCATTTTACATTATGAGACCCAAAATTAGGTATATCCCAATCTTAAGTGGACAACATCCTAAGAAATAATGTTGAATGAGCGTTGACCATTAAAAACATTTTCAGAGCCATAAAAGCTTTAGACAAGTTGATTTTTGTTTTCTCCCTTAATCTGGGCATATATGACCTAATCAAATCAGAAGCAAATTGGCTAGTGTACCACATACAACCAATTAACTGGTGTGTGTACGTGTCCAAGACGGGCATCGACGATGCTTGAGTTCCAGGCTGTACAAACGGTTCAAAGGAGATGGAAGTTATATGCCTCCAAATTATCTACTTATTATATCCACACCGTTCATCCATTTTGTGAGATCACCTTTAAAATGAGTTATATCAAATTTTCAAGTGGACCACGTCACAAATAGTAGTGGGGAGAATGACTTTGAACATTAAAACATTTGTAGGGTCCACTATAGCGTTTATTTTCCATCCAATTCGTTCATAAGGTAACATATGAAAGATGAAAAATAAATATGGTATTGATTCAAAACTGCTTTTAAGGTTATCCTTTCAATCATCCATTACTTTTTGCAGTGTTGTTGACCTTTGGATCTGTCTTAGTTTTTGGTTCAAGCATTACAACGAGCTCGCCAAATGAACCGACAGTTTAAATATAACACATGCCTAATGGTGTGGGACCCACAGAACTTTCTGACATCAACACACCAGCCAGTTGGGTGGTGTGTGGTACACTAGCCAGCCAATCCGCTTCCGGTGCAAACATCCCAAAACAAAAGTCTAGCTTATCACTGTATTTCAAACACTCCCTTTGATTAGCTACATGCATCAGGTGGGACTTGATGTAGATGGCCAGGCTGAAACCAGACCATCATCACGTACCCATGAAAATACAAGATCACAAGGAAGAGGAGATTTGATCAGGAACTTCTCAATAGCAACAACTTGTATATGAGAAACTGTGCAACTAGCCGCTTGAGGAGCCCAGTGGTGTAGGGTCTATGCGTAAGTCAACCCATCCAACAGAGTCATCCAATTATCAAAATTGGAATCCAATCATTGGGTAGGCCACACCAAATGGACAACCACCCAAAATCCTAAAAATTCATGTGGTGGCCTACTTGATGGCTGGATCAGCCTAATTTTGAAGTGTTGCATTTTCACAGTGGAGGGACTCCATTCAACAGGTTAGATACTGTGCACGCAACACCATGGCCCCTATATGCAGCTAGTTGCATGATTTTCTCATCTACTGCTAGTTGTGGGTGAGATATTCCCAAAAAGTCATGCATGACACATTCTTATTGACAAACTCTACAATTTCTTCATCCTCCAAATTAGGTGTATGGTGGGATCCAAATTATTTCCTCTCCAACAACCGAGAAACAAGTGATTACCCTCTATTGGGTTTTTTCAAAATATTTTTATTTTATAAAAGAGAATTTAGAGAAAGAGTTGTAACTTTTGGTGATTGTTGATGACCATTCATTTGTAAATGGTGGTGCCTCTTGATAAAGGAAGCATCATTTGAATTTGAAATAGTAGAGGGATGTCATTGTTGAAAAGACACCGCCATTGTTGAAAAGACACCATGGAAGAAGATATCTTTTTATGAAAAGGGTCTTAAAGCATCTCTTGTGATTCTATATAAATCCATCTTTTGGTCAATCTGAAAATCACAATTCCAACAATCTTCTCTCCATTTTCTTCTTCTTCTCCATTTTCATTTTTAGATGGTTTTTGGATAGTTACAGTTTTCAGGCACTAAACTGTAAACAGTTTTTCAAGCAGTAAATTACAAACAATTTTCAGGGGGTAAATTGTAACAGCACGGAAGTCAGGGGTATACGCTATAAAAGTGTGTTCAGGGTGCAATTTTTCAGTTTTGTAAGCTGAAACCCACATTTCTCCGGTCTTGGAGAAGATGCTTATTGTATCCTAGAGGTGGATTTGTTGTAACCCTCTTGCAAATTAGTTTAATCATCAGTAGGGTGCGAATATCACTTTAAAGATAGTAACATCGTAACGCGCCTTAGGCCTATCTTTAGGTGATTAATTTTTTATCTTTCCACCCCAAGCTTAGCAATTTTAAGGTGATATTATGACCTCTTCTATGGGTCATCATAACTTTGTTCATATTACACCGTTCGATGGCCCAAATTTTCTTCGATGACAATCGAGGGTGCATCTCTCACTCATATCACTCAAGTTGGATCACGTGCTCACTCAGGATCTTCCTTCACCACCATCTAACGATGATATGGTGGAACAAATTCAAAAGAGACAAGATTAGGAGCGTAACGAGTACGTATGTAAATGTCATATCTTCAACACTCTTTCTGACTCATTGTACGCTTTTTACCATCAAAAGAAGATCGCTAAGGATTTGTGGCAGGTGCTGCTCACCAAATATACATCAGAGGATAAAGGCAACAAAAAATTCCTCATTAGTTAGTTTTTAGAATTCAAAATATTGGATGAAAAACTTGTCCTTGATCAAGTAAATAAGTTATAGGTCATCATCTAACAGATTATTGCCGATGACACTAATCTCGACGAATCCTTCCAAGTATCCACCATTATAGCTAAACTTTCACCTAAATGGAAAGATACTAGAAAATCTTTGAAACAAAAAAAAGAGAAAATGTCCTTAGGACCTCCTAATGTTTCTTCGAATAGAAGAAAAATCTAGACTCCATGACAAAAAGGAAGAACAACAGGAGACCATAATTAATGTTAATATAGTCGAGAATAGTGTAAATCGGAAATCAGAGAAGCCACCTTTGAAGAAAGATGATAGGCTCAAACCTAATAATCAAGAGTTCAAAAAGAACACATCCAAGAAGGGTTCATGCTTCTTTTGTAAAATCTCTGGTCTCTTTAAGAAAGACTGTCAAAAATACAAAAAGAAAATGCAAGAAAATAAATGGTAAATTAATATAATGGAAGACATGAATCTGACAGTTGTCGTCTCTAAAGTTAATATGGTAAATAAGGATGTTGAATGGTGGGTAGATTTTTACGTTACTAGACATGTTTGTAAAAATTACGACATGTTCAATTCCTACGAAATAGTGGAAGATAATCAAGAATCATATATGGGGAATGCCTCCACATCTAAGGTTGTAGAAAAATAGAAGGTACGTCTTAATTTAATTTATGAAAAAGTTCTTACTCTGAACAATGTGCTGCATGTACCGGATATTAGAAGGAATCTTATATCAATTAGTCTACTGACTAAGTTTGGATTCAGATTCCTATTTGAATCCAATAAATTGATTGTGTCTAAAAATAGAATATATGTAGGGAATGACTATGTATCCAATGGAATATTTAAGTTGAACCATGTGAATAAAAATTCTTCTTTTATTTATATACTTGATTCAAATGATGTTTGGCATGCTACATTGGGACATATTAATTATCGTAGTATGGATAATATGTTTAATCTTAATCTAATCCCTAAATATATAAAACCTAATAACAAATGCAGTATTCATGTATAATCCAAAATAACTTGAAAATCATTTCCAATGGTGGAAAGAAAATCACAACTCTTATACCTAGTTCATAGTGACATATGTGAAATGAGCAATTTAATAACAAGAGGTGGAAAGAGGTACTTCATAATCTTTATAGACGATTTCTCTCATTATACCCTAGTATACCTATTGAAGAATAAAGATGAGGCATTAAAAAAACTGAAGATATACATGGCAGAAGTTGGGCACCAGTTAAACCAAAAAATTAAAATCCTAAGATCGAACAGGGGAGGAGAATATGTATCATTAGAATTTTCAGAGTTTTGTAAAACTCATGGTATAATTCACCAAATTATGGTTCCCTATTCACAAAAATAAAATGGTATAGCAAAACGGAAAAATAGGTCTCTCATAGACATGGTAAACTCTATGCTAAATAATGCAGGTTTAAGTTCAGGATTTTAGGGAGAAGCCATGTTGACTGCTTGTCATATTGTTAATAGGATACCTCACTCTAAGACTCATAAGATTCCATATGAACTATGAAAGAATAGAATTTTTAACATCTCATACTTCAAGGTATGGGGTTGTAGAGCCTTAGTTAGACTTACTAATCCTAAAAAGCCCAAGATAGGGTTAAGATATCTTAAGTGTACTTTCATAAGATATGCACAAAATAGGAAGGCTTATAGGTTTTTAAGTGTAGAATCTAATCATGCAATCCCGGTAAATACCATAATTGAATATAGAGATGTTGAGTTTTATGAAAACTCATTCTCTTCTATAAATAAAAAAGAAATGAGATCTTAAGATCCTAATAAAAGCAGTAGTTCTCAGATACTTAATCAAGAGATTAGTAATCTCGATAAAGAAGACATAGAACTTATAAGGAACAAGAGGATCAGAACAGGTACATCTTTTGGACCTGACTTCTACCTTCTGCTAATAGAAGAAGATAAAGATAACATAATAGCAGAAATCATATTGGTATAAAACATAGAGAATGATCCAGTAACAAAAGATAATGCCCTTAGATCTCAGGATGCTTCTTTTTGGAAGGAAGCTTACACGATGAGATGGATTCTATATTGCAAAATAAAACATGAAAACTTGTTGATCTGCCTCGAGGATCAAAACTAATAAGCTGTAAATGAATTTTTAAAAGAAAACTAAAACCAAATGGAACCGCGGAAAGGTTTAAGGCCAAATTAGTGGCTAAAGGATATACACAAAAAGAATATATTGATTTTTTTGATATCTATGCTCTAGTAGCAAGATATCAACTATCCGAGATTTAGTTACTCTAACATCCATCTATAAGTTAGAAATCCATCAGATGGATGTAAAGAAAGCTTTTCTAAATGGTGGCCTCGATGAAGAGGTTTATATGGAGCAACTAGAATGTTTTATAGTTCCAGGATAAAAATAAAGCATGTAGATTGATTAAGTCTCTATATGGACTTAAACAAGCACCTAAGCAATGGTGTGAAAAATTCAATAAAGTAGTTATCTCATATGGCTTTAAGATTAATAAATATGATAAATATGTATATTCAAAATTCTCTGATAATAAATGAGTAATTATATGTCTTTACGTATATGATATGTTAATCTTTAATATATGTTTAGAAGTTATAAATAACACTAAAAGATTTTTATCATTTAGTTTTGACATGAAAGATATGGGTGAAGCTAATGTGATTTTAGTTATCAAGCTATTAAGAAACAATGATGGTATAACTTTATCTCAATCACATTATATTGAAAAAATACTTAAAAATTTTGATCAATATGATAAGAACCTAGCTTCTACTTCTTTTAATTCTAATATCAACTCAATTAAAAATGAAGGACGTAATGTATCTTGATTAGAATATTCCAAGGTGATTAACAGTCTTATGTATGCTATGATTTCTACTCAATCTGATATTATTTTTATAGTAGAAAAATTGAGTAGGTTTACAAGTAATCCAAGTTTAGATCATTAGAATGATGTCTCTAGAGTACTCAGATACTTAAAAATAATAATTAACTATGGTTTACATTTTTCTGGTTACCCTAGTGTGCTTGAAGGGTATAGTGATGCAAGTTGGGTCACTAATTCTAATAAATCCAAGTCTATCAATGGATGGATTTTTACACTTGGAAGAAATGCCATTTTGTAGGGATCTAAGAAGCAAACTTGCAAATATCATTCTACCATGGAATTTGAATTCATATCTTTCACGGCTAGTAGTAAAGATGCAGAATGATTAAGAAACTTGTTATTAGAAATACCATTATTGGTAAGGCCTTTGCCACCGGTCTCTATCTACTATGATAGAGAAGCAACACTATCAAAGGCATATAATAAGACTTATAATGAAAAATCTAAACATATCGGTATAAGGCATAGTTTTGTACAACAATTACTTAGTGACGGTGTTATAACAATACAGTATGAATGATCTATCAAGAATATAGCAGACCCGTTCACCGAGAGACTTACAATGACTATTGTCAATAGAACATTAAGAGAAATGAGACTTAGGCCAATTTCACAGACACCAGATGAGAGAAACTCAACCTAAGTGAATAGGTTCAATAGATAAAGTACCCCATAGGAAGTGTCTGAAGTAGCACTATACATTTTCTATTTGTCTTATTCCTGTATGTATGTATGGTGTTGGGTACCTGTAATGATAAAAAGGAGGATGAGCTGTTGCTGCTCTTAATGAGTCATTTCAAGGGTGCTATAGTTACAGGAGCATTCATAAGGACTCACCTATATGAGTATTGAAAGTGGCCACTTCCTGATATTCGAGAGTTTTGGCTACTCTCATAAACTCATGAATCCAGGACAGAGCACAAGGTCGTTAATGTGCTATAATTTTAAAACACATGGCAATTGAAATATATGTGTGTGTGACATATTCAATTGTGTCATATAGAATACTTAGTTCAAGACCATAGTCACTAAAGATTCTGATACAACTTTAATTTGTTTACACTAAGTGAAGGTTCAAGTTCATAAGACACCTTCTCCTATGCGTATATTTTCCTTACATATCCTGACCTCTGCATTTTGAAAAATAGTAAGGGATTGTTGGGTTTTTTTAAAATATTTTTATTTTATAAAAGAGAATTTAGAGAAAGCATTGTGGCTTTTAGTGATTATTGGTGACCATTTATTTGTGAATTGTAGTGTCTCTTGGTAAATGATGCATCATTTGAATTTAAAATGGTAGAGGGATGCCATTATTGAAAAGCCACCGCCATTGTTGAAAAGACACTATGGAAGAAGATGTCTTTTCATGAAAAGGGTTTTAAAGCATCTCTTATGATTCTATATAAACTCATCTTTTGGTCAATCTGAAAATCACAATTCCAAAAATCTCCTCTCTAGCTTCTTCTTCTTCTCCATTTTTATTTTTTTAGATTTTTGGAAAGTTATAGTTTTCAGGTGCTAAACTGTAAACAGTTTTTTAAGCAGTAAATTGCAAACCATTTTCAGGGGGTAAATTATAACAACATAGAAGTCAGGGGTGTACACTGTAAAAGTGTGTTCAGGGTGCGGTTTTTCCAGTTTTGCAAGCCGAAACCCAAATTTCTTCGGTGTTGGAGAAGAGGCTTATTGTATCTTGGAGGCGGATTTGATGTAACCCTCTTACAAATTGGTTTAATTACCAGTAAGGTGCGAATATCGCCTTAAAGATAGAGACATCGTAACGCGCCTTAAGCATATCTTTAGGTAATTAATTTTCTATTTTTCTATGTCAATCTTAGCACCCTCAACCCATCCTTTATTGAAATCCTTGTCAGGCAAGGGAAAAGTTCACTTAACCTTTGATCCTCTACCCATCTATCCTTCTAAAATCTGATGTTCTTTCCTTTCCCCAAAAAGAAGACCATCCTTTTCCAAACTCTGTGTTTTTACTGACACCACGAACTTTCAAAAGTGCGAAGCCCTATACAATGATGACAACCCAGTCCAACATCTTAATTCTTTAGAGCCATATTACTTAATTATTACCTCTCCAATGAGATTTCACATCTTCCTAAAACCTCCAAACTCATTTTCCTAATAAAGTTAGATTTATAACCTCCAATTTTCTAAACTATGCTCCCCCTTGAGCCCAAGGCTTGTATACCTCCTTCTACTTCATGAGATTGAATTTATGTTTATCTTCCGCTCATTTCCACAAAAAAATAATAATAATAAAATAAAAAAATCATACCTAAGCCTCTCCAATTTATCCAAAATTGACTTCGAACATTTAAATAAAACCATAATAAACTGAAAGATTAGACATTACTGACTTAATCAAAATGGTTCTTTCATCGAATGATATATCACAAGACTTCCACTGAAATAACTTCCTTTCGAACCTTTCAATTAAACTACCCCAAAGGTGTTTCAACAATCTTCCCATACATAATAGGTTATTAAGATTTGTAGTAGGAAATGAGCCCTCCTTACATCCAAGCAAACTAGAAAAACTCTTTAGGTCTTCCTTAAAGATATAGTTAAAATACAAGTTCGACAAGTTTTTAATTAAATCCTTTTGTATGTAAGTAAGTTAAGTTGCTTCTAGTAGCGAGATTCATCCGATATAGTTTGTTTGGTGTTATGGTGTTGTTCATAACCCTAAGTGCAGGGTCGCGATGTAGTAATAATTTGGTGAGAGCAAGGTCAAATCCATAGGGAATGGGGAACACGGTCTAGAACCAATCTAAATCTAACTTGGTTGTCTAGATTTATAATCCAGTGAAATGAAAATGGTAGAAACAAATAAATAAAAGCCTAAGGATTTAGGAATTCACTCATAGCAGTCTCAATATTAATCTACTTGATTCAATAATAACTCGATTGGAATCGAAGTCATATCCTATCCAATCGGATGATGAAGCGGTTAAAACAGAATTTGGACTTTCATTGAATTAATTCCCTCATGATGCAATAATGTGATGATCACAGGGAATTCAACCATATACCATGCCCAGGAGAAAATGATAAATCACAAATTTTACATATTACATAATTGCAAAATAGATAAGAAGATATCAAAAAATTTTCAAGCATCTACTATAATTGGAGTTACCATAAATGACAGAAAACTGAAAATATTCCTTTATTCAAACTAAAAACCAATAAAAGTCCAACCATAAATTTGAATAAAAGTAATACAAACCTCAAAATAAACTATAAGCTTCATCCCTTAGCCTTAACTAAAAGATTAGCTTAAGAAGACTAGCGTCCTATAATAAAAATAAAAGATCAACTAGAACCCGTGAAGAAATCAAAATGGAAGAACATTGTCGGCGCTCCACCCTGGCCTTCTCTCCCTTTCCAAACTCTAGAAGATGCTTTAGAACGTCCTACGGACTCGTATTTATAGTTGTGAAACTCCAACTTTAGATTTACGCACTTTTGTTACGCTTTGGTTGGACCGAAGTCGCATATGAAAAATCTGTGCAGAATATATTAAATTTAGGTCAAACTGAAGTTGGCTTCGGTCAGACTGAATTAAGGCTAAAAATTTCACTTTCTCGCTGGACCGTTTTGCATGATTTTGGTCGAACTAAAGTTAAACTTTAGTAGGACCGAAGTTTTTTTTTTTTAATTATTTCAGGACTTCTCTTTTAAGACACAAAATTCTAGAATATGATTTTTCTAACCAATTTTCAGGATTCCTTTTCTTCACTTCAAATCTTTGATTTTTTTCATTCCTCACTTGCTTTTCTTGAATTTTGGCATGTAAATTCTTCATTAAACACCTCCAATTCTCAAATTCTTAATTATCTTCTTTTGATCTCTAAATCCATCCTTTTAAGTGTATATTTATCTTTAGGTCCAAAACCACCTCGCATGATAAAAACATATGCAATTAAATCAAATTAACACTTAAATGCCAAAAAAACTAATGCGATTGAAAGGTTAAATATGTAATATTTGAGTCTCAACACACACCCCAACCAACATTTTGTTAGTCCCGATTAAAGCATGCAAAAGATACTTCGGAAACAAATAAATAATTTTCATAAGCTCAAGTGGTTCTAAAAATAATCCATATTATAGAAATCTAGAATACATTAATGTTGAGTATTGCTTTCTCCTAAACTCTGGCACTTGATAAATGTCCTAATCAAGTTCAATGTATTAATCCCATAATTAAAAAAATTCTAAATATTGAGTTCTATGAGTGTACAGTGAAGTATAGACTTATTACAACCAAAGGTTTAGTTCTCTACTTTCATGATAACATTGAAAATCAAAAGAGCTCTAGATAGTTAAATCCTAAACCAAAACTTGTCTTACAGTTCAATACTCTATTCTCTCAGCTTTTGATTTTTTTCATTAACGGCTTTCATACTATTTTCACATTTTTCTTCTTTTCAACAGTCCTTTTAAGGAACTTTAATAGGTAGCTCTTTTCAACAAAAAATATGTTTTTAACTGAGTATTATTTCTCTCTCACTTTTTTTTTTCTTTTCAATTTCTCTTATTGAACATGATGAACAAATTCCCTTGATTTGGTTCCTATTATTCTTAATAATCATCAAGTTAACAATTCAATATCAAACTTAAACTTTAATGTGTAAGTTAGATGTGATATCCAAAATCATGACTCAATTAATGTTTAAAACTTCTAATTATGAATTAATAACTCAAACTTAACTTTGATATCTGCCGAGTAGCTAGAATTCAGGTTCAACAATCTTTAATAATTAAGTATCATATTATTCTAATATATGAATTATTTTTAAAATCACTTAATTTCATGAAAATTTCCAAAAATGTTGAAAAAATTTTATACTCACAATTTTAACAATTTTGCTCAACTCTTAAGATTTTTCAAGGGAAACCTACCCCCCACAACCTAAAATGTACGTTGTCTTCAATGTATAAACATATGTAATAAGAGCAAAATTGAGAGTAGTAAAAATAAAGAAAAATAAATGATGAGTACATGTGAAGCGAAAATAATCTTTCAATAAAATGTGGTTCTAATAAAGAAACTAAACTATAAAAAGCAAACTAATCCTAAGAATGCATTAAATTCTAATCATAAACTATGAAAGCAAGGAAAAATTACTAAATCATGTATTAAGGTTCCTACTCCGACTAGTATCTCGATAAATTTCTCAACAAGATCATCTAAAAGCCATTTTTATAGTACGCTTGGATGCCCTAGAGCATGAATGTCCAGAGAAATTTATGAACCTCAATAAAAAAATTTCTTTTAATCCCCTGAGGTATCCAAAGTGGATAATATTCACCTGTGACAGAAAAGTTTTCAATGTTAGTATACCATAGTGAATTAGAGACTACAAGTAGGTGAAATTCAAAAAAAATATCATTAGACAGTGTAATCTCAATACATTCCGAAGTTTCAAACTTTGGTTCAATTTTCAACACATTTTCCTTTAATAGTAAACATTCAGGATATGTGTAAGGAGGCTCTTCAGAATAATGATTCCTCAGTCAGTATCAACTACCGAGGTATTTTCTTGCAAGGCATTCACTATGTCTTAATCATGTAATCATTAAAAATTTTAAAGTATGCCAAGCAATCTTCTAAAGAGTTGGGACATGCAGTTGAAAGTGACTCATTCTCCACATTAGAATCAAGCATGTTATGTGGGTGGAGTAGGTCAACATCATTATGTTTGAAAATTATCTTTGCCTCTCGATCATTAATTTGGACCATCATTAAGATTGACTCTTTGAAAAACTGAACCATATACTCATGAACATAATCCAACTCCTCATTCTCAAAGTCAGTATACTCCACAAGCGAGTTGGAATCACTCTCCTTACATTGTGTTTCTAGATAGGGTTGAGGCTGGAATAACATAGCTTTTTCCTCGTCAATAAGGTGCAATTAACATTCTTGAATGGATGATTCAATCAACTCTAATGATTTTCTAATGTTGGCGAATGATTGTGTGACATATTGGTTGAATTGTTCTTAAGCATCCCTGTATTTCTGAAATGAATTCTCTTGGATTATTTCTAGTTAGATCTTAAGGGTAGGAGATTCAAAAGGTTAGTCACTAGAATTGATTGTTGGTTCACCTCTCTAATTTAAACTTTTATATTTCCATTGATTATACTCATATGGGTCATATGAGGGAGAGTTTGATGGTTGTTAGTACATGTTATCACCCATAATATAATCACGCATTGTTTGGTTCTTATCGGATGGGTGATAATTGTTCTTACTCCAATAATCACGTAATGATTTTTTAATCGGTGGAGTGAAATTATTCTCCCGCATATGATCACGCAAGGACTTCTTAATTGGTGGAATATTATATCCTGGTCGGTTTTCAATTATGGTTTTAGTAAAACTTTGAGACATAGGTTGTTTCCTAACATAATCATCTGACAACCCTTCATAGTATCTCTCGCCTTCTAAAAGTAGATTAGCGTATTCACATATCCACTCTTACATGAACATGGTGAAACCCTAATTTTAAATCGAATCCTAAAATAAATTCCTACATAAAAAAATCCTATAACAATATGTAAAGCAAGTAGGGGGAGTAAGGAAAGATTTTATCAGAAGAGAGGAACTAGAATGAAAATTCTATAAAATAGAAACAATAAACTATGTTAGTAATGTTAACGAGAAAAAAATAAGATAAACCCTAAAATCCTAATTTTGAATCTAATCCTAAAATAAATTCCTACATTAAAAAATCTTATAACAATATGTGAAGCAAGTAGGGGGAGTAAGGAAAGATTTTACCAGAAGAGAGGAATTAGAATGAAGATCCTAAAAAACAGAAATAACAAACTATGTTAGTAATGTTAGAGAGAAAAAAAAAAAAAGATAAACCCTAAAACTAAAATTTTGAAAATTGAAAAATCCTAAAAACCTAGATTAAAAAATTCAGAAAACAAGAAAAATCAAATCTAAAATAAAATCAAGCCTAGAAAAACCTAAACATAATTGTGTTCAACGCCACTCCCTGGCAACGGTGCCAAAAACCTAATCACAACCCTAAGTGCAGGGTCGCGATGTAGTAATAATTTGGTGAGAACGAGGTCAAATCCTTAGGGAATGGGGAACACGGTCTAGAACTAATATAAATCTAACTTGGTTGTCTAAGTTTATAATCCAGTGAAATGAAAACGGTGGAAACAAATAAATAAAAACCTAAGGATCTAAGAATTTACTTATAGTAGTCTTAATATTAATCTACTTGATTCAATGATAACTCGATTGGAATCGAAGTCCTATTCTATCCAATCGGATGATGGGACGGTTAAAACAGAATCTGAACTTTCATTAAATTAGTTCCCTTATGAAGCGCCAATGTGATGATCGCAGGGAATTAAACCATCTACTATGCCCAGGAGACAATAGTAAATCACGAATTTTACAGATCATATAATTGCAAAATAGATAAGAATATATTAAAATCTTTCTAAGCATCTACTGTAATTGGAGTTACAATAAACCACAGAAAACTATAAATATGCCCTTATGAAGCACCAATGTAATGATCATAGGGAATTAAATCATCTACTATGCCCAAGAGACAATGGTAAATCATGAATTTTACAGATCATATAATTGCAAAATAGATAAGAATATATTAAAATCTTTCTAAGCATCTACTGTAATTGGAGTTACAATAAACCACAGAAAACTGTAAATATTCCTTTACTCAAACTAGAAATCAATGGAAGTTCAACCATAAACTTGAATCAAAGTAAGATAAACATCAAAATAAATTATAAGATTCATTCATTAGCCTTAGCTAAGAGATTAGCTTAAGAAGACTAACATCCTATAAGAAAAATAAAAGATCAACTAGAACCTGTGAAGAAATCAAAATGGAAGAACATTGTCGACACTCCACCTTGGCCTTCTCTCCCTTTTCAAACCCTAGAAGATGCTTTGGAATGTCCTAGGGACTCCTATTTACAGTTGTAAAACTCCAACTTTCGATTGGCTTGGAGATTTTACAATACGACTTTTAATTTATGTACTTCTATTACGCTTCAGTCAGACCAAAATTGCCTTCCGTCGAACCAAAGGCACATGAAAAACCTGTGCAGAATCTGTCAAATTTAGGTCGAACCAAAGTTAGCTTCGATTAGACCGAATTAAGGCTGATAATTTCACTTTCTCAATGAACTGTTTTGAGCAATTTTGGTTGGACTGAAGTGAACTTCGGTGGGACCGAAATCTATTTTTGGAATTATTTCAGGATTTCTCTTTTTAGACTCAGAATTTCAGAATATGATTTTTCTGGTCAATTTTCAGGATTCATTTTCTTCACTTCAAATCTCTGATTCTCTTCATTCCTCACTTGGCTTCCTTGGACCTTTTACATGTGAATTCTTCATTAAACACCTCTAATTCTCCAATTCTTTATTATCTTCTTTTAAGCTCTAAATCCATCCTTTTAAGCACATATTCATCTTTAGGTCTAAAACCACCTCGCATGATAAAAAACATATATAATTAAATAAAATTAACACTTAAATGTCAGAAAAACTAATGTGATATTGAAGGGTTAAATATGCAATATTTGAGTCTCAGTAGGTGATCTTCTAAAGGTGGCGGCACTCACATGGTTAGTGAGGAGAAAGAATGTGCTAACGATAGATAATCTTCGTAAAATAAATATTATTATTCTGAATGTATGCCCGATGTGCCTTCAAGGCAAGGAAAAATAGATCACATCTTCTTACACTACATTTTCACAAAAGGATCGTGGGATAACCTCTTAAATTTGTTTGGACTTTTTTGGGTTTTGTCGAAATTTGTTGATAACTTTCTTATAATGTGGTATAGCAAGGGTAGTGAGAAAGTTTGGAGAAATTTTTGGTAGCTAACTTTGTTAGCAGGCATTGGGGTTATATGGCTACAAAGAAATAATTGATGTTTTACAAATCGTAAAGGTCAAGTGTTAGAGGCTTTTAGTAGTGCTAAATCACTTGTTATGCAATAGGCACTAGTATTATTGGGAGTTGTAAATTCTTTTGTCTAGCTTTTTATATAGTTTCAGCTTCGGCTTTTTAATAATAATATTATCAATGTTAAAAAAAATAACAAAACAAAAGACATATGCTCGTTATTTTTGTCATTGATTAAATTTTGACTTAAATTTTACTAACAAATTTTGGAGTAAAGGTGGGATGGGGTTGTTACCCAACCATCCTAGTTGAGATTAGAAGTGGTTCTTGCAACATGTGTTCATGGAGGCAATCAATCCTTGATCTCACCTTATTATAGACACCCCACCCCAGGTTGATAAGCTGATTAAGTTTGAACTGATGGATGGTCAACCAAACTCCAATCCTAAACCTTAACCCTAGAAGGTTAAACCCTAAGAACCCCAATCCTAAACCATAAACTTAGCTCATTCAACCTAATCATCTTAAGGCTAAAAACCTAGAACCTTGAGTCAACTTAGAGAGTCAACTCACCTAGTTAACTCACCTGGTCAACCTATCCAATCCAACAACTCAATTAACTCACCTACTTAAGCCCAAAGGTAAGCCCAATCAGAGAAATATGCACAACCTTAAAATAGAAACCTTCACAGTAGAGCCTCTACACGCTTGGAGGAGGTTACCTGCCAAAGAAGGGAGTCCAAGTGAGGACTGTTGGAGACCAAGTTACCGCCAGTCACATAGCACTCCCCCTCTTTGGGGTGACATCCCTCAAGTATGTGGAATTCTCCTTTTTTCAAACCCCGAGTGTGCAGTTGAAGGGTATTTGCTCTGATGCCCATCTCCTTACGTAAAATTACCCATTTATCACCTCATCCAACCCATGAGATGATGCCATTTGGCAATCTCAAATCTTAACACTTCGACCAACTTTTGCCCCTAGGATTAAAAGTGCCCTTGTTTGTCAATTAATGTGACGATTGAGTCATAGAGCCCCACATGGAAGACTTCAAGCTGAAGACTCAATAAAGTGGAAGTGTTCAAAGAGTTTTAAAGGTAAACTAAACCTCACATCCCATTACCAAAACACCTCAGATAATAATCCCCTTAAAAATGTTTTAATCTTTCCCAAAATCAACTAAGAAAACATCTTGACAATTTTAGAAAAATAGAAAACCAAGTTGCAAGAACATCTGAAAAAATCACAAGTTTTACAACTTTCGAGTCATTGAACCGGTTCTAATGACATTGAAAAATGACTCACTTTTGTCCAGCAACCAAATCAAAATTCTGGAACAAATCTCGATTACATCAAATAAGTTTCGATGACATCGAACTTTCAGGTTCAATGACATCGAAAATGAGCACTCATATGTCTAGCAAGCTCAGGTTGAAAATCACTTAAATGATCAATGACTCGAACTATGTTCGATGACATCAAATTTCAAAATTCGATGACATCAAATGTAGGTTTGATGACATCAAACATGTACTTGACTTGTCCAGAGAGTTCTATTGAAAAATCATGAAATCTTCGATGACATCGAAATTTAAATTCCAATGACATCAAAGGTATGTTCGATTACATCAAAAATGGACCATACTTGTCCAGAGTGTTTTATAGAAAATATACCAAACTCTTCGATTTCATCAAATTGCCTTTGATGAAATTAAAATTCAAATTTCAATGACATTAAAGCATGTTCGATGACATCAAGCAATTAAAAAAAGATTGTCCAGCAAGCTCCATGCATTTTTAGAGAAAATTCTAATGCCATCAAACTGTCATTCGATGACATCAAAGGTGGCCTTTGATGACATCAAACATGGAAAGAATCTGCCCATTTTTTTACCGTCAGAATTTTTGGATTTATATTTGGAGGCTTGATTTCTTAGTTTACAGTGAGAAAAATAGTAAGATTTAAGAGAGTTATTGCTATAGGAAAACTACCTACCATCTTAAATACCTTTTCTCATGGAAGTTTATCCTTCAACCCTATCTTAAATGTAATCATTAAAGAATCAATAGATTGGATTGAAGAATGAACTTCACCATTCAAGGATCTTGTAACAGCTCATTTATTGGCAAAATCATTGAGCTGGAATCCTATGAGTGCTTGATATTTGGGAATCTCATCCATACTTAAAGATGAATATTTAATAGAGGAGATTCACCAAAATACCTTGACCCAACAACCGACTTGTATCGAAGGCATCTACAGTTATTGCAGATAAAGGTAACTGAAGACTCTTCGTCAACAAGGGAGATCATCTTTAGTATTTACTGACAAGGGGCTCATTCACTTACAAGTAAGTAATAAAGTCCATGGAGTCTGAAACCCCTTCATTTTGTAGGATTTAGTTTCAGAGTTTATTCTCAAACTCGCTAAGTCCTTTTGTAGGCCTCCGACGAGAGAATATGTTGTGTCCTTCTGTACGACTTGTTGCCTTGAGTAAACATAGGTTACCTTATGTAGGCTCCTAGTGGTGTCCTTGTGTAAGACTTGTTGCCTTTTGTAGGCTCCTAGTTGTATCCTTGTGTAGGACCTATTGCCTTGTGTAGGCTCCTAGTGGTGTCCTTGTGTAAGACTTGTTACCTTTTGTAGGCTCCTAGTTGTATCCTTGTGTAGGACCAATTGCCTTGTGTAGGCTCCTAAGGTTGTCTTATATAGACTACGTAGCTAACCTTGTGTAAGTTACGAAGGTTTATGGTAAACCTAATTTAAAACCATTTGATAATGAAATCCGGCACACTCTAGGGTGGAGTGCGTCAGCTAGGAGTGGAGTAGGCATGTAGCCGAACCACTATATATTGATGTGTTTGTGATGATTGCCTTTGCTCGTATGTATTGACTATGTGATTGTTTACTTTATGCATAATATATGTTTGATAAAATGTAGCACCAGAACTTGAATTTAAATTATCTTATTATAATATGTTTAACCTGTTTTAGATTGGTAGAACTTATAGCTTAGTAGATTAAAGTTCTAAGAAGTCCTATTCACCCCCCTCTAGGACACTTTGACATATATCCATACTTCAATAGTAGCAGTCTTACTGCTATTTCAAGGATTACTAGAAATTATAGGAAAATCAGGTTCGAAGACTATAAATAGCCCCCTCCCCTTCTCATTTCAAGCACCCATAAGATTCAGGAAGCATCCCTTCTCATCCAGAGGTCCCTTATCCTTTACCATCTAGCCATTCGTCTACCAAGGAGAGTGAGAGTGTGAGAGAGAGTTCAACCCTGGTCTAGCCTAGCTTAGCTAAAGCCAAGCCTCCTAAGCTACCTAAGTTTAAATATGAGTCACTCGATCTAGCCTTGTGACACTACCATTCATCCAACTATTCAAGCTTCAATCTGCTTCATCAAATTAGAACATTAGTATCGTGCGATATTCATTCCCTTCTCAACCCCCTTGCTCCACTCATACATTAACATTACATCACATTTCATCGTTTTCTCGCATCTAATTGGCAGGTGTATGCTCTGAGGCTTGTCGATATAATCAGAGCAAGTCTAGCAGAAAACTTGGCCAGCTAGCTGTTATTTTATTATAAGCATCAATACAACACCAAACATCCCATACATGTGCACTTTGTACCCTGCACTTGATCGTTTCAAACGTATGCTCTACGTCCTGTTGATATAATCGGATTGTGCCCATTAGAAATTCAGATCGATCAATCACCATTATCATTATCATTGCATCACATTATATTATTTGCACGTGAGGATTGGTCTCATTCCTCAAAAATTAGTCAGATCTTATGAAGTAAAGACCATACAACTATACGGGGAGAGGTGGTGCCTAATACTTCCCTCTCTATAACCACACTATTTCCTGTAGTGTAGTCCACTTGAGATTTCAAATATCCTAATGTTTTTTAGCTTATCTGCTAAACTAAGTTGGAGAAACGGATGAACGGTGTGGATCCATCACACTATCAAGGTGGGATCTGCAGTGGGCTCCATAAATCTAGACATGTGGGGTGGCATCCTTCTTTAGACGTTGTCAGCATCATGAGAGGGTGCCTCTCTATCTTCCTTTATTTTTTATTATTTTCAAAAGGTGGATGGACAATAAACACTACATTGGCCTATCCCTTGAAAAGTTTTCACATTAGGCGTTCAATCACCATTAATTCGTGTTATGCGGCCTATTCGGCCCCTTATGTCCTTTTTCTTGAAGCCTTAGCATTACTTACTATAAAACCAAAGATTCTGAATTCAATCCCTGGTGGAGTCACCTCTATGTTGGTTATGATTTGGGAGTCAGGTATAAATATTATACTAGGGGCCATATCTATTATCATTCCTAAGACATTCATAAACATCGTCATCGCATCACCACCCATGAGAGAAAAAAGAGCACATGTAGTTAGAAAGCCTTTATTATTATTATTCGGGTTCTTATTACATTCCAGGTTATGATTTACCATAAATCCATAATTACATCTTTTAGAATACCATTGATTTTAAGGTAAAATATATTAGGATGATAAAATAGCGATAATGCAGTCTATGATTATAAAATGTTAATACTCAATAATGCAAGAGATGCATATCATGTAAGAATGATATACTTATGACTGATATTTGACAATCTTGATATAGTCTTTTTGATCCATGCTTCATGTTTGTGGCCTCCTCACACTATGACCCTTATTAGTTTTCTCCTTTCCAACACGAATCCATAATTATTCTTAGATTTTAGGATAAAGGGATCTATGTTTATCACACATTAATCTTCTAGACAACGAATGTTTCACTGTCTATTAGCTCCTAGATAGGGAGTGTTAAGGGCCTATAACACCTCGAAAATACATCTCCCGAGTATGGTGACTCAGGTTTCAAATTTCAAGGTGTTAACCACATAAAGGTTGAGTTCATTGACCTTGACACTGACCATGCCTCAGTTTTGGCTGCTTGAGTTCGATGCTCAAGGTGCATAAAACTTGAAAGTCACCTAGGAATGTTGCATGTGGAAAAAATTCACCCGCGTGGGTAATCAATTAAATTAACATTCATTCATACTTTGAATTTAATCAGAGTAACATGTAGTTAATAACAACTTCAAAGAAAAGTATGGATAACCAAATCCAAGACAATTGAGCCATATTAAAGGAAATACAAAGTATATTATCCAAAATGGGTCCCACCATTGGGATCCAAATGTAACACCCCAAATTTTCACAGCTCGAGTTCACACTCATGCCCAAGAATTTTAAGTATTAATAAAGTAATAATTTGATGCTTTAATATCGTACCTTTATATATATATATATATATATATATATATATATATATATATATATATATATATATATATATATATATATATATATATATATTACATTCAATTACATTCACAAAGGTAACCATTCACGGGAGTAAAATCAATTGTACTTCTTATTCCTTCAAAGTATAAAATCAACTAATTGTATAATGCCCTCTCAAGTGGGAGCTTATTACATTATTCAAAGTGTTACAACAGAAATTAAATAAATGTAATATTATCCTTCTTCTTTATTCGGAATAATCTTCCATAGAGCGCTCATCATATGTATCTTCAATTTGCACTTCACCAGCAACATCTATATGGTTGGAGAGGGTCAATGTCATACTCATGGTGATGTTTATTCTTTAAGATTAACAATAATTCAAGACATTTATAAGAATAATGTGAGGGTTCCAATACATCTCGTACTCTACCACTACTAGTGGTATTGGTATGCACAACAAATTACATAAATGCATGTCAAATATATTGTGTGCAGTCTATCATACATAGTGATCATCACAATGTGAAATATAATTCATAGAAAATCCAGCTCGCCCGCATCCCATATATGAATATTCGTCGGTGTGTCTAACACTACAGTGGATTTACATGAACACCTCAAGACGACACAATACATGGATCAGATGAATTGCATGACATGATTTGTTCATGGAGCAACTATTTGCGATATCCAATCCTGAAAGTGATTTAACATGCATTATGGATTACTTACATTAATTTGTGCACCACTACCCAAAATCATGTAATTATATGTCGACCAAGAGGGTCACTATCCAGAGCGCATTACGTCCAGGATAAAATATATGAACCACTAGATGTGAGACCTCAAACACATTACTTACATCAACAGGGAAATTAATCGAACCATGGGAGTTTTAAAATTTCAAGACACATGTTCAAGGCATAATGGGAGATAGCACAAGGATAACCTAATAAAAGAAAAGAGTAGCATTATGCTAACTCAATAAAAATAAGGGAAGATGAGTAAAACCCAACTTAATATAGAGTGGAAACACACGTCGCTCTCAAATTCGACAAACTGTAAGGCTTGTATCCATCACCCCACATGAATTTATAAAAATTATGCATAACTAAAATCATACTTTAACCATAATTCTCACAAGGATAAATATTCACAAAGATCCATCAATCAATGGCATGGAAATCATAGTAATATGAATGTATGCAAAAATATGACAATTCATGTATATATCAACTTGAATTAGTGTAAGCTTAAAGGAATCTCTCACCTTAGCCTTAAATGTAAACCTTAGGTAGATCTATATGTAGGGCTTTTACATAAACCACGATATCGCTCGAGGAATAAGGCGTGTAGGGAAGGAAGAAAAGGACGGGCGTTTAGGCTTGGACGTCTCTATCTCTCTCTCCTTTTCTTTTTCTTTCTTTCTTTTTCTCTCTCTTTCTCTCTCTTTCTCTCTTCCTTGGATGTGAGAAGAAGGTAGTGGGCATGAGATTTTGAGTGGAGAAGGGACACAAGCCCCCTTTTTAAAGGGTTTCTCAAATTGGTTTCTCATCCCACTTGAATTAAGTTTATCTAATTTGTCTCTTCTAGCTATCTTTCTTTAAATCTAATTCTTTCATGGTCACGGGATCGTCGAATAGGGCCAAGGTACATAATTTTTTTGGTGATTCAAAATTTAGATTGGATCATCTTGAAAATTCTCATGGCGGGTGTCAAAACAGACTTGATCCCAATTAACGATCTATGTTTAATGATCAGAGCCCAATTTTGGAGAAAATGTGTAGTCAAGATAAGCAAACATTTGGACAAATTTTGATGGTTGATCGATGGTAGAATGAGCCTGAATCTAAAATTTTAATGGTTGTGTCAAAATGAAGGAATTGGCTTTAAAGCGATCAACATTCAATGGTGTAGGATTATAAATAAGTGTCTAAATTTTGTATGATATCGTAGTCATATGAAGTCAAAATTTGGTATAAGTTTTAGTTGTGATTGACAGTGGAAAATAAGTAAATCGGAAGGTCCATATTTAGAAATAGTTGATAAGCCTAAAACAGATAATTAACTTCGCGCCTAAGAAAAAGCATACCAAAGTGGGGTTCTCACGTTTCACACTCGGTTTATATGATGAGCAATTTAAATTATTTTTATGAATCAAAATATCCTACTACGACTAACCACAAGCTTTCCTCACTCGATAGACACCAAAATCAACGGTTAAGGGGTTGATTTGTCAATTGGAATACTTTTACAATGATCTAAGGGCTAAAATTCAACGGGTATGGTTAATTTATGATACATAGACATAATATAAAGTTTCATATAAAATGGATCATTAAAACCATGTGATCTAGAATTCAAGGGTATAGGTTAATGTCATTTTCGTAATTATTGCTGATATGAGAGTTTTGAGAAATCTAATGGTTATACATGGTTATAGGCATGTTTATAATAAATTCTTATAAAAGAACTCATATCTAAATCATTATGAATAAATATTTATTCACCAAATAAGTTAAAATTATCATTAATTAAGGGAAGGTACATATACCAAACAACATAATAAATGGTCAGATGATATGTTAAAAATAGTAAAACTTAACGGTTAGTATTCTGACCATATATGTAGGTGGATGTACGGTCAATTTCGTAAATAGATGAACACAAAGTGAGTTTTTAGAGTGATCAAGAGGTAGAAAATTATCTATCCATCGCAGGATTAGATACCACTTGAGATCCTCAGAGTTAATTGAGGTTATGGTTGCCAATCAACTGGGAAGACAACCTTAACCTAGGGTTGAGGATCTCCAGGATGAGAATGAGGTGTATCAAGAACCCCCGCCTCATACCTTACGAGATTTTCTACAACTAGGGGGGGTGAGCACGCCCTCATGTATGGTTTTTTCAAAAAATATGAGACATGGATATTAAGCCAGGGGTGATCCGACTCATTCCAAAATTTCATGGACTTGAATCTAAAAGTCCATATCTACACTTGAAAGAGTTTGATGAGATTATAGCCACTTTATATTTTCCTAACGTGTTTGAGGACACGGTCAGACTAAAACTCTTTCCCTTTTCTTTGAAAGAGAGAGCCAAGACGTGTTGCACTCACTACGTCCCCGATCTATTGGCACATAGAATGACATGATAAGGGAGTTCATAAAGAAATTTTTTTCACATCATAAAAAAACACCCTTAAAAAGTCAATCATAAATTTCATCGAAAAGGAGGATGAAGCATTCTTCCAATGTTGAGAGCGGTTCAAGGATCTTGTCAGTTCATGCCCACAATAAGGTTTTGAAACGTGGCGCATTACACACTTTTTCTATGATGGTTTAACATCTTCCATGCCCCAATTGATCGAGACAATGTACAATGAAAAATTTATGAATAAAAATGTCGATGATGTGTGGGATTACTTGGATGGACTTACTGAAAACGCACAATCATGGGACACATACCCAAAATCAAGTACCACTTTTAGACCCACTTGATCAAAGGAAATGGGCGGATTATACCTTTTGAAAGAGGATGATGATATCAATGTTAAAGTGGCTAATCTCATAAGGAAATTCGAGACCATACAACTAAAGAAGGATAAGGTTAAGGAAACTGTTTGTGGTATTTGTGTTTGCAATGTTCACACAATTGAAAATTGTCCAACAATACTTGCCTTTCAAGATATGCTGAATGAGGAATCTAATGTCGTGAACAATTATTAAAGACCTTTCAATGGACCTACCTCCAATACATACAATCCTAGTTGGAGAAATCATCCAAATTTCAGTTGGAGGAATGGACAAACTGCTACCCCTCGAGGTTTCTTTAATCAAATTCTAAATCAAGAGAAACCTCAAGAAGAATGGGTTCAAAATTTCACACAAACTCAAGAGCTTACTCAAGCAATACGAGAACTTACAAAATGTATGCAAAAGATGGATTCACGTGTTACGGTTATAGAAAGGTGGATACTTCCTGCTCAACCTCTCTCTAATCCTAAACCGTAATATGAGATAAGTGATCCAAGCTCTTTAAATCAGACGGTGTAAGCTAAATCTATTACCACTCTTAGGAGTGGGAAGACCATTGACAAAACCATTCCGGTTAGGATTGAAAAGGCTAAGGACCTGGAAGAAGACAACGATGATAGATCTAGGACAGTTCCATAAGAATTGGAACCGAAACTTCAAGGCAAGCCGATTGCCCCATGCCCCCAATGGTTGGTGTGAGACCCGACCCAAGTTCGCATATGTGCATGTGTGTGTGAGAGTGTGCATTTCATTTCTTGTGATCTCGCGGTCCTACCGATCGAATTCTGGCGACCTGCGACCCTCAGATAGTACTATGGTCATCCTAGAGTCCGATCAAGTAGACCCGACTCGGATCGAGCTAAGACCTATGCCATTGCGACCGCATTGTTGCCCCGGTTCCAATGTCGTGTCTTGTGCATCCATCCGATATGTGAATCATAAGTTGTGTACGTTTCATTCTATGGCCCTTGATTTCGATCATGTGGCCCACCTTGGAGTGGTGCATGTGGCCCACACTCCCTCTTTTACACAAGTTCCAACACACACTACACACACCACCTAAATCTCCATAACTCACACTACCAAGACCTCACACACCACCCATACCTAACCTACCCTAGCAACATTGTTTGTATCACCATAGGTTAATGATTACTTTCCTTAAAAAGATTTTTCCTCTTTCCCTCTCATTTCTCTCTCTCTTCTCTTCTTCTCTAGTAATTTTCCTCCATTTTTTTAGCCCATTTTCCTTCATTTTTTCAGCCACCTTCCTCCTTAATCCCCCACCATCTAACCCTTGAAACCTCATCTCCACCATTGATCCATCTCCCTTGGTGCTAAAGGACCTTAGTGTGAAAGTTTGGTGGTCATCTTTGTGGTGGGTGCCCCTTTAGATGTAAAAATCTATTTTCTATAGCCTAGATATTTTTTTTTTTCATGATGGAAGTGTAGGACCCACCAATCAATGGTGGAGATCCCACACAATCCCATGGTTGTGGCCTAATGGCCTATCTTATGCATGCATGATCCATACATGGGGCCTTTCTTTATGGGCCCCATCATGACCATTTTCTTTCATATCATATTATGTTTGGGTAATCTAGACCTTATAACCATGGTGGGGATGGCATCCTCACCATGCATTTTAATTATAGGCCATGTATGTGCAAGATTCATATTATAAATGTAAATCTATGTATGATGTATGGGTGTGATTGATATAGGGAGGGCTCAATAGTGGCGGAGCCCTTTCCCTATGGCCGGATTGTCCTTCTATCTCTCTTTTCTCCCATTTTATTTTCTGATGTGTGTGGCTCATTTGGTGGGCCTAGGACATCCATAAATTTCAGCAAGGTGGGATGCCCAAACTGCCCATTGTTTGATTTTGGGTGTCCTACTTGCTGCCTTAATGATGCATGCAAGGTGTGTTGGCTTTAGATTATGACATGGACATTTATGGGGCCCACTAAGGAAGGCCACACCATCCTCCATTAATGTGTTTTCCTTTTTATTTAACCTATATAATAAATTTTATCTAAGTACATGTTGCTGTCCAGAATTTTCTGGACAATTTCTGGTTGTTTTTGGACCAGATTTTGGGACTTTTTGGGGGACTATTCATTCCCATCAAATATACTTTTCTGAAAGGTGGGAATCTTATCGTCATGTTCCCCAAATTTCAGCTCCATCTGACCTTGATTGAGGTCCCAAAGGTATAGTCTAAGTGAGGTGGACAGTCTAGATTTTCTACACTATTCCAGCAACATTCCACCATGGACAGTTGGATTTCTGAAATTTATTAAAATATCTATAGGTGTTAAAAAATTATAAAAATTTATTCAAGGGTGGCCTACGCAAGGTAGGACCCACCTACAAAATTTGGGGACCAATGGACACCTGTACGTACCATAGTGGTGGCTGGACTGGCCCACTATAATATAGTGTCCAGATCAGTCCGATTTTTAGGACAGATTGATTTATTTAAATAAATTAAAATATTTATAGGTGTCTAAAAATTTTAAAATTTTGTAGAGATGTGATCTACTCATGGTAGGACCCACCTACCAAATTTCAGGGCCAATGGACCCCTGTACACACCGTGGAAAGGGCCGGACTGGCCCACCACGTTGGGACGTTCAGGTCTGTCCGATTTCATGGACAGTCTATTTTGTTTAAACTAATTAAAATACTTTTAAATATTTAAAAATTTTAAAATTTTGTGGGGGTGTGGCCCACATATGGAAGTATCATTCTGTAAAATTTCAGCCTCAAATGACCCCTTTATGGCATCCAAAAAAATGGTCCAAGATGGCTGGACTCCCAATTTTTCTGTTGTGCAGTCCAGCAATATGCTTGATCAAAACCAAAATTCAAAAATAGTCCTCAATTTTCAGAGTTTTAGAGGCCTTGGGCCCACTCCAATGGAGTGCCCAATTTTAGGACAACAACATGTTATAATTATGCTTGGACTTGGGATGAAATTTTGAGGAGTGAGGCCCACCACATTTATGAAGGTATTAGAGGAGATAATTTATACCTTTAGTTTCTTAAATTTTGGGCTTAATAAATTCACTTTTGAGGCCCACCACAGTTAAATTTAATTAGGTCCATGAATGTACCTAGTTGTTGAACTCTTTAGGCCCAATTGGGTTGGAACTTTTCAGATAGACCCATTAAACTATTGGGCCATTTTACTATACTATTATGTTGGGTTAGTGGGCTAGATTATACAAGTAGATGGGCCCTTGATTGCCCATCAAATCAATTTTATACTTGGGCCGATTTGTAGGCTCAACTTACTTGACTAAGAGCATGACATTGCCCATGTGGTTTGAGCAATGGGCCACCCACTAGGCCACCATAATATATGGGATTAGTGACCTTTATGTTGGGCCCTAACCTTTCCCTTATGGGCCCATAGTGGTATATATGAGTTGGGTTATGTGTATTCCCCTTAAAACCATATTTTGGGTAGGCCTTGGGCCGCCCTTTCTGAAGCCCAACATGAGTGTTGTGGTATAATTATGGCTGCTTATTTCTTATTTTTGATGTTACATGGGCCTTGGTCCTTGATTCATGATCAATTAGAGATGGGCTACCTCTTAGGGACCAATTGTGGTTGGATGTCCACATTGGTGGCCTTAAGGTAGGCCCATGGGCTTCTATGGGTGGTTAAAGGCCCACCATAGAACCTTGCTGAGCCATCTCACTATTTAAGCCCATTCCATTATTCTCCTTAGTCTTGTGGGCTACCCCAGGTATATGGGCCCCCACTAGAGGTTGTATTCCTTATGAGGAATTAGTTAAGTACCTAGACCCTTTATGGTTAGGTAGAGAGTTCATCTCCACCGTATTGGCACCCCTATTCATCTTTATGGCCCACTCCCATACACATCATATGCATGCTTGGTTGAGGAATGATTGGCCATGGTTGTGGCATTGTGTAGGACATGTTAGTATCTCCCTGAGAGATGAATGCTTGGGATTGATGCATGGGTGATTGTGTGATTCATGCATCTGGCATTGCATAGCATGTGGATATCTGCCCTTACTTCATCAGGGCCTTACCTCTACAGGGATATTCGTGGATGGTCGTATGTGTGGACACTGAAAATATTAGTTGAGCATACCGGGTGCATACGATTGCCATGGGTGAAATTTCCAAAACTTCCATGGTACCAAGGATCTGCTCCAACGCCGTGATCGGGTGGAATACATGAGCGTACGAGGGCCTTATACCGTTAGGCTGCGACTCCCACTGTCGTGTAGTCGGTTGGATAGGGGTGTGGCCTTACCTGCCTGGTGTGTAGTGGGCATTGCTAGGCTGAGTCTGACCAGCTCGTAAATGGGTCCGCTACCGTCAGGCCTTATTAGTGATTGGTTGTCCACGGGCGGGTAGTGAGGTCTCTTATGCTCGTTTGACTGTGCGGGGTCTGTAGAGCGACAGTCATTCAGCAGTGTAATGGACCCCGGTGATTTTCTTATGATTGGAAATGTACTTGACTTATGATTTGGATATGAGTACTGACATTACTTACATCGCATTAGCATTGGTTGTACAAACCCCCTTCATGCATTGCTTTGGTTTAACATCCAGTACTCATTGCATCATATTCATGATAAGCCTTGGTAAGGTTAGTGATTTTTCCATTGAGCACATTTTCCTTCTTGCATCTCCTACTATTCTTCTGTACACCATTGTCGCACACTTTCACCACCCTCTAAGCTTCTATAAGCTTATGCACGATTGATGCGTGCAGGAGATTCTAGGTAGGCATCGTAGCAGCAGCGCGTGGAGTAGAGCGGAGCTTTTGAGGACTCCAGTGTTGCCGACCTTTTCCTCTTCTCCTTTTATCTCATGTATATCCTTTTCGACCTTATGGATGATTGTAAAAGTTCAAATTCTTAGTGGATTTTGTGATGTATTCCTTTGTTATTCTCATATGTATTTGCTGTGATCTTGGGTATGCTCATATTGGTAATGATTATACTGTAATGAAAATCCTCCTTATAGGATCCCAGGATCGGAACCTGCCTCAGGAGCCAAGCATGGGGTACTATGGAGGCTATTACGGCCAGAACCGGCCATCGGGTCCTTTGTGATTCCAGTTACCGAGTCTGGGGCATGACAGTTAGTTGCATCATAATCTCTCTCTAACTCTCAAGACATTCTAGAGGTGTTAAAACAAGTGAAGGAAATATTCCTTTACTAAATGCGGTTAAACAAATACCTTCATATGCTAAATTTCTAAAAGACTTCTGTATGACCAAAAGACGGCAAAATATTCAAAAGAAAATCTTTTTAACTGAAAAAGAAAATGTCATCTTAAAGCAAGATGTGCCACAAAAATGCAAAGATCCCAGTAGCCCAACCATACCTTGTGTAATTGAGAATTACCGAATTGAGCACACACTTTTTGACTTAGGAGCGAGCGTAAATCCGATTCCTTACTCGGTCTACAAACAGTTAGGTTTAGGTTAATTAAAACCCACCCTAACCACATTACAACTTGTTGATCGCTCAGTTCGTGTACCGAGAAGGGTTATTAATGATATATTAGTTCAGGTTCACAGATTTTACTACCCGGTAGATTTTATTATCCTAGATACGTAACCCATCAATAACATAAGCACTCAAATTTCCGTGATTCTTGGTCGCCCATTCCTCGCCACTTCAAACGCAATTATTAATTACGGGAATGGAGTCATGAGTATGTCTTTCAAAAATATGACATTGGAGTTGAATATTTTTTTCAACACAGGAAAACAGTTAGAGGATGATGACGATTTCCACGACATTAACATGATTGACTCTTTCGTGGAAGATAAAACACTTTTGACCTTATCCTCTGACCCTCTAAAAATGTGTCTGGCCCACTTCCATGATTTTGATAATGATATGATTAGGGAGATGGGGACCATGTTGAATACTATGCTGGTACTAGAAGTTAACTGGTGGAGGCCACAATTCAAAGAATTGCCCTAAACTGATGTAGTACCTCTACTGTTTAACCTCAAAGCACTGAAGCTTGACCTAAAACCTTTGCCCTCTGATTTGAAATATATTTATTTAGGTCAAGGTGAGACATACTCGGTGGTGATTTCTTTCCACCTTGAGCAAGAACAAGAGAGTATGCTCATCTCTACTCTCATTGAGCATAAAGGAGCCCTTGGATGATTGATTATGGACCTCAAGGGAATTGATCCTTTGATTTGTACTCATTGTATTCATTTAAAGGATAATGTAAAGACCTCACGACAACCATAATGTAGATTAAATCCAAACATGAAGGAAGTGGTTAAAGCCAAGGTTCTTAAACTATTGGATATGGGTATCATATACCATATATCTGATAGTCAATGGGTGAGTCCAACTCAGGTGGTTCCGAAGAAGTCTGGAATCACCATCATAGCCAATGCTAATAATGAACTCATGTCAACTAGGATCATTACTGGTTGGAGAATGTACATTAACTATAGGAAGTTGAATATCGTCACAAGGAAGGACCACTTTCCTTTACCCTTTATCGATCAAATTTTAAAAAGGCTCACTGGTCACTCTTACTATTGCTTCCTCGATGGTTATTTGGGCTATAATTAGATCAAGATAGGCCTTAAAGATTAGGAAAAGACTACATTTACATGTCCTTACAACACCTTTACTTACCGAAGATGTCATTCGGTTTATGTAATGCCCCTGCCACTTTTCACTGATGCATGTTGAGTATTTTTTCTGACATGGTGAGACAATATTTAGAGGTCTTCATGGACAATTTCTCATTCTTTGGTCCATCTTTCAGTGAATGTTTAAAAATTTTAAAAAATGTGTTGAAACGATCCGAGGAAAAGAATTTGGTACTAAATTGGGAGAAGTGTCATTTCATGGTTCGTAAGGGAATTATCTTTGGACACATCATCTCATCCAAGGGAATCGAGGTAGATAAGGCTAAAATCGATCTTATCTTTAACCTACCTCCACCTAAGAACATACAAGATACAAGATCCTTCATAGGACATGTCGGGTTTTACAGAAGATTCATAAAGGACTTTAGTCACCTCTCTCGTCCTTTATGTAATCTACTTTAAAAGGATGCACCATATGAGTAGATTGAGCAATGTCAGGAAGCTTTTATTAAGCTTAAGGATATTTAACCACTGCACCTATCATACAACCACCTGACTGAAGCCTTCCCTTTGAACTTATGTGCGACGCGTCTAACTATGCTCTTGGGGCGGTTTTAGGCTAAAGAAAAGAAAAAAAGTCCTACGTTATTCATTAAGCAAGTAAAACTCTAAATCTCGCCCAAGTGAATTACTCGACTACGAAAAATGAACTCTTAGTCGTAGTGTTTGCTTCGGATAAATTTAAGTCCTACTTGATCGGATCCAAGATCATTATTTACATAGATCATGCGGCGCTCAAGTATCTTCTTTCTAAAAATGATGCTAAGCCTTGCCTGATAAGATGGATCCTCTTACTTCAAGAATTTGATTTGGAAATTAAAAAAAAAAAAGGAGTAGAGAACGTAGTGGCTAACCATCTTTCCCGCCTTGATCTCTCTGATTCCCTTGAGATGAAACATATAAATAACATGTTTTAAAGTCTCTCATTCACCTTGGTTTGCTGATATTGCCAATTATCTTACCATAGGTTTCACGCCGACACATTGGACTGCACAAGATAAGAAAAAAATTCTTCGCCGAGGTTCGTAATTTCTTCTAGAATGATCTGTATTTATTTAAATATTGTCTAGATCAAATCTTAACGAGATGTGTGCCAGACAATGAACACTAAAGTGTCATATCCTTTTGTCACTCTCAGGCCCATGGTGGTCACTTTTCAGTTAAAAAGACCATGGCCAAAATCCTGTAGTGTGATTTTTACTGCCCCACTATGCTCAAGGACACCCATGAGTTTTACAAAGCTTGTGAGCATTGTTAGAAGTTGGGAGCAATATCCCGTCAAAATATGATGCCTCTAAACTCCATTCTGATCATTGAAGTATTGAATTGTTGGGGCATTGATTTCATGGGACCATTCCCCCAATCCTTTGAGAATTTATACATTTTGTTTGTCGTAAACTATATCATTAAATGGGTTGAAGCGATTCCGTGCTGGAATAATGACCATCAAACGGTCATTAAATTCTTAAAAGATAACATCTTTTTCCGGTTCGGAACGCCTCGAGCCATTATTAGTGATGGCGGCTCACATTTTTGTAATAGGCCATTCGCGAACTTAATGAAGAAACATGACATCTCTCACAAAGTGAGCACTCCATACCACCCACAAATAAGTGGGCAAACTGAGATTTTTAATAGGGAGATCAAACACATTTCAAAAAAAAATGGTTAACCCTGATCATAAGGATTGGTCAATCTAATTGACCGATGCTTTATGGGCTTACCGTACTGCATTTAAGACCCTTATTGGAATGTCTCCCTTTAGACTTGTTTATGGGAAAGCTTGCCACTTGTCTGTAGAGTTGAAACATAGAGCCTACTGGGCTATTAAAAATCTAAATTTCAACTTGGACAACACTGGCTCGCTACGCAAACTTTAGTTAAAAAAACTTAAAGAAATTATAAATGATGCGTACGAGAACTCGAGAATTTACAAGGATAGGATGAAGGTGTTTCATGACCAACACATTCTTTGAAAATAATTCACACCAGGTCAGAAGGTCCATTTTATAATTCTCAATTACATCTCTTTCTGGGTAAACTCTGATCTCATTGGACTGGCCCATTCACTATTACCAATGTTTATCATCATGGGACAATTAAGATTCAGAATCCAAACAATGACAATGAATTCAAAGTAAATAGACATCGATTAAAGCCATTAATTGAGAAATTTGATTTAGAGGACATGTCCATACCTCTGAATAATCCTGTGTATCAGGATTGATCTCCTAGTCTGATGAAGGTATATGTAGGTTTATTACTTTCATAGGAATAAGATTGTTTACTTTCCGCTGTTTTAAGATAGTTTACTTTTTGTTGGTTTAACTCTTGTGCTAACCCACCTTCACGCTAAGATCCTTTGGAAATAGCTTCAAAATTTCTTCATCAGGTACTATCTTTCCATCACTTCTCCTTTAATTACATTATCTCTTTTACAAATCATGCTTATTTCTTTTACATCAAGGATAATATACATTTTAGGTTGAGAGTGGGAGATTAGGTAAACTAATCAGTGTTTTCTCAGTTTTGAGTAAAATTTATAAAAAAATTTAAAAATTTTCAATGTTTATCTATTTGAAAAGTGATAAGTTGTATATTTAAGAATGTTTTGAGTATGATGATAAGATAGAAATTAAATTTTGAATTACTGAAGTCTAGTCATCTAAGTAATTTATCACCTAAATTCTTGCGCTCAATTGATTAAGAGGAAGTTTGAATATCATATTAATCTAAATCACAAGACACGTTCAAATTATTTTCTATGAATAATGCTAGAATTTCTTATTGTTAGTAAGTGAATCATTAATAGATGGTGAGAATCAAGTCTGAAGAATTTTATCCACCTTAAAAGATGAAAAGAACCAGTTAAAAAATAAGAGATCGACAAAAAGGGTCATGTGTGGTGAAAAGATTGAAAAAAGTTTGAAAAAAATTGAAAGAAAAGAGAAAAGACTGAATGAATATAAATAACCGTCGATATAAAATCAAAAACTGAAAAAGAAGGAAAAGGGGATAAGTTCGGAATCAATACTCGAGTTTTCAACCAATCTTAAAGTGATGAGCAGGGCTAACATGATGTAATGATAAATATCCTTATAGAAAGTAAGTTGATCTTCACTGTGTACATTGAAAAACTTGATATGCGAACTATGCTCTGACTTAATGGATAAAGAACTTATTTGATTGATTTCTTATATGATTTGACTCTAGTTTTTAAAATCTCACTTTCTCATCATTGAGTTTACTCATTTATACTTGATTACACAAAAGATTGTATTCTAAAAAAGTTTTGAACATTGCGCATTAAAGTTCATTTCATGCATACTTTGCTCTAGATTAGTAAAATGCTGATTGGAGATTATGATGAGGGTCAAATATTGCATATTATCCCCTATTTATATTTTGGTTTTATGAACATGATAATGCTTAATGTTCTATTTTACTCATGTTTGTATTATAAGGTGAATTTAAGAACTTGAATTAAAAAGGGTGTTCAAAGCATGAATTTGATGCTCAAGAATCACCAAGGCAAGAGATGGATCTTAGAAGGCCAAGATTGAAGAATTCTCATGTTAAAGATCCAAGAAAACCAAGTAAGGAATGAAAAGAATCAAATATTTGAAGTGAAGAAAAGAAATCTTGAAATTGTCCTAAAAATAAACATATTCCTGAAAGTGTCCTGAAGAAGCATATTCTAAAACTCTAGGTCATTTTATGAAATTGTGTAGAGTGAAGTCTATTTTAAAAAACTGTGTAAATTTGAGGCAATTTTTAGATTTTTTCAAGTCGGTGCGAAAAGAGGTGCTACAAAACTATAAATAGGAGTCCCTAGGACATCCTTAGGCATCATCTAGGGTTTGTGGAGTGAAGCAAAAGTATGGCAAAGCTATTGTCAAGAATTTTTCTCTCATTTTCTTAGTTATTTTCATATTTTTCTTAAGAGTTTTTAGTTCAATCATGTATATGGTTGGCTAAACCTCTTAGTTATGACTAAGAGGTGAAGCTTATAGTGTGATCAGGATATTTTCTTTATTTTGATTCATGTTTTATTGAACTTTCTTGGATTCTAGCTTGATTATGAATGAATATTTTTAGTTTTTAATGGTTTGTTGTGACAAATTATAATAGATATGCGATAGCTTGAGATATCTTCTTTTCCTGAATTGAGATTATGAAATTAAGAGATCATGTTGTTGACCATCGTCCCTTGGGCATGTTAAGATGATAGAATCCTTCCTAACCTTCACAATTCTCTTATAATTGGTTGTGTGATTAGTAGGTCCTGTTGTTTGCCTTATCTCCTGGGCATGGTTAGGTGATGGAATCATCTCCAAATCATTACAGCTCTCATTCATTGATGATTAGATCCATGAGACGTTCAAAGATCTGACAAATCTCTTTGTCCTTAAATTAAGCAAGGTAGCATCATGAGAACCTACAACTGGATCCTTAAGCACCCTAATTTCTCACATTTGATTTTCTTAAGTTTTTCATTAAATCTCTCACAATTACTCTCAATCACTTTAGAATTAGTTTTATATCTTTTTCCAGTTCTACTTCTAGTCGCTTTCAGAATACTCATGAGATTACTCCCTATGGATTCGACCTCGGTCTCACCGAGATTATTACTATATCGCGACCCTACGCTTGGGTTTGTGAACACACGTCGATATCATCGAAAGATACTCGATCAAAAACAGTCAGAATCTATCCTACTCTTAAATGAATATCTTGAGTAAAGAGTCTATGCAATTGAAGATGGTTTGATGATATCTAAATTCAAATTTTGATAACATTGAACACCTTCGATGACATCGACAATTTCAGATTTCTGGCCATTTCTTTACTGTTAGAATTTCAACTCTAAATACACTATTGTCGCTCTTTGTAAAATGAGCTAGAATACAAGGGAGTTTGAACTTGTATTCCAAGATCTACATACCCTCTTACTCACTCTCTCTTTCCCATTAGAGTTCATCATTCAATCCTTTGCACAAGTATCTGTTGGAGCACAAATTTTGGTTAAGGAAAGAGGCTTTAAGAAGAAGAAATGGAGAAGGAAATGGAGCATAGAAGTGAAGGGAATGTGACTTGCGCGGGTCATGAGTTGCACGGAGACTAAGTTGCGCGGGTCCGCGCAACTTGTCATGGTTGCACTGGGCCACTTAACTTTCTTCAGAAATAGATGAGTTGCGCGGGTCTGTGCAACTCGCCGAAGTTGCGTCAGGCCGTGCTACCCTTCTCAGGAGATGTTGAGTCAGTGATGCGAAGTGGGGTCCACGACACAGGATTCGAGGGCTTACACATGCGAAAGGCTATAAATACCCCCTACCCCCCTCATTTGCAGGATCAGATATTCGGAAGACCAGTGCCTCTGACAGATATTGGAGATGGAGAGAAGGAGAGGGAGTGTAGAGTGCAGAAGGCTGGGCGGTGCCACTCCTTGTGAGTTGTGCGGGCCCATGCACTCCTCGACTTGCGTAACTCATGGAGGAGTTATGCGGGTACTCTTTGAGGCAACACTATGCTGCATTTTCTCAAGTCCTTAGGTCATTTAAGGTGTTTCAAAGTGATTCAGTCACTCCTTTATCATGTCGATGAGGGACAAAGTGCACGGAAAGCCCACACAACTCATCTCCCCTGGAGACATGACTGATATGAGCCGGAATGCTACCGAAATTTATATTTGAGCCTATTCAATACTTGTAATTTTATATTTTCTAGAAATTCTATCTTAAAATCATGAAAAGGATGTAAAGAACTCAGAATGAATAAATTCGATGTTGTTCTCTTAGTTCTTTCTTTTTGTCATTATTGAGTGAGATAATTCTCCAAATCAAATGCTTTTCATTTCTGGTCGAAACAAAATGGTGACTCTGCTGTGGAATATCTTACTTCATATTGACTTAAGAATGACTTTGAGAATTTCATCATAGTTTGGCGTCCTATAAGGCGCCAAAATGGCGACTCTTGACGGAAGCATCCTTCCTTTCATCTCTGAGATAGAATATGTTTGTAAATGAATACTAATCAATATCGTATATGTTCTATTATAGAGAAAATTACAAATGACGTATGCATCCAACCTATAAATTTCAAGCGAAATGGCAATCTTGGCAAGAGAAACGATCTTCTACTTCATACCAACAAGATTTGTAGTTAATTATGCCCCTGACCAACCCTCGGCCCAGCAAGAACAGTTTATATCAAACAGGAAGGACAAATTCCAAGTTGCTGTAGGGGTCATAACGGTCTCCCTGATAGTGCAAGAAAATAAGAACGATTGGATTATGGTGACACGCCAGAGATCGAAAAATGCAACCAGGATGAGTCCATCAATGCTGAGAGCTAGAGGGCATGTGACATGAAATGCGGCAAAGAAAAATCTTAAACTTGCTCCCCCCAACAATATATCCTAGAAGATCTTCACCCTCATTCTCACAGCAAGAACCTCTAGCCCTACCTACTGTAAGTATCCGATGGACTAAAAAGCAAATATATGGAGGGTTCGCCGATTTATGTGTCACCTCAAAGTATATCGCATCGCATCGTATCACAATCGGTCAAATCTTACGAGAGTATGAAAGGATCAAACACAACCCCCTTTCCAATAAGCCCCGTTACGCCGACCTATTTTTATTCTACCCTGGTGACCGCCTCGTCAGGAAATGAAGAAGCTGCAGTATGCATGACTGGAACAAATAAAGACCCCCTGCCTACCACTGAAGATAAATTAGTTGAAATGGCCCAAGTGCAGAAGGCGTTAAAGGATGAGTGCAAGAGTCTTCGGGAAGCTCTGGCCACTCTTGCGCATAATGTAGCCCCAATAATATCACTTCCAATGATGGCTACTATGAATGAGCGAGAACAACAGCCTGAAGGTTCTCAACCACCTAGAGCAAGATCACACGGATCTATCCCTATGACAAGAATTATAATGCAGGAGGAAGTGCAACAGGTGGTCGCAGAGGCTGTCAGAATGGAAAGGGAGCACGACAATATAGGAAGGTTTCGGTACCGAACGTCGTATCTAAGAGAGGTAGAAGATGTATCTTTCCCCGCTAATTTCAAGCACACTGAGTTTCAAAATTTTAGTGGAGACAGATCCCCTGACGAGCATTTGATGCACTTCATCACATCTATGAGGAATTTCTCCATTGTTCCCCAATACTACTTACATCTATTTGGGTCTTCCTTAATAGGCAAAGCATTCTGATGGTACTCCAACCTAGCCTTAGAATCAATACAGACTTGGGAATAGATGCAAGATACATTTATGTCAAATTTCTTTTCGTCGGACCATGATGTTAGTATTGCGGAGTTAGCATTTATAAGACAAAGAGAAAATGAGTCTGTGGAGAAATTCATTAGCAGGTGGAAGACCTTAGGAGCATCATGCCGACAATTGCCTGAAGAGAGAGAACAGGTGAAAAATGTGTATAAGCTCTATGGAGACAGGGATTGCATTCGGACTTACTAGCGCCAATATAAGGACTTTTCGAGACTTGGCAACCAAGGCGCATGCACTTGAGCTGATGACTAAAAAGATGCCAGCCTTGCAAGTTAGAACAATAAAAAGAGGGTCAAACAAGGCATTAGTGAATGTTGTTGTCCAAGAGAAAAAGAAAAAACACCTTCCGTGATAAGAGAGAAACGAAGGGAAGAAAAGACTCAGACCGGCGAAGGGACCATATGAACGATAAGTGACCGCGGTTATATGACTCACATAGAGAGTATGCATTCGATAGAGAGGATGTGTTGCCAATGATGGAGCAGTTACTGGCTGCTGGGACCATCAGGTTACCTTCACCAAGATATCTAGAAGATGTTAAAATGACTAAAGAAATGAATTATTGTCATTACCATCGCTGCTTAAGGCATCAGACAGAAGATTGCTTCATGTTGAAAAATATATTACAAAGAATGTAAGGCAAGGAGAAATAGTCCTGAAAAAAGACGATGAACAACGTCGAAAGGTAGTTGCAAATATGACGTCCATAAGGGGATTGTCATTGACATCTGTCAGAAGAGTCGATTTGGAAGATCTGTCTTCTGTCGACCACCAAAAAAATGAACTGGTAAAGCAGTTCATCGATCAAAAGAAAATTTTGGGGCCATCTGCATTCGAAGACGATGATAGGCTTCGTGTGATGAGTCGGTGCCCAGTAATAGACAGAACAAGGGTATTGCAACCTAAATGCCCCGATAAAGAAGTAAATGAGACGAAAGATATGAAATTGCATCAAAAAGCACTCTTCATTAGAGGCATAAATGGGCTTCGACATACCCATATTCAATTTGTCGACAATAAGCCAACTCATGGAGCGGCGATGATTTTGACTTCGAAAGGTATCGGCACAATACTTTTAAAACCAAAAGGAGGCAAGGAAGGTAATAAGAAATTATATAATGTATTCCTCTTTTTATATGAATAAAATATAAGTTTTCAGGTACACCAATGATTATTGCCGATGATTATCGCCATTGCCAATTGCCAAATGATTATTATCGAAGCGCAAGTGACTATCATCAAATTGTCAAAAGCCGTCATTACTATTATTATAATACTGATGCGAGGACATTTTATTATTTAAATTTATCAAAATTAATAACACTGTCAAGCTAATATACTATTTTAACCATAAGATTTTGTTGACTATCATCAGTAGGCGCGATATATTAACTTCGGTTCATTATCCCAGCAAGGCTAGTTCATCATTTGCTGCAGCAGAATAACTTATAAAGCCAAATACAAGGTTCATAATAGTAATGACAATCTATCACGTATGACAGCGAGAAAGATGCCACTATGAAGCCAAATACGCATAAGGCTTATCATTATTGGTGATAGTGATATGACAGAACTATACGGGTAGCAGTGTTGCCTGTGACCTTAAAAAGTCTGGAAAGAGCATCACGTGCACCCCCTCGTAAATGGGTCTGACCTTACAAACGAAGGAAAAGTGAGTCTCTGAAGCAAAATGACTCCCCAGATCCCTGGTTTGAATTCAGTAGTAAGGCGTGAGGACATGTATCTGAAGCAAGACGACCCCTCATTGATGGATTGAGACCTTTGATTTGGTATCCCATGATAGCCTTGTGCACCCTGCGAACTCGAGAGAGTTGTTGTCGCCAAACCTGTGTGTAAATCCTATTGAGTTCACTGCCCTAGTAGCTTCATTGGGCCCCTCTAATGGATCGCGGTTTATGAACTCTCTGGCCATGATAAGCCCCGCGAACTCTAGAGAGTTACAACGACCATTCATTAAGACCAACTCCAACTACTTATGAGTCTAAACTGTAACACCCCGTACCTTTGGTACACCGGGTGTTACCTCTTAGGACCCCAGTTATAGGGATTAAGGACGATTAAACAAGACTACTTAAACCTCACACGTGTAGGTTGGGACTCTCAGTCAATATTAAAGCCATCCACCAGGAGCTGTAGGAACCAAGTTGAACCTGGCACCAGTCAGAGAGGTAAAATTCAACAAAATACATCAAGTTAAGGCAATTTATTGATAAGTTAACCAAGTCATATTGGGGAAATACACCCACTAACGACCTTAGAGGAATAAATTGTGGTCAACCGAATGGTCCACATACTCTAGGCCCCCACTTAATAGTTAAGACCAACTATGGGGCCAATCCATCCATTGGTCTAGTATACACTAGCCAAATAAGATTAAAAAAATGGGCAGTACGGCCCACCTGGGCCTCACATATGCCTCAAACTGGGCCTGGGGCCCTACATAAGGACTCCTAAATGAATGATCGGTGTAGATTTATCACAAACATTGCATTAGACCCCACATAAGGTGCGTGTGCACCTTGGGTTATTATGCATGACGTGCACTGGACCAAGGGGAGCGGTCAAATGGTTGTTGACCGACCCTTTTGCAAATAAGAGAGAAATCCTCACCCGCCACTTTCAGAATTCGAAACTGATGGGTTTCAAACCCCTAAGTGAGCAACCCCGACCACTTTCTGGACAATACGGACCGTCCATTTTGTCAATGGGGTCCACCGCAACGAAACCGTATAAGGATGGGGCCCTCTGAAAATGAACGAAGGGAATCGATATTAACCGTCCGTTTTATCATGAACAACGGGATCCGTATAGGGCAATCGGACCGCTAATGTAATGGGGAGAGTTGCGTCAATTTACCTGGAGGGTTGTCGGCATTCACACGCCAGCTAGGGAGGGCTCTCTCTTTCAAACCAAAAATAACTAGACAATGAGGAATTTCCAGCCAAACTTTCCATTTCGAGAAAACTGAGTCTGCCACCGACGGCTGTTGCTTGGGGATTTACAGAACCAATCTCAGCCACTGGACCTCTCCTCTCCCTACCTATAAAAGGGGAGGTTCAACTCTCTCAGATTTCACACAGAAAGAGAGGAAAAGAAAGGAGAAGAGGGAGAAAACAGAGAGAAAGAGTAGGTGTCTGCTGAGCTGGGCATGCACTGCCCCAACTCAGTCTGTGAAAACCGAACCGAGCCGAGTCAGTGTGGGACCATAGCAGCACCACTTAAGTGAGAAAAGAAAGAAAGAAAACTAAGAGAAAAGGGAGAGGGAGAGAAAGAGAGATAAGAGAAGAAAAGAAAGAAAGTGAAAGATGGTACGTGTGTGCGTGCCAGTCCAAACCCGGGTCGAACTCGGCTGTAGCAGGTAGGAACCTTCCCTCCACCCTTTTAGATCTCTAAAATGAGCTCAAAACAAGCCCCATCACACCTTGTTCACGCCACATACAACTAGAGCTGTACACGAGCAGACTAAGGCTCGAGTACTCGCTCGACTCGACTCAGAATACTCGACTCGTACTCTACTCGTGTGATTTTGAGCCGAGTACGAGCAGGTTTATAAGGCTCGTTTAGAAAATGAGTAGAGTACGAGTTAAGAAGTACTCGACTCGGTACTCGACTCGTGTACCCAGTATATATAACTCGCTTAAAAAAAAAAACCTACTTGTCTGGATTATTTTTAAACAGCGCTCGTTCAAAAATGAAAACCCCCTCTCTCTCTCTCTCCTCCCTCTCCTAGCGACCGGCTGACAGTCCCTCTTCTTCCCCCTCTCTCTCTCCCTTACTCCTCCCCTTTCCCCTATCCGGCCGTCCCTCTTCTTCCCTCTCTCTCTCTCTTGTCCCTGTGGCCTGTCCGGTGCCCTGCACTGCTACACGCAAAGGGTGGAGATACTCGTCCGTCGTCCCTACCTTGCATACTCATCCCTGCCCTACTCGTCTGTCGTCCTTGCCCTGCACGCTCTTCCGGTGCCGCAAAGGGTCCCTGCCAGTCACTCGTCCGTCATCCCTGCCCTGCACGCTCATCCCTGCCCTTCTCGTCCGCAAAGAGTATGAGTCCCTAATCTCTATCCATACTTTCTTTTTCTTTTTATTATTATATGCCTAATGTGATTTAAATATGCCTAATTTTTTATCATGAAAAATGTGAGACCTGACCCAAGTTTGTATGTGTGCATGTGTGTGTGTGAGTGTGCATTTCATTTCTTATGGTCTCGCGGTCATACCGGTTGAATTTTGGTGACAAGCGACCTTCGGATAGTGTTTGCAGTCACCCTTGAGTTCGATCATGTAGACCCGACTCGGATTGACCCGAGACCTATGCCGTTGCGACTGCATCGTCGTCGCGGTTCCAACAACGCGTCTCATGCAAAAATTTGACGTGTGGATCATAAGTTATGGGTCGCGCATCATTTGGACCATTGATCACATTTTTTGGTGGGACCCACATGATTTGCACATTTTCCCATATGCACGCTTGCCAATGGCGATGACATCACCATTTTCATGATGTCATAATGGCCTAGTCTCGCAATGATCGACTCCCTTCTCCAAACTCATCATGGCTCTTTTTTTTTCTCTTTTCTAGAAGTCATCATGGGATTTTTTTTTTCATGCAATTTCTCTTTCCCAATCTAAATTTTTTAAAATTTATCTTCTCTAGGGAGAGAGAGAGACCACCATATCCTTTTTTCTAGCAAATGTAATGATTACTTTGAATAAAATCTCCTTCTCTCTTTTTTCCGTCTCATTTCTCTCTACTCTCTTCTCTCCTTCTTTCTCTCTTGCAAAAAAATCCAACCCATTTTTCCCCTTTTCTAGCCCCTTCTCCTCCTTTTTCCCCTCAATCCCTCCAATGAAAACTCATCTCAACCCTTCATCTTGCTTCCTTGGGCAGTTAGAAGCTTGGAGTGGAGTTTTGATAGATAGATTTTAAGGTGGGTGTTCGTTAGATGTAAATTTCTGATTTCCTTGATTTCCATGGATGTTCATTCCATTCCTTTCATTTTGAAGCTTGTGGGGCCCATCAAATGATGGTGGCGGCCCCCATGTCTTCATGGATGTGGCTCATAGCCCATCCTTTGTGCATGCATGGTCCATGCAAGGGGTCATTCTCCATGGATCCCCCCACATGGTTTTCTTTTCTTGATCAGGGATCCTTGGGTCATCTAGACCCTTGATCCTTGGTGGAGATGACATCTCCACCATAATCTTGAGTAGGACGAGTTATGTTCATATGGAACTATGTAAATCATGATATAGTGGACGATTGTGATTGTGTGATGAGAGGAAGGGCCTCAATGTGACGGAGATCCTTCCCTTGTGGCCGGATTCTTTTATTCTCCTTATTTACATCTCTGAAATCAAGATGTGTGTGGCCCACCTTTCAACCTAGAACCATCCAGACCGTCCAAAGAGGGAGAATGTCCTTGGCGGTCCACCCTTGGACGTTGGGGCCCTAAATGTACCCAAAAAGGATACATGCAAGTGGGGCCCACTAGGGTGGTCCATACCACAATTTTCATGGATTAATTTTCTCTTTTTATAGTGATTATAATTATTTTAATTCAGTATTATGTTGTTGTCCAAAAGCTATCTAGACAGATTTTTGAGCTGTCTTGAGCTCAGTTTTGGGGATGATTGATGGGGTGTTTGATATATTTCTCTTGAAGGTGGGGACCCCACCTAATTGTCTCCCAAATTTCACCCCCATCCGTCCCTGTTTAATCACCCAAAAGGGTGGGCCAAGAAGGTTGGACGGTCTAGATTTTTTTGGACTGTTCAGCCATTCTGCTGCTGTAAAAATATAAATGTCAGCTTGTTTTTGAAGTAGTGGGCCACCTTTGTGGACCCCACCTTGTTGTATACTTGTGTAGGGATATTGGTCCTACATTTTCTTAAAATTTGGCAGACCTGGGCCCACTCTAATGAAGTGCACAAATCAGGGGCAGCAGCATTATTATAGCAGCAGAAATTTTTTCAGAAATACCTTACTGATTGTAGGAGTTAAATAAAATACTTGCACCATCCCAAAAATTTTAAAAATTTACAGGGAGATGTCCCACCTATGTTAGAATTCACCTACAAAATATTGGGGCCAATGGACGCCTGTACTCACCAGGGTGGTGGCTGGACCGGCCCACTATAATATGATGTCCAAATCAATCCAATTTTCAGGACAATTGATTTATTTAAATGAATTAAAATATTTATACATGTTCAAAAATTCTAAAAATTTTTAGAGGTCTGGTCCACTCATGGTAGGACCCACCTACCAAATTTAAGGACCAATAGACCCCTGTACACATCGTAGCAAGGGCCGGACTGGCCCACTACGTTGGGACATTCAGGTCTGTCCAATTTTTTGGATAGTCTGTTTTGTTTAAATTAATTAAAATACTTAGAAATATCTAAAAATTATGAAATTTTGTGAAGGTGTGTCCTACATATGAAAGTGTCACTTTATAAGATTTCAGCCTCAAATGACCCCGTTTGGCTATCCAAAAAAATGAGCCAAGATGGTTGGACTCCCAGATTTTTCTACTGTGCAGTCCAACAATATGCCTTAATAAAATCCATAATTCAAAAATATTTCTTCTAATGGTGGGCCACCTTTTTGGGCTTCCTCTCATTGTATGCATGATGAGGGACCTTGGTCCTTAATTTTCAGAGTTTTAGAGACCCTGGACCTACTCCAATGGAGTGTCCAAATTTATGACAGCAACATGTTATAATTATGTTGGGCCTAAGGCTGAAATTTTGAGGAGTGGGGCCCCCCACATTATGAAGATCTTATAGAAAATAATTTATACCTTTAGTTTCTTAAATTTTGAGCTTAATACATGCACTTTTGAGGCCTACCATAGTTGAATTTAATTGGGTCCATGAATGTAGCTAGTTGTTGAACTCTTTAGGCTCAATTGGGCTGAAACTTTCTAGATAGACCCATTGAACTCTTGGGCCATTTTTACCATACTATTGTGTTAGGTTAGTGGGCCGAATTACATAAGTAGATGGGCCCTTGGTTGCCCACCAAATTAACTTTATACTTGGGCCGGGTTGTAGGCCCCACTTACTTGACTAAGAGCATGACATTTGGCCATGTGGTTTGAGCAATGGGCTGCCCAATAGGCCACCATAATATATGAGATTAATGACCTTTATGTTGGGCCCTAAACTTTCTCCCATGGGCCCATAGTAGTATATATGGGTTGGGTTATGTGTGTTCCCCTTAGACCTATATTTTGGGTAGGCCTTGGGCCACCCTTTCTGAAGCCTAACATGAGTGTTTGTGGTATAATTATGGCTGCTCATTTCTTATTTCTGATGTTGCATGGGCCTTGGGCCTTGATCCATGATCAATTAGACATGGGCTACCTCTTGGGGACCAATTGTGGTTGGATGTCCACATTGGTGGCCCTAAGGTAGGCCCATGGGCTTCTATGGGTGGTTAAAGGCCCATCATAGACCCTTGCTAACCCGTTTCACTATTTAAGCCCATATCATTGTTCTCCTTAGTCTCGTGGGCTACCTCAGGTATATGGGCCCCCACTAGAGGTTGTATTCCTTATGAGGAAGTGATTAAGTACCTAAACCCTTCATGATTAGGTAGAGAGTTCATCTTTACCTTATTGGTACCCCTATTCATCTTCATGACCCACTCCCATACACATCATATGCATGCTTAATTGAGGTATGATTGGTCATGGTTGTGCCATTGTGTAGGACATGTTGGTATCTCCCTAAGAGATGGATGCTTGGGATTGATGCATGGGTGATTGTGTGATTCATGCATCTAACATTGCATAGCTCGTGGATATCTGCCCTTACTTCATCAGGGTCATGCCACCACAGGGGTATTCGTGGATGGCCATATGTGTGGACACCAAAAATATTAGTTGAGCATACCGGGTGCATAGGATGCCTATGGGTGAAATTCCTAAAACTTCCATGGTACCAAGGATCTGCTCTAACGCCGTGACCGGGTGGAATACGTGAGCGCACGAGAGCCTTATACCGTTAGGTTGCGACTCCCACTGTCGTGTAGTCGGTTGGATAGGGGTGTGGCCTTACCTGCCTGGTGTGTAGTGGGCATTGCTAGGTTAAGTCTGACCAGCTCGTAAATGGGTCCGCTGCCATCAGGCCTTGCTGGTGATTGGCTATCCATAGGCGGGTAGTGAGGTCTCTTACGCTTATTTGACTGTGCGGGGTCTATAGAGCGGCAGTCATTCTGCAGTGTAATGGACCCCGGTGATTTTATTATGATTGGAAATGTACTTGACATATGGTTTGGTCATGAGCACTGACATTACTTGCATTGCATTAGCATTGGTTGTGTAACCCCCTTCATGCGTTGCCTTGGTATGGCTCCGAGTACTCATTGCATCGTATTCATGATAAGCCTTGGTAAGGCTAGTGATATTCTCATTGAGTATGTTTCCCTTCTTACACCTCCTACTATTCTTTTGTGCACCATTGTCACACACTTACACCACCCTCTAAGCTTCTATAAGCTTATGCACGATTGATGCGTGCAGGAGATTCTAGACAGGCGTTATAGCAGCAGAGCGTGGAGTAAAGCTGAGCATTTGAGGACTCTAGTGTTGCTGACCTTTCTCTCTTTTTCTTTTATCTCATGTATGTCCTTTGGACCTTATGGATGGTTGTAAAAGTTCAAATTCTTAGTGGATTTTGTGATGTGTACCCTTTGTTATTCTCAGATGTACTTGTTGTGATCTTGGGTATGCTCATATTAGTAATGATTATACTGTTATGAAAATCCTCCTTGTGGGATCCCAGGATCGGAACCTGCCTCAGGAGCCGAGAATGGGATACTATGTAGGCTGTTACGGCCAGAACCGACCATCGAGTTCCTTGTGATTCCGGTTACCGAGTCTGGGACGTGACAAGAAAGGCCATAATCTGTCCATTTTGGACAGCAAGGATGACCTTAAATCTGTCCAATTTTTAGATTGTTAGACTCGATTACTACTCGTACTCGGCTCGTACTCAGGCGAGTAGAGTACAAGCAGGGAGCCCATGCTCGTTGGCCGAGTAGAGCTGAGTACGAGCAGCACTCGGGCATTAAGAGTCGAGTACGAGTAGGGCGATACTCGACTTGACTCGACTCGTGTATAGCTCTACGTACAACCCTTTAAAACATGCTCTGTTGTGGCTAAAAACATAAACTAATAGCAACTGCTTTCCAGCTCATAACCAGGCTAAGAACGCAACCTGTGAGCAATCGTGTATCCAGTTAAAAATGACTGGGAATCAGCCGAGTGCTAAGTTTAAAAATGGATGAAACTAAGTTAGCTAGACATGGGAACAACTGAGATTTCAGCTTAAGGAGGGTCCCCTGGCTGGACCATTAATAGGCCAGAAAATGGGCCCAGTCCTAGTTGTTCTTGAAGCTGAAAATGGGGCAGAAAGTGTCCCTGTAAGAGCTTGGATTTGAGGCCAAAATTAGCCTCACCAGCGGGCCATGCAAAGGGCTCTCCCTAGCCTGAGAAGTGGCTGAGAAAACAGCTAAGTTAGTGGGCATGTGCAAGGCCCATTTCATGGCAGTTTGGGCCTCTGCACCCTAAAACAACAGGTGGGCCGCACCTTGCAACGGCCTAGGAGCTGCACCTGGTTCCGTCTTTTAAACCAGGTGGGCCACACCCTGCTATTGTGGACCTTGAAGATCACAGATAGGCCTCACTCAACATCATGTGGGCTGCACGTTTTAAGCCGTCCCAGATGGACAACAGACCCCCTAGCATGCGCTGCCCATCTGCTTTAGACCCATGACATCCAACCATATGACGCTAGGCCTCTTTCAATATACATGTATATTTATAGTATAATAATATAGATTATATACATGTGGTGGGCCCCATGTGGGACCTACGTTGATATAATATATATTAAATACATGTGGTGGGCCCTGTGTGGGACCCACGTTGATGTAATCACATCTGCACCGTCCCTCTGGATGGTGCTTATGAAACCCACTAACGCATGTGTTGAATCCTGACCATCCAAGGTCTGCACGCACCTTCTCATGTTTATTCTAAATCTACTTTGTCTGCCTATTTTACCAGCGTGTGGGACCCACCCTGCACATTGTACACATGTGGGGTGTGGGGCCTACCATGATGAATGTATTGTGTCCTCACCGTCTAAGGATTGGATGGTGGGAGGCAGCTCGACTGGAGTACCTTACACCAACTGCACAGTTGCAGTATTCATCAACAAGTTATGTGGGGGAGCACCATGATATATGTGGATATCCACAGTGCCCAATATTGTTAGACGGTGGATGTACTTTGGCAGGCATACCTCACGCCAGTCACATTGCTGCTGCATGTCATCAGCAGCCTACATGGGCCTTGTATATGATGTTTGTGTTAGATCCAAATCGTTCGTCCATTGGCGGACCACCATGACATGATTATTTCATCCACACTATCCAGACTGTGTTGGGTGGTGCTAGACAATGTTTGGACAATGCTGAACTATATTTGAACAACATTGAATTACCTAAACTATATTTGGGAAGTGTTGATTTACGCAAGCTATGTTTGGACGGTGCTGATCTACACGAACTACACTTAGATAGTGTCAATTCACATGAACTATATTCAAACAACATTGGTTTACATATGACAATGCTAATCATCATTAGCAAGCCATGTGCCCCAAAAGGTGATAGAGCACAGTGACACACATGATAATTTCTCTTTGTGTAAACCAAACTCTCACTTGAGCCCATCCATGGGGTCCACTTGATACATATGAGGTCCATGTGGGGGGACCAGTCCAATCCCTGGTAAGGAGGAGCTTGAGCCCAGTTAGACCACCTTGCTTGAACAAGTACATGGTGGGCCTGGTACAAGCCTAAAAGGCCTTGTTATTGCATTCCTTTGAACCTTCTTGTTAGTTGGAAAAAACCGTAAGAATACCTGACAAATATCGACTATAATTTTAGGAGATTCCTTGAGTGACATTGGGCCACAAGAAGACTTGGATCGAGTTTGCAAACATGAACCTACATGTGACTTTCCCCTTAGGCTTTCCATTTCTAAGTTAGCTAAACGTAGTTTATACTAGATTTCTATCATTAATTTAAGATCGTTGTGTTCATTGCAAATATCAAATTGTGATACCATGCTCACACTATATGATAGGCCCACATGCTAGCTAACCCTTGAAAATGATTATTATTCACATGTCTTGGCAACACATCGTCGATAATCATTATTTAAAATTTTGATACCTCCTTGCGTGTGTCATTTAAAGTCATATGTTGTCACATGTTAACATGATTGCCTCTTTATATAATCTCATAATGTTATACGTGGAGGATTCCATAATTGTACGCAAGCCACACTTAGGATGTGATTAGACGGAATGTGTGAGAAAATAGGACCCTTGAACTAGTGTGATTTTTTTATCAAGAGATCTTATTAAAACATCCTAAGGTGGAAAACCTCATGAACCAAGGATGGTGGTCATGGGATACTATGCTCGAACTGCTTACGCTGGGTGATGAGCCCCTCGTAGTGACCACTGAGTTTACTTAAATTGGCTGATTGTAACTGGAACAATAATGGGTTGGTTAATCATACATTCATAGCATATTGGCAATGATGGGTGGCTAATTCTAGATATTGTAGCACGTGCCCTTAGGATCATTGGAGTATCTTTTTGCTAGCTCCCAGGCCATCGACTATCAATTTACTGTTCCGACTGGATGATCATTCCCATGTCGATGATTGCATGAGTGACGAGCCCAAGGCCGACTGGATGAGCATCCCCATGTCGATGTGCATTCATACATCCACGCATCTAATAAGACCGCATATTGCCTGTTTTGGATTATTGTTTTGTTTTCCTTTAAACTATGTTTGCGAAGGTGGCGATGTATAATCTTGAGCGAAATTCACACTGAGTTGGCCACTCATTCATCAACTTTCCAGCCGTACAGATTATGTAGGGACGGATGTAGAGAATAATAGCACTGGCCATGATGGTGGGACTACGGAGCCTGAGGAAGGATACTATGATGACGAGCCACAGTAAGAAGCGGCGGCGTATTTCAGGCTAATCAATCGATCAATATTTTAATTTCAGTGGTATAGTGTTTTGAGACTTATAAATTTGTAACTAAGACCCCCAGCTGGGTGGGTCAAATATTTAGACCTATATGATTATTTATGCTTTATTTTGCTATCGCATTCTGAATTTATGCTTCTACTAGTTCTCTGATTTATAAACTCTTGGGTTTCTGAAGCAAGTCTCATACTCGGTCTTTAGAAATCGAGGCGTTACATAAACTGTGATCGCTCTAACTATTTACGAGCCTAAACTGTGTGTGCAACTAACTGAAACTGAAACTTAGCACTACCCATGCGAGATAACACCATATATGTAACATTATATTGATGACAAAAGAAGATAACATGCTAGTTAAAAAGACTCTACTACATAAATGAAAAGCATGATTGGAAGAATTGATTCTTCATGACATTCATTCATAACACTCATGAGTTATCAAAATTTGTTCATGACATCAAGAAAAGAAGAAGAGAAATAAGCATGAAAATAAGTCATAGCAAATATCAAAAGAAATTTTATGTCCTCTGACATTCCTAGTGCAAGCATGTATCGTCATAGATAATCTTTTAACTGAACCTTAGCAGCAATATTTTCAACTTCAGCATCAACGATGAGCTTGATCTGATTAGGAGCGTCAATCAGGTCTTGTTCCAAAGAAATCATTGCCTCATCTCCTTTTGAAATCTCCAGTTGCTTAAGACTAGCTATCTACCTGTTGACTTCAATATCGGCTTCAAGTTTGCCAGTTCTTTAGTCCACTTCACGTTGCTAGGCTTCTAAGTCCAAAATTTGTTGCCTGAGGATCGTAATCTTTTCAATAATAGCTGTTGAAGAACGCGTAGAAGCCTTTACCTGCTCTTCCAGAGAGTGAAATTCTTTGTCGTAGCTGGATATCATCATCACTGCCCTCGAGACTTTCTTTTTAAGCTGTGATAATTCTTGTTGGTGGGCGAGGATTTCAGGAGAAACGATCATATTCCAAGCATCTCCTAGTTTGCGAAAAGTCTCACAAAATGGGAAAGAGACTCGTGCAAAGGAAATATATTGATCTTGGCAATCGATGCTGCATTCTCCAAAGATGACAACACTATTTCCAGATCTAACCATTGATCAGGGTCGTTGAAGATGTATATGGCTGCCGACAATGAGCTCCTCAATAAAGATAGTGCGGGAGGGGAGATTTTCTCTAGGGATGTGATGTTTGATACAGTGGCGATGGAATTGGAGCTCGCAGAGCCATTGGAGACAGCGTGAATTATAAAATATGAATAAAAAATACAAGTTAGGAAGTGGATTGCAGGTTATCATCATAAAGTAAGAAAATAGAGTAAAGTATACATGCAACTGTTGAAGGCACTGGAGCAGGGATCGATGTTTCTGTGGATTGCCTCACTTTTAGAAGAGCAGATGGTATAGGCAAGTTTAAAGCCATGTTGGCAAGAGATGGTGCTTGGTTTTCAGTACTTGATGCCATAGTAATCGGAATAGCAATATCAGTTGGCTCTGCTGGAAAAATTATTCCACGGACCGCTCTGCTGGTTTTGATTGAAAGCTTGAGAGGCTCCATAACCTTTTTAGCGGAACGCTTCTCGGAAGCAGGAATAGGCAGAGCAACCTGAGTTACGCCCGTAGGAACCGAAAAAGTCTCTGGAGGCATTGTGACATTGGCTGGAGAGTTTGAAAGTGTTGCACGTGGGAGAGGAGAGTAGTTGCTGCTAAATGAGAAAGTTAAGTCAGCCCCGGCTATGTCTTCATATTCTCCGTAGTCGAGGGGCTCTTCTTCCTCGTTAACACCCGTAAAGATGGCAGGGGGGATGTTTTCTTGAGGAATCTCTTCATCGACCTCGGTAGTTATGTCGATTCATTCGTTATCACCCACATCTACCTCTCCTTCTTTTGCCTCATCCATATCTACTTCTCCTTCTTCCACTGCTTCTATTTCTTCTCCCACCTCTTCGTTTGCATTTAGTTCACCCTCTTCCTCTGAATTGTTGGAAGACGACTCACGATCAGTAGAAGGGGAATCGCTAGAGGAGGATCCTTTGTCTTCTTTTTCTGAGGATGACGAAGATGATGACAAGTCTAGAGATGGTTCCTCATTGACTACCTGCTTCCCCTTCCTTGTCGATTGCCTTTTTTCAATAAAGGCGAGAGCTTCTGTGGCAATGGTTATCGGGGATACGAAAGACCTCGCCGTGTCTGTGATCTAGTCACGGGTGGCGGGGAATCTCGGTGAGCAAATGGTGGTGGTGGAACAGATGGAGGCACCTCTTGAGGTTTTGAAGGACCGACAGCCTTTGGAATAGGAGTATGGACTATGGAAGTAGAGACATGGGGCATTTCGACAGCATCCACAAGAACATCTTCCCTGCCAGCATCTTTCCTTTAAGTCTTGAAGTGTGTTAAGGGAAACCCGTCAGAGTGTTGGGGGCTTAACCTCACGAATGAGCTCTTCAACATAAATTTTTATACACACTTCGCCAAGAGCGGGGGCATGATCGCATTCAATGGTGTAGCTTATTCCCTCTATGAGATTGTGTTTCCTAATCTGAGGAGTGGGGATCTATATAGGTGAATCTATCGGTAAGCTTCGGCGAATGAGGAATTATTGATGCGCCCACCATTGCATCCATGGATAAGTCGTGCGGATGAAACATCTAAAACTGAATTTAAATTGATTCGAGCTGCGAGTAGCTGCCTCCAAACTAGCCCCTAATTATAAGGCCCTATGCCGTAACTCCGCATGGTATGAGTTACCACTTCAGAATGTTCGGGTATGGTCTGATCGTATCCGAACTACCGCGTAAACCTACTTGGATGGTAGGGCTCCCTCCAAAATTCACTACCTTCTCATAAAGGTAGGTTGTTAGATCGTATTGAGATAAAAAAAGGCTCGCTCGGCCGGTTGAAGATCTTCGTCGTCAGTAACTTCATGATCCACAATATATTGAGAAAATGAGAATTGATAGAAGTCGATAGTATTCATCAACTCGATTGTGTCGATCACCCACTCGTACATCCTCTTTGACATTATTCTCTGCTGATAATGACATAATGGAAGTCACGAGGGATGGACGTAAGCTTTTTCGGGGTCGTGTATGTCCATGAGAAATATATACTCAGCCACCCGAAAAAATAATGCCACAAAGTAAATGCCGAGTTGGCCTCGACAGATGGATTCTGGCAATGCGTAGCGATGTCGCCAAAGGCCCGATATAGTGAATAGAGTACAGGGGGTACTAGCGAGTATTTTCGTCCTTCCGCCAGTCCTCCTGCGGCGACGAATACAGAAGGTCTGATCGCGTCGACCCATTTAGAATTTGGTAGCACGACGATACTGAGACAGTATGCTAGGAAAGTTGCTAAATTGCCCTTAGGCATGAATTCTGAAGGGTTTTTCACCCTGCGATGAGCATTTTCTAATTCGTCAGAATGACTATTCTTAAACCTGCAAGAGAAAGAAGGGGATAAATGAGAACGATATTAGTAAAGCGTGTGAAATCATGATGCAAGATGTAACGCCCTGAAAAAATTCGTACTTGGACTCGAGTACCAACTCGACCAGAAATCGCGTAGGATTAATTCCTTTAGAAAATAAGTATAAGTTAGCTAGCGCAACGCTAGAGTAGCTGTGAAATCATCCCTGATCGCTTTAAATACGTTACACAAGACCCAAAACGAGTAGAACCAATGACACTATAATACTCTGAAACCTCGGATCAAACTCTAAACCGGTTTGTTCTCAGGACCCCTTTGAAACTTTGTATTGGATCTAGACCGTGCGTCGAAAGTCCAATACCTACAATCTTAGACCGTTATAACCGCCTAGCTGGACTTGACAATCATTTCGAAAATCAAGTCCAACCGACATTCAGAGGCTATTTCATTGAGCCTGGAGTGAAGAGAGTGAGAATAGGGTTAGATTTGAAAATTTGAAATTCAAATCTGGCACACGACTTGGCGCATTATTATTAAGCGTTCTAACCGTAAGAATTCAGCCAAATTACACCCTCGGATCAGAAAAAATTTCTCTTTCATATCATGAGACTTGTAGACCTGATCTACGTGCGATGACTCCTGAACTGAAAATGTACCGCCACGTGCGATCTACGAACACTACTGGTCTGAAAATTGGATGTGAGCGACATCTGACGTGCATGAGCTTAAGTCCGATCGCGTTCGGCCAGGGGACCTCCCGAAATGTCTTTTTGGACCGAAACAGCCCCGATTTGGTTAGACATCAAGTAAACATTGTTCCCAAGTCTGTTTTGGGAATGTTTTAGGTTATAAAAGGGCTTTAAACCCTCACTTCTCTCACCCATCCGAATTTACTAGAAACCCTAGCTGGTGTGAGAGAAAAGGTGAGAGATTGTGAGAGAGAGTGGGAGATAACTTCCTGCTGCTTGCACTACCTGCTACACGTGCTTAAGCCACGTACCTCAATCACTTTCCCAGTGATTCCGCCGCACTTCTAGGTAAGAAAAACCCTAACCTTTTACTGATTTAAGGTTCCGTTGAATCCCTTAGCGAAGTAGCTTACAGATCTTGTGTATTAGGTTCCCGGTTCGTCGTAGACGAAGCATATACGCTCCGTTCGAATCGGTTTACCTCTAGGGAAAAAGTGCGGATTATAGACGCTTTGATTGGCTGATTTCAACGCTTTCAATGTCGTTTAATAGTAGATTATCGACGACAACGCCGTTGACATGTACAACATGCTGTCCGTTTCCTGTTTCGTAAGCAGGCGAAAAAAATGATATTTAGGGCATTTTAGTCATTTGCAGGAAATACTGTTTTCATCCATATTTTGCTGATATGATTGACATGGCTCTTTGTCGCATTATGATATTAGGAATGCGTGCATAATCAGTTTGGCGAAGAGATTCGCCCAAATGCGCACTTTGAGTCGACATACTATATGTAGACTTAAGTGTGTAGACTAAGTGTTTGTATAAATGTTTGTATTAGTATGTATTGAATTAAATGGTGTTATGAATTAGTTTGAGATTGAATTCTCAAATAATATGCTGATGTAAATGATTTCCTACAGGTTGGCTATATGCATGATTTCATTATACGTATGAAATGCATGTGTTAGATGATTTACTTAAGTTGTATGTTATAACATGTGTCAACATGCTCACATTGTTGTATTTCTTGTCCATTACTCTTATATGATTGCTGATGTGGATTCATAAATGTTTGAGACTATACCTAGTCTAGGCAGTCGGTAACTAAGTAAATTCGTGGTTGGCTTATCTTTGCCACGAACGACGCGTCGATGAACGAGAGTCGTGTTTTGGAGTTGACAGCAGTGGTTAGGCCATGCGAAGTGTTTTATGCACTTCATGTCGCTCAGCTTGAGATGCGCTCGTACTAGTCGAGCCCGTCAAGTAACCCGACTGGCCATTGTATGTTCACCTTGTATGAGTCATAACTGCTTGAACCTAGGGTACTGAACTTACTATTTTAAACCCTATTAACCATGGTACCTTGATCCATAAAGACTCATGAGCCGGGCATGGTAGTATGGGACACCGTGGTCGAGTTGTTGGCCTACGCTAGGGCCATAAACCTCCCCGTAGTGACCAGTGAGCAGATTATGGTGGTATGGGACACTATATTCTTGCTGTCGGCCTATACTGATCAGGTGACGAGCCCTTTGTAGTGACCGCGAGCGTATTCTGAGTCTACGGGAGGCGACGACTCTTCCGTAGCAATGAGAGTACAGTAGGCTTGTATTGATAAGGTGATGGGGGAGCGATGCAACGAGTGCGAGCAACAGCCCTTGCATCCCTTGCAGTGACCTACAAAATATACATCGTATGAGATTACTAGGAGTGACGACCCTACACAGGATCTGTGTTGGGATTGATATAAGGGAAGTACCTTAGTTTCCAAATCCTGCTGTATGAATGGACTAATAATAACTCGGTAATCATATCATCATCACATTGCATGTGCCTGGAAGATGTGGAGCACTGTGGGAAGAAAGCATGCCGCGGACGTAAGATGGTGCCGTATGAGGGAGATCGTCGGTGAGGGCATCCATCATGTCACGTCATATTGCATTAACAACAGTATTAGGAATGTTTGATTTATTGCTTTACTATTATCGCGTGATTGATTTGAGAACATGCTAATCTTTGCTCTATTATTCCACTGAGTTAGCTACTCACTCCCACGTTACGGGATGGTGTTTGCAACACCCACCAGACCCTGTCTTAGATGCAGGTGAAGCAGCGATTCAGGAGGCAGAGCCGGATTATGATGAGGACCAGGACGAGTTCTCATATATGCAGTACCACGATGGCTTTGCTTAGGTGGCCTGGATTGGCGGGACTTCTCAGTGGGACTATTTTTGACATTTTGATTATGTTTATTTACATGTATATGAGACTCAGAGATGTATTCATACTTTGGAGACAGTTGAGATCTATTTTGCTTTTCATACAGTGATATGTATATCCTTTAGTCTTCCGCTTGCTTTTATCACTGAATCTGGAGTATGAGTTGCAGTTTTGGTATAATTTTACTCATGTGAATGCTTTAACTCAGACAACATTGAATCATAAATATTTTTGTTGCAGAAGTGACGGTCTGGAACTCGGGAGTCGGGTTTATACACGACCCCCGATTTTTAGGGTGTTACACAAGAAAGAGAGAGAGAGAGAGAGAGAGAGAGAGAGAGAGAGAGAGAGAGAGAGAGAGGATATATTGTAGCTCTTGGGAAAAGTGAGCTAGCCAGAGGAAGTGGGGGATCTTTCTGATATCAGGAAACTTAGACATTTCCCAGAAGAGTTCGACAGAAGCATCTGACATTAATTCTTGTTGCTTGGAAGAGGAGAAGTGTGAAAATTCCTCGTTGGTGGGAATGTACTCATTAAAGAAGCAACTTGTTATGGGGAGTCTCGCCATTCCATGTAGGTCCCACAAGGTGATATTGACTTCGCCAAGGGGCAAATGGAAAGAATTGGTGGTGGAACACCAATAACTGAGAAACCCTTTATAGATCATATGATCTTTGTAGAAATACTCCGAGGTAGTTTCGATCACACCGTAAAGACCGACCTCCATTAATCTCACAAAATGTTTGTTAAGGATGGCCTTAGCCCAGTCAGTATAGCACTTGCGCGATGTTAAGAAGCCGCGTGTACGAAATTCATCATTGCCCCATAGTGATCTTCTTTCTTTAAAACGTTGGTGCTCCATTTCTTAGAAAGTTGTGGAAAATAGCTCATGTGGATTGTAACAAGGGATAAGATATCGCATGGGATGGACTTCGCCGATCTGCTGTCTCGATCCCTTTTCTGACAGAATGCCTTCTAGCATTCTAGGTTCTCTTATTGACCAGTTTAGAGTGTATATCATTCGGCTCTGAGTCGTTTGATCCTTTAGCTCACTTTGAAGGATGGACAGATGACGTCAAATATTTAATGGGATCGTTATTAACTCATTCCTAAAAGGACTGTTGAATTTGATATGGCCATCTTGGACCTTCACAGTGTCCCAAGTGTTCGAAAGTTTTTTCTTCTTATGCTCCTTGATTTTCTCTTGAAGTTTATGATTCTTCGAGTTCTTCCGCTTCGTTTGAGAAAGCGATGTGGGCGACGTATCTTCTCTCACGGGAGATCAGATGATGTCGATGTGTAAATTGGCTGTTAGTTTCAGCTAAGATTCCTAGTCAATTTCACGACCTTCCTTCGGACTTGATCCGAACTGATTCCTTGTTGGCCTAACCCGAACCAAGTCCAACTCAGTCAAAGTCTGACCCAGTCAAGGAAACCAAGTCAAATCAAGTTGAGTCTGTTCGGTCGATTCGGACTGAGCTGAGTCAAGTTGAGCGGGAGACTTTTGTGCTCGGAAGGAAACAAGAGGAAAATAGGGAGAAAGGGAGAGAAAGGAGGAGAGAAAGAAGGAGAGGAGGGAAATCGGGAGAGAAAGAGGGAGAGAAAGGAGGAGAGAAAGAAAGAGGGAAGGAGAGAAAGTTGGCTCGGGTTGCAGGTAGAAGAAGGGTAAGGGTAAAAAAAGAGAGTAAAATATGACTTTATACTACTCGATTCTTGTCCGAATTGGATCGGACCGGATCTGATTATATTGGATCGAGTTGCTACATGACTCGAACTCAACTTAGTCTGGCGTCGACTCTGAGTGGGTCTACTTGATCTGACCCGACCTTGGCTTTCCGTTCGGGTCGGATCGGATCCGATTGGTTCGGTCAAGTCAGATCCTGCCCACCTCTAAGTTTGCATAAGGAAATTGACGTCCCCCTTGGACATGGATTTCCTGCCAAAGCCTTTCGCGGGAAGCTTATGCGGTGTAAACTTAGGTGGGGCCCACTTTAACGTTTATGAGAAATCTACTCCATCCATCGGTTTTGTAAGAACATCTTAGGACTTGAGACCAAAAGGGAGCAGGATCCAAGAATCAAGTGGGCCCCACTAAAGGAAGATCTGAGTAGGGAAAATCTTATCGTTGCAAGTCGACAGACATGTTTACATGACATTCATAACGTAATTCCTACGGGGATGATCGGAAAACACAAATATTAGCCCTATTCTAAACTCATGTGGCCCCATAAATATTTCAACTGTGGACTTTCAATCCTCACGTTTTCAGCCCACTTGGATCTTGGATTCGGATCATTTTTGACCCCTTGCACTAAAATAAGCTCAAAAACGGATGAGCGGGGTGGATTTCTCAACAACATCACGGTGGGCCTCACCTAAGCGCAGGATCTTCGTGGAAAGGTGCAGGAAATCTGCGTCCGTCCCTTACTTTACTGGGAAGCGGATTGGCTGGTGTACCACACACCACCGAATAGCTATGTGGGTACGTGTCGGAAGACGATCGCTGACGCCCCTGCGCTCAGTTGTACGAACCATTCAGAAGAGATAGAAGTTAGATGGCCCTAAAATGATGTATTTATTATAGTCATACCGTTCATTCATTTTTCCTGATCATTTTATAGCATGAGCCAAAAGATGAATTTTATCCAAAGATCAACTGGACCACACTATAGATAGCTGCGGTATAATGATTTTCACCATTAAAACATTCGTGGCGCCTAGATAGCGTTTATTTTCCGTCTAATTTTTTTATAAGGTAAATAAAAAAACCGACGAAGAGAAAAAACAAATACCATATTGTTCCGAAGCTTCTGCGACTTCCAAAAGGGTTTCAATGGTAGACGTTTAATCTCCTACTTTTTTTTGCAGTGTGGTCCCCTTGATCATTAGATCTGTCTTATTTTTAAGCTCAAGACTTACGAGGATCTCGCCAAATGGATGGACGGTTTGGATATAACACATGCCTCATGATGGGACTCACATAACTTGCTGACGTCAATACACCAGCCAGATAGCTGTTGTGTGGGACATCAGCCAATCCGCTTCCACTTCATTGGCAGGCGATGTGAATCCGTGTCAATTTATCAGGTGGGCCTAACACGGACCGACTAGAAGGATCTTGAAGGCCAGCAATGGATGGTACAAGCATCACGTTTTTTGCACCACAGACAGTTCATGGACGGCCCAGATGCAATGCCTCGTCCCATAAGCTATTGAGCCGTTGAAATAATGAGTTGCATTGAATCTCAGCGGACGAACCAAATGTCTATTCTAACCCTAGACCGCTTGGACGCCAACGCATTTCCACCACCTAACAAGAACAAACTCAATATCTAATGGACAAAGCTGTCTTTCTTCAATGCGTGATTCGGATTCCTCTCCAAAGCCACGAAACCAAGGCAACACGCAATAATCGAGGACATTTCTGTCATTTCGTAAAAAGCAAAGACTAAAACCGGACATATCCTTTTCTCACACGTAGCAGGGTCCCAGAGCCGACGAGTGTGAGATAATAGCATCTATTCTCTTGAGGTTTGTTAGCAAGGCTCTCTGTAGCTCGCTCAATTTGATGACCTATTCTACCCAACTATGTTATAATCCTGTCCGTTCATTTGAAAGAACTCGCTCTAGATGATAATTATAATAAAACCAACACTCGATAAACATTTCTTTATCCAATCATAGTGGGATAAAATCAACGGTTCCAATAAAAAGTTCACAACTCATCTCATAATAAACAGTATAACATTAGAACAGTGAAATTCTTCCATAAACAATAGCATGAGATGGAATATTCTAGATGAACGGTCTGGATCATCACATACTAGGCCAGAAGAGGCAAGCGGTTTGGTTGGGGTCCATTGGTGGAGCGTTTGTTGCAAACCTTCTGTTCAGTTCGACCCAAAGCGAAACCGAAAGAGGAAGCACAAGAGAAAACACAAAGCAAAACTGGGAATCATTTGATACTCCAGAAGAGCAAAGTATTTCATACACATGCAGACGTCCAGTATAAAATATCTGAAAATCATGATAATCTGGACCGTCCAATTCGTTAAGATCACTGTCAAAATGATAGATATTTGATAATTTTACTGGAAGGTTGTAGGTATGTATGTTGGAAAGAGTAAAAATTTACTTTAAACCATTCGATATGTTTATCTCTCGATACATGTCATTTCCCTGATTTTATCATAAAAAGTGGGGTCTGTAGTTTTGACGGTGAGGATTGATATCTACACTAATCACATCTGGCTAGGAAAGCGTGGGTGAATAGAGTCATGAGTACTCCGCAGAGAGCAAAATGATGCAGTTCCGCAAAGAGGAAGATGGGAGCGAATAAGGTTCGATCACACGGATCGATGACGTGGCGGCAGATTTTAAAATCCCGCCCAAACCCGGTTTTCATTTCGGTCGCGACGATTGAAATTTTAATTTTCCGCACCCACGCCCTCGCCCTCGCCCCTTCTTATCTCCCCCCCTTTGCCCTCACTCCACCACACAACACACCAAACCTCTCTCTTTATTTCTCTCTCTCCCGAAACCCTAACCCTAACCCTAACCCTAAGGTCAGTCATTTTGGAGGCGATTCCGATTTTTTCCCGACGATTTTTTCCGTTTTTCGCCGATTTCGTGATGAATCTCACTGATCTAACACTTTTCCGGCAGGTCTTGCAATGAAAGGAGGGAAATCGAAGGCTGAAACGGTGAAAAAAGCCGACAGCAGGTGAGTTTAGTTGCCATTTTCCTTGTTTTCTGCGAAATTTTAACAGATCTGAAAGATTTCTGAGTGTTGAAGGGTTTTCGTTTCGATTATAGAGTTTTGTAACTCAGATCTCGTTATTATTATTATTATTTGATGTATCAGGCTCTCTGTAAAGAGGAAAGCAACCGATAAAGTGAGCACGAAACCAGCGAAGAAGGAGAAACCTGGAAAGGATCCTAACAAGCCGAAAAGGCCTCCGAGCGCCTTTTTCATTTTCATGTGAGCGATTTTTATTTTATTTTATTTTATTTTTCATTTATTATACTGACTTATTTTAATTATTATTATTTCTTAATGAAGGGAGGAATTTCGGAAACAGTTCAAGGAGAAAAATCCCGGCAACAAATCCGTCGCTGCTGTAAGCAGATCTTCTCTATTTCTTGCCCGTATTTCCATTTTCTTTTCTATTTTAGTAATATTATGTTATTTTGTTTTGATTTTCTGAAAATCAGGTCGGTAAGGCTGCTGGAGAGAAATGGAAGTCGATGTCGGCATCTGTAAGTGAATTTTCGCATATAAGAAAATCTCCTCATTTTCTTTTCGTAATTAAAATGATTAAATATAATTATAATTCCTTTCTATTTAGGATAAAGCACCGTATGAATCTAAAGCAGCTAAGAGGAAGGCCGAATACAACAAGGTTATGGCGACTTACAACAAGAAGGTATTTCCTTTTAAATTTAATATATTTATCATTAAAAATAAAATAACAAGTATTTTTTATTTTTTCCCCTGATTTTTTCCTGAATACTGAATATATTATTCTTCAGTCGGATGTAGTAGTAACTAAATCCAAAGCTAAAGCTAAAGCTGATGAAGAAGATGAAGATGATGAGGAAGAATCTGACAAGTCGAAGTCTGAAGTAAATGATGAAGATGATGAGGAAGAGAGTGGAGAGGTATTTTGAAATATATATATATATCTTTTTTCCCTAAAATTGAAATTTGTAGGTATTTGCTTATTAATTTTCAGATTTATGTGGAAATCTTTATTGATTTTTTTGTTTTGAGTTTGTGTTATTATGCAGGAAGAGGATGATGACTAGGCAGATAAAAGGGGGCGAAAAAATGGGAAGCAGAGATGTGTAGGTTTGTAGTACTTCTGATCAAAATCTCATGTGATTACGAAAAGGAAAGTTGTTTTTGGGTTTTTTTCCGTTCTTTGCAATAGTTTCTGGATGTTTCCAGTAGCTCATGGCTGTATCCTGGCCATTCGTTGATCCTGTACTTAACCTTTCGCTTCATGCTTCAACAACTCAGGTGTAGTTTTCTGTTTTTGGTCCTATCTCTACAACATCTCTGCTATTGGTTCTCAAACATAATTAGTTTGGTTTGGTTTTCTATAATTGGCATCGTTTGGAATTCTGCGTTGTGGGGAGTTACCTCTTATGTCCCACCACTTGGTGACATGTTTGAGATCTCTGCCGTTCATTTACTCTGTACAGATGGAGTGGATCTCTAATCGTATATTTATGTGGCTTTTTAGTTATATATGTATGATGTCATTTGTTGCCTTGTGGTGGGTAGAGGTGGTGCTGAGATTCCTTTGGGGATTGTTTGGATGTTGTTTGGCATTTCCCCTCAATATTCTTTCAGCATAGGTACTGGCAAGTTCAGTGTAGGTTATTTTCTGCAAGCTTTGGACCCCTTCACTGGGGTTGATTTCCTTGCAAGAAGTTCCCTAGTGAGAAAAAAAAAGGATCGGCTTTCCAAACAAACCTGATTCCCTGGTGCTTTCCCCATGTCTTAGTAAGACATGGCATGTGGAGTAGCTGGAGTGTAGAAATTAGTTCACGGTGGATTATGTATTAAATAGTTCTAGTAGGAGATGTTAGGATGTAGGTAATGGATAAAATTTGTCATTTCTGAATGATTCTCAGTTTACTTCCTTTTTTTGTGGATTAAGAAAATCCCCCATCCTTCCTGTGGAAATTCTCAAAATCCTTGTTTCCATGCACCACAAAGGAACCTTTCTTCATTGCCCATTGGGACGGTAGGGTTGGTTGGGCTTATTATTGTATTCTGTCTTCTGTGATGAGTCTTTGTGACCTTGTGAGTAAAAAATCCGGTCAGTTTGCATGATGCAATCTCTTGCAACATGATTGGGTCTGCGTTGCATTTGGTGGGCAACACCTTAAAAAAAGAAAAAAGAAAAAGTTTGGTTTGACAATTCTAACCCTTTCATTGGGAGGAGCAGAGCAATGATCATTTCCTCGCTGCTTCAATCTTCCTCCAAAATTTCCCCAATGTTTTGAAAATTTGGGCTGTGGTCATGAAATTACCTAATGTGATGCCCAGGATGGTCAACGAGAAAAATCATGGTTATGGGGCCAGTTCCTTATGATTTATATGATACGAGTATTTGATTCCTGATAGTTTTGACCAAAGTTAATTCAGTATATGCTTATTAAAGAGTACTGAGAGACTTTTATGGGACCCACCATTGATATACGTGTTGCATATCCAAAGCTCAAGGAGACCACACCATGGGGATATACAGTGGGGATAATGATGTCTACTGTTTAACTTTCATAGGATCTGCACTGATGTTTATTTGTCGTCTAACATCTTAATAAGATCACACAGACATTGATGAAGAGAAACCACAAATATCAGCTTGATCTAAAACATGTGGCCCCCAAGAAATATACCATGGTTGGTTCTTAATTTACATGATTTTCTGTTGTGTGGTCCACTTGAGCTTTGGATACCCTTCAATTTGGGCTTATGCCCAAAAATTATCTGATAAAATGGATGGATGGCGTGGACAGAAGCATTAAATCCTGGTGGCTTGGTATGCAATTAGCTCTTCTTACCTCGGCATATCCAAAGGGTTTCCAGTGATCTTTGGTTAGTTTGATTTTGTAGTTAGATGAATAATCTTGGTACCTGAGCTGTGTTTCTACCATGCGGTAATTGTCAAATCCACTCTGTAGATTGGGTTTATTTTCATGTGGTGTGTGGCCTGCCGCTTGGCTTTTTAATTAGGCCGATTTTTATTTGATCTCTTCATCGTTGTGATTCACGCCTGATAAATGGATTTGATGAATGTGGTGTGGCCATACATGAATTAATTGTTGTTCTATAACCCATTTGAGTTATGGATGTATTGGTTTTTGGGCCTAGCTGTTGGCATGAACAAGTTTTATGGCATCATTATTTTTACCTGCAACATATGGATACGATCGTCGTTGATGAACGCACATTCAACATCTTGCATGTTTGGGCATTGTTGTCATTGATGACCGCACGTTCATCATGTTGCATGTTTTGGATACGATCGTCATTGATGATCACATGTTCATCATATGGTGGGGGCGTTTGGATTTTAGAAATCCATAATGTGACCTAGATTGCTTTCTAGTGGGCGGGTGTAGCAAATCACAAAGTCCACACCATCCGTTCGTTAGTCTAGTCCACAGAGAATGAACGTTCCAGGCTCCACTGGAGTGCAGCTGGAGCATGTCAAATAACTCTTTATTAACAAGGCAATAATCGTGTAATTCGCCTACAATTTGCCTGCTAAAGCCCTCGTTTGAGGACCCTTTTATTAACCGTAGCATATAAATAGCGATGTAGTTTAATTTTCCAACTGACTATTCAGGGTGACCTTTATTGGACTATTTAAGTTAATAACTTTTTTTTAAGGACTTTGATTCCAGCAAACGAGTGATGCGGATTGCCTACTGACAGCCTCAGTAGTGAGGTGGCTACTGAGTGCTCTCCAGGCCCTGTATGATATATGTGTTTTATCTAATCTGTCCATATATTTTTTCAGATCATTATAGAGTAGATAAAGTAAATGATGGAAAATGAGAGAAAAATATGGAATGGACCACACCGCAATAAAACAGTGGTGATTGTATGCCCACCATTACCACTTTCAACCTCCTAAGGCTCACCATAAGTTTTATTTGTCATCCAACTTGTTGATTAAGGTCACATACACCTGGATGAAGAGAAAATGCAAATATCAGCTTAATCCAAAATTTTTTTAGCCTCTAAGAAGTTTTTAATGTTGAGTGTTCAATCAACGCTCTTTCCTGTGGTGTAGTGCATATGAGATTTCAATCTACTTCAGTTTTAGGATCAGGCCATAAAACAGTATGGAGAAATTGATGGAAGGCATGGATAGAATACATACATCGTTATGTGACCCACAGAGCGCTGTCAGTAGCCAACGCTGCAATCCGCGTCCGCAAACGAGGAGATGGCCGTCAATGATATAAATGCTTTTATCATTGGATAATGACCCCCCCTCCCCGAAAAAAAATAAAAATAAAATAAAATAAAAAATTCTAAAAGATAAAAAGTCCCATTGTATCCTAATGCATTGCATTTGGCAAACCTCAAGTTGTCATTGATTGGGGTTGGATCCGGTGTTACCCGGGTAACATTGGATGCGGTTTGACTAGTGACATGAGCACCAGCTAGCTGGTATCAAATCTTTGTGGGTCATACCATGATGTATGTGTTTTATACATGTTGTGCATCCATTTTTCCATCTAATTTTAGGGCATGTGATCAAAAAATGAGTTAGATCCAAATCTCGGGTGGTCTGCACAGGAGATTGTGTTTTTCATTGAATGCCTACCATTAAAATCTTCCTATGGTCCATTGCAATTGAATAGGGTGTGTTTGGTTTGTGGATTGTAAGAACTCTATGTAGTGGGCCTTATTGATCAATGATTTGGATTGTATTTTACTTGGATTGTTTGATTGAGTTAATCAGTGGGCTCCGCTTAAGGTGATATGTTGCTCAATTTATTTGCGTAGCACTGCATGTTTGGGGTGGAATGTTATGGCCCTACGCAAGGTAGTTTGAGTTGAACTTGGATATAGTAATGTCGAGTGTGGGAGAGGGAGTTTTGATGGGTTTTAAACTCTCTTCTGTAGTCTCTATAAAAGAGAGCTAGGTCCTTGATCCTACACCATATAGTAGAAATTCGAGTCCCATCTTTGAGTTGTAGAAAAAGTGTGAAGGAAATGAAGATTCTAAGCTCTGGTATTTTTATTTGGCTTTCATGGCGGCATCGAACTTAGGTACGCTATCTAAACCCCTGATCGCCATATCCCATGTATAGATAAATTTGTGGGTCATTCTGCATACAGATTTATTCCCACACTTGGTATTAGAGCTTTTTGTGCAAAGGTATGGATGATCACATCCAGTTATATCTGATAGATATTAGAGATTTTCAAATCCTTGAATCTAGAAATATTAAGAATAGGGATTTGATTTTTGAAAACCCTAAAGACAACTATTCGAATTGGGAATTTCAATTCTCACAACTAGAATTAGGGATTTTGAATTCGAATCCTTAAATTCAAATATCAATTAGGGATTTTTAATTTGGAATCCCCAAATTTTTGAAATTAGGATTTTTTTTATTTCAAATCCTCAAATTGTATATTAAGGAATTTAGATCTGAAACCCTAAATTTAGAAAATTAGGGACTTTTTAAATTGGGATCCCCAAATCTTGACATTGATCAAGGATTTGAATCCCAAATTTATAATTGAAGGATTAGGGATTATCGGAATCTAGATCCCTAATGCAATTAATTAGGGATTTCAATTTTGAATCCTCAAATCAGAGCGTTAGGGTCTTCAATTTCCCATCCCTAAAATCAGATTTTTAGATTAGGGATTTGGATTCGAAACCTTAAATATAGATTTTCATGTTAGAGATTTTAAAAATCTCCAAATCCAGTTTTTATCTGGGATTTCCATTCAAGGATCCCAGTTATCCTAAATACAATACCTTGAACTGTTGGACCGACAGCCATTGTCGAACTTTGCTCGTGCGAACGATGGTGATGGATCTCAACCTCCTTTGTTCCTCTGTCTGGAGTCATTGCCAGCGTCTTGTGCTTCAGCGCCCTTCCATGGCAGTCGTAGCCACAACTGATATTTTTCGTTGATATCTGCAGTTGATAAGAGGAACTTGATCTCTCCTTGTCGCGTCCGGCGGGCTGCCTGATCGGCTCTCTCGTTTACTCTCTTTCTCTCTCTCTCTCTCTCTCTCTCTCTCTCTCTCTCTCTCCTACGATGAGAAATTTTCAGAGATTGTATCGTGAAGAGCCTAGGCCATTCTGCCGTGTTGAGAATGCAACAGTCGGGTGCTCGACTTCTTTAAGGACCCGATTTCGCAATTCTGGACCCGAACCAGAATGTTTGAATTCAGATTTAGATTGGTGGGCCCTGATATACTTCTGGGCCCGTTGATCCATTGGTTCAATCATGAGCATATAGTCTGCCAGATTCGGAATGTTATGGGCTATCTATTTTGAAATGAATTGTCTATTACTTTAATCATGAACTTCCATCTATGATTTGATTTTGAAATTATCTATTTAACTTATTAACAACCATACATGAATGTCCATCAAACTATATAGCCCATACTATCTGTCTAGCATTAGAATGATAGGAGCTCGATTTAGTTTCACTCATTTTGAACTAGTACAGATCAAATAATAATACTGAGTCGGCCCTATAATTGGCCCATCACCCATCCTTAAGAGTTGATATAGACCATTGGATTATAGAGAGTGAAACATATCTGTACGTTTCTATCTAAAGTTTCTCTATTCCTCAATGGTCAGTGTTGACAATTTTATGGGCCGTATCAAACTAATTTAAGAATAATTCATTTAGGCAGGATTATAATCGAGATCCTAAGTCAATATTTGTAGTATTGGATTCGGTTGTGTTAACTACTATAGTGACCTCAATCGATGAAAATTTTACAAGTACAGACTTGTAACATTGGGATAAGGAGGATTGTATACAGTTGCGTTCATGTTTTCTTGCTTACAGTAACGAAAACACAGACGATTACCGTTTGGCAGTCAAGTGAATGGTTGAAGTAAATGGTGCTGGTAATGTAAAGTTGAAAGACTCATCTCACCCACAGGTGTTGAGTGTCTCAGATTTACATAACTGACATCACTTAGCTTCATGTTCAGGAGGATCACTAACATGTTGTTATTACCGCCCACAGGAGGAATGATGATGATGTAACAGATTCTCACCAGGATGTGATGGTTGGGTCTATCTTCATCTTGGATAATTCAGTTGATGCCTCCCTTAACAACTGAATTGATTTAATTTGTCTAATATTCTTTGTTTATAATCACGAAATTGTTTTGTGAAATAATGAACTAATGTGAGTATATGTTCTCTTATATTTCAGTCTCAATTCCCATAAATGCACATCAAGTCCATGCCTTGAATGGGTCTAACTATGCTCAATGGAAGAATGCCATTGAAGTTGTATTGGGGTGTCTTCAATTAGATCTTGCTCTAATAACACCAGAACCGCCAGAACCATCTGATGATGCCACTGAAGCTGAATATAATCGATGGGTTGCATGGTTTAGATCAAATGATACTTGCCTAAAAGTAATTAAGCATTCGATTTCTGAATCTATGAAGGGTGCCATGCCTGATATAGACAATGCTAAAACTTTCCTTACTTAAATAGAAAAAAGGTTCAAGAAATCTAATAAGTCTGAGGTGGGCATTCTTCTGAATAAGTTGACTCGCTCGTCCTACGATGGAAAATGCAACATCCGTGAATACATTGTAGAGCAGATCGAGGTTGTTTCTAAGATTTGTGCTCTAGAGCTTGTACTCACTGATGATCAGCTGGTTCATTTGATCATGAATAACCTACCTCCCCAATTTGACACATTCCTGGTTAACTATAACACCCTGAAGGACATGTGGACATTGGATGAACTTATCACTCAGTGTGTTCAAGAAGAAAACAGAATTAGGTAGACGGTTAAAGTTCAAAATGTTAATATGGTGACCTCAGGTCACGGGCAAGGGCAAGGGAATAAAGGTAAAAGGAAAAAGAAACAATGTTCTAATAATGAATTCTCTGGTCATTCATCTGGAAGACTTGAGAATCAATCTGGAAATGGATCTAAACGAAAACGGGTTAAGGGTAAACTGTACTTCTTTTGCAATAAGGCGGGTCAGTTTAAGAAAGACTGCGAAGGCTTTAAGAATTGGCTCATAAAGAAAGGTAATCATTATGTTCTTGTCTATTTTGAATATAATCTAACTGATGTGTGAGCGGATTCCTGGTGGATAGATTCAGGAACTACTATTCACATATGCACTTATATGCAGGAATTATTACAGGCCAGGCCACCAACTGATGCAGAGTGCTCAGTATACGTAGGTAATGGTGTCAAGGTTGACGTGGAGGCAATAGGAGTCTATAGGCTTAAGTTGAAGTCTGGTCATTTTTTGGATTTAGTAAATACATTCTGTGTGCCGTCTATAAGGCGCAATTTAGTTTCAATTTTTTGTTTGGATAAATTGATATATTCATTCTACTTTGGAAATAAAAGTGTTAGTATTTACTTTAATTCGATTAAAGTTGGGACTGACTCTATAGTAAACAACTTATATCAATTAAACTTGGTTGCCTCTCACGTTTACAATATTCCTTACATGAAAATAAAGTGGGATCCAAGCGAATACTAGACTATGAGAATTCCTCCATGTTGTGGCATAGGCGGCTATGCCATATATCTCGTGAGAGATTAGACAGGCTTGTGAGAGAAGGAATTTTACATTCTTTAGACTTTTCTGACTATAAAGTGTGCATTGATTGCATAAAAGGAAAACAGACTATAACTAGAAAGAAAGGTGCAATTAAGAGTGTAGGTCTATTAGAGGTTATACATACAGATATCTGTGGACCATTCCCTACAGCCTCATGGAGTGGCCACAAATATTTCATTACCTTTATAGATGACTACTCTCGCTTCGGGTACCTATACCTTATCAGTGAGAAATCAGACGCCCTGGATGCTTTTAAAATCTTTTAAAATCTATAAGGTTGAAGTTGAAAATCAACTCGATAAGAGGATTAAAGTTGTCAGATTTGACCGTGGTGGTGAATACTATAGTAGATATGACGAATCAGGACGCAATCCAGGGCCATTCGCCAAATACTTGTAGGATTGTGACATTATCGCTCAATACACTATGCGTGGTACTCCAGAGTAGAATGGAGTGACTGAGAGACACAATTGCACCCTTATGGATATGGTGCGAAGCATGGTCAGCAATTCAACATTTTCAGAATCTCTGTGGGGTGATGCGATCAAAACTGCAGTTCATATACTAAACAGGGTTCCCAGCAAAGCAGTAAGTAAAACTCCTTTTGAGTTGTGGAATGAGAGAAAACCAAGTCTCCGATATCTACATGTTTGGGGTTGTCCTGCTGAACCAAAGTTTATAACCCGCATGAAAAGAAGCTTGATCCTAAAACCATAAGTTGTTTCTTCATTGGATACCCAGAAAGATCAAAAGGCTATTGATTATACTGTCCTTCCCACTCTATCAAGATTGTTGAGACTGGGAATGCCAGATTCATTGAGGACACTGAAAATAGTGGGAGCACGAACATAAGAAATTTTGTATTTGAGGAACAAAGGACTGTGACTCATGTCACAGTCAATCCAGATCACGTGAACATTAATGATGCAGTTGATTCTGCAGCCACTACAGAGTTTCACGTAGAACCTCATATACAAATCACTGATGAGGAAAATCAAGATCAGACCCAACAAATTGAACCATTAAGAAGATCTGAAAGAGAGAGAATGCCTATAAATTGAGACGATTATATCGTATACTTACAGGAGCATGACTTTGACATAGGGGAGAAAAAGGATCTTGAATCCTTTACACAAGTCAAATAAAGTGCTGATCCTTCTCATTGGTTTGATGCCATGAAAGATGAGTTGAAATCCATGCAGGACAATAAAGTATGAGATCTTGTAGAGTTACTTACTGGAATAAGGCCGATTGGTTCTAAATGGATATTTAAAACCAAAAGGGACTCTAAGGGTAATGTGGAAAGGCATAAAGCCCGACTTATTTCCAAGGGTTTTAACCAACGTGAGGGCATTGACTTTAAGGAGACTTTCTCACCAGTATCCAAGAAAGACTCATTCAGGATCATAATGGCTCTTGTAGCTCATATGGATTTAGAGTTACATCAGATAGATGTCAAGATTGCATTTCTCAATGAGGATTTAAACGAGAATGTGTATATGTTGTAGCCCGAAGGTTTTGTAGCTACTGGCTCAGAACATTTGGTTTGCAAACTTAAGAAGTCCATTTATGGGTTGAAATAGGCATCACGACAGTGGTACCTTAAGTTTCATGAAGTAATTTCCTCATATGGATTTGTAGAAACACTGCCGATGAATGCATTTACATTAAAACCAGTGGGAGTAAGTTCGTTATAATGATTTTGTATGTTGATGACATTCTGTTGGCTAGTAGTGATACCGGGATGTTGAGCGACACCAAGAAATTCTTATCTCAAAGGTTTGAAATGAAATACCTTGGTGAAGCTTCTTACGTTATCGGCATTAAGATTCGTCGTGACAGAACACTTGGACTGCTCAGCCTGTCATAGAGGGCTTATATTACTAGGGTACTCGAAAGATATGGCATGCAAAATTGTGCTTCAGGAAAGTCGCCCATAGTGAAGGGCGACAAATTTGATCTATTTCAATGTCCAAAGAATGATTTAGAAAAGAATTGAATAAAGGAATTTAGAATGAATCATAACACCTTGGTAAGTTAGATTTGGTTATTGCTATGGTCCACTGCAATTGAATTTGCCCGAAGGTTTTGTAAAACTCCTTTTCGGGATGTTATACAAATCCGTGGGCCCATTCCGCATACAGACAAATCTTCTTAAGGTCTTCCTAAGGTCCACTGCAATTGAACAGGGTGTGTTTGGTCTGTGGATTTGAATGGTATTGAATTGTATTAGATGAGATTAACACCATTATTGCATAATAATTGCATGTCTAGAAATACTATGGTATTGTAGCCATCCAATTCTATGTTTGAGATAAAAATTTTGTTATCTGAAAACTTTAGATTAAGTAAAATCATGTTTGTTGGACCATGAAATTGTAATCAATAGACCAAATTCACAATGGGTATCATTCACTTGTACACATATATAACTAAAATGTCACATGTAAATGGTGTACATTGATGAATGACACATATATATTTGTGCATTGATTTGAGGCCCACATGTATAATGGATTTCAAAATCCACGAAAATCCTACATGGACCAAATGCAATTCCAAGGGACTAAGTGTAATTCCATCCCAACTAATCCCAACCTTTCCCATCCTCTCTCTATATGATGGGTGGAATTGCAAGGGACCAAATACAATTCTGTCCCACTTAATCCCATCTAATACCTTGCGCCAAATGCCTCCTAGTGGGCGTATCTTGATTGTGGGGCCTACCTTGATGTGAACTTGGGCAACACCTTTGTGTGGGTTTTTTGGATGTGGATTGGTGGGCCCACTGTTTTGTATCTGTTGATCCATGCCATCCATACATTCTCTTTGATTATTTTAAGGGGGCATTTGGCATGGGGTATTAGATGGGATAGAATTGGATTTGGTTTGTGCAATTCCATTCAACATTTGGAAAGGATAGGAAAGGTTGGAATTAGGTGAGATGGAAGTGCATTTAGTCCCATTGAATTGCATTTGGTCCCATGCAAGATTTTTGTAGATTTTGAAATCCACTACACATGTGGGCCCCACATTGATGCATGCATTTATCCGTGTTTGTCCATCTATATACACTGTTTACACATGATGTTTTGGTTATATATGTTTACAAGTGAATGGCATCCGTTGTGAATTTGGTCCGTTAATTACAATTCCATGGTCTACCAAACATGATTTTGCTTAATCCAATGTTTTCTTGTAGCAAAAATTTTATCCCAAACATGGGATTGGATGGGGTAGGACTTAATCAATGTCTGCATTTTCTTGACTTGGGGCCCACCTTGATGTATGTTATTTACATGTATGTTGTCTATTAGTTTTTTCAGTTCAATTTAAGGCATGGTCCAAATTGAAGTAAATCCAAGTCTCAAGTAGTCCATGCGACACTCCCACCCCAAGCCTTAAATGAAACTAAGTAGCATAAATATATAGAAATTTTACAAAAATAAAAAAATATATATATCTAATTCCTATAAAAATTATATTTTGGTACCTTGTTAAAATAATTTTTCAAAAAACTACCTCATTAATTGATATAATTATTATTCCAACCCGTCCCTTCAATGCATTGTGAGAGTAGATGGGTGGGTGGTTCAGGTAGACCCCCATTGTAATGTTTACGTCATATAGAGGGAAACAGTTTGAAGGGTGAATGTTGTCAATAACATCGTTTCCATTCACGTGGTCCACTTAAATCACGGATGGGCTTGATTTTTGGGCATTGGCTTAACACAAGGTGACACACATTTAAGTTAGGATGGATGTTACATAAATATCATGGTGTGACCCTTAGAAGTAGCTGACCCATTTTCTCACATGCCTACCCAACTGGCCGTTAAAAATGACTAACAGAAGGGAGTGAAGCGATATCAATGAGGTAACTGTTTGAAAACTGAAATGTAAATTCTATATTAATTAAGTAGTTGTCCGTAAATTTCCCTAAATTATTACCCGATTTGGATTCTGTTTTGTTGAATGATTGGTGGCCTACAACTGGCTTGGAAATTAAATGATACCTTGTAGGGCAAATGTGGAAATTAGAAAATCTGTGGCCCATTGGTTAGGTGGTTGGGATTACCAAAGTGCTTGATTTTTTTGTCTATCTAACAGCTAGTGTGGCCCCACAAATATCATGTTTGATGATTGGCTCTACAATTCTAAAGTAATCCAGACCATACGATGTTAGGTTTGATCATTTCCTATAGAAGAAACATGGGCCACACTTATTTTCTGCAATGGTGGCCAGTTTTTTGCTGGACTGCCTATTTATGTCATTGACCTTATTTTTGTTCCGTTGCACATGGTGGGTCTCACCAGATGAATGAACCAGATCTTGCATGCACCCATGCCACTTTTTCATGTGTTGGGTAGAACAGGATTTGGTTAGCTTCTTCTTTCTGGTGGTGATGGTATTTCTCCAGGATGGTTTTTATTTTTATTTTTTTATTTTTAATGTTTGGAGAATCTTGGCCTTGGGTGGGCCACATGTTTAAGTTGCATGTGGACTGTTGGTTGGTTCTTTTCAGCCATCCACTTTCCACAGTGGTGTCCTCCCTATTTCTGGATCAACCTAATTTTTGGGCCATGGCAGTTACATGGTGTGGCACATTCAATGAACAGTGCGTCGCCATCATCGGCTATAGCGAAAAACATGACATTGGATCTTGACTGATGGTGATGGAAATGAGTGGCCCACCATATATTCCTTTACCTCTTACAGAGAAAGATAGTGAGTGGAATAGTTCTTAGGAAGATGGTGGTATATCATTCCCATTTAGCCGGATCTGTAGGCCATGGCTGGGATTGAACAGTGTCCCTGTCCCGATGGATCCAAAATATTCTAAAATATGATAAGCTTCACCATGAGTTATATAATGTGCCATTTCTGATCATTTCTACTTCAAGATTGATTAGTTCAGTTTGATTTCTGGCTCATGACTGATCTACAATGGGCCTGGCAATATGGACAGTTTGGATTGAGACATCCAGAGTAGTGGTGCACATGCGTTTGGATCATTGCATTCTTCAAGCGCTTACCTATCCTGGAAGCAAAACATAGCTTTGCAACTTCCCATTGGAAGATAAATAAGATATTCCTACTCATATCCAAACGAACAAATAAAAATAAACATGCATCGTATCCATTGGATGATAAGACTACATTTCAGACCCACCAATCCAAATCAAATAATAAGAGATGTAGAAAACCCAATTGGTGTAAGGCCCACCCACACTGCATCATATGTGCATGTGGACCATACACTTATAGGTAGGAGGAAAGGAGTTCAGCTGCATTTTCAAGTGGAAAGTTGTACATTTTTAATGAAACCCATATACAAATCTAGTCCAATTATGCACAAACTGGAAACAACTAGGAGCTTTTCCTTTCCTGTTCTGCCGTTCGCAGCAGCTGTTTTGCCATGGTTGAGAAAGATCGAGCAGTGTCTTGCATTTCTGTTGTTCGTGAGTTGATGCTCTGCCCAACACATGAAGAAAATTACAAGAAACAAAACAACACATTAAACTAATTACAAGAAATAAACCAACCTTGTTCCCAAAGTTTTAGTTTCAAATAACGTTGTTGGAGAAAAGCGGGGAAATGAAAGAGATGGCTTTTTTCATATAGAAGTCACTATGGTTGAAAATGGTTAATAGAACAAGTTCTTCTCCATCTTGTTTCTGAGCTTTGCTATGTGCGCATCCATGTGCAATAAAGCTCACGTACATGCCACACATATGCCAGCATGGCACATAGGTGCAAGACCCATTCCATCCATCAGGTTGGGCAGACCTTGTACATGTTTCCCTGACATAAATATGGTCCACTCAGCATGTGGGTCCCAATATTCGAAACAAATGGATGTGTTAGAAAAGTTCAGCCAAGTAATTCAAAACTGTACATTTGTTTTGCAAACTGTGGCCCATCTGACCAGTAGATCAACCAGATTCTTGGCCTAGGGGATCAATATAGTGGTTCACTTCTAATGGATGGTCATTTTTATCCCATTTTAGACTGTAAATGTTTAATGACTAATTTCTTAATCTAAAAAACTTGAAAGGTTTGAGTGTTACCTGCAACTTCCCTAAATTCTCTTTCAGCTTGCCTTCTGTCATTTTAGTGACACTAGACTCCTGCACAAAATAAACCAGTAGAATCAGCATATCAAATTTAGAACTGCAATAATATCTGACCATGTAGTAGCAGACCCATTAAGGAAGTGCCATATTTTGAGTAAGCAAATGAGGTTGTGGTACAGATTTTCAAGAAGTTTTGGATATTTTTGGGCAGTGGTTGATGATTTATTTTGATTTTTTGGTCACTTTAAATACATTTATCAATTATGGCATCTCTTAAAAAAAAAAAAAAACAATTATGGCACTCGTTCATTTTCTGAAAATTCAATTGATAGCATTGACCACTATTTATAAACCATCAAATTGTTAATGATTCATTGATATCGATGTAAGTGCACAGATGTATGGATGCATACAGATGGCATTTATATAAGATTCTTCTATCAGGTCCTTACAGGCGAGCACGGATGAATGGATGTGTACTTACACCAGCCAATGGAAATCCGTATCTCTTCTTTATCTGATCAACAGAATCCACGCCCTTGCCATCGTCATTCTCCTCTTTCATCGACGTGTTTTCAGTTTTTGCCTTTCTTTGTTTCAATTTACCTGAAAGCCACACAATGTATGCCTAGCACTTCAACTTACGGTTTATTTCTGCGTGTGAATGTTTTGTTTAAAAAACCAAAAATAGTGAAAACTAGTAAAACAACAGAAAAAGCAAAAAAATAATAATAATACAAGAATAGCTTTGATGGGTCCAAAATAAATCTATTGAACTGGAAAGAAAGGATCTCGTAATGAAAGAATCATCAAAATAATTTCATATCCGAATGAAAATGTAGATATGACAGTCTATTGTATGTACAAACCTTTTATTGCCTGAAATTTTCCAACCAACATGTGCTTATTCAATGTTATGATGTTTTGTCCCTTCGGTTTCTCTTTTAAGTCTTCCAGGTCGATATCATCTTTACGAACAGAGAGTTGAACTATCAACAGGAATGCAATTCAAATAACGAAATTAAAGAAAAACACAAGAACAAAGGCATATCGCATACCTAAATTTAGCTCAACATCACTTTCATGCATTTCCAAGCTATCTTTGTTCTCAACCTCCAACGAAAAATTAGTTGTTGAAAATATGGCAGACAGTTCTTCTTCTATGCTTGCTTGGGAATGTACGGCTTCTATTCCTTCGTGGTGCTTTGCCTTTGTGCCTTTTATATCTTTAATAACAGAGCTAAATATTCCCTGAGATTCCAATTATTTTATTACATAGTTCCCATGAAGCAAAAGGTTAAGTGCTGCTGATTCCAACATTTTACTTACCTTTTTCTTTTCTTTAGGGACAATGGGTCCTGTGGTGAGGCCTTCTTCTATTGGGATGATATCTTTCTTGAATACTTGGCTAACAGACTCCAGATGCCTGAAAGGAAGAGATTAGTATTTAGTAATCTGTGCAAAAGAAAGAAAAAACAGTAAAAGCATTTGTCTCAGTAGGGCCGTCAATGGGTGGAGCAGGTCCATCGTGCTCCTTTGGGCTGGGCTTGGACTCAAATATTAGGCCCGAGGGCTATAATATAAGCCTGTTTAATAAGTAGGCAATTGTCAGGTTTAAGAGCCCAGAAAACAGGCCCAAGCCCAGATCAGCCTGTTTGGTATTTCAAGGGCACTTTTGTCATATATCATGGACGATGGGGGCACGATTAATCAGAGTTTTAAATAGTGGTAGCATGTTGGGTAGTGTTCAACCTTCTGTAGCGTGTAACGTAAGCTACCTGATACTTCTAATTTTTAATTAAAAAATAGGAAAAATAAATGGTAAGAAAAAAAAGCAAAAAATATAAAAATGCCTAAAAGATGATTCATTTTTCAAGTATAAGCATGTTCAAAAAAGTTACTAATTATCACTTATCAAAAGCCAATCTAGATATATAAACTTATAAGCCAAATCAAATAATTATCACATCAACAACTTTCTAAGCAAACCACTTTAATTAGTTAATCTAATTGAAACTACAAGTCACAACTCGCAAGTATGAAAAAGAAATAAAAATTCCACAGATTAAGAGTGTTAAGTACAATTTAGATGTCATCAATACAAAGAAGGGTTTTCGAAAACCCTCTTTCAAAACCCTTTCTCTTTTAAGTTTAGTTTTAAAGTTTTTTTAATGTGTGAATTTCACACCAACTTTAACAAAGGATCACCACCATTTTAAGTGAAAGTAAACAAAGAAATGTTTGATTTTAACTTTACATTTTAAGTTTTTCATGATGTGAGTTTTACACCATTTTTTAACAAACAAAGCTTAAAAAAATAGGAAAAAACATTGTAGTGTAGGCAACAAACACTACACGCTACGACCCCTGTAGCATACACTACAAGGGATTTACGCTATTTAGCTATGCTACGTAGCGTACACTACTGCTATGCTATGAACGCTATTTGAAACACTGCAATTAATGAACAGCCCAGATGTTGCACAAAAGTGGGTGGCTGGGCTCAGACTTGGACCATGCGTTATCATCAAGGGTGGTCACGGACCTAGGTTTTACTATGCGGGCTGGGCATGGACAGACCTCAGACTGGCCCAAGCCCAGCCGGCTGTTTAAAGCCCTAGTTATTGATGGTCTAATTGCAATCGATTTCATTTGTACAAGTTAACACTCTACCCCATATAGCATAGCAGGTCGAATAGCTGTCTTATTGAAACTTCTCTCAAGTTCACAGTTATGTGACACTATAGCAGGGGCAAGGCTATGATGATGATGATGATGACTACCATAAACAAACAACTCTAAAAAAATGGCAGGGACAAAGCTACGATGCTGATGACTAGTGAATGCTTGAACAATAAAGTAAAAGATTCCAAGGAATGAAAACCTGAACTAATATGAGTATAACTAACAATATCAGTAGTAAACATGTGACTTCAAAAACTAAGCTAAAGAAATTTGTTATACAACATCATTAAGGAGTGGGAAAGTCAGATATGCTGGTGAAAAGAGACACTTCCCATTTACACCTTGGAGCTTATGCGCATATTGCCATGCTCATTTTACGCAAGAAACTGGAAAGTTTTCATGGAAATTATTCGATACACTCTACATTTGAGAACATAACTATGGATCATGAAACGCGATTATATTGCTACTTCCCAACTAGAAATCGATGCCATGGCATATTGTAGTGCATTCAGACAAGACAGATATGAATGTGCAATTTGGACGTAAAATTGAGTTGAATTGCAATTACTAGCTTGCCAAAGTAGAAATGACCAAATTTTAATTACCATCCCGGTATTCATATAGGGTGGTGGACTCCAAATTGCAATTACATCACTTTCAAGTCCAACATGAAAGTGAAGTAATTGCAATTTGAGGCACATGTCCTTGTTATGGATGTTTGGAAATATCATTACTATTCAGTAATTTCTTCTTGATTTGACATGTTTGCAATTCAATTCGGTTGTGCATCCAAACACAGTCTAATGAATTATTTACACCAGAGGTGCACCTGTAGATGTCTGTCCGGGCCAAAACTGAAATGAAGAAGATTTCCAGATCTCTGTTGACCTGTACAAAAAAAAAAAAAAAAAAAAAAAAAAAAAAAAAAAAAAAAAAAAAAAAAAAAAAAAAAACAAAAAACAAAAACAAAAACAAAAGGAAAACATCAGTATTTAAGAAATTCTTTTTTTGTGATTGGTTCTTGTTTGGATAATTGAAGTTCCATTAATACCACAACAAGTTCTCCTTCAGATGAAGAGCAAAATGAACTTTCAGAATTTGAGGTTGGAAATGTGAAGCCTCTTAATGAAGTTTTCCTTAGGAGGGATAAGTCTGGCAGGGACCTGAAGTTTCATAAATGGAGTGTTCAGATGAATGGATCCAAAATAGATGATGTCTTATACAAATGAAAATGCGATATTGAAGAGGCATAGACATGTGAAAAGGTTCATGAAATGACTTCTCTACTTCAGTCCTAAAGCATTTTCTATGACTGCTTATCTGATTAATAAGTGTCTATTATTATTTCTTCGTCACTCTTCTATGATGTGTTAGTTTCGAAGTTCCCCAATCTATTTTTGCTTATGGATATCTAGCGGTACCTTGTTGATATGTTGATGGTCCTCAGCTGCAAAAAGTCATGCCTAATCTTTATATTGTATAAAAATTGGAGACAAAGGAATATGAATGTTGTGATTGGATCAGGCACCTTTTTATGGCATCAAATGATTTAACTCGTGACTCAATCAGATATTATATGTGGGCGATCTTTCGTTATTTTAGCCAGAATCCTCCAAATATGACTGAGTAGGGCTGAAAGTCGGGCAGGTTGGGTCGGGTTGGTGCTCAACCCTAACCCAACCCAAGGTTCTTATACCTCAACCCTAACCCAACCCAACCCAAGCCCAACCCAAGCGGGCTCGGTCGGGTTGATCGGGTTGGTCGGGTATATACATGCCAATATTTTCATTATTACATTAGTTTATTATATTTCAATATAGGACTTATTTTTAATATCTATAATTTTATTAATTATATATGTGATTATTCATTATAAAGAACTTCATTTTTTTCTTTAAAAAACAAGCTAAAATATAAGACAACTACTCCTTTAAAAGTCATGTAGCATAGCATGAAGTCTATTTGGGGGAGAGAAATCTGGCATATCTTGTTAGCTGAGTCCTTGGAAATGATGTGGACAAATGAGACTCGACATCACTAGTGTGCCTTCAACACAAATGATCCACACTCAATTGTAATTTATAAATAACTTATATATTGATCGGATTCAGGTTGGGTCGGGCAACCCGAGACCTCAACCCAAGCCCAACCCAAGTTTTATCAGGTTGGTGTTTGTATAGCCCAAGCTTAAGATCGGACCCGAAATATCGTGCCCGAGCCCAACCCAATGTCGGGTCAGTCGGGTTGAACCCGCCCAACTTTCAGCCCTATGACTGAGGATCAGATGCCTTGCAGTTGCCCTTGGATATAACACAAAAATTCATTCCATAATTATTTCTAAACAAGGTGTTACAGTATCCCAATCAACTTATTTAGACTCGTGAAAAAATTGGACGTTCTTAATCATATCTATGGTTGTCAATTCATGGCAGCCACTGACAGCATCTCAAACATCTTCCACCAGAAATTATCATAGCATAATCATCCAGCGTTCATTCAATTCACAATTTCAGACTGAGCCTAAACTATTGTATTTTTAGCAAGATGGACAGCATCTCAGTCTCTGAAGGCAAACAAGAACATTTTAGCAGGTTGTGTATGGGGTTGGCAGTGGGTCAGGTCGTGGTTGGCTGAGCCTGACCTTGTGACTACGGGTGGCAATTGGCCAGATTCGGGATGGCGCCCATACTCGGTAGTTGCCAATGGATACTACACACATCCCATACTCAGTAGTTGCCAATGGTACCCATTTATGATATGAAATTTACACCAAAAATCTAACCAGTAACTGCAAAGACAATATTTTATAACAGAAAAAAGAGATGGTTTTTTCTTCCCAAAAAAGAAAAAAAGAAGCATGGCAACATGCTATTTTAGATTTAAAAACCTCAAAAACAACATCTCTTCCCGATGTTTGTGATCCATCACATAATTAAGAACAAAAAAAGCAAAAAATGAAAAATAAAAAAAAAAGAAAGAAAATTAATCAAACTACCAATCATGATTGAAAATATGAAAACCAAATTCACGTGTAAGCAAACAAAAATATGAAGAAGTGCTACTCATTATTACTAATTTATAATTTGATTTGGAATATTGGGCATATATATATGTATATATAAAGTATATTATATATGATATAATTTGGTTTGGTCTAGGTTTGGTATGGGCAGGGGGATACCCACGTAATCGGGCTCAAACTAATACCTAAATCCACACCCACACACAGCTTGTGTCATACCCGTCGTGCCTACTTGGCCAATTTCCACCCCTACCTGCAACCATTTGGGCATGGGCTCAGCAGGCCTGATCCTGACCTGTGACCCAAGATTAGAAGGTTGATCCATGATCAGATTCCTAAGCCCTAGCCTGGCCAGACCCTACGTACTTGTAAAAACTTGTATTAGGAGGGCGTGAACTCAAAAAGTTTTTGCAAGGTTTCCACAAGTATCAACCATTAAAGCAAGCACACAATTATCAAGCACTTATTTATTTTCTGTATGCATAACATGTATGATTGGGTTTGGTTAGGCCATGGTCAACCTGACTCTGACCATCTACATGGGCTACTTTTTCTAACTGGTACCCAACCCAAAAGCCAATAAGCTTAATGCGAGCTCAACTTTTAAGCGGGTTGGGTTGGTTGGTTCATGAGTCGACCTTACCGTCAACCCTATTTGTGTCATGTGAGAGTACAGTGTTACCAAAACATAAAACGACACATAACCCTGGATCTAATGCACCTATTGTTAATCAACATGCTGCAGAGAATGCACATGTACATGGCAACTTGATGCAAAACTATTAGCTGTAATAGTTCATCTTGATGTTAACTCCTTGATAAGTAGGTATAGGTTACCTGCTTGAAGCCCAAGTTTCATCCACTTGGGTGCTGGCAAGAAAAATCCCCACTTGATTATTGCTAGGACTTTCATAATCATTTTACAGAATCTTAGTTTAAACCCCTATCTTCAAAGAAGAAAACAATATATAAATAAATTCATATAAGAAATTAAATGTTCTTCATCCTTTTCAAACCTTCTATACCGTTTCCTCTAATCATAGTTATATGCTTATTTTAACTATAGAGTTTAGACCTTTCTCTAAAATCTAGTTGGCGTAGTCATATTGGTGATGGTCAATGACACCTTAAGTTTAGAATGTGAAGGGAAGTAACTAAACAACTAGTGGATAGCAACATGGAGAATGGATGCATGCACATCTATGGACAAGATTTGTTAAATAGAGGGGAAACCCCCAGTGGGTCCCACAAGGTGGTTTGAGTGCTGTTGCGCATCCCTATGGGATGACAAAGCCATTTCTTGCCTCTCCTCTTTCATCTTCCACCTTTCTCTCTCTCTCCTATCTTCTGAAGAGGATAGGATAGGGAGAGAGAGAGAGAGAGAGAGAGAGAGAGAGAGAGAGAGAGAGAGAGAGAGAGAGAGAGAGAGAGAGAGAGAGAGAGAGAGAGAGAGGTGGGGCCCACTATCGTGCGACTTGATTAAGGCCATGATGATGCTGACCTCTTTTTCTATCAGATTGAGGGGAGTGAAGAGGCTCATCCTCCCTTTTGTGGTTGATTTGAGTGGGGCTTTAAATTCTAGTATTTTGGCTCCTTGACTCGGTCCTTTGTGAAGTTGAGTTGCTCGGTCCTTAAAGAGTGTAAATCTAGTAATCCGACCCTACAATTGGTGGCCCAACACAATCCACCAGGAGGATGAAACTTTTATCCTCCCACATTCTATGCCACACATGTGGCAATGTGTATAATTATCCAAACCATTCTTTCTTTGGGGACAAGCATGAATGTGTCATAGGTCAATAGTTACGATGGACGGACAATTGTAACCATTTAAGATGGTGTACAAAAATCACTAAAGTCCAGTAAATGATTTTTACAACTTGTTACATGGTTAGGATTGTTGGATCATTGTTATTTTGGTCTTTGGTCCATTTAACAATCCTTGAAATAAATTGATTATAAAACCACCATACATATTTCATATGTAGAGGAACACATAAGGTTGCATGGAATGTTCACAAACAACTCCACGAGTAGTAAATTATTATCCACCTTGTATGCACATGCCAACATGTCATGTATCTATGGCTACCATTCTGCCAAAAGGTAGGCCCTGCCATGAAGATCACCCAGCTCCAATCCACCCATCGGTGGGCTATTTTGTGCAAAAAATTGTAGGATCGATGGCATGATTCTATGTACATGTGTGGTGTCTGGGTGGATCAATAGGATTTTTTAGAAGGGTGATCTTCATGGTGAAGCTCATCCTTTGGGTGGCTCAAATGTTGAAAATTTTGGTGTGCTGTGCCTTGAAAAAACAATGTGAATCTTGTCCATTGATGGCTTGGATGCTATATTGATGATCTTGTTTGTAGATCATGATAACCATGAATCTTGTATGCAATGTGATTATGCCAAAATTAATATGTGGATGTGCCTTAAAAATATGTAAATATGGGTTAAGGAGAGGGATTCCTCTAATTGTCCTTAGGATATTGAGAGTGGACACAATGTGGGCACTGACCAAAGGAGAGTTGTGGGCCATGAATCTTAATATCCTATTATTTCATGACCACCTAGTAGGTTGTAAGAGAAACCAACGGTTATTGTTATTATGTGATCATCTTGTGTGAGGGGACTGATAATGAGTTGGGATGGAAGGTCTTCACCATCGGGCTCTACGACAAGTAGGTGCCTTGCTCAACCTCATACAAGAGTGTAATTGTGGCATGGGAATAGGATCTTAGTATTGAACATGTTAGACACTTGCATTGGTGGATCAATTCAAGTCTCAAAATTGGGAAGCCCATCATGCCCGGATCATGATTGAGTTGCGGATGTGTCATCATATAGCTAACAAAAGTGGGTGTAACTAGGTGTATACATAAATACATCAAGGTCTAGTTGGGGATCACATGATTGGAAAAGGGACATTGGTTTCCTAGGAATTACCTTGAAAATGTTTTAAATGGTTTTACAAATGATTTCAATCATTAAAATTTCCTTAAATGTTAAAGGGGATTTAATCGCACTTGATGATAATATGATAGTTTAGATCTTATGGTCCACTACTTGGTTTACATGAGAGTTGAATCAATGTTCAATGGCCATGACAGTGGAGGGATTAGAACAAATATTGGGTACATGGTTAAACTTCCAATGTAGTAGGTGATATGGAAGATTGTAGGGTGGCTGCTGAGTACCATACTAGTGCCTTTCACTGAAACCTTAACTCCTTAAATATAGATCCTATCTCAGACGGATTTCGAGAGAGGGTGGACGTCCCTAGCCCCCTCAAGGGGTGTGTGTGTGTGTGTGTGTGTGTGTGAGAGAGAGAGAGAGAGAGAGAGAGAGAGAGAGAGAGAGAGAGAGAGAGAGAGAGAGAGAGAGAGAGAGAGACCTTTCTCCTCCCTCCACACGCCCACACATCCAACATGTGGGTCCACCATTCGAGGGCTCTTGTGTGCCTACATCAGCCCTGCTCTGAGGTTTGGTGTGTTGGCTCTCATCTTCTCCTTCATTTGAGATAGACTGGGGAGAGACCTCCTGCGTTGGAGGATTGACATCGACAGACTTGTAGTTTCTTGACGGCATTGAATGGAGGCAATTCTAGTTTGTAGAATTTTTGGTTTCTAAACATTGGACAATATCTAAACAGGGATCCCTAGGGTTCAAATACATAAATCTGGATTTTTAGAAACTTTAATTTTCTTGTGTTTCAAAAATCCCAACAAAAGTTACAAAACACACATGGCACACTATGATTTCTTGACAAGGTGGATGGTAAGCTACTGTTCCACTGAGATGTATGTCAGCTCAAGATTCCTTTCTCTATATATGGTGTATCTATTTGCAGATGGAAAATTAGGATGACAACCGCACATCCATTGAAACGACAGTCATATCCAAGGAGTGGAACTTTATGATCTTGAATGCATTGACCAAAATAAAACTGAAATGTAAATAAGCTCATAAATGTAAGTGGATGCCTAATGGTGATTTTTATTCTAGAAGACCATCCTTCATTTATGAGGAAATTCAAGAACTTTCTTCTAGGGCAAGATTTTTCCTTGCTCTTCTAGGCTAACTTTCTTTGTTCCAACCCCTGCAATGCACACGCACACATGCCTCAAATTTAACTTAGTTATCCATTAAAAGAGTTCACAGATACTCTGAAAATTCTCACCTAATTTCAATTTTGCCACTAGTGAACATGAGTATCAGACCAATTTCAGAACAAGGACTATAGAATGTTGACGCCCAGCAACAAGTATTACCATGAAACTTTTTCTTGTCAAGTACCTTCTTAATCCCCTGAAATAGTAAGAACAAAATGGATGCAGCATTACACAGCTAATTTTGCTTGACAAGTTAAGAAAAGCTTTGAGATCATAAAAAATATCAATTACCTGAATTACATGCACCAAGGAATATAAATATACAGCCTTTTCAGAACAAAGCAATACTAATGATTCTTTTGGTATGGCATCTTTGACAGTGGTCCCTTTGATCATGCCTGGACCCTCTGATCCATGGACTAATGAATCCGGTCCATCTGTATACAATTGCATATTCTTGATTCATTCAGTCATGTTATTTAATGCTATCAATAATAGGTTTGTTATTTGGACATAGAAATCTGTACAAATTGCATGATTACAACCTCAGTAAAGAAAATTTTTTTATTACCTAGGATCTGCATGAATAGAGCTCTAGCAGGTTTCTTGGAACGGACCATGCTACTGCTCAATGGAATTCCTGTGTCCGCTTCAAGGGCCAAAACTGATGAATCTTTCAGTGCTACCAATAGAATGTTCTTCTCAGATCCATGGAGTTCGTAGCTCTCAAAGTGGAGAGAGACGATACCAGTATAAAGTTCACTCAGGAAATGTTTCTGATATAATGTAGTAGGGCCTTCCATGTCTACTACTGAAACCTGGAATGATGAAAAGAAGTTTATCTTGACACATTCAAACCTAAACAGATGTTCTGACAAATGAACATCAAATGGGATCAATTCTTCATTACAATCATTGTATGCAATACCCATTTCATCTGTTCTAAGAAAATTACAAACAACTTATTGTATATTGCCTACAACTGCACCTGTTGGAACCCTAAAAATAATGTGTCCGTGTAAAGCTTCAAAACCAAAAAATTCCAACTTTATTGTGATCAACGGAATCTGCTTCAGATTCCAGGAATGGGTAAACCCACATTTTGAAATACATGAAAAGCAACCATCTTCAAGTAAATGATTTCTTTGTAACATTTGAATGAGAAGCGAACTTTTTTTCTTTTCATTTTTGTACCCTGATTCATGAAGTATTTTTGCTTGCTCAAATAGAAAATGGAAAAAGGACCAAGCAGAAGATTTTGATTTCTGTTGCTGGTAAATTGTTTGCTTCTTGTTCACCTAGAAGTGAAGAATGCTTCCATTAAGGATATGTATCAGTGGAAATTCCTCCTCTGTTACATAGCCAACCTGATATTTGGAAACTTCTTATTGGCTCAAAATTTCCTCATTTTTGAGGTCAATCAGCCTATATCCAAGGAGTCCTGAAGACTCTCATTTATGGCTTGCCTATAGTGTCAGTCTGCTTTTCATCTTATTTCAAGGAACAAAAAACAGCTGGTTTCTCATCTTAATAGTGTGCAATTTCATCATTAAATGTTTAGACATAATAAACATAAAACGTACATTTGCATAGTTTTTTTTGGGTCTAAACATTTTCCTTTTCCATTTTTATTACCTTTTCTGCTTACGGTCAGCAAAATTCATTCTTTTATTCGAAAGTTACTCTTCAATATGTTTTTTTGAGTGAAAATCTTGGACAAAGCTAAGTTGTGTTTATCATCATCATCATCGTTGTTGTTACCCTACCCAACTAATTATGGTCAGAAACATGAATCCCTTTTCACCATTCCGCTATATCAAGGGCCATAACTTTAGTTCGAGCATAGGTCATCAAGTCTTTTCTTACTACCTATACCCACATCCTTTTGGGCCTTCCCCTTGCATTACCTCCCAAAAAGGGGGGGGGGGGGGGGGGGGGGGCGGAGAAGAAAAGAGAGCTAGGACAAGGCAATGATGATGATGATGAACTTCCATGTGACATTTTTTCTATCTTTTATACTCTGATAGATTTTCTTTTTTCTTTCCAATGTAATTCCCCTTTTTCTGGGAAAATATTGGGTACCAATATTGGGCACAACAGTGGCTGCGCACATATCTCCGACCATCAAATAATGACAGACGCGAATCCTAATAAACATTTCAAAATGAGCACTTGAAATTTCGCAATTTGAAATGCTTAATATGTTCCCATCAACATCTGTTTAGGGCCTGTTTGGTCCGGTGTAATTTCTGGTAAAAGCATAGTCAATACTTTTTCCCCCATGTTTGGAAAGAGTCAGAATTGCACCTCGGTTTTCGGGCAAAACCTTGCTTCCAAGAGAAAACTCGACCCCACCATGATGTATGTGTTATAGTCCATTCAATTTCTCATATCATTTTAGGGCATGAGCTCAAAAAATGGGGCAGATGCTCAAGTGGACCACACCACAGAAAACAGTGAGTTCAACGGGCATCACTATTCCCACTGCTTCCTGTGGTGTGGTCCATCTGAGCTTTGGATCTGCTCCATTTTTTGGCTCATTCCCTAAAATGATTTGGCAAAATGAATTGACGTCGTTGATATGACACATACATCATGGTGGTTCCCACAAAGTTTTGTCCAGTAGACATGGTAACAACTTCACCCATCATCATATATAAACATCTTACAATGTGGAGATTTCAAAGTAAAGAATCATTTCTTTTTTACAGGTAATTACATGTAAATACCTCAAATCAAACAGGCCCTTAATGGATGGAGAGTGAAGTGGCGATCTTTCCTTTTGTTTTATATTTCATATTTTTCTATTTATATTGTAATCATCATCATAATTATGTTGATTTTATTTCACTTTTGTGCACCTGTGATTGTGCATGTTTTCTTGCTAGCTTTGCTACTAAAAGTTTGGTATCTTGCCTATCTTCCTTTCATAGGGAGCAACGGAGCAGTGGGGTCTCTTGGAGGATATCTCCTCTCCCAGCACCAATAATCTTCAGGATGTTACTCAATTTGAGAGATCTCACAACATGGACAAACTAAATACAATCCTTTATCTGAAAGTGAATGATTATTTCTTTATTATTGGATCCCATTCCCTCCTAATTTCTCATCGAGGATCATCTCAAAAAAGTCTACTTTGTTAGGAAGACTAACCACTCTGGCAGAAATTACAAATTGCTATATGCAATCAACCTCTTTAATAGTCTATTACATTGCGTTTGTGGGAGTTTTATGCTCTCATTGCCAGTCCCCAGCCTGGATAAAGGAGGAGGGGGTTGGCAGCTGGCGTCAAACACATGCAACTTCCAGCATGAATCTGAACATGGCAGAAAAGGATTCACATACCTAACCCCAATTACTTGGAATAAGGCTTGGATGATGACAATGATGATATTTGCAACTGAGAGAGTTGAGTTATGATACACACAAATGCACATGTTATGTATTTTCTTAAGACCTGTTTGGATAGTGGGGAAAGAAAAGAAAACAAAACTGTAATGATTATCCAATTATGGATTCCCACGGATGCCCTGAGCACTATCGAACATGGATTCCCATGGATTACAAGGGATCTTGTTCGGATAGCAAGTGGAAATCTCATAATCGTCTCACAATGGTCACCTTGTATTTTCAGCATGAGAATTTGACTTTGTGCTTGGGTAATAATTGCTTTATGGAATTCACTACTTATGTTGCTATCCAAACTTAGTGAAATGTCCCATCATGGGAAAAGCACTTCATTTTCTTTTACTTTCTTTTCTTTCCCCACTATCTAAAGAAAGCCTTGGAGTATATGGAAAAAAAAAGAAGAAAGTGTCTTGGGGTTTATATATAAAGATGTAGTAGTCATTCTCCCATAAGGTTTTCCTAAGTGGGAGGATGAGGCTTGACAAACGGATAATTTACTTTGAAGTTAGAAAGAACTTTGGAGGACATGTTTTCCAGTTGATCCTTCAATTGGACATTGACAGTTCAGACAAATAGTTATGTGACAGCAAAGAAGAAAACAATTAGAAATGCTTACATATCCTTGATCAGATCCGACAACAAGATGTCCCGTCCTGGGGTTTACAATGATGGAAAGTACAGCACCATTGACTTTTATAAGTTTAACAAAACTAATAACGCTGCTCCATCCTTGCTTTGTAGTTGCTGCCAAGAAGTCGATGTCAGGTTGAAAGGAGATTAGAGTAATTTCTATAAAAATAGTTTGTTAGTGTTATTATGGTAACTGAGATAAAAATCCTCAAAAATACCTTGTAGTGATAACAGATTGTTTCCTGCTGTATTTTGTTCGGGTTTGAACTTGAAGATGCGTATCTGCATGAAAGATGGACTGACCATATTTAATTATTTCAAGAAATATATAAGACAACTGATTTGCATTTCATTAAATCCATCAAGAGAAATATTTCACCGTTCCACTCTGATCTCCAGAAACAAGCACTCGAGAGTTGATATCAAAGTACAATGCTGTTACTGGAATACCACTTAAGGAGTGGTTGCCTTCGCTCTGCTTGAAAATTTAAAGGTATATCAGAATAACTAAAATAAAAGAACCAAAATTCATCATACACGTCTGCAACAGTTATTGTCATGATAACTGCGACATATAACATATAACATATTTCCCCTTAACATTTCTGCAGTTACACTATGTCAACAACATTTAGAATATCACATTGAAAAATTACCTGTTGTGTCACTGATAAAATTGACACAAGAAACGGAAGTGATGCATCCCAAAAATTTATAGCTCCATTACTGTGACCCGTTATATACAAGTTTTTATACTTTGTAAATCCACTAAAGCGTGCAGAATTTAAATGATTTACAACCTTCTCCTTTGTATCACTGGGAAAAAGCGAAGGGAAATTTTTGGCCAGCATATGACCCTACAAGGTCAGAAAAATACACAACTCAGTAAAAAATTTAGAATGGCTCACTTAAACCCAAACAAATGATTTACTGTTCATGTTAAACAAATAAACTACCTTCTCCGTGGCACTTGACATGTCTGAATTGTCTGTAATGTATTTCGCAGCTGTGATGTTTGAATCCATGAATGGTAACTTGACCATTACCTGCTTTGGGAGTGTTGGAGGTGATCTGGACTGACATTGTATAAGATACTTTTCAATCTCTGAATCATCATAGACACACAAGCAACCTGATTTTAATAGAAGCAGCAGAGTGTCTTGTTTATGTTTGCTCCAGTCACCAATACTTGAAATAATTTCCATGTCTAGACAGGCTTTGGGCAAAGGGAGAACCAACTTTATCATACGGGATTCTGTATTTTCATTGAGAATGATTATCTGTCACAGTACAATGAACTATTGAGGAAACAATGGATGAATTAGCAGACAGAGGCATGCTTAAAGAAATCAGGAAGCGGTAAATATATGAAGTGAAATTTTTAGAGAACTGAAGGAATTAGCTGTTCATGAGGATAAAGGGCAATCTCAGGGCCTGTTTGATTTTTCAGCTCAAGTGTAATTACCATGTAAATGGGTAATAATTATTTACCTAGGTAATTACCACCTCTTTCCCAATGCTGATGTGACAACTTACTTTTTTAACACTTATATCGAGAAATTTACAACATCAATGTGGGGCCCATCGTGATGTATGTTACTTATCCACACCGCTCATTTGTTATGCCAACCGAATTTATGGCATGAGAAAAAAAAATTGAGGCAAATCCAAAGCTCAAGTGGACCACACCACAGGAAACAATGGGAATCGAACACTTACCATTAAAAACTTCTTGGGGCCCTTAAAAGTTTTGGATCAAGCTGATATTTGTGTTTTCCCCTTATCTATGTCTATGTGACCCTATGAACGGCTTGGATGATGAAAAAAACCTTAATGTGGGCCTAGTGAAGAAAATAACTTTCAATGGTGGACGAATTAAGGCCACTGTTTCCTTTTGTGTGGGCCATTTGAGCGTTGGATTTGCATCATTTTTTGGTTCATGCTCCAAAATGTTCTAATAAAATAGATGGACGGTGCGGATATATCATATACATTAAAGTAGGGTCCACACAATTAAGTCAACAATTTTATTTCGATTTTCGAGGTGGAATTACTCTCATATTTTCAAACAAGGTGAAAAAGTAATAATTACTTATTTACCATGATTTACATGTACCATAGAAAATCAAACAGGCCCTCAATGTGCAGATGTCGAGCTTGCAATTTCTGTCCTTCCATATGAATTTTTGAATTCCGGAGGAAGCTTAATGAAGCATTTGAATAAATGATAATATGCTATTACTGTATCATCTTCATTAAGAAAAAAAAGCCCTCTCTCTTACCCTCACAAAGATAAAGGCTGATGTCAATATGCAGATGTCAGACTGAAGTTTAACGAAGCATGAAGTGTACCACATTTAGTGCTGAACACTGCAAAAGTAATGCTTAAAACTGTCCGTGGGTAGAAGAATGACCACATGCATAGTATGCTAAGGTTACCATGCTACCCTGTTTTTTCTTGTCAATGTATCACATGGTAGGAGGGGTGTCCCAGCCACATAAAAAGGCAGGTCCCATCATGAAGATCACCATGAAGGAAATCAGGCTGACCCACTCATCAGGCAGGGTACACTGTCAAAATCCATGGACAGCTGATGGTCTGACACAATATATGGGTGTGGGCTACCTGATAAGTGGCTCAGCCTGATTTTCACACCATGTGATCTCTGTGATGGTTCCCGCCTTTTGAACGGCTTGGATGTCCTGCACATATTAGACGATGGCTATAAAAATGTTGTTCCATGGTAAGTGGCGTACTGGTCATATGCAATCACTCCACACACACACAGACAAACACAGGTCGGATAGTCTGTACATAGTGAGGATATTAAAACCTTTCTTTCACATACAATTGTTGAAAGATTTCTTGAGAAGAAAGCAGTTTATTTAACCACCAAATGATGAATCAAACGCCAGCATGCAACCCAAGATGTAACAGACAAAATTCCTTGTGCATAATTGAATATATTTATTTAGAAAATAGAAACTATACTGCTTGAATGGTGTTATGATGACAAGAATGAGAATAAGTCTAAAATAATTAAAGCAGAAAGTCAGAAATATACCTGAAATGAATTCGAAGATCCAGAATCGGAGACTCCATTTACATACAACCGACTTGCCTTTCCATCCCCTGGAACCCATCTTAATGAACCTATAGGAGTTTTGTCCATCTTATACCCAAGATTGAGTTTACCAATAGGAACATTTTGCGCAGCACATAATTCTTCTTTCTCTGTAGCAGGGATATTTTTTGGATTGGAAATTCCTGGAATAGTCCAAAGTAAAATCTCCCCGTTACTGTATCCAACAACTACTTTACTTCCATAGGGACATGCCCAGCATGCAGCTGTTACTTTCTTTGGCTCATTGCCTAATGAATATAGTGTTTTTCCACCTGTTATGAACATGACTTTACTTTCTTGGATTCCCCATAAGATAATCAGACCATCTCTAAAAATTATAAGGACCCTGCAATAATAAGAAAATACCAAGAGAAAGATTAAGGGCCGTGTTCAATAGAGAACAAAAAACATGGACATGGAAACCCCCCTATGGAATGCTTCAGGAAATGGAAAATTGCAGAATCCAAAAGTAATTTGATTGTTTGGTTTTGACTATAGTTTCATATGGAAATGTTAAGAGATGGCAAGAGCTATCTCTTGTAGCCCTCAAATTCTACATTTAACATGTATTTATTTATTATAAAGAAATTTACATCCATGTTTTTTGAGGCAAACCTTGTAAATGGAAATCGATATTCATACCTACTTTTTTCTTTTCTCAAATAGAGAAATAATCAATGGAAATTGGTTTCCTTTCCAAAGTTCTCATTTTTCCCAAACGGGCCCTTAGAAGAATTCACAGATTTACAAGAGGAAGAATAAAAAAAAAGGTCCAAATTGTCATGTCAATGCTTTATTTTGCAGTCCAGAAGACAAGAAACCATGTGTGTCAAGCCACTTTTGTTAACAGATGAAAGTCATATAGGATATTTGGCATTTAAACATTTCACTATGAAGTTAGTGTTAAATAGTTATGCAAAACTCAAGTCACTGGTAGTAGTAGTAGTGGATCTCTTACCCTGTCCATGGAATACACCATACATGCTTTATGCAATTTATGCTTGAGCACTACAGGAACTGACCGCATGCATTTCTAGAAAGCTACAGCAACTCCTGATAGGCCATGATTCAATTTAATTGAGATTGGAGAACCCGAGGGGTCCCCATGTCTGCTCGAAGCTTTACTAGTACCAATGTTCTTATGAAGACTTTGATGTGTGTAAGGATGACTAAACAGAACATCAGTATAAAACATACTGGAAGTAGCTTTCAAAGAGCAAAACATGACGATATGCTGATGATCACTTTACATTTCTAACACTTTGGAACCTGAGCTTAATGATTGGTGAAGATACGACATAGATGGAATGATTATAGGATGGGTTGATTATATAGCTTTGCATCACATTCAACAACTAATTCTTCACTAAACTCTAACGTGTATTTTACATGTTCTAATCTGTTTATCATGAAACAAGTGTGCTTCGAAGGGGCAAATACTTTGCAGTTATAAATGCAGGATATGAGAACTGTCTGGAAGCATTTTTGTGCAGTGAAAACACCAAGGATCCTCGATAGGATTTGCAGGTGAACCAACATTTATTCTTTTCATGGTTTTTCTTCAATTTCTTTCAGGTAAGATACAAACACTGAAACCACAGGCTCTATGCAATCACTAGTCAAAACCTATTGATGGACTCTCTAAATGCTCAAGGGAAGGGCAGCCTCTCAGTGTAGCACAACGGAAATGCCAACTAGCTATCTCACATACCAGATACTATGGATCTGCCAGATGTTGATTCTCGTGAAAATCTTTTGAAAAATATACTTCTATCTGCAGAGATGCACTATATGATAAGCTCTTTCTTCTTTTCTTCAAAACTCATGATATGCAGATCTAACTAATGCAAAGTGACATAGCCCATGAACTAAAGTTTATTGTTGGCTATTGGCATCAAAGACATCCCCCTTCAATATGAACATGCATAAAGTGCTAACTGACAGTTTATAGGATTTGAAGCTGTTGTCACTTCTGTAGTTTAACTTGATATAGAACATTCGAAACGGTTATGAAAGGAAAGACACAAACAAAAGTTTACCTCCTACTCTCAGCCATTGGCTGCGGCAATATATGCATTACTGCAGTATCCTCTGCCACTTCAGTTGCACTCCCTGAGAAAGTTAATGGTGAAATGATACAATTGATGTCCCACAAGGAGGGTTAAAGGAAGAAGCAAGCATGCAGAATACTAAGAACAATATGACCAGACGGTTACTAAGGAAGAAGATTTTTTTCATGCATTTACTTTCCTAGATTTAGTTAAATCTAACAAAATAATCACAAAAGAAAGCTTTAAAAAAAAATAATAATAAAAATTGGTTGAAACCCCAAGCCACATAACATGAATGGATATTTGCATTGAGAAGCAGAAGCTAAATTCTTAATAAGGAGGCAGAGAGGTCAGACTTCAAGCTTAATATAAAACTTTTCATATGCAATTGTTTTACACCATTTATGGTCTTAGGGCCTTCATGGCTGCTCATGATGAGGGGTGCATCCTTATTTTAACAATGTTTTCATAATCTGAATCACTTCTATATAAGATTAACTCTTCATTTTATTTTTAAAAACATAGAGCAAGAGGGAAAGAATCTGCAAGAACTAATCAGCTCATCCTCTACGGTAAACTACGACCTGGAAGCAATTTTGACTGGGTTTCCTTTAGTTTGGTAGGCACGGTGGGTGGCATTGCCGTGATCTGATATGTGAATACCCTTTTCAAGGAGTGCTGGTGGTCGTCAGGTTTATATTTTGTTTCAGTTTTGTTCAAGTGATCAGCTTTGGAACAAAACAGGTCTTTACTGCCGTGTATGGTCCAAATGACCTTGGCAGTAGTAGACCTCAGTTTTAGTCTGAATTGGATGCATCTAGATCCAGATGGATTTTGTACATGGTGTCTTAGTGGCAAGTTTAATGCGGTTTGGTACCAGCATGAAAAGTGGAATGGCTCGTCAATTAATTGGAGCATGCACGGTTCTCCAATCGGGTGGAGGAATTATTTGATTGAGCTACCTCTTTCCAGTGCCAAATTTACATGGTTGAATCAACAAGATATGTTAGCCATAACAAGAACTGATAGGTTTTTGGGATAAGGGCAGTGGGAAGAGCTATCTCAAGACATCATCTAAATCAGCCTCCCAAGGCCTTTCTGATTACTTTCCAATTATATTGGAGTCTTGAGAAGAACCTTGGGGCCTTAAAACTTTTCCAGCATAAGATGAATTCTTTGTTATTAATGTCATTGCTTAGTCTAATTACAAAATCTCGTCCTACGGTTCTACTAGTGAGATATAGTTCATTGTATTAGAGACAAAATCTCTTCACTTACGGCATCAATGTACTAGTTCATGGGATAAAACTCTCCTATTATCTACACAGTATGCATTCTAAACCAGGAGATCAGTAATCCCAAGTGTTGTTCCATCCTCCTAAAACCCAAACTCTCAAGTATCCCATGACTGGAACTGGATAAGGAAAATTAATCCTGAAATATAATAGAAGAAAATTAGGGAATGCCCTGACAAAAGGCTGCAGACAGCCCTCTCCCAGCTCTTTCCAATTTTCTTATTTTCTGTATTTTAGAGAGAGCTAACCACTTCTCTCTCTCTCTCTCTCTCTCTCTCTCTCTCTCTCTCTCTCTCTCGGGATGTGCGAGCAACCACTTTGAGTTAGTTTCAATGGTTCAATGGACTACTTGAATGGTGCTGTAACTATGTTTAGGAGATATGTGAAGAATATGTTTTTCGTTTTATGTGTGCATGTATACACACTCTTGCAAGTATAAGGAGCATCATACTCCTTTCTTCTATTCCTTTTATAAAGAGAAGCATCATACTCCTTTCTTCTATTCCTTTTATAAAGAGTGCATTAGTCCTAGTGGCTAACACAAGGAGCATTGCCCTAGCTCTTTCCCTCTTTTTCTCTCCTTCCCCTTCCCCTCCCCTCTCTCTCCCTTCTTCTTCCTTCCCACTTCTACTCTCATGCAGCATAACTTCAACATGATACACATAAAAATCAATGCCCACATAATATCCAGCCCCGCTTGATTTTTGGGCCAGTGCATGTTAAGAATGGGGTCTACATGTTGAACAACATGCATCTGACACAAAATTTCAACAGTCACATATGTTGTGCACCGTGCATCATGTGGCTCCCTACAATAAATATGGTAAATGAAAAGTTCTTCTTAAGCAGGGCTGGCAGCCCCTCCTCCCTTCTATACTTCTATCCATACTTCTCACATTTTTAGCTTTTGTTTTTGCTTTTCAATTAACTTCCATGATGAGTGCTGGTGTTAGTAAAAGAATCGTAATCGCTTGGTTACCTTTTTGTGCATAACGGGAATAAAACTTGAGCTTTATGGCCTCCACTATGTTGCGTCTGTAACATCCACATTGGCATCAAAAGTGGCTATTGTTGTCAGACCATGGGCCAAAAGTCTGGCCAATGAACAACTCAAGCAGACCACACCACAGGGAACAATGGGGAGATGACACTGGCAATAGGTTGTGTGTGGGGCTGACCTTGGTGTTCATCCAACACGTACATCAAATGAACCTCACTATAAAGAAGGGGAGCATCAAAATTCAGCCTGATCCAAACCTCAAGTGGGCCATGTGTGAAATTATTGGTTTTTGCATTTCCTTCAACGGTTTGGCCCCCGTAAGTTTTGGATCAGGCTGATTTTTGGGTTGAAAATAATTGACCTGATGGAAAGAGTCGATGTCCCACATACAAATCAGTGGGCCCCATAGAGCTTGGGTGTTATAATCGCTGGCTTACCACATTTGTTGTAGAGCATTCTCATATGCTTTTTATTCATAAGATATTCATGTGCACCGAGCATTGTGGAGTTCCCTACTAGTATTAAGGAAGCATTGAGAAATGCTGTTCCAATCTAAGAATTCTCCCTTAGGATACTACTAACGCTACACTGCTAATTATTTGACCTACATAATTGAATCTTATCAGATTACATGAAATTAAGAAATATAATTTTTTTAAATGGGAATATTCTAGAGTAGAGAGTTTCCTAAAGTTCTCCAAAAAAAATTCCCTGAAATGACATTCCTATTTTGAATAAAAGAAGCCAGAAGAAGTTGAAGAAGGAACAAGAAGAAAAAGGTAGATATCAGGCGCAGGGAAGAAAGGGGAAAAAAGGAAGGAAGATGGCATTACTGGAGAAGAGTTGAAAAAGAGAGATGAGCAGTGAGTAGTCAAATATGAGAAGTGGATCTGGATGGTTCATAGCTCCCTACAGAAAAAACAAGGGGAAGGGTCTTAAGAGACATCACCAATTCCCCCTTCGATTTTGAAAATGTCACACGTTCGTCTCAGGCAGCTTAAAAGGGTTAGACCTTAGAAACAGTTTAGACATTACATAGATAACCATGTATGTGCCAAGAGCCCATAATGCTTGCCAATGGAGTCAAAACTGTGGAATTACCTTAAAGTCAAATTTAGAAAAATGCCACTAGAAGTTGACAAGTTCTACATCCATCCCAGTTTGTTTGAATTTGACGAAAATATCCCATGATGATTTATAAACCTGCAGAGTAAACCATGGGAGAGTTCAATGAAGAAAAAAAAAATTTACAATTTCATACTTACATGCTGCCCCTAGTGCAAATATACCAAAATGTCCATAACTTCTAAAACATTGAAAGAAGGTTGTAGACGAGTTGTGAAATTTGTGAAAATAAGTGAACCCAACTACAGTCTAGTTCAAAGCTGAAAGTCACCAAAATGAGCCAAAGCAATGCCATTTGGGACGATGATTTTTCTTGTCATGTCCCCTTGAAAAAAAAAAAAATCCTTCGAAAAAAAGGGAAAAAAGCTGAAACAACATGGCTGAGTGTGGATCACACACAAAAGTTGTGTGCTGCTGTGACTTAGAAAAAAGAGCAGGTAGTTGATTGTGCACAAGATTCATGTGCCTGTGATACCGTTTTCATGCATCATAGGTAAAACAAAAGGTTAATTCAAAGACTTGGGGGGATACAATCAACAACCGATGGAGATTTTGAAGAGCGAGTGCAAAAGGTTTGACAAGTCTATAAAATTGAATAGTACATTTTGAATGTATCCCAGCCTAGAAATTTATGTTAAGTGTTTTAGTCCCGTCAGCTAAAGGAGTCTTGTACTCCCAAATCCAGCATATATAGGGTACCCTGAATAATATTTAGTTGAACAGCCACAGAGAAACTGTTCGTGCTTATTTTCAGGGTCTTATTTGTTTTTTTTTTTTTTTGGGGGGGGGAGCCCGAGGCAGACTCCAATTAAGTAAAATTAGGGTCCTTTCTGTCATTTTGAAAAAAGTGTAACCAGTTTGCATATGATGGCCACTATTGTTGAGAATGATTCCTCAAATAGTTAGTTTAGATGATCAGCTTTGTCAGAATGGTATCCTTGGAGGTTGACTAAGTGGGTCAAGGAAATTAGGGAGATCACGACCACTTATCTCTTTCTTTTTCGTGTTTCTATTATAGTCCTCAACAAGGTAATGTAGATGCCAATAAGTTGGCTGGGCAAGGTTTCTGTCACTCTCTCATGTTTGGGGTATCCCTTCTTCTGTTGTAATTCTCTTATTCCCATAATCTAATAACCACTCCGTCGTAAGCATTTTCCTTTGGTTATTCATTCTAGTATTAGTAGTGATACATCTTTCAATTATACATAGAAAATTGGTTAAATGATCATAATATCCTTGAATGAAAAGACCATTAATCCAACACTCATACTTAATTTATGAAATATGCAAAATAATCTTATACATAAAAAGAAAGCTCTTTTACACAAATGCATAATGCCAATCTCTCATGTGGATAAATGCATTCAACACTACAATTATAATAGGGAAATGGGTAAGAAAAAGAACATGGTTGTAGGAGGGGATTTTTCTCACCATGAGAAGCAGAAAATGGAATATTGTATTGCATGCGTATTAAGTTGCATGGTTCTCTATCAACCTTCAAAACAGAAATATTCCCAAGAGAATCTCCAACATACCTACATTCACCGCAAGTTTCCCTTCCATTATTCAAAGAGAACTCTGACATTTCCATTGTTCATGCGAACTATGATGCTTGGATGATTGTGGATGACATATATTTGGAAACAATTACTTACATGTAGAAACTTTGTTGCACTACCATGAAAGATGTGATTTCTTCCTTGAATATGTGCACATGAGACAACAGCCTCTTATCTACATCCCAAACCTAACAATGTTTTATATATTGAAGTGAGAAAAATTAGTCATACCATCATCTGAAGGAATCGATACGAACACAGGAAATATATTCATTCAAATGAGTGAAACAATTATGAAATAATATGATGTACCAATCTTCAAAGACAGAAGTTTAAATTCTAGTAGTACTAAAACTTCAAGTGTTGTGCTAAATACTATTGTGAATGTATCTTTGGGAACTTAGAGATGGGTAAATGAAGTGGAGATGCGCCCCTTAGGAGTGCTGTGAGATTGCCACATGCCAATGAAACACAAAGGAAATTTTATAAGAAACCTATTAGACTGGCAATGCTATATGGGTATAGTGTTGGGCAATTGAGAGGCAGCTTGAAGAGAAGATGAACACTGCAAAAATGGGATGCTGAGATGGATGTCTGGGAAGACGGGTAAGGATAAAATTAAGAATGAGGTCCTCCGAAGCAACCTGGAATGGTCCCAATTGGAGATAAAATGGAGAACAAACTAAGATGGTTCAATCATGGACTAAGCGAATCAGAGACAAATTAAGATGGTCATAAAGCCAAAGCTCAGAATATACAAATATGCAAACCCTATCGGGCTACAAATCCCCCCAAGAGGCCGGAAAAGAAACTACAAACTTAATACAAAGCCCATTCTATAAAAAGAGATTTAGCTTTACCAAAGACCTGAGAAACCTGTCTTTTGCCATTCCTAAAGCAACGGTCACTTCTTTCCAGCCATAAAGCCCATATTCCTGCTAACAAGCACAATCACCATACTCCCCCGCACCCCCCCAATGCCACAAAGAAACTCTCCACTGAATTTGGCAACACCCATAGCACGCCAAACGGGCCAAAGAAATTACCCATAACCTTCTTGCAAAAGCACAATGAAGGAATAGGACATCAAATAGTTGTGATGATGCTTACGATGATGACTGAAATAATAACGAAGACGACTTTAACATTGTTCTTAAACTGTTGAATAAAATTGCAAACTTGTTTCCTTTAGGATCACTTCTCTCAAATTGCATATTGTCCAGGTTATACCCACTCATATCTTAATGGGAACATCAATATCTAGCAAGGTTTAAGCTAAATCAATGCGCAACACTGTTATGACTAAACTATGAACAAGTAATATACAGAAATGAGGAAGTTCCAAGAGTATAGAATAGAATGCATGGTTGTCATGCAAACATAAACCCCTATAATAAAATATAAATATAAACAAACACTCACCCTTTTTGGCAACAAAAAGCACCGTAATAGCAAGATACCAAAAAAAAATAAAATTAAAAAATAAAAATAAAATCCATATGCTAGTACTTCAATTAAATCCAAAGAAGTAATGGGAACAACGTAAAGATCCAATATTCTGCAGTTTCTAGTCAATTGAAAGGACTTGCCTCAATGTGATTTCTGACCGTTACGTTTAGGAGGATGCCTTGGTTCTCCAAAAACTGAAAGGTCAAGTCATAGATAATCTCAGTTTGACATAGTATTAAAGGAGATGATCTTTGGAACAGCTAGAATAGATAACCAAAAGAAAAGCTTCAATATGGACCCTAACAAAAAGGAGCCTTTTATGAATTGAAAAAGGAACTACTATTAGAGATCATGGTATATAAACTGCATAGAAACTGGAAGCATCTGAAACTGTCTTTGTATATCAGCTCTTCCATTTTAATTAAACAATCAAACGTCCATCCAGGATCAACACTTGGGAGACAAAATGAATAGAACCCAAAGTTATATGGTAATGTGACATAGATACTGCTATGTAATAATATTCCCAACAACCTGCAGAACTTTTTCTTGACACATTGGGATGTGATAAAAAAACCCTTCAGCTCATAGCAGTAGAATTTCAAATTCATTATGTTCGGAAGTACACCATTGAGTTTCTACATGGCTGCTTTATGATATCCCATGCGAAAAATAATGTATTTCAATTAATTTCTACCGTCTTGACTACCACCAGTTACTTCAATGCATTTATTTCGTGTGTCAACGTGATAAATCTTTCATGAATTTCAGGACAAAGAGAATTGCTCTATTCAATTTCTCATGTTCTGAAAGTGGCTGTAACACCCCGGATTTTTGCCTACCTGGAGTTAGACGTCCTTAGGCTATGGGTCAACCATAACACCTTGGTAACTTCTCAAAATTCGATTCCAAAGCCAAAGAAGCCAATTAAAACCAAATTCCTTAGAAATTTAACGTGTATTAGCTAGCGCTACACTAGATTACCTGTGAAATGAGCACCAACCACTTTCAATACGATCTGTAAGACCCAAAACCTCTAAAATTGTTGACGCTACGTTACCCTGAAATCTAGGATCCAACTCTAAACCCGGTTGCTCACGGGAGCATTCGGAAACTTCGTATTGGATCTAGACTGCATGTCGAAAGTCCGATATCTATAATCTTAGACAATTATAACCGCTTAGTTGGACTTGACAATCATCTCGAAAATCAAGTCCAGATGATGTCCCACGACAATTTTCTTGGGTCCGAAATGGAGAGTGTGAGAAATGTTAAAAATTAAATAAGATTTAAGTAATCTGGCACGTGTCACTAACGCGACATTTTCTAAGAGTTCTGACCGTTAGAATTCGACCAAATTTCACTCTCGGATCAGGATAGGTGACTCTTACACGTCATAATACTTGTAGCTCTGATCGAGTTCCCGTAACCGTTGAACTGAAACTGGTCCGCCACGGTCGATCTGGAAACCCGACCGGACTGAAAACTTAACTTGACCTAGATCCGATATTAGAAAGCTTAAGTCCGACCGCATTTAGTACCAGGACCTCCAGAAATGCTCCGTTGGATCGGAACAGACCTGTTTTGGCTATAACATAAGTATGCCTTGGCCCCAAGTCTATTTTCGTCGCTTTTGGGCTTATAAAAAGGCCTTAAGCCCTCTCTCACAAATTCCATACGAATTTTCAAACCCTAGCTTCCCAAGAGAGAGAAAAGAGAGAGAAAGTGAGGGAGAGTGTGAGGATTGTTCTTGGCAGTTGTTCCTGTCATTCTTCGTGCACATCTACCGTATTTGGATCGTTATGCCAACGATTCTGGCGTCGTTCTTAGGTAAGAAAAACCTAACCCTAGCTTGTTTTAGGGTTTTCATTGATGCTAGTAGTTAGATAGCTAACCTAGCTTGTATTACAGGTTGATATTCCGCGTTGACGAAGACTTAAAGATTCCATCGACTTCTTTACGCTTCTACGGCATAAGGTGCGGACTATATACGTTTAGGTTATGGTTTTCAAGACTTTCAATGTTAAGTAATGATTTATTCTTGCCTAGGATGCTATTTCACATGTGTAAAGTGTTGTCCATTTCATTTTTCAGTTATACGTTACCTATGTTGAATATACTGTATTCCTTGTATTTGTAGAAAATACCGTATACGTGTAAAATTTGGATTTGTGCTTAACATGATTATTTGCCGTGAACATATGCTTGTTACATGTATGACAACTCCATAGCGAAAGGACTTGCGCTAGATCACGCCACGACCAATATACGCTATATATGTTAAAGTGTGTAGCCCACGTGTTTGTGAAAATGTCTAAATGAATACGGAACCCGGATTCATGCATGCCATGATTATCCGTCGTGGGAATACGCAGGTGGTATATGAGGCAACTCCCTAGTGAAAGGATTTGGTCTAATACATGTATAATCAACATACACATGTATGATAATGTATGTATTCTAAGTGTTTGTATAAATGACTGAATGAGTATGGACTTCGCTTTTGTGCTCGCCATGACTAACTGTCATGGATATATGGTTGTTATATAGGCGGTAACCCTTTGACGAAAGGATTCGCCCTAATACGTATTCTATTGAATACATAAGATGTATGATATAATGTGTAATCTAAGTGTTTATATAAATGCCTAAATGAGATAGTAGTTAGTAAGAATGTGATTGCTAAGGTTGTTGAGATATGAATCTCAATCACAATACTTGAGTATATGATTTCCTCCATGCATTGTATAACTTAGATTGTTTGTATTAACTATGTATGATTTCCTCCATTGATTATGTACTTAGTTGAAACATATTAAATGTGTGTATAAATTCCTGCATGTACGGTTTATATTCAAGTTATACTTCATGATTGTTCATATGGATGCAGGATATGAATCATATGCTAGTTATTAGATTTGTATGTGATTGGGGCTGTATTACAGTCCAGGTAATCGGAAAACGTTCCGTAATTAGTGGTTGAGGTTGCCTTCGCCACACAAGATAAGTTTAGCGAATCTGAGTCGTGCTTGGGGTGTTCGGCAGTGGTTAGGCCACACGGAGTGCTTATGCATTACATGTCGTTCAACTCAACGTGCGCTTGGCCTAGTTGGGCTTATCAACTAACCCGATTGACCGATGCTTGTTCACCATATTTGGTCGCTACTGTTTGAATCTAAGGCACTGAGCTTACCGGTGAAACTTCCGTTAACCATGGTACCAAGATCCCCTAAGACTCATGAGCCGGACATGGTGGTATGGGACACCGTGGTCCAGCTGTCGGCCTACGCTGAGGCCACAACCTCCCCGTAGTGACCAGTGAGCACCCTACTCTGAGCAGATTATGGTGGTATGAGACACTATATTCTCGCTGTCGGCCTACAGTGATAAGGTGATGGGGGAGAGGAGCAACGATTGCGCGCAACAGCCCTGGCAGCCATCTGTAGTGACCTCGAGTATATCCTGACACTGCATCAGGGCAGTGAGTCTTGATGTAGTATTGAGGATATAAATAGGCTTGTATTGATAAGGTGATAGGGGAGAGGAGCAACGATTGCACGCAACAGCCTTGACAGCCCTTGCAGTGACCTAGAACCATAACATTGTATGAGATTCCTAGGACTGACGACCCTAGAATGGATCAACGTTGGGAAATGATACAAGGGAGGTGTCTTAGCTTCCCAATTCTGCTGTATGAAAAGGACTAATAAGAACTTGGTAATCATACTCATGACATCACACTGCATGTGCCATTGGCGTTGGTGTGAGAGCACAGTGGTAGTGATTCATGCCGCGATCGTTAGATGATGTCGCATGAGGGAGTTTGTGGTGAGGGCATGCATCATTATCTCATATCATTCTTGCATTAACAAGAGATCTAGGACTTGTTTGATTGTACTGCTTTATCATTACTGCTTGATTGGATTGATAACATGTTAACCTTTGCTGTATAGATTCCACTGAGTTAATTACTCACTCCCACGTTACGGGACGGTGTTGGCCACACCAACCAGTCCTTGTTTAGTTTTCAGATGATGGCGATGCTTGCGAGGCAGAGCCAGACTTGATGATGATGAGGAGGATTTCTCCCTTATGCAGGTTCTGATTGACGGGGTTTACAGGGTTACTGATTAGATGCCAATACACTTGGTATTTGCCTTTTATTTAAACACTCATGTATATTCTTTTTGCTCATTTTTGGAGTATACATGTATATAGTTAACCTGGTAACATGTTCACACTCTGGAGACGTACAATCAATTATACATTTTATATATTTATCAGTCTTCCGCTTGCAAAACTTAACTGTCTCTGGAGTATGATATGCTGTTTTGGCTTAGTCCCAATCTTGTTTAATGTCATTCTACAGTCAATATGCATTCATCATTATCTATGTTGCATAAGTGACGTTTTGGAACTCAGGAGTTGGGTTTCTACTCGACCCCCGATTTTCGGGATGTTACAGTGGCAATCTATTAAAACATTGAGGCTATTTGTAGCAGAGTCCAACATAGAGAAAAAGAATAGACAAAGATGGTTAGAAGACCATTTTGATGATCATCTTTCATAACTTTCGAGCAACATATGAAATCCGTTTTCTGAGTATTATACTAGGTCAACGGTGAATGATCAATACCATCAGGTCCAAAGCTTTGATTGGTACATTCATCTTGCATTTCTTTTGTTTTTCTTTTAAGATATGTTATACAAGTAAATATTTCCAATAGTGTCACATGCAATTTGGTACTCACTCAGTGTACCAATTTTTATTTATTTATTGTTTAGGGTTATACATGAATAAGAAGTTAGGCTTGTTAGGCTTGTTTGGATTGTGGGAGAAGAAAACAAAAGGGTTTTCAAATGTTTGGACCTTCTGCTTTGTTTGGACAACAAAGGAAATAATGAGACTGGAAGCAGTAATCATTAGCCTTTTCCATGGTCATATTCTCATGCACAAGATTTGAGATGATCATTGTGAGAGGAATATGAGATTTCCAGTGCTATCCATACAAGACCAGCCAAAACGGAATCCATGTTTTAATATTGCTCATGGAATCCGTCATTAAGTAATCATTAGACTTATATTTTCCTACAATCCAAACGGACCCACTCTCTCCTTGGGACCACATGCTAGGAAAGAGATGTTTGGTCTCCTATGCTTCTCCTATTTCTAGTGGCATAAGATTGGTAGATGGATCCTATTCTAATCCATTGGAAAGGGAGTGTATCAGTTTCCCCGTCATTGTCATATCTACTTCTGTTCAGGTCCCGTCCTTTCCATCCAATATGCCATCTGCTAGTTCTCCCATAAAACAATTGGGGTTGTAGCTTCACATTCTATCCATCTCATTTTGTTGTATGGGAGAACGAGGAAGCAGATTGGTGCGATGTTCGTAGTATTGGTATTGTTTATATGTATTGCTTTGCTGACTGGGGATAAGGAAAAGGTATCGATATCGCTGATGCTAGGAATTGACTGAGGAAAACATTGGGGAAACATGGGGAAAAAGGTGGAATTTTTCAGTGAAACTTCCGTAGATGCAAAAATACATATATTTACATATTTATGAAAAAAACATTGCAAAAAAAGAACCATACATAATAAATTTCCATTTAATAGGTCTTAAAGCATGTGTTGTCGTAAAAAATCAGTGCAATAATAACCAAAATGAGTTCATTTCATACAAATAATATCATTAAGAACACAATAATCACTTAAAACTGTTTCTAAATCAAATAAAAAGTCACACATCCATCCATCCATGCCTACATACATACATCCACACATATCTATCCATTCACCCATCCATCCATCCATGCATGCATACAATAATACATCCATCCATCCATACATACATATAGATACACACAAACAATCCATCCATCCATGCACACATATAGACACACGCACACACATGATCCATCCATCCAAACATCTGCCCATCCAACCATTCCTCCCTCCATGCATGCATGCATACACACACACATACACACATTCATGATCCATCCATCCACCCATGCATGCATACATACATACACTAATACATCCATCCATCCATCAATGCACATCCACACATACATATATCATACATCCATTCACACATGCATACACAATTATGAAATAAAATAAATATTTTTTAAACGTAGAAAATTCTTTTTTAAAAAATTCATAATTTTTGAAACTCCGAAAAATAACTTTTCATGAAAAATTCAACACATCACTTGTCAATATCCATCCATAAATAGAAAAAATTATACTGTTTTTGTGAAACGGTATCATTATTTTTTAAAATAAAACTTTTTTTTTTTGCATTTTCTTAATTTTAAATAGTTAAATTTTTGGAGTTTCCAAAAATTAAAGAGTGGTCGAAATACCCTCGTCAACTAGATTCCTCAAAAAAAAATAATAATAATAATAAATAACTAAAAAGTTACTTTTTTTTTTTTCATGTATTTATGCATGTTTCCCCCCTTTCCGGATTCTTCCTCAAAATGAGGGAAATGATTCACAAAAATTGAAGAGTAGTTGAAATCCACTCCCCAATAAAAATCCCAAAAATACAAATTTCCTATTTTTTTCATGCATTTACATATGTTTTGTCCCTTTTTCAATTTTTCCCTCAAAATGAAGGATTCGATTCACAAAAATTGAAGAACAATGGTAAAATCACGATATATCACTGAAATATCAATCATACATTGGTGGTAGTTGTAAAGAAAATGGTCTGTATTTGCTAAAGACAAGAAGTGGATCATCTACATTTGTCTTGAATCTTCTAAAGATGGGATAGTGTTCAACGATAAAGGTTTCAACCACTAAGATATTTTCTTAGGATTGAAGTTGCTAGACTAAAACGAGGCACATTCATTTCGTAAAGGAAATACATTCTTGATCTTCTTGTTGATTTAGTCATGTTAGGAGCAAGACTTGTAGAATCTCCTAATTTTTTTAATGGGTTACACAATCTCCTATTGGAGTCAATCATCACTTTCATGAAGAGAGGTTAAGTTCTTGGTGATGCATGTACTTGCCAATGTCTTGTGAGGAGACTACTTAACTATCACTTTACCCAATATTTCTTCTGTTGGGAGCCACAGAAGCAAACTCCAAGTTGAATCGCACAAACGAAAGATAAACACAAACAAAGCAACACAGAACACACCATTTTGTGTGGAAAAACCCTTGCCAGAAAAACCCATGGCACAAAGCGCGAGAAATCACTATGAAAATGAAAGTAGAAGGGATTATATCAACTTATAGATGCAAAAATCCAAGTTTCCTCCCTTCCAAACTCTAGAAATGATTTAACTCTCCTTGTTCTCTGCCCTAATCCCGTATTACATCCATATATATACTATTACACCCGGAATAGGAAACAAATCACACAATTACGCAAAACCACACACGCTGTTGATCTAAGCTTCGATTGATTGAGAAACCCTTGATTGATCAAGCCTCCATGTTCAATCAATTGAACATACTTGAAAGTGTCCAACGAGCAAACTAGTAATTCATGGAATTTTGATCAATCGATTAGTCTAGTCTATTGATCCATGACCCCTGTTTCAGCATAGATTAAAGGCACCCGATTTCAACAACTTGCGTAGTTAGTGTAGTAAGCCCGTTCATGCATGCTCATCTTGCCCATCATCTTGAGGATGTCTATCATAGTCCTTGGTACCTAAACTCCACTCTTAGGAAGGGTTTGTCATACTGTGATCATGATCATCTAAACACCAATGGTTATTATGATGTTGAATGGGCAAGATTGTCTAATAATAGAAGAACTACATCTTGTTACCGCACCTTTGTTAGGTGGGAATTTGATAACTTGGAAAAGCATGATGCAAAAGTGTGGTATCTTGGTCAACTTTAGAAGCTAAATAACAATGGCAAATACAGCTTCTGAGCTCATATAGATAAGTCTCTTGTTCTAGATGTGGGTTTTGATGCTAGCATTCATATTTCCCTTCATAGTGGCAATCAAGCTGCCATACACATTGCAAATCATCTGGTCTTCCATGAGAGAACCAAGGATATTGAGGTGGATTGTCACTTTATTCGAGGAAAAATTGTTATCTACTGTTGAAGGTCAAATATTACATATTATCCCCCAGTTATATTTTGCTTTTATGAATATGATACTGCTTAATGTCCGATTTTACTCATGTTTGTGTTGCAAGGAGAATTTAAGAGCTTGGATTGGAAAAGGTGCTAAAAGCATAGATTTGATGCTCAAGGATCACCAAGGCAAAGAATGGATCTTAGGAGACAAAGATTGAAGAATTTAAGGTCCTAAGATTCAAGGAAACCAAGTGGAGAAGTCAAAAAGTCGAAAGAACAAGTGCAGAATTCACATTGACTATGTCATTGAGCATCGTTCGATGACATCGAACACAGGTCAATGACATCGAATTTATGAATAGAAATCGAATTGGTTGTTGGACAAATTGAAGACGTTTATCAATGCTTCGAAGCTTTGCTCGATGGCATCGAAGCCAGTTCGATGACATCGAATTTTTTGTGGATTTTTGGCAAAACTCGTTGGACATATTGGGCACAATGTTCGATTACTCGAAATCCTCCTCGATGATATCGAAGACATGTTCGATGACATCAAAGGCATCTTTGATGGCATCGAATTTATTGAAGAAATTGAATTAACTCTCTGGATTGTTTGGACTCATTATTGATTCCTCAAACACCTTTCGATGACATCAAAGGTAGGTTCGATAACATAGAAGGTTATACAGTCCGGATGAAGTTACAACAAAGCGGAAAAAGCATGGGTTCAAGGCACCTTCGATGACATCGAAGGCAATTCGATGTCATTGAACGTTTGCACAAAGTTACGCAGAGTGCGTAAATTTGAGGTGGCTTCCGGATTTCTTAAGTCGGTTTGAAGCTTGGAGCACCCGAATTATAAATAGGAGACGCTAGGGCATCCATGGGCATGCATCTAGGGTTTGGAGGAGCGAAGCACAAGCGCGGAGAGCCGTCACCAAGCGTTTTTCTTCTTTCTTCCTTAGTTTTTCATGCTTTCTTCTAGGGTTTTAGATCCAGTCATGTCTATAGTTGGCTACACCTCTTAGCTAAGGCTAAGAGGTAAAGCTTGTAGCATGATGGGATGTTTCTATTGCTTTGATTCATGTTTATGTTGAACTCTCTTTGATTTTAGTTTGATATTTAAGGAATACTTTCAATTTTTAATGATTTGTTGTGACTCAAATTACAATAGATCTACAATAGCTTTGAGTATTTTCTTTTCATGCTTTGAGATTGTGAAATTAAGAAATCTTGTTGTTCACCACTGTCCCTTGGGCATGGTTGGATGATGGAATCCTTTCTAATCTTCATAATTCTCTTATGATTGATTGTGGGATTGGTATATCCTTTGTTTGCCATTGTCTTCTGGGCATGGCTAGGTAATGGAATCACTTCCAGTTCTCACGACTCTCATCTGTTGAGAATTAGGTCAATGGAAGCTCAAATTTGATCTTAATTGCTATATCTTCCTACTGGATAAGATAGGACTTCAATTCCAGTTGTGTCCTTGAATCAAGCATAGTATCACCCTGATTGCTACAAGTGGATCCTTGGAAACCCTAGTTCCCACCTTTGAATTCTTAAGTTTTTAATTAAACACTTCACAATTACTCCATTTAATTTCATATTTAGATTTAAATCTTCTCCTAGTTTTAATTCTAGTTACCTTCAAAATACACACAAGATTAGTCCACGTGGATTCGACCTCGGTCTCACCGAGATTATTACTACATCGCGACCCTACACTTGGAGTTGTGAATATCTACGCCATTTGTTTAGTCAACAAATTAATTGGCAAACATCTTCATGAAGGCCTCTTGTCGCAAAATGTGAGAAATTTTGGGCAGGTTCAAAGTGTGATATCTATGCTCTAACTTGAGGGAGAGCGTTAAAAGTGTAAATATTTTTAATAGTGTCACATGTATTTCAGTATTGCCTCAACATACCATTCTTTTCTTTGTTTAGGGTTATATATAAATAAGAAGTCAAGATAGAGAGAGATCATTAAACACCATTTAGTATTTATACAAGGGCACAACTTCAATGTGCATAGTAGACACTGCAAGAGTCAGTGTGCACATATTTCCATCATGTAAAGATGGTTGGCAGGAATCTAGAAAGAATCTAGAAAATTTTCAAAATGTGAAATTTCAAAATCTCATTTTGAAATGTGTTTAGATTCCAGCCCACCATTATGGATAATGTGGAATACATATGCACAAACTCGTAGTGGACATAGCGTGCACACTGCACAAAAACTTTTTCCAAATTAGAATTATTTCCATTAATAACAGAAACATTTTTATCCTCGTTATGATTTTAAAGGTAATAAATGGTGAAAATGACCAACAATGAACATTGAGGATACTATGGACACATACAATACTTAGTTGGCACAACCAGGGGAATGTAAGCCAATTCATTCTTGAGAAAATACGTCACATTTGGATATGTTGAACGCTGCTTCTAAGTGTAAGCATTGTGACATGAAGAGGTAACTTTTCCATTTTCTGTATTCAGTAGGTACTTATTTTGCCATCTGGGTCCAATTGATAATGATCTTTTGAGGTTCGGATCATTTTAGAATTTCCATATGTAAGAGTTGTGGCCTGGAAAAAGCAATTTTCCATTAGTTTTGTTCACTATGTACTCATTTTTCCATATGAGTTGACAATCCTGCTTTTGGTTCAGTAAAGTGATGCATTCTGCTTAATCTTCTTTTTCCTCATGTGATTGATGTGCATTTAAGTTGTCCAACATTTTCATGCGTAAGAAACTACTTTGGGATCGAGTTTTCCCAAGCATGAAAAGGTGAAATGAGTCTGGATAAAAACTAAAGAGTTGGGACACAGGGATTGGTAGATTGCCCACAATCAGAGCTAGTCTGTTACCTCAGGTCCACAGATGCATTATGGTTCTGAGATTTCCATGACTCATCCACACGTATCAGTTCATGAACTGCAGCATGTCACACATTTACATGGTAGGAAGAGTCACATGCATGTGACCAATCATACATTTCACATCAGAATTATATAGTAGCACATGCAGAGGTTCATGCATCCCCTGAAAACCACAGATACAGTGTTCATGTAGAGATGTGAACAGCTTTGTACTGTCATGCATAGTATTTTGTTTTATTGATGAGGTCAGAATAATCTTAAGATGGTATCAAACAGGAAAAAATAAGGGCACAAGCTGGTCTGCAACATTGGGCATATGGACAAGTAACCAAAATAAATGACCAGATAATCACATAAAGATATGATCAAGATGTGAGAACAGTGAAGGAAATAAAACAATGCAGTCAAGTGAAAACCTGCAAAAACTTGCTTGGAACTGCCTCATCAGATTCTAGCAGGGCTTGAGTGTTATCTTTTCCATATAATTTGATTCGGCCATCTCTGATAGAAGAACATACAGTCAGCAATCTTTCTAGATCAGATGTATAGAACCTTAAGAGTTTCAATAAATTAAATTAAAAAAAAAAAGAAGATGAGAAAGTTACAGAGAAGATAGGTGTCATTATGTCAATGACTAGATGCATTAAGATCGATCAGTGGCTAATATGCTCATCGAATAGAAGACACCAAGACACTTCCAACATAAATATCAACATGCAAATATATAAGTTGTCAAATAATTGAATATTGTGAAAAAAGAAAATAAAAAATGGTTGAGTAAAGAAGGGGCGCACTCATTAATGGTGATGGTTTTAATTTAACACTGTGACTAGTTTACGAAAGCCCAAGCAGATTCTCTTCCTCCTACTTTGTAAGAACATAATATATAATCCACCATTCACAACCCTAAGCTAAACATATTAATTTGAAACAGCACAAGTAGTGGCATCAGAGGCTTACCTAAATGGGAGTGGATGGGATTGACTGACTAGATTGTTCACCAGAGCCTTTTTCCTTCTTTTCTTCTTCTTCTTTTTTTTTTGGGTCAAATTGGAGAAGAATTTTATCTAAAGGGAGAAGAAAAGGACTGGTCTTGCCATTAAGGCGATATTGTAAGTGAAGAGTTGTTCTTTACCAAATTTGCATTTTTTGCTAGCTATTATTTTGCATGTCTTTTTGTTAGTTCTTCTATAAAGAGAGAAGTCACATGGATCCCCCAAAGGTCATCATCCTACACAAGTTTGTGCAATGGAAAATTGCCAATTTTTCATTTTTACTAGCTATTATGTTGTATATCTTTTTGGGAGTTTTCTAAAAAGAGACAAGCCACATGGACCCTAAAGGTCATCATCCTAGACGAGCTTTGGAAACAAAAAATTGCGTGAAAAAGTAATCCTCATGTGTGTATCCACCAAAAAGGGAGTAGTAAAGAATTTGAATCCAACAAGGTTAAGCCCAAGAAATGAAAAAACCGAACAATGAAATGATTATGTAGTTTTTCAGCATCAAATTTGAGAAAAGCATGACATATTACCAAAAAACAAACTATTAGTTAAAAGATCTGAGGAGACTAGCATGCACCTTTCCACTAGAAAGAGCTAAACATGCCAAGCAAAGTCATCCTAACTTGAAAACTAATATAAATTCAAAATTTATTACTGATTCAGGCAAAACAGAAAAAATATACCAAAAAATGTGGGGGTGAGGGGAAGACAAACAAGTAACATAGATTCCTAAAAATGGAGACATCTTAGACAAAATATTACCCTGCCCATCAGAACTATGAGTTTTGGAGTCGTGTTTGCATTCAATTTGTAAAACTTCTTGTTTACTTCTTGACAATACTAACTCAAAAGCAGAATATTATACAATCCCAACGGTCACTAAAAATAGAATGAGGGCATGTTTGGATTGCATTGGAAATGGAGATGAAATTTTAAAAATAAAAATAAAAATAAAAAAATTATTTCCACGAACACTATTTTCCCTTGGATTCTAAACATTAGAAATTTCGTTTGGGTGATAAGTAGACAACGGTCACATAGTTTCCTGTGCTACTGTAGATAAGTACAATGATGGCTATGTGGAATCCTCTCTTTTTTTTTTGATATCCAAACATCCTAAAATGTCACATCAATAGAAAACCTTCTCCATTTCCTTTCCCTTTGATTCCATGTATCCAAATATACCATGAAAGAACCTAAATGCTTGAAAGTGAAAGGATACATAAACGACACTAAGTAGACAGCTGAAGAAACTTACTTTGTAGGAATAGCAAGAATTTTCTGAATTGAGTCATAAGCCAAGGAGATGGGTCCTGCCGGAATCCCATAGTGAAAAACCAGACGTGGGTTTACATCATGCACTTTCAAACTGTTCAAACTCCCTCCAGGCTGCAAAACAGGTAGAGCACAAAATCCATACCCTATAAGTCTGAACGGATTGACTCCTTCCAACATAAAATGAGAAACTAAACTACCTACATTTTTCTTTTCAAAGATTCTAATTATGGTGTGAAAAACGTCTATGGATAACCTTATTTGTGATTCCACCACACATTGTACTTAGGTGACACAATCATTAGAAAAATGAAATCTGTTACAATTCAATGGTGATGGAATGGTACAATACCCATTTTTTGTTATTTCACCATCATTAGATTTAGGAGATCCAACTGCGAAGAATATCAGTTACAATGACTGTTTCTGTTAGGATCTTTATGAGTGTGATCTCATGACTTGAATGCTGATGGAATCACAAATACATTACTCTAATTTTTTGTTAAAAGAGAAGTGAGGAACAGTAATAGAGTCATTCTAAGTGCACTTGCAAGTGAACTAGTGGTACTTGCTGTTCACATGTAGCAATGTGGCATACGTGTGCGTGATCATATGCTTTGGTCGAAAAATCAAACAGAACTGCTTATCAGGTCAAAAAAAAAAGAAAAAATAGAAAAAAGAAAAGATGATAAACCAGATAAGAGCACTGATTTGATATTTAACCCAGGCCATATTCACGGTGGGTCATGCCTGATAAGCTACTAGCTTGGATCTTGCTCGCGTTTATCACATTACCATTGGGCAAGAGGCAAGTACTAGGAAAGTTATATTCCTCATAGTCATATGAAGAAAAGGTGGAAATTTCAAATTTGTAAGGAGTATAGATGTGTATCTATGAATTACCAAGATCCTTACAAGCCAAAGACTAGAGAAGTATTCTCTCGAGTCCATGTGAAGGAAAGAAAGGGAACTGATGACATCCTTTTCATCTATGGTAAGTCTATTGGACAATTCAAAAAGGGTGTACGCATTTTATCAGTTAGGTTGGGTGTAAACATCGGCTCCTCCATAAAAAATTGTGGTTATAGAATTCAAAATCAAGTATCAATCTTCATTTGAAGTAACTCAATACTCCACTGTGAATGACTATACAAAAAATGCCAGGAATTACATCCAAATACCAAAACCAACATATAATAAGAAAAGAAGCGGGAAATCGCATTTTGTTCCTACTCGTTTACTCTCTATCCGGAATGCTGATTTGTTGCGGTTCCCAGCTAACGATTTCGTTGATTAATTTCTTCAAATGAGTTGTGAGCATTATATATGAATATAATTCCGTGGCCAATCTTTACAGTTTTCTAATATTTTTTGAAAACACCAAGCATTAAACGTCTAAGCTTCCGTAGCATAGTGGTAGTGCGTTCGCTTCGTAAGCGAAAGGTCGTGAGTTCGATCCTCATCGGGAGCTCTTTTTATAATTTTTTTAATTTTTTTTTTTTTTTTTTTCATTTTATGATTTTTTTTTTATAATGGCCCCATGTGTACATGTGCCAATAGGCACATGTCTTATATCAGTTCAGCTCTGCACTCAAAGGTGGGCTCCCCATATGTACGGTTAGGATATAATCGACGTGTAGGAGTAGGTCCACCAAGGACACCAAAGTCTGCACTGTTTGTATTAGCATAAACCGACCCTTCAAGGGAAACGGATTGGCTACTTCCCCTGCCACCAGCCTGGTGGCTGATGGTCGGTGATATGTGGGCCCCACCATGATGTTTGTGTTTCATCCATGCCATTCATCCCTTTTTACATATCATTTTACTACTTGATCAGAAAAATGAAAGGGATGTAAAAGTCCGGTGGACCACACCACTGGAAAAAAAAATAGTGATTGGATATCCACCATTAAAATCCTCCTAAAGCCCACTGTACTGTTTATTTGACATCCAATCCGTTAATTAGGTCAGACAGACCTAAATGAAGGGGAAAAAAACAAAGATGGGCTATCAAAAATTTTTATGCCTTGAAAAGTTTTTAATGATTGAAGTTCATTCAACACCGTTTCCTGTAATGTGGTCCACTTGAGATTGGGATACATCTCATTTTTGGTCTCATATCATAAAGTGATCTAGAATGGCATGGATGAAACACATACATCATGGTGGGGGCACAGAGCACCGACCATCAGCCATTGGCAGTTGGCAGGGGGAGTGGCCAATCCGTTTTCCTGTTTAAGGGTCTTTCTGATGTGTATCGTCCTGCTCATGTACAGGGAATCACACGTGCCACTATAGCACATGTGTACAAGTTACCAGCTTTTAAAGATGTGTGCTACACTGCATGCCTCAAAAGTTCAGATCTAAGGTGGACCGTGTTGTGCAGAAGAATCAGACGGCTAGGAAAATCATTTACGAGTTGCATTTCTTTGGAAGCGGATTGCGTTATAACTCAGTACGCTTAGCGCTGAGTAAACTCTATGAGGTAGACTATGATTTATGTATTTGATCCACTCCGTCTATCCCTTTTATGGGATAATTTTAGAACTTGAGGCTGAAAATTAAGCATATCCAACACTAAAATGGACCACACAACAGGAAACAGTGTGAATTGAACATCTAACATTGAAACATTCTTGGGGGCTACATAAGTTTTGGGTCAAGCTTATTTTTATGCTTTCCATTCATCCATGTCTATATGATCTAATGAACAGGTTGGATGACAAATAAACATCACTGTGGGGCCTAGCAAGGTTTCAACAGTAGAAATCATTATTCCCATTGTTTCTTGTGGAATGATCTGCTTGATCTTTGGATATGCTTAAATTTTGGGTTCAACCACTTAAATCATTTAGAAAAATGGATGAACGGTGTGGATACACTACATACATTCACGGTGGGCCCAACTGAGTTTACTCAGTACGATAAGAGCATACTGAGTAACTCAGTATGCAATCCGATTTCATTTCTTTCATTTTTATACTGAGGGCTTGTTTGTTAAACCTGAAATCAAAAGCCTAATATGAAATTTGAATCTAAAATTTAAATTCAAAATTGAAAAACTAACGCTGAATCTAAAATCACTTGGTGGTTAACTAACATCTAAAATGTTTCAAATATATTAATTTAACACATTTACCAAAAAAGAAACAATTGTGATTGAATCCCTATTGCAAAAAGCTCCATGTACTTCACTAAAATGTTTATCTATCATCTAATTTATTGAAAAGGTCACAAACAACTAGATGAAGAGATGACCCAAATATCAACATGATCCAAAGCTTTCATGGCCCAAAAGAATTTTTAAATGGTCAATCACTATTATTTCTTATACGAAGGTCCATCTAAGATTTGAAGCTAATTTATTTTTTGGATCATGCATTAAAATAAGCTTTCAATATAGATAGATGGTATGAATGTAATCACATATATCACAATAGACTTCAGGTGTGAACCGGATTTCATGGGAAAACCTTTCCAAGGAAGTCCACCCCTGGAAATCTAGGTAGGGCCTACTGTAATGTTTGTGCGAAATCCACCCCGTTGATTTATTTTGTGAGATCATTGTAGGACATAGTGCTTAAAATGAGGTATATCCAATACTCAAATGGGTTGAAAATGTGAAGATTGGACGCCCATAATTAAATATTCGTAGGGCCATAAAAGTTTTCAATCATGCTAATGTTTGTGGTTTGAGTTCATCTCACTAGAAATGATATTATGAACTGTATTGATGGCATGTAAACATCATTGTCAACCCTAGGGAGGTTTTAATGATAGAAATTTTCCTACCCACCTTTTCCTGTAGTGTGGCCTACTTGAGCCTTGTATCCGCCTCATTTTTTGTTTCGAGTCCTGAAATGATCTCAAAAGACAGATGTACTAATTATATCACAAACATAATGGTATGCTCCACCTAAGATTCTAACGCAAGAACTTCCTACGGAAGGCATTTGCACATAATTCGCACCCTAAATTTGGAAGGAGATTGCATACTACCCCACTAAGATCTACCTAAATATAGACAATTGGGCTTTGTGGGCCTACCATGATATATATGTTTTATTCATACCGTCCATTAATTTTTTCATATTATTTAAGTTAAAATAAAAAACAAGGCAAATATAAGGCTCAAGTGGACCATACTACAAGAAACTATGGGAATTGGGTGCTTATCATTGAAAACTTCGTGGGACCATATAAGGCTCTGATCAAGTTCATTTTTGTGTTTTTCCTTCATTCAGGTCAGTGTGACCTTATGAAGAGATTTGATGTCAAATAAGCTTCACGGTAGACATGGTGAAGGTTTTAACAGTAGTTGTTCCTGTCCCACTACGTTATGTGGTGTGGCTGACTTGAGCTTGAGATGTGCAATATTTTTTTTTTTCAGATCATGCTTTAGAATAATATAGAAAAGTTGATAGACGGTGTGGATCTAATACATAAATCATGGTGGGCTCAAAAAAGTGTCCCATGTTAAAAGTTGGGATGTATATAATGCAAGGGAGAAAATTTGTATCGCAAAGGACAATTTTGGATTAAAAAAATAAAATTACGAGTACATTCTTGATTCCTTATTAAGTTGAACTCCTATCATGGAAAAATTTCAGCATAAAATGGTAAAGTGCTTTCCTTATTCCGTGTTAACAAACACTACTAAAAATGAAACATTTTCCAAATTCCATGTTAAGTGCAAAAATTCAACGTTAACAAACAGTCCCTAACTCAAGCATGAAAGACACACTTAAGGGTTTTTCATTCATTAATTATTATTTTTTATTTTTTGAAAAATTACAATCAAACTCTCCTAACTAGTTATAGTAATCATCTAATTACTATATATCATAAGAATTTTATATCACTTTCTTTTATATGGTTGGAGACGAACAAAGAAATTCAATTTAAAATATCAAAATACCAATTTTTATTAAATTTAAGTTGCCAACATGGTTGTTTGTTTGGCATCCACTCCGTATATCAGGTTCTCTTCGTGATGCTAGGCTTTAGGCCAAAAAATCAGCAAGATTCACAGCTTTGGTGGGCCACACCACAAGGAACAATGAGTATAGGATGGCAATCATAGGTTTATGTGATGGGGTACCATGGTGATTATCTCTCATCAAACCTGTTAATAAGATGTAACTCACCTGGATTAAGGGAATATACAAAACCAGCTTGATATGATACTCAGGCGGGGCACACCACGTGAATATAGAGGTCTTTAGGGGCAACTTTACATTTTTCGCATTGATGTGGCTCACATGAGTGTCTTATTGTCAGGCTGATCTTTTGAGTGTACGGCGACCATAATTTCAAATATACAATGTGGCGGAGCCCATAAAGCTTGGTGTTTTAGGTGCCGTGTAAAACAGGTCTTGAAAGTAGATTTCAGTCCATTTTCATGTGCTTTTTTTCTTTTTACTTGACCGTGTAGCGACAATTTGTTATCATGCATTTTTATCCAAGAACGGAGTTTTGCTCAAATAAATCCGAATCTATTAAGAATCTATTAGGATGTGATATTTTGGGACTTAAGCCATTGCAAATGGGTTTTGTTCATCCATTTTCAAAGCAAAAGAGTGGATCTTTAAATGGCAGAAATAATCAAATTTAAGAAATTTTATTTGTCACATATGACATATAAGTTGAGCATCACTTTATAACACAGATCCATAGCTCAATTGACAGACTGAGTGGAGATACCTCGTTTTAACACTTTGAGGTCTTGGTATCAATCCCTAGCGGGAGTGGCTAATGTGGAGTGTGTGTGCTGACATGGGTGTGTACTAACTAGTTAACCCACAAAAGAGTATCACCTTATAAAAGGTTAGGATCATTGGAAGACATTACAAATTGTCCAATTTTGTGTATCATTAATCCATAAGTATGGGTCCTTATCCTTGCCTCGGTCGTTTAGTCCTAGGAGTTTCAACACAAGATCTGGGGTTTAAATACCCATAGGTGGTGAAATCCCACTATGGTGTCAGTGTTGGTGGGTGTGGGGTGCATGTGTTTAAAATAAAATCCATTAGTATGCAATGAAAGGGTGAGGTTAGCTTAGGGTAATCTCTCATGTACTTTGTGTAGGTACCCAATGGGGGACAACTCTCTGTGACATTGGAAGACGATCTTCCATGCACAAAATCAACCAAGTGCATTTCATGTACCATCCTGTGTTTTGCTTTGATGCAAAAATCGGCCCAATTTAACATTAACCTAGTTTAAAATTATAAAAAACGTCTAAAATCTCCTAGTATGGCTCATCGGATTTTTGGGTAATCTTTTCAACCTGAAAAGACACATAAGATGAATGAATGGATTGGATATCATATATAGTAGACCTAAAAAAATCTAATGATAAATGTCCAATTTCTACTGATTTCATATATTGTGGAGTTTTGGATCATCATGATATTTGGATTCCATGGTGAACACTAGCCAAGTATTGATGGGCAGGATAAATGTCATGAAAGTTCCACCTACATGGTGTTTGGTTTGCAATAGGTACCTACAGTGCAGTTCTTAGACCAACACCAACCCAACCCCATTATCCAAGGCTTGAATCCTAGCAACTTAAGCTAAGTGAGGCTAATTTTTTAGACCCAAATATTAAATATAACATTCTCACTTTTTTTGTTATTAGATTTCTACATATTTGTTATCCTTATATAATAATAGGGGTATGGAATATATGCAAAGCATGTGAAGGAAAGGAAAAGAGAAAATGAGAGAGAAAAAAATGTGCGGCTACACGCTATATAGAGAGAAAAAGTCAAATATTTTCTGATGTTGTGACTGATTCAAGTCTTGAATACACATTGTTTTCAAGTTGACATTCTAACATAAAACTATGCAATAAATGTACAAAGTGAATTCATATGACAATATGAGAGGCTTCACACTACCTTTGTTGCTAAACTTCTAGTAATATTGTTGGGGTAGGCTACGAGCAAAAAGGAGGAGAGAAAATTACTTGCATAAAATCGATTTCTTTTTGTGACTAAAATCAAAGTCATTTAAAGGTTTGTTGTAAGTGAAATTTGAATCGTATGACATGATGATTATATTTTTCATTTTCAAAACTCCCATCTTCAATTAAAATGTCTTCTTACACACTTTCAATGGTCAAAATTCTCCATTGTAACAAAATTATTTGAAGGGGCAAAAATGTTCAAAAGCTAGTTGTATTATACATAGTAAAGAGAAATGACCCATTGGAGTACACCCAAGCTATGTAGGCCTACACTATTAGTGATGCATGTCTAGCACCCAAACCATCTATTTATTATGCCTCCTAACGTTGGTCTAAAAGTGTGAAAAATTAGCTTAATCTAACACTCAAGTGAGCCATTCTATAGGAGGTGGGTCAACATTCCCATATAATCTATTGTTTTGGATCATATTCTTGGAGACACACACACACACTATCATGGGCTCTGAAGTTATATAAATGAGTGTAATATGAGATTAGAGTATTGAAAACTTGTTCTAGAGAGAACTTTGATTTGGAGAAAGGGAATTTAGGATTTTAATTGTAAGTTCTGGTCTTTTTTAATTTCATTTTTGTAATAAATTATTTGTCACTTTGTACCATCGTTTTTTTCTGCAAGAATTTCTCTGCATAGATCACTGCATTCTACATGCTTAAATTTTTAAAATTTCTATCTGTGTTTGTTTGATTCATACCAGGGTCACCCAACATAGACAGCCCTGGACATTTTGACCCAATGGCCTTACCTCGACTGTGGACTACAGGAATAGGGTAGAGCCGCCTCTACATTAAGTGTAGCGGGGTGAATTATTAATCAAGACAGCTGCCCATCTAGTGAGCACTATGCTCGATGACACAAGTATGAAAAATTGCACATATTAGAACATATAAGGTTTTATTTCAGCCGTTGTTTTGAAGACCACTGATTTGATGGTTTGAATCATCCTAGCAACATATATATTTTGAACCACTTAAGAAGACAGTAGGGGTAGTTAGATGGGCGCGCAGTCTCGATTGATAAGTGACCATGCCACATGTAGATGGACTAAAAATTTAATTATTAGGTTAGCACGCGTGTTGCATGTGGAGAGAGAAGGGATTGAGAGTATAATCTTAACAGTGGGCTGTTGCAAGTACACCTCTAAATTACCTAAATACCTTTTCACGTGAGCCACATCACATGAAAGTACAAATGGACAGCCGGAATAAAAAATGTTCTGACCGTCTGTTTTTATATTGTGGCCGCCTGATCGAAGGCTCAGATCTCGCGTACGTGTTCGATATTGGCACATGTGCGTGCGAACGGATGGGCCGCAGGCGTCCGAAGCGCGTGTAGAATTATCAAACCTCTGGGAGGAGATGCATCCATTCCACATGAACCAACACCTATACATGTACTTTAATCTTTATAAAAGCATCCCATGTTTCCATCCATGGCCCACCAGACACGCTGATTGACGAAACAATAACCTAACATGGTAATCCACTCAATGCAAGACACGTGGCAGACTTGCTGGCAAAGCAAACGTTTTAGCTTTCATCTTTAAGATGAGGTGGGCCATAGCATCAACATTTATCAGATCAACCAGATGCCTTCAGTTCTAGTTACGGGCAATGGTTTACTAATATTGTAGGGTTAGGATCATTCGTTGATTGCGACTTTTTCGGTGTGGCCCACCCAAGAGGCAGCTATCAACTGTTCACGCACGAGCATTGATTTAATGGTCGTGATGGGTTGAGGAAAACTGGCCCTTTATATACGCGGCAAATGTTCTGAGATCCAGCCGACCATCAGCCAGACCTTACCAGTGATGGGCCGTATAAAAAAAAATTAGCACCAGTTGGGAAATTCTAGCCGTTGGATCGGTGGAATTTTAGGACTGGAGTATAATCAAGTAATTACTGTGGTTGACTTTCTTTTCCCGAGGCATCAGTTTCTTTTTAGCAAAAGTCAGTTGAACGGTTAGGATCTTGTACCGGTGTGGCACGTGTACGATTCACTCATGGTGTATACATTGATGGAGTAATAAACGTACCCTACCGTAATTGTTCGCGACAGATACGCCTAGTCTGTCGCATTTTTCGGACGGAATCGTCTACAACACCTGTATTAGGCAACGCGTCAAACATCCAAGCTTTGTGGGGCTCACCATATTGAATATATAAAATCCACTCCGTCCATCTGACGAGAGATACCATATTGACAGTACAAACAGAAGATACGCCACATTAAAATCTCATATGAGCCATGAAAATGGGAACAATGTAAAATTTCTACGGAAATCACTAAGTTCACACGGTGTGGCCGGCAGAGTTTCATATAAATTGATTATATATATATATTTATATATATATATATATATATTATCTTCATCCTAGTGAGTTAGACCTGATTAACAGGTTTGATGAAAGATAAACACGATGGTTACCCCACACGTAAACCTATGGTTGTCATCCCATCTTCCATTGTTCCATGCGGTGTGGGCCATATGAGTTATTTAGCTAGATGATTTTGGGCTTCAGGAACTAAAATCGAGGACACAACCTGATAGACGGAGTGGATTTCACATTCCAACGCTGGATCCTCTTGGGTTAAGCCCGCATTTTTCTAAGTCTTATTATTAGGGATGGTCTATTTCTCTTACACACCAAAAGAATGATGACTCGCAACGGAAGAAGCATGGTAAGGTGTGGGCCCCACCAAACGGTGAATCAACGGTCTGATTTCCCCATAAGTAAGACACGCGTCTCTACATCGACTCGATGGGCCCCACACTAGAACGTTCGTTCTTGAGTGGATCTCGATGAATGGTGACTACTTTCCTCTCCCGTGTACCATCGAGCACTAGATCATTTCTCTCTGCACTGGGCCGGCACGGCATCTACCACGTGCTGGCCCCCCATCACGACACCCCGTACGGTATCGGGAACGCTAGAGAGAGTGAGTAATGATGGTTGGTTACATAACTTCTTTCGGTGTATCAGCGAAATACAGAGAACGATCGAATCCAAACAGAGGGGAAAATAAAAAGAAAGAAAGAAATCGAACTCTAATTCCTGAAATTGTAACGAAAGAATAGAGAAATCGAAGAAGAATCGGAGAGAATTTTTACCTTTTTAGAAGCCTTATCGACGAGCTTTTTCACGAACATGGAGAACAAACGCCTACGAATCGCTTCTTATTGAAGATTTTCACACACAGAGAGAGAGAGAACAAACACCTAAGAATAGCTTCTTATTGAAGATTTTCAGAGAGAGAGAGAGAGAGAGAACAAACGCCTAAGAATCGCTTCTTATTGAAGATTTTCAGAGAGAGAGAGAGAGAGATTTCTCTGAATCTTGTTATAGGAGCGGAAGCAGAGAATCTTGTTATGAGAGCGGAAGCTCTGCTTTGAGAAAACCGCCGTGGAGAGTAAGAGAGCGGTTGGTAGCGGTTTTTAAAGAAGAGAAAATGACCACTGTAGACAAAACCTTTTACCCAGCGGTTTTTATCGCGGAATACAAACTTAAGTTACCAACTTAGACTAGCACGTGCGGACAGCGACTTTGAGGACGAAACTACCGCTGCTTTTTACTGCCGTTGCTTTTCGTCTCCCTCCCTTCTCCCGCTCCATTTTTTTTTTTTAAAAAAGGACGAAAACTCCACCGCTACATCTGTTGCTTGGATCGCACCACGCTCTAGCTGGATCCCACCTAGGGGTGTACACGAATCGAGCTAGCTCGGTTAGCTCGCTCTACTCAATCTGAAAAAAGCTCGATTCAGTTCGGTGTTGAGTTCAAGCAAGGTTGAATTGATTTTTTGAGCTCAAAAATGAGTTCGAGCAGGCCAGCTCAACTCGACTCGGATCAAATCTAGCTTGAATCAAACTTGGATCGAACTAGTTCGGTGACTTGGTTACTTTGTCATTAATGTTGCTCACCAACTGTTTGATAAAATGACTGAGCGACATGTGGCTGGTGACAATGAAGGTTTGGCTAGTAGCAAGGTGGAAAGGAAGGTAGGTACATAGAACAAATACTTTTTTTTTTCTTTATTATTATTATTATTTAGAAGGTGTTTGAGAAAATACCTATAAAATCATTGCCTTTGTAGGTAAAACAGTGGGATTTTGAAGTTGCAATTAAGGTGTTTGTGGAAATGCCTCAATAGCAAACTCGGTTCGATCTTAGCTCGAACTCAGCCCGAGCTGCTAATTGAACTGAGCTGAGCTGGCCAATCAGGCCCGAGGACCGAGATGAGGCGAGTTCAAGCTGTGGTTAGCCACTGTTCGAGCCGAGTCGAGCTGAGGCCAACTCGACTCAGTTTGACTCGATGTACACCCCTAATCCCACCCTCTCTATTCATCAACATTATGTCGTTTTTCCTGAAAATGTTCCCTCCACGGAAGACAGTACGCATGACAGATATGATATACATTTACCTAAACGGCGTAATTTTTTTGTGGGCCATTGAAAGGCCGAATGAAGCTCCCATCTTGGTTTTTGGTTCATCCATGCGAAAATCATCCTATGAACATGATGAATTACAAGTAAAACATCATTGTAGGGGCATAAAAAGGTTTCCACGGTGGAAACACTGTTTCCTGTGGTGTGATCCACTTGATATTTCAATATGCCACCATTTTGGGCTGAAACCCTTGCTTTAGATGGAAAAATGGATGAACGACATGGATAGTCCACATACATTCAAGGTGGGCCCAACTAAATATTTTTAATTTTTTAATTTTTTTAATATTTTACTATTAATTTTTTTAAAAAAGTTTTTTTAGGTTAGCTTGTTACTACACACCCATGTCAATACACACACTCCATGTTAGCCACCCCTGCTAGGAATCGATACCAGGACCTCAAGTGTTGATATGAGGTATCTCTACTCAGTCTGCCAATTGAGCTATGGATCTAGGTGTGCCCAACTTAGTTAACTCAGCACTATAAGTGCGTACTGAAAATTTTATGAACCGCTCGGTCAATTTCATTAATTGCTCGATCAAATTCACCGAAGAGAATTTCATGTAAATCTCAGTCAATTTCATTAACTGATCGGTCAAATTCAACAAAGCAAATTGTTAGACTAGGTCAATTACATTTAAAGTTCATTCCAATTCATGTTAGCCTCACCTAATTTCAAGCTTGCCTCGCTCAAATTTATGTTTCCCTTGCTCAATTTCTCGGTTGCCTCGTTGAATTTTTTCGTTGCCTTGCTCAACTCCTAGGTTCTCTCGCTCAATTTCTAGGTTCCCTTGCTCAATCCTCGCTCTAATTTCTACGTCGCCTCGCTTGCCTCGCTCAATTTCTAGCTTTCCTCATTCAATTTCTAGCTTCCCTCGCTCAATTCCTAAGTTGCCTCGCTCCAATTTCGATGTTCCCTCGCTCAAATCCTAGGTTGCCTCGCTCAATTTCTAGCTTCTTCGCTCAATTCGTAGGTTGCCTCGCTCAATTTCTAGGTTCCCTCGCACAATTTGTAGCTTCCCTCGCCTCGCTCAAATCCTAGGTTGCCTTACTGAATTTCTTAGTTCCCTTGCTCAATAACTAGAATTCCTTGCTGAATTTTTACGTTACCTCGCTCAATTTCTAGCTTCTTTCGCTCAATCCCTACGTTGCCTTGCTCAATTTCTAGGTCGCATCGCTCAAATCCTAGGTTCTCTCGCTCAATTTCTAGCTTCCCTCGCTAAAATCCTAGGATTCCTCGCTCAATTCCTACGTTGCCTCGCTCAATTCCTAGGTTGCCTCACTCAATTTCTAGGTTCCCTCGCTCAATTTCTAGCTTTCCTCGCTCAAATCCTAGGTTGTCTTGCTCAAATGCTAGGTTGTCTCGCTCAATTTCTAGCTTCCCTAGCTCAATTCCTAGGTTACCTTGCTGAATTCCTACATTGCCTTACTCAATTCCTAGGTTGCCTCGCTCAATTTATAGGTTCCCTCGCTCAATTTTTAGCTTTCCTCGCTCAAATCCTAGGTTACCTTGGTCAAATCCTAGGTTGCCTCGCTCAATTTCTAGCTTCCCTTGCTCAAATCCTAGGATTCCTATCTCAATTCATACGTTACCTCGCTCAATTCCTAGGTTGCCTCGCTCAATTTCTAGGTTCCCTCGCTCAATTTCTAGGTTACCTCGCTCAATTCCTAGGTTCCTTCGCTCAATTTATATATTGCCTCAATGGATTTCTAGCTTCCCTCCCACAAAAGTAACATAGCAAATAAATAAATAAATTCAGTTTGCCCCGCTCAATTTCTAGTTTGTCCCGCTAAATTGAGCGGGACAAACTGGAAATTGAGCGGGCCAAACTAGAAATTAAGCGGGGTAAACCGAAATTTTTTTTTTTTTTGTAGGTCCTATCATGATGTATGTCTTATATCCAAACCGTCCATATATGAGTGGGGCAAATTGGAAATTGAGAGGGGCAAACTGAAAATTAAGCGGGGCAAACTGGAAATTGAGAGGGGCAAACTGAAAATTAAGCGGGACAAACTGAAAATTTAGGTTTAGGGTGTAAGTTTAGGTTTAAGGATTTGAAAATTTAGGTTTAGGGTGTAAGTTTAGGTTTAGGGATAACAATTTTTGATACACTTTAGCTACGGATTATAACCGTAGCTATAATTGCATCGATATAATTTTTGAATTTGAGAATGGGTAGGTTATAGGTTTTGGTTTTGATTTTGATTTAGGTTATAGGTTATAGGTTTAGGTTAAGGTTATAGGTTTTTGGATTTGAGAATGGGTTCAGGTTTAAGTTATAGGTTTTTAAATTTGAGAATGGATTCGGGTTTAGGTTATAGGTTTTGGGATTTGAGAATGGGTTCGGGTTTTAGTTATAGGTTTTGGTTTAGGTTATAGGTTTTTGGATTTGAGAATGGGTTATGGTTTAGGTTTAGGAAATCGGGTTCAGGTTCGGGATTGGATGTAAGTTTGGGTTTTTAAGTTTAGGTTTACATTTATGTTAGGGAGTTGAGATTAGAATTAGGTGTAGGTTTCACTTTAGGAAATTGAGTTTAGGTTATAGGTTTAGGAAAAGGTTAGGTTTAGGTTATAGGTTTTGGGATTTGGGAATAGTTTTAAGTTATAAGTATAGGTTTAGGTCAGGTTATAGGTTAAGGTTTAGGGATAGGTTATAGGTTTTGGTATTCGAGAATGGGTTCAGGTTTAGGTTATAGGTTTTGGTTTTGGTTTAGGTTATAGGTTATAGGTTTAGGATAAGGTTTAGGTTTAGGTTTAGGTTATAGGTTTTGGGATTTGAGAATGGGTTCGAGTTAGGTCATAGGTTTTGGTTTTAGTTTAGGTTATAGGTTTAGGTCAATTTCATGTTTGTCCCGCTCAATTTCAAGTTTACCCAGCTCAATTTTCAGTTTTTCCGGCTTAATTTGCAGTTTGCCCCACTCAATTTTCAGTTTGCCCCGCTCAATTTCCAGTTGAGCAGGGCAAACTGGAAATTGAGCGGGGCAAACTAGAAATTGAGCGGGGTAAACTGAAAATTGAGCGGGGCAAACTGAAAATTAAGCGGGGCAAACTAGAAATTGAGCTGGGCAAACTGAAAATTGAGCGGGACAAACTAGAAATTGAGCGGGGCAAACTGGAAATTGAGCGGGGCAAACTGAAAATTAAGCGGGGCAAACTAGAAATTGACCGGGGTAAACTGAAAATTGAGCGGGGCAAACTGGAAATTGAGCAGGACAAACTAGAAATTGAGCGGGGTAAACTGGAAATTGAGCGGGGCAAACTAGAAATTGAGCGGGGTAAACTGAAAATTGAACTGGGCAAACTGGAAATTGAGCGGGGCAAACTGAAAATTGAGCGGGGCAAACTGATTTTTTTTTTTTTTGCTATGTTACTTTTATGGGTCCCATCATGATGTATGTGTTATATCCAAACTGTCCATATATTTTACGAGCTCATATTAAGGCTTGAGACGAAAAATAAGATAGATCTAACTATCAAGTGGACCACACTGTAAAAGGCAATGGGAAATTGAACGTCTACCATTGAAACCCTTTTAGGGGTTACAGAAGTTTTGGATCACTATGAAAATTTTTTCCTCTTCATCCAGGTCTTTTTGACCCTATGAATGAACTTAGACGAGGAGGATTTCTCACAAACATCACAGTGGGCCCCTTAAAGGTTTCTAATGGTTGACGCTCATTCAACACTATTTCCTGTAATGTGGTACACTTGAGAATTGGATATATCTCATTTTTGGTCTCATACCATAAAATGATTTGAAAAAATATATGAATTGAGCGAGACAGCCTACGAATTGTGCGAGGGAAGCCAAAAATTCAGTGAGGCAATATATAAATTGAGCGAAGGAACCTAGGAATTGAGCGAGACAACTTAGCAATTGAGCGAAGGAACCTAGGAATTGATCGGATGGACTTCATTTTTTGTTTGTTTTTGTAAATTTCTTGAAAATGTCATTTCCATTTCCCTCATTTTCTGAAAAATGCCCCCTTTTAGTTTCCTTGCCTAGACTGGCAACAAATTTTCCATGAATATAGATTTGTAAATGAAGAAATTTTTTTATGAAAATCTTGCTGAAAGACAATCGTGGGAAACAAATTTTCATTTCCGACTGTTTTCTAGATTTGGAGTTTCCCAAAAAACTCCATTTTCTTCAAAAATAAAAAAGAAAAAATTCACAAATCCAAATAGTCCTTAAAGTAGGCTTGAAGAGATTGCTCGATTCATTGATAGCCAGTCAAATTAGATTAAAGAGTTTGAAGTAGAGAGAGAGAGAGGCTGATACGATTGCATGAAGATAAGAAGACAGAGCTGAAGTGGAGGTATTTGGAAGAAGAAGTGGAACTGGAGAAGGAATTTGATGCTAAGCTAACCCAACTGATGGACAAGTGACTATTGTAAATAGGTCCAATCTTTATCTTTTTTCTATCAAATTTTGATTGTTGTTTCAGCTTTTTCTTAACCGTCTGTTTGCAAACCATCAGTTAAGAAAACAGTTGGTTAGGAAAAAGATGTAAGAACTGTCCCTGGTTTTGTGAGCTAGGCTGTTAATCTGAGCCAGCTACAGATGTGCTAGCTACAAACAGATCATTAAGAAAATGCTGCAACAATATTAAATCTCTCATTTATTAAAGAAAGATCGAGTGATCTTTTTAAAAAATAAAAATAAAAATTTACTGTTAGTTTTGTCTAAAAATTGATCGATTTTACTTTTAGCACAATATTGAACTTGATATGTAATTATGGATCCTGATGTATGTCAAAACAATATGACTTGTGGGCCTTGGTTCTTGGATGCTCTCTAGGTTAAATGAGTTCAAGTCATGAGACAAATTCATTCATGTGCAACGCTTATTTTCTTTGTTCAGGCTAGTATATATCAGGAGGAGAAGAATCTCATAGACTTGTCTATTATCCTTCTCAGATTTTTAAGGTAAAGAAAGTATCATTATGGGAATTTTGCTTGCCTTTTCCTTGTTTTATTGTCACTTTCTCATTGTTATGGAGTATTGCTTTTTGAATATTCTTCTTTTTATAAATTTTGTAAGAATCATATATTTTACAACTCAATTGAATGGAGCCTTGCTGCTACCTTGAGGTTGTGCATTCAATTTGAGACTATTATCACATGTTTCATTTGTGATTTTAAAGATTGTGAGAGTTTGAATTTCCTTAAAAATTCAGTTCTTTACTATCTGTTTAGCTAGGTTTAATAATTCCATATTTGCATTTGGACAGGTATTCAATCTTCTCAATTTAAAATCTTCCAATCCAATCTTCCCAATTTACTATCCGCAATCCCATTCATTCAATTGCTCTCTAAATTGAATCAGTTTGATAATGCACCAACCTTTGCTCTATCCTTTGGTAGTGCTTATTTCCTTTGATTCTATTATAAATTTTGTTTATTCTTTTTGTCATTATAATGATTGTTTCAAAGATTTTATTTGGAATGGAGCTTCGATATTAGGAACATTGTGTGATCTAGGCTGTATGAATGAAACTATAATAGTTATCAGTTGCATCTGGTTTATCTACTTAATGTTAACCATCATTTTCAGTTGCAAAGTTATAATCGGGATCTATTCCTGTTTCTATACTTTATAGTTTCAGCTATAACTTCTTTCAAAATTCACCATGAGGTGGGACTGCTCGAATGTGGTTGGAGATTTAGTCGTTCCTGTGTAACTTGGTTAACAGACCTGATTTCTAGTTTACAATTACATATGAAAATGGTCTTCTAATGACTTAACTTTGTGCTGTGTATAATAGATTTGAAGGACAATATCTTAAGAGTAGGGAAAAGGAAGATTTCAATGACATTTTTGCAAGGTTTACAACTTCAAAATGGGTGTTTTGTGTGGATGTTGCTGATATTTATAATACAATCTCCCTCCTGTATTTCATGCATGCTAACTATTTGATAAAATGGCTCAACAAGGAGTGTTTTGTGTCGATGTAGCTGATATTTATAATACAATCTCCCTCTTGTATTTCGTGCATGCTAATTGTTTGATGAAATGGCTCAAGAAGAAATGAGAAGCTAGCACTACTATCATTAGGCTATGATCTGACTAATCCTTGATCTTGGGTGTGTGGAAAAAAGTTTATCAATATTGAGCAGGTTTCAATTTTTATAGTGATGCCTCTTATAATAGCTATTTCTTTCTTTGTATTTTGAAACACTTCTTACTAAGACTATGATGACACCTGTAACTTGATTGGACTGGCACTATGTGTCTCAACCTTAAGATCATGGGCCGGATCGTAGCTTATCTACTGAAGCACATGATTGCACAAAATTGGTAAGGAAAACTGTTGAGCGATTGTGTCTTTGATTTTTTTAAATGTCTGGCTCTCTCCGTTGTACTTTTGCCTATATTTACATCACTAAATCTATAAGGGCTCTTCCATTTACCATAGACCTTTAGAACCTCATTGTCATATATTGAAACCTCCCAAGTAGAGAAGGCATCTTGCACTTTTTCCTTGGTGACTAATGAATAAGGCATGTACCAACATTCATTATGCAAGTACTCTGGCATATATAAATGTATATATGGTTTACTGTTCCATGATTTTCATCTTTGATATCTTGTTTATAGTTGGCCCCATGGCCAAATATCCGAGTCACTATAACAAAATGGAACATTACTGTTGCATTTTTTCTAGCAGCCAACATTTAACGCCAGTTGTGGTTTCCACTTGTGGCATATTCTGGATATATTCTGGATATATGTGCATATTCATATAAGTTTTTCATATTATGTAATGCTTTGGGTTTTGAAGATTATCTACTATGCCGCTATCAATGTTTTCACTGCTGAGCTGAAATTGTTCAGATCCAAGATGAACAAGTTCCATGTTCCCCATTATAACACGACACAACACTTGGTAAGTCTCTTGTCAAGAATGCACATGTGTAGTTATCATTGCGGTTATAGTTATTCATTATGTGACAGGTTTTCAGGTGAGATGAACGAGTTTCAAAAGAAAACAGTCTGCGATTTTGAGAAGCGATTCCTAATGCCATTTTATGTTTAAATGCATATTTCAAATTCAAGCATCTGGTACTCGACTCAAGAATGCACATGGTTGGAGTGGTCTGGCCATTTGAACAGACCGTGTTTATGTATTTGCTCAAAATTGATGGAGCAGACCCGGATGTGCGTCGGAGCTATCCGAAAGAGCGGGGGTCCCTGGAAGGTGAGAACCGTTGTTATGACCATGATGAAGCTGTCCATTTCCTATGGACAGCACTGGAGGGGCCTGGCCATTTGGACAGGCCGTGTTTATGTATTTACTCGAAATTAATGGAGCGGACCCGGATATGCGTCGGAGCTATCCGAAAAAGCAGGGGTCCCTGGAAGGTGGGAACTGCTGTTATGACCATGATGAAGCTGTCCATTTTCTATGGACGGCATTGGAAGGGCCTGGCAATTTAGACAGGCCATGTTTATATTTGTATTTGCAGGTACCATACCCTTAACCTAAACCCGAACCGATTCTCAAATCCAAAAACCTATAACTTAAACCAAAACCAAAACTAAAACCTATAACCTAAACCAAAACCAAAACCTATGACCTAAACCCGAACCGATTCTCAAATCCCAAAACCTATAACCTAAACCAAAACCAAAACCTATGAACTAAACCCGAACCCATTCTCAAATCCTAAAACCTATAACCTAAACTTAAACCTAAACCTATAACTTAAACCCGAACCCATTCTAAAATCCCAAAACCTATAACCTAAACCCAAACCCATTCTCAAATCCTAAAACCTATAACTTAAACCAAAACCAAAACCTATAACCTAAACCCGAGCCAATCCTCAAATCCTAAAACCTATAACCTAAACCAAAACCTATGACCTAAACCCGAACCCATTCTCAAATCTCAAAACCTATGACCTAAATTCGAACCCATTCTCAAATCCCAAAACCTATAACCTAAACCTAAACCTATGAACTAAACCCGAACCCATTCTCAAATCCTAAAACCTATAACCTAAACCTAAACCTAAACCTATAACCTAAACCCAAACCCATTCTAAAATCAAAAACCTATAACCTAAACCAAAACCAAAACCAAAACCTATAACCTAAACCCGAACCGATTCTCAAATCCTAAAACCTATAATCTAAACCAAAACCATAACCAAAACCTATAACCTAAACCCGAACCCATTCTCAAATCCAAAAACCTATAACCTAAACTTAAACCTTATCCTAAACCTATAACCTATAACCTAAACCAAAACCTAAGACCTAAACCCGAACCGATTCTCAAATCCTAAAACCTATAACCTAAACCAAAACCATAACCAAAACCTATAACCTAAACCCAAACCCATTCTCAAATCCCAAAACCTATAACCTAACCTAAACCTATACTAATAACTTAAAACTATTCCCAAATTCCAAAACCTATAACCTTATCATAAACCTATAACCTAAACCTAAACCTATAACCTATAACCTTAACCAAAACCTATAACCTAAACCAAAACCAAAACCTATAACCTAAATCCGAACTCATTCTCAAATCCTAAAACCTATAACCTAAACCCGAACCCATTCTCAAATCCCAAAACCTATAACCTAAACCTATAACCTAAACCCGAACCCATTCTCAAATTCCAAAACCTATAACCTAAACCCGAACCCATTCTAAAATCCCAAAACCTATAACCTAAACCAAAACCAAAACCAAAACCAAAACCTATAACCTAAACCCGAACCGATTCTCAAATCCTAAAACCTATAACCTAAACCAAAACCATAACCAAAACCTATAACCTAAACCTGAACCCATTCTCAAATCCAAAAACCTATAACCTAAACTTAAACCTTATCCTAAACCTAAAACCTATAACCTAAACCTAAAACCTTATCCTAAACCTCTAACCTATAACCTAAACCAAAACCTATAACCAAAACCAAAACCTAAGACCTAAACCCGAACTCATTCTCAAATCCAAAAGCCTATAACCTAAACCAAAACCATAACCAAAACCTATAACTTATACCCGAACCCATTCTCAAATCCCAAAACCTATAACCTTATCCTAAACCTATACTTATAACCTAAAACTATTTCCAAATTCCAAAACCTATAACCTTATCCTAAACCTATAACCTAAACCCAAACCAAAACTTATAACTTAAACTCAAACCCATTCTCAAATTCCAAAACCTATAACCTAAACCAAAACCAAAACCTATAACCTAACCCGAACATATTCTCAAATCCCAAAACCTATAGCCTAAACCAAAACCTAAAACATATAACCTAAATCCGAACCCATTCTCAAATTCTAAAACCTGTAACCTAAACCCGAACCCATTCACAAATCCCAAAACCCAAACCCAAACCTAAATTTAAACCTAAAACCTAAACCTAAACCTAAATCTATAACCTAAACTCAAATCCCTAAACCAAAACCTAAACCAAAACCTATAACTTAAACCCGAATCCATTCTCAAATCCCAGAACCTATAACCTAAACCAAAACCTATAACCTAAACCCAAACCCATTCTCAAATCCCAAAACCTATAACCTAACCTAAACCTATACTAATAACCTAAAACTATTCCCAAATCCCAAAACCTATAACCTTATCCTAAACCTATAACCTAAACCTAAACCTATAACCTATAACCTTAACTAAAACCTATAACCTAAACCAAAACCACAACCTATAACCTAAATCCAAACCCATTCTCAAATCCCAAAACCTATAACCAAAACCATAACCAAAACCTATAACTTAAACCCGAACCCATTCTCAAATCCCAAAACTCAAACCCAAACTTAAACCTAAACTTAAAACCTAAACCAAAACTTATAACCTAAACCCGAACCCTTTCTCAAATTCTAAAACCTATAACCTAAACCAAAACTAAAACCTATAACCTAAACCCGAACCCATTCACAAATTACAAAACCTGTAACCTAAACCCGAATCCATTCTCAAATCCCAAAACTCAAAAATCAGTGGGGATTACAACAGGGAAAAGGAAAAAAAAATGAAAAAGAAGCCAGCAAGTTGGGGTCGACCGGGTCAGGCCGGTCGACTGGCCTATGGCTACGGATTATAACCGTAGCCATAGCTATAATGCTCTGCACTTTTTTTTATTTTTTATTTTTAATTTTTTACATGGAGAACTTTATTGTACCTACATTTTTCTTTAATACATGTTTATATAAATGTGTATGTGTGTATGTGTGTGTGTGTATAAATATAATTTTTTCTCCTTTTTTTTTTTCATTTCTTTCTTTATTCATTTAACAAGAATATCTTCTAAACTAAAATTAGTTACTTGACGTACCACATATGATGTTGGGGTAGGAGAAGCTATTTTAGCCAACCAACCTAGTTATTTTCCAAGATTCCATCAGGTCGATGGTCAAAAATACATTTCATTCACTTCATGGTCAATTTTAATCACTTCATGGTCAAACTAGAAATTGAGCGAGACAAATATGAAATTGAGTGAGTAAATTGAAAATTGAGTAGGACAAGGTATGAATTAAGTGAGGGAAGCTAGAAATTGAGTGAGGTTTAGGCTACATTGAAATTGAGCGAGGTTTCCTTGCTCAAATCCTAAGTTGTCTCGCTGAATTTCTACGTTGCATCGCTCAATTGCTAGGTTGCCTCGCTCAATTCCTAGGTTCCTTCGCTCAATTTATATATTGCCTCACTGGATTTCTAGCTTCCCTCGTAAAAAGCAACATAACGAAAATAAAATAAAATTCAGTTTGTTCCTCTCAATTTCTAGTTTGCCCCGCTAAATTGAACGGGGCAAACTGGAAATTGAGCGGGGCAAACTAGAAATTGAGCGGGATAAACCGAAATATTTTTTTTTTGCTTTTGTAAGTCCCATCATGATGTATGTCTTATATCCAAACTGTTCATATATGAGCGGGGTAAACTGAAAATTGAGCGGGGCAAACTGAAAATTGAGCGGGGTAAACTGAAAATTAAGCGGGGCAAACTAGAAATTGAGGGGGGCAAACTAGAAATTGAGCGGGGCAAACTGAAAATTGAGCGGAGTAAACTGGAAATTGAGCGGGACAAACTGAAAATTGAGCGGGGCAAACTAGAAATGAGGATAAGTTATATGTTAAGGTTTAGGGAACTGAGAATAGGTTAAGGTTTAAGTTTAGAAAATTGGGTTCGGGACCCGGTTTAGGTTTGGGTTTTCAAGTTTAGGTTTAGGTTAAGGAGTTGATATTAGGATTAGGTTAAGGTTTAGGTTTAGGGATTTGAGAATACATTTAGGTTTTAGGTTTAGGTTATAAGTGTCGGTTATATGTTAAGGTTTAGGGAACTGAGAATAGGTTAAGGTTTAGGCTTAGGAAATTGAGTTCGGGACCAAATTTAGGTTTGGGTTTTCAAGTTTAGGTTTAGGTTAAAGAGTTGATATTAGGATTAGGTGTAGGTTTATGTTATAGGTTTTTGGATTTGAGAATGGGTTCGAGTTTAGGTTATAGGTTTTGGTTTTGGTTTAGGTTATAGGTTTTGAGATTTAATAATGGGTTCGGGTTTAGGTTTAAGTTTAGGTTTAAGTTATAGGTTTTGGGATTTGGGAATAGTTTTAGGTTATAACTATAGGTTTAGGTTAAGTTATATGTTAAGGTTTTGGGATTTGAGAATGGGTTCGGGTTAAGGTTATAGGTTTTGGTATTGGTTTAGGTTATAGATTTTGGTTAAGGTTATAGGTTATAGGTTTAGGTTTAGGTTAAGGTTAGGTTTAGGTTATAGGTTTAGGTTATAGGTTTTGGTTAAGGTTATAGGTTATAGGTTTAAGTTTAGGTTAAGGTTAAGTATAGGTTATAGGTTTTGGAATTTAATAATGGGTTCAGGTTTAGGTTATAGGTTCTGGTTTTGGTTTAGGTTATAAGTTATAAGTTTAGGATAAGGTTTAGGTTATAAGTTTTGAGATTTGAGAATGGGTTCGGGTTTAGGTCATAGGTTTTGGTTTTAGTTTAGGTTATAGGTTTAGGTCAATTTTCAGTTTGCCCCGCTCAATTTTTAGTTTGCCCCGCTCAATTTCTAGTTTGCCCAGCTCAATTTTCAGTTTATCCCGCTCAATTTCTAGTTTGCCCCTCTCAATTTCCAGTTTGCCCCGCTCAATTTCTAGTTTGCCCCGCTCAATTTCCAGTTTATCCCGCTCAATTGAGCGGGGTAAACTGGAAATTGAGCGGGGCAAACTTGAAATTGAGCGGGGCAAACTGAAAATTGAGCGAGGTAAACTGAAAATTAAGCGGGGCAAACTGAAAATTGAGCGGGACAAACATGAAATTGACCTAAACCTATAACGTAAACTAAAACCAAAACCTATGACCTAAACCCGAACCCATTCTCAAATCCCAAAACCTATAACCTAAACCTAAACCTAAACCTTATCCTAAACCTATAACTTATAACCTAAACCAAAATCAGAACCTATAACCTAAACCCGAACCCATTATTAAATTTTAAAACTTATAACCTAAACCTAACCTTAACCTAAACCTAAACCTATAACCTATAACCTTAACCAAAACCTATAACCTAAACCAATACCAAAACCTATAACATAAACCCGAACCCATTCTCAAATCCTAAAACCTATAACTTAAACCTAAACCTAAAGCTTATCTTAAACCTATAACTTATAACCTAAACCAAAATGAAAACCTATAACCTAAATCCGAACCCATTATCAAATCCCAAAACCTATAACCTAAACCTAACCTTAACCTAAACCTACACCTATAACCTATAACCCTAACCAAAACCTATACCCTAAACCCGAACCCATTCTCAAATCCCAAAACCTATAACCTATAACTTAAACCAAAACCAAAACCTATAACCTAAACCCGAACCCATTATCAAATCCCAAAACCTATAACCTAAACCTAACCTTAACCTAAACTTAAACCTATAACCTATAACCTTATCCAAAACATATAACCTAAACCCGAACCCATTCTCAAATCCCAAAACCAATACCAAAACATATAACCTAAACCAAAACCAAAACCTATAACCTTAACCCGAACCCATTCTCAAATCCCAAAACCTTAACCTATAACCTAACCTAAACCTATAGTTATAGCCTAAAACTATTCCCAAATCCCAAAACCTATAACCTAAACCTAAACTTAAACCTAAACCCGAACCCATTATTAAATCTCAAAACCTATAACCTAAACCAAAATCAAAATCTATAACCTAAACCCGAACCCATTCTCAAATTCAAAAACCTATAACATAAACCTAAACCTTAACATAAACCTATAACCTATAACCTATAACCAAAACCAAAACCTATAACCTAAACCCAAACCAAAACCTATAACCTAAACCTAAATAAAAACCTATAACCTAAACCAAAACCATAACCTATAACCTAAACCACAACCCATTATCAAATCCCAAAACCTATAATCTAAACCAAAACCTATAACCTAAACTCAAACTCATTCTCAAATCCAAAAACTTATAACCTAAACCTAAACCTTAACATAAACCTATAACCTAAACCAAAACCTATAACCTAAACCTAAATCAAAACCTATAGCCTAAACCAAAACCAAAACCTATAACCTAAACCGAAACCTATTATCAAATCCCAAAACCTATAACCTAAACTGAAACCAAAACCTATAACCTAAACCCAAACCCATTCTCAAATCCCAAAACCTAAACCTATAACTTAAACTCAAATCCCTAAACCTAAACCTAAACCTAATCTTATAACCTAAACTCAAATCCCTAAACCTTAACCTATAACCTAACCTAAACTTATACTTATAACCTAAAACTATTCACAAATCCCAAAACCTATAATCTAAACCTAAACCTAAACTTGAAAACCCAAACCTAAACCCGATCCCGAACCCGAACCTGATTTCCTAAACCTAAACTTTAACCTATTCTCAATTCCCTAAAGCTATTACCTATAACCTACACCTAAACCTATAACCTTAACCTAAACCTAAAACATAAACCTAAACCTACACTTAATCCTAATCTCAACTCCTTAACCTAAACCTAAACTTAAAAACCCAAACTAAACCCGATCTCAAACCTGAACCCGATTCCCTAAACCTAAACCTTATCCTATTCTCAATTCCCTAAAGCTTTAACCTATAACCTAGAACCTATAACCTAAACCAAAACCAAAACATATAGCCAAATTTTTAGTTTGCCCCGCTCATATATGGACGGTTTGGATATAACACATACATCATGATGGGACCCACAAAAGAAAAAAAAAATTCAATTTGCCCCTCTCAATTTCTAATTGAGCGGGGCAAACTAGAAATTGAGCGGGGCAAACTGATTAATTTTTTTTTTTTTTGCTATGTTACTTTTGTGGGTCCCTTCATGATGTATGTGTTATATCCAAACCATCCATATATTTTACGACCTCATATTAAGGCTTGAGACGAAAAATAAGATAGATCTAACTATCAAGTGGACCACACTGTAAAAGGCAATGGGAAATTGAACGTCTACCATTGAAACCCTTTTAGGGGTTACAGAAGTTTTGGATCATTATGAAATTTTTTTTTCCTTTTCATCCAGGTCTTTTTGACCCTATGAATGAACTTAGACGAGGAGGATTTCTCACAAATATCACAGTGGGCCCCCTAAAGGTTTCTAATGGTTGACGCTCATTCAACACTATTTCCTGTAATGTGGTACACTTGAGAACTGGATATATCTCATTTTTGGTCTCATACCATAAAATGATCTGGAAAAATATATGAATTGAGCGAGATAGCCTACAAATTGTGCGAGGGAAGCTAGAAATCCAGTGAGGCAATATATAAATTGAGCGAAAGAACTTAGGAATTGAGCGAGACAACCTAGTAATTGAGCGATGCAACGTAAAAATTCAGCGAGGCAACTTAGGATTTGAGCGAGGTTCCCTCGCTCAATTTCAACGTAGCCTAAACCTCGCTCAATTTCTACGTTCCCTCGTTCAATTTTTAGCTTTCCTCGCTCAAATCTTAAGTTGCCTCGCTCAATTTCTAGATTCCCTCGCTGAACTCCTATGTTACCTCGCTCAATTTCTAGCTTCCCTCACTCAATTCATACCTTGTCCTGCTCAATTTTCAATTTACTCACTCAATTTCATATTTGTCTCGCTCAATTTTTAGTTTGACCATGAAGTGATTGAAATTGATCGTGAAGTGAATGAAATGTATTTTCGACCATTGACCTGATGAAATCTTAGAAAATAACTAGGTTGGTTGGCTAAAATAGCTTCTCCTACCCCAAAATCATATGTGGTACGAGTAACTAATTTTAGTTTAGAAGATATTCTTGTTAAATGAATAAAGAAAGAAATGAAAAAAAAAAAGAGAAAAAAAAATAAAAATAAATAAATAAATATACACACACACACACACACACTTGTTTATATAAACATGTATTAAAGAAAAATGTAGGTACAATAAAGTTCTCCATGTAAAAAATAAAAAAAATAAAAAAAAATAAAAAAAGTGCATAGTATTGTAGTTATGGCTACGGTTATAATCCGTAGCCATAGGCCGGTCGACCCCAACTTGCTGTCTCCTTTTTCATTTTTTTTTTTTTTCCCCTTTCCCAGTTGTAATTCCCACTAATTTTTGTGGGTCCCATTATGAGGTATATGTTATATCCAAACCGTCCATATATTCGGTGAACTCGTATTAAGGCTTGAGATGAAAAATAAGACAGATCTAGCTATCAAGTGGACCACACAGTAAAAGGTAATGGGGAATTGAATGTTTACCATTGAAATCCTTTTAGGGGTTGCAGAAGTTTTGGATCATCATGGAATTTGTTTTTCTTCTTCATCCAGGCCTTTTGTAACCTTATGAATAGATTGGATGGAAAATAAATGTTATGACGGGCCTTACAAAAATTTTTAATGGTGAAAATCAATTTCCCTGCTGCTCTTTGTGGTGTGGTCCATTGATTTATGGATATGATTTATTTTTTTTTGGATAATGCTCCGAAATGATTTTGAAATATGGATGAACGTTGTGGATATGATAAATACATAGCTGTGGGGCCTCGTAACTTTGATCTCTCCTAAGCCGTTCGTACAACTCTCAGTTGGAGGAGCGTCGGCTCTCGTCTTCGCAGTGAAAAGGAGGGGTAGTTTCGTCCTCAAAGTCGCTGTCCGCACATGCTAGTCTAAGTTGGTAACTTTAGTTTGTATTCCGCGATAAAAACCGCTGGGTAAAAGGTTTTGTCTACAGTGGTCATTTTCTCTTTAAAGAAAGGGGGAGTATTTGATACTCAGGCAGCGTATGAAGCTTGATACGCAGGCACTCAGGAATTGTATACGTGGCATAATAACTCTCATTAAAACGGACTAAATTGTGGGAAACAACAAGTGATGGTCGGAAAAGCAGATTGTTTGAACTATCCTAACCTATGATTTGTCGACACTTGTTTGTTGAAATAGGACCATTAGATTATCTTCATTTCTAACCGTTCAATCAATTTATAACAATCCGATATTCAAGCAACCAAATAAGCTAGATTTTTTTGTTCACAAAACATCTAAACTCGACCAAAATATCTGACAGCTTATTAACTTAGTTCTGCTCCATTTTTGTATTTTCTAACTGCCTGAGTATCATCCATCATAGTCTGCTAGAGTATCAAATTTTTTCTCTAAATAAAGAACGTTATATGCCACGTGTCTTTCCATAAGGGGACAATGAAAATGCTTTGAAACGAAGATGATGCCGTACAGCGAGAAGAATCGGAGTGTGGTAGATCCACGTTGCTACATACACGTGGCAGGGCTAGATCTAGGGGGACCCACAATGGATTGAAACAGATTCAAGATACACTTATATCCAATGATCCGATGTTCTTTAAATAGGCGGTGGAAAAGAAAAACTGTTAATGGTCAATATTAAGTTGTTGAGAGAGTAAGAGATATGGTCTTTTTGTAAGCATGATTTCAGAAATATCCTCCATCTAGAATGTGACCCACTAGATGAACAGTTCAGATTGATGGATAGCCTGGTGATGTCTAATGTATGGAGATAGCTCTACCAGTTTTTTGGTTCTTCCAGCTCTACCATATAACCTCCATGGTGGAAGATGTGGACGCAGATTGCGTCCTGCCCCCGCCAGGTCGGCAATCCGTCCGGGCAGGGATCTTTGGGCCCGGCGTGATGGTTTTATCCACTGCTCCAGTGGACCACACCAAAGGAAGCTGCACAGATAATGATACCCACGGTTGAAACCATTCTAAGGGCCAAAGTGATGTTTTTTTTACCATCCAACCTATTCATAATATCATGCATACGTGGATGAAGTTAAAACACAAATATCAGCTTGATCCAGAACTTCTCTAGCTCCCAAGATGTTTCTAATGGTGGAAGTTCAATCCTCAATTTGTGGTCCACTTAATCCTTGGAACTGCCTAATATTTTTTAACACATATTAAAATAATCTGAGAAAAGCGTTTAACGGCATGGATAAAACACTTAAATCACAGTGGGCCCCACAGAGCCTTGCCCGGACGGGGTAGGACGCAATCCGCGTCCGGAAAATGTAAGGAGATGCAAGTCCACTTGAGCGAGTTCACTTTTTCGGACTCGAATCTCATGCGTGCAAATTACGCATGCTTCTGCGTGATCCAAGCCGTTCATCTGGCAGATAATGTATTTATATGACATCTACATGTTTAAAAATCAAATGGGTATGGTAATTCGTTTGGGTAAACATGTTGGAAGAATATGGACAACTGGTCAATATCTACTGTGTGGCCCGGACTGATGATTGAACCACCAGAGGAGCAGCTTGGATCATGACCAAAAAAACGCTGGTTACGGTACGCTCGGATTTTAAGTGAGGCCCACCTTTCAGTAATCCAAACCGTTGATCAGGGATTAAAAAAACCTCCTAATTGAAAGATCACATTCTTCGAGCGTTTGGCCGTTTCTCAGTAAATATAGGCTTTTGCGGTATCTTCTTTTTTACCCGTTTATTTCATATTCACTAGTAGAAGGGTTATATCAACGGTTTTGATTACTTAATAAGCTCTATCGTTTCGTACAAACTCAGATCGGAGTGCGATTGGCTGTTGATGGTATCAGGTCTGTGTAGTTACATCCAGTAACCGTGAGGTTTGCTGATCCGTACGTATACACATGCAGGCACACATGAAAAAATGAAACACGTGTGCGGGATTTGATCTTTTGATGAGTTTGAAAATGATCCTGTCGCATCCTCCCAAAAGATCAGATAATTTAAATATTCAGGTGGGCCACAATGAACAAACTAATTCGACAGTTAACACTATTTCTAGCCGTTCATCTCTATTTTGAGATATTGTCGCTCACTTGAGATATGAAATGGAATGATATTTAGTCCAAAAGATCTAAATAGTGTATCTCAACTGATGCAAGGCTCAGATCTTACGCACGTATCACCCCGTTATACATGCGCCTGCGTGTGGATGTCAAGGCTCCGACACGCGCGTGGAATTAGCGAACCTCAGAAACGGTAATAAAAGATTTCCGAGGTTTCAGGGATTGACGACCGACCACATCTCCGGACTTGTAATCACTGTAGTGGCACTTCTAGATAAGGAGGTACTATATAACACGTGTCCCGCATCTTTGCATAGTATACACTAGCATTTAGTTCTGACTATTGTAGCCAAGTCTTCTTCAATCCACACTATCTAATGTTGTGTCCCACCATAGATGGACGATCCAAAAAATATTTCTTCAATAAGATAAAAATAAATTTCTATCTTTAGCATATAGATGGACGGTTAAAAGAGAAATACAACAGCAGTCCCAATTCAGATAAAAAGGGTAACAATATTGGGGTTTTAATCTTTTGATGTTGTAAATTTCTTCAAATTCATTAATCCAGGATCGGAAACGGAATACTAACGGTCTGGATTACTCAAATATAGGACATAAGTGTCCAAATCTACAACGCGTTTGTAATGTGCAAAGATGTGGAATACTTACTATGTAATCCCTCCGAGATCAGACCCATACCGTTACGTGTTAAATGTAATTATATACAATGAGAAGGTCCCAAGATCAACCGGTTGGACCACAAGTTACGGTCCATCTGTGGAGATCTTCCAATGTCTCATGTGCATGAGAAATCCAATTCGTTGATCCTACAATGAGTATAGATTCAGCCAATCCGCTTAGTCAGTAGACCGTCTTTGTATTTTTGGATTCACCAACGGGTTGAAAATGTTCTTTTACAATGTACCCCATTTGATAAGCCTATTGGGGGAGTAGTTTTTTGGAAACATTATCATCTTGATGGTGCCAAATTATTGGACGGATTGGATTTCTCATCACATGAAATTTTAGATGATACCCGGTGGCTGGACCATAACTTATGGCCCAGCCAGTTGGACTTGACACCTTGTCATATATATAAAAATCAACACCATTAAATAAGCGGAGGATACTGACATTATCGTTAAATCTCAATGTGGAAGAGTGTCGTGATTATCCAGGCCGTTGATTTAATGGGCCCCAACGTTGATATTACCTTCCAATAATTTGAAGGCCAGTTGATCGGACCCCCAACTGTTGATCAACCACAGTAGGCCCTCTAAAGGACCATCTAAATTCACCGGCTGTACAGTCATGGGAACTTGGAGCAAGGAGAGGTTGTTCATCGCGACGAACCGGAAACGTCCACACATGATATACCACACGTCCGAGCATCGATCTGATGACTAGGACTATCTCCACAGTAAAAAGAGGGGAAATGATACGGTAGAGGCGGTAGAACCAGAATATAATACAACCACTCTCCACAATACAAATGGGAGAGTAATGAATCAATCGCGTCCGTACATTTAGTTTCCGCTAGCTTGGATGGAGATTTTTTCCAAGTAAAGAAACATATCAAATCATCATATACATCTGAAAGGTATCCCTCAAATAGACGGTATTAGATGAGAAAAGTTAATGGTTACACATTCATCAACTGAAATTGGGGAAATGTGATGGATAGAATTGTCTAATTAGTACAATGTTTCTATATAAGTCATCTATGATAAGACCTACTAGATGGATGGGCCCGATCAAGTCATATCCCTGCCACGTGTACTGTTGAGAGATGGATCTACCATAGTCCGTTTCTTCGGGCTCTACCGTATCATGTCCCGCGAAGGAGTTGGTAAAGTCCAAATGTCGGTTTCAAATAGCAAAGACAACATCTTTTGACGAATCCATACTGACGCAGGTGGGTCCCACAGGTCGGTTGATTGCATTCATCTAGGACCTGCCACGTATCCGGTCAAAGTACTGAGGATTGTCAAAGTGGTCAACGGCACAAGCCGGTCAGGCCCATTAAATTTCCAGCGTTTGTCATTTAATTCATGGTCTTTCTTACGGAAGCGGATTGTGTCCTGCCCCCGCCTGGACAGATATTGGTCCAACAGGGGTTCTGTAGGACCCACCATGATGTCTGAGTTTTATCCACACCGTTCATCCATTTATCCAGATCATTTTGCATCATGAATTAAAAATTGAGGCAGATCCAAGTCTCAGGTGAACCAAATCACAGGAAGTAGAGGTAATAATGACACCCACCATTGAAACCTTCCTAGGGCCCACCCTGATGTTTATTTGCAATCCAAACTGTTCATAAGATCATAAAAACCTGGATGAGGGAAAATAAAAATTTCAGCTTGACCCAGAACTTTTGTGGCCCTTGAGAATTTTTTAATTGTGGGCGTTCAAATCCCATGTGTGATTCACTTGAGCCTTAGATCTGTCTCATTTTTGAGTTTATTCTATAAAATAATCCTTAAAAATGGATTAATGGTGTGGATAAAACCCATACATTACGGTGGGCCTTACGGAGCCCTGCTGGACCGATTATGTGGAAGCGGGGGCAGGACGAAATCCTCTCCCCTTTCTTACACGCTGTGGATAACTAGGTTTTTGCCGTGCATTAAAAAAGAAATGCCGTTCAGATGCTGCAAGCGAATCTGTGGCTGTAAAAGCTACCCTCGCCACTCAAGGGGCCGTTCATGTGGTGGGCCACACTGCACATGTGCTGTGGGGCCAAAAATCAGGCTGGTCTGGTCATCGAGTGGGTCACACATGTATGGAAAAGGGTATCATAGCCTTCTATTACACCTATTTTACGCATCGCGTACAGCACTAATGCTATGTGGTTCCGCCACGTTGTTTGCCTGACAACCACTCCGTCCATCAGGTGCTGTGCACCACATGGAACAATGGATTATGGGACGCCAACCATGTTTGTTTGTGGGGTCACCACGGTATGTATCTTTCATCTGACCTGTTCGGCAGTTTGAATCACAGGGACCAAGGGAATACATGAAAATCAGCATGAGCTTTGGGATTACATGAAAATCAGCATGATTCAAAGCTCAAGTCAATCATACCCCGTGAACTTATATAAGATTTTATAAGAATTCGGATCTCAGCTTTACACAAGCAAGAAACGTAAAATTGCAAAGCATCGTGCCATGCATTGAGTATGGAGATCAAATATATTGAATATATATATCATGTAACTGATTGGGACGCCATTGTTATTGGCTTGATGTTGTAGTCTTCCGTACCTTACACTCTTAGAGAAGCACTGTGATGGGAATGAAAACTTTTGTTATTATAGGTTTGAAGACCCAACCCTGATGATTGATCAGGAGTTTGGAATCCATCGAAACACCTCTCCATAAGGCTCTTCATAAATTTGGTAATCCTAATTCAACTAGAATATTGTGTGTGTGACACGGTTATAGTGCACTACCCTTGATGCAATTTTAGATGCATTACAATTGAGTGGGGTCCACTGATACTCCCGATCATACTATCTAACACTTAAAACAATTCAGATCATTGTTTAATGAGGCACACTGTATATAATTCTTACGTTCTTCTACTTAGGCCAAGTTGATCAATGTTAATGATTAATATTTGAAAATATTTTGGAAACATGTTTTAATTTTTTTTTTAAAACATCTGAATGGTTATTCAATATAATTGTTGGATAATACAAGTAATGCTATTACAATTTGGTTTATCAAGATTGTAACAACCTATCTTTTTAACGGTGAAACCAATCCCACCGTCCTTTTTCGTGTGGCCCACCTGAGTCTTGAATTGGCCTCATTTTTGGCCTCATGTCCTCTCATGGCCTAGCTAAAATGATGGATGGAGTAGATTTATAGCATCATCAGTGGAATCCACCGCATCTAAAAAAAAAGGAGTTATCTGCAGTGACATGCGGACATGCGGAAGCACGTCACCGTCCGAACCAACCCACTCATTGACTCTCTTTCCCTTCTTCTTTATTCTTCGTACGGTAATGGGTATCAGGCCCACCACCATCTCATAACTTCCATCATGGTGGGACCCTTTGACCAATCTAAACCATCCCATATCCACCCCACTTTTTCATTCCATTTCTCATTTTCTTTTTTAAAAAAAATAAAAAAGAAAGAAAACAAACAAACAATTAAATAAATAAAAAAGAACACAAGAAAACAAGGAAAAAAAGCTAAGGAGAACTCTTGAGATTAAGAGAGAGAAATCGAGATTGAATCATGGTCGTGTCAAGTTGGATCAACAAATTTTTTTTAAAAGGTAGGTGATCTTATACAAATTTGAAATTTTAGATATTTATGCTTTTAAATTTAAATTTTCATGTAATTTTTATTATAGTTAATTAATTAAAATTCATATAATAATTTAGTCAATCCTTTGAATTTAAATAAATTATTCTGTATCATTAGGGTGATTCTAGCTCATACTTGAAATTTTCTAGATGCTTTTGTGTATTTAAATTTTGTGAAAATTTAATAATTAATTTAAACTAGAAAATTCTTTAGAATTATTGCTAAAATTTCTTACGTAAATTTATAGTTTTAAGTTATTGGAAATTATAAATTCTTTTAAATTGAAATGCTTTACTATCAAATCTTTAATTCTGAATGTGTTAATTAATTGAAATTTCTTTATATTTAGCTTCGCATTAATCTACAAATTTTTGAAGAAAAAATGCTTAATAAATTTTTTATTAATTGGAATATGATATAGATTATATATGTACTATTGATAAAATTTTTATTAAGTCAATTAAGCTATAGTTTAAATTAAGAATAATAAAATTTAACAATTTAATAAAATAGTATTAAATTTCATGAATTATAAATCTGATCGTATGTGTAAAATGAATAACTTGTAGTAATTATTAATTTTAGATTAAATATTAGAATTTGTTTAAATTCATTAAGATGGATTTCTATTTAGAATTTAAATAATAGATTATATATGTATTATTGATGCAAATTTTATTAAGTCAATTAAGCTATAGTTTAAATTAAGAATAATAAAATTTAATAATTTAATAAAATAGTATTAAATTTCATGAATTGTAAATCTAATCGTATATGTAAAATAAATAACTTGTAATAATTATTAATTTTAGATTAAATGTTAGAATTTGTTTAAATTTATTATGATGGATTTCTATTTAGAATTTAAATAAATATATAATAATAATAAGGTAGAAAAGAAAATATTGTGGGTGATTCTCCTCACTTCTTGAACTTTCTAATTATATATATATATATATATATATATCGAATTAACGACTTTATATTATTATTGTCAAATTCATGTACACCTTAATATTTTTTTTTTTCAAATTTTAGAATTTGTTTAAATTCATTAAGATGGATTTCTATTTAGAATTTAAATAATAGATTATATATGTATTATTGATGCAATAGTTTAAATTAAGAATAATAAAATTTAATAATTTAATAAAATAGTATTAAATTTCATGAATTGTAAATCTAATCGTATATGTAAAATAAATAACTTGTAATAATTATTAATTTTAGATTAAATGTTAGAATTTGTTTAAATTTATTATGATGGATTTCTATTTAGAATTTAAATAAATATATAATAATAATAAGGTAGAAAAGAAAATATTGTGGGTGATTCTACTCACTTCTTGAACTTTCTAATTATATATATATATATATATATATATATATATATATATATATATATATATATATATATATATCGAATTAACGACTTTATATTATTATTGTCAAATTCATGTACAACTTAATATTTTTTTTTTCAAATTTTAGAATTTGTTTAAATTCATTAAGATGGATTTCTATTTAGAATTTAAATAATAAATTATATATGTATTATTGATGCAAATTTTATTAAGTCAATTAAGCTATAGTTTAAATTAAGAATAATAAAATTTAATAATTTAATAAAATAGTATTAAATTTCATGAATTGTAAATCTAATCGTATATGTAAAATAAATAACTTGTAATAATTATTAATTTTAGATTAAATGTTAGAATTTGTTTAAATTTATTATGATGGATTTCTATTTATAATTTAAATAAATATATAATAATAATAAGGTAGAAAAAAAAATGTTGTGGGTGATTCTCCTCACTTCTTGAACTTTCTAATTATATATATATATATATATATATATATATATATATATATATCGAATTAACGACTTTATATTATTATTGTCAAATTCATGTACACCTTAATATTTTTTTTTTCAAATTTTAGCATTAACTGAATTAAATTATCTAATTCACTTGTATAGTTAAATTATAATATGATTTTTATTTTTGAATTAGGTATTAAGTGAATTAAATTATTTACTTAACTTGTACAGTTAGATTGTAATATGATTTTTATTTTCGAATTAGGTGTTAAGTGAATTAAATTAAAAATTTAAAATTTAGACCTTAAATTTGAGTTAAAGTAATTTATTTAAATCAGTTTATTCATAATAAATATTAACTGATTTTATTTCTAAATTTTAAAAAATAAATAAATTTACTAAGATGTATTCTAATTTAAAAGTTTTAGAATTTCTCTTCTCAAGACTAATTAAATCATTATAAGTGTAAATTTTAAGTAATTTGAAATTAATATGATTTGTTTTAGATTATTATTTAAATTATTTAATTTAAAATTTTAACCCGATATTAAATTGAACTTTTAATTTTACTAATTAAAAACTCAAATTAAAAAATAAAATCTAAACATAAGGCCTAAATAAATCTTTTATGTAAATTATGAAAATTTGAATTTAGAATGAAATAATTAGTATATATCTGCACATAATTAAATTTTTTAAAAAAAATTTAATTTTTTAGATATAAATAATATTTTAACATTTTTAAGGTGTATCTAAGTAAATTCTAGTACTATTACAGAAAATAGCTTAATATTCAGTAAATTTTAAGGACTAAATTTTTATCAGCATTGAATTTATGCACGTTGTATAAAACTTATATTATAACTTAGAAATTTGATTTATTAAATTATTTTATTTACTGATTTTAGAATTGTTCATATCATTCATGCTTCTCTATTAATTATTGAATAAAAAAATAAAATAAAATAAAGAAAGTATAGTTGTATCAGTAAGTAGGGCAATGAATGACCCTAAAGTAAGTAAGTAGCTAGGACAATCGTGTCCCTTGGATGAGAGACCCTAAAGCTAGCAAGTAGGGCAATCATGTCCTGTGGTAAAAAATTCTACAACCCGTTGGATCCTTTAGAGTCTCCTTTGTGTACAGCGTATGAGTACAATCGTGTGCGCGGACATACGTTAGAAGTATAACTGAAGCAGTAGTCTAACCAACTAATGTATAAATGGGTCCCTCACCATGAAGTATCTATGCGTGTGCATTAATGCAATGTGGCCATACACTAAGTACAATATTGTAATTAATGATGTATGTTTATTTGATTATTTATGAGGATTCATGAATAGTATCACATTTATATTATTTTTGCATTCTCTTTATTCGATGTTACCATAAGTTGTTGTTATGTTTGTCTCAAATATGTTATTTTACTTAAAGACATGTGAATTTAGAACTTTAGATTTATGTATGAGACGATCCTACTGAGTCGTTGTACTCACGTTAATTTAAACCATATAGGTACCGAGTTGGAATATTTTGAGCAGGCGGGCCTTTATTATTAGTTGCATTGTTATTAGGCTTAGTTTGAAATTTCAAATGTTAATATAATAAGTTAATTTATTTAATTTAATTAGTTACTTAAGTTATAGATGGTATGGTACAATATTATTTAATTAAGTTAGAATTAGTCGTTGTCTTTCTTTATTTTTTATGTACATTTCCTTGTAGAATTGAGTATTTACTTGTGTATTAATGATAATATATAAATTTTAGCTCACATGTTTGGAATTTGAGTATTGAGTAGCCCTATTCGAGTACCCAAATTCTGAGGCGTGACAATTTGGTATCAGAGCCGGGTTATAGATTCTATTTGATGACCTAAACATAAAGTCATTTTGCTTTTATGATAGGAAAATTATAAATATAAACTTAAGAACCATTTGGAGTTATTGACATCAAATATAATATTTATTTAGGACTGACATTGAACTAATAACCCAAATATGGACCATAATGAAGTTTTAAGAATTTTTAGCCTACTACGGTAAGTTGGACAGTAATAAAAAGTGAAAAATACTTAACTTACAAAAATTATAACTAATTAATTACAACTCTGTTTAAGACAAATCAAAATCCCAATCGTAGATTGAAAAGTACAGTTTTAGTAAAAAATAATTTAAAAATGTAAATCTAGGTTTCCTATATCAAATTTAAGTTATGTATATAATAGTTAGAAATCATTTGTTTCTATATAAACCTAATTATCCAAATTTTAGGATTTTCTGTACACTTTATATTAGGCTAAAATTTTATATAATTATAGTAGACTTATATATATATATATATATATATATATATATATATATATATATATATATATATATATCCTCATAAAAAGTTTTAGATCAATATGACACATGTAAGCACTAGAAATATTAGTGGGAATAATATCCTCAGAATCTGAATTTTTTACACTACAACCTTAATACATATCACTGCTTGAATTATCTTAACTTTCATGTGTAAGTTTTTCAGACCATCTAATCTTTCTTGTGATCCAATAAATTTTTCGTGCTCTTAGATACCTTAAATAGTATGAACTCCTTTAATGATACTTAGAATTTAATTTTAGTCATTACAATCTACCTGGGTTTTCACACACTAAAGCTTACATGTTTAATCAATCGTATATTATGGTGGATCACAACATTGATGTCGGAGCCTCATCAGGAGTTCCTGGTTCCGATGCCACAAAAAACGGATCACTTATGGGTGGAATTATTAGAGCTATAGGAGATTGTTCTTGGGGGCTATCAGATAAGACAAACTCAAGCGCAAGGTCAAACCCAAACCGTTCATGTAGCTAATGATAGGATAAGAACTTTATTCGAAAGGTAAAAAAGATAGAGGCTGCCTATATTTAAGGGTAGGTCTGACCTATCTGAAATCGAAACATGAAAGAAACATATTGATAAGATCTTTATGGTTATAAGGTGCAATAAATACCAAAAAGGAGAATTGACTATTTACATGCTAAAAGGGGAGGTAGACCATTGGTGAGACTCAGTTGTTAAGATGAACCCGAGAGTTAAAGCTTGGACTTGGATCTGGACCCGAACCTAGTTTTGCGAGAAATTTGACAATAAATACTTTCCTTTATACGTGAAAAGTCAAAAGGTAGAAGAATTTATGAAATTTAAGTAGTGTCACATGACGGTACGTTAGTATGATGCTAAGTTCACGAAGCTATCATGATTTGCCACTTTTCTGGTGTTCGACGAAACCCATAAGGCACAGAAATTTTAAGAAGGTTTGAGAACCTCCACTCATAACTGATTAGCCCCTTTCATACAAAAGATCTATACAAAAGTGTTGAATCGTGTCTTAGCAGTGGAGAAAGACATCAACGAATATTGAAAGAATTATAATCAGAAAAAGGACGTAAAGAGTGATACTAGAACTATTACACACATATCACCAGCCCCGCAAGATGCAACTAAGTGGTAGAGAACACTTCCTACACCACGATTTTCAGGATTCTGCTATAATTGTGGACTCGAGAGCCACACCTCTCATTTATATCTCAGACCATAGCGCACTCAGTATCCATAAAGGTCGAAACTGTCACATCAGTCTTTCAGGCTTCCTTAGCAACATGTGCCACCGCTTATGTCCCAACGACCTTGTAACATCTCAAAAATCGGCACCTGAGTACATATACTCCGATCCTGAGTTCTCGGGTGTTAACTCAATAAATTGTTCATGTGTATTCATCCAGATTCACATCCATTTCATATAGAATGCACCTTGTATAGAACCTGCATTATAACGTAGAAATTTAATTTATTAAATTGTTTTATTGTTGAATTTAAAATCGTTCATGTCATTTATGATTTTCTATTGATTATTGAATTAAAAAAATTAAAAAAGAAAAAAAGAAAGTATAGTTGTATTAGTAAGTATGGCGATCGTGTCCCTTGGGTGAAAGATCCTAAAGCAAGCAAGTACAGCAATCATTTCTATTGGGTGAGAGAGCCTAAAGTTAGCAAGTAAGGCAATCGTGTCTCTTGGGTGAAAGATCGTAGAACTCATTAAATCCTTCAGAGTCTCTTTTGTGTATGACGTATGAGTACAATTGTATGCGCGAGCATACATCAGAAGTATAATTGAAGTAGTAGTCCGACCAGCTAATGTATAAATGAGTCCCTCACCACGAGGTGCCTATGCATGGGTGTTAATGAAACGTGATCATACATTATGTACGGTGTTGTAATTAATAATAGATGTTTATTTTGGTATTTATGAGAATTCATTAATAGTATCGCATGCATATCATTTTTGCATTCCCTTTATTTGATATTACCATAGGTTATGTTATTATGTTTGTCTCAGATATGTTATTTTACTTTAAATTTGTGTATGAGATGATATTACCGAGTCATTGTACTCACGTTAATTTAAACTATACAGGTGCCGAATTGGAATGTTTCGAGTAAGCAAACCTTTATTATTAATTGTATTGTTATTACACTTAGTTTGAAATTTTAAATGTTAATGTAATAAGTTAAGTTATTTAATTTAATTAGTTGCTTAAGTTGTAAATGGTATAGTACAGTATTATTTAATTAAGTTGGAATTAATAGTTTTTCTTCTTTATTTTGTATGTATATAGCCTTGTGGGATTGAGTATTTACTTGTGCATTGATAATAATATATAAATTTTAGCTCACGTGCTTAGAATTTGGATATTGAGTAGCCCTACTTGGGTACTCAAATTCTGGGGTATGACAGTTTGTGAGTCTGAAGTCCTCTGTTCTTTACAGGTAGTGCAATACCTTTTTTGCATCTATCCAATGTTGTATTCTTAGATTAGATAGATACTTACCCAACATTCTAACTACAAATGCAATATCCGATCGTGTGTAGACTTGAGCATACATGATGCTCCCTATTACTGATGCGTATGAAAAATCTTTCATTTGATTATTTTTCAAATCATTCTTAAGACGCTGAAACTGGCCAAATTTATCACCCTTTATACTAGGTGATTGTTCAGGAACATAGTTTTGCATGTTATACCTTTCAAGTACCCTATCAATATAAGTCATCTGTGACAGGCTAAACAGTTTACATGATCTATCATAGTGTATTTCAATGCTAATGAGATAAGAGGCGTTACTAAGATCCGTCATCTCAAACTTATAACTATTCAAAGACCACCACCCATCTGAGGTCACTATTCCAATGTAACTATCAATAATCAATTCAATAAGCAGTAAATTCATGTCTAACATAATACATTTCATAAATACGATAATTAAATAGAAATTAATCTAAAATGAATAAATATAAGTCCTAAGTAATGAAATAGAGAAATTAGTAATCAATTTAATGCAACAAGTTCCTCTTCAATTAAATATGGCAACGTGTCGCGTGAGTCACTCCCTAACTCAATTACAATCTCGACTTTTGTGCCAACGATTTGACCTCAGTTACATCTATAAGATTTTTCATCAATAAAGTGTAAGCTAGCTAGACCTAGTGAGAATTCTCAACATGGTTCGTTCATGTTAAAATTAAAATAGCACAATAAACATAAGGTGCATAGAATAACCATCAAATTCTTGTAAATATATAAAATGTGTGAATACATCAAGTGAGATATTTGTCCACTTGCTTCAGTTGGAATATCATTAACCTACATCCGTCATTTAGCCAGGCTTCCACCAATTTGGTGAGCATGGGCATGAGCATGGGCATGACCCACATCTGCGTAGGAATTTCTTGGTATCGGTTAACATCTTAATGTCACTGATAGCTAATATAACGAACTTACTTTCATTGATTTTAATGTAGATATATATAGATATATATATATATATATATATATATATATATATATATATATATATATCCATTTACAGTATTTTCTATAAAATCATATGAGAAAATCACTTCATGAAACTTCGCGTACCATTGTCGTGATGCTTGTTTCAACGTATAAATAAATTTCTTTAGTTTACAAATCATATGTTTTGAGCCATCGGTTACAAAACTCAAAATCTTCAGGTTGCAACATATATATATATATATATATATATATATATATATATATATATATATATATATATATATATATATATATATATATATAGACACACACACACGCACACACATTCTTATTTAAATCCCCACTGAGAAATATACTCTTTACATCCATATGATGTAGCTCCAAATATATATAAGCCACAAGAACCATTATGATCCTGAATGAGCCTTTCTTGGATATTGGTGCTAAAGTCTCCTTAAAGTCAATGCATACACGTTAGTTAAACCCTTGACAAAAAATCTTGCTTTATATCTTTCGACATTACCCTTAGAGTCCTGTTTGATTTTAAACACCTATTTATAATTAATTGAATTTATTTCTCAGGATAACTCAACAATATCTCGTACTTTGTTGTCCTTCATGGATTTCAACTCATTCTTCATGACATTAATCTAAAGAGAATGGTGAGCATTCTATTTAACTCGTGTAAAGGATTCAAGATTTTTTCTACCTCTATGTTAAACTTGTGTTCTTGTAGATATACGATGTAATCATCTCGATTCATAGGCCTCCTCTCTCTTTCAAATCTTCTCAATGGCTTACCCTCTTAAGTGTGATTTTGATTTCCTTCATCAATAGGCTGTATAAGAGGTTTGTTATGGTGATTCGTAATGACTATAGGCTCAACTACAGGATTTATACCAAAGAGGTTCAGAATGACTGTGGCGAGAGTCACAATCCTTTCTTTCTCGAATACAAAATCTCTAATGTTCATGCTTTTACTATTTTTAGTGTTCTCAATGAATCTAGCATTCTCATTCTCAATTATCCTAATGGAGTGAGAAGGACAGGAGAATCGATAACCTTTTAACTTTTTCGAGTATCTTATAGAGAAATAACTTATGATTCTGTGATTGAGTTTTTTTTCATGTGAGTTATAAACTTTGGCCTTAGCAGGACATCCCCAAACATGTAGATATCGGACACTTGGCTTTCTCTTATTCTACAACTCAAAAGAGGTTTTACTTACAACCTTTCTGGGGACCCTATTAAAGATATAAAATACAGTTTTGATCGCATCACCACATAAAGATTCTATCAATGTCTAATTGCTTATCATGCTACGCACCATATCCATAAGGGTGCGATTGCATCTCTTAGCCACATCATTCTGCTCTGGTGTCTCAAGCATGTTGTACTGGGTGATAATGTCACAATCTTATAAGTATCTAGCGAAGGGTCCTGTGTTTCTCCTGATTTTTCATATCTGTCATAGTATTCACTACCACGATCATACCTGATGATAGAGCTGGACATCAGACCGAGTCGAATTGGATTGGGTCCAACTTGATCCGATCCGGAATCTCAGTGGCCTAACTTGAACTCGATCCGGGACTGAGTCTTAGTCACCTGACTTGAACTGATTCGAAATGTACATGGCCTGATCCGATCTGAGTCTGACTCGGTCAAAAAAAATGAGTCAATTCGGATTGGTCATTGTATGGATCGATCCAGATTTCAAGAGAAAAATGATAAAAGAAGGTATAGGCAATTGACGTGTGAAGAAGAGGCGTCTTCTTAACTCCAAACTAGAAGTCTGAAGAAGAAAGACCAAAGAATTTTCAACATGCTCCCCTCGGTCCTCATGTTTTTTAATTATTCCACACGAATCACACATGCCAACTGAGAACACTTGTGCTAGATCTGATCTTTCCATCTGATTGGAAGTAATGTTTATATCCTCTGATTAAAAAGAAAATGTCATTTTTCTCCTCGTATGACCGACAATATCGACTGATTTTCTTATAATTTTTTCTAACCACCGATTTTTATTTGTATGGTGTAGTCCACTTTAGTTGTGGAATATACATTCCACCAGCATGGATATACCATCTTTACCACCAGGGCAGATTAGGTGTGCCCCGGCCACATTCATAACAATGCGACCTTTACCATAGGGCCCACCTTGACGCATATATTTGATATCCACACCGTCCATCCTTTTTTCCAGATAATTTTAGATTGTAATCCAAAAAATTAATGAGATCTAATTCTTATGTGAACCATACCATGAGAAATAGTGTTGATTGATCATTAATGGCCCAAGAAAGTTTTAGATCAAGCTGATATTTATTTATTTTCCTTCATCCAAGTATACATGAACTTATCAATAGGTTGGATGGAAAATAAACATTACGGAAACATTACAGCGGCCTGAAAAGTTTTTAATGGTAGACCATTCAATCACCATTTTTTTATAGTATGATCCACCTGAGAATTTTATCTTCTTAATTTTTGGGCTCATGGGATAAAATGATCTGGAAAAACGTATGGACAACGTGGATATATAATACATGCATCAAGGTGGACCTTACGGTAATGTCGTACTATCTAGGGTAAGTCTCGGGCCGCACCTAATTCGGTCTCATGGCCTTTGGAGTTGGTTTATCACTTTCTAAAATGGTGGTGTACACATTTAGTTAGCGTGGCAAACATCTACGCCAATCATTGCCGTTCAATTTATAGCTATTGAATGCATGGTTGAGATCATCTTCTCAGTTTGATTTTCGAGTTAGATCCCATCCAATCTGGGGCCCACAGTTTCTATCGTTTGGATCGCGTACATGCATGCCACGTGTACACATGATGTAGCTAGGTGTGCAATATGACTACAGGTATATAATTATTAAAAGTAAAAAAGTACATTAGAGGAACGTCACCATACTCTGGCAGACTATGTAAGATCAAACTCATTCACCCATATGGTGGCTCACATGGAATATATGTACCTCAATCAAAACCATAAAATTATGGGTTCCACTGTAGAATACATATAATATAGGAATCGCGGGCTAATTGAACATTCCAAACCATCTGATTAATAATAATAAAATGAACGGTTAGAAATCAAAATATGTAACGGTTAGATTCAACTAGAAAATCATTTATTAATCAGAACGGCTTGGATTTATCTTCATCCAATGTGGGCCCTGTAACATGACCGTTACGATCAAGGCCCATGAATCCTACAAGTAGATGGGGTGGATGGATGTGTATGATCAAGTACATACTCTTCCAGATAGTGTTACTCAGGTCCTTTGATTCTAATCAACGGATTAGAATAATATGTGGTCCCCAGAGAAAAAAGGAGTGAGATTCACAGACACCATCACATGTAGTTGAGAGTTGTAAGAAAGATGAAATCAAACGTAACTCCAAAATTAAAAGTCTGAAGAAGAAAGCTCTTTTTCTTCTATGTTCCATTTTTTTTCCTTCTATTTGTGACGCAAAATGGCAGAACTTACTCTAAAGTGGCGATTCAGTCCTCTGCTGCCTCTTCTATTCTCTGCACTTCCTGCCTTTTATCAAGATAACAGGTATGAAAAAAATCATATTCAAATCAGTTCGGATTCCAGATCGGTCCAGATCAGATCGAGTCGAATTTGGTCCAATTCAAACTTGAGTTTTTCGGATCTGAATGGACCTACCCGATCCGCACCGATCCAGGCTGTCGGTTTGGTTCAAATTGGGTCGGATCGGGTCAGAAATGCCCAACTCTACCTGACGACCTTAATATTCTTATCGAGTTGATTTTTAACTTCAACATTATAGATTTTAAAAGTATCTAGGGAATCTAATTTTTCACTAATAAGATAAAGGTGCCCAAAACAAGAGTAGTCAATTATAAAGATGATAAAATATTTGTGCCCACTCCAGGATGCTGTAAGAAATAGCCCACAAATGTTCGTATGTATCACCTCTAAGAGTCCTACACTCCTTGTTGTACATTTTTTTCTGATTCTGGTCTGTTTACCCTTAATACAATCAACTCATGTTTTATAGTGGGAGAAGTATAGAGAATGAATAATCCATTCTCTAGATTGAGGTTGTTAACATGATTTGTTATTTGGTGAATCAATCCCCTTCTACGACCATTAAATGTAAACTTTCAGAAGAAGTGTAAAGTGGTCAGTAGATAGACTATGTTGAGGTTCAAATATTACATATTAGACCCCAATTATTATCTAATTTTATGAGCATGATACCGTTTAACTCCTTATTTTAATTGTGTTTGTAATACAGGGTATATTTAGGAGCTTGGACTGAAAAAGGGTACTAAAAGCATGAAATTAACACTCTGAAGTCACCAAGGCAAGGGACGGACCTCAGGGGACCAAGATCTAAGAATTTACGCACCAGAGATCCAAGAAAATCATGCTACTCACGTTAAACGGGCCTGAAAGTAAGCAAGAATGCAAGATCATAAGGTTCCCATTATCCATTCAATTCGAAACTTGATATTTAGCATGAGGACCATAAATTAACTGTACACATCGAATTTCAGCTCTGGATCCCTATAAAAATGTCCCAATGGATAGATCATCCCATAAATCATTGATTCTGGGGCCACTTGAGATCTGGATATGCTTCAAATTTGGTCTCAACCCATTATATGAGGAGACAAGACGGATGGACGGAGCTGATTTCCCCAAACCATCATCGTGGACCTCACCTAAGTTAGGAGTGCATAGTACACAAGTGCACGACAACACAGAGACGGTCAAACCGTCTATTGAACGACTCAAAAATGGCAATTTCCGTTCTCCTTTTCCGTCTGCTAAACAGAGGTTGCAGATTATCTTAGTGGGCCATCATCATGGTTCAAACGATCAATTCGAACCTTCCATCATGTAGAGGGGCTCGATTTAATCAAACCCGTGTTGACCATGGGTGACCATGTACACACACGTGCCTGCTACAGAGGTCACAAGCAAGCTCCCCTGCGACATCCAGAATGATTACAATATGATTACTTCAATCGACCCCGTCCACATAAAACCAAAACCATCCGTCTTCGGTCAAAATTTCGAGGCAAAGACAATGGACGAAGTGGATTTCCTAGATAGCTCTGATCATGGGCCCCACTGACGCCGAAAGGATCCATTTTTGGATTCCTTACGCATTATGCACGTCCGGAGAGACCTGGACAATCCGAGTTGTTATATGACCATGGCAGGGATCAATCCATCCATCCGGACTGTCCAAAATATTCCTAAGGTGGGACCGACCAGAGCCAAGACGATTGAACGTCTTAGATCTTGCATGTGAAGCATCCATTGACCGTAAATTTGATTCCAACGCAAGACGGTCTTTACGAAAGAAGTTTTCAAAAGTGGTTGCTGCGTACACCTTTCCACCAACTGTAGCAGCAACCAATCTCCCATCCACCGTCCTTCATGGCTATAAGAGAGAAGAGAGAAGAGAGAAGAATCATCAATTACTTGGGACGTCAGTAAGAGAGAGAGAGAGAGTAATTTTAGAAATTTTTTGGTTTTATTTACTGTTTCTTTTTTTAATTATATTTGAGAGATCTAGTCCTATCATATTGGGCTAAACCTCTTAGCTAGGGCTAAAAGGTGAAACTTGTTGTGTGATGGGAAGAATTTTATGATTTTGATTCATGTTATGAACTACCTTAATTATAGTTTGATTAATAGGAATGCTTTCAGTTTTTAATAGTTTATTGTGACTGAAATTACAATAAATCTACGATGGCTTTAAGTATTCCATTTTCATTATTTTGATTGTGATGTTAGGAAGCCCTGTTGTTCACCATTGTCCCTTAGACATGGTTGGATGATGGAATCCCTCCTAACATTCATACATCTTTTTGATTAGTTGTGGATTAGTTTAATTCTGTTGTTTACTTTGTTTCATGGGCATGGTTTTATGATGAAATCATCTCTAATTCTTATACCTTTCATCTCTTTAAAAACTAGATCGAAAGAAGTTCAGATTGAGCTTTAGTGATATATCTTCCAACTGGATGAAGATGGGACTCGAAGTCCAGTTAAGTTAATGAATCAAGTATAGATCCCTCTTATCTCCACAAGTGGATCCTCTGAATCCCTAGTTTCTATAACGACTCGAAAAATTCCGTACCAAGACCCGAGTACCACCTCGAGCAGAAATCACTTAGGATCAATTTCCTTGGAGATCAAACATAAGTTAACTAAGTTAGACTAGCTATGAAATTAGCACTATTTGCATTAAATATGTTCTGCAAGACTCAAAACTTGAGGAATCGTTAACGCTATAATACCCTGAAATCTAGAATCCAACTCTAAACCCAGTTGCTCTCGGGAGCACTTTGAAAATTCGTATCGGACCTGGACCGCACGTCGAAAGTCCGATAGCGATAAACTTAGAAGATATTGACCGCTTAGTTGGACTTGACAAGCACCGTGAAAATTACATCCAAACGATGCTCTGACACGATTTCCTTGAGTCCGGAGTGAAGAGTGTGAGAAAATAAAAATTTTTAAGAAATTAAATATAATTTTAAGAAATATAAGACGTGTCACTTGCGCGTTATTTCTAAGCGTTCTGACCGTTGAATTTTGACCCAAATTTACCCTCGGATTAGGATAGGTGACCCTTACATGTCATAGTACTTGTAGCTTTGATCGAATTTTTATAACCGTTGAACTGAAACTGGTCCACCACAGTCGATCTGGGAACCCGACTGGACAAAAACTTAACTTGATCAAGATCCAGCATCTATGAGCTTAAGTCCGACCGCACATAGTAACAGGACCTCCAGAAATGCTCCGTTGGATCGAAATAAGGCCGATTTGGTTATAACATAAGTATACCTTGGCCCTGGGTCTAATTTGGTGAGTTTTTAGCCTATATAAGGACCTTAAATCCTCTCTCATTCCTCACATACGAATTTGAGAGAAACCCTAAGAGAGAAAAGAGAGAGATAGTGTGAGGGTTGTGGGAGAAAGTTCCTATTACTCTACCTTGCCATCATACAAACTTAACCAACCCGATCTAATCGCTATTTCGACGATTCTGACTTCATTCCTAGGTAAGAAAACCTAACACTAACTTGTTTTGGGATTTCCATCGATGCAAGTAGCATGATAACTAACTTAATTCGTATTGTAGGTTGTCATTCCACCGTTGACAAGACTCGGTGTCTAAACTGAATTCGTTATGCGTTTACCGGCGTAAGATGCGGACTTTAGACGTATAGGTTATGATTTTCAAGGCTTTCAATGTCAGTTAATGATTTATAACTGACAAGGGTACGATTACATATGCAAAATGCGTCGTCTGTTTCATTATACGTGTTCACATGAACTATATAGAATATAGTATATTCTATGCATATGTTGGAATGTTTGAATATGTTTAGAATTTTGATTTGCGCTTAACATGTTTATTTGTCGTGAATATATGTCTAATACATGTGCGACAACTCCTTAGCGAAAGGACTTGTCCAAAATCACGTCACGACAAATATATGTTATATGTGACTAAGTGTGTAGCCCAAGTGTTTGTAGAAATGTCCGAATGAATATGGAACCCGAATTCATGCATGCCATGATAATCCGTTGTGGGTATATTGGCGTAGTATACGGAGTAACTCCCTAGTGAAAGGATTTGGCCTAATACATGTGTAGCCAACACACCATATGTATGATGTTATGTGTAGTCCTAAGTGTTTTTAGAACTGTCTGAATGAGCTAGTTGTTACCAAGTTATGCTTGTATGAGGGCTGAGATGTAAATCTTGGCTACCTTACTTATGTGTATGATTTCCTCCATGTACGTTTACATTATGATGTCTGCTTTTTTTATGGAATGAATGTGTGTGAACTCATGTTTGTGTTGCATTTCACAACATGCTCATATGCTTGTAAGAATTGAACTATCTGTTCATTACTGCTTTAACTGTTTCATATGATTACTCGTGAAAACGGAATGAGTTTGGGGCCATGTTATGGTCTAAGCAATCGGTAAAAGGTTTGGAGTTCGTGGCTGAGATTCATTCGCCACATAGGACACGTTTGACGAACTCAAGTCGTACATTGGTCGACGGCAGTGGTTAGACCACACGAAGTGCTTACGCATTTCATGTCGATCGATACAATGTGCGCTCGTACTAGTCGAGCTCGTCAAGTAACCCGATTGACCGTTGTATGTTCACCTTGTATTCGTCATAACTGCTTGAACCTAGGGTACTGAACTTACCAGTGATATCCCCGTTAACCTTGGTATCTTGATTCGCTAAGACTCATGAGCCGGGTATGGTCGTATGGGACACCGTGGTCGAGCTGTCGGCCTATGCTGGGGCCACGAGCCTCCCAGTAGTGACCAGTGAGTAACCAGACTCGTGAGTCGAATATGGTGGTATGGGACATTGTATTCGAGGTGTCGGCCTACACTGATAAGGTGATGGGGGAGTGGTGCAACGAGTGCTTGTAACAGCCCTGACAGCCCTTTGTAGTGACCTCGAGCATACTCTGAATCTGCGGAGAGGCGACGGGGCTTTCCGTAGTAAACAGAGTATAAATTAGGCCTGTATTGATAAAGTGATGGGGAGCGGTGCAACGAGTGCGTGTAACAGCCCAGACAGCCTTTTACAGCGACCTAGAACTGCATCATCGTATGAGATTATCTAGGACTGATGAACCTATAATGGATCATTGTTTGAGAATAATACATGGGAGGTACCTTAGTTTCCTAATACTTCTATATGAAAAGGACTAATAACAACTCGGTAAACATGTCCATATCGCACTGTATGTGCCTGAAAGATGTGGAGCACTGAGGGACGAAAGTATGCCACGAACGTAAGATGGTGTCGCATGAGGGAGTATATTGGTGAGGGCATACATCATTATTGCATCTCATCCTTACATTAATCACAGTATTTAGGAGTGTTTGATTGTACTGCTTTATCATTACTACTTGACTGAATTGATAACATGTTAACCTATGCCTTATTGTTCCACTGAGTTAGCTACTCACTCCCACGTTACGGGACGGTGTTCTACACACCCACCAGACCTTGTCCTAGATGCAGGTATTGGCGAGGCCCAGGAGGCTGTGCCTGACTACTACGATGATCAGGACGAGTTCTCATATATGCAGTTCTCTGATGGTTTCGCCTAGGCCATTCAGATTAACGGGGCTACAGGGTTCACCATGCTAGTGGAACTATTCTTTTGACATTTTGATTTTTGTACTATGACATGTATATGGTAGCTCAATGATGTATTCATACTCTGGAGACCGAACATGATCTTTGACTTCTATATGTTATATTCCCCTGACAGTCTTCCGCTTGCATTTTATAAATTAATCTGGAGTATGAATTACTGTTTTGGTATAATCCCACTCATGATTAATGCACTAACACAGACAACATTCAATCATAAGCATTTATATTGCATAAGTGACGTTTTGAAACTCGGGTATTGAGTTGCTACTCGACCCCTGATTTTCAGGGCATTAAAAGTTAGTATCAGAGCATGATTTAGATTAAACCGGACCTGGGTTATGGTCACACGTCGTACGCTGACGCCACTCGACTTAGGATGGTGCGAGAAAAATCTAGAAACAAAAGTAGAATTCTCAATTTCGCCAATTGACGAAGTTCATCGAAATCGATTGCGGAGATCGAGTACCTCCGTGATCGCTCGAGACGACCCTAGACCTTTCCTAGACCGTCTATCGACGGGTTTAGACAGTAAATCACTCCATCCCAGCCCTCAATGTGTAGATGCGGTTATGCATCAGAAAACACCCGAGAGGGCCCGAAACGACTCAAAACGGAGTGGGGGGCCAAACGGGACCCTTCAAGGGAGACCGAGGGTGGGACCCACATGCATTTGACGTCTAGGGGGGCAGGGAAGAGATAGAGGAGGAACAAAAAGAAGAAGAGGAGGCTCAGGATATTGATGAGAGTCCTCCTTCTACAGCACCGGAGCAGGATGCGGGTCAGGCCGCTAGTGATGCCCGCATAGCTCGACTCGAGGAGGGCCAGGCCTCTCTTCGACAGGATATAATAGATCTGCGGACCCTCGTGAGGCATAAGTTCAAGAAAGTAACCCGCTCACTGAAGACTATCCTGTGCTGCCTGAAGGATAAGGGTGCCCCTTCTCCGTCGCCAGATTCAGATGCTTAGTCATCCATGTTGTTGCCCCGTAGTTATTTGCCATTCATTGTAGTTGATAGTTTTGTGTGTAGCCTCTGTAGGCTTCCTAGTTTGGTAGTTGTTTTAATGTTATAGCTCAGTGTTTGGGGCTTAGTTGTATTAGCTCACATGCATCTTCTGTCGTGATCCATGTAAAGCCTATGTCTCATATATTATGACAATTTTGGTAATGAAATGCATGAAGTTGCCTAAAATTTGTATGTGAATGCTGCGTGAATGGATTGTGATTATATGAAATCTGATCTGGGTTGCACCCTATGTTGTGTAGGGAATGCCACCTAAATTCACGTGGAGCACGACACGCCTAGCGTTGTATGATTCGATGGATCAGGCACTTCTCTGGAGCGATAGCTATATGTGTAAGACCCATATCTTAGTCCGTATCATTCCATAGACTTCCGCGGTCTTACCGGTCGAATTTTTACAACCTTCGACCCCTAACCGACATTTACGCGCGATCCTGATTCATATGCCGTCAATCCATATCAACTCAACCCAATACCATTACCATAGCGACTGCGTCGTCGCTGCGATTTCGATGCCGCGACTCGCGCGCCGAGGCGATACCCTGGTCAGGAGTTGTGGGCCAACGTTCGGTACGAGGAAAACATCGTGCGTTACGAAATCTAAGAGAATCTCTAAGAGGTGTCACATCAATCCTATCAAGTAATCAATCTCATCACATCACATGTCAAGTACATGTCAAGTATACATCAACTTTCACCCATTCCCAAGCAAGCCTCAAAAGTCGTAAAGTTCTTACACAAGCCATGCCTTTCTTACACAAAAGCCACAAAAGTTAAGAATTTCTTACACACCCATCACCACCACATCCATCACCCATCACTCCTCTCTCTTTACAACCCTCTCTCTCATTCCATTTCTCAAAATTTCCTCTCCCAAGCAAGAAAAGCTCCATACGTATGAGCCTCTCCCTCTCTTCCAAAACTCTAAGTGTGGCCGACCTTTCCATCCCAAGATCTCCCATCCTAGCTATCCGTTTCTTATCTCCTTCGTTAGAATCAAAGCTCTTTAGTTGAGGAACCCATAAGAGCAAGAAGATCGGACGGTGGGTGCTTAATACTAGTAGTTTTTCATATTTTTAAGATGGGCCAAGTGAGGCCAACCGATCAATGGTTTGGATCTCACTTGGGACCCTAGGATGTGGCCGATGGCCCACCTTGATCATCAAAATCATTCCATGATGGGGCCAATCTCTATGGACCCCATCATGATGTTTATTTCCTTGCATTAAAAGGTCATCTAGACCCTCTATTTAGTGGAGAAGGGATCTCCACCGTTAGATTTTGAGTTAAAGGGTTCATCTATGTGGGACCCACCTTGATGTATGTTTGTATGCAAGAGGGGTCCATAGTGGCGGGGCCCCTCCATCTTCACCGATGTCTCTCTCTCTTTCTATGATTATGGCCCACTTGTGATGTGTGTATTCCATCCATGTCATCTACCGATGGACCCCATCTATGTGGGACACACCATGATGGTAGTGGGTGTGGCTACCAGTGAAGTGTGATCTGATGTGGGCCCAGCTCCATAGCTCATGTGGTGGACTGAGTGAAAGATACATTGTTTCAATGCTGGACCCACCCAGCTCCACAACTCATGTAGTAGACGGAGTGAGAGATGCCTCATTTCAACACTGAGGTCTTGGCATCCATCCCTAGTTGGGGTGGCTAACATGGACACCCAGATCCATAGCTCAACTGGTAGGCTGAGCGGAGATGCCTCATTTCAACACTGAGGTCTTGGCATCCATCCCTAGTGGGGGTGGCTAACATGGACACCCAGATCCATAGCTCAACTGATAGGCTGAGCGGATATGCCTCATTTCAACACTGAGGTCTTGGCATCCATCCCTAGTGGGGGTGGCTATCATGGACACCCAGATCCATAGCTCAACTGGTAGGCTGAGCGGAGTTATCTCATTATAACAGTGGTCTTGGCATCCATTCCTAGTAGCAGTGGTAGCAATGAAATGTAAACTGACATGGGGACTATGGAACCCACCCATGTCTTCCATCCACTTTGGGTAGTACTAGTGTACCTGGTCAAGTTTGAAAGGTGCAGGGTTATGAGGGCAATGTCTGAGCAATGCTGGTCTTCTCTGATGTGTCATGAGCCCCGTGGATCTATAGTGTATGAGGATACATGTTATGGGTAAGAATGACCTAACTAAAGAGAAGAGGTCGACTCGCCTCTGCCCATCTGATGTTATTGTTCAGTCAGGTCGGCTCGGATCGGCCCACCTGATGTTATTGTTAAGTCAGGTCGGCTCGGCTCAGCCCACCTGATGTTATTGTTAAGTCAGGTCGGCTCGGCTCAGCCCACCTGATGTTATTTGTTAAGTCAGGTCGACTCGGCTCGGCCCATCTGATGTTATTGTTCAATCAGGTCGGCTCAGCTCAGCCCACCTGATGTTATTGTTAAGTCAGGTCGACTCGGCTCAGCCCACCTGATGTTATTTGTTAAGTCAGGTCGGCTCGTCTCGGCCCACCTGATGTTATTGTTAAGTCAGGTCGGCTCGGCTCGGCCCATCTAATGTTATTGTTCAGTCAGGTCGGCTCGGCTCGGCCCACCTGATGTTATTGTTAAGTCAGGTCGGCTCGGCTAGGCCCATCTGATGTTATTGTTCAGTCAGGTCGGCTCGGCTCAGCCCACCTGATGTTATTGTTAAGTCAGGTCGGCTCGGCTCAGCCCACCTGATGTTATTGTTAAGTCAGGTCGGCTCAGCTCGGCCCATCTGGTGATATTGTTCAGTCAGCTCGGCTCGGCTCGGCTCGGCCCACTAATAGTATTGTCCGATCAGCTCGATTTTCCTTATGGTATTATTAGACCAAGTAGTATGGCCCATTTGTTGTATATATAAGGCCACATGTGAGGCCCATGGGTGATGGCCCATCGCAAAGTACCTAAGGTCCATTGGTAAGGCTCATTGAGGTGGCCTACTTGATGAATATAAGGCCCATATGATACAGCCCAATTGATATAGTTGAAGTCCAATGGGGTGCCATTAGGTCCATTGCAATGCGTGATCCCTACGTGGTATATAATGATGATAATAGCAAATAATTCCTTGGGAACAATGATGGTTAGATGCCCACATTGTAACGATGATGTCGGTTATATGTCCGCATTGTCACTCTCCCTAAGGCCCATCTATAGGCCATACTGATAACTCATAGGCCGTCTAGGCCCACCTTCATTATGATTAAGCCCATCATCACATAGTTGCTCGGTATAGATCCATGATTCATGATCATACGCATCACATGTATGCCTGATATGAGTAGTGACTGATCATTACATACGCCTTCGGGCAGATTGTTTATAAGTCCTAGATAGGCAGAGTTGCCTGCATGAGTGCATGGTACACGCAGGACTGTTGCATGACTGATAGTGTAACTCATGCACTTGCATTGTGTAATTGTAGTTACTGTATGCCCTAGCTACATTAGGGCCATAGCCTCCACGGATATATCGTGGATGGCTGGATTGGATACCGAAAATGTTTGGTTCTAGCATATGGGCGTCATAGATGTCCCTGGGTAAAAATTCCTAAACCCGATGGTACCAGAGGATGACTCCAATGTCGGGACTGAGTGGATATACAAGTGCGCGATGACCGTATACTAGTAGGCCGCATCTCCCATTGTGTCGTGGTCGGTTGAAAAGGGGTGTGACCTTACCCGCCTGAGTGAGGGGGCAACTTCTAGGTTGAGTTTGACCAGCTTGAGGAATCGGTTCGCTATTGGCGAGTCAGGTTCGACATTGGCAGGCAGATAGTGAGGTCTCTTCTGCTCTCTCAGTTGTGCATCCAGATAGGGGCGACAAGCTGACGTAGAGTGTACCTGACCCCGGTGATTATCAAGACTGAGAACCGTACTGATATATGATGAGAATTGACATGCTTGAGTTGTATCTCGCATCATATGGACCGGATATGGCCGATAGCATTCATGTCTTGCACCGCATAGCCTTGGTACGGTTGATTGCATTCATGTACTAATCAGCATGTTTCCGCATCACTCTGATCTTGCATTCCGAGCACGCTAGTATTGTGCACACACTTACACCGCCCTCTAAGCTTTCTATAAGCTTATGCACGATTGATGCGTGCAGGTGACGCCAGGACGCAGCCGTAGCTTCGCCGCCGTTGGAGGGTGTAGCCGAGCTCGTGGAGTTTTGTTCTTTGCATTATCTTGTATTTTCCTCAGATGCATTGTACTTGAAATTTTTTAATCATAATGAATTTTGTGATGGTGTTCCTGTGGTTATTGTTCGTGGGTTAAGCTTTCGTTATGCTTATTACAAATCAAATGATATTAGAAATCTTCCTTGTAGCGTCCCATGATCGAAACCTGGTATATGGGTACCGGGAGCCGAGAATGGGGTACTACGGAGGCTGTCGGCACCGGATTCGACGATCGAAAATTTTGTGAGCCCAATTTTTGAGTTTGGGGCGTGACAATATGGACCCTGGTTTAGGCCCGGATCGTGAGACTATACCTGCATCTCGGCCATCCACTAGTCCTACAGCTGGACTACCACCGTATACACCACCGGTTCGCGAGCAGAACCGTGCGTCTTCCTCAACGCAGTACGTGCCTCAGCCTGCCCCACCCACCGATACGTTTGAGCAGATGATGATGTTAATGCAACAGCAACACCAACAGCTCTTAACCACTATTGCAGGGGCCTTATCTCAGGGTGGGAGTACGACTCCACCTTCACCATCTGTACCTCCTGTTGAGACTGTAGAGCCTTTTTCTCAGGCTGAGGATGTGCCTCCTCCTGCACCTACTGCATATCCTACAGGAAATTTGGGTACTAGTGGCCTTCTCAAGCGATTCCAGCGCTTGAGGCCTCCTACTTTTACGGGTTCTCACAGACCTGAGGAGGCTGAATATTGGCTAGACCGCATCTCCAAGATGCTACGGATGCTGCATTGTACCGAGCCAGAGCAGGTTGAGTTGGACACCTTTATGTTTGAGAAGGAGGCCAATATGTGGTGGGATAGTGTCCTACGGACGGTCGCTGTTGGTTATGTGTGGACTTGGGCAGCTTTTAAATTTCTTTTCCATGAGAAGTACTACCCTCGGACCTACCGACATGAGAGGGAGAATGAGTTCTTGCGCCTTAGGCAGGGAGGCATGACAGTTACCGAGTACGAGCATCGATTTACCGAGTTGGGCAGATACGTCCCTATGATACTTGCTGACAAGCTGATGCGGATACAAAATTTTTCTAAGGGCTTGCGACCTGACATTCAGTCGAAGATGTGATGTGTCAGCATACCCTCCTATGCCGAGCTGATACATATGTCTATGCGGGCAGAGCATGATGTAGATCGACTGACATGCTCTCGTGGCCCTATGGTTGTTAGGCCATGACCAGATACCAAGAGCAGGCCATTCCTCGGTAAGAGGCCTCGTATTGACTCTCCTCCCAAGATTGCGGTGCCAATAGTTCCAATGAGGCATCCAGACGTGACCTGTGCTTATTGTGGGAGGCCAGGTCATGTCGCAGAGAGCTGCTTCACATGGATGAGAGATAGCGAATTTTCACCACCACAGAGGATTGATCGTCCTCGTCATCAGGCTTTATCGACTCCACCTCTACAGACAGCACCTGCACATCCGTCCTTCAGACCACCTGCACCTCGCTTCCGGCCGCCTCAACGGCCTATGGTACCACAGCCGAACCGTCCACAGTAGGCTCTGGTACATGCACTGACAGCTGAGGCATCCGGGACAGAGACCGCACCACCCTTGGCCTTTGAGGTCACAACTCACATTGGAGGTACTCCTATATTTTTGTTGGTGGATACGGGATCCACTGTCTCAGTGATATCTTGTTCAGTAGTCAAGCGCTTTGGGCTATAGACTACTCGGATGGTTGGAGTGCGAGTTATTTCAGCACACTAGACTTTTACTGATGCCACTACGATGTGTGAGGGTTGTTTGCTAGATCTAGGGAACAGGACGATGGCCATTGACCTTATCGTCGTCTCCGCTCTCTATCATTTCGACGTCATTTTTGGCATGGATTGACTAACTGCAGGGAGGACAGAGATTGATTGCGAGACCCGTTTAGTGACAGTTTATGAGCCGGAGGGCACATCCTTTACATTTTCGGTGCAGGTCAATCATCCCTCTAGAGTACTTTGTTATGCTTCCTTATTAAGGAATGTTGTCGTCCCGACACTTGGAAGCACGCCAGTAGTCCGTGATTATGACGATGTGTTCAGAAAGATACTTGGGTTGGTTCCTCAGCGCGAGATCGATTTTACTATCGACCTAGTACCCGGTTCGACGCCCATCTTACTGCCGACGTATCGCATGACCCCGTGTGAGATGGAGGAGTTGAAGAAACAGATCGATGATTTGTTGGAGGCTGGCTTCATACGACCGAGTGTATCCCCTTGGGGAGCACCTGTGTTGTTCGTGACGAAGAAAGACGGGTCACTACGGTTGTGTATTGATTACCGCAGACTGAACTAAGTGACGGTGAAGAACAAGTATCCTTTGCCCAGGATAGATGATCTTTTTTATCAGTTGAAGGGGGCGAAGTATTTTTCAAAGATTGATCTACAGTCAGGGTATCATCAGTTGTGCATCAGGGATGAGGACATGCAGAAGACGGCTTTCAGGACCTGTTTTGGGTATTATGAGTTCCTCGTGATGTCATTCGGTCTTACGAAAGCACCGGTCATGTTCATGGACTTGATGAATTGGGTATTTTGGCCTTTCCTATACCGATTCGTCATCATATTTATTGATGACATCCTGATATACTCTAAGAGTCAGGAAGATCACGAGGAGCACCTGAGGGCGGTCCTCGATACTCTTAGAAAGCACCAGTTGTTTGCACAGTACAAGAAGTGAGACTTCTGGAAGGAAGAAGTCAAGTTCCTGGGATGTGTGGTGTCCAAGGATGGGATAGCGGTGGACCTTGCTAAGGTAGCCGCGGTGCAGGACTGGAAGCAGCCTGGTTCGGTTACTATCGACGATTCATTCAGGACTTCTCCAAGATACCCAGACACTTGTTTCAGTTGACACTGAAGGATCTGAAGTTCGCCTGGAATGAGAAGGCGGAAACAGCTTTTCACGAGCTGAAGGACAGGATGATGTCTGCCCCTGTGCTAGTATTGCCAGAGCAAGGGGTTAAATATATGATATATACGGACGCGTCTCGCGTTGGTTTAGGTTGTGTCTTTATGCAGAAGGACTGTGTGATTGCATATGCCTCGAGACAGTTGAGAAAACATGAGGAGAATTACCCTACACACGACCTGGAGTTGGCAGTTGTCATCTTCGCATTGAAGCTCTGGAGACATTACCTCTACGGAAAGGAGTTCGAGCTCTTTTGTGACCACAAGAGCCTCAAGTACATATTCACGCAGCGAGACCTAAATATGAGGCAGCGACGATGGATGAAGACCTTAAAGGACTTTAAGTTCGAGGTTTCCTACCATCTGGGCAAGGCGAACCTTGTGGCTGACGTGTTGAACCGCAAGAAGGTGATAAAGTTTGCAGCTCCGCCGATGATTATCGAGTGGGACATGGTTGAGTTTTTGCGAGACTTTGAGCAGAAACTCACTGTGGAGGAGCCATTCGAGATTATCGCACACGTTCAGGTGCGACCTATTATCGATGACATGGTCATCGCAGCGCAGAGGGATGATGAGCGGTTGACTGAACTTCGAGAGCAGGTCAGTGACGATGCAGATGCCGAGTGGCGAGTTGGAATGGATGGGGGCTTACGTTATCGTGGCCGCCTATGCGTCCTAGATGTTTCCGACTTGAGACGAGAGATTCTCGAGGCTGCACACTGTTCTAAGCTTGCGATGCATCTGGGCAGTATGAAGATATATCGTGACATGAATAGGACGTATTGGTAGGATGACATGAAGACCCACATCGCAGACTTTATGTCCCGTTGTCTCACTTGCCAGCAGGTGAAGGCAGAGCATCGCCGACCTCCTAGTCTTCTTCAGCCTATACCTATAGTTGAGTGGAAGTGAGACTTTATTTCCATGGATTTCATTTCGGGACTGCCGAAGACGAGGGAGGGACGTGATTCTATCTGGGTGATCGTCGACCGCTTGACGAAGTCGGCGCACTTTCTTCCGATCAGAGTTACAAACTCTGCAGACTAGTTAGCCAGACTTTACATCAGAGAGGTTGTTTGTCTGCGAGCGATGGGTGTGAAGTTGAAGTTCAGTACTTCATTCCACCCACAGACCAACGGACAGATAGCCGGTGAACCAGATTTTGGAGGACATGCTGCGAGCTTGCGTGTTGGATTTCAAGGACAGTTGGGATGATTGTCTTCCATATGCGGAGTTCGCGTACAACAACAGTTTTCAGGCGAGTATCGGTATGACACTTTATGAGGCCTTGTATGGGCATCCTTGTCGAGCACCGCATTACTGGGCTGAAGTTGGCGAGCGAAATTTGATTAGTCCTGAGTTAGTACAGGCGACCTCAGAGAAGATTGACATCATCAGGCGTCGACTTCTTACAGTGCAGAGCAGACAGAAGAGTTATGCCGATACGAGGTGGCGACCGCTAGAGTTCGCGGTTGGAGATCACGTATTTTTGAGAGTTTCTCCTATGAAGGGAGTTCTTCGGTTTGAAAAGAAGGGGAAGCTCGCACCGTGATTCATTGGCCCATTCCAGATACTCGATCGTGTGGGTGCAGTAGCATACCGTCTAGCTTTGCCTACACCTCTCGCGAGCGTACACAATGTATTTCATATTTCTATGTTGAAGAAATATGTTCCTGATTCTTCCCATATTATTAGATGGGAGCAGGTGCAGTTAGGTAAGGATGTTACATATATACTGCAACCGACGCGTATATTAGACAGGAAGGAACATGTATTGCATAGTAAGGTCATCCCCCTTGTGAAGGTATTGTGGACGCATCATACTGAAGAAGAGGCTACCTAGGAGACAGAAGCCAAGATTAGAAAGAACTACCCACAGCTTCTCGAGGAGTACGAAAAAGTATAAATTTCGAGGACAAAATTTATTTTTTTAGGGGGGTAGATTGTAACGACTAAGAAAATTTCGTACCAAGACTCGAGTACCACGTCGAGCAGAAATCACTTAGGATTAATTCCTTTGGAGATTAAACATAAGTTAACTAGTGCTAAGTTAGACTAGCTATGAAATTAGCACTGTTCGCTTTAAATACATTTTACAAGATCCAAAACTTGTGGAATTGTTAACGCTATAATACCCTGAAATCTAAAATCCAACTCTAAGCCCAGTTACTCTCGGGAGCACTTTGAAACTTCGTATCGGACCTGGACCGCGCGTCGAAAGTCCGATAGCGATAAACTTAGAAGATATTGACCGCATAGTTGGACTTAACAAGCACTGTGAAAATCACATCCAAACAATGCTCTAGGACGATTTTCTTGAGTCTGGAGTGAAGAGTGTGAGAAAATGAAGATTTTTAAGAAATTAAATATAATTTTAAGAAATCTAAGACGTGTCGCTCGCGCGTTATTTCTAAGCATTCTGACCGTTGGATTTTGACCCAAATTTACCCTCGGATCAGGATAAGTGGCCCTTATATGTCATAGTACTTGTAGCTCTGATCGAATTTCCGTAACCGTTGAACTGAAACTGGTCCGCCACGGTCGATCTGGGAACTCGACCGGACTGAAAACTTAACTTGATCAAGATCCAGCATCTATGAGCTTAAGTCCGATCGCACACAGTAACAGGACCTCCAGAAATGCTCCGTTGGATCGGAATAAGGCTGATTTGGTTATAACATAAGTATACATTGACCCTGGGTCTAATTTGGTGAGTTTTTAGCCTATATAAGGACCTTAAACCCTCTCTCATTCCTCACATACGAATTTGAGAGAAACCCTAAGAGAGAAAAGATAGAGATAGTGTGAAAGTTGTGGGAGAAAGTTCCTGTTACTCTACCTTGCCATCATACGTACTTAACCATCCCGATCAAATCGCTATTCCGGCGATTCTGACTTCATTCCTAGGTAAGAAAACCTAACCCTAACCTGTTTTGGGATTACCATCGATGCAAGTAGCATGATAACTAACTTAATTCGTATTGTAGGTTGTCATTCCACTATTGACAAGACTCAGTGTCTAAACTGAATTCGTTACTCATTTACCGACGTAAGGTGCGGACTTTAGATGTATAAGTTATGGTTTTCAAGGATTTTAATGTTGGTTAATGATTTATAATTGACAAGGGTGCGATTACACATGCAAAATGCGTCGTCTGTTTCATTATACGTGTTCATATGAACTATGTAAAATATAGTGTATTCTATGCATATGTTGGAATTTTTGAATATGTTTGGAATTTGGATTTGCGCTTAACATGTTTATTTGTTGTGAATATATGTATAATACATGTGCGACAACTCCTTAGCGAAATGACTTGTCCAAAATCATGTCACGACAAATATACGTTATATGTGACTAAGTGTGTAGCCCAAGTGTTTGTAGAAATGTCCAAATGAATATGGAACCCGAATTCATGCATGCCATGATAATCTGTTGTGGGTATATGTGCGTGGTATACGGGGCAACTCCCTAGTAAAAGGATTTGGCCTAATACATGTGTAGTCAACACACCATATGTATGATGTTATGTGTAGTCTAAGTGTTTGTAGAACTGACTGAATGAGCAAGTTGTTACCAAGTTATGCTTGTATGAGGGCTGAGATGTAAATCTTGGCTACCTTACTTATGTGTATGATTTCCTCCATGTACGTTTACATTATAATGTCTGCTTTCTTTATGGAATGAATGTATGTGAACTCATGTTTGTGTTGCACTTCACAACATGCTCATATGCTTGTAAGAATTGAACTATCTGTTCATTACTGCTTTGACTGTTTCATATGATTACTCATAGAAACGGAATGAGTTTGGGGCCATGTTATGGTCTAGGCAATCGGTAACAGGTTTGGAGTTCGTGGCTGAAATTCATTCGCCATGTAGGACACGTTTGATGAACCCGAGTCGTACGTTGGTCGACGGCAGTGGTTAGACCATACGAAGTGCTTACGCATTTCATGTCGATCGATACGATGTGCGCTCGTAGTAGTCGAGCTCGTCAAGTAACTCGATTGACCGTTATATGTTCACCTTGTATTCTTTATAACTGCTTGAACCTAGAGTGCTGAACTTACCAGTGATATCCCCGTTAACCATGGTACCTTAATCCACTAAGACTCATGAGTCGACATGGTGGTATGGGACACCGTGGTCGAGCTGTCGGCATACGCTGGGGCCACGAGCCTCCCCATAGTGACCAATGAGCAGCCCAGACTAGTGAGCTGAATATGTTGGTATGGGACACTTTATTCAAGCTGTCGGCCTACACTGATAAGGTGATGGGGGAGTGGTGCAATGAGTGCGTGTAACAGCCCTGATAGCCCTTTGTAGTGACCTCGAGCATACTCTGAATCTGCGGAGAGGCGACGAGCCTTCCCGTAGTAAACAGAGTATAAATTAGGCCTGTATTGATAAGGTGATGGGGGAGCAGTGCAATAAGTGCGTGTAACAGCCCTGACAGCCCTTTATAGTGACCTAGAACCGCATCATTGTAGGAGATTATCTAAAACTGACGACCCTAGAATGGATCATTGTTTGGGAATGATACAAGGGAGGTACCTTAGTTTTCCAATACTGTTGTATGAAAAGGACTAATAACAACTCGGTAATCATGTCCATATCGCACTGTATGTGCCTGAAAGATGTGGAGCACTAAGGGACAAAAGCATGCCGCGAACGTAAGATGGTGTCGCATGAGGGAGTATGTTGGTGAGGGCATGCATCATTATTGCATCTCATCCTTGCATTAATCACAATATTTATGAGTGTTTATTTGTATTGCTTTATCATTACTGCTTGACTGAATTAATAACATGTTTACCTATGCCTTATTGTTCCACTGAGTTAGCTACTCACTCCCACATTACGGGACGGTGTTCTGGACACCCACTAGACCCTTTCTTAGATGAAGGTATTGGCGAGGCGCAGGAGGCTGTGCCTGACTACTACGATGATCAGGACGAGTTCTCATATATGCAGTTCTCTGATGGTTTCGCCTAGGCCATTCAGATTGACGGGGCTACAGGGTTCACCATGCTAGTGGAACTATTCTTTTGACATTTTGATTGTTGTACTATGACATGTGTATGGTAGCTCAGTGATGTATTCATACTCTGAACACTGAACATGATCTTTGACTTCTATATGTTATATTCCCCTGACAGTCTTCCGCTTGCATTTTATAAATTAATCTGGAGTATGAATTACTGTTTTGGTATAATCTCACTCATGATTAATGCACTAACACAGACAACATTCAATCATAAGCATTTATGTTGCATAAGTAATGTTTTGAAACTCGGGTGTTGAGTTACTACTCGACCCCCAATTTTTAGGGCATTACAAGTTGGTATCAGAGCATGATTTGGATTAAACCGGACCTGGTTTATGGTCACACGTCGTATGCTGACGCCACTCGACTTAGGTGGGTGCGAGAAAAATTTAGAAACAAAAGTAGGATTCTCAGTTTCGCCAATTGACGAAGTTCATCGAAATCGATTGCGGAGATCGAGTACCTCCGTGATCGCTCGAGGCGACCTCAGACCTTTCCTAGACCGTCTATCGACGGGTTTAGACAGTAAATCACTCCATCCCAGCCCTCAATTTGTAGATGCGGCTATGCATCAGAAAACACCCGAGAGGGCCCGAAACGACTCAAAACGGAGTCGGGGGCCAAACGGGACCCTTCAAGGGAGACCGAGGGTGGGACCCACATGCATTTGACGTTTAGGGGGGCAGGGAAGAGATAGAGGAGGAACAGAAAGAAGAAGAGGAGGCTCAGGATACTGATGAGAGTCCTCCTTCTACAGCACCGGAGCAGGACGCGGGTCAGGCCGCTAGTGATGCCCGCATAACTCGACTCGAGGAGGGCCAGGCCTCTCTTCGACAGGATGTAATAGATCTGCGGGCCCTCGTGAGGCATAAGTTCAAGAAAGTAACCCGCTTACTGAAGACTATCCTGTGCTGTCTGAAGGATAAGGGTGCCCCTTCTCCATCGCCAGATTCAGATGCTTAGTCATCCATGTTTTTGCCCCGTAGTTGTTTGTTGTTCGTTGTAGTTGATAGTTTTGTGTGTAGCCTCTGTAGGCTTCTTAGTTTGGTAGTTGTTTTAATGTTATAGCTCAGTGTTTGGAGCTTAGTTGTATTAGCTCACATGCATCTTTTGTCGTGATCCATGTAAAGCCTATGTCTCATGTATTATGACAATTTTGGTAATGAAATGCATGAAGTTGCCTAAAATTTGTATGTGAATGTTGCGTGAATGGATTGTGATTATATGAAATCTGATCTGGGTTTCACCCTATGTTGTGTAGGGAATGCCACCTAAATTCACGCGGAGCACGACACGCCTAGCGTTGTGTGATTCGATGGATCAGGAACTTCCTCGGAGTGATAGTTATATGGACCCTGGTTTGGGCCCGGATCGTGAGACTATACCTGCGTCTCAGCCATCCACTAGTCCTACAGCTGGACTACCACCGTATACACCACCGGTTCGAGAGCAGAACCGTGCGTCTTCCTTGACGCAGTACGTGCCTCAGCCTGCCCCACCCACCGATACGTTTGAGCAAATGATGATGTTGATGCAGCAGCAACACCAGCAGCTCTTGACCACTATTGCAGGGGCCTTATCTTAGGGTGGGAGTGCGACTCCACCTTCACCATCTGTACCTCCTGTTGAGACTGCAGAGCCTTCTGCTCAGGCTGAGGATGTGCCTCCGCCTGCACCTGCTGCATATCTTACAGGGAATTTGGGTACTAATTGCCTTCTCGAGTGATTCCATCACTTGAGGCCTCCTACTTTTACGGGTTCTCACAGACCCGAGGAGGCTGAATATTGGCTAGACCACATCTTCAAGATGCTACGGATGCTACATTGTACCGAGCCAGAGCAGGTTGAGTTGGACACCTTTATGTTTGAGAAGGAGGCCAGTATGTGGTGGGATAGTGTCCTACGGACGGTCGCGGTTGGTTACGTGTGGACTTAGGGCAGCTTTCGAATTTCGTTTCCACGAGAAGTACTACCCTTGGACCTACCGACATGAGAGGGAGAATGAGTTCTTGCGCCTTAGGCAGGGAGGCATGACAGTTACTGAGTACGAGCATCGATTTACTGAGTTGGGCAAATACGTCCCTATGATACTTGCTGACGAGTAGATGCGGATACGACATTTTTCTGAGGGCTTGCGACTTGACATTCGGTCGAAGATGTGTTGTGTCAGCATACCCTCCTATGCCAAGCAGATACATATGTCTATGCGTGCAGAGCAGGATGTAGATCGACTGACACGCTCTCGTGGCCCTATGGTTGTTAGGCCACGACCAGATACCCAGAGCAGGCCATTCCTCGGCAAGAGGCCTCATATTGACTCTCCTCCCAGGATTGCGGCGCCAGTAGTTCCGATGAGGCGTCCAGACGTGACCTGTGCTTATTGTGGGAGGCCAGGTCATGTCGCAGAGAGCTGCTTCACGCGGATGAGAGATAGAGGATTTTCACCACCGCAAAGGATTGATCGTCCTCGCCCTCAGGCTTTATCGACTCCACCTCTACGGACAGCACCTGCACATCCGTCCTTCAGACCACCTGCACCTCGATTCTGGCCGCCTCAACGGCCTATAGTACCACAACCGAACCGTCCACAGCAGGCTCGGGTACATGCACTGACAGCTAAGGCATCCGGGACAGACTGCACCACTCTTGGCCTTTGAGGTCACAGCCCACATTGGAGGTACTCATATATTTTTTTTGGTGGATACGGGATCCACTGTCTCACTGATATCTTGTTCAGTAGTCAAGCGCCAAGGGATCGTAGGTTATTGACTAGATACATGGATGACTCGAATGTTGAATTTGCCCTCATTACGGACGAGGGGGATCCGTCTACTTTTCAGAAAGCTCTTGAAGATGTAAATGCCAAAAAGTGAAAAGTAACAATGTATGAGGAGATGAACTTTTTGTACACGAATGAGACATGAGAGCTGGTGGAGCTTCCCATTGGCCGTAGAGCGATCAAGTGCAAGTGGATCTTTAAGAAGAAATATGATTGGTACAAGGCAATGTTGGTAGCGAAGGGATATGATCAGAGTGAATGTGTTGACTTCACTAACATATTTGCTCATGTGGTGAAGCAAGTATATATTAGATTCGTATTGACATTGGTTTCTCAACATAATCTCGAGCTGAAACGAATGGATGTAAAGACAACTTTCCCGCATAAGGAATTTGAAGAACATATTTACGTAAAGCAACCAAAAGGTTTCGAAATACAATGGACAGAGAATAAATTTTGCAAGTTAAAGAGGTCATTGTATGGCCTAAAACAATCGCCTAGGCAGTCGTATAAGAAATTTGATTCTTTCATGATGAGTTAGAGGTTTACAAGTGAATATGATTATTATGTCTATTACAAGACTTTAAGTGATGGTAAATTCATTATCTTGGTATTGTATATTGATGACATGTTTATCGCTGGTCATAACATGTCTGATATTGACATGATGAAGACTCAATTATCAGGAATATTCGAGATGAAAGGCAAATTAGAGATGATAAAAGCTAAGGAGCTATGATGGAAGACAAATTAGAGATGATAAAGGCTAAGGAGCTATGAACAATGAAGATTGAAGACACGGTGGAGAATGTTGTTAATGTCTTAAATCTATCAGTAACAGAGTATATCGATGTCATTGATAAACCACTCGATGAATGTTGATGCCATTGATAGATGCTCGATCCCATTGAGGAAATTCAGAAAATCTATGTTGGCTGCTGGACTATTTTAGAGTTGATAGTCGATGGCATCAAAGGATTTTCGAAGTCATTGACTGAGTTTAATGCCCGTTGAGGCCATTGAAGGCCCCATTGAGCGTGTGCAAAATTGCGTAAGTGCGCGATTTGTTACCTATTCCGTTTGTGATAGCATCGATATCGGGTGTAATCAGGATTAAGACAGGATTAAGGTGTATTAGGGCTTTTTGAAATGTTCATAAGGGTTCAAGGGTATAACTAGGGTTTGAAGGAGATTTGAGGGTTGTTCGAATTAGTAAAATCATCTATCTTTTATAATTATGTTTTCATAGTGCATTATTCATTGCTTTGTGTCTTGATTTTTTTCTGCAAGAGTTTTTTTGCATAAAAATTGGATTGTTCTTGTTTGGCTTTATTTGTGTGATTGCATGTACTTTGCTTGATTTTGCTCTATGTACTTCCACAGTTCTCAACAAGTAACTCCGTATGCAATACGATTTTAAATTTTAGGCCATTCTTAAAGTAAGGTAAACCCCACCAAGTGCTTGTAGATGTTTTAAGCATGATTTCCTATGATTCCAGATATCGTGGCCTAGCTGATTTTTCTTAAATCTTATAACTTAGAAGGGACCTACCAAATGCATGGAATGAATGCCCATCACGGTGAGCCTACAGAGCTTGACCGCATGGGGAGCTCCCATGAGGTCAACCGGAGAGAGCGAGAGAGTCTCAAGTCATGGGTTGGACCATAGTTTAAGGTCTATCCACTTGATTACTTCAAACCTGTAAAATAATGATGATATCCAATCCTCCTACTAGATTGGCCCCCCCATGGGAATTACCTAGTGCAAAAATAAGCCCTTTCCAATCATCCAGTGTGCCACGCCATAGAAAAATGTGTATATCCATCGATAAATAGAAAAATACAAGTATGGTCCACTTGGTTAGTGGATGGGGGTGAATTTTGCATGAACTTTTCTTCACTATGAGGTCAATCTATTGAACAGGTTGGATGTCCCATGAACTTAGCAAGTTAGAAGTCATCTCCTGTGTGGACCCCACCAAAGTTTAGGCCATTCCAAAACTCAGGTGGGCCCACCAAGTGCTTTCAGATGTTTTGTAATGATTTTTCATTATTTCATATGGTGTAGTCCACCTGAGTTTCAAATGCGACTGATTTTTGACACATCCTACCAAATGCACGCCATGGATTGTCCCTCACGATGTGGTGCGTCCCACGGAGCTCGACCTAATGGGAAGCTCCCTTGAGGTTGACCTCATAATACCATTTCTATATATAATATATTGTAACTTGGATCAAGCCAGTGGGCCTACTTGGGCAATATTTGAATTCTGGGCTTGACCCTCAGACCAATTTTAGGAGCCCAAGCCATCCCTGGCCTACCCACTGCCACCCCTAATACTAAATAAGGGTCAAGATCTGAATAGTTCATACATGGGAAATTGGGCCCACATGCTGAGTGGTCAGATATCTTTTTCAACATTGGTGGTTTTTTTTTTTCCTTTAATTAACTCAACTCGATTGAACCCAACTCAACATGAGCTGTGTTAGGGTTATAGTACTCTACTTGCCGTTGGGCTTTGAGATGATTGATCTTGATATTGGGCCTTCAAACCAACACTGGAAAAATACTTGTATTGGACGTTTGCCATGTGACAGTATGAAAAGGGGAGGTGATGGATGAGAATGTCTAATGGGGGTAATTTTTGAAACGTAAAGCCATCCGAGAAAAAAAATAAAAAATAAAAAATAAAAAATAAAAAGACCAATGAAATGGACGGTCCTGATTAATACATCACACAGCCTAGTCTACAGTGAGAGATAGCTTACCATAATATCTCCAACAGGCTGGGCCCAGTTTTAGGAGTATAGAGGAATCTAGGCCTGGGATTTTGAAGGCTTCAACCAGAACAGGTGTGAAACCTGAATGAATCCAAAGTATGGGATGAACGAAAAACTGGCCCCACAGAGTTTTCAATCCCCATTGCCTTTTGTGGTGTGTTCCACTTGAGCCTTGGACCTACCTTCGGTTCATGCCCTAAAAAAATCTGTTAAAATGGATGGACGGTGTAGATATAACAAACAGGCCCTACCCAATAGCTGGTCAGGTAGCAGGTGTAATGGGGAAGCGGATTGGCTGGTGTACCACACACCACCGACCTGGCAGGTGTGGGTACGTGCCGTGCGAAGACGGCTCCGAGTTGCACGAATGGTTCAAAGGAGATAAAAGTTACATGGGACCCACGATGATGTATTTATTATATCCACACCGTTCATCCATTTAAAGAGATCACTCCGGAGTATTATCTTAAAAATGATTTATATCCAAATCTCAAGTGGACCACACCACAAATAGCAGTGGGGACAATGATTCTCACCGTTAAAACACTCTTAGGGCCCACCATAACGTTTATTTTCCATCCAATCTGTTCATAAGGTCACACAGACGTTGATGAAGAGGAAAACAAATATCATATTGATCCAAAATTTCTGTGACCCCGAAAGGGTTTCAATGGTAGAAGTTCAATCCCACTGGTTTTTGCAGTGTCGTCCACTTGATCTTTTGATCTCTCTTATTTTTTGGCTGAAACCTCAAGCCGAGCTCGTAAAATGTACGGACGATTTGGATATAATACACGCCTCATGATGGGACCCACAGAACTTGGTAACGTCAACACACCAGCGAGTTCGGTGGTTTATGGTACACCAGCCAATTCGCTTCCGTGTAGTGAATATTCAAATCTGACACATCAAATTAATGATCTGGACCAATGAACAATGGGCCTTGATTTAGCAAAGTACCTTGAATGTCCGTCCAATCTTACGAACCTAAATAAATAAATATAGGACTGGACGGTTGAAAATCAATCAACATGATTTTTCAGTACTGAGCCGCTCGTCAAAATCATAACATGGCTTGACTGTGTATCGGCTTTTGAATTTGACTTGTCACCACCATACTTGGGCCCCTGCACATGTCATTTTGGAGGATACGAGCAGCCCTCAACAGAACATCCAGGAACTATACGATCTGACAATTTGCCTGGACCAGATCAGTCCCACCTGGTGGGCCCCACTCCAGATCATCCACGATTAGAGTCCTACGTGAAAATATTCGGTGTTTTCAATCATCTTCCCTGTTGCATGGTCCCTGCTCTTGATCCGGTGGTAGACTCCTAGGAGTTTCAACACCTGGTCAAGGGCTCGAGCACCCATAGGTGGTGAAATCCCACTACTGCGTGAGTATGTGATGTTGTGTGTGCTTGCGTTAAAAAAAAAAAAAACAAAAAAGAAGAAGTTTTCCAAGTCACACACATGTAAGAGAGCTAGAGTTCACCCCACCCGACCTGAACTGGATGGGTGAGTCACTTCGATCCGAGTAGGCTTTGCCCAATCTAAACTCAAATCCAGTCAAGTTTGAGTTACTTAATAAATTGACGTGACTCGACCGAAACTCAATCGGGTCATACTCGACTCAAACTGAAATTGACTATACTTGGATTCAGGTATATATATAATAAAAAAATTCTAATTTCTAAGTATCTCTAACTTATATACCACATTCGATCCTGACCCAATCCCAAAGTCTCTCTTTCTCCCTCCCTCATCTCACTCATCTTCCAAGCCTAGCAACTACCCACCACCATCAACACACTCCTTCTCTCCGCTCCCTCCCTCACTCCTCTTTTAAACCCAGCAACCACCCACCACCATCACCTCTCTCTCTCTCTCTCTCTCTCTCTCTCTCTCTCTCTCTCTATTCGAATCGGTGTCAACTCAGTACTTTTGACCCGATCAGACTTGGTCCAAATTAGTCACTCGGTCCAGATTAGTCCAAGCTAGACCCGGACTCGGATCGGTTTAGACATGCTGGACTCAGTACCGAGTTGAGTCGAGTTCTCATTAGGCCTATTTCAAAACCAGATCGCATCGGATCAGCCCTAACTTGGTTTAACTCGACTCGATGCCTAGCTCTAAAGAGAGTTAGTATATGCACCACCCACGTGTCAAAGTGTCATATGCATGTGCAATGTTGTTCATCCATCGGTGGGCCCAACCATATAAATTTCCTTATCTGATGCAGCCCAACCTGTACCGAACCCAGCCCCAATCGGATTCGGGTCCTAAAAAAGAAAACGGACCCGAAAAGTCAAAACCCAGTTCAAAATGGACTGGACTTGGCTGGGATGGCCACCCTACATATACATCTTATGGGAGGTGAAATGCCATGGATGGACGAGATCCAGACTGCTTATTCAACATGTTGGCGGCTATAAACCAAAAATCACACTAATGAACCAATCCAAACCCTTCAATCAGTTGTACACAGATGGTTCACATTTCATGAGAGAAACTGCAAGTTCATTTATTGGATGGTTAGGATTGTCCTACCAAGTCAAATTTTGGATATTGTCAAATCAACGGTGAAGGCCTTGGGATAAACGGTCCAGATCTCATCCGCATGCCACTCGTATAGCAAATGATGCATAAGCAGGGCAACGCCTTGTGGTATCAGATACTATACATGATCAACACATGCATGGCTGGCCGTCGCAGATGGATTAGACATGAATTTTTGACACTTGAACCACTGGCGTTTAGAGTTGGGCACGGGACGACTCAACTGGGCAAACTCAACTCATTCGGCTCGTTCAAATTTGACTAGGTTCGAACCAAGTGGGTGAGTCAATTCAAATCAAGTTGACTTCGTCAAATCCAAACTCAAGCTGAATCAAGTTCAAGTCACCCAATAACTCGACTTGACTCAACCTGAAATTCAACTCAGTATTGACTCACTTGATCTAAAACTTGACTCACACATATATATTAAAATAAAATAAAAATTTAAATATGACATTTCATATTTGAGATGCCATGTAGATGACGGAGAGGCTATAATTCTGACAAGTGAATCTAAGCTTTGAGTGGTGATTTCGCCCGTGACTACCTGTTGCACTCAATGTGACTTGGTGCCAACTCGACCTAACTCAGTACTTGTTATTGGGTCTGACTCGGTCTAGATTAGTTCAGGCCAAACCTGGACTCAGATAGGGTTAGGCATGCTAGACTCAGTTTGAGTTTGGGTTAGGCCTATTTCAAAAATCGAATTGGGTCAGGTCAGCCCTAATTCGGTCCGACTCAACTCGATGCCCAGTTCTACTGGCACTGAATTGAAAGTTTGGACTAAGGCCCAATTCGAGGTGGGTCAGGTAGTTGGAAGCGTTGGCTAGTAGAGCTGGGCATCGAGTTGAGTTGAACCGAGTTAGGGCTAACTCGACTCAATCTGGTTTTGAAATAAGCCTAACCCAAACTCGATATCGAGTCTAGTATGCCTAACTCGATCCCACTTGATATCGAGTCTAGTATGCCTGACTCGATCCGAGTTTGGACTAGCCTAGATTGATCCAAACAGAGTCCAATTCGATCAGAAGAACCGAGTTGGGTCGAGTTTGCACCGAGTCGGATTGAGAGATGAGGGAGGGAGTGGAGAGGAGAGAGAGGAGGAGGAGAATGAGGAGGGTGATAGTGGTGGGTGGTTGTCGAGCTTGGAAGAGGAGGAGGATGAGGGAGAGAGGGAGGGAGTGGGGAGGAAGAGGAGGAGGAGGGTGATGGTGGTGGGTTGCCAGGCTTGAAAGAGGAGGAGGAGGAGGGAGGGAGAGAGTTTGAAATCAGGTTGGGGTAGGGTGCAGTGGGTAGGGTTAGAGAATCGGGTCAAGTTAGCTTTCAGATCAAGTCAAGTCTAACCAGATCGAGTTTTAGGTCGAGTTACTAGGTAACTCGAACTTGACTCGGTTTGAGTTCGGATTAGGCGAAGGCTACTCTATTTGGACCGACTCACCCATTCAGTTCGAGTCAAATAAGATCTAAACGAGTCGGACGAGTCGAGTTAACCAGATCAAGTCGTCCGGTGCCCACTATTAGCCAGTTTGTCTCACCTATTGTACAAATGGAGCCCGTGGTTCAGTTATCCAAACCATTGACACTGTGTGGGCCCATGTGGATGGCCCTAAATATCCCTCGGATCGGAAGGATCATAAGCCTTTACTCGGGGTCCAAGAAATGTGTGGTTATAAATAAAATGAAGCAATGGTTCACATTCAACCAAAGATAATATAGCTAGGATCTTTGAATCTCATATGGCCATCATGTCAACGATTTAGATGACCCTGCTTGAATAAATTTAAAACCCTAAGGTTTAAGTTTGTAGAAGTGGAGCCCATGGTTCAATCATCCAAACAGATGATACCGTGTTTTGAGTGGACCATGCACCGAAAAGGCAAAAATCACTCACATTGGTGTATCCTAATCTTTCAAGGCCAGCAAATGGACGGTTAACAAACAAAATGCAGTAATTGATCACATCCAACCAAAAAAGGTCAAATACTACATTGCTAGGATCGTTGAATCTATAGTCCCATCATATCAACAGTTTGGATGGCTGTCATAAGCCCTGATGATACAAACTTTTAAAAAACCTTAAACGTCCTGAGCCCAAGCCCAAGTCATTGGTGGGCCAGGCTACAACGCCGACGACCGGTCAGCCCCACCCATTGAAGCGCCAGACCGGTATCTGCTACAACACCAGTTTCACGCAGCCAATAAAACACTCCAGCTCTCTGGGACCCACCATGTTGAACATGTAATATCCACTCCGTCTATCAACTTCTATACTCTATTTTAGAGAGCTGGGGTAAAAATCATCCAGTTCCACAATACACGTGGGCCACATCATAGGGACAATAGGGATGGGATGCCAACCATACCTTGTGTGAGGCCATCATTGTGGTTTATCTTTCATCAAAATCTTCAATCAGGTGTAACTAATCATTATAAAGTGAAAATACAAATATCAGCATGACCCAAAACTCAGTCAGACCACACCGCATGAACTTAATGGTTTAGGAGCAATTTCACATCATTCCCATTAGTGTAACCCATTAGAGCTTTCTATTGAGCTGATATTTTCTAAATACGGTTCAAATAAAGCTTCTCACCTGATAGACGGATTGGATTTACATATACAACAAACTGGGCCCCACACAGCTCCACTCCTTTTCAACCCAAGTACAAGTCATGATGAGCCAGGTCCCAAGCGCCGACTAGTTGCCCACCCCATTGAGAGATAGAAAGAGAGGTGGATAAAGTGGTCCACTTTAGGACCACAAGGGTGTTGTTTATCAGTAATTTTCTAAAACGAAAAAGCTAGGAATGGGTCACACAAGTCTCATGGTTGAAGCTACAGAGCACATGACCACATGTTCTCTCAAATCATTATACCGGACGGCTTATCCCCTTTTCCAAAAAGTCCCTTTCTCTGTTCATATCTTTTAACTTGCATCTTATTTTTCCCCTTTTTTATTTTCATCTATCCCTTTACAACTAATCACATAAATAGAATAAAATCCATTTCCTTCCCCTTATTTCCTTCATTCAAAAATAATATCATTTCTACTCTCTCTTTCTCACCTTTCAACTGCTCAACCCTCCCAAGCTTTCATTCAGCCCAAAATACCAAAGTACCAGCTAAGCTCTCTTCATTCACCCTTGTTGCTTTTGTTACCTTCATTTTCCATTTTGGGAAATTGTATGGTTACCCTTTTGTTATCTTTTCAATCCAAATTGTAGCAGTTGGATTTGGGGACATGTTGTAGTGATCCAAACCATTTATATGATGGGCCTTGCCCACAATGAGATATTTAAGGAAAAAAAAATTTAGATTCAAAAATATATACTCTTTGATCATTTAAATATTTACTTTTGGGATAGCTCGTTAGTACAAGCTGCATTGTACAAATTCCTCAGTTAGTCACCCTCACTAGGGAATCAATACCAAGATCTCAGTATTGAAACGAGGGCATCTTCACTCAGCCTACCACTTGAGCTATTGATTAGGGTATTACAATCTTGAATTTATTTTATTTTGTTTTAACTTTTGGGTATCACTCATCCCATGATAAGATTGTCTTCCTTCACTACAATATGACCTCATGTCTAAGCAATAATCCTGGCTTACATATAGCAATGCATGCCAACTCGCAGATCAGTAGCTAATGGACAATGCTCCATGGACCTTATCATAATGTATAAGTTTCATCTATATTAGTAGTGCATTTTTTCGGATCATTTTAAGTCATAAGCCTAAAAATGAGCAGATCTAAATCTCCTAGATCTAAATCTTATATTGAACAACCACCAATAAAAACTTCCAAAATGCCATAAGAGTTTTGGATGAAACTAATATTTGTATTTTACCTTCAGCCAGATTTCTCTGACCTAATTAATAAGTTTGATGTCAAATAAAATTGATAGTGGGACTAAAGAAGTTTTTAGCGGCGGCGTTTAATCACCACTAATTTTGTATACTGTGCTTCCCTTGAGATTTAGTTGTATCTCATTCTTTGAAACGTGTTCTAAATATGATAAAAAGAATTATAGATGGACAACATAGATAAAACACACATCAAAATAAGGCCCCGAGAGCACTGTCCAATAGCTAGGCAATCTGCGTCGAAAATGTGTACCACACACAACTAATGGTGAGCATGTACGCAACTGTTCCTGTGGCCTATTTGAGTTTTGAATTGTCTAGATTTTTTATTTCTACTAGTGTTAGAGAGTACTTAATAGAAAGGGTGGATTACATGCACGTTCCTTCCAGTCTGGTAATTGAAGTACACGAGCTGAGCTGCCAAGGGCTGGAACGGACCCATTCCTGAGGTAACTGAAGTACAAGAGCTGAGCTGCAAAGGGCTGGAATGGACCCACTTGCTAAATGGGCTAACTTGTTTATTGCTTGGGCTGAAATGGTGGGTCCATTAAATATCTTAGTCCTCACTACAAAACCTGATCCGGGCCATGCATAATCATGACTTGGAGGACATCTAAAAAACTGGAAGGAGATCTGAGTGCGGTTGTGCTGCTCATGATTCATCCCTTCATCAGGTGGGTCTCACAGTAGATGCATCATAGTGCTAGAAATCATTGACTATATGATCTTAATTCTTCTGATTGGAGAACCCTCATGTGCACGCTTTCTTTTTTTAAACCTTTCAATTGCATTTTATTGACCGTTGCATTGCATGCAAGTGTCCTGGCCCATGTGTATAGTACACACGGCTGTAATTGGTGGGACACACTTGTGTGTTTTGCTTTTACTTACTGATTCTTTATGTGCCATCAGGTCCTTTGATCTAACATGTAAACACACAACCTTTGAAGATCATCTAGTCCAAGTGTTTTTGGTGGTGATTCATCACGTAGTGGGGAAACCAGATGAACGGTCTGGATGATACTGTCCCTCATAAGGTGAATTTCATAGACCCCATGTGTAAATAATCTTTACCGTCCGATGCACATCAAAGTTTGGACCATTCAATCATGGGCTCTTGCTGTGACACAAAGTCTCATCAATCAGATAACTGGATCTTCGAATCTATGAAATGGACGGTTGTCAACAAAAGTATAGGCAAGGGTCCATCAATAATGATGGGTTATATAGCTCTGTCCGAAGTCTCAATCAAGTTATCTGATCGATGAGACATTGGGTCACAGCAATGGCCCATCGATTGAATGATCCAAATTTTAATGGTACATTCCCTATAACTTTATCAGTAATTCCAAGGATTTATTATTATTATTTTATTAATTTTTATTGAAAGACTTTCGAAAATAGCAAGGCATTTTAGTCGTTTTACAAACAGCTCTTTCTATTAGTAGTACGACGCTGATTTCCTCCAAAAGGCTTTTAGAAAGTTCCTGCGATGGGATGCTTAGTTGGGGCCCACCGTTATGTTTGTGAGAAATCCACTCCGTTAATATGTTTTTCCAGGTAATTTTAGGATTAGAGACCAAAAATCAGGTGGATCAAAAACTCAAGGCATCTATACGAGAGGAAACAGTGGAGATTTAGTGATCACCGTTGAAATTTTTTGTATGGCCACAAAAGTTTCGTATCAGGTTAAGGATTTTGTGATTTCAGTTTAGCCCAGTGGGAATGACCTTATAAACGTTTTGGATGACATATAAACATTAAGGTGGAGCCCAGGAAGGTTTCAACGGTAGGAAACTCGTTCACTAGTTTTCCCTTTTGAATAGACGCCTTGAGTTTTGGATCCACATGATTTTTGGTCTCTTGTCCTAGAATGATCCAGAAAAATAGATGGATAGAGTGGATTTCTCACAAACATCACGGTGGGCCCCACTTAACATCCCAGTAACTTCTTGGGAGAGCCTATTGCAGGAAATCCGCGTCTCTACTAATAGTTCGTTTTGTCTCCGTCGCGACTAAGGTTTCGGCTTGTGTCGCGTAGTCGTCCACCTGCCGAGATTGTCTGATATTTGCACCGTCCACATTCTTGTTAATACGTGAATGGGATTCGTACCCCTATTCATTCTTCAGAGATGATCGTAATCTTTGATTTTTTAGAGTTGAATTTAAACCATTGAAATATTTACTTTCATCGTTCAAAACCCATTTACGATACTGAATTAGTGATGGTTACAGTTACCATTCGATGTAATTGTATTAATTTGGACTATATAGAATCAAATCAACAAAATGAACGGTTTCAATCACCAGATCACACAGCATGTGGGCCCCAGTGGGTGCCCACACATGCTGGTGGTTGAATCCTGACAGGAAAAATAAATCCATTACCAAGACACTAGAGAAATTTAGGACTGTGGACCCCACCTTTTATCCAGCTATTTTTATTAAACACGACAAACTATGTTTTGCAACTTAGACCTTCACGTGCGGAGACTGAATTTCTGAATAAAAATACCCCTCCTTTTCACTTCTTCTTTTCACTACATTGTTTTCACTGTTGCTTTCACTCCCCTTAACGAAAAAACAGGTACTTCCAATCCTACACTCTCTAGAAGTAAGAACTGAAGCATGAAGGGTTTTCTTCTCATTTTCCTGATTGAAATCTTGGTGAATTATCTAGATATCATCATTCTACATTTGTCATTTTTCATCTTGGCTAGGGTTATGTGAAATCTCACGAACTGGTTGCATCTCCTTGAAAAGATTCAAAATATTTCCTCACTCCAAAACACCTCTCTTCAACCTGCATCTAACCGGTATTGTGGCAGTCGAAGGTACAGATCTTGAAAAAAAATGCTACACTTGTACAATGGCATTGCATGCGAAGTTCATGCGTTAGGCTTAGTCAATTTCATGCGTTAGGCTTAGTCAATTACATGCGTTAGGCTTAGTTAATTTTATGCGTTAGGCTTAGTCAATTCCATGCGTTAGGCTTGGTCAATTCCATGCATTAGGCTTAGTCAATTTCATGCGTTAGGCTTAGTTAATTTTATGAGCTAATCGATCAAATCCATGTCAAACTCGCTCAATTCAATTTGAAGCTCACTCAATTCCATGCTAGGGCTCACTTGATCTCATGGTAGGCTCGCTAAATTTCATATTTACCCTGCTCAATTTCATGCTAGGATCGCTCAATTTAATGTTTACCTAGCTTAATTTCAGGATAGATAAGGTCAATTTAATGTTTGTCTCGATAAATATCATACTAGGATCGCTCAATTTAATATTTGTCCAGCTTAATTTCATGGTAGATAAGGTCAATTTAATGTTTGCCTCGATAAATTTCATGCTAGGATTGCTCAATTTAATGTTTACCTAGCTGAATTTCATGGTAGATAAGGTCAATTTAATGTTTGCATTGATAAATTTCATACAAGGATCACTTAATTTAATGTTTGCTTAGCTCAATATTATCCTATGCTCGCTCAATTTGCAGTTTGTCCATTCAATATCCATGCAATACTTACTCAATTTAATGTTTGTCCCGCTCAATATCATGCTATGCTCGCTCGAAGAAATGTTTGCCCAACTCAATATCACACTATGCTCGCTCGAAATATCGTTTGCCCACATCAATATCATGATATGCTCGCTTGATTTATCGTTTACCCAGCTCAATATCATGATATGCTCTCTCAATTTAATGTTTGCTTGCATAGCTAAATTTATAGTTTGTCCTGCTCAATTTTCATTTTGCACCATTCAATTTTATGCTTGTCGAGCTAATGTTTCGAATTTTTCCTCTGAATTTTCCAGTTTACCTCACTCAATTTCATATTTGCCCCGCTCAATTTTTATGTTTACCCCACTGAATTTCATGTTTCCCCGCTCAATTTCAGATTTCTACCACTCGATTTCTAGTTTAACCCGCTGAATATCATTTTTTCCCCGCTTAAATTCTTGTTAGCCCCGCTGAATTTTTAGTTTGCCCCACTGAATTTCATGTTGCCCCACTGATTTTCTAATTTGTCAAGCCGAGTTTGATCTTTCCCTACTGAATTTCATGTTTGCCCCGCTTAATTTTCAGTTTGTCCCGCTGAATTTTATGCTTGCCCCGCTCAATTTCAAGTTTGCCCCCCTCAATTTTCAGTTTGCCCCACTGAATTTCATGTTTGCCCCGCTCAATTTTCAGTTTGCCCCGCTCAATTTCATGCTTGCCCCGCTCAATTTCATGTTTGCCCCGCTCATTTTTCAATTTGTCTCACTCAATTTCATGTTTGCCCCGCTGAATTTCAAGTTTGCCTAGCTCAATTTCCAGTTTTCCCCACTCAATTTCCAGGTTGCCCCGCTCAATTTCATGTTTGACCCGCTTAATTTCATGTTTGCCTTGCTGAATTCACGTTTGCCTTTCTCAATTTTCAGTTTGCCCCGCTCAATTTCATGCTTGCCCTGCTGAATTTCATGTTTGCTCCACTCGTTTTCATGTTTGCACCGCTCAATTTTCAATTTGCCTCGCTCAATTTCATGTTTGTCCCACTAAATTTCAAGTTTGCCCCGCTCAATTTTCAGGTTGTCCCACTCAATTTCATGTTTGACCCGCTCAATTTCCAGTTTGCGCCGCTCAATTTCATACTTGCCCTGCTGTATTTCATGCTTGCCCCGCTCATTTTCTAGTTTGTCCCGCTCAATTTCATGCTTGCCCCGTTATATTTCATGTTTGCCCCACTCATTTTTCAGTTTTCCCCGCTCAATTTCATGTTTGCCCCATCATTTTCATATTTGTCCTGCTCATTTTCCAGTTTGCCCCGTTGTATTTCATGTTTGCCCCACTCATTTTCATATTTGCCCTGCTGAATTTCAAGTTTTCCCCGCTCAATTTCCAGGTTGCCCTGCTCAATTTAATGTTTGCCCAACTTAATTTCATGGTAGATAAGGTCAATTTAATGTTTGCCTCGATAAATTTCATGCAAGGAACGCTCAATTTAATGTTTGCCCAGCTTAATTTCATGGCAGATAATGTCAATTTAATGTTGACATGATATGCTCGCTCAATTTATCATTTGCCCAGCTCAATACCACTTGAAACCATTCGTTAACGACAAAGGCCTAATCTGTATAAGATTTGGTTATTTTTTGAAATATAAACATATAGTTTACTGTTCATTTCCTTAAGGTCTTTATCATCCTCATCTATAATAGAAACTGAGCTGTTGGTCCTTCACTATTTAATTGAGTTTTGTCATATGGCAAGGTTCCATTGATTTACGATTCACTGATAATGTGTCATTGTATTGGTTTTCAGATTATGGCCACAAGATTCATATGCTTTTTTGGCGGGGAGTTAGAATTTGAAAACAAGCGATACTCGTACATAGGTGGAACATCAAAACAAATGACGCTAGGTCTCGAGACTACGTACGAGGAGTTTCGATCTAGAATTTACAAGGTTTTTAAGAGCAGACCAGAAGATTGTGATATTAGGATGAAAGTTTTGACTCCTTGTACTAATGAATCAATGCCTCCAATCGAAATTAAAGATGATGATGACGTCAGAGAGTTCTTGTCTTACCAGTTTGAGCATTCAGAAAAATTCATCCCGTTAGTCATTGAAACAATGCAACACATCAATACCACAACATATGTGGACAATGTGGCTGAGGAGTATGGTGTAGAATTCAAATACAATCGTTCTCCATTACAAGTGGTAGTAAGCAATGATCAATTGTCTGAGCCGCCGCAAACATCAAACGTCATGACTAGCCAAGTCAGTGGTGCACTTGACATTAACAGTAATTATGAATACAAGACACTGTCGTTAGCATCAACAGCAGATCTGTCATCATCATCCACCATCTCATTTGTGCGTGTAAGCGACATTCCGCTTCCAGACCTTCCGGAAACATCAAACCTTATGACTCGTCAAGTTCTCACATCGTTTGATGATGATGCACTCACCAATGCAAAAATGCTGGAATATACAAAATTGTTATGTGAACCGATCGATATAGCTATTGGGTAAACATTTAAGGACAAGAGTCGGTGCCAGTATGTGTTGAGCCAATTTGCAATTCAGAATAATTTCTAGTATAGAGTAATATATTCAAATTCTAGGAGATTTACCATGGTGTGCTTCGAAGATGCATGCAAATGGAGGGTTCATGCATCTCGGGTGAATGATACAGGTATATTCAAAATACGGACTTATACATCAAAACGCATGTGCGGCATGACATGGATGAAGAGCGATCACCGGCAAGCCAGTAGTAAACTAGTGTGTGATTTGGTTATTAGCCGTATTGAACAATACCTAGGGTTGAGGCCACATGATATTATCTTCGCCATGCAAGAGAAATATAATATTCGTATCAGTTATTGGAAGGCATGAAAAGCTAGGGAGCTTGCAATTAATCACGTGATGGGGTCTTAAGAAGACTCATATAATCAACTCCCTTTATATTTGCATGAGTTGAAGAGGGCCAACCCAGGGACTGTTACTGTCGTGCTTATTAACCAATAGACTTGCAGGTTCGAGAGATGTTTTGTAGCTCTCGAACAATGCATTTGAAGTTTTCAGAAATCATTGCGGAGGGTATTGGCCATTGACGGGACACACTTAAAGGGAAAATACGAGGGTGTTCTATTCATCGCCATGGCTTTAGATGGGGACGATCATATATTTCCAGTTGCGTTTAACATCGGGGAATCAAAGAACAACAGTAGTTGGAATTGGTTCCTTACATACCTTAACAATGTGTTAGGGTTTGTGGAGGGTCTTGTCATTATATCCGACCGACATAAAGGTCTAATGAAAGAAGTTCTCCAAGTCTTCTTGCGTGTAATCCATGGGTATTACGCGTACCACATCTACAGAAACTTGGTGGACACTTTTAAGGACAAGTCGTTAAAGATGTATTACTGGAGGGGTGTGAAAACTTGCAGGAGGGCCGAATTTGAAAAAATAATGCATGATATCAAAATAGTCAATCCCCCAGTATATGCATGGCTGACAGACATCGGGTACGAGAGATGGGCATCTTCGCACTTTTCAGAAAGAAGATTCAACTTGGTCACGACAAACATATCTGAGTGCGTTAATGCCATTTTCAAAGAAGCACCTGAATACCCCATTACGAAATTGATAGAGGCTGTAATATTAAAGATATAGGAATTGTTTTACAAGGGACGAGAATCCGCGACATCATTTGTGGGTCCATTGACACCATGGGCGGAGAAATAGTTAAAGGATATTATGCAGAAGGCGCGAGATGTTCGTTGCCATGCTATTTCTCGAGATGAGTACTATGTTGTTGGAGATTATAATGATACAGTGAAGCTCAGTGAGTTTTTATGTACATGTCATGAGTTTGGCGTGAAGGATTACCCTTGTATGCATGTCCTGTCAGCCTGCATAAACTACAATCTTCCTCACTACTCATACTGCTCACTATTCTATACGGTGCATAATTACCTGGTCACGTATAGCGAATCGATGTATCCAGTACACGATAATAGCGAGTGAAAAATTTCAGCGGGGATGAAGGAATATTATGCATAGATTAAACTCCCAAGGTAGAGGAGGTCAGCTAGAAGACCCAAAAAGCTTAGAATTCCATTGCATGGAGAGGAATCGAAAACAGTAAAGTGTGGGCGATGCAAACAAACTGATTATAATCGCCGGTCATGCAAGTTTTTGATACCCTATGTATAACATATCGTGTAATTTATGTAATTTATGTACTTTGGATGATACATAGTTTGTAATTGTGCCACATATTCAATTTATGAGTAATTTCCAACAACCTGCGTACCAAAGTACTTATATATGGGAGCCAACTCGATAAAGCAATAGAAGTTGTCCAACGAGTAGTAAATAATATATGGTATCCACCAAAAGAGAGGAATAAGGTGAAAAAATATATAAAAGATTGAACTATTATAAATACCTCTCTTTTGACAAATTCAACAAAAGCACTATCTTTAATGTATTATAAAAAGAGCATGAGCTTAACATGATAGCCCAAAATGACGTGTTCTTGAGAAAACTACAAAACTGCAAAATTGCAAATTCAACACCCCCAGTTCAACGATTTTTCAATGAGAAAACTGCAAAACTATCTAATCAAATCATATTATACAAACTTGGAAAAACTCAATCAATCAGGTTTCATCATCACGTCATATTGCTCAATCTGGGAGCGAGATTGCCGTGACGTAGTGCATACCATTGAAATCCATCAACATTTGAAAAGTAATTGAAATTGAGAACATGCAATATAACATGAAGTGCATAAATAAATTTCAGCATAACACTACATACTGTAATCAAAATAAGTACCCCATGTTTGGGCACTAAATCAATGTCCCCTTCATCAGTCAAAGTAAATTTCACCCCATGATTTTAAGAAACGGTTCGAAAATAATATCCTATAGGCTTGGCATCCCAAAAAGATACTTGATGCACAAGCCAACAGACATAATTAAATCCAATCTAGCTGGACAGACTGCCAACTGGTGGAGCGACATCATTATGCCGACAGGTGATTGTGGCAATAAGGTTGTCAATTTTACACTCGATCCGGTCGATACCTTTCTGGATGGCCTCAAAAAGCCACTCCAGTCGTGTCAGTCATCTATCCTGCTCATCCATGTGCCTAACAATATATGCCCTGCAGTTGCAGTATGGCATCCTTCAACTGGTATGACCATATGAGGGTCGTGGCACCTCATGCTGCTCTCCCTCCGTAGGATAGTCGGTGTCGGCAGCCTCTGTCTCAGCCGCGTCCGTCTCTGCAGCATCTGTCTCCGCTGCCTCTACTTTTGTCTCTCCCATCAAAACTTCAGGGCGTCTCACTGATGCCGATGCCCTTCTTGTCCCCAGTTTCATGCGCTTGATGTTGTTTTATGTAAACATTTTCACGGGTCTGGGTCGGTCAGTGGTGGGCATTAAGCCAACATAACGGGAGAGTAAACATAGTAGGTGTGAGAATGGAATGCATGTGCTTCTCGTGGTCGCTATGCTGTCGACGATTATTTAAGTAATGATGGTGGGCAGACACAGGAATACCATGACAGATGCTGTATAAAATGTCTAACATATACAAAGTAATGTCAGACCAGTCCCTTAGATAAACATTCAAGTAGAAGATATTGTGTAGCACCTTGTACTTGGCTTCCAGGTGCGTTGCTCTTAGTGCATTGCCCTTATTCCATGGAACATTCTGACCATTGCAAAAATACTTCGTCATTTCTTTCCGTACAGCTGCGTTATCAATATCATGATCAGTTAAACCTCGAGTTGTGAAAGGAATCCCTAAAAGCTGTGCAACTACCCCAGTATTAATGGTGGTGAAGTTCTCTCCAATGGTCACCTGAAATGAAGGAGGGTGCATTACCGGCGAGTAACAATATGATAGAAATATAATCACTTGCTCATTTTGAACCATCCCCCCAAAATCTAAGAGGTTACTCTACCCAACATTCTCCAAAATCTGCAAAATCCCAAACTGCTGGATACACGCTCAATCAACCTTTTTCTCATATACAATTTTTCAGGCGCGATATTTGTCGTACATATTTGCAGGAAGAGGAGGAACCCGCGGGATCAGTTGTTCCGATTGGATTGGCGGAGGGGGGTCCTAAATTGGAGCACTATCATGAGTACGAGCTCGCCTAGCTGCCGACTCGATCAGGGAAGTTTGTTCCTCTGTCTGTTCCGATCTAGGTCTTGATCGGATTTTTGTATGACTCTCCAACCATAGGCTTTTTTCCTTTATCCTCAGCCATTATGACTGTTGTGATGATATTGCCTATTTCAAACAAAGGAGATAAAATAAACTCGAAATTGAGAATACATATACATGTCCAATTCATGATTTATCATTGAACAGTGAACTAATGTATCTATATAAATCATCTAACGATTATCTAGAAGAACTCTGCATGATCGTGGATTTATAATTCTAACAATTAACTGGTAATGACCTGCAGGAATTACAGCTATCTAAACAATTAAAAGAATTACAAAAATAAGTTCAATCGGAGCTAAGTTCTAGTTCCTTTAGAAAGGGTCCAGCTTATGGGGTATCTCCTGTGAAACTAAAACCATTTGAAACTTTACAAGAGCTCTGAATTACTTAGAAATTTTATATATGGCGTATTAGTAATTCAAGTTCGTCTTTACAGATGACGGGTCCCGCTTTAGATGTAACACGAAAAATTATGCTTGTTTGATTATCTGATGGACATTTTTCGAATGGTTAAAAATAAAAAATATCTGATGGTCCTAATAAAACATCAACAAGTGTCCACAAATCAGAGGTTAGGATTGTTCAAGCGGTCTTGTTTTGGAGCATTGACTTGGACAATGGGTTCTTCCATTTAGTTAGTTTAATATGAGTTATTAAATACCACTGATACAGTTTCTGAGTGCCCGAGTATCAAGCGCCATGCTTGAAAATCAAACTGATCAACCATAGCAACCATTCAATTAGTTTAATTTTGCTTGTATTTGTTCCCACCTACACTCATCCCTCCTCTCTACTTTATATATTTACCTTTTGGTTCAGATTTCGCATCAGTGGTAAGGAATGAAACTCCTCTTTGGGACAACTAAATCACCAGTCTTAGGTCATGTTTGGTAGACATCTACAAATAATTTCGTCTCATTTTAGTTAACAGTAACTACGTATTTGAGATCTTAATCTCTGATATATAGTGAGTTCATGTTAACAATAATTATATATTAAAGATCAAAACCTCTAATAAATCATTTCTACTTCAACAACTCTATTTCCATGTTCAACTTAAATAAAGAAGCTAAAATCTGATTGACAGATTGAAAAATAGAAGAAAGGAAAAACTGGGTTTCCATCATTGACAAACTCGACATTTTCAGAAAAATTGCAATAAACAAAATCTTACCGATATCATCGTAGAAGAGATCCCTCAAACCGGAAGGTTGCTTGCGTGGAGAAATTCGTTGGAGATGAAGAGGATGCAACATTTTGGAAGATGGAGTTGAAAGAAATGAGAGTATGGAGGGTAATAAAGGATGGTTGGTGAAAGCAGTTAATGCAGTTTGAATGTGTCATCGATGTTATCGACAACTTGTTGATATATTGATGTTGAACAACGATATATCGACAAGTTGTAGATATATCGAGAATGAATTTGAACCGTCAACTTGGTGGATAGTTACAATATGGTGTCGATGGTATCTAGATGTTGTCGATATATCGAGAAAATATTGAATTTTAGATGTTCATTGCTAGACACTAACAGCCATAATTTGATATTATTCACAAGTTGTCGATATATCGATGTTGTATGAAAATCCATCGATGCTTGCTAGACAATTGTCATCTAGTTTTGATATTATTGACACATTGTAGATATGATTGATGACTTACGTTGATTATATCATATCGACAATATGTCGATCGGATCGATAACTTACGTCGAGGATATCGATGATATGTCAATATAATCGATGTTACATACATGATTGCTTTATACGTATATATCATCGACATATCGTCGATTTATACATCGTCATCGTCGATATGATCGATAACTTGTCAATGTATCGACAAAATATGAAATTTGTGGCATTGGTTGCTAGACACTAGTAGCCATAATTCGATATTATCCAAAAGCTGTCGATATATCGATATAGTCTCGAGATATGGACATTATATGAAAATCTATCGATGCTTGCTAGACAATTGTCATCCAGTTTCGATATTATTGACAAATTTTCGATATGATTGATGACTTACGTCGATTATATCTATGATATGTCGATCAGATCGATAACTTTTGTCAATAATATCGATGATATGTCGATGTAATCGATTTTACGTATATATTTGTAATTTTATTTTATGTTTTTTTTTTCGGTTAGCTTGTTTTACACACCCTTCATGTTAGTCATCCCCACTAGAGATCGATACGAATATGAATAAATTTTATCCTTGTTGGGAGTATTTGAAATTTTATTAGGATGAAAAAGTTGAGGTTGTGTTGTAGCACTAGGGATCGATACGAGGGTGAATAAATTTCTTCCTTGCTATTAGTGCTTATATTTTTTAGCAACTAGCCAAGGAAAACATACTTAAATAAGACTTTAATTTCATTAATAAACTATGGAGGTGTCCTAAAGGAATAATTTATGGATCTTTTGAGGAATGCTTTGAATGATGCTCGAAATGTTCATTCCACTAATCCCTGGTGATAAGTATTGCAGAAGATATTATTTAGTCTACTCTTTCCTTCCATGTGGCCTAGCAAGTGACTCTGTTTGGGTCATGCCGAGTCAAGTGAGTTGTGTTGTGTTGACTGATATATTAGCATACAAGGCTCCGAGACTACACTTTGGAGATATCCATGTTGTCACTGTGACTTACATCGGGGATTTGGAGAATGTCATCGAAAATTCTTAATATGCTATTTTCTTTCCAAGTAAAGAGCCGCAAACATTGGTAGATGAGATGACGAACAGTGATTTTGATAGAGACATGTACTGGGTGTCAAGAAATCGAGGGGTTCGTAACCATTCCATATTAGTTTCTTAAGTAGAGAAAAGTCGAAAGAAAAGAAGAGAATGCATTGGCTCCTTACCCGTAGCTCGAACATCAACCTTTAAAGTTGTATCGGCGAACATCTCCTGAGGAATGCTTTGAATGATGCTCAAAATGATCATTCTAATAAGCACATTGCATTGAGAGGTATGTTTTGTACTTAAGACCTATTAGATGCGTTGTTGAAAGCGATTTTAAATGCACATGTAACTGCCATAAGTTTCTATCATCATAGATTTCTTAAAATTTTAGATGTTCTGTAGAAATCTGATGTAGTTTTTTCATATTGTTTCAACATGTTGTCATCCACTTCTTAAAACTTTCGATCTAATTCTTATTGCGGTGCACTAGTTCTTGTTGTAAGTGGCTGCAAGGGAAGTGCTTCTCAGGCACTCCATTGAATCTGCAGTAGGCCTGAATCAAGACCGCACATTTGATAAGTAAGGATGGCCAAAAAATGTAGACTGATCATGTGATTGATGTTGATTGTGTAAGGTTAGTGGATTGTTGAGTTGCCTATTGGGTATATGAGGACAAACTGAAAATTGAGCGGGCCAAACTAGAAATTGAGCGGGGATTGGAGAATGTTGTTGGAAATTCTTAATATGCAATTTTCTTTCCAACCAAAGGGGTGCGATCATTGGCAGATGAGATGGCTAACAATGAATATGAATCCTTGGACTTTTGTGTGAGGACTAAGATTTATAGTCGCTATCCAAACAAGAACTCTAAAATGGAATCCATGTTTTAATAGTTCTCATGGAAATCATCATTGAATTATTATTATTATTTTCTTTCTTTTCCATTGGATTCCATGTGCCCAAACATGCCCTAAGAGTAGTGGATGAGAGTAGCTGTCATCTTTGGAGCACTTGACTATGAAGTAGATGACCCAGCTCTATCGCAACTCATATCAATCTAATGATCTATCAAAGGTGTAATGAACATTTGGTACGACATCGTTTGACCTCATTGATGGCAATAGGCTGCCCAACTTTAGAGGACCTTGTCCATGCTTGCTTCTCATCAATATTAAATGCCTCGACACCCCATCATTTCTCCATGCTTATCTTGCTTTTGGAATACTAAGAGATACTAAAAGTGACCTTTCTCCTTTTGAGTTCTGACTAAGAGGAACAACTTTCTCACTTGGCTTACTGAGGTCTTTTTTTGTTTTTGTTTTTGTTTTGTTTTTTTTTTTTTTCAACTCCCATTTTTCTTTTTTGATTAGCTGGTCACCAAGTTGTATTATGGAAGCAGTCTGCCAATTTATTGTGTTATATAATTGATATGAAATTTGGGGTTTATTGCCTCGTCTAAAGCTGCATAGCACTTGTTCTTTCGAACATGATGATAACAGTTCTGATAGTTAAGTAATGCTTCCTTGGGCTGGATTTGGATGCACAAGTTCAATCAACTTTTGAAGAAAAACCAACAAAGATTACTGATGTTTCCTAGAAATCATAATGGGAATGTTGCCCTCAAGATGTTGTTGTATTCTTTCATGGCCACTTTGAAAGTAATATAATCACAATTTGCAACCCAAATCCTCAATAAGAATGATAAAGAAATCACAATTTGGTCATTCACACTTCATTAGACCAATAATTGCAGATTAATGCGATAATGCATCCAAATGCATACTTATTCGGTAGTTGCTCAACATGCACAAAGACATTCCAAATACGCCTTATTTGACAGTTATATTACATGGTTTAGGTTTTGTAGATGTTTGCCAAATAGCTTTAGTTTCTACTTTCAGTTGACATTTCCCCTCTCTCCTTTTCTATTATTTAAATAGTATATAGTGGATAGGAATAATGGGTAATGAATGATTTTAATGACTTCATTACAAGGTTCGAGACTCGCTTCTTCATATGATGTGTATAGCTGAAATGAGAATGTTGAGATGGATGAGTGGCAAGGCAAGGAAAGTATAGAATTAGAAATGAATGCATCCCGGGGAACTTGGGAGTATAGCACCAATAGTTAATAAGATGAGGCAAAGTAGACTTAGATGGTTTGGTCATGAGCAATGGAGACCAAGAACGACACCGATTAACAGTTAATTGGTGCAAGTTGAAGGCTCTAAAAGGACAAGTGGAAACCTTAAAAGGACGTGGGTGGAGGTACTAAGAAAAGACTTAATGACCGAATGGTCTAACTGGAGCTAAGCGGGGCAACTTGAAAATGAGCAGGTTAAACTAGGAGATGAGTGGGGCAAGCACGAATTTTAGCAGGACAACCATGAAATTGAGCGGGGCAAACTAGGGAATGAGTGGGATAAACATGAAAATGAGCAGGGTAAGCATGAAATTAAGCGGGGCAAACATGAAATTGAGCGGGGAAAACTAGGAAATGAGCGGGGCAAACATGAAATTGAGTGGGACAAACTAGGAAATGAGCGGGACAAACATGAAATTGAGCGGGGCAAATTAGGAAATGAGCGGGGCAAACATGAAATTCAGCGGGGTAAGTATGAAATTGAGAGGACAAATATGAATTTGAGCGGGGCAAACTATGAAATGAGCGGGGCAAACATGAAATTGAGCGGGGCAAACTAGGAAATGAGTGGGGCAAACATGAATTTGAGCGAGCATGAATTTGAGCGGGGCAAACATGAATTTGGGCGGGGCAAACTATGAAATGAGCGGGGCAAGCATGAAATTGAGTAGGGCAAACATGAAATTGAGAATAAAATTACATATCGAGACAATCTGAAAATAATGTGGGATAAAGTATAAATTTCATTTCATCATCCACTAAAATTACAAAGTATGCTATACATCGAAACTTGCACTTCCAGCGATTATAAAGAAAATTTTCAAGTATGTACATTTCAGTTCGAGTTCTTTCTATAATCACCATAGCCTTGAGAGGGTTGATCCGAGGGATGGGTTGATTGCAAAAGGGCTGATTAAAACTATATTGGGTTATCTTGCTGGCTAGTATAATGATTTCAGGACCAACAAGATAACCCAGTATAGTTTTAATCAGCCCTTTTACACCCAACCCATCCCTCGGATCAATCCACCCAAGGCTATCATGATTAGAGAAGGAACTCAGACTAAAATGCACATACTTGAAAATTTTTTGTACTACACATATACTATAAACCCCGTACAATGCATATTCAATGATGAATTTAATACTCCATATAATACATCTTTACAAAATTCCTCCCATGCACTGCACTGGACAAATATCACCTACTGACTACAAACAAGCAATCATATGCTATTGACTTCCTCCAATCGACGGTGAATTTTTTCATGTTTATTCCCCCTAAGGTGAGACCGCTACACAAAACGTCAATGAATTTCATCACGAATATGTCACAGTCATAACCATTGTCCTACTTCGGTGCGGATTCATCGATTCTGACGGTCCACTTCTTCCCTTCAAGCGCATTGTTGTCTCCAGTGGCATGGAAGAGAATGGGGAGTGCATCAGCCATAATCTTCATTTCTACTTGTACTTCAACATTAGATATGTGGATAAGCTATCCACAACAACGATTTCTCTAACTCTAAGATAGATGACCAGTAAAACCCAATATAAATTTTCATGATTTATGGACGCATAGACCTGTCCATGATTCACAAAATAATATATTTGTCAAAACATGATAGAATACATCACAGTTAGAGATGATGTTCTGTGACAAGTGCATTACCCGTTCATAATACCAAATTGCTTTGGTGTATGGTTTATCTCGCTGCTTGGCAATTGCGTAGGTCATGGTCATCTGGCCTATTAGCGACGTCTGTTCCGACGCTGAAGTGGATGCCTGGTATGCGATCAAAACCGGTAAACACCCCTCAAGGCTTTGCTGTTACAAACATGATCAAAGTTCAAAATATGTAAGAAAATAAAATTTTCAAACAGATTAAGGATTGCCACAATAAACAGTTACCGTAAAATACGTAAGACAGAACTTGCAATCCTGAGGATATGCTATTAAAAGTGCGTTATGCCTTTTATCTAGGAACTCGATATATGTGTCGATAGCCTAATCAATAGGATAGTATGATTTAGTCATAGATTAATATAACAATTAATTATATGTCAATCAATGCATATAGAGAATAAATTAGTAATGCTTACCTCGCTATCAACCCACGCATCCTTCATCCATATCGTACTGAACCATTTCCTCGCTGCCATGTCCTTGTTTACTTCATACCAGTCCTCTGCCTCTTTCACCTCCTGCACGGATAGTATCCTGAAAGGATCCATCTGTATAAGAAATGGAATCGGAGAAGTAACAAAAGTTGTTACTTGCTTGGGTTTGGGAACCGCCACAGGGGCTGTATCGAATGCAGACAGGGATAAGTACGGAGAAATCTTGTAATATGACGGCTTCGGTATCCTTTTGGTTCTCCTTTCATAAACAGGATGAGAAGGGAAGTGCTTATTAACATTACCTTTCGCATTACTTAGTGATTCCACACCAGATCCCCATGTCCAAGATCTTTATCTTCAATATCATTTACCTACCCTCTCTTCCTTAACTCCTCACCCCCTCCTCCATCACAAAATGTCCCCTCTGTGTACGAATACCTTCCTTCTCCTTATTAAACTCCTCCCTCTCATTCGCTAACTTTTCCTTATCCTTGAAGAACCATTCTTTGTCCGCAAAGAACAAATCCTTCTCCCTCCTCAATTGTTCTTTCTCTTTCAGTAACGTCTCCCTGTCATCAAACATTGCTTCTTTCTTTCTCATCTCTTCCCTCTCTCTTCTTAATTCGCCCCTCTCATCTTTCAATTGCTCTCTCTCCTTCTTCAGCTCTTCCCTCTCAATTCAAAATTCCTCCGTAAAAACAACATTCCTCGTAATACCCCCCCCCCCCCCTTTTGATCTCTCTCCCTCCACGCCTTTCTCATCGTTATCATCTAACTCGTCATCCTCCTCATGACCAATCTCATTACCCTCCTCATCATCTTCCTGGGTCTCAGTAAGTTACAAAATATATATATATATATATATATATATATATATATATATGTGGATATGTAAGAGAAAGGATAACTTTACAACGACAAACATAAAATTATAGTTAAATTTTCGTAATATCTTACCTGAAAATTATCACGCACCGAGCGAACGACATCCGTTTCCCATTCTCGTAGTATTGGTTCTAATTTCATTACTACTAATGCCTGCAAAAGATCAAAGAGTAATGTTAAATAAAGAAGCATAAACGTCAAGTAAAGCAAAGTAAATGCTGGAGATATATATATGACACTGCTTCAAGCTAATCTTGGCGAAAAGTGGTATCAGAGCCATACTTGTAAGGAGTTTTGTTATATTATATTTTATTTTTGTACTTCTTTTGCTTAGCTTGTACTATCTTATCTTTCAGCTTTTTTATATTTTACAAATCTTTTTGCAATAGATTTATTTCCTGTTTTATATTTTAATCCTCAATTTTAAGGAGGTTCGAGGTTCCCTTGTCGTAATACCCTTGTTGCCGTTAGCCAGTGGTGCGTTAGGCGTTTGTAAGGGAATTTTATTATTGACAAGCCACTCTTTTAAAATTGAATTTAAAATATAGAATCTGAAAGAAAATCTCTTTCAGAAAGATCTGTCAAATATTCAAAACTTGCAAGATTTGATAGTTCTGCTAGTAAAAAAGCTTTCAAAACATCTTCCAAAAGTTTGAAAACTAAAATTACAAATTGGTTTTCTACCCAAAGTAATTTTGACTCAGAATCCGCAAAATCATCTACCAAAGTAATATCTTCTATTAGCATAGCTAAAGTCATTTTAGCTTCTAGTTTAGTAGATATTTCTATAAAAAATCTAGAAGAAATTCGATATTCTGATATCGAACAATCCCTCTAAAATTGGAATTTACCTACAATTTCTCTTGATAAAATTTATCAAAAAAGTTCATTCCAAAATGACGAGTCACTTGAATCTGACTTTGTCATCCAAACAACAGAAAAGACTCTTTCTGTTGCGGATAAGAATGAAGATTTGGATTTGCTTCCAATTCATGAAATTCTCTAAAATTCTTCCAAATATAACTATATCCATTTAGGATTTGTCCAAGTAGCTGTGAAACCTTTAACTCGATTAGGTTTACCAGTTTCTACTCTGGTCACTCTCCGCGATAGGAGACATAGAAAATTTATTGACTCTCTGGTCGGTATGATTGAAGCTAGTCTTACTGATGGACCTGCTTTTTTCATTTGCATTACAAACTATTTTGTTTCTTTAACAGATCTTCGCCTATCCAAATTCCTTCGCCTTGGAGTCTATACTCAAGGTTTTAACATGCTTCTTGGAAGTGAAAATGTTGCTATCACTTACCGAATTTATTACAAATTAATGAAGACGATTTCTCCAGGAACAACATATGAAGAAAAAATCCGAGGATTAACTACATTATTCATGGCTAATTTAGCCCATAATGTAATTACTCCTAAAAGGATTGCCAAGGATTCAATTAGTCTATTAAAATGGCATATTGAAAAAACTGAAGAAAATGTTCCAAAAGCTACAACAAAACCAGAAGCTATCATCCAAAATGATGATGGATCTGTTGATATCCTCTTTGCCAAATATTCCAAAGAATCTTGTAAATCTTCCTCCCAAAATATACCAAACCAAAATTTTATACCAAACATTCCAAACACAATACCTACTCATGTCTTTAGTCCTAGATACCAAAGACAAGATGATGAATATAATCCTTCTGAAAGTGACTTTAGACCTCAAGTTAATGTCATTACTAATAAACAAAATTCTGTTGAAAAATTTGTTATAGATATTGAATATCTAAAACAAAACTTTCAAAAACATCCTTTAACAAAGTGGTATTTTCAAAACATACCTCCTTTAGTTAAACAAGAACTTAAAGAAAAATGGTATCTTTACATGAAAACTGTAAAGCAAACCATTCCTTTCTTCATATGGTTTAAAACCCATCATGAAATTCATGCTGAAGCTCCAAAAGAAATCCTCATGTTACAGAATCTCACTCGAAAGTGGGAAGCCTCAAATGGTCATCAAATAAACCAAACCTTTCCTTCATTTCAGTCTATAAAAATTTCAGGAACAATTGCCTCTCCAATAAAAATTGCTGAAAAATTACCTGCAGATAGACCGGTTACTCCAAAAGATTTAGCACCTATAGTTGAACAGAACAACTATACCAATACTTTCCTTCATACTCTCGGAGAACAACTGAATCTACAAAAGACATCAGCTTCTCCATCTTCTTCTCATTCAGAACAAAGAAAAACTTCTTTTTTCTTTTTACCAAAAGAACCAGCTAAACCAGCTTTTCCAAATCCAAATTCTCATTCAGATTTCATATCTGAATTAGCTAAAGAACTTGATAAGGCAAAAAATCCTTCCGTCAACGTTCTTTCTCAAGAATTTCCTGAACTACAAGATCAACTCCAAAACATTCAGTTAAAATCTGAGTCTGAAAATGAGGACATTGTTTTAGATTCTGATTCTGATTCTTCTTCTGAAATGAACAACTTAAAGAATCAATTTATAGAATCAAAGAAAATTTTCCAAATCCAAAGCATTGTTAAACCAACCAAACAATATTACCAAAGACCTACACCCGTTGATCTTCAAATAGAAGAACAACAAACATTCTCCGGTCTCCATTTTGATGGAAATCATCTTTATGAATGGAACTTAGATGGGATGACAGAGTATCAAATTCTCCAACTCTGTAACCGAATGCTAATTTACCAAAATTCATGTTTAATTTATCATCATACCATTTCTAATATTGCCAGTGCAATAACTCAAGGCTTTACTAGTCAATTATATGGATGGTGGAATTCATTTCTTTTTCCAAACCAAAGAGATGAAATTCTAAATGCTGTTAAATTAAATGCTCAAGGAAATCCTATATTGGATGACAAAGGAAATCCGATTGACGACCAAGTCATAAGTCTCCTTGTCAATATAATCCAACATTTTGTAGGATCTACAGATGATGTTTCTGAGAAAAATAAGGAACAACTAATGAATCTTAGATGTAAAACCCTTACAGATTTCCGTTGGTATAAAGATGTTTTCCTTTCCAAACTTTACAAAATCACTTCCTGTAATGATGTGATATGGAAAGAAAAATTTATCTTGGGTCTTCTTCCTCTGTTTTCTGAGAAGATAAAATTCAAATTAAAAGATTCCAATTTCAGTATTCTAAATTATAACCAATACACATTTGGTGAATTAATTCAAGTCATTTGCCAAGTCAGTTTAGGAATTTGTACCGAAATGAAATTCCAAAAACAATTAAAAAGAAAACAATCTAACGGTCATAAAGAATTAGGAACTTTTTGTTACCAATTCGGATATGATCCTATTGTTTCTCCCTCAACAAGAAAACATGTTAATAAACAATTTACTAAATCCTCTTCTCGACATGCCAAACAACGAGATAGGATTCCAAAAACATTTTCTAAACCAAAACCCAGATATCAAAAAATAAAAAGAAATTCTTCTTCCTCCAAATGTTATAAATGTGGCCTCCCTGGTCATTTTGCTAACAAATGTTTCAAAAATACTCCTAAGAGAAGAGTCAGAGAAATTGTTGCTGCACATTCTGATATTTCTTCAGATGAAAATCAGCATTGTAAATGCAAATTCTCTGAAGAAGAATCTAATCATTCTTCTTCCTCCAAAACTAATATAATGGTAATAACCGCAAAAGACCAATTAATTCTTGAACTCATAAATCAAGTTCAAGATCCAGAAGAAAAAACTAAATATCTTAAACAAGCCCTTGATCAGGCCTTACAACCTGAATCAAATAAAGAAACCTTTAAAGAAAAATCTTCTGGTCTCCAAAAAGTCGTTGCTACAACTTCCATGCAAGAAGTTTATCAACGCGTCCAAAATCAAAATACCGTTTCATCCTCTCAGGTTACATTGCAAGATCTTTATAAGGAAGTAAATATCCTTAAAAAAGAAGTTTCTACTCTCAAGATGCAAGTAGAAATTTTGTAATCTCTCTCTCCTGATGATGAAATCTTTGGTCAAGTTAATGACTATATCACCCCTAATATAGTCAATTCTTTGACTACTTATCAATTTCAAAAATGGTATACTCCCATTACCATTGTTAATCCAAACTTCCAAAAAGAAGTTATTGCCTTAATTGATACAGGCGCAGATTTAAATTGTATTAGAGAAGGATTGATTCCTACTCAATTTTGTGAAAAAATAAATTATACAATTTATACTGCAAATAACCAAGAATCTCATATTAAATATAAAATACCAAATGTTCATGTTTGCAAAAATGGAGTGTGTATTCCTCTCACCTTCATTATTGTCAAAAACCTCCAACAGGATGCCATTCTTAGTACTCCTTTCAACCTCCAAATACAACCCTTTACTACAACAAGTAAAGGTATCCAAACTAAACTCAATTCGATTGATTTATTCTTCGAATTCATAAAACCACCCCAAAATGGTTTCATATCTGAAGTTGTTAACTGTGTTTCATATAAAGAAACTCAGATAAACTACTTGAGAAATGAAATTTCTCATCTCCAAATCCAAAAACAACTTAGAAATCCAAATTTTCAAATCCAACTATCTAAATTCCAAAAAACTTTAGCGAATTTATGTTCTGAAGTTCCAAATATTTTTTGGCATAGAAAAACTCATCTAGTTACTCCACCTTACATAGAGAACTTTAATGAAAACCAAATCCCTACCAAAGCTCGTCCTTCTCAAATGGATACTCGCCTTCTTCGACTTTATGATGAAGAAATAAAATCTCTTCTCTATAAGAAGCTTATAACTCCTTCAAAATCTCAATGGAGTTGTGCCGCTTTTTATGTAGAAAAAGCCCCTGAAATTGAGCGAGGTGTTCCTAGACTTGTTATAAATTACAAGCCTCTGAATGAAGTTCTAAAAACGATCAGATATCCAATTCCAAATAAGAAAGATTTATTAAACAGATTGCACAAAGCCAATCTATTTTCTAAATTTGATCTTAAATCTGGATTCTAGCAAATCCAGATTCACCCAAAAGATAGATATAAAACTGCATTTACTGTTCCCTTCGGACATTTCGAATGGACTGTGATGCCCTTTGGTTTAAAAAATGCTCCTTCAGAATTCCAAAAAATTATGAATGACATCTTTCATCCATATAAAGATTTCATTCTTATATATATAGATGATATACTCATCTATTCCCAAAATCTAGATCAACATTGGAAACATTTAGGAATTTTTAAATCAGTTATTGAAATAAATGGTCTTGTTCTTTCTTCTAGAAAGATTAAGCTCTTTCAAACTGAAATCCAATTTCTATGATTTAAAATATTCCAAAATACCATAAAACCAATCTAAAGAGTTATTGATTTTGCAGATAAATTTCCTTACAAAATTACTGACAAAAAACAACTCCAAAGTTTCTCGGATGTTTAAATTACATATCTGAGTTTTATAAAGATTTGGCGAAAGACAGAGCTCTTTTACAAAATCTTTTAACCAAAAATCCAAAATCCATTTGGTCTGATGAGCATACCAAAACTTTCCAAAATATCAAGTCCAAAGTAAAACATCTCCCTTGTCTTAATCTTTCCAATCCAGATTTTCCAAAAATTATCCAAACCGATGCCTCTGATTATGGCTACAAAGGTATTCTGTTACAAAAAACTCTAAAAATGTAGAACAACTTGTTTGTTTTACTTCTGGTACTTGGAATCCAACTCAACAAAATTACTCTACCATTAAAAAAGAAAATTTGTCAATGGTTTCTTGTATCCAAAAATTCCAAAGTGATATTTTAAACCAAAAATTCCTCCTTCGTGTTGATTACCAAGCTGCCAAAGAAGTTTTGAAAAAAGATGTTAAAAACCTAGCTTTAAAACAAATATTTGCTAGATGGCATGCGATTTTATCAATTTTTGATTTCGATATTGAATTTATCCCAGGGAAAAAGAATTATTTGCCTGATTTTTTATCTCGCAAATTTCTACAGGGAAAACTCAATCGAGATCCAAAAGCCCCCTCCAAATATGCCAAAGAACAAAAACAAGGGAAAAAAAAAAATAGAACTCGAAATAAAGAATTCATTCTTTCCCCTCCTCCAAACACCTCTCCAAATCGGAGAACAGAAAACCCAAATACTCCAAACACATCCAAATGATCCATTTCCAGTAATCCAAGCTCCTCCAAAAATCGCATTCCAACCAAATGCCCAAAATACAGAAGAATACCAACCAAAAGGAAAACATAGGGTTTTAACCCTAGACCCAGAACTCTCCAAACTTTCTGAAGAGCTTCTTCTGAAAAAGCTTTTCCTTCCAAATAACCATTTTTATCCAAGACAACCAAATTACTCCAGAAATTTCTATGAGGCAATTCTGATCCAAACCAAAAGTGCGATATTTGAACATCGCATGAATCAAAACCAAAAAGAGATTTTTTCTCCAAAATGAAAATCATCAATATCATTCTCCAAAAAGAATGGAGAAATTCTCTTTCCCAATATCAAAATATCCAAAGTCCTGATGAAAAATCTCACCCCTTTTCTTACTGGGATTATATAGTAGTATAGAAATATGCTTTCCTTTTTCAAAATTCTGAAAATGATCATTCATGGTTTTTACAGTTTTCAAGACCATATACCAAAAATATTTCATCTTGGTTTTACACTCAATGGTGGGTTATCTTTGGTGGCCAATCATCCATATTGTCAGAAAAATTATTTTCTCATTATACAAATCTTGAGAAAATGCAGAAACCTGACTATCCAGGATGGTTTCTAATGCAATATTTTGTCAAAAATAGACTTCCATGGATCCTCAGATGGAAGTATGAGGTTTTACCCTCTGAATACCAAAATGTCAAAGTTCTATTCCAATTCACTTACATCAAATGGTGGAATAAATTTGATTGCTTCATTGTTCTCAAAGCAACAAAACAGCAATTTCTAAAATCATTCAAAGAAGTCATCACGGCTAGACAGCCAAATGAAACTACCAAATTAAATCAAGAATTGTCTGCACTCAAAGCTGCATTCATAGCTTTCCAAGACCAAGTCTTTAGCCGTCAAGGTTCTACATACGTTGAATCTGAAGGATCGTCTACGGCTGCCCCTGATCATGACTCTCTTTCAGATGATCAAGAAGTGTTCTTCTAGAAGACGTCTGTGCCAAATTGAAGCCAAATGCCAAATTAAAGCCAAAATGAAGCCAAATGCGAGCACCGACAGAAGCCACGGTGTATTCTAAGCCTCCAAAAATATCTCTGACAAATGCTAGACACGTCACGCAAAAAGCCAGACACGTCCTGCAAAATTTCAAAAAGTCTACTATAGCGAATCTACTGTAGTAGCACGCCGAAATCTACTGTAGCACTTTTTACTATTGCAAACAGTAAAACTTCACATTTCTAAAACTGGATACTATTCACCCTCGGATTTTACCCACCGTTGTTCTTGTACAGTTTTGTAATAGTTTTTGTAAAACTCTATTTAAAGAGTTGTTCTCTTCATTTGTAATCAGAGTTCAATTAGCGAATTCACATCTAGTCCTACAGAGTGCTTGGATAACAAGCAAGTGTTATCTTTCTTCTGTATTTCTTCTGTATTTTCAATTTTTCTTTGTGTGACACTTGTTCAAGCTGATCTTGGCATAGTTTCATCTGGCTGTCTAGCCGTGATGACTTCTTTGAATGATTTTAAAAATTGCTATTTTGTTGCTTCGAGAACAATGTAGCAATCAAATTTATTCCACCATTTGATGTAAGTGGATTGGAATAGAACTTTGACATTTTGGTATTCAGAGGGTAAAACATCATACTTCCATCTGAGGATCCATGAAAGTCCATTTTTGGCAAAATATTTTATATATATATATATATATATATATATATATATATATATATATATATATATATATATATATATATATATATATATATACTTATAGCTTTACTCTTGAAAATATCATGTATTCTGTTGTACCTCCAACCCTTTCAGCCTCGATATTGAATGAAGCGTGGAATTTGATGGGGAATATACGAAACAACACAGTCTTGTAGGGCCGGTAATATCTCTACTGCCTATACCTGTTAAAATGAAATTGCACCAGGTTAAAAATCTAAAATTGACTATAAAGGGTAAACACATAGAAAATAAAAGGTGTTCTTACTTGTAGAGAAAGGACGCAACCACATGCAGTATACCGAGGGGAACTTGATGCGGCAACGACAGATTCAATTCCTTGCAACAGTGTATTGTATCCCAAACTACCCCAGGGATACGTACGGAAATCATCTAGCGAGTCTACCGGGTGAATATATTCCATGTTGCACATGGTTTTCGGTTTAGTTCCCCTTAGAAAGTACTCCACAACTAGAAGTAGGACAACCTTCACGACGTCGTCCTCATGCTTATTAGTGTCAACTAATCTCTCAGACACGTCCATAAGGTGTGTCTTTAATATTGGATATTCTTTGAAGTATTTGTCTCTTAATGTACTCGTAGTGCAAGAAATCTTCGGTACAATAAGATCTCCAGTCTTAAGACCGGTAATGAGGGCGAAGTCTATCTCAGTAAACTGCAATTGCCTCCCCCGATCTCAAATCGTAGATTACCTTTGTATCTTACAAGAAGAAGGTGAAATAGAGCCCTCATAAATTTAAAAGATGTAATATGCAATAGAAACGAGAAAGGGGATTGCCTGAACAAATTTAATCGACTATTATGCTTCTCCACTCTACCCTTCACCTTGTCAAACTACAATGTTAGTGTACACCTAGATGTTGGGTTGGAAATTACGGTAGAATATTCGTCGCCTGCAGAGATGAATTGAAAAACATATCAAACATAAAATTTATAAGATAAATATAGTGGAAAAAATCGGATATAATTGAAAACAATGAAACATATCTTTAATTTGAACAACCTTCATATGACATAGAGATTGAAATTGAGCGGGAAAATACCGAAAATTGTGTGAGACAAACTATTAATATAAGCGAGACAGACTATAATTTGATCGGGCCAAACTACAAATTCAGTGGGGCAAACATTAAATTATCGATTGCGATATATAAAGAATGATCACTTTGAGAAAACATTAAGCTTGATCAAGGGAAGCATGAAATTAATCGAGGCAAACATGAAATTGAGTGGGGCAAACTAGAAAAGCAGTGGGGCAATCTAGGAAATCAGCGAGGTAAACATGAAATTGAGCGGGTCAAACATGAAATTCAGCGAGGCAAAATACGAATTCAGCGAGGGAAATATGAAAATCAGCGGGGCAAACTTGGAATTCAGTAGGGCAACCTAAAAAATTAGTGGGGCAAACTAGAAATTCAATGGAGTGAATATAAAATTCAGCGGGGAAAACATGAAAATCAGTGGGGTAAACTAGAAAATGAGCGGGGAAAACATGAAAAAATTGAAAAAATGAGCGGAGCAAACACGAAATTCAGCGGGGGAAACTAGAAAATCAGCGGGGCAAACTAGAAAATCAGCGGGACAAACTGGAAATTAAGCAGGGCAAACTAGAAATTGAGCGGGGCAAACTAGAAATTAAGCGGGGCAAACTGAAAATTGAGAGGGGCAAACATGAAATTGAGCGAGGCAAACTAGAAATTCAACGGGCCAAACTAAAAAATCATTGGGGCAACCTAGAAAATCAGTGGGGGAACACATGAAATTGAGCGAGGGAAACTAGAAATTGAGCAGGAGAAACATTAAATTGAGCAGGGCAAACTTGAATTTGAGCGGGGCAAACAAGAAATGGACCACATCACATGAAAATTTTGAATTGAACTTCTCATGTTAACATTTCTTAGGGGCCACAGAAGTTTTGAATTAAGCTTATAATTATGTTTTCTATTAATCCACGTCTATATGATCTTATGAATAGGTTTGATAACAAACAAACATCACTGTTGGGCCCACTATGCTTTCAACACTGGAAATCATTATGCCCACTGTTTCCTGTAGTATGATCCACTTGATCTTTTGATATGCTTCAGTTTGGGGCTACACCGCTAAAATTAGATGGAAGAACGGATGATCGATGTAGATATACTATATACATTCAATGTGGGCCCATCTGAGTTTACTTAGTACAATGAGAGCATACTGACTAACTCAGTACGCAATCTGATTACACTTGCTATGCCCCACAATGATGTTTTATTTGTAATACATTATGTTTATTGGATTATGTATACACCAAAACCCCATGAAATTATCTAATATATCATGTTCATCGGCAACCTAGAAAATCAGTGGGACAAACATGAAATTGAGAGGAGGAAACATGAAATCAGTGGGGTAAACTTGAAAATCAGCAAGACAAACTAGAAAATCATTATGCCCACTGTTTTCAATAGTATGATCCACTTGATATTTTGATATTCTTCAATTTGGGGCTCAACCCCTTAAATTAATGGCGAAATCGATGGACGGCGTAGATACACTACAGGAAACAGATTGGCTACTTCCCCGCCACCAGCCAATGGCTAGTGTTCGGTGCTCTGTGGGCCCCATCATGATGTATGCGTTTCATCCATGCTGTTCATCTATTTTTATAAATCATTTTATGATATTATACAAAAATTGAGGTATATCTTGATCTCAATATTGGACCACATTACAGGAAACAATGTTTAATGAACATGGACCATTATAAACTTTTTGAGGGCCATAAAAGTATTGGATCGAGATGATCTTTGTTTTTATCCTTCATCTGGGTCTTTATGACCTAATAAACAGATTAGATTTCAGATAAACAGTATAGTGGGCCTTAAGAGGATTTAAATGATGGATATCCAATTACTATTGTTTTCATGTAGTGTGGTGCATCTAAGATTTATATCCCTCTTATTTTTAGGATAAAGCCCTAAAATGATCTATAAAAATGGATGAATGGAAACGATGAAACACATGCATCATGGTGGGGTCCATGGAGCACCAACCACCAGCCACAGGGTTGGTGTGGGCCCAATTGAGTTTAAAATATACTTGTGGTGCGTGATTTCTTCATTGGACCGACCATTTTCAAAAAAAGATAAAATGTTAATAAGGGGGCCCACAAAATGAGTTTTGCTAGTCTTTCTTATGGAAATGGAGTGAAAAAAGGGGGTGAAAACAATGACAGTAAAAGCAGCCGTGAAAAGGGAGATGAAAAGTAAACGGTAGAGAGTGAGAGGAAAAGCTAACGCCGTGAAAAGAGGAGTTTTTTCGTCCTAAAAATCGGTTTCCGCACGTGTGCATGTCTAAGTTGCGAAACAAAGTTTGCAGTGCTTGATAAAAACAGCTGGATAAAAGGTGGGGCCACCGTCCTAAAGTTCTCAAGACACTAGCAAGTTAGGAAAGCTGTTTGCAATTGCACATACATATGAAACAACAAGCGCTACAGATATGCTGACGTGGAACACGTGTGGGAAATCAAGGACGTTCATCAGTTATATGCGGTTGATGTTTTACCTCTGGTTGGTCTACTAATTAGACAGACTACATTTCAATTAGAAAATGGACGGTTATAAATGGATTACAACAGTTCACATTCAACATAAACATCCAGAATTCATGAAAAGGAAACTACCCTGTTTCCAGATATCCATGACACTCATCCGGTTCTAGTGTGATGAACGTCTCGGATTCCTCCTACGTGTTCCATGTCAGCACTTGAGAGGCGCTTGTGTTCCGCACCTCTGCTGGTTCAGAGTAACATCTCTTCTATCGAATGAGAAAAAGGCCTGAAGTCAAAGACGAAGACATTGCGTACGCGGCACCCTTCCTACCGAAGCGTGTACAAAATATTCTCCATTCTATAATGCGCCACGTCAGATCATCCATCTTGAGCGTCCATTAGTTTTTCTACACAATCGGAGGAGCTTCACCGTACAATCAATTACATTCAATAACGGACGGTGTGGATCTAAGAATGTCCATCATCAACATAAATATTCTGAGTTCACTTTGGAAAACGTGTGTAGAAGGAAACATTTTGATCAGATGATCACGACCATCCATCCATGGCTTGATCAACATGATTATTTCATGGTGGCCCAATAAAAGTGGGGAAAAACTAATGGACGGTCTAGATCGAGGAATCGACCGTCAAAATTTATTGTACGCCCAGGGGAAACTATGAGCATCAATGTGCCTCCGGTGCACACGCGCGCTCTCTTCCTAAAACAGCTTGCCCTATTTCTAACGCGCGCATGATGCACAGGACCGACAATTCTGGCAATCGGAAACACCTCAGTGCGTGCGTATTGCGCACAGTGTCTATTTTAGAACCATTCAAATATAATACTCCAAAAGCCCAGACCGTTTGATGTGCCGCCAAATGGAACTATCTTCCGTAAAAGCAACTCTTCTTGAGCTGTTTTTTTTTTTTTTTTTTTTTTTTAAATTTATTTTATTTTATTTAAAGGACAACATTGATAAGTAAACTCTCAGTTTCAACCGTTCATCTCAATCGATACGGTATATGATACCTCCTGCTACCATCATAATTAGTGGGGGTCCTAACCATCTTATCCACGAACATGTGCATCTTTGACCGTCAATAGACGGTTAGGATCTTTAATACAGGGTCCATTAATGGGATATACATTCAAACTATACGTGGGATCCGTTGTCCACGTGATTCCAACCGTCTACTTGGGACTCTACATTAAGGTCCATCAACTATTTACTCCACTAATTATTTTTCATCCTGACCCTTCCATTATGTCGCTCGAGACACAGACGGCTCAGATCAATGTAATTGAGCATTATATAGTGTGAAGATCACATAGAGATGCACAAAATAGAGTAGAAGCGCAGATCACCGTACATTTTCTGTGAACGGGGAGGCGTCTTCCCAGCCTTCGGAATTTTAACTGTCCAAACAGTAAAAGAAAATAAAAAAAATAAAAAATAAAAAGAAAAGGAAAAGAGAAGAATAGAAAGAGAAAAGCTTCCGCTTTCTTTCCAGCCATGGATTCTACTCCTCTTTCAAAAAGCTCCTCGTTTCTTCCATTTCTAGGTTTTCAATCCAAAAACCCTAGCTTTAAATCTCTTTCCCTTTCTCACTCCCATCATTCCTCCAACCAGACTTCTTTTGATTTCGGCCGATTTTCATCTTCTCCTTCAATCTACCTTCCAATTCGTGGGCACGAACTCCAGCTGTTTGATGAATTGCTTCAGTGGTCATATTCGAAATTTCTCTTAACCGTGATCGGACTTCGAGTTTGGTTCGTGTTTTTCCAAACTGCATGATGTTTTTTGTTTTACATTTTGAAAGAATTATGATCTGGAATTTGGAGAATTGAACTTCTGCTCTGTCTTTTTTTCAAAATCGAAATTAGTTTTTTAGTGAATTGGTGATTTGAGGATTACTGGGGCACATCAATTCAAAGAGCTTTATTTGAATTTAATTGGAAACATGGGGTTGAAAAGTTGGAATTTGGATGAAATTGATGAAAGTAGTTTCTCAAAAGTAGTTAATTTTTCTGTATTGAATGTAATTCATCTGAATTACGATTATGGAACTACGTCATCTGAAAATTGCTGTCATTTGTATAAAATCGAAGGATTTTGATGAATTGGGGATGTGGATTTTGGAATTCTATTTGTTTAAGAATGGTTTTCTTTGAAGAGAAAATGTTGGTTTGTGAAATTGAATTGCATGCCTTTTGCTGCATTGTTTTGGAAGTAATTCATGCTGTGAGGATCAGTTTTGAACATATTAGGTTTTCTGTTATGGCTTTAGTATGATCATATGCATGTATAGATGGTGATTCATAGTTGTTTCAGATTTCTATTCTTTATGTACTACTGCAGTCTTTTACTATTCTAAAAAAGAATCATCCTGCCCATGAACTCAATTTCAATATTCTTTTTAAGGCATCTTTGGATATTTTGCAAAATGCTCGCAGAAGCACCACATTCCCCCAAAATCGGTGGACATGTTTATCTCAACTATGATTTGAGGCATAAATCAAGGCAAAAATTCTATAAAACACCTGGACTCTTTCATTTTTATTTCCACCCAAGTGCATGGCATGTTGGATACAATATATGATCTAACATCAATTTGGAAAACATTCATGCACTATCTTTGGATGGCGCTATGGAAATGAGTTGTGATTGTCAGTTCAATAACAGGGAAATGGCCGAACTGCAATTAGCTTCCTCAGTATTCAACACACATATTTAGGGACTAATATCTAAATTACAGTTACATTACTTTGAAGTTGGACTTGAAAGGGATGCAAATGAAATTTGAGATCTACTTCCGCATTATGAATGCTAAGAAAAGCCATCATAGTTTGGTAGTTCCTCTTCCTTGAACTAATTATTGTAGTTCAATTCAATGATGCATCCAAAACACATTCTTAATGTCAATATTCAAGTCCACTCCAAAATTGCTTCTCTGGTGCATTTTCTTCATTTATTTATTTATTTGACCAGAAGTCCTTCACATGAAAGGGTACATTCAGTTTCATGGGATTCACATCCATTCTGGTTGAAATAATAATGCATGTTTAGTAGGTATGTGATTTTAATTAAACAAAAGATCCAAATATTAAACAAAAAAACTAGGTATGTAATTTCACCTACTGCTAGTTTTGAAGCAGCCCCGTCATAAGAAGTCAATTGTTGTCTAAACCAGTAATACCTAATAAGCTGAAATGAATATCTTCGAATATGCTTGGTTATTGATTCTTGAACATAATGGAAGAATGTTGTTTTGGTTTCGAGAAGTGGGCGCATTGAAAAGTTTTTTTTCAATTTCTATTGTTTTCTTATTGAAGGATACCATGATTTGAACTCTTTGTGTTGGTTTTACAGGTTACCAGCTGGGATTTGGTTGTGCTTATGTCAGAATGAACAATTCAGATTGTCATTGGAGAACACATAAATGTATTAAACAAGGCAAATAGAGTTTTTGGAAAGTCTCATCCAAGTCCATGGGAGGCATATTACATCTTTTTGACTTCAATCAGGCTAGCACATCCCGGAAATTGTTGACACACAAGAGGCATGCTGGTGGTGAGGATTTTAACTATTCATAAATAACAATGAAGCTATCAAGGGCCAAACAGTGTTCTATACCTGTAACTACATAATGGTTGAAGTATTGATCTCATGAATTTGAATAGACTGGGTTGTGTTTGGGGAAGCGTGTGAATGGGCATTCCCAATATATACTGTACCTGTACCGACATAGCTTTGAAAGGCACCCTGTTTGGAAAATGCTCAAGTCACATTTTTGCATTGGGGGGGGGGGGGGGGGTTGGGGGGACTGGATTTTCTCCATCAAACTGGTCATGAACTGGCTAGTGAGTTCATTTCTTGTAGTACAAGAACAGGCAGAATGACCATTCTGCTCAATGGGGACTTGGTAATTCCAAATGCACCCTTAGCCAACTGCTCAGAAAGAAAGAAAAACAATCTGATGAAATTGAGATCATGCTGCTTTGCTGACTCCATAATACAAGGCTTCTTTTCCACTCTTTATTTGCTTTTTGAGCATTTCCTCTTCTTAACATAAAAATGTTATGCTACTATCTCAACATTTATGCAGGCCTGGAAGCTCCACGAAATAGCTTGGAGCTGCCTGTAGAGACATTGCAGAGCTATCACACCATTCACGAAAACATACCGGTATAACTTGCTGTTTCTTATGTTGTCAGAGTAAAGCCTTACTTCTTTTATAGTTAAACAGGATTCGCCTTTTCAGATTGCTTGAGAGTTATAAAATGATAGATGATTTTATTAATCGAGTGCACTTGCAGATAACATGATTCTGTTTTAGCTTGTTTTCTACGGCTTCCTAAATGAATGTTATTGATAAGATCTTACATAAGGTCCCTATACCTTTATGGAAATGTTACATCTGAAACGTTATGTTTCATTCTTGTGCTATGCTGCATGCTTTTGATACACAAACTTATAAATAAAAATCTGAGCTGATTCAACTTCAGAACAATTTTGTTTCAACTGGATAGGACTGAAACTGTAATCATGTGAAGTCCTATTCGCTAAATGCTATTGACTTTTCTGACCTATCTCAAAAAGGAAAACCTCTCAAAATTTCTTTGATAACTATTTTAAATTGAGCTATTGGGAACAGCCGGGTGTCATTACTCAATAGGTCATCTGAGGATATTAATTCAGTTAGACCATTCTCATCAATCTGTTAAAACTCATAGAACACTTTCTGATATTCATAGGTCAGAGAAGTATGCATCCAATTCCAATTCGATTAGGTTATCTTTTCTTGTTTTATTGGGAGCTACAATTTCGAAGTGTTTTCGAGTTTCAGTATGACTGGCACCCACTTCTTGAGTATCCTTCTCCTTTTTGCTGGATGGACTTTCATGAATGTGTTATGGATTTCTCTAACTAGTAATAAATATGGACTGATACAATCTCACTAAACATGGGGGTATTCTTCCCTTCTTCTGCAAAGGTTTCACTTATCTCACTATATACATGTAAATTTTCCTATGTTTTACACTGATTCATTTCTTGGCCATAAGCCAATACTGACAATTTTTCTTATTTGCTTTGGATTTTCAGTATTCATATCAAGTGAAGCAGCATTCATCTAAAAACAAGTTTTATCCAAGTGGAATCCCCATGAAAAAGTTGATTGACGAGGAGGTGTCCAAACAAACCGATAGCAGGCGCAATGTCCCCAGTGTTGTTGCCCGTCTGATGGGGGTGGATACGTTACCGTCAGATGTAAAACCAGTGGTCCATGCAAAGGAAAAAAAGAACGAAAATGCAAGGAACAAACAGGCTGAAAATGGTTCAGCTCACTTTAGTCCACTCATCTCAAAACCTGCCAGGCAATCAAAACAAGATTTTCTACTCCCCAGCAACAAACAAGTTCCTGAAAAATTCAATGACCGCCTTAAGTTCACAAGACCAGAGCATCGGGAACATCCCCAAGAGGAGCAACTACAGAAATTCAAGAAGGAATTTGAAGCATGGCAAGCATCCAAGGTCAGGGAACATTCAAGGAGTGTTGAACTGGGAAATAATCCTAGAAAATGGAAATATAACCAAACCCACGCACAAGAAAGTCTCAACAAGGAAAAGATGGTGCGACATGCAGATGCTAAGAGAAACCCAGCAGATGGAAAGCCGATAGAACACATGGATTATACTTCGCCAACTACATCAAAAACAAGCACAGAACAACTAGTTGGTTTACGAAATCACAGATATAAGAGTAAGGAAGTCATGACTTTAAGGAACAGGAGCAAAAGTTGTGACTTTGAGGAGTTCCCCAAAATGAATTGTGATGAGAAATTTGGAAGATCCTCCATACCCACGAGGATAGTGATCTTGAAGCCTGGTCCTGAAAGGACCGACGATCCCGAAGAGTCCTGGGTCGGCTCATCAGAGATAGTTGAAGAGGAAGGTAGTATTGAAGATTTTCTTGAGGAGGTGAAGGAAAAGCTCAGATTGGAAATAGAAGGGAACATTAGGAAGGATACAACAGTAGGAGGGATGAGAATCGAGACTCCTTTCAGGGAAAGGCCAACAGACCCAAAAGAAATCGCTCGACATATAGCAAAACAAGTCAGAGAAAGTGTTACTAGGGACCTTGGGATGAATTTGCTGCGGTCAGAATCCACCAGATCATATCGCAGTGAAGTTCAACTCAATGGGCCAGGCTCCCCTGAGTTCATTGACAAAGATACAAGGAAATTCTTATCAGAACGGCTTAGGAACATCCTAAGAGATGAAGGGGATGTGGACATTCCCATGGTTATCAGTGGCAGCTTGAAAAATCCTGCATTAGACAGGGAAGGAGGAAGACTTAGATCAATGGCGTATGCTGCTCAGACTGGGAAAAAGATGAGCTACTGGGGAAACATGAGAGACGAGCCTGGAACAACAAAAACCAGATCTTTCAGACATGAGAAGAAGAATGATCATGCATTCAATACTGGAGAAGTATCCCCGAGGAACCTTATCAGATCTTTATCAGCTCCAGTGTCAGGGACATCCTTTGGGAAGCTTCTACTAGAGGAGCCACACGTTTTAACGGGAGCCCACATCAGAAGGAAGCATGAAGCTGCAGAAAATGTTTCAGTGGATGTGAGAAAAATCAGGAAAGACAGGTTTAGTTTCAGAGGGAAAGTTTCCAGTTTGAGATATAGTTTAACTCTCAGGGGCAGATTATTCGGCAAGAAGATTCCATTGGTGGAGGAATCAGGAGCAAACGATTCTGATTTTGTGAAGGCTTTCATGACTGCACCATCAGTTCTGATGAATTTGGGTGCTGTTCAGGCAAGAATTATAGTTAACTTCATGTCTTCTATTTTACATTTGAATATTTATAGCGATAGGACTTTATTGCTTTTGTTTTTATCTTTAATTTATGTATTTTGTCTCGTCATTGTGCTGAGAAGTTTGCCTCGCAACTGGCTCTCGATGACCCTACTTTGCTTATTTGCCTTTGGAGGCAGGCATATAATGGTTTGGCTGGGGGTCCATACTGGGTGGACCATGTTGGCATGTGAGTGGTATCAATGTGAACCTTTACCATAGCCAGTTCCAATAGTCCAGCTAAAAGAGGAAAGTTGATGTCTGGTGGGCGGCCAATCGTAAAATTTTCGCCAACCTACCATTTCAAAGCCAGCCCCAAAAAATTACTGGGAGAAAGGTTAAGATGATGATGACAATGATGTATTTTGTCTTCTCTGGCTTCAGGAGAACTCAACCGAGGTGCCGCCCAGCCCTGCGTCATTGTGCAGCAGCCCACATGAGGAGTTTGCTATGCAGGGAGAGCAACGATGCCCAGTCTCCGCATTGGATGTACCTTTTGTTGAAGATAACCCTGTTCCACAGATCTTCAGAGAGATCAGCTCTAACCTTCAAGGTAATAAAAATATTTTTTTAATCCATTTGTAACTTTATATGGGCTTCGAGTCTTTGATCATTGCACTGGGGGATCAACCCATGTTCCCATACAAGCTACCACTTGTGCCAATATGGCACACATGTGGAACTTCTGAGCTGTCTGTCAGGTGGACACCACTATAGAGAGCCCTAGCTCAACAATCAGGTTTCTCCACTCATCAAGAGGGTTAATATACACAGCAAGTGTGTGCGTGAAATCAACTTAGCCTTTTCTTTAGCCAGCCATTTTCTTTTGTACATTGTAGTTGTTGGAAATGGGCTAGTAGGTGGGTCACACAAGTTTTTCCTCTAAACATCTCTAGGGGAATATAATTTTTTCCACCTTTTCTTGAATTTCTAATCTGAATTCAATGATTTTGATGAGGCAGAGGGTTTGAATGTAATAGGGATAAGCCCTATCATATTCAAACTTCAAGTGTCCCACGGGGTTTTCTTGGGATATTAAAGTGTAGATGATAGGTGGTCCATCAGATCAACAGTTAGATTGAGATATTTTGAGCAAGGGTGTACTGAATAGGGTGTGTGCATGACTACTGAAACGTTTTTAGGTTTAGAAAACTGTAGGATGTTAAGGATTCCTCCTGGTGGCTTGGGATCTTTAGAACTAGGTCCACGCGTGGCTTGATGTGGAAATTAACCCAATGGATTTGTCGGGGATTGTTTGTATATCATAGTCGTCGTGAAATTTTCAGGCAAGCTATCTAACAGATATGATGCGAAATCTGATGGACTGTGGATCCTGTGAGTCAGGTTCTAAAATCGAAGGTGTACATCTTAATTTGGTCAACCAAGCATTGTCTGAAATTTCATCAGGATCGGGTTCCTAGAAATAGGTTTTCTAAGGTCCAATGTGGGTATACACATATATACACCATGGAAAACTTGAGATGATCAATGGCGCATAAGTGATAGTTGGAATTTGATTTTGATGGTGTAAAACACTCCTAAGTGTATCAGGATCATGATGTAAAGTCTAAATTCATTTATGATCGGATCTTAACAGCTAAGATGAACTATTTATCTATTTAAAGGTGATGTGAGGGTCTAGATTGAAATTGAATGGTTGGATGGCTTAATCAATCCATAAAGAGTCTTCTCAATGGTTTGGATGGATGGTAAATCGAGTATATAATGATACATAGGCTCGGGATGTGTAGAAGTGAGTATATGTACATGTATATGTAAGCAAGGTTCTTAGATCGAGATTCCAATGGTAGGTTAAGCTTATATTAGGGTGACAAGCAAGATGAACAGGTCAGAATTTTGATTAGAGGTGTGTATGAGTGGATAGGAAGATCTCATAGTTAGTTTAGTATGATTTGGTGGTCCAAAATCGAAGTGGATGAATCGGATATATTAATCTAGTGGTGATGAGTTATTTCAATGGTTGGTTTGTTGAATGATTGAGCGTATGATAGTATGTGAGGGTCCAAAGTGTATTACAGTATGTATGTGCGAGTAAGTACGTGTACATGCACGTTTATCTAAGCATCTCTTATAAAATATTCTAAGTGTTAAATTACACAAGTGTACATGTGGAAAAACACTCGTGTACCTACTTGTGTGTAAAATTCTTCAGGATGTTACAACGTCGCCATTGACAGCCAAGGCTAATTTTGCTTACGCCCTCCCTATCCTCCTCCTCCTTCCCTCCTTCCTGTCTTTAGTGTAAAAGTAGTCGACAACCACAGGTAGTGGAGGCAGTAGCAGCACTTGCAATCACTGCCTCTAGTAGCCATGTCAATCGCCACATCGATTGTGTCTATTGCCACAAGCATACACCCAAATAATTTTTTTGATGGAGTTTTGGAGATTTTTCTTGAAACCCTAATGAAGAAGAAGATGAGAAGGAAAGGGGAGTGGGCCCAGATGGAGGTTAAGTGTGCCTACTCTTTATGGGCCAAATTGGAAAGTTTTTCACCTCTCTTTTGAGCTAAAATTGTTGTAATCTAAGGTCCTCACTCTATGAAATCCATAGACATGATCAATTATTGTTTATGCATTGTCCAGGGTTTTTTTTTTTTAATTAATTTATTTAAATTAATGTGGACCCAAATATGAGGCTTGTGCCCCATCTACCTTCTTTATAGTTTTTTAATGGTTTTTGAGTTATCATTAATTCTCTAATATTTTACTAAGATGTAAGGACCACCACACACTATCCATGGGCATCCAGACAATGCATGTGGGCACCACATTTGAGCGTAAAGAGTAATGGGCCCGACTGTAAGCTGAAGTTACCTCTTAAGTCAAGACCGTGTATCAAGATTATGGCCTTAATCGGCCATTTATGGGCTGATCTAGACCTTATCTTAAGAAATAACTAAGGATTTTTTGGTGAGATCTTTTCAATGGCGCGACCCTTTTTCATGATTAATGTTTCAGATATCTTTTATCGATGATGATCAATGTATGGATTAAATTGTAAGAGCTTGAAATGATAAAATTTTGGATTCCTTGGATTATTACTATTGTGATCATATCCTATTACTATCAGTGGGCCCCACATCTTTCCAAGATGACTAAAATGTGTGACCCAATGTGATCTAATGCTTTTACTTTTATGATTTCACATGTGTGTATCTTTGTGTAATCCCTTTATCACATTGATTATAGACTTGATGATGGTCGGATCCTTCATCAATGATGATGGTCAGATCCCTTATCAACATTGATGATCGACAACAATGGTTAGATCCCTGATCAATGCTTATGATCTGATCCCTAATCAACATTGGTGATGTTTGGATTCGTTGTCAACATTGATTATCGATGGTGATGGTCAAATCCCCAATCAATGCTAATGATTGACAATGATGATTAGATCCATAATCCATTATGATAATTAACCTTGATAATTGACATTGATGATCGAATCCCTGATCAACGTTGATGATCGTTGGCAATGGTCGTATCTCTGATCAACATTGAGGATCAACGATAATCTCTGATCAACACAGATGATTGATGATGATAATCCGGGTACTTATTCAACGCCGATGATGATCAAATCCCTGATTAATGTTGATGATTGATGATGATGGTCGGATCCCTGATCGACGCCGATGATCAGATCCATAATCAACTTTGATAATTGGCCCTGATAATAATGGTAATGGTTGGATCCATGGTCAATGGTTATGATCATGGATGCAGAGATGATTAACTGTAATTATCGGCTAATTGATTGCACATGCATTATTATTCATGGATTCTTATGTTGGTTCAATTATATTTGTTATAAGTGTACAACTAGATGCAATTAAATCTTACCTCTTTATTTGTTATGAATCCTTACGTTTAATGCCACGTGATCATTCTTTAAGGTTGTGCACAACCTGATTGGAAACTCGTCTCTACCACCAAAGTGATGATTGCACCCATGATGAAGGGTTGCATATTTTATACAAATAATTGTTGCAATGCATCATGTTCATTTAATTTTTGAAAACTTGATTACTTTGCACCACCGACTCTGGGTATGTGGAGGGTTGCATAAGATGAGTAAATTACTTTTGTAACAAGGTAATTTGCATAACAAGGAAAACACTAATATTAAGTGCCAATACACAACATTAACTATGAAGATTGGTCCTGTGCCATTGAGAATCCTCTTAGATAAGGATGACTTAATGTACACTCCGGAATTGGTTGTAGAAGAGCCTAACTTACAACGCAACTCGGCCATTGCTAGGGTTGTTTTAGCTATTACCTAAAATGATGGATGAACAATTGTTTAGCTTGTAACATTTTGTTAAGCGTCATGCACAAAGAGCTCGTACCCACGCATGAGGTGCATGAGATCGCTAAAGCGCGTGGGATACATTGGCTGAAGCATACACACAAATGCATGGATTATGGCAATGGAAATGGAGTTTGAGTATAGGATGTCTATTGAATGCACCATCAAGGATCTTATCCATAAGATGGAGTCGGCGATAAGCGACCTTCCGAACAATGGGTGTACCTTGATGGAAAATCAAAATATTATTGCAATGTACCATTCCTTTCAGAGTCTAGGGCCCCCATTAAGAAGATCTCACATCATAACGATTCAGTCACTACGTTCAGAGACTTTCGTGGTCACTTGGTATGGTTGATTGAAAGGAATGTTGTTCATCAAGAGGAGTAAAGACCCTTACGACTGAAACTCACAAGCAGAATGCTCATAGAAGGTTAGACGTTACAAGAAATCCAAGTAGGATGCGTAGCATATGGACACTAAATCCCGAGAAGTGTAAAGGCAGAAAACAATAGAAAACATGTGGTGTCATCTTTTTCGTTTATGGAGAACCTAGTCATGCGTGCCAGTGCTCTGAGAGCAAAATGGTAATTCCCCCATCACAATTTGCCTTGTTCATGACCTTTTCTGAGATCTCTGAGATTTCAAATCTTCAGAATAAATCTTAAACTTAGGCTCAACTAAGCATTTGTCTTGAAATTGCACAGGATTCAAGGAGTTTCAACCCGTGGCTGTGAGTAGCTGCTTTGTGTATGTTGGAACGATGATGCTGAAGACATGCTTGAAGTTGTTGTTTATCACCTATTGAAGTGCCTCAAGAAAACATTGATCCTTCATATCACTCTTTGAGCAATGGTCATAAGCTGGCACTTAGTTTCTTGAGAAACGTTTTTCTGTTAGTTGATTTTCTTAGACTAGAGTATCTATAAGACTTAAGTACCTCATTTGTGAATGAGAAAACTAGATTTCAGATTTGTAGATTTTGAAGGGTTTTTATACATCTTTTAAATATTACAACTGATACTTGTATTCTAAGTCTACTAAAAGACATTTAAGGTTAGCCTAAATTGGCAAGAACCAATGTGATTAACCTATGATTGGTTATGGGATTCTTGATGAAAGTGGACTTGTCATTTTATGAGAAACGTGTCTAGAAAAGCAATTAAAGAATCATTTCCCAAAGTGGTTGAGGGACCCAATGCATGCTACAGGTTATGTAGACCATGGAGGATGGATCTCAATAGGTGACCTTTGTCGAAGATAATACCCTAATTGAAAGAGATAAAAAGTTAAGGTAGAACTTCTAATAGCCTCCAACAATCTCAAGGAAGTGGGAGCCAGCCTCTAACAATGATGGGACTACTATAGTTCATTAAGATAGTGGGAGTGTTCCTCTTGAAGTTTCTGAATTATGTTGAAAAGGGATAAAATCCTGAAGGTGCTCTTTTACATAGAGGTCGATAATGATGAACTTGGATCTTTTCAAGATAAATTGTTGTCCTAGATTCGACTGATTAAGTAATTGTAATAGATGAGGAAATTGATGCCCTAAAGAAAATAAAGTCTAGGAACTTGTACATATGTTGTCCAATCATCGAGCGAAGTGAAAGGCAATTGATATAATGGACAAATATGAGGAACACCTAGTAGCCAGAGGTTTCCCACAAATCAAAGGCATTAACTATGAGTAGATCTTTTTGCCTGATGTGAAGTTGTCCTTGATTCGCATAATATTGTCCAATATTGAAAATTTTAAGAACTGTATCAGATGAATCTGTAGACTACATTCCTAAATGGCGGTCCATATAAGGAAGAATCACATGCAATAGCCCTTAGATTAGATATGTAAAAACCGAAACTGTGTGGATGAATAATTTGCAGGCTATAGTGGTCTCTCGGTACATGAGGTTCCACATGGCCATCACCATCTTCAAATGCACGAGTGACGAAGATTATTGTGTAATGAAAAGTGGTCATGTAGATTTCTCTTGATGTAGTCTCCTGTATTAAGATTGCATCTTTTTAATTGGTAATAATATGGGGTTCTTGATGGCAATGTTATTCTAAGTGTGAATGTCATTAGGAATTGATCTAAGATGTTCTCATGAATGACCAAGAATGATTCAAGATGTAAAACTCCAAACCTATTGAAATCCCATGGAGTATATTACCAATTTGGATAAGAAGTCATATTCCCATACTAATGCTGAGAAATCGGTGATGTCCCCTATACCTTATGTAATTACAATAGGTGACCCTACATACGCTATGCTGTACTCTAGGCCTACTTATGTAGTTGGTGCAGGCAATGTTTGAAATATTGGTATCACATTATGTATCTCACTCTTGGGCTATGGATATGTATCAGTTATCATATGGGATATATTGGTTGTATTGTGTAATGTATCGTTGTAGATGGAAACATGGGGAAATTGGTCAATTTTTTTCAATTGAACTTCAATGATTGTTAAAAAGAAAGACATCAATACACACTTATAAATCAAAACATTACAAAAAATGAGTGCACATAATAGGTTTTGTTTATATGCGTTCCTAATCTATGCATTGTCTAACTGAATTGATGCAACTATATTCAAAGTCTATTTATATAATTTATAAATGTAAGAAGACATGTGGAAACACAAGCAATACATTCAAAAGCAAAAGAAGAATCACTAGATCATGTTACATACATGTTTGATTTTATGTTTGTACACAAACATTGCAACCGATTTGTGAGAAATTGAGAAATTTTGATTTTTAAAAATTTTTCGCAACTCAGCCCATCTCCTCCAAATCTCGAAATCGAAGCTACCAATCCATTATTTTTCATGCAAAACATGAAAAATCATGGTTTTGTAATAATTTGAACTGATTTAACATGATTTATATAAAAAAAAAAGTTCGAAAAATCGAAAATGCTCACTGGATTGAACATGTTGGATATATCCCACTACTTATGCATTTCGTGTCGCATAGGTGGGATACAAGATGTGTCGTGGGATATACTGGACGATATTGGTGATACTTAAAAGACTGGGTGCATGCACTAAATACCAGAATAACCCAGGATAGTCTCATTGTCAAGTCGTTGAACCTATATTGTGTTATCTCAGGAGTAGTTGAGTATACACATGATATGTCATAATTGGTTGAGTGTTTGGATCTAACACGTTCGTAAGGAATCTCTGTTTATCAAGTGATTACAAGTATGTTTTTGCTAAGGATAAATAACACCTCTGCCATTGATATGTCAAAGGATCTCAAACACCATAAGAAATTTCAACATATTAATTATAAATATCTCTACGAATGGGATCGAATAAAATTTCAGCGAGTAATCCTTTATTACATCCTTGACAAAGAGATGTTGGCAGATCTCCTGACGAAACCCATTCCTAGAGGTCTTTTTTAGGATTTCGTCAAGAAGAAGAGATTGAGAAGGGCTTGAGTTTTATAGTTTTGTTTTTTTTTTTCCCCCTTCTATTGGTGATGTAATGGTTATCTATTTAAGTTCATAACACACTTTTCTCATGTGTTGTGCACATTCATTAGTAGATATGTAAATCAACAGCATTAGTCTTATGGTCACGAGTTTAGGTGATCCCCTTTGGACGATGAGGATACCAAATGTGAGATATCATATCTGCCTTCGGTCCCAAAAATTGAAGATGAGACTTAGCAAAGTCAAAATCTTGTAATCACATTCCATTGTATAACTCTTCGATGAATGTTATGGCCTAACATTAAAGCTAGGTCGTGAAGGAATGGATGAGTCATACCTCACATATGATGACCTGCATATAGTAAACCTGACATATGCCAAGTATTGTTTACTTCACAACAAATTGTGGCAACATTTGAGTAGCCAGTCCAATGGGTGCTTTTTATGTCCTTAGCTACCCTCGTGTAAGAGGATAAGATTAAATGCTGCCACTTTAGTGTACGTTGACAAAGGTACTGAGATTGGGAGTGACTTGGTCAATGGCTTGATTGATTCCACATTACAAATTTGTGTGGGGAAGATCCCGTGAAAGCTACATCAAGTTTTTAAAACTATTAATGCGCACTTGGAGACTTATGTGCCGACGATTTTTGAGCTTTGATAGATCTTGCAAATAACATTCTTTCGAAGTGTATATATATTATACTATTATTTTAAAAGGGGTTGAAACATATGCTTGCAAAAAATTGAGTTTTTCTAAATAAACTCGATAAGTTGGATAAGTGCATACACATTGATCGAGTTCTCCAGATCAGGAGTCAACTCTATTCAATGTGGTCATGTAGACTAAGATACGCCTAACAAAACTTGGGTTATTGAGTATTAGTCAAGTGGTTACTTAGTACCCAAGCACCCGTGAAAAGACAACAATGTTTCAGTTGGTCTCACGTCTCTAATTCTTTTGGTTTTGGTTGTTATGACTTATGAGATGAGTTAGATGGACAATCTACATTGTACCCCTACCACAACGTAATTGTGTGGGAGATGTTGGATATGGGCTTGTGGGGCCCATTTGTAGGTGACCATTAGTGGGTGGGTCCCGCAAATTTTCTTGGAATATATCTGAGTGAATATCCATTTTTCTACTTTCTCTCGAAGTTTCAATTTGAATTCAAATTCAAATGAAGAGGATTGTGATAGGGTAGAAAGTTCGAATTTGACAGGGATAATCCCCATCGTATCCAAACTTCTAATCCTCTAGGCTCTTACCTTTATAAAAAGAGAGCCATTCCCTCAGTGAAAGCATACGTCCGAGTAAATCGCCAGAGAGAAGATCAAGAGGAACAAGGAGGGAATTACTCTCTCATTGGTTATAGACGAGTTAACGAGGCATTTGTAGGAAGAGATTCCATGGTGTATATTGTTTCCAGATGGCATAGTTTTGATTGACAATATGAGAGAGGGCATAAACACAAAGCTAGATTTATGGAGGGATGCTTTAGAATCTAAAGGATTTAAAATTAGTCAGAGACTAAAACTAAGTGTATGGAGTGCAAATGATAATAGGCATGAAAATGAGGAATTGGTTAAAATTGTTGATCGAGATGTTTCTCAGAATGACTACTTTTGATACCTCGGGTCAATAATTCATGAGAGTGGAGATATTGAAAGTACGTTGCTTACAGAATTCAAGCTGAGTGGAAGAAATGGAGATGTGCCTTTGGAATTTTATGTGATCGTCGTGTACTACTCAAATTGAAAGATAAATTTTATAGGATAGCTATAAGACCAGCCATGCTTTATGGGGCATAATGGTTGGGTAGTTAATGAACAACATGTTCAGAGGATGTGTTGCTAAAATGAGGATGTTGAAATGGATGATTAGCAAGATGAGGAAGGATAAAATTAGAAATGAATGAATTCAAGGAAACTTAGTAGTACCAATAGGTAATAAGATGAGGGAAAGTAGAATTAGATAATTGGTCATGTGCAATGAAGACCAAGAACTGCGCTAGTTAGAATGAGTGAGTTGGTACAAGTTGAGGGCTCTAAAAGGGCAGGGGGGAAGGCCCAAAAGGATGTGGATGGAGGTAGTAAGAAAGGACTTGATTACTTACGGTGTAATTGAAGGTCTAGCCCTTAATAGAGTAGAATGGTGGAACATGGTTTACCTAGTTGGCTTTAATTAATTGGGATAAGGCTTAGATGATGGTGAATAAGGAGAGAATATTTGATTGTCCATTAGGCTACCTCTAGATGATCTAAACTATTGATATTGTCCAGTGGTAATCTTAGCCATGGATTTGGGGGGTGGTTAGCTCCTTTCCACTCCCCTAGTAGTTAGGCAGATTGCTAGATGGGGGTCATCCATTCTAATTTTTATAAAGGCCCCTAGAATCGTGTAGATACTATCGGATCCAATGGTCCCAGCCATCCGGGCCTTAACTTACCTAAAGAGTGGTACTGTACGCATGTTGGCACAAGTGGCTGCATGTATGGGGCTGAGCTATACATGCATGCACGCATGTATATATGTATGTATATGAGGAAAGTTGACCACATCAAGTTTAAGTAAGTTTCAAGATCACAACTATTCAACCATTGATTATGGTTTGAAGGGTGGAGAAGCCCTCCTGGTAGTACGCAACATCTGATTGGTTGTTAGTTGTTGGTTCCCCACCTGACAATTCTCCAATCAAAGATTGAACTATTGTGATGTCTACCAATATCAAATTTACTCCAAAAATTCTTGTTGTCTAGATTTTCTAGATGATTCCTATACTGCATGTGATGTAGCATGATATTAGAAGATATTGTGCAAATATTATGATGCAGGACAATTAACCACATGCTCTAAAAGTTCAAATTGTTAGAGTATGACGAATTAATCCCTTTATCTCATAGCCTAGGTCCCATATCTCATTGGTTAGGACCTCGGCCGAACTCCCTTCGTGGGGCCCAAATTACATGGGCCGCCCACCTCGAGTGTGTCCCCGCATTCCACGGGCTACCCTGAGTGTGCGCATTAATCATCTCTGATAAGGAGTCTCAAACACAAGACCTCCCCCGTGGGCCTTAAATCGTATGGATCACCCACCCCGAGTGTGTCCCTGCATCCCACAGACGACCCCACTCGAGTCCAGTGTGAAAATGCCCCTGCATTATTCACCTCTAGTGAGAGTATCGCGAATTAATCCCTTTATCTCATAGCCCAAGCTCCACATCTTATGGGTTAGGACCTCGGCCAAACCCCTTCGTGGGCCCCAAATCACATGGGCCGCCCACCTTGAGTGTGTCCCTGCATCCCACGGGCTACCTCACTCGAGGCTGGTGTGAAATGCGCATTAATCACCTCTGGTAAGGAGTCTCAAACACGAGACCTCCCCCGTGGGCCCCAAATCGCATGGGTCAGCCACCCCGAGTGTGCCCCTGCATCCCACAGGCGACCCTACTCGAACTCAGTGTGAAAATGCCTCTGCAGTATATTACTTCATAGCTCATATGGGTAAAATATAGAAGAAAGAAAAAAAGAAAGAAAATAAAATCCAAAAAGGTTATTGTACATTGAAGTTATCTATACCATATTTATAATGCAAGTTGGTTTTGGACATTTTTGCTCCTGCAATTAGTTTTTAGAGGGCACCCAACACTGAATATTCCCAGGACATGGAAAGATCTTCTAAAAGAAAGTTAAGGGTATGTCAGGAATCTGAAAATATGGTTGTTGTCCAACCAGCTGCTCAGATTTTACCTCAAAATGCACTTCAGTATCTTAAATGTTACCTGCAAATCGAGGAGATGGCATATTGATAATCTAGAAATGAGAAAAAGGAAAAATTAAGGTTTTCTCTAAATATTAAATGTATTTATGCTTTAATGCACATGGGTATCATATCTAGTGTTTTTTTTTATTTTTTATTTTATTTTATTTTATAAATTTTTAAATTTTATTTTTATTTTTATAACACAACCCCTACACGGGCACTCGAATCCATGACCTCGGTGTTGAAATGCACTTTGTCTACCACTGAGCCATGGGTTTGGCAGCTGATATCTAGGATGTAATATTAGCAATTCACAGCAAATATAGTGACTTCTTTATAACCCATGTCTTCATAAGAGGATTGACCACCTACTACTTGTATGCTACCGCCCACTTTTTATGCCTCCAGAACTTTGTTTTCCAGGTTTGAATATCAAGCTACAACTAGTTACAGGCGACCGGTTCTCTTTTCATAGTGGCAAATTATATGCTTGCACGTAACCCAATCTTTACTATATTGTTGACCAAAAACGTCAAGTTCCCTATTTGTTCCAAATAGGGAACTTCCCTGTTGGGAACTTAGTTTATAGATGTGGGGCCCATGGTTGGCCTATCCAAGCCATTGGTTTGACAACCCCCATCATGGATGACCATTTCCCCCAAAATCTCCCAAATTGGAAGATCCTAGCCATTTGAATATTTGGTCTTTCCTCCATTGAATGCTGTTTGTTTGTGCATTTCTTTTTAGCGATGTATTTGCATGCCAGAAAGGGGAAAGGTTAAGAGTTGACCAATTGAGAGGATATTCTAGGAATGGTCCATCCATGATGAAGGCCGTCCGATCAATGGCTTGGATAGACCAACCATGGGCCCCACATCTGCAAACTAAGTTCCAAACAGGGAAGTTCCTATTCAGAATGGAAAGGGAAATGGGCCTCCCTTAGTTTATACATTTCATCTCTTTAATACATGTGACTTGTATCTCTACTACATATAACAAGAGTTGCACAGGCGACGTTTGCAAGTATGTAGTTTTTCGGGTTGCTGAAACTATGCATTATTGAAGTATGTGGAAGGGTTTTAAACCAAAATATTGCGATTCAGGTAACTTACAAGGTGAAGCCTCCTTGGTAGATTCACGAGTTTCAACACAGAGGTCGTGGGTTCGAGTACCCACCGTGGTGTGTGTGGGTGTGAGGGTGTGTGTAAAAACAAAAAAAGGTGAAGCCTCCTAGGTAAGCAAGACTTCCCATTGGGAGGTAAGCTACCATGAATAGTGTTATAGCCATTGGGTAATGGTCGGTGATCCAAACTGTTGTTCTGACGAGCAGCTGATGGTGGCTGCCTGGAAATATCTTTGAGATCGGAAGATCCTAAAATTTCAATTAATGACCCACAAACTAATGGTTAAAGATGTCCATATTCAAAAGAAAAGAGTTAAATGAATAAACGGTTCAAATATTCTGACCTGAGTTTTTCTTTTGGATATCCTCCATCCATGGTGAGGCCCATCGTATAAAGAATTTGGATTATCGAACATGAACCATGATTCAACGTGTACAGTCCCAACATATTGTATAGCAATACGTTGGGTAGCAAACCTCCCACATCAAAGAGACCAGCATTTTAAATCAATGGGATTTCCCTACTTGTCCTAGGTCTGGAGATTTCAATTAAGCAGAATTTTTGAGCAAATGCAAAGCAACCTGTCCGAATCTATGTTACCTAAAAAATGAAACCTCCCGAAATTTCCGTTCCAGATTGAGCAATCCAGATTATGGGTCATTTGCGATCAGTTCACTATTTTTAGCGACCCGAAATTATGGCTCTATATTCTACTATTGATTAAGTTAATGCAGTTTTTTATTTACGATATGAGTACATATATAAAACTCATATATAAATTGCACTATGTGCACATATACAAAACTATGTTGCATACACAGTGAATCTATTGGAGTTACAGACATGTTCCTACCCCTAATGTTCCATGTATTGGAGGAAGTAGCATACCATGTACCCGTTACTGTACCACGTACCCAAACAATCCATGATCCAGGCAACCTTGGTCTGGATTTCCAAGAATATCTGCATCATGGTTTGACACATTGTCTGAAACTGGTATCTATTGCCCCATATGTACTGTTATCATACATGAACAATGGGGCTGTGTCAGCCTGAAACTGCCCAAAAACCATGATCTGCTTGCAACATGGCCGCAATAACGATATTTTAGGGGACCGATATGGTACACCGAAACCAATTTGCAAACCATGATCTGCTTGTGACATGACTGCAAAAACCATATTCTAGAGGACCGAACTGTTCTCAACGACTATAGCTCGCTCTCCCTCCTAAACATAACTTACCCTTTTTTCTCGTCCTTCCATACAAACTGATGGGTATGGCATGAGTTGAAACTCATTTTCCATTTTACTAGTTATCTATCAAAATTTCCTAATTCAATCAAGTAGCTAAGGTACTCACAAAAGCACCTCATTTCAATCTATATAAAAGAACTAGAGCAGAAACCTTGTCAACGAGTGAAATGATAAATTTCCGCCCTTTTATCTCTAAATTCCCTTCTGAGTGACTAATGTTTGTACAGGTTGATACTAGGACCATGTATTTGACACTTTTTTTCTGTTCATTACTTCACAGAGCTGAAGAAACAGTTAAATGAGCTTCAGTCGGATGCACCCCAAGAAGCAGCGATCGAAGAGGATCCTTTGGAGGTTGTTGTAGGTTTAGAGTGCCAAGCACAAGTCTATGTAAGAGATATCCTTGTTGTTTCCGGCTTGTATGATGGTTCATCTACACTAGCAGAGCCAATTGATTGCTGTGTGTTTGAGGAAGTAGAAGCAGCTTACAAGAGACGTGGCAAGGAGGGTGAAGGGGCTGCCAAAGGCAATGATGAGAGCAAGGTGGGCCACAAAGTGTTATTTGATTTGTTAAATGAAGTAATATCAACTATACTAGCATCTCCTGTAAGCAAGTCTAGATTCATGAGAGGAGTCCTGGGCTCAACCATGGCGATGCCACTTGGGAAGAAATTGTTGGATGATGTATGGAGGATGATGCACGTTTATATATATACTTTGGAGAATCGATGTCAATCACTTGATGACATGGCTGCCGACGACATGGCACGGGTGCCTTGGTTAGGTACGATGCATTATGAAGTCGATGCAATTGGAAGAGAGTTGGAGCGGATGATTGTGGGGGAGTTAGTTGATGAAGTATTGAGAGAAATGTGTCATTAATAATCCAGTGGCGTGTATTAGTTTTGTGCAAGGGTGATTATTGTTTGGCAGCAGTTTGAGGAACATTATGATGAATGGATGTGGATGCTGATGAGCGATGTAGATTTCGAGGTTGGTGTTTATAAGGAACGTTGTATGATGTACAGGAATGCTGCCATCGATTCATCACATTGATGTAGATGGATGTCCCTAGGGAGATGATAGCCACTGAAATTTGCTTGGGGGAACTGTACATTAATGGATGCTCCTGTTCTTGTTCATCGATGCAAGTGTTTATAGGGAAGGTGTGTGGATGTGCAGCTGTTATGCATGGATGCCAATGATGATGGATCATGGGTCATGAATCCGCTCGGGGCGCACATAAGTGTACACTGGTGTTTTGTGATAATTTGATTTGGCTTTCAATTGGGCCATGAAATCCTAACTGTTTTGTGCTAACTTGCTAAGAGACATGCGATGCATAGTATGTATCTGGGGTAGATTTATCAATCTAGTAATTTGTAGATTACGCATCCAAGCACTCCCTGATATGACATTTTTGTCAAGTTGCATGTGTTGAGATTTCGGCACAGAGTTACTGTGTATGCCATTGTTATTCTAAGGGAATTCATTTTGTGCAAGTTGTGAATAACACTCATCCAGAATATCACTGTATGGGACCCACATGGATGGGTGGTTGGATGATTGTCAATGGGGGACAATCCAAAAGCAATGCTAACAGGAGATCTTAGTCGGCGACGTATGCTGGACTGTATTTATTTCCACTGCTATTAACTGCAACGAACCGTATGGTCAAGATCACTTGGTGCGATTTTGGACTATGGTTCATCCATGTAGAGTCCAGTAAGTGGACTGTTTGGATCGTATGATCATTGACCCATGTGAGCCCCATCTAGTGACAAATGCTGGACAATTGTAAGCTGCAACAAATGAAATTGAGTCGAAGATCGCCCGTTTAGACCAAAACTGACCACAATTACAGGTAATTTTAGAAGTAAGTTCGGGTCGGTTTGACACGTTTGCTCAGGAAGCAACCATCCAAACAGTTGTACTGCAAGCATGTTTATCATGTGATGTGTCATTATATTAGGTTGGACCATTTAATCTGGTGGTTGGACCGATATGGACCAAACCCTGTCGGGTTTTTGAAAGATTGTTTAGAATTGTCATTTGAAAGGATGTCATCGAGCTGGACCTGGGCCAGGTCAGGTTAGGCCCATGGCTGGACTCAAAATCAAAGTTCTGAGCCAACCCAGACATGAACCCAAAACAGACCTCACTTTCCGGACCTGAGCTGAACCCAGCAGTTAAATGATTTTTACATAGTCTAGGATTGAACCTGTTGGATCAATTATCTTGATCTGAGGCAGGGCCAATTACCAACGGTTCAAAAGTCCAGACCTGACCTGATAGGAAATAATTCAACGGTTAAGAAAACTTTATCCTTTAAAAAATAATAATTTTGAGTTAGCATTTGTTTCATATACTGTGGCCCAATTAACTAGTGGGCCAACCTGATTCTTAGGCTATAGGATCTAGATAGTGGTGTCTTTCTGATGAATGGATTGGATCTAGTACTAATATGCCATGATGGGAGAAGTGGGGCATGTACATGACCTGCCTTCGAATTAGAATAGCTAAAGCTAATTGGCTCGAGTCGGCACTCAGCTGAGTCAACTCGACTCGACAAGATTTCAACCTTAGTCACCAGAAAACTCACTTGAATCTACCTGCGGCGATTTGAACTGAGTCACTCACCTAGTTAACCTTCACTCAGATAAGGGGCCTTTGCTTGATTTCTATTATTTTATAAAATCAAGTGCAGTGATTTTAATATCTACTACCAAAAACATTTTTTAAAACCATGAGGTGAGTTCTTAGGTGAGTGGTCCTGATCTTTCAATGGGACACATGAAAATCACAGACATCGAATGATCCTGACCATCCAATTGGCCGATCTTCATTGGAGCAATGGTCACCTATCCATGTTGAAATCCACATCTAAGGATTAGAAATGTCACATCGTTTAGAACCATCCAACGGTTGGATCCACCTAACGGCCGTTCTTGGTTGTACCGTGCAGCCACGTGTATGACACTTGGCTTCAACGGACAAAAGTCAACTTGATGGTCAAACCGGTACGACTTTTGGACAACCGAATTCGGTGGTACGCGGGATTGCCTGCGACGCACTCTCTGACAGGAAGTTCCCGCGGTCAGAAGTTAGGTGGGGCCCACCGTGATGTTTGTGAGAAATCCACTCCGTCCATCCGTTTTTCCGGATCATATTAGGATATGAGGCAAAAAATGAGGCAGATCCAACGTCAAAGGGGACCACGACAAGGAAAAAGTGGGTAGGGAAATGTCAAATGTTGGATCCTCTCTGGGGTCCACCGTGATAATTATATGCCATCCAAACCGCTCACGTCAATACACCAGCTGTATAGCTGGTGTATGGTACACCAGCCAATCCGCTTCCTTGGATTTGCTGTATTTTTGAACTCGTTGGAGAAATGGATGGACGGCAGGGGTTGTAAGACACGTGCATCAAGACGGGCCCACAGTCAGGGATTCACCCACCTCGGTGGATGTGGACCCGGGGATTCACGGAAGCTGCACCTCAATCAAAAGGAATCAGGTTCGGAAGCTACGGTGTATCTCTGACGGTGGAGTCCACCGTCCATTCATTTTGAAATCTCTCTTAGGACGTGATTTCAAAAATTGAAGCACATCCAAATCTCAGGTGGACCACCTTACTGAAAACTAGTGCTTGAACAACTACCATTAAAAGCTTATTGGGGGCCACCAAAATTGTTATTTTCCATCTCACCTGTTGATGGAGCTGGGCAGAATCCGATTGATCCGAACCGAACCGAAGGTTTAGATCGGTGCGGTTCGAGTAGGACCACTTAAATCTGATCGTACATCGGATCGAGTTCAAATCGTAGTCAATCTAAACCGATGTGATCCAATCGACAGACTCAACTCGATCCGACTCGGTTTGGTTTACCTGACCGAATTAGACTCAGACTCAGCTCCGATCAGGTCAGGAAGGATTCAGATTGGTTCGAGTCAACCCTACTAGACTCGGTATGGGATCGAATTGATTTCGGGTTAGGTTATTGAAAAAATTGGATCGAATTGAGTTTGACACAATCCCGTTCAACTCGACTCGATGCCCACCTCTATCTATTGATAAGGTCACAAAGACCTGAATGAAGGACCACGCAAATATCATCTTGATCAAAAAATTTTGTGGCCCATTAAAAAAAAGACATTTCAACGGTCAATAACATGAGCTGTCGAAACGGAGTGTGGATGTAAGGCACATACATAAAGGTGGGTCCTGCGATCAAGGATACACCTAGGCTACATCACTAATTCCCCAGTGATCCCTTGCATGTGTATACTGGTTAGTGCCGGAAAAGCTCTATGACCCACCACGATGTATGTATTTTATCCTCGTCATCCATCCATTTTGCTCCTTCATCGCAGGACTTAGAGCAAAAATAAAAACAAAAATAAAAATAAGGCAACAGAAACAATGGTAGTGATTGAATGTCCACCGTTGAAAATTTCTTAGTACCCATTGCAATGTTTAATTATTTGCCACAAACCCATTGATTAGGTAATACAAATCAGGATAAAGGGAAAACATACATAAGAGCTGGATCCAAAACTTTTGTACCCCAAGAAGTTTTTAATGGTAGGCTTTCAATCACCACTGTTTCTTACTATTGTGGTCCATCTGAGATTTGGATCTCATTTATTTTGGGCTCATGCCCTAAAATTAGTTGAAAAAATTGGACGGATAGCATGATGGCTAAAACAAACATATTGTAGCGGGTCCTGCAACTGGCACCAATGTTGAACGCTAACAGTCAACAACCGAATGATTTCCTGGTCAGATTTATTATAGAGGCATATGACCAAATCAAATCCTGCTGCATCAAAGTCTCAACAAACTCGTTTTTCCAGTCTCACCGAACCAGTTCCCTTTTGGAACATGGTCACTGGTTTGAACAAAAGCAGATTGCATGGGTGACCCGATGTGGGAAATTTGATTAAGCTAAGTATATTGATCTTGCCACCAAGGATGTCTATATTGACCCGATACTGTAACATTTGATTATGTCATGTGCCACTGTTAAAGATGATGGCCTATGTACACCGACTAGGGATTCATGGTACCCTACTTGTACCAACATTTGTACACAAGACTGTAAGTTAACAACAAAGATGGGCCCAATTAAGTCATATTCAACCGAATAACTTTCATACATGCTTTTCTTAGGCACATGCAAAGCAAATTTGAAAGTTGGATGTGACAGGATTTGATTGGATGAGAAGGGTGAGTTAGACTACACAACATGTTGGGAAGTCGCTTCTTGAGTACTTACTCTACCAACCCTATCTTTATTTGGAGGGCATATCAAATCTCACTCCTTTGTACTTGAAAGATATCTAGGAGGCTGGAGGAGTACCCAACCAACAGCCCAAGGTTATGATTGGTGCAGCAAGGCCTCACCCAAAAGCCCTTACCTTGGGATTCACCTTAATGTATGTAATTTATATCCATGCTGTCCATCTATTTTATGAGATCATTTTAAAGCATGAACCAAAAAAAAATGAATAGATCCATATCAAGTGAAACATGCTATTGGAAACACTGGTTATTAGACACCCCTCCTCTCATCTAACTTGATAATAAGGACACATAAACTAAAAACTACGACTTCAGATTTGGATCTCTTCATCTTGCAAAATGGATGGACCACAAAATACATACATTAAGGTGGGCTGCACCATCTTGGCTGATGCCGGACCCACACCTACTCTACTGGGATTGTTTGGCTAGGGACCCAACACCAGCCAGCTAGCTGGTGTCAAGTTTTATGGACCCCACCATGATATATGTGTTTTATCCACATTGTCTATCCATTTTGTCTAGCTCATTTTAGGGCATGACTCTGAAAATAATGTAGATCCAAATCTTAGGTGGACTACATATAGGAAACAGTGGGGATTAAACACTTACGGTAGAAAAAAAAAAAAAAAAAAAAAAAAACTTTTTGACACAGAAGTTTTAGATTAAGCTGATATTTGTGTTTTTCTTTCATCTAGGTTTGTAAGGCATTATCAAATAATGGGATGGTGAATCAACATTACTGTGGGCCTTTGGAAGTTTTTAATGGTGAAAGTTCAATTAACATAGTTTCCTATAGTGTAGTCCTAAGATTTGATAAACATCATTTACACGGTCATGCCCTAAAATAAGTAGATAAAATGATAGGATGGTTGGATGAAACATATACATCATGGTGGGGTTACACATATCAGCTTCATAGGAAGCTTTTGTCACCAAGGAAGGTTTTTAATAGCAATCATCAATGTTTCTGTAGGTGGTCCACCTCAGCTTCGGATTTGGTAAGCGGATTGGCTGCTATACCTCACACCAGCTATATAGTTGGTGGAGACATATGGCGTGCAAAGATGGCCACCACAATGATGTATTAATTATATCCACACCGTTAATTCACTTTTCGAGATCATTTTAGAGGATTAGACAAAAAATGAATTATATCCAAAGCTCAAATGGACCACACCAAAAATAGCAGTGGGGATAATATTTTCACCGTGGGCCTTATTTTCCATCCAATCTGTTTATAAGTTAAATAATACCTAGATGAAGAGGACAAACAAATTTCTTATTAATCCGAAACTTCTGTGACCCTCAAAAGGGTTTCAATTGTAGATGTACAATCTCCCACTGCTTATTTTTCATCTCAAGCCTTAAGACTAGCTCTAAAAAAGGATGGACGGTCTAAATATAACACATACCTCGTGATGTGACTCACAGAACTTGCTGACGTCAATACCTCAGCGACATACTTAGTGTATGGTACACCAGCCAATCCGCTTCCTTGGATTTGCGGTATTTTTGAACTCGTTGGAGAAATGGATGGACGGCAGGGGTTGTAAGACACATGCATCAAGATGGGGCCACAGTCAGGGATTCACCCACCTCCGTGGATATGGACCCGGGGATTCACGGAAGCCGCACCTCAGTCAAAAGGAATCAGGTTCGTAAGCTACGGTGGATCTCTGACTGTGGAATCCACCGTGATGTATGCGCCTTACATCCACGCCATCCATTCATTTTGAAATCTCTCTTAAGACGTGATTCCAAAAATTGAACCACATCCAAATCTCAGGTGGACCACCTTACTGAAAACTGGTGATTGAACAACTACCATTAAAAGCTTATTGGGGCCACCAGAATGTTTATTTTGCATCCCACCTGTTGATAAGGTCACAAAGACCCAGATGAAGGGACCACACAAATATCATCTTGATCAAAAAATTTGTGGCCCATAAAAAAAAGATTTTAACGGTCAATAGCCACCATTTCCTTGCTTAATGGTTCACTTGAGGTTTGCATCCGCTTCATTTTTTTATCATGCCCTGGCATAAGCTGTTAAAACGGAGTGTGGATGTAAGGCATGTACATCAAGGTGGGTCCCACTATCATGATGCATGCATTTTATCATCAGTACATCAAGGTGATCCATCCATTTTGCCCTTTTATTTTAAGGCTTGAGCCAAAAAAAAAAAATAAAGGTAGATCGAAATCTCAGGTAGACTAGACCATAGAAACAGTGGTGATTGAATGTCCACCGTTAGAAACTTCCTAACACTTAGTGTTTATTTGCCATCTAACCTATTGATTAAGTCACACAAATCAGAACCAAGGGAAAACATACCTAAGATCTGGATGCAAAACTTTTGTGGCTTCCGAGAAGTTTTTAATGGTAGGCTTTCAATTACTACCGTTTCATATGGTGTCGTCCATCTGAGGTTTGGATCTCACTCATTTTGCGCTCATGCCCTAAAATTAGCAAAAAAAAAATAATTGGATGGATGGCATGGCTAAAACACCAATATCATAGTGGGGCCCACAACCGGAACCAACGTTGAACTACAACCAATGGTTAACAATCGAATGGTTTGCATGGTCAGATTTATTATAGAGGCATATGACCCAATCAAATCCTGCCACGTCAAAAGCTCAACAAGCTCAGTTTTTCCAGCCTCACCGAACTGGTTCCCTTTTGGACCATGGTCACCGGTTTGAGCATAAGCAGATTGCGTGGGTGACCCAATGTGGGAAATTTAATTGTGCTATCAAAGATGGCCAAGCTGATTGCGTGTTGATCTTGCCAACGAGGATGTCTATATTGGCCCGATATTGCAACATTTGATTAGGTCATGTGCCATTGTCAAAGATGATGGCCTATGTACAATGACTAGGGATTCGTAGTACCCTACTGGTACAAACATCAGTACACAGGACTGTAAGCTAACATCAAGGATGACTCCAATCAAGACATATTCAGCCTAACAACTTTCATACATGCTTTGCCTAGTACAAAGCATTTTTGAAAATCGGACGCGGCAGGAATTGATGGGATGAGATTCTGTTGGTTAAACTACACAGCATGTTGGAAAGTTGCTTCATGAGCGCTCACTTTGCCAACCCTATCTTTATTTGGAGGGCATATCATCCAATCAAATTCCACTCCTTTGTACTTGAAAGACATCAAGGAGGCTGATGAGTACCCAACCAACAGCCCAAGGTTATGATAGGTGCAGCCCGGCCTCACCCAAGATGGTGCAGCCCTTACTGTGGGGTCCACCTTGATGTATGTATTTTATATCCAAGCTATCCATCTATTTTATGAGATGGTTTTATGGCATGAGCCAAAAAATAAAAAGATCCAAAAATCTCAAGGGAAACATACTGTAGGAAACACTAGTTATTGGACGCCTCTCCTCCCATCTAACTTGATGATAAGGACACAAACTAAAAACCTCCTAGGGCCCACCACAATGTTTCCATAATGTTTATTTGCCATCTAACATGATGATAAGGTCACATAAATTAAAAACTTCTAAAGGCCCACTATAATGTTTTGGTAATGTTTATTTGCCTCTAATTATGATGATAATGTCATACAGGGGCTCACCTTAATGTTTCCGTAATGCTTATTTTCCATCTAACTTGCCGATAAGGACATGTGAATTTAAATGAAGGGAAGAAACAGCTTAATCCCATTGGATGTTTTTAATGTTCAATCACCACTTTTTTCTATGATATGATCCACTTGAGATTTGGATCTAATCATCTTGCAAAATAGATGGACCACAAAATACATACATCAAGGTGGGCCGCACCATCTTGGCTGATGCCGGACCCACACCTACTCTACTGGGACGGTTTGGCTAGAGACCCAACACCAGCCATCTAGCTGGTGTCAAGTTCTGTGGACTCCACTGTGATACATGTGTTTTATTCACACTGTCCATGCACTTTGTTTAGCTCATTTGAGGGGCCTGACTCTAAAAATAATGTAGATCTAAATCTTAAGTGGACCACACAATAGGAAACAGTGGGGATTAAACACTTACGGTGAAAAACTTTTTGGCACAGAAGTTTTAGATTAAGTTGATATTTTTGTTTTTCTTAATTTCATCTAAGTTTGTGTGACTTTATCAACTGATGGGATGGCGAATTAACATTACAGTAGGCCTTTGGAAGTTTTTAATGGTGGAAGTTCAATTAACATTGTTTCCTACGGTGTAGTTCACCTGAGATTTTGATCAACATCATTTACAGGGTCATGCCCTAAAGTAAGTAGATAAAATGGTGGGACGGCTGGATGAAACATATGCACCATGGTGGGTTACAGAGCTTTGACACCGGCTAGCTGGCTGGTGCTAGGGTCACTAGCCTAACCGAGTCCACCTGCTCCTGCCGCTAGCCTCTCTCTAAAAGCATGTGGCTTAACCAAACGCTGCCACATATGCAAGTATACCGAGTAAACCCTGTGATCCCCACCATGATTTTTTTGTGTCTTATCCATGCTGTCCATCGATTTTACCAGCTCATTTTAGGGCACGATGTGAGAATTTTATAAGGCGGGCCTTATTGATCAACGGTTTGAATTGTCCTAAGGGTTGGATAATGTGATCGGGTGTACCAACTGGATACATTAAGAAATTCACCTAAGGGGTGAAGTGCTGCAATTATGATACGCACACCGTGTTTCAGACGAACCAGGATTACCATTTCGTATGGAGCCTTTCAGGGAGAGGAGTTTTGATGGGTTTCAAACTCCTCATCCCTCTAACCTATATTAAGAGGGCTGGGTCTCCAATCCAATACCATGAACTGAAGTTCAAGCCAATCATGTCTTCTCTAAAGGGTGTAAGGAAGGAAAACCTCAGCATTCCATTTTCTCAGCAATGGTATCATAGCAAGGTAAGCCATCTATTCTTTCTGATCTCCATATCCAATGCACAACAAGATCCTTTGGCAATTCTGCTTATTGTCTAACACACAAGACTAAACTTAAAGCATATCCAAAGCTCAAGTGGAATACACCACAAGCAACAATATTAAATTGAATATCTACCATTGAAAACTTTCCGAAGACCACAAAAGTCAATCATGCTGATATTTGTGTTTTTCATTTATCTATGTCTGTGTGACCTTATTAACAGGTTGATGACAAATAAACATCCCTATGAGCCCTATGAAGGTTTCAAACGGGTGGCGTGGTTATACTATTTCATGTAGTGTGGTCCACTTGAGCTTTGGCTACACTTTCATTTTGGGTGCATACCTTAAAATGAGATGAAAAAAAATGAATGGATGGTGTAGATAAGACACATATATTCATAGTGGGCCCCATGGAGTTTACTGTTATGAGCAGTTCGCGTCTGCCGGTTGCACGGACATATACTAAATTTGTTATACGAGTGATAATATGAACCACCTTGATGTATGTATTTAATGTGCATCTTTGATTACATTGAAATCTTAAGTGTACCACACCACAGAAAATAATTCTCATTACCAGCCACTCAATTTTAGGCCACGAAATTTTTAGATTAAACATCACATGGCCCTAGAAAGGTTTCATAAGGAGTGTTTCATTACTTCTATTGTTTTCTGTGGTGTAGTCTACTAAAGCTTTATACCTGTTTCATTTTTTAGCTCATGCTGTGGCACCTACACAGCCTGCCATCAGTTACATGCAATGGGGAATCTGCATTTCTAGTCATTAGGTGCATTGTAAGATCAGGAACATGGAGCCCACCTCGATATATGTGTTGTATATCTACTCTATCCATCTTTTTTTTTTTCCAGCTTATTTTAATGTTTAGGTTAAAAAATAAAGTAGATCCTTTAGACACTGAAAAATCGGCGCCTACGCTGATTTGTATGTTATATGGTGGTGGTGGGGGTGATTAGGTTGATTTGTGAATGTTGGAGTTGCCACTAGCCAATTAATCTCAAAATCCCGCAGTCGGCTAGAACCCGTTGAATATGTAAGGTTAGAGAAATCTGAAGACTCTCCTACCTTAGATTGACTCCTGGTTTGCGATCCGGGATTCCGGGTAAGAGACCTTGGTTACAAAGATGGAAGGTGTTAGGCACCCTCTCTACCCGTACGAACGTACGGTCTCTACTTTATGTGGCAAAATAATCTCAAGGGAAGATTAATGTTGTGGTTGAGATGGGACTAGGCACACACACTACGTGAAAAATGGAAAAAAATGACAGATTTAGAGACGGTTCTGGACCGTCTCTAAAATTGCTTGGTTTAAAGACACTTTAGAGACGGCCGTAAACCGTCTTTAAAATTAGGGACGGCTCCTAACCGTCCCTAATATTGTCTTTAAATGTTCTGCGTCCGTAAATAATTTAAGACGGTCTTTAACCGTCTTATATACCTCATCAGAGACGGTCAAAGACCGTCCGCATTAGAGACGGTCTTCGACCGTCTTATATGTGGTCATTTGAGACAGTCACTGGCCGTCCATATTAGAGACGGTCATTGGCCGTCTTTTACTTGTAATCTAAGACTGTCAAAGACCGTCTCTATTAGAGACGGTCCTTAGCTGTCTTATTGTCCTGTCAAAAACCGTCTCTATTAGAGACTGTCAATGACCGTCTCTATTAGAGACGGTCCTTACCCGTCTCTAATGCTCACATACAACTTTCAATAGAAAATAAATAATTAACAATGTTTTTTTTTAAAAATTGTGATTTTATAAAAATCTACATTTTGAAAAAAAAATTAAGAACTTTGAATAATGTTGATAACTTTGAAAAAAAAATATTTCAATAAAAAAATGATATTTTGAAAAAGAAAATATAAAAAATTAAACAAAATTGTGAAGAAATTTACAAACTGTAAAAAAAAAATATTTTTTAAAAAAGAAAACTAAATACCGTATTTTGACAAGAAAAATTAAAAAGTTATATAACAAAAGTGAGTTTTAAAAAATGATATTTTGAAAATAAAAATTTTAAAAATTAAACAAAATTGTAAAAAAATTGACAATTTGTAAAAAAATATATATTTTAAAAAAGAAAACTAAATCTTGTATTTTGACAAGAAAGATTGAAAAGTTAGATAACAAAAGTGAGATTTTGATGATGTCTCTACGAGAAAGAGGGTTTTTAGTGATGAAACTTATTTTTGTCGTTAAAAGTCACTTTTAGCGACCAAAGAAAATTTTAGGCAGGTCCCTCAAGTTGGACACACATAATGAGTGGGTTGGATATGTGAATCATATTAAGGCAGACTCAATATATGATTATGAATGTTTGAAGGAAACCTTTCTCCACTATGTTTAGGTGAGTTACTCGTTACCCTTACCAGAGTAAACTCTGTGGGGTCCACCGTTATTTATTTATTTTATCCACTCCATTTATCCATGTTAATAGATAATTTGAGGTCTAAAGAAAAAAAAAAAGAAAAAGGAAGCATATCCAAAGCTCAAGTGGACCACACCACACGAAAATAGTGTGATTGAACCTTTACCATTTAAAATTTCTTGGAGGCCATAGAAATTTTAGATTAAGCTAATGTTTGTGTTTTTTATTTATTCATATATTTTTGAGATTATGAACAACCTTTAACCATTTTTGGGCAATCTGATCTGTCCAAATTGAAGAGTAAATAACTTCAGATGTTTAAATCAAAAGTCACTCGAATTGTTGATCAATCTTATTTGCCCAATATCTTTCCATGTGTAACATGATCGGGGTGAGTAATTAGTCAACTTGAGGGTAATGATCAATAAAATAGAGTGAATAGATCAGACATGTAAAATGGGCCAAATATTCTGGTCAAAATTATGACCCAATTTACTGACCTCGTGAGAACCTAAGAATTGATGTTAGTAAGTTTTGTGGGCCCCATCATGATGTGTGTTGAACATCAACACCGTGGATTTGATGTGTTTAGGTTATGAGATATCTCTTCATTTATATCTTTTTGATATTATGAACATGTTGGATGTCAAATAAACATTACTGTGGGCCTAAGGAAGGTATCAATAGTAGAAATCATTATTCCACACCGTTTGTCGTGGCATGGTACACTTGAGTTTTGGATTTAATGAAAATTTGGGATCAACCCACACCATTCATCCATTTTTTGAGATAATTTTAGAGAATTATCCAAAAAATGAATCATATCCAAAGATTAAATAGACCACACCACAAATAAGGGGAACGGATTGACTACTCCCCCTGACACCATCTAATGGTTGGTGGTTGGTGCTTTGTGAGCTCTACCATGGTGTATGTGTTTAATCTATGTCGTCTATCTATTTTTGAAGATCATCTTACGATATGAGACCACAAATGAGATATATCCAAATCGTAAGTGGACCACATTCCAAGAAACAGTGTTGAATGAGCGTCAACCATTAAAAAATATTTTGGGGCCATAAAATTTTTGGATCAAGTTGATTTTTGTTTTTCCCCTTCAATTGGCCATTTATGACCTAATGAACGTATTGGATGTCAAATAAATAGTACAGTACCTTAGGATGAATTTAATGATGGATATGCAATCATTATTGTTTTCATGTGGTGTGGTGCACCTGAGATATTGATTTATATACAGTGGGCACTGAGGTGGGCCCATATAAAGTTTTTAATGGTAGGTGTTTAATTACCATTGTTTTTTATGTTGTAGTCTACTTAAGATTTGAATATGATTCATTTTTGGACTCATATCCTATAATGAGTTGGCAAAACAAATTAATACAATATATAAATCAAAGTAGGCCCGAGGTTAAGTTTGGCATCAGGTTGGTTGAGGTTAGGCCAAAGGACAAAGAGCTCTGTTGGGGCCTATATGACCTAATAAACAGATTGGATGTCAAAAAAATAGTAAAGTGGGCCTTAGGAGGATTTTAATGATGGATATCCAATCACTATTGTTTTCATGTGGTGTGGTCCACCTGAGATTTATATACCTCTCATTCTTGGCCCCCACCATGATGTATGTTTTGTATCCACACCTTCCATCCATTTAGAGAGATCATTTTAGGGCAATGTCTAAAGAACGAGTTAAATCCAAAGTTCCAGTGGACCCCAACACAGAGAACAAATTGATTTAAAACTTCTATGGCCCCCAAAATGTGGGTTATTTTCACTAGCTTGGGGTATTGTATGAAATCCACACCGTCCATAAGATCTATCACACCCTTCTTGGGTCCCTAAAGTTTTGAATGATCATGATTTCTATAGTAAATGATTAACATAAGGCATCGTATCTGATGGCTGGGGTGGATCTAGTTAAAGTTCCTCCCATGTGGCTCTGAGTTTGCGAAAGTAACCCTAACATGCCTGAGCGTTGACCATTAAAAACATTTTGGTAGCCTAAATCTATTGGATCAAGCTAATTTTTGTTTTTTCCCTTCATCTGGTCCTGTATGACCAAATCAACAGATTTGATGTCAAATAAATAGTACAGTGGGCCTTAGGAGGATTTTAACAGTGGATATCCAATCACTATTGTTCTTATGTGGTGTGGACCACCTGAGATTTATATCCCTCTATTTTTTTGGAAAAAGCTCTAAAATGATCTTTAAAAATGGATGAATGGAATGGATGAAACACATACATTATGGTAGGGCCCACAGAGCATCGTCGACGGTTTCATCCATGTCATACATCTATTTTTACAGATCATTTTACGGTATAAGTCCAAGAATGAGATATATCCAAATCTCAAGTAGACCACATTATAGGAAACAGTGTTGAATGAGGGTCGACCATTAAAAACATTTTGGGGGCCATAAAAGTTTTGGATGATGCTGATATTTGTTTTTTCTCTTCATTTGGGTCCGTATAACCTAATCAACAGATTGGATGTCAAATAAACAACATAGTGGGCCATAAGAGGATTTTAATGATTGATATCCAATCACTATTGTTTTCATGTGTTGTGATCCACATGAGATTTGTATCCCTCTCACTTTTGGGATCAAGCAATAAAATGATTTGTAAAAATGGATGAATGGAATGGATGAAACACATACATCATGGTGGGCCCCACAGTGCTCTATAGTTCTCCTAGTTGTATTAGAAAATTTATGAGTACAATCCATTGATCTAGACTATTTATTAAGTCCAACTCATATTTCATAGGCTACCATGAATAGATCATACTGATCTAACTATAAAAAAAAGATTTGATCAATGGTCTTAAAATGGACAGTTAAGATCATTTACAATAAAGTAGGTCCAATCAACAATTTGATTCATCAAATTTTTAGGGACCATCATGGATTGCTTATGAGTCTAAAGAATCACTTTTGTTAGCTAATTGAAAGCATCTTATCCATGTCTTGGAAAAAAGGATGGTTAGAGAAAAAGGCCAAATTAATCATAGATTATATCACTCATTCAGTTTAAATATTTTTCAAGGTAGCCCAGAAAATGTGTTCTGAACTTAATAGACGGTTGAGATCAACTGATTGGACCACATTATATAAAAATAAATGGACGGCATGAATAAATCATGGGAACGGATTGGCTAATCCCCTTGACACCTGTCATTGGCTGGTGGTCGGTGCTCTGTGGGGCCCACCATGATGTATGTGTATCATCTATGCCATCCATCTATTTTTATATATCATTTTATGATATGATAAAAAAAATGAATTATATCTCAATCTCAAGTGGACCACATTATAGGAAATAGTGTTGAATGAATTTTGACCATTAAAAATGTTTTGGGGGTCATAAAAGTTTTGGATCAAGCTAATATTTATTTTTTTCATTCATCTGGGTCTTTATGACCAAATCAAGAGATTGGATGTCAAATAAACACTACAGTGGGCCTTAGGAGGATTTTAATTGTGAATATCCATTCATTATTTTTGTCTTGTGGTGTGGCCTAATTAGGATTTATATCACTATCAATTGTTGTATCAAGCCCTAAAATAATCTTTAAAAATGTATGAACGGAATAGATGAAACATGTACATCATGGTGGGGCCCACAGAACACCGACCTAATTTGGATCCCAAAATTGGGCGCGCGCTCAAAAGAAGCCGCGCCCAATCTCCTCTCCCAAAATCCGCCCTACCCTCTCTATCTCTCCCTCTGCCCTCGCCGCGCGCCCTCCCTCTGTGCCGCCATCCCTCTGCCCTCTCTCTCTCTCTCTCTCTCTCTCTCTCTCTCTCTCTCTCTCGTCGTCCCTGTCCCAGACACCCACGCGACTCTCTCTCTCTCGTCGTCCCTGTCCCAGACACCCACGCGACTTTAAGCTTCTTCCTACCCCGACTCTCTCTCTCTCTCTCTCTCTCTCTCTCTCTCTTCCTGATTGGTGTGGCTAGCAGTCCCTGCCCTTCATCTGGTGCGGCCAGCAGCCCCTGCCCTTCATCTCTTCACCAGCCAGGTACTCATTTCTCTATTTACGTTTTTAATTTTTAGATTTGTAAATCCGCATACAATGGATGTATACCATGTATACAATGGATGCAGAGATAGACTAGTCTTGGCATTCATCATTTGTTGTGCATGTTTAAGGTGTGCACAACATGTGTTTGATGAAATGTCTCTACTAACGTGATCTCGGGTTCAAGAAGTTTATTCACTCAAATATCAAGAAGTTTGCTTTGATATTAATGTGAATGTGGACTGCACATGTGACCACATTGAAAATAATGTGAATGTGTTTGCTTTGCTAGGGCCTCAGGGCATTTTTTTGTCAACCTGAGCTCCTCGCCTAATCTGTAAAGTCAGTTTCTTCTAATGGAAAGTTTCTAATTTTGAAAAAAAAAAAAAAAAGGCTGACAGACATTATTAGAAGCTCCAGTGTACAGCCCAATTTATCTTTTAAATGATTACACTGGACAATGAAATTCATGGTCATCCAAATGAAATGCATTGCATGGCAAGTTACATGTCATTCTCGAAAATAAGTTGCGTATTAGGTTGTGTCCTTACATGACTGTTTAGCACTTCAATTTATACCGACATATATATCATTGCATAGGCTCAACACTTAACATGTTTGAAAGTACCCTCTTATAAATATGCAACTCTTGAATCAGTAGGTTGTTGTATGCATACGGGTTTTTCTGGAGACAAATATCCTTTGGCTATCTGTGGGTTCCAACAAAGAACATTATGGATCATACTTGATACATATCATGATTCCAATTTCAAACTCCCCTTGGAAAAGAAAGAAAGAAAGAAAGAAGATCCAATTTCGAACTGATGAGTGACATGGATATTCTCAAATCGATTGGGGACTTTAATGAAAACCAAAAAAAAGAAGAAGGAAAGATGGGCTGTTTTGGTTTTTAAATGAAAATATAGGGGTCTAAAATATGTGAGCCCCCAGTGCCCAACACTACATAACCATATGGTGTTGGGGTCACCACCCAATCCACTTCCTTATTGGAGACCCCTGCCATTCTCATTGGGTGTAAATAGGTGCCCATCTACATGCCAATCCATGTGGAAATGTGGCAGCGTGTATGTGATTTAAGTAGTCAATAGATGCATCCACGTCATGTAGATGCCCTTGGCTAAAACTGGAGGTTTATCAGGTGAGCTACAATTTCTAAAATATATGGATGGATAGAAAAACTTAAGGCAAAAATTCCTAAGCCATTTTTTAATTCCTAATGTTATGGACCATTTGATGAGCAAAGTAATCGGTTCTTCGAGGAAGGACATCTACACATGGGGCCTATCTTATGGACTTGATGAATCTCACACACATTGGTCGGAGGGTGCATGTGTGTGTAGATGGGCTCCGTTATACAAGTGTGTGTGATAGGAAAACCTCATTGTTAGAGTTACTAGAGTAATAATTCTATGGCCATAAATATGAAAGCCCACCTTGATATTTCTGAGAAATCCACTCAGTTCAACTATTTTGCAATCTCATTTGATAACATGACCTAAAAATGAGGCTGATCCAAAGCTTGGGTGGGTCACATGGGAAACAGTGGGATTGAATAATATGTTGAAACATCTTGGGGCAATCGTAGAGATCACTTTGAGCATTGGATCTGCCTCATTTTTAGGCCTTAAATAAGGTGGCAAAACAGATTTCTCACAAACATCTAGGTGGGCATAAGTATAGAGGTGATAGGGTCCCACATTAACTCATTGCATGTCTTGGGTGGTGATAGATTAGTTGGAGTAATAAATCCAGGACCATATACAATGGGGGACACCTTGATGTTTGTGAGAAATCCATCTCGTTTGTTATTTTTCCACCTTATTTAAGGGTATGGGTCCGAAAATAAATGAGGCCGATCCAAAGCTTCGATAGGCTTAGACGCCAAGAAATAGTGAGATTGAATGGTACAGTTAAAATTTCTTAGGGCCATCTTGGGGACCACTTTAAGCATTGAATCTGCCTCATTTTAGGGCCTATATGGGAAAATAGATGGACGTAATAGATTTCTTACAAATATCAAGGTGGGGCCTATGTATGGTCGGTTTCGAGTTGCCGAAAATATAAGTTGCTGTATTTTTAAATTGCCGAGTTGCTATATTGTTGAATGCCATGCTTTGTTGATAGTACGGTGGTATATTGAATGAATATACCCACTATCATTTGAAGTTGTTGAGAATAACACACATGTGTTATATCTAAACCGTTCATTTGTTTTGTAACCTCATTTTATGGCATGGGCCTAAAAATGAGGTAGATCCAAAACTTTATGTAGCCCCAAAGGAGTTTTCAACTTTATGTAGCCCCAACGGTTTTTGGAGTTTTGCCACATCACTTCAGTAGCCTTTTGGCTATTGAAGTGTTCAGTATCCAATCCGCTCCCCTGCATTTCTACATTGAACAATCATAGTTGTGTGTATATGTATGCTTCAGCCTATCATAAAACACATGTATGTATGTGTGTATATGTATGCTTCAGCCTATCATAAAACACATGTATGTATGTGTGTATATGTATGCATGCACACATGGATGGATGAAATATATGCATGGATGCATAGATGGACAGATTATGCATGTGTGTATGCATGCCTACATAGTGGATGGATTTATGTGTGTGTATATGTATGTATGTATGTAAGCATGGATGGAAGACTAGATGGATGGATCATCACGCATGTGTGTGTATGTGTGTATGCATGCATGGATAGATGGATGGATTGTTAGATCATGGATGGATTGATCATCATGCATGTGCTTATGTATGTATGCATGCATGGATGGATGGATGTATCATCATGCATGTTTGTATGTATGTATGCGTGATCCCAAACCCGAACCCGATTTCCTAAACCTAAACCTTAACCTAAATTCTCAACTCCCTAAAGCTATAACCTATAACCTATAATATTTTTTTTATTGTGAAGTAATATAAATTTTGTTTAATATTTAGTTTTAATTGTATTGCAACATTTTTTTATGTTTAAAATATTAAAAAATACAGGTTTAAATTGAATTATATCAGTTTTTTTATTATCAGGTCTTTCAGCATCTGGGACGGTCTCAGGCCGTCCTTTTTAGGTTAATCAGAGACGGGCCAAAACAGTCCTAAAAGAGGATGGTCGAAAACGGTCCTTTTTAGAGACGGTCTAAGACCGTCCTTTTTAGGTTCATCAGAGACAGCTTCTAACCGTCCTTTTTAAGGACGGTCGATGACCGTCCTTTGCAGGGACGGTCCATGTCCGTCCTTTATGGTTCATTAGAGACTGCCTATAACAGTTTTTTTTACTGACGGTTGTAGACCGTCCTTTTTACGAACTGTCTAAGACCGTCTTTCTTTAGAGACGGTTCATGACCGTCCATTTTTAGAGACGGTTTATGGCCGTCCTTTAAGTAATACGACGCCCCAAAATATGACAACCCTTGCGATGGTCCAAGACCGTCCTTTATGGCTTTTTGAGACGGTTTTCGACCATCCTTTTTTCGCTGTTTTGGCATAGTGACACACGAATTTCTGATGTAGCAAGATCCAAGATTTCAGCAAGCCACAGAGCATACATCCAACAGCGTATCTAGAAGGCGGATGTGATGATGCTTATGCCAAAGGTGAAGAAAATGGACTAGATTGCTAGGAATTTTTTATGTGACAGAATCCGATGTACGGCAAGTCACAAAGCATACGTTCGTTAGAGATCTAGAGAAGCAAGGGAGTTGAGAAGGAAATAGATGTCATGATGAATGCTTGTATGTAAAAATGAATGGATCTTTGGCTTGATCTTGAGTAGCCTAAGGTATAGACCGAGTTATGACCAATCCAGGCTAGACTTGTGCGTTAGGAAGATCAAGAGGAAGGGCTGGGGGTGGCTTGAAAGATCAAAACTTTAAAGGCTTGTGAGCTCCTTCCCTTCCCTTCCCTCTCTCCCTCACTCTCTTTGTCTCTTACTCTTTTAGGCTTGGAAATGAAGATTTGGTGTTGTTGGGGTGTTTTTTGAAATGAGAAGAGGAGAGGGCTATTTATAGCCTTCTCCAATGGTTCTATAGTAATTTTTGGGTTTGAGGGGGATAAAATTTGATGTGACAAGTGGTGATTGGTTAAGGAGAGAGAGAAGCCATGTAGCACACTCTTATTAGCTATTGGGGTTGGTAAAATGGTAAATAAGCTTAGATGTGTGGTAATTTCCTGAGAGAGTTGACTTTTGGATGCTGGGACAGCTGTCTCCAGACGTTCACACGCATTCAATGAGTAGAGGCACTCCAAGTACCGCCGGCGGTAGTCAAACTACCGCCCGAGCCGAGCTCGAGCGTGTGGACTTTGTTTGATGCGCTGGTTTGTCCGATGGTCTCCTCTTGGGGTTTTTGCGGCTTAAATAGGTGGGCTTAGGTTTGGGTAAAGGGTTCTAGTCTAGATATATGGTATAAGAGGGGGCTATATGCGGACTGAATGGTTTCGATTACAGTTTTCGGTTGCGGATTTTGAGATTTTGGGTCAGGGTTTAAGGTTTAGGCTAGGATTAGGGTTTGGTTTGTGATACGATCATGATTCCTGAATTGTCTTAGCCTTCTCAAGATATTAGCATGGGTGGGGTGTCTACAGATGCTCTTCTTTTGCCAAGGTTACAAGCAGCTGAGTGCCAAAGCAAGTGGACACTCCACCCTTCTGGTCAGAAAGGATAGTGATCCGAATTTGTTGCCTACCATCGTATTATTGTCAATTGATTACTTGAAAAAGAGATGACTTGCACATATCACAAGGGTTGAGAAAAATATTGTGATTGTCCCCTGCGCATTCGTTGTGGCTTTTACGGGTCACCAATCTCAACCCTTTCACGTCAAATTGTTAATTGTATTGGAGTGTAAGTTTGAAAAGTAGGGCCTCTGCATGTTGGTGCGGCTTTACAAGGATTCCTGTACTATTTGGTCTGTCGTTCTTTTACTACATAATCACCCTAGGAGTATTCATTTATTTTGATCGTCAAAGTGGTTAGCTGCCCTGCGTGTTAGTGCGGCCTTTTCGGGAACTCACTACGTCGACTTGGACTCGATTAAATTTTACGAATATCCCAGACTAGGTATGAGCAGGTAATCTTTTGCCATGCAATCTTCTGATTCTGGTACTTTGGTTACAATGGATTGTTGTCACTTTTGAGTTTGATTATTCTTTCCAGAGATAGGCCCAATCATTTCTACTAGCATTCGTACAACTGTCCAGATATAAAAATTGGACCAACCGTATATGTATTATGTATGGATTCGATCATTCTCTGGGAAAATCAGAAGAGATTAAATCTTATTTAGATGTTTGCACTGACCGCAACTGGAGAATATGGAAAATTCCTCAGTGTACTGCGTGTCGCGTGCATTTCTTTTTTTTTTTTTTTGAAAATTATCCTCTTCGGAGCTAAACTTCTTGGGGATTTTTTTAAAGCAAATTTCGGATGATGTTTTCCTGAGATTCTCAATTTATTGCGAGATTTTGAATTTCTCGTGATATTTTAGAATGGAATCTTTACTTTATTTCAGTGGTCCAAAGGAAGGACCGGTCATTTCAACTCACCATTGGGGACAACACGCAGTCCTATGCAGCTCTTGGTTGGGGGCGACAATCGGACTACCGCTGGCAACAGTCCGATTACCACCAGTCCATCAGTTTGCCCACTGGTCCGTCGCGTGGGCTGTTCCGGACGGTGGCTCCTCTCCCTCTATTTGAAACCTTGGACATCTAAGGACTCCATTGTGGTCCCTGAAAGCTCTTTGGTGGAGGTTTTTTGTTGATTTTGGCTTGTATTTCTCTTGTCCTTTTTCATTTGTAGGTGATTTGATCATCCATTTGAGGAGCTTTGTTTAGATCTTGCTAGATCACCATTTCTCCTTTTTTTGAGGAGCTATTTGATGGGTTTGGATCTCCTCTTGGACTTTGGGAGGGCCACGATCAGGACCGTTGATTTGTTTTGACTCAATCTTAACCGTCAAATCTTTACTGGATTTAACTTTTAGGCTAAAGAGTTGGCTGGATTTTTCCATTTTTGTTTGTTTATTGCACATTTTGTATGTTAGAGTGGGGTGTGATAAGAAAGGAGCCCCACCTTTCATTTAGTAAGATTTTTTTTGAATGATCTGGACCATTGGATGAGTGATTTGGGGTCCACTTGAGTGCCTTGATGGCCTAAATCCTGATGATTAGTCATTTTAGTGGATGATGTATGGATGAGATTTTTTAAGTGGGCCCCACATCATGATCTTGATATGTCCAGATACATTTTTTTGAATATGTGGTCCCCAAGATGGATTTGTGAAGGTGGGCCTGAATTATGGACACAAAAGGGCCTTTGAAAATGGATCCTTGAAAATGGGCTCTTTAGATGGGCCTTGGAAATGAGCCTTGGAATGGGCCTTGGAAATTGGCTTTGGAAATGGGCTCTTGAGATGGGCCTTAGAAGTGGGCCTTTGAATAAGCCTTGGAAGTGGGCCTGAAAATGGGCCTCGGAAATGGGCCTGGAAAGGGCTTTTTGAAAGTGGGCTTGGGCCTTTGACTTTTACTTTTTAAACTAGGGTATGCTGTCCTTTACGCTGAGAGGGATACTTAGCTGTGAACCTTGTTTGTGCGGTATGCCTCGCCGTGGTAGGAATGAAGCTGGTCCTTCTCACCAGTCGGCTGATCCTTGTTACGTGCCTCGACAGGGCCGACACCTTTCTAATATAGCCTCAGACGATGGCGTGCCTTCGATCTTGAGGGGACAAGGGGTCAGGATACATTGGCCTGGTTGGTTCCATGATCCACAGCTATTGTTCTTTGAGGTGTTGGAGCGTACTCCATTTGCCCACCTATTTTGAGTTCGTTTGAGCAAGACGAATATGTCTCTTTTATCTGCTTTGGTCGAACGATGGCACCGCGAGACCCATACCTTCCAGTTGCCTTTTGGGGAGTGAGGCATCACTCCTTATGACATATACATGAAGCTAGGTCTTCGATAAGATGGAGGGTCAGTTCCTTTCGAGGAGGATCTCCCGATACCTTCCGAGGATGACTGGATGGAGTTACTAGGGATGATGCTGGATGCCACAAATTTTTTCGGTCATCTATTCAAACTGCTTTGGTTATCATCGAACTTTGCCAGGCGCATCCCTGAGACTGAGGCCGCAGCTATCATAAAGGCCCGTGCTCTGATTTTGTACACCATAGGAGAGATGATCTTCTGCCAGGGGAATGAGCTAGTGAGTTCCCGTCTGTTATTACTCGTGGCTAATTTCACCTTTCCCACGCCGTACAATTGGAATGCAGCTCTCCTTGCTCATTTGTACAAGGGTTGGACAAAGCTAGTAGCTGCATCAACCGATCTTTAACTAGTTTTTATCCAGTCATTGAGGTACTTTTTACATATTCCTTTCGCATTATTCTCTCTTGGGATGGTCTGGTGTGCCTTTTCTGATTATAGTCTTGTGCAGGTCTGCTTTTTTTTTTTTTAATATATTATCATTTTCCTCATCTAGCGCCCACTTTGATCGATCATTCGCCTCCTTTTCATCGTATGATGCTGTGGTATAAGGACAACCACAGCCGTACACGCATATTCTCTGATCTTGCCTGGAGGTCGAACATCGATGCCCATGTCCCTGATGATGTGAGTAATTATCATGCCCTGTGTTGCCCAATGCATTACTTGCTTTCTGCTTATCTTTCTGCCCTTGAGCTTTCTCTTTTCTCGCAATTTCGCACCAAGCCGTATCTCCGATCGAATGTGGTGCTTACTCTTGGAGCTCAGGAGGCTTTTCAGGCCTCGTGACGGTGTCGCATTCTGAAGGATCCTCGCATGATGAAGTGGTATCTTGGAGAGAGGCTCTTATAACAACTAACTGGCAGCCCATTGGTTCCACTTAGTCCACCGTCTGGTCCATTTACTTGAAGGTTGGTGCTTGAGCAGGAATTGAGCACTGCTTTAGAGGATTTTGATGCCAGCGCCTTCGTTGATCCAGAGAGAGAGTATAGCTCCTAGTGCGAGCAGCACGGTATTGGTCCGATCTTACATCCTGGCTATACTTCAGATGGTGGCGCGCGTTTTGCTGGAGGAGGGATCTTGGGGCCTTACTTTCGTCGCAAGGATACAAATGTCTATCTTCCTAACGATGATTGGTTCTACTGTATCATGTGATCATGCATCACTAGCTATGTAATCCTCTGTTTATATGAAATTTTTAATTTCTTAATGTTGCCTCCTTGGATTGTTTTTATCATTTTGTAATCTTCTTCAAGCATCCGGATGTGTGTCTCGCTGTCTAGGCCCCTTGAAGTGGGCCCTGTACTGATTTTACCGAAAAGCGAGCCCGAGCGGTAGTCGGACTACTGCCGCTGACTTTCACTCATTCTGCTTGTCTTGTCAGGCGTCGCAGCGATGCACTGGTGTCAGTACCTGCAACAATACTTCGAGTGCTGCTAGCGATAATCAAATTACCGTCTCCGTCTATCTTTTCTTCCAGCAAGTCCTCCTCTTCTCTATTCATTCCTCCCTGTCCCTTTCTGTTTATTCCTTTTGCTTAGGCCATCCGATCATCTTGTCACGCCCTGAACTCGGAAACCAGGCTAATAAAATTCCCAATCACCGAGTCCAGTGCCGACAGCCTCCGTAGTACCCTATTTTCAGCTCCCGGCACCCACGTACCAGATTCTGATCTTAGGATGCTACAAGGAGGATTTCAAACATGATTTGATTCATAATAAGTATAACCACAAGCATAATCCATGAACAATAACCACAAGAACACCATTACAAAATCCACTATGATAAAAAACTTTAAGTACAATGCGTAGAAAAGGAAAATACAAGATAGTGACAATAATAAAAACTCTAGAAGCTCGGCTGCACGCTCCAACGACGGTGAGACTAACGCTGCATCCTGGCGTCACCTGCACGCATCAATCGTGCATAAGCTTATAAAAAGCTTAGAGGGTGGTGTAAGTGTGTGCGCACTATAAGCGTGCTCAGAATGCAAGGTCAGAGAAATGCAGAATCATGCTGATGAATACATGAATACAATCAGCCGTACTAAGGCTATGCAGTGCAAGATATGAATGTTATCGGCCATATCCAGACCATGTGATGCGAGATGCAACTCAGGCATGTCAATCCTCATCATATATCAGTACAGTTCTCATTCTGGATAATCATCGGGGTCTAGTACACTGTACGCCAGCTTACCGTCCCTATTTAAATGCACAGCTGGGAGAGCGAAAGAGATCTCACTATCCGCCTGCCAACATCGGGCTCGGTTCGTCGATAGCGGACCGATTCCTCAAGCTGATCAAACTTAACCTAGAAGTTGCCCCCTCACTCAGGCGGGTAAGGTCACACCCCTTTTCAACCGACCACGACACAGTGGAAGACGTGGCCTATTGGTATACGGCCCTTATGCGCTCGTGCATTCACTCAGTCTCGATGTTGGAGTCATCCTCTGGTACCATCGGGTTTAGGAATTTTCACCCAGAGACATCTATGGCGCCTGTATGCTAGAACCAAATATTTTTTGATATCTAATCCAGCCACCCACGATGTGTCTGTGGAGGCTATGACCCTGATGTCACTATGGCATGTAATAATCATGATCATACAAATACAAATGCATGAATCACCCTACTAAACATGCAATAATCCTGCATGCGCCGCATGCTCATGTAGGGCAACTCCGCCTATCAGGGAGCCCATAAACAATCCGCCTGAAGGCATATGCTATGATCAGTCACTCGTCATATCAGACATACATATGATGCGTATGATCATGAATCATGAATCTATACTAAATATGACATATGATGATGGGCTTTGAGCATAACGAATATGGGCTTAGACGGCCTGCTCACTACAAATATGGGCCTATCAGCGGGCCTTAGGGAGAGAGTGATAATGTGGGCATTTAACCAACATTATCTCTACAATGTGGGCGTCAAACCATCATTGCTCTCAAGGCTCGGCTCGCCTTAAATATCATTAAATAAATCATGGCGGAATCACATATTGCAATGTGCCTTATGTACATTCCATTGGGCCTTAAATACATCAAATGGGCCGTATCTCATGGGCCTTATAGTCATCAAGTGGGCCACCTCAATGAGCCTCACCAATGGGCCTTAGGTACTTTACGATGGGCCATCACCCATAGGTCTTAGAATGCATTAAAATGAGCCCAATCACATAAGCTTTATATGTATCAAATGGGCCTAATCACATAGGCCTTATATATATCAAAGTGGGCCTCAACAATGGGCCACAAATACATCAAATGGGCCTCATAACATGGTCCTATATATATCAAGGTAGGCCCCAACAACGGGCCTATAAACACATCAAGATGGCCTACATACATGGGTTCATATATACCAAAGTGGGCCTCAACATTGGGCTTATATACATGCCAAGATGGGCCTAAATACATGAACCCATATATATCAGAGTGGGCCTCAATAATGGGCCTAAAAATACATCAAGATGGGCCTAAACACATCAGCCCATATGCATCCAAGTGGGCCTCAATAATGGGCTTAAAAATACATTAAGATGGGCCTAAACACATTAGCCCATACGCATCCAAGTGGGCCTCAATAATGGGCCTAAAAATACATCAAGATGGGCCTAAATACATGGGCCCGTACTTACCAAAGTGAGCCTCATGTGAGGCGAGCCATAATGTTTATTTTCCTATCCAATCTGTTGATACGGTCACATAAATAGGGGGCCCACCAAAATGTCTATTTTCCAGCCAACCTATTGATATGGTCACATGGACCAAGGGGCCCACTGTAACATTTATTTGCAATCCAACTGTTCATAAGGTGACGTGGACCAGGGCAGGGCCCACTGTAATATTTATTTGAATCCAATTTGTTGGCAAGGCCACGTGTACATGGGGCCAACCGTGATATTTATCTACCATCCACCCTATTCATAGGGCCACACGGTCAGGGAGGGGGCCCACTGTAATATTTATTTGCCAAACAACCTGTTCATAAGGTTACGTGGGCCAGGGCCCCACGGTGATGTTTATTTCCACCTAACCTGTTGATATGGTCACGTGGACCAGGGAGCCCATCGTGATGTGGTTCATAAATCCAGACCACCCATTAGGTGCATCCCACTTGGCTGAGGGGTCAGACCAAGTTTCAGCTGCATCCAAATTTTAAGTAGGCCCCACCGAGTGATTTTATATGTTTGAGGCATGTCTTCACATGATTTTAGATGGTATGGCCCACCTAAGCTCCGTATACAGCTGATTTTTGGTATATCCCATAATTTAAAGGGGATGCTTCAAATGCACGGTGTTGATGTTTGAAACGCATCACGGTGGGGCCCACAGCTGGGCCATGAGGGCCAGCCTTGCCCGTCCGCCTACCCCCTGACAGCAGCAGCACCAAGTGTTGCTGCCTTATTCCTTTAAAAAAAAAAATGTTTTCCTACGGTTTTTGATAGGTGGGGCCCGCATCCGAAAAATCCGGTCCGACCATTGGATTCTATGGCGCCTTCTATGCTCCTTGCCTTCACTTTTGATGGTGGATGATAGACCTTTGAGGGTGGTAGATGATGGATCAACGGTTGAGATGGGAGATAAGAGAGTAGGGAAAGTGGGCCACACTTGGTATTTTGGAGAGCTTGGAAATGTTTGGACGTGTGATGGGGTGTTTCTTAGGAGTAGAGAGATGAAATGAGAGAGAGGGAGAGAAGTAATGGCTTAAGGGATGGGGTGATGTAGTGGTTGTAAGAAAGGGTGATGTGGAGGCATGGGTGTGGTTGAAAATTTGTAAAAGAAAAAATGGTTGTAGTTGAAATTTGATAAAGGAGGGATGGTGAGAGGAGAGAGAGAGTTGACTTTTGAAAAGGGAGGGATGGGTTGCATGTACTTGGGTAAGGCTTGTACTTGACATTGATTGATGGGACATCTCATAGAGATTTCCTCGTAATTCGCAACTCACGGTGTTTTCTTCGAATTAAACACGGGCCTACATCTTCTACACTGGGTATCGAGTCGGTCGCGAGTCACGGCATTAGAACCACGGCGACGGCGCAGTCGCCAAGGTATAGGTTTCAATTTGAGCCGACTTCGGTATACGGGACTCGGTTTAGGATCGATTGTAAACTTTGAATACAGGTCGAAGGTTATCGAAATTCGACCGGAAGGACCGCGGAAGAATATGAAATAGTACGGTCTATGATACGAGTATTACAATCTCCTTTTGTCCCTTTCTCTTTTGTCTCCCCTTCCATGTCCTCTTCTTTCTTTTATCTTTTTCTTTTCTTTTTTGGAGCTATTATGGCTGACCATGATGAGGCTATTGATGGGTTCATAGGTGGTGGAGAGGTTGGTGGGTCCATAAATGGTGGAGGGGATCCATTTATGGATTGCAGATGGCCTGGGTCAAATATTTGGGGCGAATTTCGAGGCAGTGATGGGACAGTCAGCTGTAGTCGGGGATTAGGATACTTGTCCAGTCAGCTACTAGGATGTAGCGGCTCCTAAGGCCTATGCGTTTCAGACTGCTCTTGAGGTGGCAATCGTTAACAGCTTGGGCCCGCCTGTTGCAGCTTTTCAAGATACTCTGCGAGACGCGATGGGTGAGTCCAGTTTCTTCCATCACCACGAGGTAGACCTGCTGTACGAGGGGATGTCCATCTTTGATGATTCGCCTACGGATCCTGGGTTACAGGTTGTTAAGGGTGTGCCTATTCGGACTTGTCGATTACAGCCACATGACACCTATTTTGAGTGACTACATGCCTGGATAAAGAGCTTGACTGAGCCTGAGATCTTTGAGCTGGGTTCCTTGGGCTTTAGAGAGGTTCTTCACTTTCACCGAGTTGGCAACTGTTGAGTGTAGCTTTGTATGATTGGGTTCCATTGCTAAATCTGTTTTCCTTCAATGATCTGGAGCTGGGCCCGTCACTGGAGGAGTTTTCACACTTGTCTAGTCTTCCTTTCACCTGGGAGCCTTATATTCCCTCATCTGAGCCAGTTTGTTCTGCTGACCTGATCGCTTGTTTGGGCTTTCAGTTGCTCTTCCTACTGCGGAGGGTCAAGCCGGTGAGCTCTCGTTGGAGCTTCTGTATGATTGTTGTTCCAATGCCCGAGGAGTTCCTGGGTCGGATCGCCAGCTCCAGTGTTTGAATGCACTGATATTCTGTGTCTCGGTTGAGCTGCTTATCTCGGGCTGGTGACAGTCATCGTTAGTGGTTTTACTGGATGTATTCCGCTGTGTTTTGTACTGTAGGAGCATCATTTCTGTGGTGTGGCGGAGCTCTTCTTGGGTCTGATTGAGTGCTCGCTCGGGTATACTCGCATCCTCCGGGGTTGCTACTCATTCCTTCAGGTACTCTTTGCTCTAATCCTTTCCTTTGCTTTATTTTCTTGTTACAACTTGAGCTCCATTTGTACTTTTTTTAGGTGTGGCTATGGGAGAATCTTTATATGACCCCTCCACTTGTATGGCTCGATTCCCACCGTGATGATGTGCTCTCTCTATTGATTGATGGCCTTCCCCTTGGTATCGAGGCCAATGAGTTATCGTTGCATGCTCGCCCAGCTTCGAGGATGGGAGATTAGATGGGAGGCTACCTGGCTTCGTCGCTCGCCATTGATTTGTAGCGTGGCTCGCACTCCTTTGCTATTGTTGGGTCTTCGAGGGTACTGCTCTTATCATCCCACTCGTTTCTTTCGACAGTTTGACTTTTGACAGGATATTCCAGACTTCTCCTTTTCTGGATTTGGGCACGCCCCTCTTCCTTCTGATTTGACTGCTTTGTACAAACGAGTCTGAAGCTGGAGCTTGAGTCCTGGGCTCCTCCCTTGGCCACAGTGTCATACCAGCAATGGGTGGCAGAGCAGTCCCTTTATCGTCAGGTCCCAAGCTGGCATTTGGCGGACGAGGCTATCGATCGAGATATGGTTGGCGATACTGCTTCATCTTCTTCATGTGTTGACTACTCGTTCAAAGCCTTTGAGGAGAGGCCTTTCATCGATCCATCCTTTTTACTTGCCATGCATGGTCGCCTGATCTCCGAGATTACCATCCTTCATCATACATGCAAGGATATGGCCAGTCGATTGGCAGTGGGGCGACAATATGATGAGAGCATATTCGCGGCGCATCACCTGGATAGGGATGAGTCCTTCTACCTGCACATGGAGATAGAGAGTCTCAGATAGAGATTGTCAATGTACGAGGGATATGAGCTTACTTAGGATCCCTGGTTCTAATCAGCTGCTTGTCCTGTATACATGGAAAGAATTTCTTGCGTTTTTATTTTTTTGTGAAAGAAAGCAGTGTACTTGTAAAAAAGTTTAAAAGAAAGAAGAAAATTTTTGTTTGTGCCAAATTTGCCAGGGTTTTGCTTGTGTTTGGATTTTGCACCTTGGATGGTTGGGATCAGAATATTGGGCTCAGCCCATGTGGTGTGCAGTAGCCTAGATTGTGCAGTTGGGATCTTGGTTCCCTAAGAGGGTGTCTGGGATCGCATCCCCTAAATTTGAGTAGAGTTTGATAGAGTACTGATCCGAAGTTGATCTTTTCTTGTATCTCATCGTGGTGTTTGCTACCTCATCTTCTCCTGTACCTGTACTTTTATTTTTTAATTTTTTTTCTTGCCAGTTTTACTCGTAGCGCCCTTTCAGGTTTTCACTACGTTCGGTTCTTTCCATCATTTTTTTCTGTAACATCCTTTTGGATTTTTAAAACATCCCTGTAACGCCCTGAAAATTGGTGGTCAAGCAGGAGCCCAACTTTCGAGTTTCAACACATCACTTATGCAATATAGATAATGATGATTAAATGTTGTCTGTATTAGTGCTTTAAACATGAGTGAGATTATACCAAAACAACATATCATACTCTAGAGACAGTAAATTATGTAAGTAGAAGTTTGTGATATGTATATAACTGTATAAAAGTGATAGTAAGCCCGCAGAGTATGATTGTCACTAGGTTAAATAATTACAAGTTTAATTTCAAAATGTACAAAATAAGAAAGTGTAATGTTCTCTATCCAAAACCCTATAGCCCTGCCAACGCAACTTCAGGTCTACATAGACCCGCCAGAGAGTTGCATATAGGAGAACTCCTCATCGTCGTCGTAGAAGTCTGGCTCAGTCTCATATGTCGTGCTAGAATCTGCATCTAAGATAAAGTCTGGTTGGTGTTTAAAACACTGTCCTAGAATGTGGGAGTGAGTGATCAACTCAGTGGAGCTAAAAGGCAAGGGTTAACATGTTATCAATTCAATTAAACATCCCTAAGTACTCTGGTTAATGCAAACACGATATGTATTAATGATGCATGCACTCCCTCTGCGACATCATCTTACGATCACAACATGCAACACTCCCACTGTGCTTAACACCAATGTCAAAGGCACATGCAATGCGATGCATGAGCATGATTACTGAGTTTTTATTAGACCTTTTCATACAACAAGATTGGGAAGCTAAGGTACCTCCCTTATATCATTTTCCAAACAATGATCCATTCTAGGGTTGTCAGTCCTAGCTAGTCTCATACGATGTTACGATTCTAGGTTGCTACAAAGGGCTCATCACCTCGATGTAAACCTAGCTTATACTCTAGTTGCTACGGAAAGGCTCGTCGCCTCAGCGTAATCTTAGAGTATGCTCGAGGTCACTACGAATGACTCGTCACTTAGTCGTAGGCCGACTGCTCGAATACAGTCTCCCATACCACCGTATTCGTCTCACGAGCTTAGGTTGGTCACTGGTCACTACAGGTGGGTTGTCACCCTGGCATAGCCCGACAGCTCGACCACAGTGTCCCATTCCACCATGTCTGGCTCATGAGTCTTAGCGGATCGAGGTACCAAGGATAACGGGATTTCCACTGGTGAGTTTGGTACCTTAGGTTCAAGCAATAGCGTTAATACATGGTGAACATACATCGGGTCAATCGGGTTACTTGATGAGCTCGACTGGTACGAGCTCATATCGAGATGATCAAAATGAAGTGCGTAAGCACTCCATGTGGCCTAACCACTGTCGATATCCAAAGTACGGCTCGGATTCATTGAATACGTCCTGTGTGGCAAAACAACCTCAGCCACTAAACCAGGACCTGTTACCGATTGCCTGGACTACGCCGTAGCCCCAAACACATTCCATTAATAGCATACACATGTAGTAGCCAAAGCTAGCATGTGGTAATTGAATCAAATATAAATCTTACTTAAGCAATTCCACCAACGCATACTACACATGTTACCGTAAATAGGCAGTTTATCCATAAATCACATAGTAGTAAGATAGATTACATAAAGGATACTATAACTATAGATAAAGGAATTGAGGATCTTATCTCAATACCCTCATTACAAGCATTTAAACAAGCATTTTCACATTCAGGCATTTTACCAAACACTTAGGCTACACATATCATATACATGTAATAAAGTAGTTATAACATGTATTAGAGCAAATCCCTTTCACAAGGGGTTCACCATACGTATAACAATCATGTATGATTAGTCAATAAACATGACAAGCACAAATCTTAATTCCATAGTCATTCAAACGTTTCAACACACACCTGGAATGCATTAAAATCAACATAGTCTACATATATACGTACTGTATGAAAAACGTCGTATCTACGCACATGTGACAGCAATCGGGTCAGTCATAAATCATTACTGACACTGAAAGCCTTGAAAACCATAACCTAAACATCTATAGCCCGCACCTTTCACCGGTAGACTCGTAACGAACTCAGTTTAAATGCTAAGTCCTTGTCTACAGCACAACGGTAACCTATAACATGGAATAGGTTAACTATTTCACCCTTTACTCTATTTGAATGTCTAAAATAGATTAGGGTTAGGATTTCTTACCCAAGTACGGGGTCAGAATCGCCGGTATAGGGATACAAAAGGGGTGGCTAAGCACGTGGAGTGGTAGGGAAGAATCCCAGGAATAAAATCCAACTCTCACACTCACTTTCTCTCTTTCCTTCTCTTTCTTCTTTCTTCTCTCTCTTAGGGTTTATAATTTGTATGAAATGAGGGAGAGAGGGTTTAAGGCTCTCATATAGACCCAGAATTGATGGGAATGGCCCCAAGGCCATGATATACTTAGGTTATAGCCAAGGGTTGACTGTTTCGGTCCAACGGAGCTATTCTGGAGGCCTCTTTTCTATATGCGGTCGAAATTAAGCTCCCTGACATTGGATCTAGGTCAGGTTAAGATCTCGGCCCGATCGGATTAGAAGATCGGCCGCGGGGGACCTGTTTCAGTTCAACGGTCACCGATACTCGATCAAGGTCACAAGTACATTGACCTGTGTTAAAAAAATTTCCTGATCTGAGGGTGTAATTGGGTCAAAATCTGATGATGCGAATCCTTAGATTCGGCCTGCAAGTGAACGAATCAATTCACTTAAGTTTCAGTTCATTTCTGAAAGATATTCGCTCTAACACACACTTCACTCCAGGCTCAAGTTGTGCGTTTTAGGACATCATTAGGACTTGATTTCTGAGGTGGTTGTCAAGTCACTAAGGCGGTCATAATTGTATAGTTTTAGGGTAATCGGACTTTCGACGGACGGTCGAGGTCCGATACGGAGTTTCACGATACTCCCAAGAGCAACCGGGTTTTGAGATGGATCCTAAGTTTTTAGGTAATGTAGCATTAATGGTTCTACCCAATTTGGGTCTTGCAGTTCGTATTTAAAGTGACTAGGGCTAATTTTATAGGTAATCTATTTTAACACTAGTTAATTCTCGTTTAATTTCTAAAGAATTTGGTCCTTAGTGATTTCTGTCTGAGGTGGTACTCGGGCCTTTGTACGGATTTTTTTGAGACGTTATAGTCTCGAATTTTTGCTCTTGCCTGCCTCTTGGCAGCTATGCCATTTTTACCCTTGGTGCCCTTGCAGGTTTTCATCAAGTCCGCTACACGTCCGCTGTTTTTACTCGAGGCGCCCTTTCGAGTTTTCACCTCGCCCTTTTTGCTTAGACATGACCTCCTTTTTTTGTTCTTATTTTGGAGTGCTGGGCGAGATGGAGATACTTCCTTTAAAGCTGGCCAACTGGTTACCTTCCTGTCCTTGTCTTTGAACATAATCGTAAGATGCTTTTGGTGGGATTGTTTGGGGATTTGGAATAGACTTATTTTCTTCTCTCTCTCTTTTTTTTTTCTTTTTTTTTTGGATCTTCCTTTTTAAGATTTCTTGTCTTTTTCTTCTTTCCTTTTTTTTGGGTGGGTACTAACCTCTTATTTGATGGGAGAAATGACGGGTATCCTTTCTTTTTTATACTTGGCGGGAGGCAAGGCGGATATCTTTTTTGAGGGGATGGAGTGATGGATTTTGTTGTTTCTCCCTTCTTATTTTTTCTTTTTGGGAAAGGGGTGGTGGATACAGCTCTGCGGTTGTACTCATTGACAAGTTTAGGTATAGTTACTCGTGATAAATTTTTACATTGTCGGCGTTGATGAGCTTTGGGAGATCTTCTCCTCTCAGACTGGTGAGCCAAAGAGCGCCTCCTGGGAGTACCTCCCGAATGATTGGTCTTTCCCACGAGAGTTTGAATTTTCCTATGGGATCTGGCAAGTGTGGAGGTAGGATGCGCTTCATGACCATATCGCCAACTTTAAAACTTCTTTTGCGGACCCTCTTGTTGTAGGCTCGTGTGATCCTTCTTTGGTAACATTGGGAGTAGTTTAACACATGCATATACTTTTCATCTGCCAAATGCAGTTGATCGTACCTTGCTCGTTGCCACTTGCCCCCCATGACTTAGCTTTCTAACAATATCCGGAGTGATGGTATTTCAATCTCAACTAGAAGTACCGCTTCCATTCCATATATGAGCTCATATGGAGTTATACTCATAGCAGATCGTACAAACATCTGATAGGCCTAGGCGTAAGGAAGCATATCCGACCAGTCGCAATATGTCTTTAACATTTTCTTTTGTATGCAGATGATATTTTTGTTTGCAGCATCGACCCTATCATTCATTTGAGGATGGTAGAGACTTGACCTATGACGTTGGATCTTGAAGTTGTCTAGGAAATTGCCCATCTTTTTATTGACGAATAGAGTTTCATTGTCTATGATGACGGCCTGAGGGAGCCCATAGCGGCTAATGATGTTGTTCTTCATGAACTTGACCATATGAGATGTTGTGATGGTGGTGTATGATGCTACCTCTATCTACTACTAGGATGTATTCATAGCAGTTTGAAGCTTTGGGGCTGATTTTGCCGATGATGTCAAGTCCCCATACAGAGAAGGGCCATGGTGTCGTTAGGTTGTAGAGTTTGGAAGCGGATGCATATATCTGGTTCGCATGCTCCTGACACTTGAAGCATTTCCTGACGTGTTTGCAGCAATCTATCTCCATCATAAGCCAATAGTAGCCAAGTTATAGGATCTTCTTTACCATCATATGTCCATTCATGTGTGGGCCGCATAGTCCTTCGTGGATTTTTGACATGATCTGTGCCGCCTCCGTCTCATCCACACAGCGGAGAAGGACTTGGTTGAAGGATCGCTTGTAGAGGATGCCCCCGGTGATCACGAACTGTGTTGACATGCGTTAGATAGTGCGATGATCAGCTGGTGTTGGCGCTTTCAGGTACTTCTGATGTTTGAGATATTCCTTGATGTCTGTGTACCACGGCTGATCATTCACGGGAGGTTCAACCTCGTCGATCCGTAAGCAAAATGCGGGTTCCTCCTGGAGTTCAACGGTAAGCTCCCATTTAGCTGCTCCTTTCAGGATTCCCAACATTGAGGCTAGGGTGGCCAGATCATCTGTGAACTGATTCCTGGATCGAGGCATATAAGAGAATGTGATTTCTTCAAATTATTTGGTCAAATCTTCTAGATAGACATGATACGGGATCAGCTTTTCATCTTTGGTCTTTCAGTCGCCATTTGTCTGATTGATGATGAGTTGCGAGTCTCCAAAGATTCGTAACTTCTTTACATTGAGGATGATGGCTTCTTTTAGACCAGCTATGCATGCTTCATATTTTACTATGTTGTTGGTGCACATAAATGTCAATCCCTTGGATATGGAAATTGGGATATCTTCGGGAGAGTAGACTATGGTGCCTACCCCACTCCCTTTTGCATTTGCGGCCTCGTCGAAGAAGAGTATCCACTCCCCTTCCTTTTTTCCTTCTTCTTCCTCGATTAGGAGGATGTCCTCGTCAGGGAAGAAGGTCTTTAGCAGTTGATAGTCAAGCAGAGAGTGCGCTGCTAGGTGATCGGCCAGTGGTTTCCCCTTGATCGTTTTCTGAGTGACATATGTGATGTCGAACTCTGAAAGCAGTAGTTGTCATTTTGCGATCCTGCCTATTAGCGTTGGTTTCTCGAACAAGTATTTCAAAGGATCCTGCCTGTCAATCGCTTGGATATGGGAATTGGGACATCTTCGGGAGAGTAGACTATGGCGCCTACCCCACTCCCTTTTGCATTTGCGGCCTTGTTGAAGAAGAGTATCCACTCCCCTTCATTTTTTTCATTCTTCTTCCTCGATTAGGAGGATATCCTCGTCAGGGAAGAAGGTCTTTAGCGGTTGATAGTCAAGCAGAGAGTGCACTGCTAGGTGATCGGCCAGTGGTTGTCCCTTGATCACTTTTTGAGTGACATATGTGATGTCAAACTCTGAAAGCAGTAGTTGTCATTTTTCGATCCTGCCTGTTAGCGCTGGTTTCTCGAACAAGTATTTTAAAGGATCCATACGGGCGAGCAGAAGGATTGGGTGAGTGATCATATACTGTCATAATAGTTGCGTGGCCCAGACTAGGGCGAAGTACATTTTCTCTAAGCTGGAGTACTTAGCTCCATAACTTGTGAATTTTTGGCTTAGATAGTAGATCGCTTGCTCCTTCCTTCCTATGTCGTCGTGTTACCCGAGGACGCATCTGATTGCTTCTGTTGCGGTCGAGATATATAGTAGTAACGGTCTACCCGGGGTAGGTGGCATGAGCACCAGAGGATTTAGCAGGTTCTTTTTAATTTTGTTGAAGGCCACTTGACAATCGTCATTCCATTCCATTAGCAAGTTCTTCCTGAGAAGCTTGAATATAGGCTCACAGAAGGGAGTGAGCTATGTGATAAATCGGTTGATATATTAGATCCACCCGAGGAAACCTCAAATTTCCTTTTCAGTCTTGGGTTGAAGCATTTCGATGATTGCTTTAGTCTTGGTCTCATCTACCCAGATACCATCTTCGCTAACGATGAAGCCTAACAGCTTGTCTCCGGTTGCACCGAAGACACATTTTTGCGGGTTGAGGCAGAGCTTGAATTTATCCAGCCTATCGAAGAGCTTCTCAAGGTATTTGAAATGTCCTTCGATTGTGCAAGACTTGACAATCATGTCATCCACATAGACTTCCATTTCCTTGTTTATCATGTCGTGAAACAAGGCAGTCATGGCTCGCTGATATGTAGCTCCTGTATTTTTCAGCCCAAAGGGCATGGCCCGATAGCAAAAAGTCTCCCATGATGTGATGAAAGAAGTCTTCTCTCGATCTTCAATGGCCATCTTGATCTGATTGTAACCTGAGAAGCCGTCCATGAAGGAGAAGATCTTGTGTCCAGCGGTGTTATCTACCAGCGTATCGATATGAGGCAAAGGAAAATCATCTTTAAGGCTTGCTTTGTTGAGGTCCCTAAAGTCGATACACATTCTTACTTTGTCGTCCTTCTTTAGAACTGGTACGATGTTTGCGAGCCATTCTAGATAGTCTTAGACTACCAGGAATCCCACGTCGTATTGCTTGATGACTTCATCACCGACTTTCAGGGCCCATTCTGGCTTCATTCTCCGCAGCTTCTGCTTGATAGGCTTCATGTCTAGCTTTGTAGGCACTACCAAATCTTCGTCAAGCCCTGACATATCCTCATAAGAGAAAGAAAAGTTGGACAACCTCAGTCTTATAAATTTTATCATCCTTTGTTTGTACTCTGGGGACAACGACCTTCTGATGCGCACCTCTCCAGGGAGTTCTGCTGATCTCAAGTTTACAATTTCAAAGTCATCTGCTACAATGTTGGCCTTTATTTCAAACCTCTTGAGAAAGTCATCGATTTCGAGAGCTGTGTCATCATTTCCCTCATCCAGTGCTTCGTACAAACCCATGAGCTCGAAGTCCAACTCTAGGTTGAAATCGTATGAGTTAACCTTGAACTCAGGTACTGTGTGTGAAGTGTTTGGCACGGTGATTTTTAAAAATTTTTCTATTTTGAAAATTTTCTGATGTTTTATGGCTTTGGGGAATATTTGATTTTTTTTATATATATTTTGGGGAATATGTGATGTTTTTGTGTTTTGAAAGCTTTCTGATTTTTTTGTATCGACAAGGGGTCCCGAACAGGAGGCGTTGCAAGCCATGATTGATCCTATCCTAATTCAGGACACCAATTGGTATTTACATTAGCATTTTTTTTGGGACTGGCGTCCATGGTTGACTTACTAACCGATTCAATCGTTAGGGGGTGGCCATCCATCCTGGCTCTTTCCTCTTTTTGATCTTGATGTTCTGCTCTGTAAGTTCTTGTGGGTCACTTGTCATGATGATCATGATGTCTGCTGGACTAAGCTCGGAGTCGGAATCTGATTCGATCTCTTCGCACAACAGTTGAAATTCTTTTGGCTCCTCAGATTCATCTTGCAATGGAAGCTTGATGTCTGTCCAGTCAAGGGAATGCCACTTCCCTTTGTCGATCCAATGGATGGGCTGCTTCTGCCCCTTGTGCCGCTGAGCTGGTGGTGGGGATGTGTCCCCTTGATTGTGGGTGGGGATTTGTGCCTCCCCGTTCTTGCCTATGCCTTTTGTAATGGGTACTCCCGGTTCCAGATTCCCTGTGGGTGCCCCTGCTTCCTTGCCCCTAGCCTCACGTGATGGGTTTGAGGGTTCTGCCCTTGGTGTTGGATGTGTTTTTGATGCCTCGAGGATCTTGTCCCACCTTATAGGTTGCCAGACGGATTCTTAGCTAGAATGTTCCGTGAGATTGAGCCGCTGGAGGTGATCCTTAGGAGAACTCATCATGTCCCCACAAACTGTCACAGCCCTAATGAACTTGATAGGTGTGTACTTAAATGGTTGATCCTTTTTTGACCTTTCGGCTTGATCTTCTAGTGTCGGTTGATATCTCAGTCCTTGTCTCCTCACGTTGGCATGCATTGGCTTTACTACCATACCTTTCTCCTGGAACTCGGTACGATAGTTCAAGATTAGTCGTTCAGCAGGGGAATGACATATTCAGCAGCAAGAGAGCATGAATTGGCAATTGAGTTCATGATTTCAAACTCGAAACTGTGATACGATACGTCACCCTCTACATGTTGAACGTCAATCACTGGGATGTTAGTTTCTGGGATATTAACCGTCACCAGTAGGATCATTTTTGGTTCGGCCAGCACTGAGATGATTCAATTTTTGAAAGGGAATTTAACCCTTTGATGGAGGGTAGATGGGATGGCCCTAACAGCATGAAGCCACGGTTGTCCCAATAGAAGGTTAAATGAGGCAGGGATATTAATGACCTGGAACGAGACAAGTGTCATGTCAGGTCCGATTTGAATTTCAATGTTGATTTCTGACTCAAGGATAAAATTTAGGCTTAATCCGTTGTCTATGAGTACGAGTGGGACTTTAAAATTCTCATAACGAACAACTATATTTAATGAGGCCCATGTTTGTGACCTTCAGGTGGCAACTCCTCATCAGAGAAAGTGATGGCTTGTGGTGCGAGGAGTTATCCGATCATACTTGCCACCATTGTGGGAGGTACGTCAAGAGAGATATGTGCATCATTCAATGCTTTTGCAAAGATTTCTCGATGCGATCTTGACGTACATAAGAGTTCACAGATGGATATTTGTGCGGAAATGGCTTTGAGTTGGGTTGCTATGTCATAAGTAGCATCGGTTTTGCAGGTGGTTCCCAAGTAAGTTCCCCAGGTTTCTTTTGGGTTATGGTTATCCCTCCTGAAATATCTATCATTGTTGCCCACTTCAGCACATTCTAGGTACTGCCATGAGACTGCTTTTAGGTTGTAGGAGGGACCCGTTCTTCCTTCCAAGTATATCATTGGTTCTAGAGGCTGAGAGATTATGGTTGAAACTACTTATGATGGGCTTGATAGTTTCTCATGAGGTGCTACCGAGTCTTGACCGGTTTTGACAATGAAATTTTCTTCCCCCTTTTGAGGTGTGGGAGGGGTCCTCTGGGCATGTGCCAGTTAGTGAAGCATTAGTAAATTTGGTGTTTGAACCAGGGGTGCCCCTTACAAGCTTAGTGAAGCTAGATCGGGGAGGCCTATTGGAAGAGTAAGGGATACGGAATTTGACCTGTTTGGATTTGCTAAGGTCGGGGCTGAAAGTGCCCCTTGGGGAGCGTGGTGTTGAGGATGTGACCTGGCGAGCGCTGGGGGTGCCTCTTGAGGGATGAGAGGCTGAGACCTGTTCGGTGCTGCCTTGAGGTAGATGAGAGGTTACACTGTAGGTGCTGTTTCAAGGAATACCTAAGTTGTTGGTGTTGCTTCAAGGAATATAAGAGATTCAGTTGATGGTGTCGCTTCAAGAAATACTTGTGGTTCACATGGTAGCGCCCGTCGGTGTCCCCATGTTTGGTTTGCTGTGTTGGGCATGATTACTTGTATGGAATGATGCAGAGAGAGATACCCATGACACCCTCCCTCAATATGATTGACGGTAGAGGGGCAAGATGTGCTAGGCCCCGCTTGATGCGATGGTAGGGAATTTTGAAGAATTTTGGCCTAAGCCATGTTGTTAGCTTGTGGGGTGATAGTGATCTTCTAACTTTCGATTAAATCTTAGCCCGCATGTTTCAAAGCAAACAATGGTCCATTAGATGGTCAGGAGCTTGGTGATATGCACAATACTGATTTTCATTATAATCCGGTGGTAAGGGATTAGGTGGCAGTCGAGGCTAGAGCGGTGTCAAAAGTTACTTTTGCATTAACATTTTCAAAACTTGACTATATATTTGTGCTAGTGGGGTGAACTTCCTACCTAACATTGCCTGTTTGTAGGAGCCCTTGCGCATTCTCCCTAGGTTGTTGTTGTTGTTGTTGAGACGGTTGTGTCTGATATCCTTGTTGGGCTTGCTATGGTTGGTACTACATATTTGATTCTGGCTGGTACTTCCTATCTTCTGAGGCTTCAGTTGTGGTGCATACTGATTTCCTTGAGTGTTAGCGATGATATTGTTAACCTTCGTAGTGCATTGCGTGGGAGCACTGCCGTTTCAACTCTCATATCCGACAGGTTTCCCCTCGAGTTTATTTCTTTTGATTGAGGGGGTCTGGTGCGGCCATGGAGAAATAGTTCCAGCTCTGATCCCGGCTTCCACCTGTTCTCTTACTCGAATGAGTTGGAAGAAGTTTACATAGGGGTACGAGATTAAATATCTCGAAATGTTGGGATTTGCTGAATGTATGATCATTAATATCTGTTCTTTGTCATCGATAGGGTTTCTCATTCGAGCCGCCATGGCTCACCATCGCCCTACGTATGCTGATAACGACTCATCACTTTTTTTATCTAAAGGTAGGCAGGTCAGACCTTCTTGGAGCCATGTTTAGGTTATATGAAAATCTGACAATGAACGCCTGAGAGAGTCTTTCCCAGGTTCTGATTTGGTAGCTGTCCAGCAAAGTGTACTAATCCAGAGCATCACCTTTAAGAGATTTCTGGAAGAGCCGTATCAGAGCTCCATCGTTTCTTGCTATCGTATTGAGTTCCCCACAAAAGGCTTTTAGATGTACTGTGGGGCACCCATTACCGTCATATCTTTTGAATTTTGGTACCTCAAAGTTTGGAGGTACCTGGACGTCTGGGAATGGATAAAGATCCATGAATTTGGTGGATGGGTGGTCCACTCCTTGTTGCCTCTGGAGTTAATTTTACACCATTAGTAACTGCTCTCGTAATTTCTCGATTTCAGACTTGCCTTGTGGTAGATATCTCGCCCTTTACTATAGGGCTTGTGCTGCTTCCTCTTCATATGGATCGAGAATGGGAGTTGTTGGAAAGAAGATAGACTCCCGGTGGTGAGAGGTAACTGGAATTGGACACCGCTCCCTTTCGGAGGAGGATGTGATGTTCGAAAATAGCTCCCGCCTAGGGTATCTGCCAATTCCGAAATGTTACTCCTGTTAGGGGGAGTGAGTTAGACTCGAAATTGGCCCCCTTCGTGGGCATCCGCCAGTTCTTGTCTGTGTTTCCCAATAGGGGGAACTTGTGTTGTAACCTGATTGTTGTGATGTACTGAGTAGAGAGGTGCAGGAGGGTTGCTCCTGTTTGCTGGTTTCTGTTGATCTTGTGTTGACTCTTCTGGGAGAGAGAACGGGATTTTCTAGAGGAATGAGGGAGAAAATGAAAAGGGTTTGAGGGAGTGAACTGTTTTGTACACTAGGCTAGGTTGCCTGCGGTGTGACACTTGCCACTAAGTGAAATAGTAGCTCTTGCATCATTCGAAGTAGTAGCTCTTGCGTGGTTATATTGGCCTCTGTGTCTGTTAGAGCTACTGGTAGCAATGTGGGTGTTGGTGTAGGTGTGGGTGCCGACGTTTTAGGAGCTGGTTGAGCTGCTGGCTCTTCTTCATGGGTAGCTTAAGAGGTCATGGCTGCGCGGGATCAAGTGGTCATAGTTCGAATCTGCGCCTAAGAAAATGCAAGCCAAAGATGGTTTTTTTTTGTATGAAAGTAGTGATGATGTCCCTTGAGATTAACGTACCACACACTTTCGAGTCGAGTCTCAGCTAGTGCGAGCTACCAAGTTCCCAGCAGAGTCACCATTCTGTAGACACTGAAAAATTGGCGTCAATGCTGATTTGTATGTTATGTGGTGGTGGTGGGGATGATTAGGCTGATTTGTGGATGTTGGAGTCGCCACTAGCCAATTAATCTCAAAATCCCGCAGTCGGCTAGAACCCGGGGAATATGTAAGGTTGGAGAAATTCGAAGACTCTCCTACCTTAGATTGACTCCTGGTCTGCGATCTGGGATTCCAGATAAGGGACCTCGGTTACAAAGAGGGAAGGTGTTAGACACCCTCTTTGCCCATATGAATGTACGGTCTCTACTTTGTGTGTTAAAACAATCTCAAGAAATGATGGATGCTGTGGTCGAGATGGGACTAGGCACACATGCAGATTTCTAATGTAGGAAGTTTCGAGATTTCAGCAAGCCACAGAGCATACATCCAACAGTGTGTCCAGAAGGCAGATGTGATGATGCCTATGCTAAAGGTGAAGAAAATGGACTAGATTGCTAAGAATTTCTGATGTGACAGGATCTAATGTACGACAAGTCACAAAGCATACGTTCACTAGAGATCTAGAGAAGCAGGGGGGTTGAGAAGGGAATAAATGTCATGATGAATGCTTATATGTAAAAATGAATGGATCTTTGGCTTGATCTTGAGTAGACTAAGGTATAGACCGAACTATGACCAATCCAGGCTAGACTTGTGGGTTAGGAAGGTCAAGAAGAAGGGCTAGGGGATGACTTGAAAGATCAGAACTTTGAAGGCATGGGAGCTCTTTCCCTTTCCTTCCCTCTCTCCCTCACTCTCTTTCTCTCTTACTCTCTTAAGCTTGGAAATGAAGAGTTGGTGTTGTTGGGGTGTTTTTTGAAATGAGAAGAGGAGAGGGCTATTTATAGCCTTCTCCAATGGTTCTATGATAATTTTTAAGTTTGAGAGGGGTAAAATCTGATGTGGTAAGTGGTGATTGGTTGAGGGGAGAGAGACATCACGTGACACACTCTTGTTGGCTATTGGGGTTGGTAAAATGGTAAATAAGCTCAGATGGAGGGGTAATTTCCTAAGAGAGTTGACTTTCGGATGCTGGGACAGCTGTCCCCAGACATTCACATGCATCTGGAGAGCAGAGACACTTCGAGTATTGCCGGCGGTAGTCGAACTACCGCCTGGGCCGCACTCGGGCCACACTTGAGCTTATGGACTTTGTTTGATGAGCTAGTTTATTCGATGGTCTCCTCTTGGGGTTTTTGCAGCTCAGATAGGTGGGCTTAATTTTGGGTAAATGATTCTAGTCTGGATATATGGTATAGGAGGGGGCTATATGTGGACTGAACGGTTTGGATTCTGGTTTCTGGTTATAAATTTTGAGATTTTGGGTCAGGGTTTAAGGTTAAGGCTGTGATTAGGGTTTGGTTTGGGATACGATCATGATTCCTAGATTGTCTTGGCCTTCTCAAGATATTAGCTTGGGTGGGGTGTCTACAGATCCAAATCTCAAGTGAACCAAACCATAAAAATGAAAATAAAAAAAAAAAAAAAAAATGGTGATGGGATTCAAAATTTTGGATCAAGTTGATATTTGTGTTTTCCCTTCATCTAGGCTTTTAGGACCTTATCAACAAGTTAGATAAAAAATAAACATTTAAGTCGATCCTAGAAAATTTTTAATGGTGATCGTTCAATCATCATCATATCGTTTTGTGTGGTCCACCTGAGATTTGCATTTGCTTCATTTTTGGGCTCATGCCCTAAAAGGAGCTATAAAAATGGATGGATAATATGGATATACAATGCATACATTGGGCCATAATTATATCCTCATAAATGGCCTAATCAAATCCCGCCAAGTCAGAACGTTAAGGATATGCATGGTGACTTGGAGCGGATTCGGTGTTACCTGGCCTTAGTGGGTGTTACCCTAGCCGCGGCTCCCACCTTAATGATGTGTTGTATATCCACACTGTTGGTCTGTTTTAGTGCAATTTAAGACATGTTCCCAAATTTTAACCACATCCAAATTTCAGGTGTATGACACTGTTGGAACAGTGGGCAATGACCGTTAAAAACTTTTAGTGGTAGCCATTTAGTCATCTTTATAAAACTTATGTTATCCACGAGAAACTTTTAAAGGTCATTCACCATTATTTTTAATGGTGTGGTCCACCTGAGCTTCATTTTCAGATCATGTCCTAAAATTATAAGAAAAAATGGATGGGGAGTGTGAATATTGTTTATACTCATTTTCTGCACCCAAACGTGGACCAATTAAAAGCTTCCATGTGTTGGCACTATGTGGCTATAACTTGCTTTCAATGGTGTGGTTCACTTGAGATTTGGATCTACCTAAATTTATTTATTTATTTATTTTTATCATATGTTAAAATGATATGAAAATATGGATGGACAATGTGAATATTGTTTACACCCTTTTTTGGTGCCCTGACATGGATCAATTAAAGGTTGCCATGTGTTAACACTGTGAGACTAGAACGGATAGAAATCATATTCTCGCTTGAGAGTATCTTCATTTGATCTTCCCTCAGCATTACGCATTTTATTATTAATGTGGAGGCACGGACCCTTATGCCAACCTTTAGGAGAATGAATCGATGAAGGTCACGTGGCCGCATTTGTCATGCTAATTAATGAGGAATCATGCCTAGAACATTTATAAGAGACATGTTGAGAGAACGAATGTTATCACGCATTTTCCTATGATACACTCAGGGAGGTCGTCTCTCACAATTCTTTCAAAATGGGAGATCTTCCTAAAGACGTTTAGAGAGTTTGTAACATTAGAGAAGGTTTTGAATATTCAAAGATTATATCAACATCCGAGTGAATTCGGCCATGGATTGGTCTCAAATAAGGAGAAACAAACACATCAACTAGATCAAGTTTCAAGTTTTACATTGATCACAATCAAAAGAATGGAAGAGCTTGAGGACCTGATCCTATGGTTGTGGTTCAATTGGGATTAAAAGAATGAGAGAACTAGATATAATCTGGTTCGATAAAAGATCAATATTAGGTGTCAAATCTTGCTAACATTTTAGACAAACTGGACTGTCCAACACCTCAATTAGAAGTGGAGGAGGTAGGCCACCAGATGTGTCGACATGACTGATTTGAGGTCCAGGACCGACCCTTGAGGTTCCTTAATCTTGGGCTAGTTTTATATATCAAAGGGATCTGACATTCCCAGGATTGATCTCAAATCTATTTAGTGGGCTACAAACATCTCCCATCAAAGGGATCATCTATGAAAAAAATATCTGCGAAGCCAATGGTTTCGAATCTGTCTAGTGACTTTCTTATCTGAAAAACATTCTGAATATGCGAAGGATCCAAGATTAACAACAAAACCCAGCGAGGGTTTTATTGCCTTAACAAGCTATAAAAGGAGAAGAAGAGCTCGAGGCCCTACTCCAAACACACCTATCTGCTTCACAATTTATCTTAGTATAGCCTAACCTAGTTCTAGCATAGATCGCTACTACCTAGTGGCTCCTGCTACAGTACTGCAGGACTAGATTAAATATCTACAACCTTAAGTTATAGGATCGTGATCAACTAAGTTCTGATTTATCTAATCATACTCATTCAATCACATCCTGCTAACCATCCACCTCGATCGTCTGTTTCAATAGGCGAATCAGGTATTTATCATTCTTTTTTATTTATTTCTTTAATTGTTTAAAATACCATTGATTGTAATGGGTCATACATTCAAATATTATCGACAAGAATGTCGATTCTATTGAAATATTCCCAAAAATTCTAATTTGCTCACTGGATGTTTTTGGACACTTTTGATTCGATCGACAGGATTATCAATTCGATCAATGATTTATCGATTGCTGTCAATTCGATCGATAATGCACACATAGTTGCATAAGTGTAGGTTTTGTTTATAATTCGGGTGGTAGTCTCTATATAAACCCGTTTAAAGTGAGATTAGGGTTAATCACAGAGAGGACAAAGCAAGGATTGAAGATCTCACTCTTCCTTTTTCATTGTTCTCTTCTTCTTCATCATCTTCTACAACAATGTTTTTTTTTATATTTATTTATTTATTTATTTTTTATAGTTTGAGATTAGTCTCCCATAGCATGATGTGTGGTTAATCTCTTAGCTAAAGCTAAGGCGTGAAGATTTTGATAGATTCTTAATGGTCGGTTTACTTTTGATTTAATAATAGTAGTTTGAATGATAAATTTTTAATTGATTGAATTAATTATTAGTTTGGTGAAAGTTATTGATCTATAAAATTCCCTGATTTATTGTTAACTCTGGGTACATTAGATACTTGGAATTTTCTACAATCAATTACTTAGTTTTTCATGATTAGATTAATCAATTAAGATCTATACTTTGTTTGGAATTAGAAATTTGATTTAATTATTTTATCTTCCGATTGGAACAAATCCTTATTTGATTCCAATTTAATTATAAGTTTGGATCAATGAATCAAATATTGTGGATTGATTAAAAGGGAATCTTTGAAGTCTTAGATTTCTCATATTATTGTTTCATGCACTTTGAATCGTTGAAGTAAAAACAAATTTCTTCTTTCTCTCTAGTTAGTGTTTTTAATTCTCCTGTCCTTATGGATCGACCTCGGATTCATTGAGTACTTTACTATTTTGCTACCTGCACTTGGTTATACATATTTAAAGTTGTAGCACCAACATTATGAGCCTGTTTTCGACGTTGAAGCGGGATCATCTTCTCAACAAATCTCTGATGACTTTGCTACATTTTTCAACTGGTTCACCAGATGCATGCAACATGTCACCAGACTATGTAGGTCATAACTTGAGATATGCGAGAAATCGGCCCAAAGTCCTATTTCAAGACTTGAAGCCATTGATAAATGCTCTCCTTTACTTCACACTGGTGGACATGAGAAAGAGTGATCCATTAAGATCCCAACCGAAGCCAATTAGATCGAACCGTAAGGTCGTCCTTCACCATCTTCATTGGTGACAAGGAACGACTGAGACAGTTGGTTTTATAACTAGTCGGATTATCCAGTCTGACAGAGTTATTATCCTTCAAGGAGTCAATACTCAACCGATGTAAGTAACTCAAGGGGGAAGCCAGATGTACAGTCATCATCTTATGGCTACGTGGCTTAATCGTTCGGAGCGCAACCCATGGGTGGCTCGGTCAACCATGGGGGAGTTGAGAGGGCCGAATACCAAGGGGGCAAACCCAAGCAATGTTGGTCATCTATTAAGGATATCATAGGGCTAAGGCACCTAGGGGGCAACCATCGGCCGTGACTCCACTCTACCAATGACAACAGAAGACTGAGGTGCTTAGGGGGCAATCAATGACCGTGCCTCTCATCCATAACTGCTACCAAAGGGTAAAGGCACCCATGAGGTAACTTCTGGCCACACTTTACCCAATGGCCCTTCCTCATGTGACACATGCGCCAAACCCTGAGCAACAACATAAATACCCCGTCTAGGAAAATCTACTAGGCCCATAACAACCACTTATCCGGGACGATATTATAGAGCTCATCCAAGAGTATGGAGTATAGTCAAACGGTCGACGAATGGTTTAGTTGACCTATAGAAAACCATACACTGAATAGGTAGACCAAAATTTTGAGTTCTGTAGAGGTTTCAAGTTCCCTGAGTTCACCTTTTTTTTAGAAGGCAATGAGACCTCCCCCATTGAACATATTGGCCACTTCACCATGTAATATGGTGACGCATCCCACAATAACTTCCTAAAGCTTAGGTTATTCGAAAATTCTCTAATATAAGTTGCTTTCACCTGATACACAAACGTACTTACTAACTCGGTCTAGACTTGGCCGAGATGGAAGAGCAATTTCACATGCAGTTCCATCGTACCGAGCTGAAAGTATTCATGGTCGACCTTTCCAAATTAAGGCAATTGCGATAGGAGTTGACCGAAAAATTTATTGCCCAATTCAGGGGTGCAAGAAACTGCTGCCAAGTTATTATTCTCGAGGTTGAGTTTGCCATGTTGGCCTCATAAGGCATGAGTCTCGAGCTTCACTAGAAGTTCGAAGGCATGTACTTTAGAGACCTGTTTGAGTCGTCAACCAAGGCCACTAGGTACGAGTGGATCCTTAGAGAGGAGCAATAATGGATGAGTGCATCCAAGGGTACGTTTTATCGTGACCCAAACTACGAGTTGGCCATGACAAATATAATACCTATATAGCGGAGTGAGGACTATGAAGTTTGTTACGAGGTGGTTGTGGCTAAGATAATCGGTACATAACATTGGGAATGCTCAACCCTAAAAAAGGTCGAGTGCATGGCCTCGATCGTCATAAACTCAAAAAAGTGGTATGCCCGAGGCCTCCAAGTTGTTTACATTTGACATCTCCAAGGTCGATGAAATATTTGACACCTTGCTTGAAAGCAAGTTTATCAAGAATCCTATGCATCAAAAAATTTCATTGGATGAGGATCTAAAAAACTGAGTATTTTGTAAGTGGCATGACACTAGGAAGCATTCCACTAAGAACTATGTTATGTTTAGAACCTAGTACAGGAAAACATTGATAAAGATTTGCTCAAATTTTCAAAGATGGAAGGATAGTTGATGGGAGTTGATGTGGCATCCACCCCGAGACAATCACCATTAACATCATCCAAATAGACATCACAAGAATCAACCATCTTAAGGAGAAACATCCTAAAGTATTCTAGTACTCGCGTAAATAGGATAACCCACGTGTGAGCACCCAACCGGTGGCATCTCAAACAAAAAAATTGCCACTTCTCACTAAAGTAACTCAAAATGAATTGTTAGTCGCCATCACTAACAAGGCTACAAGCCTAACCTCGTCACCATCTGGAAAGGGCGAGTCTGTCAAGAGCATGATTAACCCTTTAAAGGGGACTATAAACGATAAAGGAAAGGCTTCGTTGGTTTATCAAAATCTTGAGAACTTAGATGTGTTAAGAGTGAAATATTGTATATTTTCCTTTATTATACATTAGTTTGATAAGCAAAAATGTGTTTAATTAATCTATTTACGTATATTTTTCCTATACAAGGTGATTTAGAGAGCTAAGGTGAAAAGAAAGATTAAAAAGAAGATTTAATGCTCAAAGATTGATCAAGTGAATATTTGGAAGTGATTAATGAACAATTCAAGTGCCAAATATCCAAGAAAACCAAGTTTGAAAGAGAGAGAAAAGATAAAAAAATTAGAAAGTACATTAATAGAAATGACAAATTATTCGGTCCCACCCGATGTTGGTTCGGTTTGATCAAATGTGCACAAAACTGTACAACAAGAAATTGTAATTATCGGATGAAATTTGGCCGACGCTTAGGTGCGACTGAAGCCATGTTCAGTGCCACCGAAGGAGAGTTCGGTGTGACCTAGGGAAGACAGAGACTTCAGATTTATTTTGGTAAAATTTTGTTGCAACTGAATGTATGTTCAGCTACAACTAAAGGTGACAGTCGATGCGATCAAAGTGTAACAAAAGTGTATAAATTTGAAGTCAGTTCCAATTCAGTGCCCTTTTTTTCTATATAAAGGGATAAATCTAGCATTCCAAAACATGAATTAGGGTAAAAGAGAAAGAGAAAGGAGTTTTGGAGCTTATATAGAGTTCTTCTCCAATCATTCGATTTTTATTCAGTTTTTATGTTTTTCTTATAAGTTTTAGTTCAATAATGTCTACAATTAACTAATATCTTAGGTAGGGCTAAGATGTGAAGCTTGTAGTTATTTTTTAATGTCTTAGTTTAATTTGATTCATATTATTAGGTTGATTGTTGAACAATTATTGATATTAGTTTGAATGAAGATTTATTTTAGTTTACTTTGATCCATTGTCAACTCTGAGTACATTGGATGCTTAAGAAAACTAGAAGATTGATCTATTTTACAAGGGATTGAGCTGTAAAATTCGTTAATCTATCATAGTCTAAGAGCACGATAGATGCTTTGAATTCCCTGCGATCAAAACTTTGATGTTTTATGTGGGAACCAATTCAATTGAAGTTCAAATATGTTTTGGTATATGAATGATAATTTAACCGCTCTATCATCCAGCTGGATAGAATAGAACTTCGATTCCAATTGAGTTATATGATTAAATCAAGTGAATTAAACATTAAGAATGACTATAAATGGATCCTTGGCACGCTATTGCTTTATCTCCATTAATTTCCTTCTCAATTACATCATTACTTCTTAAATTAAATTCTATAAGTTAATTTTAATTCTAGTTCTAGTTCTAAAGTATTTCAGAAATTACACAAGTCCCTATGGGTTCGACCTTGGTCTCACCGAGTTATTACTACATCGCAGCCATGCACTTGGGGTTCGTTTCGATCGGGATGCTCGGGAATCTAACTTTGAGCCTCGGACCTTCATTCGTAATGAATGCTAAAAAAAAATATTTTGGTGGTAGAGTCAGGTATGCCACCAAGCACAGTGCAAGCCAAAGGTCTTTAAGAGTTATGGAATGTTTAGACCTTGGCAACTACCTAAGCATTAAGGAGTCAGTTTGTTGCAGGATGCCAACTTTGGCAAAAAATTTGGAACTAGAGCCAACAAGGGGAAAGGTGGTTTACTCGCCAATCTCCCTACGACTGGAAGGACAACTACCATAAGGCCGAGACCCTATTACTCCCGAAAAATAGTAGACATGCAAAGGCACCAAATTAAATACACAAGCGGATGAGTTGCTAGGACTGAGGCCCCTATGATAACCAGTTAGAGGCTATCCCACTAGAGCGACGCCTAATGTTGTTCTCGACCGATGATCACCCAGAGGAAAGTTGTCGAATGGCCCGATACAAGCTTGCATAGACAAATAATATGTGGAGGGCATTTGTTGCATCATGAATCTCATCAAGAATGGTTTGTCGAGCAACAACCATGGCCAGAGCCAAAACGGATAACCATCAATGGGGTAATCTAAAGCTAAAAAGAGATGTCTTAAGAGGAAGAGGGATGCCTAGTAAAAGAATAAAGGCATTGACTAGGGCGCCCAACAGCTAGCTGCTACCATCTTCTTGTGACCGATGATCCTGTAGAATAAACAACAACTAGGAGACGTTATCCTAAAACAAACCAAGGGAAAAGTCTCGCAAGAAAAACCCGCGAGGAAGGCGGTTTGGAAGTAATGGAGGTCAAAGGCGCTGGCTGCAATGGCGGTTTAAAAGTAGTCTAAAACATAATAAAAGAAGTGACAGGATGGCTCTAAAGGCCAGCTATAGGGCATCCTATAGTCTAGGTTATTTTTTTTTTCAATTCAATAATGTACGGTTGATCGAATACAGTCGCGCCACAAGTACTCGATTTTTTTAGTCATCGATAAATGAAGGCAATCAAACAAATAGAGAAAAATATTCAATTATGACTGTAACGACCCTATAAAATGATGGTTATCACTTATCTACAATAATTTTAAGGGATCGACCTACGACCACCTCCACCTATATAATATATAAAAAAAATTTGGATTATGCGAGAAAAGGACAAAAAGAGGGGAATCATTGATCCTCTTCAGAGGCCGAATCCTGCCCTCTAATGCTTTGAAAGTCATTTCTTGGCTTCGCTTGTTAAGCATAGCGCTTCCAATTACTTGATTTCCTAGGTAGATGACTTAACCTCCAATGCATTTAGCTACTCCATCTCCCTTCCTCTCTCGAGAAGTCACCTGCTTTCCTCTAACTGCATCCTGATTGTAGTAGTAACCTAGGCTAGCTCGATGATCCTTCATCATCTTGATTTCAATCTCCAAGCTTGTCATCTTCCTTACTAGTTCTTCAACTTCTTAATTGAGCTCTGAGAGCTTCTTGCTAATTTCGTACATCTTACCTTGCAAAGCATCCTCCTTGTGGCCAAGTGCCAAATATTCATCATTACGGACAAGGAGAGTTCCACCGTCTGGTTTAAAGTGACTAGTCGCAATGTCCAAGCGATCCTAAGCAACCATGTACTCATATAAAGTTAACAATATTTCCTCCGCATGTGCCAACTTATGACCCCATACTGCATCACTCCCAAGTGCCTGTTGAAGCTCATCGAGGGCATATAGAATGCTGGTGAACTCCCTTGAGGAAATCAGATTGGGCACATTAAGCTAGATGAACCAATCAATGAACTACTTTAGACCCTAAATACTCTGACATATGGGAGGAACATCCAACACCCCTCTGGTCACCATTAAGCTCTCCAAATGGGAAAAAGACTCAAGAGCGGAGGTCTCCATAAGGTCTCATATGGCCACCTGAGGGGATGACATGGATGGGGTGTCATGTCTCCAATCCCCGTCCCCAACTGAAGCGGCAAAGGAAACATCAAAGTGAGGTCCATAGGTTGCTAGAGATGAGATCCCCAACACAACCACTCCCGATTTAGGGGCATTCAGATTAGAAGATTTGACGGGAGCATCACTCCTATAAGCTTGCCTTGAAAGTGAAGTCTCTTTAGTGGCATGACTCCTAAAGAGAAAATCAATGCCCTCATACTTTCTTCCCCAATTAACAAACATATCATCTCCAGGACTGCTAATCGTATGTATTGCTCCAGCAAGCGAAGAAGGTGTTTGTAGACCCGTATTCTAGACCGTATCGTTCGGTAGACTTCAGCAGTCTTTCCGGTCGAATCCCAGCAACCTCGACCCTTAACCGGTATTTACGCATGACCCTGATTCACACGCCGTTAATCCGAGTCGACTCAACCTGAGACTTGTACCCTAGCGACCGCGTCGTCGCCGCGGTTCCGATGCTGCGTCTCCCGAGCCGAGGTGATACCTACGCCAGGAGATGTGGGCCCGCGTTCAGTTTAAGGAAAAATGTCGCGCATTTGCAAACCCAAGAGAATGTCCCATCAATCACTTCACATGTCAAATACAAGCAACCATAAGTCAACTCTCTCTCTCTCCACCCATACCTAGTCAAGTACACCCATCACTCCATCACTCACCTTTTCACCCATCACACCCATCTCTCTCTCTCTCTCATCTCTCATTTTCTCTCTCTTTTTCTCCCAAGCTCCATGGGAGCAACTCACGTCAATGGCTCCATGGGAGAGAGTAGTGTAGCCCACCTTCCTACCTTTCATCTCCACCATCCAAGTCCAATCTCAACCATTGAAGTTCATCCATTCGAGCTCTAAATTGCATTGGCGAAAGAAGGAAGAAGAGATCTTGAGGTGGGTGCTTTTGTTTGTTGATTTTGTGATTTGAGGGCCCACATATGTGGGACCCATCTTGATGCATGCATGTATAAGGAGGGCCCATAGTGGCGGGGTCCCTCCCCTCTCACGATCGTCTCTCTCTCTCTCTCTCTCTCTCTCTCTCTCTCTCTTTTCTTTCCTCTCCCTCTTGATGTGCGGCCCACCCGATGCGTGTGACATATCCATGCCATCCATCACCGTGGGGCCCACCATGATGCCTGTGTTACATCTAAACCATCCAACCGTGGACCCCAACCGGCAAACTGACGCCAGTAGGCCTTGTGTGTCCCACGTGATACATGTGTTCATCCACACCGTCCAGATGGTCTGGACGGTGCTGGACAAGTTAGACGGTCCTGTGGACCCCACTCATGATATTTGTGTTTTATCCTTCTGCTACAGCAGCCGTGGGACCCACACGTGTGTGGACTCCATGTGATGCATGCATTGTATCAACGCTGTCCATCTAGTTTACTCCATGCCGCCCACCTGTTTCCCAATCCCCATGGTCCAGATGGCTGGACGATCGGCCAAACTACGTTGTATGTGCAGATCCTCACCGTCCAGTAGATCTGGACGGTGGGCCACACCCGGCCGTATATGTTGTATCCCGTCCATTTCCCCTCGCGGTGTGCCAGTAGCTGCAGAAGCTGCCTTGACGCAACAAGCTTTGTGGTCCCACCAGCAGTTGACGTCACCAAGATCTGTGGGGCCCACCTTGATGTACAAACCTTACATCCAACCGTCCATCTCAGGGATGTGGGGCCCACCTTGTATGAGCACATCCTCACCGTCCAGCACTCTGGACGGTGGGACCCACTTTATGTATGGACCGTATATCCAGTCCGTCCATCAATATACGTCCAGAGCTTGGACGATTTTTTTTTTTTTAAAAGATTTAAATCTCTGGTGGAGCTCACCACCGTCCAGCACATGGGACGGTGGGGTCCACCCATAGTGCTTGTGTTTTATCTACACCCTCCATCTGTAGGGTCCACCCATATGAGGTATGGATTGCTCCCACATCGTCCAGCAAAGGATGGTGCTGCTGGAGCACCTTGATGTAAGTATTTCATCAACGCCATCCATTTTTCTGTCGAGTGGGACCCACCCACACGTGTATCACTTGTGGGGTGGGGCCCACCTCTGATATATGTATTTCATATCCTTGACCGTCCATCCGTTCTGAGCAAGGACGTGGGACCACCTTTTAATGTATGTGTTGTATATTCACCATCCAAATGTTTTTTTTTTTCTTAACGGTGGTGATTCACCTGATGCACGTGCTGGCATCACGTGGTCCCACCATCATGGAAGTGTTTTATCTACACTGACCACCCATGCGACCTACCACAGCGTATGTATGTTACACCTACGCCTTTCATCTGTTCCATCCAGCCGTCCATCTGGACATTTTGCTGGGTGGGGCCCGCCATGATGTATGTGCTGAATATGCACGTCATCCATCTGGTCGGTTGCTGCGCGGACTGACCATGGTGTATGTATTTTATGTCCACCCTTTTCATCTAGTGGGCCCATTTGGAGGTGCAGGCCCACCTTGATGTATTTGTGATTCACCCTTAAGGCCCACCTTGATGTATTTTGTGGCCCATCTGTGAGGCCCACCTTGATGTATATGAGGCCCGTTGTTGAGGCCCACCTTGATGTGTATGAGACAGTTATTGTGGCCCACCTGTTGTATATGTTTGAGGCCCATGTGTAGGGCTCACCTATTGTGTATTTAAAACCCATGGGTTATGGCCTATAGTGATGTGTATTAGACCCAGGTATGTGGCCCACTTGTGAAGTATATTTGAGGCCCACTTGCGATGTATTCAAGGCCCAGGGGCAAGGCCTGATGTGATGTATAGGTGGCTCATTGAAATTGTATGAGGCCCATGGGACGTGGCCCATTGTGATATATCCAAGGCCCATGGGCGCGGCCATCCAGATATATCTGAGGCCCATGGGCGTGGCCCATTATGATACGTTTGAGGCGCTTGTAGGAAGCCCAACACGATATATGAGACGCCCATGAATGAGGCCCAATGTGATGTATGTGTGGCCGTTACGTTGTGTACGAATCCCTTATGTAGGTCACTCCTTGGGAGCAATGTTGGTTAGATGTCCACATTGATGTGCAATGATGGTTAGATGTTCTCATTGTGACCTTCTCGTAGGCTTTGTTAGGCTCATTCTCATCATTCCCTTAGTGGGTTAACCCAAATAAGTGGACCTCATTCACCGTAAACGGACGACTCCGTGCTACCGGATTTGATATAACCACGACCGAGTGCCGATCTTTATACTATGATTGATCGGCTGATCATCCATGGGCCCCACTTTATTTATCTGTTGATTATCGATGCCGATTACAGATTCTGTTTGTCGTGACCGATTGACCGATTACCGATCGAGGCCGATTATTGTGACCGATTATCGATCGTGGCCGATTACCGATCATCGATTAACGTGGCCGATTGCCGACTTTGCATGTCGTGGTCAATTGACCGATTACTGATCGAGGCCGATTATCGAGACTGATTACCGATCGTGGCTGATTATCGATTGATGTGGCCGATTACTAATTCTGTCTGTCGTGGCCGATTGACCGATTACCGATCGAGGCCGATTATCGTGACCAATTACCGATCGTGGCCGATTACCGATCATCGATTAACGTGTCCGATTGCCGACTCTGCGTGTCGTGGCCGATTGACCGATTATCGATCGAGGCCGATTATCGAGACTGATTACCGATAGTGGCTGATTGTCAATTGATATGGCCGATTGCCGATTCTGTTTGTCGTGGCCGATTGGCCAATTATCAGTCGTGGTCGATTATCGCGACCGATTACCGATCGTGGCCGATTATCGATTGACGTGGCCGATTGCCGACTCTGCGTGTCGTGGCCGATTGATCGATTACCGATCGAGGCCGATTATCGAGGCTGATTACCGATCGTGGCTGATTGTCGATTAATATGGCCAATTGCCGATTCTATTTGTCGTGGCCGATTGACCGATTATCGATCGAGGCCAATTATCATGACCGATTACCGATCGTGGCCGATTATCTTGATAGATTACCGATCATCGATTGACGTGGCCGATTGTCGACTCTGCGTGTCGTAGCCGATTGACCGATTACCGATCGAGGCCGATTATCGAGACTGATTACAGATCGTGGCCGATTGCCGATTCTGCTTGTCATGGCCGATTAACCAATTCTGATTATCGAGGTCGATTACAAATCGAGGCCAATTATCGTGGCCGATTGTCGATTCCGATTGTCGTGGCTGATCGCCGATTCCGATTGTCGAGGCCCAATGTGATGTATATGCGGCCCGTTGTGATGTGCATCCAACCTGTGTTTAAGACCCAATGTGATGTATATGAGGCTTATGTGATGAGGCCCACTGTGATGCATTTGAGGGCTAGACGATAGAACCCATTGTAATGTGTGTTAGGCCCATGTGAAAGGCCCATTGTGATGTGTATTAAACTCTTGAGTGAGGCCCATGGTGTTGTATATTTGGTCCTTGTGTGAGGCCATGAGTCCACTATATGTTAGGCTTTATGTGAGCCATTCCTCGGGAGACAATGTTGGGTAAATGTCCACATGGTCGATGTCGATTGTCAATGTCGGTTATTGATACCGATTATGAGTATGTGACTGCATAGCATCATGATACATGGCCATATGCATCATCTGCATGTCTGTTATGATATATGATTGACCATTGCATATGTCATAGTGTTGGTTGTTATGAGACTACCTAATAGGCGGTGATTGTCTCACATGAGCGCACGGTATGCGTAGGATTGATGCATGATTGGATTGTATGACTCATGCATCTTGCATTGTGTGCTGTGATTACTGTATGCCCTAGCGACATCAAGGTCGTAGCCTCCATAGGCATATCGTGGATGGCCAGATGCGACACCAAAAATTTATTCTACATGGGGTGCTATAGATATCTCTGAGTGAAAGTTCCTAAACCCTCTTGATTTCAGAGGTTGCTCCAACGTTTAGACCGAGTGGGTAGATGAACTTTGAGTATCGATTACCAGATGGCTACGCTCTCCACTGCGTTGTGGTCGGTTGGAAGAGGATGCGGCCTTATCCGTCCGAGAGTAGGGGACAATGCTAGGCTGAGTCTGACCAGCTCGAGGAATGGGTCCGCTATCGACGAGTCGAGCCCAATATTGGCAGACAGATAGTGAGGTCTCTTCCACTTACCTTATTGCGGGCGATGTGGCGGCGATCTAGTTTAGAGTGTACTAGACCCCGATGATTTTTCAGAGAGGAATCGTACTGATATGTAGACTTATTGAGTAGGAATTGCGTGCTCATTCATTCATTCCTTCCTTCACTATCCACTCGGGCTGATGGTGCGTAACTAATTATTGTGTACCTTCGTTATGACAAGAATTTCGGTTGGACACGCGACTAACCTGAGATCAGGAGTCTACCACATTGAGTCTGACTATCCAAATTTAGGTATGGGACTGGTTTGGATAGAAGTCCTTGTGGTGGACCCCGTAGCCTGCGATACTACGTACTGTCATCCCGACTTCACCCTCCAGCATAGTCATTTCATTCGCATCGCATATTGCATTACATCTGCATGCATATGACATTTTGGGTTGCTATGTTTCTTCACTTATATGGCCTAGACAGACTTAGCAGGATTTGTGTATTGCATTGCATCCTCGACATCTGATATTTGGCTCTTTATGACTCCTTATCGCATAGTTATTCTATATTGCGTATTCTGATATTGATTGACTTATAGACTTGTCCATACTTCTGCTTACTCTATTATCGTATAATTTATATCTTGTCAGTATTTCTGCTTACTCTGATTATTCTTGCTCTTATCAGTGTTTCTCCTTATTCAGACATTGTATGATTATGTCATTGTATTGAATACTTGACACTTACCTTGTGCACACACTTACACCACCTTCTAAGCTTTTTATAAGCTTATGCACGATAGATGCATGCAGGAGATGTTAGGTTGCAGCAGTGTTGAGCTTGGAGCTTGCAGTAGTCTTCTGGAGCTTGATTTTCTATTTATGTATTTCTCTTTCAGTGTTGTAATTAAATGATTATATTAGTAGATATGTGATGATGATGTTGCCTTTGTGAATTGGGTAATCTTGTGGTTATGCTAATTACTAGTTAAATGTACATAAAAAAAAAATCCTCCTTGTAAGATTACAGGATCGGAATCTAGCATATGAATGTTAGAAGCCGAGAATGGGATACTACGGAGGCTGTCGGCAACGGATTCAGCGATCGGGATTCTTATGAATTCGATTTTCAAGTTTGAGACGTGACAGAAGTTGGTATCAGAGCATAACTTGGGAATACCTAAAGATAACATGACATATCTCTTGATAGCTACCACGCACTTTGTGATTGTTGAGAACTTAGAATGATTAGATCCCCAAGTTCAGATAACGTAGAGATTTTTTGATATAGCTCCCTATCGTTGAGATTGTGAGGCTGCATAGTTTCGATCGTTCCTGATCTAGGATCCGAGGTTCAGTAGGATCATCATAATGCTGGCGATGCGTCTTGGGAAGGCGAGGTTGATATTAGAGAACGCTCTATCTTCATCCTTTTATAGAATGATTTAGCCTTGACACATATACTTGATGATGTTTCCTCTTCCCTAATCTGTTCTGTAAATTTCGAGGATGAAATTTTTATTAGGAGGGGAGAGCTGTAAGACCCATATCCTAGACCGTGTCATTCGGTAGACTTCAGCAGTCTTCCCGGTCGAATCCCAGAAACCTCGACCCTTAATCGGCATTTATGCGCTACCCTGATTCACACGCCGTTAACCCGAGTCGACTCAACCCGAAACTTGTACCCTAGCAACCGCATCGTTGCCGCGATTCCGATGCCGCGTCTCGCGCGGCGAGGTGATACCTAGGCCAGGAGATTTGGGCCCGCATTCAGTTCAAGAAAAAACGCCACGCATTTACAAACCCAAGAGAATGTCCCATCAATCACATCAATCACTTCACATGTCAAGTACAAGCAACCATAAGTCAACTCTCTCTCTCTCCACCCATACCTAGTCAAGTACACCCATCACTCCATCACTCACCTTTTCACCCATCACACCCATCTCTCTCTCTCTCTCTCTCTCATCTCTCATTTTCTCTCTTTTTCTCCCAAGCTCCATGGGGCCCACCTTGTATGAGCACATCCTCACCGTCCAGCACTCTGGACGGTGGGACCCACTTTATGTATGGACCGTATATCCAGTCCGTCCATTAATATACGTCCAGAGCTTGAACGATTTTTTTTAAAAAAAAGATTTAAATCTCTGGTGGAGCTCACCACCGTCCAACACATGGGATAGTGGGGTCCACCCATAGTGCTTGTGTTTTATCTACACTCTTCATCAGTAGGGTCCACCCATATGAGGTATGGATTGCTCCCACATCGTCCAGCAAAGGATGGTGCTGCTGGAGCACCTTGATGTAAGTATTTCATCAACGCCATCCATTTTTCTGTCGAGTGGGACCCACCCACACGTGTATCACTTGTGGGGTGGGGCCCACCTCTGATATATGTATTTCATATCCTTGACCGTCCATCCGTTTTGAGCAAGGACGTGGGACCACCTTTTAATGTATGTGTTGTATATTCACCATCCAAATGTTTTTTTTTTCTTAACGGTGGTGATTCACCTAATGCATGTGCTGGCATCACGTGGTCCCACCATCATGGAAGTGTTTTATCTACACTGACCACCCATGCGACCTACTACAGCGTATGTATGTTACACCTACGCCTTTCATCTGTTCCATCCAGCCGTCCATCTGGACATTTTTCTCGGTGGGGCCCGCCATGATGTATGTGCTGAATATGCACGTCATCCATCTGGTCGGTTGCTGCGCGGACTGACCATGGTGTATGTATTTTATGTCCACCCTTTTCATCTGGTGGGCCCATTAGGAGGTGCAGGCCCACCTTGATGTATTTGTGATCCACCCTTAAGGCCCACCTTGATGTATTTTGTAGCCCATTTGTGAGGCCCACCTTGATGTATATGAGGCCCGTTGTTGAGGCCCACCTTGATGTGTATGAGACCGTTATTGTGGCCTACCTGTTGTATATGTTTGAGGCCCATGTGTAGGGCCCACCTATTGTGTATTTAAAACCCATGGGTTGTGGCCCATAGTGATCTGTATTAGGCCCAGGTATGTGGCCCACTTGTGAAGTATATTTGAGGCCCACTTGCGATGTATTCGAGGCCCAGGGGCAAGGCCTGATGTGATGTATAGGTGGCTCATTGAAATTGTATGAGGCCCATAGGACGTGGCCCATTGTGATATATCCAAGGCCCATGGGCACGACCATCCAGATGTATCTGAGGCCCATGGGCGTGGCCCGTTATGATACGTTTGAGGCGCTTGTAGGAAGCCCAACGCGATATATGAGACGCCCATGAATGAGGCCCAATGTGATGTATGTGTGGCCGTTACGTTGTGTACGAATCCCTTATGTAGGTCACTCCTTGGGAGCAATGTTGGTTAAATGTCCGCATTGATGTGCAATGATAGTTAGATGTCCTTATTGTGACCTTCCCGTAGGCTTTGTTAGGCCCATTCTCATCATTCCCTTAGTGGGTTAACCCAATTAAGTGGACCTCATTCACCGTAAACGGACGACTCCGTGCTACCGGATTTGATATAACCACGACCGAGTGCCGATCTTTATACTATGATTGATCGGCTGATCATCCATGGCCCCCACTTTGTTTATCTGTTGATTATCGGTGCCGATTACCGATTCTGTTTGTCGTGACCGATTGACCGATTACCGATCGAGGCCGATTATTGTGACTGATTACCGATCGTGGCTGATTACCGATCATCGATTGATGTGGCCGATTGCCGACTCTGCGTGTCGTGGTCGATTGACTGATTACCGATCGAGGCCGATTATCGAGACTGATTACCGATCGTGGCTGATTATCGATTGATGTGGCTGATTACTAATTCTGTCTGTCGTGGCCGATTGACCGATTACCGATCGAGGCCGATTATCGTGACCGATTACTGATCGTGGTCGATTATCGTGACCGATTACCGATCATCGATTGAGGTGGCCAATTGTCGACTCTGCGTGTCGTGGCCGATTGACCGATTGCCAATCGAGGCCGATTATCGAGACTGATTACAGATAGTGGTTGATTGTCGATTGATGTGGCCGATTGCCGATTCTGTTTGTCGTGGCCGATTGACCGATTACCAATTTTGGCCGATTATCATGACCGATTACTGATCGTGGACGATTATCATGACCGATTACCGACATGGCCCATTATCGATTGACGTGGCCGATTGTCGACTCTGCGTGTCGTGGCCGATTGACCGGTTACCGATCGAGGTCGATTATCGAGACTGATTACCGATCGTGGCTGATTGTCGATTAATGTGGCCGATTGCTGATTCTGTTTGTCATGGCCGATTGACCGATTACCGATCGTGGGCGATTATCGTGACTGATTACCGATCATCGATTGAGGTAGTCGATTGTCGACTCTGCGTGTCGTGGACGATTGACTGATTACCGATCGAGGCTGATTATCGAGACTGATTACCGATCGTAGCCGATTGTCGATTGATGTGGCCGATTGCCGATTCTGCTTGTCATGGCTAATTGACCGATTCTGATTATCGAGGTCGATTACAAATCGAGGCCAATTATTGTGGCTGATTGTCGATTCCGATTGTCATGGCTGATCACTGATTCCGATTGTCGAGGCCCAATGTGATGTATATGCGGCCCGTTGTGATGTGCATCCAACCCGTGTTTAAGGCCTAATGTAATGTATATGAGGCTTATGTGATGAGGCCCACTGTGATGCATTTGAGGGCTAGGCAATAGAACCCATTGTAATGTATGTTAGGCCCATGTGAAAGGCCCATCGTGATGTGTATTAAACTCTTGAGTGAGGCCCATAGTATTGTATATTTGGCCCTTGTGTGAGGCCATGAGTCCACTATATGTTAGGCTTTATGTGAGCCATTCCTCGGGGGATAATGTTGGGTAAATGTCCACATGGTCGATGTCGATTGTCAATGTCGGTTATTGATACCGATTATGAGTATGTGACTGCATAGCATCATGATACATAGCCATATGCATCATCTGCATGTCTGTTATGAGATATGATTGACCATTGCATATGTCATAGTGCTAGTCATTATGAGACTCCCTGATAGGCGGTGATTGTCTCACATGAGCGCACGGTATGCGTAGGATTGATGCATGATTGGATTGTATGACTCATGCATCTTGCATTGTGTGCTGTGATTACTGTATGCCTAGCGACATCAGGGTCGTAGCCTCCACAGGCATATCGTGGATGGCCAGATGAGACACCGAAAATCTGTTCTACATGGGGTGCTATAGATATCCCTGGGTGAAAGTTTCTAAACCCTCTTGGTTTCAGAGGTTGCACCAACGTCTAGACCGAGTGGGTAGATGAGCGTTGAGTGTCGATTACCAGATGGCTACGCTCTCCACTGTGTCGTGGTCGGTTGGAAGGGGGTGCGGCCTTACCCGCCCGAGAGTAGGGGACAATGCTAGGCTGAGTCTGACCAGCTCGAGGAATGGGTCCGCTATCGACGAGTCGAGCCCGATATTGGTAGACGGATAGTGAGGTCTCTTTCACTTACCTTATTACGCGCGATGTGACGGCGATCTAGTTTAGAGTGTACTAGACCCCGGTGATTTTTCAGAGAGGAACCATACTGATATGTGGACTTATTGAGTAGGAATTACATGCTCATTCATTCATTCATTCCTTCACTATCCACTCGGGCTGATGGTGCGCAACTAATTGTTGTGTACCTTCGTTATAGCAAGAATTTCAGTTGGGCGCGCGACTAACCTGAGATCAGGAGTCTACCACATTGAGTCTGACTATCCAAATTTAGGTATGGGACTGGTTTGGATAGAAGTCCTTGTGGTGGACCCCGTAGCCTGCGATACTACGTACTATCATCCCGACTTCACCCTCCAGCATGCTCATTTCATTCGCATCGCATATTACATTACATCTGCATGCATATGACATTTTGGGTTGCTACGTTTCTGCACTTATATGGCCTAGACAGACTTAGCAGGATTTGTGTATTGCATTGCATCCTCGGCATCTGATATTTTGCTCTTTATGACTCCTTATCGCATAGTTATTCTATATTGCATATTCTGATATTGAATGACTTATAGACTTGTCCATACTTCCGCTTACTCTGTTATCGTATGATTTATATCTTGCAGTAGTTCTGCTTACTCTGATTATTCTTGCTCTTGTCAGTGTTTCTGCTTATTCAAACATTGTATGATTATGTCATTGTATTGAATACTTGACACTTACCTTATGCACACACTTACACCACCCTCTAAGCTTTTTATAAGCTTATGCACGATAGATGCGTGCAGGAGATGTTAGGTTGCAGCAGTGTTGAGCTTGGAGCGTGCAGTGGTCTTCTGGAGCTTGATTTTCTATTTATGTATTTCTCTTTCAGTGTTGTAATTAAATGATTATATTAGTAGATATGTGATGATGATGTTGCCTTTGTGAATTGGGTAATCTTGTGGTTATGCTAATTACTAGTTAAATGTACACAAAAAAAAAAAATCCTCGTTGTAGGATTTCAGGATCGGAATCTGGCATATGAATGCTAGGAGCTGAGAATGGGGTACTACGGAGGCTGTCGGTAACGGATTCGGCGATCGGGATTCCTATGAATCCGATTTCCGGATTTGGGGCGTGATAGTATTTTCCCTTCAATGTTTATTACCGTAATCGAGGAAGATTCTTCAATAGGCACCTAAGCGGATTCATTAATAGATCCAACTGGTGTGGGTCCTCTGCATTTACCCTTATCAGGAATCAAAGGGACCTCTCCAGTAGGAGGTTGACTCATGCCACCAGGTGGAGTATTAGCTACCTGATTACCAAAATCAAGAGTCGACTCAAAAGTCCAAGAAGTGGTCGGGCACTCTTTAACCCTCAATCCAGGGAAACCTGACTGACCATGTGGACCAGTAGTTATGTTCTTCCATTAGATTTTGCCTCTAGCAGAGAACACGTTTCTTGCATCCTCAATGATGGGAGAAGCCTGTAGGGCAGAAGCAATAGTGTTTGGCCCAACTCGTTGAGATTTGAAGAGGGGCATAAGGTTTTCTCCTTCTTCATTCCCTACGACCGATATTACAATCATGAAGACGGCAATTCAGAAAGGCAGAATGTTCAGGATAAGAAAGTAAGAGAAAGCCAGAGGACAGTAATTACCTCTCGAAGGTGCAAAAGTTGCAAAGCTCTCCAATGATCGGATGGTTGAAGCGTTCAAACAAATAGCGGGGGTAGAATTGACCGCGTCAAGATAATGTGAAAGGGAGAAGTGGTTGCTCGATAACCTCTAGAGCAGGGTCAAGAACGTTCGACCGTCTTCCAATAGAAACCTCACTTGAAGAACGGGCTACTCTAGTAGTGCTTTTACTAGGCCGAGAAGAAACCAGTTTGATCAGTTGTTTTCCCTTATTAACTTTCTCTGGTAAGGCAAGAGTTGTCTAAGGATTCTAATCACCCAAAGGGTGGATACTTATACTAATTAGGCCTTGGAATGCTGGTGGATGAGCTTGAAGTGACTAGGATACCCCTCAAATACGAGGAAGCTAGCCTGGCAGGAGGTGGTCTGGTAAGTGGGTGAGATTTTTGGCCTATTGTGGTAATAAAGCCAAGTCCTGAAATGGCCAGTTAGGGAATGGAACCTTGACCGGAGGAAACTGCCTGTTTCGCTGGCCAAGGAAGTGGTGGAAATAGGCAAGTACATTCGTCTGTAACTGAAGAAGGATACCTCTTCCAATATGCTCCCCCACCAATTTCGAAACTAGGGAATATCATACGCATGGAAGGAAAGACCAGGAGCGAAAGAAATGTAAAGGACTGCTCCCTCAAAGTTAGCTTGAATAGGTTCCATCTTTTTAATATAATGGAATTTCTCCCTCGAAAGTGGATGTTCATTTTTTGAAGAAAAGGCAAGGGAAAGTGGAAGACTTGAATCAACATAAATTGATGGGCATATAAAAAAGATGGATAAAATTCTACCCTAGTTTTTGCATTAAGGCTTTGGACTAGGAAGGTGCCTCTATTTGGAAGATCCTGAGCAATCAAAATATGTGACCATAGATCATACACAAGTTGAAGACCTTCATTCTCAATAGGACCATGTCTCGTATGACAAAACCAAGGACCATGAGATATCTCATAGAATGGAAAGAAACATGCATCAGGAAATATCCGTGGTTCAATAAGAAAAAATTCCATGCAGTCCCAGAATAGACGGTTTATAATGCGAAAATGGGCCAACCGACGGTGACTATAAGTAGGAGAATAGGCTGGAGGGGTCTCAACATCAGTAGAAAGGAAAAAGTGAAAGTACTCACGCAACCACAGTTGGAGGAGCCAAAGGTGTCCCCCATAGCTATGAAGATTCTCAATAGCAGGCAAGAAAAGAGAGCGGTACAAGTGGGAGAGAATGAAAGGAGCAAGCACGAGTTTCCAACTAGAAGCTAACGTTTCAACCAATGCACTATACTTCTTAGTCATCTGGCTAACCCTGACGTAGAAGACAAAACAACAGAGCCACAATAGGAGGAAAGCATAGTGCTCTTGATGGGTAACAGGACCTTCACCCATTTTTGCTTGAAGGAACGCGTTGTAAGTAGCCCCACCGCCATTCTGATTGTTGAAGTCACTAAAAGACAGAGAATTTGATGGTTCAACATATTCTTCCTCGGTTAGTAACCTAATGACTGTACATATATCAAGGATAGTCAAACTCATGAACCCACAGGAAAAATAAAAAGTATTGGTCGACTGACTCCCAAAGCAAACAACCGCAACAAGCAAAGGAGAGTGTATGATAGTATTGAAATAGGAAACTTGAATACAATAAAAAATTTTGATCCATTGCCAAAGACAACCAAATGCATATTAGACTCTTTCATGCTAGAGTATCTACTAGGGAGTTGGGTTAAGCTAGAGCCTAGGTTTTAAACCAACAACCAACCATCAACTCCATGATAATGAACAACTTTAGATTAAAAGTTTTTCTTTAAGAAAAAGAGGAAAGAGAGGGGGGGTGGGGGAGAGAGAGAGAGAGAGAGAGAGAGAGAGAGAGAGGCCCAAGGTTAGTAGTGAGAACGAAAGAAGGGTCAAGCATGAGACCCTAGACAGATAAGGAAGAGTCAATGGTTAAAGTATCTGGACAAATAGAGCCTCCAAGGTGAGCGAGAATAGGCTCAAGCATATCAAGAGTCGGAATTTCCTAAGCAATTGAACCAAGTATGGGTTTAACATCCTGAGAAGATTTTTTAGAAGCCATGGTAGTAGTGGTTGAAGAAAAGTAGGAAGAAAGAACAAAACTATTAGAAGAACACCAGGAAGAACGATTGCGATGAAAATGCAACCATATAAAAGCGAAATGAAACATCTCAATTCACATTCACATTGAAAGCTAGTAATCATGGCAAGTGAAATATGACGTTTGAATTAATTTGTATGATGGTTGAACATAAACCATGTGTTGTCATGCATCACAAGTTAGAACAGCCGTTGAAACCTGAACATCAAATGTCCCATTGCATCTCTCGATATGAAGGGACGTGATGGGGGCATTTTTTACATCCATTTTTTATGCCCTGTTATGGACCAATCAAAGGCTACCATGTGTTGACACTACAAGGCGAGAACTAACAAAAATCATACTCTCATCCGAGAGTATCTTCATTTGATCTTCCTTTGACGTTACATATTCGGTTATTAATGCGAAGGCATAGACCCTTACGTCCGCCTTTAAGAGAACAAATTGACGGATGCCATGCGGCCACATTTTTCCTTCCAATAATGAGGTAGTGTTTCCAACATGTTTATAACAGACACGTCGAGAGAACAAATCTTATCACATATCTGGCCATGACACACTCGGCGAGGTCATCTCTCACAATTCTTCTAAAATGAGATATCTTCTTAACGACGTTCGGCGAGTGTATAGCATTTAAGAAGGTTCTGAAGATCCAAAGATCGGATTAACATCCGAGTGAATCTAGTTATGGTTTGGTCCTAAACCAAGAGAGAAACACATCAGCTAGATCAGGTCTCCAGTTGTACATAGATCACAATAAAAAGAATGGGGAGCTTGAAGACTTGATCCAGTGGCTGTGGTTCGATTGGAATTAAGAGAATGGGAGAACTAGGTTTGATCTGGTTCGATAACAAATCGATATCAGGTGTTAAATCCCACTAGCATTCCAGACCATCTGGACCATCTAACACCTCGATTAAAAGTGGAGGTAGGCCACCAAATGAGTGGCCTTAACCTGTTTGAGGTTTGGGATTAACCCTTAAGGTTCCATGATCCTGGTCCCATTTTCTTCATTAGAGGAATCTTAACATTCCTAGGCTTGATCTCAAATCCATTTAGTGGGCCACAAACATCTCCCATCGAAGGGATCGGCTAGGAAAAGAAGATCCGAAAAGCCAACAGTTTTGAATCCATCCTAAGACTTTCTTATTCGAAAAACATCTTAAATATGTGAAAGATCCAAGATCAATAAGAAAACCTAGCAAGGGTTTTCCGGCCTCGACGAGCTATAAAATGAGCAATTAAAAAAGAGCTTGGGCCCCTACGTTAAACACATCTATTTACTTTACAATTTATCTTAACATAACCTAAACTAGTTCTAACATAGATCGCTCCTACCTTGCAGCTCACGTTATGGTTAGTACCATAGGAGTAAATTATATATCCACAAGCTTAAGTTATATGATCATGATCAACTAAGTTCTGATTTAATCGATCCCATTCGATCACGTCCTACAGACCACCTGCCTCGATCGTCTGTTTTAATAGGAGAATTAGGCATTTATCTTTCTTTTTCATTTTTTTTTTTTTAGTTTTTGAAACATTGTTGATTGTAATGATTATACATTTAAATATTAATAAAACTGGCATTATTTAGTTTGTTTTTATTTATCTATACATTCTTATCCCTTTAAGAAATATTAAGTTGAAAGTACTGGTAAAAGAACAATCCCTCAAGTCCATAAATGAACATTAATTATCACAAGGAAAAAAGAATCCATTCAGAAGGGCTAACCCTTATCCTTTCATAAATCGCCTAAACACTGAGCTTGATTGATAGTTAATAGGATAATTGGATTCATGTCCAGATTAAGTCTCCAATCTATCTATCTCAAGGTCAAGAGTACCAACATTTCAATTAAACTTTGAGTCGAGTAAACTCTAGCACACCTGCACATCATACCCACACATGAAAACCGGATATGGGGCGTCGTTCACATGCGTGGCCGTGTTTAATTGAATTCACAATTTTATATATATATATGGAAATGGTACTACGAAGTCGACCTCATGGGAACTTCCCTTGAGGTCGAGTTGTGTGGTCCCCACCATTATGTGTGTCGAACATCAGCATCATGCATTTGATGGGTCCCCTTTAGTTTATGGGCTATGTCAAAAATTAGCTGTATATGGAATTCAGGTAGGTCATACCATCTTAAATCAAGTGAAGACATGCCTAAAACATATAAAATCACTTGGTGGGGCCCACCTAAGTTTTGGATGTGGCTGAAACTTAGTTTGGCACACACAATGGATGGGCTGGATTTGTTAACCACATCTTAGTGGGCCCAATAAATGATTATAAATTTTTTAATGGGAGGGTAACCCCTCTCAACTATTGTATGTGGTGTTCCCCACCCAAGGCATGGATTGACTTGATTTTTAAGCCCGTGGCCCACCATGGAATGGTGCATCTCGTTGACGGAGTAGATGTTCGACATACATCACAGTGGAGCCCACATAGGTTGACCTCATGGAAGGTTCCAATGAGGTCGACCTCATAGTACCATTTCTCATATGTGTGTGTGTGTGTGTGTGTGTGTGTGTGTGTGTGTGTGTGTGTTTTTGTCTGTGTGTGAGGAATGCTCACCTACGCACCTTTGTACATGTATCATGGGCACATAATTTGAATGGTCCACGTGATGTGGTGCCCCTTGAAACCTCACTAGCCCAATTTTCACCCCAATACAAAACTCTGATGAGCCATGGTAAAAGGAAATAATGTCCTTCCTTGATTTGCATTTCTCTTTGCGATGACCCACTAGAGTTTTGGATGAGGCTGGAAAGTGGACTCATAAATTTCCAAGGGGTGCCACATCATGTGGGCCGTTCAGATTCCATGCCTATAATACGTGTACAAAGGTGCTCATGAGTGCCCTCATAAGAAGGTGTGCAAGTGAGCATTCCTCTCTCTCTCTCCCTATGGAAAAGGCTCTATGCGGTCAAGCTCATGGGAACTTCCCATAAAATCGAGTTATGTTAGCCCATCGTGATGCGTGTCAGACATCTACCCCATCAGTCTGATGCACCATTTCACGGTGGGCCTAGGGCTTAAAAATCAACTCAATCTGTGACTTGTGTGGACCACACCACATATAAAAGTCGAGAGGGGTTTCCCTCCATTAAAACATTCGTAATCATTTGTTGGACCCACCGAGATACCGAGATATGGTTCACAAATCCAGCCCATCCATTATGTGTGTCCCACTTGGATGAGGGGCCAGACCAAGTTTTAGATGCATCCAAATTTCAGGTGAGCCCCAACAAGTGTCTTTATATGTTTTAAGCATGTCTTCACATGATTTTACATGGTATGGCCCACCTGAGTTCGAATATGGCCCAATTTTTAGGATATCCCATATTTTAAAGGGGACTCATCAAATGCAAGGTGTTGATGTTCGTCACGCATCACGGTGGGGCCCACACAGCTCGACCGCATGGAACCATTCATATATATATATATATATATATATATATATATATATATATATATATATATATATATATATATATATATATATATATATATATATATATAGTCATGCTCACCTGCGCAGCTTTGCACACGTCCTGGGCATATAATCCAAACGGTCCATGTGATGCGGAATCCCATGAAACCTTGAAGGACAAATTTTCACTCCAATCTAAGATTCTGGTGGGCCATAGAAAAGAGAAAAGCAAATAAAGAGAGGAAACCGTTTTCATTTTTCATGGCCCACCAAAGTTTTGGATCAAAGTAAAAATTGGCCCCAGGGGTTTCATGAGGTGCTGCTTCATGTGGACCGTTCAGATTTTAGATTTACACCACATATGATGAGTTCTCAAACAAGTATGCATGAGTTTTGTGCGAACTGGTGTGCAATTGAGCATTCGGCTATATATATATATATATATATATATATATATATATATATAGATGGAAAAGGTTCTATATGGTTGAGCTCATGGGAACTTCTCATGAGGTCGAGCTGTGTGGGCCCCACCGTTATGCATGCTGAACATCAACACCGTACATTTGATGGGTCCCCTTTAAATGATGGGATATCTCAAAAATCAGCCGACTAAGGAAGTCAGGTATGCCATACCATCGGAAATAATGTAAAGACATGCCTAAAATATATAAAAGCACTTGGGGGGGCCCACCTAAAATTTGGATGCGTTTGAAACTTAGTCTGACCCCTCGTACAAGTGGAACACATATAATGGATGGCCTGGATATGTTAACCACACCTCGGTGGGCCCAACAAAATATTATGAATGTTTTAATGGGAGGATAACCCCTTTCAACTTTTGTATGTGGTGTGGCCCACAAAAGTCATGGAATGACTTGATTTTTAAGCACGAGGCCCACCATGGAATGTTGTATCTGACTGATGGGGTAGATGTTTAGCACGCATAATAGTGGGGTCCACACAGCTAGACCTCATGGGAAGTTCCCGTGAGCTCGACCGTATAGAACCTTTTCCTATATATATATATATATATATATATATATATATATATATATATATATATATATATATATATATATATATATATATAGGGAAAAGGTACTATGCGCTCGAGCTCACGGCTCCGTCCCATGTGCTTGAGCTGTGTGGGCCCCACAGTGATGCATTTCGAACATCTACTGCATCAGTCAGATGCACCATTCCATCGTGGACCTAGGTCTCAAAAATCAAGTTAATCTGTGACTTTTTTGGGCCACACCATATACAGTAGTGGAGAGGGGGCCGTACACCATTAAAACATTCATAATCATTTTTTGGGTCCCACCAAGATGTGGTTTGCAAATCCAGCCCATCCATTATGTGTGTCCCACTAGAATTAGGGGTCATACCAAGTTTCAGTAGCATTCAAGACTCAGGTGGGCCCCACTAAGTGCTTTTATATGTTTTAACGGTGTCTTCACATGATTTTAGATGGTATGGCCCACCTGAGTTCAGTATATGGGTGTTTTTTGGGATATCCCGTTATTTAAATTGGAACCATCAAATGCACAGTGTTGATGGTCGACATGCATCACGGTGGGGCCCACACAACTCGACCTCACGATAAGCTTATCGTGAGCTCGAGTGCATAGTACCTTTTCCCATATATATATATATATATATATATATATATATATATATATATATATATATTATCAAGGTTCGAGTACCCATAGGTGGTGAAATTCCACCAGCGTGAGTGTGTGGGGGGGTGTGTGTGTGTGTCAAAAAAGAAAAAAGGTGCCTCACATAGGAAACACAGTGCTGATTGTCCATAAAAAAACTAAATAGATACTATTGATGCAATTTTTTGACAGACCCTCCATAGCGCAGCTTCTTGAACCTACACAAGTGAAGGTGAGGGACAAAGGAAGCCCTGGCTTGTACAGGGGATTCTCTAATGCCTAAGTCAGGCTTGAGGTGTTTGAAGTAGGGTAGGGTCTTCAGAAAAGAGACTAGTCGAATATTAGGGTTTGTTTGAACGTACCTCAAACGGTGGGAAATGCTAATACATTTATATGAGAGAGAGGATCTCGTAGTATAGGGATTCTTTCCTGATATCTTGGAGATCTAATATGATCCAAGATCTTCTCGAGATTGCAGGTTCTTGAGATTGTCGAGACTCGATCTTATCTCCCGAAGATCTTGGGAGAGATCTTCGAGACTTGAGAGGATTCTTTGAATCTGTATCTCGGCTTTAGGTCAGATCTCAAGGCGCACGCTGAGTTGGGAATGAATGACACTGACATGATCGACAAATCTACATTCACCATTTTCAACTGTCAGACGAGCTGGGAGGTTCGTGTTCCCTTCATCTGGGTGTTGAGCCCTTTCGACCTTGTCGGGGATACCGTTGATCTATGATCGTGTTATGGCTGATCTATGGCCGATCTATGACCAATTTATGACCTGTCTACGATCAATCTATGACCGATCTGTGACCAATCTATGACCGGTCTGCGATCGATCTATGTCTGATTTGTGACCAATTTATGACCGAGCTATGATCGATTCATAATTGACATGTGGCTGATTTATAGGTGATCCATAACCGCCCTTTAGCTGAGCTATAAGTTAGATCAGTATTTCAGCCACTTGCGTGAGCTTGTTAGCTCTTTTAATGTCTTTAGAATTGTATCAACCTCCTCTGAGGTTGGCCTATTTCTAAATATAGAGGCCTTATTAGGTTTGGGTTTCCATGGGCCCATGCTGACTCAGTAGAGTTGGTCCATTCTATAAGTTGTGCTTTGGACTTACAGATTTTTCCCCAACCGATATAGTGGATACAAATCACAGAGAGCCCACGTCACAGGATACACAGCGGTGATTGCCCATTAAAAACTCATCGTGGACATTAAAAAATATGGATGAAGCTGACATACGTGTTTTCCTTTCATCCAGGTGTTTTACCTTATCAATATCTTGGATGGCAAATAAGTATGATGATGGCCGTAGGAGTTTTTAAGGGTAGTTGTTCAATCAGCACTGTTTCCTATGGTGTGGTCCACCTAAGAATTGCATCTGCTTCATTTTTAGGCTCATGTCCTCAAATAAGCTGGAAAAACAGATGAACGGCGTGGATATACAACGTATACATCAAGGTGGGTCTTATGGTCACGGCCAGATGGAACTAGGTCAGGCCCTGACCTGACTGAATCCGCTCTCAGTTTGAATAATTTCAACATCATACACGTTTCCAATGTACGCTTGAGATTGGGAGTGGGCAAGTAAGATTACCAGTGAGGAAATTCGCACGTGAATGATTGAAGAGATGGCACGCAACTGGAAAATCTGGGCCATTCATCACGTGGGGTCCACTGTGAAAATGCTCTTCATTAAAAAAAAAATTAAAATTTTTTTTAAAAAATCAGACTGGTTCACGCACCAGGTGGGCTTCACGTGTACATCAAATGTAAACCGTTGGTCATATCTCTAAATAATGTTTCTCATACACGTGTGGCCCTCGGATGAGCAGACCGACTTAATATTTGGGCCGTTGGCATGTTCTCAGTGGTGTTTGCATTTGCAATCGAATGGATGGGCCCATTACTGATCAGATGCTTTGAATCAGTCAACAGCTGGAGATGTTAGGTATATAATTAAACATAGTCAATGGTTCAAATTCAACGGCTGCAATCTATTGATTGGACGATTAGAATAATTAGAAATCAGTCAGTGACTGCAGATAACCTTACATGTTGGGCAGAACTCCACATTCAACGGACCAGATTCCATTGATCAGATAGTCAAATGTTCGGATAGGAGGCACCGGGTGAATATTCTCTACTATACTACATTGGATTATTCATTCCTCGTACTTAAATAGCTATATAGAACCTGGGGCTCTGAGTCCTTAAAAGTGGGCCCTCAGTTAGGAAAATCCAGGCCGTTGATAAGGGACCACAATGGATAGAACATGCACCATAGATGTCCACAGTTGTACAATTCTAACCGTCCAAGCACTGGCCTGCAAGAGACGGTTGAAATAATACAGCATGGTCTACATGCAATGAAAAATAAAAGGCCAAAGATGGCATAGTTTGGATCTCCCAATCTAGGAAATCTTCAGGTCGTGATTTCCATGGTATGTCCCATCAAATCAATGGTGTGGATCATAAAAATATGGACCTCACTTGTAGGAACTCAGCCGGGTCCCTAAGGCACCACCAGTATGGTCGCGTGTAGGATCATGTAATTCGTCCAAGGAGATTGGTGGCACGCGGAGAGATTGTTCACAATGCACGTGCCTGCCTGTCACACATGCGTGGGATCCAGGCCGTTGATCAGTCATCAGTTGGGGCACACCTTGACCATGCCCCGCCTAAAAAATCGACAACACCCACTTAATAGGTAGCTCGCAGGTACGATGGATTTAAACAATCTGCCTACTTCTTTTCAACCGTCCATTTCCGTCAAATAAAGTGGCCCACCTGATTAGTGCAACGTGGCCAGGTTCAGGATGGGTCCCACCTGAAGGAAGCCACGAAGAATCATACGATCCACAACCTAATGATATTAGCAGTATGCTCGGCGCCCTTAGGTTATCAAATTTGTAGAAGTATGGCCCATGGTTCAACGGGCCCAAGCCACCAATCTTGGGCTGTTTTTAAAGTTGAATGTGGACCAATGCTTTATATCTTTTTCCAACTGCCTATTTTCTATTCTAAAATTCAAAGGCTAGGTTTCTCCCATTGAGGAAACTTTTGAGTCATGGCCCATATATAGCTGGGCATGGCACTACCCGACTCGCTTGTTTCGACTCATCTGACTCATTCAAATCTGTCTCCACCTCATCTGAATGGGTGAGTTGGTCCGATCCGTGTGCCTAACTTTCCCCCAATCTGATCTCAAATTGAGTCAAGTACAAATTACTTAGTAACTTGACCCAAAACTCGATTCAGTCGTAATCAGCTCGATCCAAAACTTGACAGGATATATATATATATATATATATGTATATATGTATATATGTATATATATATATATATATATATATATATGGGAAAAGGTAATATGCGCTCGACCTCACGATAAGCTCCCGTGAGGTCAAGCTGTGTGGGCCCGACCGTGATGCATGTCGACCATCAACACCGTACATTTGATGGATACCCTTTAAATTATGGGATATCCCAAAAAGCAGCCTTATACGGAACTCAGGTGGGCCATACCACCTAAAATAATGTGAAACACCGTTAAAACATATGAAAGCACTTGGTGGGGCCCACTTGAGTTTTGAATGCTGCTAAAACTTGGTTTAAACCCTCATACAAGTGGGACACACATAATGGATGGGTTGGATTTGCAAACCACATCTTTTGTGGGCCCCAAAAATGATTATGAATGTGTTTAATGGTGCATGGTCCCTCTCCACTTCTGTAAGTGGTGTGGCCCACACAAGTCACGGATTGACTTGATTTTTGAGACCTAGGCCCACGATGGAATGACGCATCTGACTGATGGGGTAAATGTTCGAAAGGCATCACGGTGGGGCCCACACAGCTCGACCGCATGGGACGGAGCTGTGAGCTCGAGCGCATTGTACCTTTTCCCTATAGAGAGAGAGTCATGCTCCCCTGCGCACCTATGCAGGTGTGCACCTTTGCACACATGCTATAGGTGTCTAATCTGAACAGTTCATGTTATGCGGAATCCCATGAAACCTCATGTGACAAATTTTCACCCCGATCTAAAATTATGGTGGGCCATAGTAAAGAGAAATGCAAATCAAGAGAAGAAACTGTTTTCATTTTTCTTTGCCCATAAAAGTTTTAGATCAAAGTAAAACTTGGGCCTATGAGGTTTCATGAGGTGCTGATTCACATGAATGGTTCAGATTTTAGATCCACATCTCATATGATGGGTTCTCAAAAACGTTCGTACTACGAATTGGTTCATAAGTGAGCGTTTTCGTATGTGTGTGTCCGTTGGTTCATAAGTGAGCGTTTCTGTGTGTGTGTATAACCCTAGTTTCTAAGGGGTTGGTGTCAACTCCTCCTCATCTCTCTCTCCTCTTACTCCCTCCCTCATCTCTTGATCCAACTCGGTGTCAACTGGCCTTAGCTTGGTACTTTTGACCCATTTATACTTAGCCCAATCAATCCAGTGCATACCAAACTAAGATCAGGCCAGGCATGGTAGACTCAGTCCCGAGTCTGGTCAAGTTCAAGTCATCATATTTCAAAACCATATGGAGTCAAGTCAACCCTAACTCGGTCCGACTCGACTCGATGCCCAAATCTAAATTGCCCCATCTAGGGAAGGGCTCAATACATAATCGGTCTGGATCGCTGAATCCAGCTGCAAATAACATCACACCATCAATAGTAACCGTTGATGGTTTCCAAGATGGGGCATTCCCACTAAACAACTATTCATGCATTGGCGTAGGCATCTCGCGGCGGTTCAGCTAGACTAAAGAGCCAACGCGCGTGTACGAGTCAGCTAATGCATACGTCACCACGTATGCCAACCTGTCAGGTAGATAAAAAATCTAAGCCATCCAACAGGTGAACCTCACTGTATAGATGTCACTTCCCAAAGATAAAGTTGGTTCACTTATTAAATATGATAGAATAATAGAAATAAATGGACGGATTCAGCTTTCTTTTTTTTTTCACGATGGTACATTTGTTCAGTTAACGTGAACCACCGACTAGTGGAACCACATGGTTATTGGATACATGATCTAAATAGTGTTACCCTTCTGTTGGATGGCTTGGATACTGCACGTGTTTTCCAAGCTGGCATGTAGGATGGCGTGTGAATTAGCTAACTTGTACACGCGTGTGGACTTAGTAATGCTTTTTTAAAGAATCCGATTAAGAGAAAACCAGGGCCTAATAACAGGACGCAATCCTATACAATACCTGTTTAACGTGAAGCGTCATACACCCAATCTGATATATATATATATATATACTCCGTCCATCAGGTGTGACTCACCAGGATGAGTGGAATAGAGTATAATCAGCTTGATCCAAAGTCAAGTGGGCCACAATATTTTCTTTTTTCTTGCTGAACTATATTTTTAGATCCTGTGTCCTGATAGTGGCAGTACTGATGAACGGTGTAAATTTCACACGTATGCAATATGGTGGGCTAAAGAGATTGGGTCTTTCACTCACGGTGTAAAACAAGTGTTGTGGACATGACTTTTGGCCCCGAAACGTCACTGTCGGACTCGATTACAGGGTCCGACGCGGACGCACATGACATGTCGGACATTCTCTGCACCTAGAAATCCCAGATGACACGAAAAGATGGCCGAACGATGATGTGGGACCCACCTAAACATCTTAAATACATCTTAATTCCCCGTGTATTAGGACCAGAATATTCTGCAGCACCTTTTCTAGCCAGCGCATGAAATACCCAAGCTTGTGGGGCCCATCATCTTGTTTATTAAAATCCAATCCGTCCATCAGGTTCTGTCCTCAATTATAGAACCACCAATAAAAATTAACCTTATACACACTCCATTTTGCCACACCACAGGGAACAATGGAGATGGGATGCCAACCGTAGAATCCTTTGTGGGGTGACCATGGTGTGTATCTTTTCATCAAACCCGTTAATCAGGTGTAAATCATATGGATGAATTGAAAAGTATAAAAATCAGCCTCATCCTAATATTATGCGGCAGCACTATGTAGACTTAGAGGCTTTAACAGTAGTTTTACATTTTTCTCGTTGGTATGGTCCATCAGAATTTTCTTTCGGTTTGATGTTCATTTTGTACGCTTAAAATAGAGATTTTTTCATGATGAACGGATTGGATTTACATATAGAATATAGTGGGCCCACAGAGGTAGGGTGTTTTACGCAGCTGCGTAAAACTGTGGACGATTCCGGTCCAGAATATTACTTGTCCGTTGAGTAGTCATTTTTAAAAGAATAAAAGGTTTGTTCGGTGGAGGGAAGAGCACTGTTCTTGGTACTCTCCAGGGAGACACCCAAATATGGTAGAGCCATTTTTCTAGATCACAAATGGTAGGATGATGTAACAATCAGAACCGTCCATCTATTTCTTCGCACCATGGATGGCTATTAATTAAAAAAAAATTAGATGATCTCGGACATCTGATCAGTTGCTTTAAAATGATAGTAGAAAATAGAAATTGTTAATGGTCAGCATAACAGTATGGTAAAATGAAGGAATATTATGTCTAGAAGTGTCCAATAATGCTGATTTTGGAAATATGGGCCATCCAAGAAATGGCTCTCTATATAGACGGTCCCGATTCATGCATCTCCATGCCACGTGTGCTAAGGAGAGATGGCTCTACCTTATTATCTTCCTTCTTCATATGGACTTAAAAGGCTTTGATTAGTCAAAAAATACCCAATTGCCTATCACAAATCACCTTTGAAACTGCATACCAAGGCTCCTAAGCCAACCACAGATTCCAAAGGGAGGTAGCATCATATGATCCTTCACCCGAGGATATGATCGTTTTGCTCGGTTTTTAGTTTGTACCAGTGAGCCCCATGGTTCCGTGATCCAACCGGTTAGATTCACTTCATAGATGAGCCATACCCCAAAAATGTCCTTGATTGGATAATCCTAACGTTTGATTTGCATCCTGGAAACAGATGACCAATACGAGAATTCGGTGTACATACAACTGAAAAGATCCAGGATTAGTGGCAAGGATCTTCCACTTTGGGATCTTGAGGACCAATGATCTGGATCACTGACCATGGGTCCCACTTGTTAGATTTCAAAATCCGTGTATACGCATACTGTGTAATCCCGAGTATCATATAAATAGGCTATGTTTCCGTGATTCAAATTGTTTTGTATGGTGGGCCCCAGCGTACCGTTCCTGAAAATCTCCTCGAATATGACAACGAGACGGTGGCGTACAAAGACAACAGCTTCGCTAACCTCACGCGCGTGTGTAAGTTAGCTCGTGTGCACGTCACTACTTGTGCCATAATGTCACAGCCATAATGTCACATATTTACATGATCTAATCCGTCCATCATGAGGCTATGTATTTATAGACGTCGTGGCCCAGTAATCAGATTAATCTACTTATCAAATAGGGCGACATTTTACGAAAAAAAATGTACGGCTGAAAAAACTGTGTCCAAGTTTTCTACGGTTCCTGCATATTTCTAACACCGCGGCCCACCGATGAATGGATGAGCCTGATTTTTGGGCAAGAAGGCATCAGATGGACAGCCTGGATAATTCACGCATTTCCCATCTGTACTGTCCAGTTGATGGATGGATGACCGACCGTATAATATTATCGTTTGTTTAAATAAGATCAAAGCGAAAAAACAGCCATAGAGCATAAGATAAATGAGATCACATGGATTAAAGGTGTGGATTGCACGTGGGTGATCTTGTGATTGACATGGACGCAACAAGATTTCCAAAGAAAATGACACCACCCATGTGGAATCTTGCATGATGCTTGGGCAGTGTTGGAAGAGAGAAATCCCACAACATTCCAAACAAAGGCTAATAGAAAGGATGGAATTTCAATGTTTGAAATATAAAAGAGTGAATGTCAAGCATCTACCATCTCTTTCTACTTCTCCTTTTGTTAGGTGCAATGGATTGAGACAAGCCCAAAAGAAGGGACCTTGCTTTGAGTGGGAGGCTTTTAGTTATGGATGATACTCCAAAATGAGAATCTATATAGGTTGGCCATTTTGGATAAAAACCAATTTATAAAGAGTAGGGGTATGGTACAGGGCGTAAAGCACATGGACAACAAATAAGAAGAGATGGGCTATGTTGGTCACGCATTTTTCTTAAGCCATTAAATGACTTATTACAGAAAAAATCTTATGTAAGAATCTTATAAGATGAGTCTTATTGATTAACGATTTAAATTTTTCTAAAGGTTGGATAATATGATTGGGTGCACTAATGAGCCTTACTAAGTTATGATACATCCAGAATTCGTATAAGAGGTGGTATGCTACTATTGTGACACACACACTGTTCTGATAGAATTGGGATAACCAATTCGTGTGAAGACTTTCAAGGAGATAAGTTTTAATGGGTTTCAAACTCCTCTAACTTCATTATTATAAAACAGAGACAGGTCCTTAATCCTACACCATTGACAGAAGTCACAGTTCTATCCCGTCTTCTCTAAAGGGTGTAAGGAAAGGAATATCTAGCGACGCAGATAGGTAAACTGTCTCCCTCTTTTAATTTTCATATCCAATGCACAACAATGTTTTTCAGAAAATCTACATTTCGACATTACATCTTAACCATACATTAGACACCAATTACATTTTCAAGTTTCTAAAATACCTTTCACTTTGGTTTTAACGTCTTTTAAATTGTGTATAGATATATTCATTATCAACTATCAGATGAGTTACCATCCCACTCTTAGATAAATTCTAGATTATCATGTGCATATGGCATTTAACCCGTCCATTAGGGCAGTCACATTGAGGATTTCTTGGTCCAAAATTCAAATTGATCCATGCAGGTATACAATGTATAGTCTTTGATATGATCTAAAGAACAAGTGCGGCCTACATGCTGAGTGAATTGGCCTTGTTTTTGTACCAAGCGATCCTAAATTGAATATTTCAATTCATTAATTCTACAAAGGTTACGATGACCATTTATATTTAAAGTTAAAGAGCTAAATTATCAAATGGTTGAAATAATAGAATTGGAAGCTTTCATTTGTTATCTTCTCACAATACAAATGGAGGCTTGTCATATAAGCTTTTTAGATCATTATAAATTTGGACGTTTGCTAGCCCGGCCCACATGCACATTTACATTTTTATTCCATCGGTGCCAACCTAGCGAGTGAATCGGTGCATTTATTGAGCCCCACCTTGAAAATGATTGCAAAAAGATTAGTATGGTCGACTCATTAGCTCGGTGAGCCCTATATGAGAAGAATGCAGAATTAATAAGAAAATGGTTCTCATTATTTGATAGCTGTCTTCTTTATTGTAGGGTCCAACCTATGAAATTCTTGGATGTCCCACACGGTTGCCACATTGGCACATACGCTATGTGAGGTGGCAAACCTCTACAAAATCGCATCTAATGTCTGTGTATTTGGGGAATAAATGGTATTATTATCTCTTTCGCTATTATAGATAACACTGGTAGTTTTCGACAATTTTACCAACACAACTACTTGGAAGAAGAATTAAAAACTTTGGATTTTTTAATTTTTTATAAACAGCCTTAGGTGTCTTTGTGCCTTAAATTGGTACTTTCGTCCTTTTCAACCTTTTTTTCTCATCGTTGTGTATATATATATATATACAAACACACAGGCACACGCACGCGGAAAGATTCACCTGCCAACTAGTTCCTACCTAATACATACCGACTTTTTTGAGAACTCATCATATTTGATGAGTATTAAAAATCTGAACGGTCCACATGAAGCAGAACCTCATAAAACCCTTTAGTATAAATTTTTACTTTGATCCAAAACTTCAGTGGGCCATGAAAAATGCAAATAGTTTATTCCCTTGATTTGAATTTCTCTTTGCCATGGCCCATTAGAATTTAGATTTGGGTGAAAATTCAACCCTTAAGGTTTCATGAGATTACGCATCTTATGGACCATTCGGATTCGACACTCATGACACGTGTGCAAAGGTATGCATGTGCATAAGTGCATAGGTGAGCGCACACGCGCACGCGCGCACACACACACCTATATATATATATATACACACACGTGCACTCAAAAATGAATAAAATCTAAAACTCAAGCGGGCTACAGCAGAAGAGAAGATAAAATTAGACAACCACCGTTGAAACTTTCCTTAGGCCTATCATACTGATACCGTTGCATATGCCTTCCAACTTGCTTATAATGTGAGTTCCAAAGGTATAAAAGAAAATCAGCCCAACTCATTTGGTTGGTGGACCCAAAGAAGGTTTCAAATGTAAGTTTCTCCATCCTAATTTTTTCCAGTGGTTTGACCAACATGAGATGATTGGTTTGATTGGTTTTTGGGGTTACTTCTAAACATGAGATGACCCTGATTGGCTTTTGGGATTACTTCTAAACATGAGATGATCCAACTGATGAATGGATCGGATGCCGTGCAAGTATTAAAGCAGACCCATAAAGTGTTTCTCTCTGCATGTAGCCCACACACACTCTCTTCACCCTCTCCTTAGTTCCACACGTGCCACACTAACCACTGCGGAAGAGTGTTCCTTTACAACATTAATTTGTAGAATAATCTAATTCTACAGCATGGTGTGTGTGGCCATCTCAATCCGTCCATCATGTGGGCCGGCTCATGTTCTCTATAGGGACCAAAATTCCAGACACCACACCATGTCAAATCATGGGTTTTTAGTTTTCGATTCCAATGACTGAGGGCATCTCGGGGAATTCATGGTATAAATACTCTTAAGTTGCAATCACATGCGTTGGGGTTTATATTCATAACCCGTTGTCATACACGGCTACATAAGACAACAGTTAATAAAAGGATGTGGTCGGCCACAGGCATCATGAATCACAAAGAGCTAGTATTTCCTAGTGGGGCCCACCCAAGAGAAACCAAAGTAAGTAATCTCATATCACTTGATCCGTACCGTACATCGTCTGTCATGGGCCATCTCAAGCAATCTAAGCCATTGAAATCGACGACCACTCGATTATTTATCAAGCAAAAGAAGGCCTAGATGAACAACATCATCTGGAGATTGTTATAAAATTGCAGAATATAGGGGGGCCAATCTAAGACCTTGATCATGGAGCAACATACAAAGATGGGTATGGATCAAAAACCGGGCCCAATCATGGATATTTATGTTTCAAAAACTACACTTCTTTAACCAATCTTATCCATCACTTTCCTGTCCCTTTGAGAGCGCATAATTCATAAACATCCAATCCATGCTCATTTTCACCAATCATTTTCAATCCACAGTAGGGAAACTAGATGGACGGATCAGATCGATAGTGAGATATAGGGAGGGCTCTACCCTTTTACCAAACCATGGGCCTTGTTTTGGTCAAAAGATTCCAACTATGTAATAATCAGCTACAGAAAGGAAAATAAACTTTTTTTCCACTAGTAATGATTAAATAAGACCACACCCAACAAGCTAAAAACGGCTATAGGTAGGGTGAACGTACGGTTCACCTACAAGCTCCTGCACCACTATTTGCAGTACAGGGCTTTTTTAATCACAAGATGCGTTGGCTAAAAATGCCTTATACCACATAGCAATGTAGGCGCCTGTAGGTGATCATCAGTTCTCATGGGCCACATGTCTTGTGGTTGGTGAAGTTATAATACATTTTGCAAGCTTAAGTTCCCACAGGTGGTTGGGTTTTCAAATTTATTTGTTTGAACTTGTGGGTCCATGCCAATTACATTTTTCACTTGCTTGTCATAGAATAATGTAGGGGTGAAATCGGTTGGGTTATGTTAGACTTGTTATTTCCGGTAATGAAGTGATACCTCACTTAATTTCTCCAAGATAGTTTATGCTCACCAATTTGTTTTGTTTTGTTTGTTTTTATTATTATTATTATTATTATTAATTTTTATTTTTTTTTATAAATTTTACCTTTATAAATCCTTATAATAATCATTTACCCACATAATTCCGGCAGCATTCTCAATGCACATGTTGGCAACTTTGTTGATTGAAAGTAATTCAATGCTAAAATCGAGGAAGGGTGCAAAAAAAAGTGCGGCTAGTTTATTTTCATGAGTACGCTAAATATATAAAGATAGGTTGTTGATGGCCTCAATTTAGCCAATCAAGGCTACTCGTGTGACCGAGGGCCTGTATCAGAAGTACATGTGTGTATATGATTATGTGGGCATGCAAGAGTCTAATTGACTCAAAGGTATTAACTTAATTGGCCGATACCCCTGCGTCGAGATAGATAGATTGAAGTTTGAATCATAACTCAAAAGTCCTCTCAATGACCGACTGATTCAGAAGTGTGAGCCGTACTCAGACGATTTGAGCAAAAAAATGAGTTAACTTTTGCAAATGAATTCTTTTTACCTTATATTAGTGATTATGGAATCAGTCGGTTCAAGGACTTTAATGTGGTATTTTTCAATCGAAGTAAAAGATTCACATATGACGGAATAAAGACTAACATGAACATAATTGATCTTTTATTAATATACTTACCCTATTACAATCGTCGTGCCTCACACTCTAAATATTAAAAGAAAAAAAGAAAAAGAAAAGATAAATACTTGGAGTGCCTCTTAGAACAAGCGATTCATATGGGTGGTTAGCAAGATATGACCAAGTTATAAACAATTGAACTGGAACTCAAATGTATATATAGATCTGACAAATTAAGGCTACAGATATTTAATATACTTATAAGGTAAACGTACTACAACGAGAGCTACTTAGCAGTAGCAAACTAAGCTTAAAAAAAGTAAAATAGGCATAAAAATAAAGTAGATGTGTGTAGATATGTTTACATAGGGCCTCGAGCTCTTCTTCAGATGATCCTTTTATAACTTTCTCGAAGTGGTGGAAGCCCCTCACTAGGCTTTGCGAACCTTCGAGATTCTTCATGTGATCTTTTCGAATACACAGGCTCCCTTAATATATTTGGATTTGCTTAGGAAAGGAAGAGCCTTATACTCGTGGCTGCTTGGATATATCTTCTTTTCCTAGTTGGTTCTTTGAATAGATGTTTGTGGTCTACTAAAGGTCTAGCCGCCCTCGCAAGTTCCTTTGTCGGAAACAACCAAACTAGAGCTTAAGAACCTCAATGGCTTATCTCTATCAAACATATTCATCCAACACTTCTTGGTGGCCCACCTTGTCCACTTCTAGATGGTAGGTGACTCGAATCAAACCCCTTTCTGTCCGATCACCCAAAAGGTAATGTTTAGAGTGTTGGAGGGATTTGATCTTCAAGATTGATCTATCATTTGGATAGATTAGATCTCTCATTCTCTTAATTCCGATTAACGTGTAGAATAGGATTCAATGTAAGTTTGTTGTCACTCTACAATCTTTGTTTGAGGCAAGGTTCAAGATGGCTTGCATATTGACTTGACTTTTTGAGATTCAGGATCTTTTGTATCGTTGTTGGCTCTCCAAAAGTCTTTGGAAAAATCTTCCATTTTGAAAGTATTGTAAGAAATAATCTCGTAGACGAGATCATATCTGGTTGTGATATAGGATATGCTCGTCCAACAAGTCTTTTATAGCCATGCATGTCCATTGTTTAATGGGCACATTAATCATAACCATGTGGTGTACGCTGGTTAGTCTTTCTAAAGGACTTGATAGAAGTTCGTTTCTTTTAATAAAGACAAAATGTGTAATGTTGAAGAAAAATCAGATGCAAATCTCCTTCGAATATGAGTATGATTATGATTATACTAAACACATGGTGTCTCCACATGATATCTTCCCATTAGTCAACGTCAAGGCATCGAAAATGTGTGTAAACAACTGCTAATTTATTTGAGAGAAAACTATTATAAATTTTTTCTCTCAAACTTACATGCTTTTGTTCCATTGTACTAACTAAAGTATGTTGTGGTCGTCTCAGCTTCAAGGAAAGTATTAATAGAGTTGCAATGCTCAGTCCAATAGGCCTAGGCTTTGTCATTTGTTTTTCTTTTTATAAATAAAGAGCGGGTGAAGGGATTTCATGGAACTTTAATTTTCCTTATAATGTTTCTTTAACGAAAGATTCACACTATAGTGAGCCCACACAAACCTAGGGTTAGTGTCACAGCCTCATTGTTGCACGTGGCGTTGTCCACCTAATTCATGGATTTGGATGATTTTTCACCCCGGGTCCTATAGTCAAGTAGCACCTTATTAGAATGAGTAGATTTCACATGTAAAGCGTGATGGCCCAAAAAAGTTTATGTGAGATGTTGATAAATAATAATAATAATAATAATAATAATAATATATTAGACAAGCTTAGCTCCCCTAATGGAAGTGGATTGAATACCACCCATGCCATCCGCTGACTCGAGCTCCACACAGGCCGAGGCTTTGAGGGGCCCACCCTGATGTATGATTTTTTCTACCACTTTTATTCATTTTTCCATGTGAACTTAAGATAAGCTGAAAAATGGGACGGATCTATAACTCATGAGGTCAGTACCACATAAAACATCAAGGATAATGATATCCACCATTATGTTTCTTTCCTATCTTAGATATACCTGGATGAAAGAAAAACACAAGTATCAGCTTAATTTTGAACTACGTTTTTTAGCCATTGTGAAGCTTCCAACCGTAGGCATATAATACTTGATGTGTAGTCCACTTTGAGTCTTGGATCTATATCAAAATTTACCTATGCTATTAAAATAATATGGTAAAATGGATGAACGGTGTGGATAGAACCAATAAATCACCGTGGCCCTTAAGTGCCCAGCCTGTGCCGAGTTCGGGGGTACCTCTAGATAGGGAATTGGACGGTCCACGGTTGATCTGACGTGATAAACGGCCAGGTGTACGTTTGCAAATGAAGATCCCAGGCACCAGGACAGGTTCTCTTAGTTGTCTGTTTTTGGACACACGATCGAAGAGAGCAGCACCACTACAAACGAAATCCTCATGTAGCCTGGATTCTCGGGCTATTGTGGGGCCCACTTCATGCGTACGAAATTCAACCATCTGCCAAAACCTCCCTACCAATCAGCGAGTTGTTGTCCGTTTGTTTTCCACAGTGCGTGTTGCTTGATTTTTATGGAGGGAGGGACCCATTTGGACGGTTGGGATGTCATCTCAAGAGGTGGGACCCACAGTAGCTTGAGGCTCGAGGTTGGAGGCCATTTCAACAATCCCAACATTGATTCTCATTGGATTCCGAAAAGTTTCAATGTTAGGTAGGTTCCAGACAGGTGTACGGCCAGTAGAATCTCAACTTCTAACTCCCAATTCCCTCGGCACGTGTTCTATCCAACCACATTCGGACACCTGCAGTGACATGTGACCTGTGCCAGTTCTAAGCAAGATTCGATTGGACACATGCCATCCTGGCAGGCACGTGCAAGATCCGATCCGTTTACAACGTAGGAATGGTAAGGGACAGATCAATGGTTCGGATTACCGAACCTTGGGTCCCACCCAAGTACTTGATGCAAAGCACTGCCATCTTAAAATTTATATATAAATTCCGTAGGTGGAATAGAACTAAATCAACTTAAACCGTCCAAATTGTGGGCCCTTTAGATGTATGATTATCTTACAATCCGATTGGTGCATATAATATAAATGAGGCAAAAAATAAATCCAATAGTCATATTTGCCAGATTATTCAACCAATCTGACTTTGGGTCTGTGTGTGTGATGGACAGTGAGATTCGCAGCTTAGTCGGTTTAGGTTACCTAATGCATGCCACGTTACAATATCTGATTACCTGTATGTCAAGCTTCAAATGCAGCCATTGTGCTGAATAGCTCCCCTTTTAGTTTGAGTTAATGCATTGTATATCCACGCCGTCCATCTGTTTTGCTAAGTTTGTTTAAGAGCATGGTTCAAAAAATGAAGTAGATACAAACTTTAGGTGGAACACACAGCAGGAAACAGTGCTGATTGAAGGCCTACCATTTAAAACTTAATGGGCTCCAACGTAATGTTTATTGAACATTTAACCTGTTGATAAAGTCACGTGGACCTGAATGAAAGGAAAATAAATAAACGTCAGCTTTATCTAAAACATTGTGGTTTACAAGAGGATTTTAATTGTCGATAATCAGTGTTTCCGTGATGTGGTCCATATGAAATTTGAATTTGCTTCATTTTTTTGGAGATGCGTTAAAATAAGATGGAAAAACAGATGGACGGCGTGGATATACATTCATATTTCAGGTAGCCCTACTATCAATATCATACCCACATCGCTGGTTCCAGCAGCCTAAGTCGTGCTCGGTTTTAAGATAGCCTATTGGTAGTGAAATCCGATTTGCATACTGAGATACTCAGTACGATAAGACTCGGTACGTTCCTATTGTACCGAGTAAACTCATTTCGGCTCACCTTGAATGTAAGTGGTCTATCCACGCCGTCCATCCATTTTTCCATCTAATTTAAGGGGCTGAGTCCAAAATTAAAGCATATCCAAAGATGAAGTGGATCATACCACATGAAACAATGGCTATAAAGAATTTCACAGTTGAAACCGTGTTATGCCACACAATGATGTTTATTTATCATCCAACCTGTTCATAAGATAATAGAGACATGGATGGATGAAGGGAGAACATAAATATAAAATTGATCCAAAAACTTACATGGCTCTGAAGAAATTTTCAATTGTAGACTTTCAATTCAACCGTTTCATGTAATGCAGTACATTCGAACATTTGAATATTGTATATGCTTCATTTTTTGGCTCAAGCCCTAAAATTATCTGGTAAAATAAAATAGATGGACTAAGTGGATAAAATACATAATTATGGTGGACCTCAAAGTTTACTAAGGGCAAGAAGTGTACATGGCAGTGACTACCACAGGAATAAATTACATAAATTACGCAATCCGCTTCCATTGGTAGTGACCACCACAGAAATAACCAACACCACCTGTCTTACTCAAGGCTAGAGGTGTACATGAGCTGAACTAGCTTGGTTAGCACGCTCGGTTCAACTTGGTTCAAAGCTAAGTTCGAGCTGAGTAAAGCTGATTTTTTGAGCTTGAAAATGAGTTTGAGCCGAGTTCGAGTGAGCCCCAGCTCAACTCAACTTGGAACGAACAAACTTGGATCAAACCAGTTCAGTGACTCGGTTACTTTGATATTGATGTTGTTCACCAAGTGTTTAATGAAATGACTCAAAGAAGTGTGACCGGTGGCAAGGAAGGTATGTATATGAAACCAATACCATTTTTTTCTTGATTTTTATGTTGCTTAAAAGGTATTTGATAAAATACCTGTAAAACTATTATTGTTGTATCAAATACAATGAAATTTTGAACGTGCAGTTCAGGTGTTTGTGAAAATGCTACAATGGTGAATTTGGCTTGATCTTGAGTCGAGCTGGCTCAAGCTGCTGACCGAATCGAGCCGAGCTAGCCAGTCAGGCTCGAGGACCCAGTCAAGCCAAGTTCAAGCTAAGCTAGTGGCTGAGCTGAGGCTAGCTCGACTTAGTTCGACTTGATGTACACCCCTACTCAGGGCGTAAAACACCCAAGCTTTGTGGAGGAAACAGATTGGCTACTCCCCATGCCACCAGCCCAGTGGCTGGTGGTCCGTGCTTTGTTGGCCCCACCATGATGTATGTGTTTGATCCATGCCGTTCATCCATTTTTTAAAGATCATTTTAGGGCTCGAACCCAAAAATGAGAGGGATATAAATCTGAGGTGGACCACACCACAAGAAAACAATAGTGATTGGATATCCACCATTAAAATCCTCCTAAGGACCACTGTATTGTTTATTTGATATCCAATCTATCGTTTAGGTCATACAAACCTAGATGAAGGGAAAAAACAAAGATCAGCTTGATCCAAAACTTTTATGGGCCCAAAAAAGTTTTTAATGGTCGAAGTTCATTCAACATTGTTTCCTGTAATATGGTCCACTTGAGATTGGGATATACCTCATTTTTGGTCTCATATCATAAAATTATCAATAAAAATAGATGGACAGCATGGATGAAACACATATATCATGATGGGGCCCAAAGAGCACCGACCACCAGCCATTGGCCGATGGATCCGTTCTCTTCTGTTGAGCCCATCGTATTAAATACGTAAAATTCACTTCATCCATCAGATTCTATCTTTAGATTTTAAGGAAGCGGATTGCCTGGTGTGCCACTTGTTGGTGTCACCAAGTTCTGTGGTGTATATGTTATATCCACACCGTTCAGTGATTTTTCAAGATTATTTTATAGCATGGGTCAAAAAATGAGATAGATACAAAGCTCAAATGGACCACACCACAAAATGTAATATATACAATGACACCTACTATTGAAATCCTCTTACAGTTTACCATGATGTTTATTTGCCATCCAATCTATTTATAACGCCACAAAGACTTGGATGAAGGGAAATAAAAAATATTAGCTTGATCCAAGTAGGGAAATCAAAAATATTATCTTGATCCAAAACTTCTGTGGCACCCAAGAAGTTTTCCGTGGTAGGTGGTCAATCCCTGCTGCTTTCTCTGATGCCGTCCACTTGAGATTCGGGTCTGCCTCAATTTTTTGGCTGATGCCATAAAATAATATCACAAAATGAATAGACGGTGTGGATATAAGAAATAAATAATGATGGACCCATAGAACTGGTGACATCAACACCCGAACAAGGTGGGGCACACCAGGCAATCTGCTTCCGCCCTTATGCAAAAACCCAAGACTCACCAATATTAGATATGTAAAACTCAATCCATCCATCATATTCTATCCTAAGCCATTAACCCAGCACCGAGGTGGACCACACCCAATCATAGGTTCTTTCATAGAGCATCATGGTGTATATCTTTCATCAAATCCGTTAATAAGGTGTAACTCATCAGGATGAAGTCAGAGTGTAAAATAAGAGAAGTTCAAGTGGGCCACACCACTTCTACTTAAGAGTTTAAGGAGCTATTTTACATTATTTCTATTAGTGCAGTCTATTTGAGTTTTAATATAGGCTGATTTTTATATTTAGGGTTTAGATGAGAATTCTCACCTAATAGACAGAATGGATTTATGATAGGCCTTAGAGCTTGAACGATATTTTCGTGAGGAAAAATTTGGAAATTGTAGATACTTCGAGTTCACCATCCACATCATTGGATTTGTTGTAAGAGGAATCCAAAGTTCAGCTAACGTTGGCACTTTCTCACCTACTCTCGTGATATCAATTAGAAGTTGTATGTACTTGTGTAGGCAATGACTTTGTACCATGTGGGTGCAAAATCCGGTCCATTCATCAGGTAGGTCTCACCCTACATTTACATATGTTATTATAAAAAGGGGGTGACCCATGAAAGGAGGTTGAACCAATAATCAGCATAAACCAATGAGTCAAGCTACCCGAGAGATAACTACTATTAAAAAAGGGCCGACCATAGGATAGTTCGGCAGACCATAGGTCGGCACAACCTCCGACGAGCTTCCCTGGAGAATAGTTTAATAGGGTTGTCAGGCCCAACAAAGAAAGCTGAAGATTACTTATAACACTCCAAAAATCGGTATCCGAGTACATAAACTTCGATTCCGAGTTCTCATGTGTTAACTTAATAAAATGGACATGCGTCTTCGTTCTAATTTACATTAAGTCCACACACGAATAATCAGAGTTGCACAATTCAACTTAGTGGAACTAAAGCGGGGCAGAAATAACAAAAATTAATAAATATAGGGCAAACAGTTAAAGTACAATTGAAAAGTGATGTCCACCCTAAAAAGAATTATACAAGCCACAATATACATACCCAAGATGGTTGAAGTATAAAGTTTTAATTTATTCCAAATATTTCAGAACATAATGGTGGTGGCAAAACCGATCTAATCCTACCCGCCGGAGGCCTCGATGGAACCTGCATAAAAAATATGTCTGGTTAGTGTTTTAAAACACCGCCCCAGGTGGGAGTGAATAGTTAACTAAGTGGTTCCATTAGTTCTAAGTTATACATGCTATCGACACAATCAGCGCAGTTAATGATAAATAAGAAATTAAACAATTCATAAATACTCTTGTTAAATGTGGATATGAAGATATGATATGATGCATGCCCTTTCCAAATAACACTCCCTCACACGCGACTCCGATCACCTGGTTCACAAATGACAACACTTCCTGGTATTAAGATTTCTTGTGCGCAATTATTAGGGTTCGGATTAGGTAAGTTCATAGTGTGATCTATTCGCAACCAGTGAAAATGACGATTCGATTATAATCACTCTAGACCGTCAATTCTTAGGCTAAAAGAATACATGGGTTAGTTTGGTTTGTTAATTAAGATTTGACCCCTAATTGTCTCGAATTTTGGTAGATCTTTATTTAGTTATTGTCATTTCGATTAGTCAGTGATATGTTAGCTAGATTTGGACCCTACGTGAATAAATCCTGAGGCTAAACTTGATGTTTAAGTGATCGGGCGGATTCATTGGCTTCTTATGATTGATTGATCGGATTTATGTGCCTCTTTACTTGTACTACCCGTGTATAGACTCACTTCGAGCGTTAAGAGCCAATAAGCAACAACGTAGGCTAGTCATATTGAAGATTTTTTAAGAGTTTTTGAAAATTCAAAATAGCAAAAATTCAGGTTGTTACAATCTACCCCCCCCCCCCCTCAAAAAAAAAAAAAAAAAAATCATCCCCGAAAGTAAAGATATTCTAATTTGTACACCTATGTCTCACTAATTTCATGTTCATATGTGTGTTAGGGTGTATACTAAATATAATAGCCCAACTTATTGTAATCTAATCCCCTTAAAATTTTTCACCATCGGTTTACTACAATTTTTTAAAAGAATTGTATTTGTGACGACTATTCCCCTCTATCTAGAGTAAAATTTTCAGCTTTTGTTGTTCGGCTAACATGGAGAGACGGTTGTTGTAGGCTTGAAACAGATACGTAGATCATTTACTTGATCAGGGTAAAAGCTCGTTGTATCCCTTCCTAGTCCTGGTGGATCCTGGTCTTTTGCTCGGTTAAAGTAGTGAGTCCATTAGTAGTCACCTAGGATTGAGAATTGGGTCAAGCCGCGAATACTTCGTAAGTGTATAGTCCCATGATTCCATAGTCCGATCAACCTAAATGTTTAGGAAAAATCACACATCATTGAAAAGTTAAGATCTCCTATTTATAAGGTTGTCATTCGGGTATTGTACAAAGAGATTTCTCGTCTTAATTAATATTCAAAATAGTGATTAATAAATCTTTCACTATGCCTATGGTCAAACGATTATCCTGAAAAAAATTTCAAGGGCTTAAGATCGTGTCTTTATATTATCGTCTCGATCATATGGCTAGTGGGTTGTGATTAAATCGTGTTTGAGTTTCATTAATTTCAAGAGGAAATGAAGAATCAAGAGTTTTACGGTATTTCAGAGGTTTGGAGGACTAATGACGTTAAGAAGGGCACGAAAAATGAAAGAGGAATATCGTCTCCTCAATTTGGTATGAACCTTAAATTCACAAATGAATAAGGAACTCATTATTTTAGTGAAGTTCACCCCAAATACGAACTTAGAGAGTATTAAACAATCAAACTCAACTCTACTGTAAAGCCATAGCTCAACCGTACTTTAAATTATTTGAAGTATAAAAATATATTAAAATAATCCAATTTAATTATACATGATAATCCCTAGCATGATTAGAAGTAATTTCTAAAAAGACACAAATTTCTGAAACTCAAATATAAAAAAGATACGTCTGGCCTATCGGCAACTTGAAGTTATAGAAATTTTTGGTTTCAATTCATCTATTGTTCATAACATCTTTGTCACATTTAGTTACTAAATTATTTATATATAATATATATATATATATAAAATTATATATTTGGTAATATATAATTAAGTTAATATTTATCTCATAAAATTTTATTTCATTTTAAGCTCTAGAAAAATTATAAAAATTTCTGGAAGTAACGATTATCCAAAACCAATGAATTTTGTATGATTTTAAAATGTATTTATTTATTATAATGTTTCTTATATATTTAGTAATTGAATTATTTTTTAAAATTTTATAATAGTTTATCATTAAGTTTAAACTCACTCCAAAAAATTTTATTTAATTTGGAGTTGTAGAAAAAATATTAAAATTCTAAAAGTGACATTTGTTTGAAACTAATGATTGTTTGTATGATTATAAAATGTCTCTATTTCTTGTAAGGTTTCTTGTACTTCTAATAAATAAATTATGTTTAAAATTTTTATAATGTTTCATCATTATGTTTAAAGCCATGCTACAAAATTTTATTCTCATTTGGAGTTGTAAATAAATTATTAAAATTTTAGGAGTAACAGCTGTTTGAAATTAATAATTTTTGGAGAGTTGGAAAAACATCTTAAATTTTACTATATTAATTTTTTTCTTATTTTTACTAGACTCATCAAATTTCAATCTGACTTTTGAATCACCTAAATCGGAGTTGTAACGAAGGAGATACAAATTTTTGAAGTCGACCCAAAATTGTAGAAAATTTCGACGGTAGCGCCGCTGGATGGCACTGCCACTTGTTGTGGTGTTGTAACGCCCTGAAAATCGGGGGTCGCACATACGCTCAACTCCTGAGTTTCCGAGAGTCACTTATAACTGTTTTCATTATTAAGCATTTAATCCGGTTTAATAACGCAACGTGGAATTTTCTAAAATCATGGAACACAACAACAAGTCCACTGAAATGAAAGAGATCAACATACGTGTATGTACATGACCAAAAGAATAAGGGGATCGCACATGGCATCACCCAATCAAAATCACAAAAGAATATATAAGTCCAAAAAGGGGCTGAGTCCACTCTCAGCGATCCAAACCCGCCACTCAAGCTGGCGGAGAACCATCCATCAGCTGGAAGTATGACTACTCCTCCTCCTCATCGAGAGTAGCATGTCATGCTCCCCCTGCTCCGCATCCCGTGCATCTATGAAAGAGTCTGGTTGGTGTTTTAAAACACCGTCCCAGAGTGGGAGTGAGTGATCAACTCAGTGGGTGCTATTAGTCTTAAGTTACAACAAATATCAATTATAGTATGAATTTAATGAAATACAGTCATTCATTAATTTCTAGAAACTCTTAATTAAATGCATGGATGCGAGATGATATGATGCATGCCCTCGCCACAACGCTCCCTCTAGCGACTCCGTCTAACGATCGCATATGTCAACACTCCCTCATTGCGACCTCGACTTCCAAGTCGCCACCCTAACTATTGGATGCAATGCTATTGTGTTAGCAGAGTTAGTAGTTAGGTCCATTCATCCAGAAGATTTGAGAATCTGATTCACCCCATAAATCAAATGCCCTATACTAGTTACGAGGCCAAGACCCCCCAATGTGTGAGGCCTAGTCCCCTTGATCCTTGATCTCGTCGGGTTCCCCATCCCCGACTTCAAGCACATGGGGAATGCTGAGAACTGTGATTGCTCGCGGGCACTACGGAGAGGCGCATCACCCCAGGGTAGGCTGACAGCTCAGACACAGTGTCCCATTCCACCATGTCTGGCTCACGAGACAGTGGATCGAATTCAAGTGGTTATCGGTGGCTACAATGGTAGTAGGGTGTTCTAGAGTCCATACATGTGTGAGCAAACATGGTTAACAATCAGGATTTGCCAGTATGTAGGCTAAACTGCACAAGTCAGGTGAGTACAGGACAAATGACATCGGGTACGATAGACCCATGTAGTCGAACTACTGCAGCCCATACGCACCTGCCCAATTCACGGGTTTTGTCTCAAGGTAGCCCAACCAATGAGACTACCGTCTATCCTCATATTCCTGACCAATCCATGGGTTTAACGATGATTCATAGCGTTCCAACATCAAGGTTATTAACTACATACAGTATCATATTGCATTCATCCTACCATACATATCCATGTCCCTAACAAGCATATTACAATACCATAATTAGAGTGCATGTGAGAAGTGTAAGTAGACGGGGAAACGAAACGTTTCCTTCACATCTAGGAATCAAAACATGCAAAGACATAACATCATACATGTCATGGGCATCATCATAAAAAAGAATCACGCAACATATGAGCATATGATCATCGGTTATATCATCAAACATGTGAGAGGTATAAAGGCGGCCATGATAAGTAAAATCTAAACAATCATTCAATTTCATACATTTCCATCAAACACTCAAATCCTAGGGTCTCTCTAGATTCCACACATGCTTCATCCAAATAAGTAAAATCATTAAACTCATGATACGATTGGTGCTAGGCCACCTAGGGTTAATAGTCTGCGACTTGAATTCGTTGGAGACTCGGATGCGACATAGAAATGGGGTTTGAGGGTTGACCAGCCGAAATTCCTAAAACCAAATCCTTGCATGTAAGAAATCCCATGTTAATCCCTTCTTAATGCCTGGATCTCAAGAAGAAATGGGGAGAGGTTCTTACCTAGATGGCTAACGGACGAGTTTGGAGGGTTGAGGCGGAGAATGCCTTCTTGGAAGAGAATTTGAGAGTTGAAAGGGTTGATGCCCTTGGCCCTACCTTGATTTAGGGTCCACACAAGAACTTCTCCACCCTCTACTTCACCCTTAGCTCTCCTTGGCTGTTGGAGAAAGGTGAAAGCTACGAAGGGAAGGTTTAATGTCAGATGGTGGTGGAAGTTATGAGGAAAGAGAGATTTGGTTGTGGAAGGTTGGAGAAAGTTATGAAGGAGAGAGAGGATTGTTGAGAATTGAAGAAGCTTACGAGGGAGAGAGGGTTGTTGTTGAAAGAATGGAGGAGTTATGAGAGAGAGCTAGGGCTTATTCCATAGACTTGGGCCCCTTGGCCTTAGGTTTCAATGAATTCTCAAAATAGCCTCTTAGAGCTACTATTATTGTTGGAGTGGCCCCAAGACTCTTGTGACCACCAAATTCGGTGTGCACATGTCTCATGGTCCAATAAGGGGCCATATAAAATTTGAAAACAATCGAATGAACGGATATGGGATCTGAGTAAGCGATCCCGATCTTTAAATGGCCCTGTAGGGTCCATTCCAGTCGTTGGGGTAGTTCTGGTGGTCTCCTGGCCATAAAATTTATAGGGTAGGTGGTCCATGGTCAGATGAAGGATCATACAAATTTTGGGGTCGATCGGATATTTGGTTTGATCGTACGGGTCCGATGTGCGATCAACGGTTACTGTGCCACGATCGGGGTCTAGGTTTTGTTGACAGGCGTAGGCCCATATATTAGACCTTCACCGTAAATTTAGAAGAAATTCGATGGCTAAAAAGCCTGAGTCTCGATTTCATTTGCAAGTGCTAGATTTAAATTCTGACATTGGTGGGGTGGATATGGCCCTTGCCAGATCCCAGTTCTAGGTGTCCACAGGGTCTGAGGTCCCCGATGGACCTCAAACCCAGTGAGATCCAGTGTTCCCTAAAGTTTTATAATTTTCTGACCTTCCTATGTCACGGTATGGCCCGCACGGGCTGTTGTTAAGTACAAACGGTTATCTTCCTTGGCGGCCCGCATCAGGTTCTATCATGACCTGTCTAAACTACTTTGTAGGACTAATCCTAGATTATTTTAGGTATGTTACCCCACCATAAGTGGCTTTAATCAAATGGTCCTGCGGTCAGTCCTACGTGGACGCCCTAGGATGCGGTGCTGGTTAGACGGGATGTTACAATCTACCCCCCTTACAAATAAATTGTCCTTGAAATTTGTACCTACTCGTATTGCTGAAGCAGGGTTGGAAAATGCTTGCGGACTTCACCTTCTGTCTCCTAAGTGGCCTCTTCTTCATCTTGATGAGTCAAGAGTACCTTGACCAATGGGATGACCTTGTTGCATAGTATCTGCTCCTTCCTATCCAGTATCTTTATGGGCCGGAGAATGTACATGGTATTTTCTTTGAGCTCCACATTCTCCCACTTGATGATATGCGAAGGATCGGGGACGTACTTTTTCAGCATATATACATGGAAGACATTATGCACTCCAGTAAGCGGTGTAGGTAGGGCCAGGCGATAGGCAACCGCACCTACCCGGTCTAAAATTTAAAAAGGGCCGATGAATCGTGAGCTTTCCCTTCTTATCGAAGCATAAAACGCCCTTCATTGGGGAGATCTTGAGAAATACATGATCCCCAGCTTCAAATTCCAAGTCTTGCTGCCTTGTATCAACATAACTCTTCTGTCTGCTTTGAGTCGTTAAGAGGCGACGCCGAATAACTCCAATCTTCTCGATGGTGATCCGCACCAAATCTGGCCCTAGCAAGCTTTTCTCGCCAATTTCTTCCTAATAATGCGGGGCTCAGCATGGACGCCCATATAGAGCCTCGTAAGGCGTCATACCGATGCTAGCCTGGAAGTTATTGTTGTAGGCGAACTCGGCATATGGGAGACAATCATCCCAACACTCCTGAAAGTTCAGGACACAGGCCCTCAACATGTCGTCCAATATTTGGTTCACCCGCTTAGTTTGCCCATCTGTCTACGGGTGGAAGGCGGTGCTAAACTTCAACTTCACCCCCATGGCTTCTTGAATGCGGGTCCAGAAGATACAAGTGAATCGAGTATCCCGGTCTGACACGATCTCTAATGAGACGCCATGGAGCCGCATGATTTCCTTGATATATAACTTTGCCAAATCATCGGCGGAGCTAGAAGTTCTGATTGGCAGAAAATGGGCCGATTTGGTTAGCCTATCCACGATCACTCATACGAGTCATGCCCCTTCCTGGTCTTGGGCAAGCCAGAGATGAAGTCCATGGATATGAAGTCCCATTTCCATTCTGCTATGGGCATTGGTTGTAGAAGGCCCGGTGGTCGTCGGTGTTCGGCCTTGACTTGCTGACAGGTGAGGCATCGGGACACAAACTCCGCTATCTCCCTCTTCATGTTGTCTCACCAATAAGTTTGCTTCAATTCCTGGTACATTTTAATGCTACCAGGGTGCATTGCAAGCTTGGAGTTGTGAGCAGCCTTCAAGACTTCTTCTCGTAGTCCTTGATGGTTTGGGATACAAAGGCGGCCTCGGTACCGCAATCTCCCGTCGGTGCCGACTCTCCACTCGGACTTCCCGTCATCTCTTGCTCTTCCCTTCATCTTCTTTAGTAGCTCATCACCCTCCTGGGCTTCAATAATTTTACTATCAACAAGTGGTTGGGCCTGTACGTGGGCTATGAACTCGTACGGTTCCTCCACGGTTAGCTTCGTGTCGAAATCCCATACAAATTCCACCATGTCCCACTCCCTCACCATTAGCGGTGCCGCAAATTCGATTGTCTTCTTACGACTCAAAGCGTCTGCCACCAAATTGGCCTTGCCAGGGTGGTATGAGACATCAAACTTAAAGTCCTTCAGCGTTTCCATCCAACGGCGTTGTCTAATGTTTAAGTCATTTTGGGTGAAGATGTATTTGAGGCTCTTATGATCAGAAAAGAGCTCAAACTCTTCACCATAAAGGTAATGTCTTCATATCTTCAATGCGAAAACCACCACCGTAAGCTCAGGGTCATGCGTCGGATAGTTCTCCTTATGCTTCCTTAGTTGCCGAGACGCATAAGCAATTGCCTTGTCCTTCTGCATAAGCACACAACCTAGACCCACATGAGAGACGTCAGTATAGACGGTATACTTGACCCCCTGCTCAGGTAGCACGAGTATGGGTGCTGACGTCAGTTTACCCTTCAACTCTTGGAAGGCTGCCTCCACCTTCTCATTCCAGGCAAACTTAAGGTCCTTCCATGTAATCTGGGATAGGGGCCGAGCTATTTTTGAGAAATCTTTAATGAATCTACGACAATAACCTGCTAGCCCGAGAAAACTTCTCACTTCCGTGACCGACTTCGGTTGCTTCCAACCTTGCACGGCCATGACCTTGGTGAGGTCGACAGATATACCCTCCTTGGACACAACATGTCCCAGAAATTTGACATCTTCCTTCCAGAAGCCGCACTTCCTAAATTGCACATACAACCGGTTTTTCTCAAGGGTCCCAAGGACCGTCCTTAGATGCTCTTCATGTTCCTCACGGCTCTTTAAATAGATCAATATGTCATCGATGAACACGATGATGAATCTGTATAAAAACGGTCTAAAGACCCTGTTCATGAGGTCCATGAATACCGTTGGGGCATTGGTGAGCCCAAACTACATAACTAGGAACTCATAGTAGCCAAAACAGGTTCTGAATGCCGTCTTCTGAATATCCTCGTCCCTGACCCGCAGGTGATGATACCCTGATTGCAGATCGATCTTTGAGAAGTATTGAGCACCCCTCAACTGGTCGAATAAATCGTCAATTCTAGGCAATGGGTATTTGTTTCGAACCGTCACTTGATTCAATCTTCTGTAATCTACACAGACGTATCGAGCCGTCTTTCTTCCTCACAAATAGGACTGGGGCTCCCCATGGCGAGACACTAGGTCGGATGAAGCCTTTCTTCAACAAGTTATCAATCTAAGACCGAAGCTCTTCCATCTCACATGGGGGCATGCGGTAAGTAGGCAAGGATATGGGCATAACACCAGGAGTAAGATCGATGGTGAAGTCTATCTCACACTGAGGAGGAAGCCCTAGTATGGCTTTAAACATGTCCCAGAATTCTTGGACTACGGGTGTGCATGTTATCGAAGGGCCATCATACCCGTCCTCTAATGAAGCAAAACACAAGATTCTGTGGTCAAAGCTAACCTGGACTAGGAATGTGAGGGAAGTGCCGTTGTCCTCGAATATCTTCACTGTCAAAGTGTCACAGTCAAGCTCTGCTTTCATCATGCATAACCAGTCCATGCCCAGGATGACATCATAGTTAAAAATCTTTATCACTATCAAGTCCACCAATGCCACCTTGCATCCCAAATTAATGGGACAATCTCGACATATCTTTGTCGCTTCTGAAACAGTACCGGCGGCGGCGATAATCTTCACCCCATCAAAAGGAGTAGCATGCAATCCTAGACGCTTGACAGTAGCATGTGTTATGAGAGAAGTGGTGGATCCCGTGTCTATCAACAACTGGATAGGTGTACCTTCTATGTGGGTCGTCACCTCAAAAGATGTGGGAATGGGAATGGTAGCATCCTGGCCCTCTGCCGCCAAGGCATGTACTCGGGCCTGCTGTGAGAAGTTCGGTCGCTGCATAGGCCATTTTGGCGGTCTAACCTGCGATGGAGGGGGACGACGAAACTATTGGCTAGGCCCCATCGTCTGTAAGGGCGGGATCTGTAATGCCTGCTGTGGGGGCCTGTAGATGCACTGAGGTGGCGTGAAGCCAAGGTCCCTCATCCTCGTAAAACAGTAGGGCTCAGAGTTTCCAAGCTTCTTACAATAGCCGTAAATCTGTGTAGGTCGTGAGGAGGGAGCTGGTGCAACCGCAGGCCTAGGCAGAGAGTTCGGGCGCTGCCGTTTGCCTGTAAAAGAAGAGGACGACCCTTCTATCCTGTTGCGTACCCCTAGCTGTGAACGGGCCCGTGAGACACGCTCCTCATCCTGCTCCGCCCGTGTAGACATCTCCACAAGCTTAGCATATGTCCTGACATTCGTACAACACATCTTAGAGCGGATGCCGCTCCTCAGTCCTGCCGTGAACCTCCTCATCTTAATCGCCTCATTGGCGATCATCTCGGAAGCGTATCATGACAATTCTGTAAACAGATTCTCATATTGTTCCACGCTCATTCCCCCTTGTTAGAGGCAGAGGAACTCGTTTTTTCTCTCATGTTAGTACGACTGAGGGATGTATTTCTCATTGAAGCGGGCCTCGAACGCCTCCCACGTCCATACATAGCCCTGAGGAATAGACCGGAGGACACTTTTCCACCATAAGTCCGCCTCCTTCTCGAAGAGGTAGGAGACGAGCTCGACGTTCTCCGCCTTAGAACAGTGGAGAGGCCGAAGTAGCTTACTGAACCAGTTGAGCCAGTATTCTGCTTTTTCTGGGCGGTGAGTGCCAGTAAAGGTAGGCGGTCTAAGCCTCTAAAACCGCTCAAACATGTTACTTGTGTTGGCCGCTTGTTCGGCCACGACAGGAGGTTCTGATTGCGGGAAACGCAAGTTCGGGGCCACGTTGGGAGAGTCCGGTTGCTGGAAATTGAAGTTTTGAGCCATGGCCCCCATCATGGTTGCCATCATCTGTTGTTGTTGTTGCATGGTAGCGGCCATCATTTGTTGTTGTTGTTGCATAAAATGCAACATTTGGCCCATTTGTTCCATGGCCGGTGTTGGGGGTGGTGCTGGGGCCACAGCTTGTGGTGGCGATGCATTTGAGGCCGCTTTTTGGGGGCCTAGATCATTATTGGGAACATGGTTCCCATCAACTAAGCCACCATGAGGTAAACGGACATATCAACCGTCCGGTCGTGGAGGCATCCCCTGAAAATTTTTTAGAGTATTAGTCACTTAGAGCGTTTGCCGTACGCTAGGCAAGTTAGACCTACAGCCTGCAATTCATAACCATAATCACAACACAGACAAGACACTTTTTCAAGCAAGAAGGATTTAAAGCCGATCCATATATTAACATTGATTTCAAAATGCCATGAACATGGCCAGTTACATGCTACAACATGGATTACAAACACTACTAAATAATAAATGAAGGAAAAATACAAACTACTTAAGTAAAGCCCTAATACTTCAGTACATGGAATTTAAACCTAAGTAACCCAAGCAAACTACTGGTCAATAGTCGACCCGTGGTGCTACTCGTCCGAGTCGGGCGAAAGTGGAGGTGCTTCCTCACCCTTGCTGCAGCAGATCAGGGCCTTTATGGCCTTGTACATCTTCTTGTTCCACTTCTCCTGTTTCACTTGATTCGCCTCAATCCTTGCCTGGCTCTCCTCAATTCTGGCCATCCTAGAGTCGAGCGTATTTAGGCGCTCACGTACATCTGGAGCAGTATGCGTTTCACCGCCGACTTCCCCAGTTTCTTGAGCTTGTTCAGCTCCCTCGACCCCTTCCACATTCTTGTCCTCATCTTCATCCTCTTCGCCTTCCTCGCTTCCCTCTTCTTCTTCGGTCGGATCCCCATATTGTTCAATATGGGCCTGTCGCTGCTTGGGACCTGCCTTAAGACTGTTCACCATCTCATCCCCTAGCAACTGTGTCGGTATAAAGTTCCCGTCTAACCCGCGTATCCCGTATTCCTCAGCCATCTTACAAACCAGACGGCCGAATGGAAGGCATACATTCTTCCTCGTAGATGGGGCGGCTCGCACAATCTGGTAAAGCACCACGCTAGGGAGGCACACATCCTCTCCACGCCACACCTGATATAAAAATTCCACCATATAACGGGAGCACTCGTTACGGTTGATCAGTCTTGGGTACACGTTATGGGTACAGATGCGGTGAAGTACCCGATACTCAGGGGTCAAGTGGGCCGTACTCAGACCTTGACCCCGCCCCCACGCTTCCATGGAGCTATTCGGCCGCATAGAAAATGGGTGCGCATACCGCGGGCTTGGCTTGTATCCAGATTTCCCTCATCGATCTTCATGTCGCCCTGTTGCACCCCGAGCACGTCGGTAATGTCCGCCGCCACAACGGGGGTCCTCTCATTCCCGACGATAAGGTCAAAGCCCAATGGCTTTAATCGAGGGTTCCTGATCCTCGTATAGAAGGCCATGGCTAGCCCTACATCCGCTTGATAAGTTCCGTAGAAAGCTGGACCCCACTCCTTATTCATAAGCTGGCCGAGTATATTGTCACGCCCCAAACTCAGAAATCGGATTCACAGGAATCCCAATCACCAAATCCGGTGTCGACAGCCTCCGTAGTACCCCATTCTCGACTCCTAGCATTCATATGCCAGATTTCTGATCCTGGGATCATACAAGGAAGATTTTTTATTTTTTTTTGTACATTTAACTAGTAATAAGCATAACCACAAGTTTACCCAAATCATAAAGGCAACATCATCATCACATATCCACTAATATAATCATTTGAATACAATACTGAAAGGAAAATATATATGTCAAATCAAAGCTTCAGAAAACAGCTGCACGCTCCAAGCTCAATGCCGGTGCAACCTAACATCACCTACACGCATATATCGTGCATAAGCTTATAGAAAGCTTAGAGGCTGGTGTAAGTGTGTGCACGAGATAAGTGTCAAGTATTCAATATAATACCATAATCATACAATACTGGAAAGTTATTAATATATAAACCATACAATGACTGAATAAGCAGAAACACTGATAAGAGCAGGAATTATCAGCGTAAACAGAAATACTGACAAGATTATAATCATGCGATAATAAAATAAGCGGAAGTATGAACAAGTCCATAAGTTAATCAATATCAGAATACGCAATATAGGACAGCTATGCAAATGATGAGTCATACATAATCAAATATCGAATGACAAGGATATAATGTAATACACAATTCGAAAGAGCTAACAAATATCATCACTCTCATCTAAGTCACAGGAATACAGAAACATAACAACCCACAATGCCACATGCCGAATATGTAAAGGAATATGCAGTATATGGTGCTAATGGAATGACCATGCTGGAGTGTGATGTCGGGATGATAGTACGTAGTATTGCAGGCTACGGAGTCCACCACAATGGACTTCTATCCAAACCAGTCCCATACCTAAATTTGGATAGTCAGACTCAACGTGGTAAACCCCTAATCTCAGGTTAGTCGCGCACCCAACCGAAATCTTTGCCATAACGAAGGTACACAACAATTAGTTGCTCACTACCAGCCCGAGTGGATATTGAATGAATGAATGAATGAACATGCACTCCTACTCAATAAGTTCACATATCAGTACAGTTCCTCTCTGAAAAATCACCGGGGTCTATTACACTCTATACTAGATTGTCGCCCCATCGCGCGTAACAAGGTGAGTGAAAGTGACCTCACTATCCTCCTGCCAACATCGGGCCCGACTCGTCAATAGCGGACCCATTCCTCGAGCTGGTCAGACTCAGCCTAGCATTGCCCTCTCCTCTCGGGCAGGTAAGGCCGCACCCCCTTCCAACCGATCACGACACAGTGGAGAGCGCAGCCATCTGGTAATCGGCACTCGGCGCTCATCTACCCACTCAGTCTACACGTTGGAGCAACCTCTGGAACCAAGAGGGTTTAGAAACTTTCACCCAGGGATATCTATAGCACCCCATGTAGAACAGATTTTCGATATCCCATCTGGCCATCCACGATATGCCTGTGGAGGCTACGACCCTGGTGTCGCTAACGCATACAGTAATCACAGCACACAATGTAAGATGCATGAGTCATACAATCCAGTCATACATCAATCCTGTGCAAACCGTGCGCTCATGTGAGACAATCTCCGCCTATCAGGAAGTCTCATAACAACCAATACTATTCATATGCAATGGTCAATCATATCTCCTAACAGACATGCAGATGATGTGAATGGGCATGTATCATGATGTTATGATGTTACATACTCATAAACGGTATCAATAACCGGCGTCGACAATGTGGACTTTTAACCAACATTGCCCCCAAGGAATGGCCCACATAGAATCAAATATATAATGGGCACATGGCCTCACACAAGGGCCAAATATACGAAATAGGTGGGCCCTGGTCATGGGCCTAACACATATCACAATTGGCCTTGCCCATAGGCCTCAAATACATCTGGATGGGTCGCACCCATGGGCCTCAAATATATCACAATGGGCCTCAAATATACTTCGTAGGTGAGTCACATACCTGGGTCTAATACACATCAGTATGTGCTACATCACATAGACCTAATATACATCACTATGGCCACAACCCATGGGCTTTAAATACACAATAGGTGGGCCCTACACATGGGCCTCAAATATATACCACGGGTGAGCCTCAATGGATGGGTCACCAATACAACAGGATGAGCCTAATGATATGGACTCCATAAATATATCGAATAGGCCGCACCAATTGGGCCTTACATACATTGCAATGGGCCATGACCCATGGGCCTTGCAAACATCACAATGGACCTTGCAACATGGGCCTCATACATATTTAAGGTGGGCCTCAACAACGAGCCTCATACACATCAAGGTGGGCCTCAACAACGGGCCTCATACACATCAAGGTGGGCCTCAACAACGGGCCTCATACACATCAAGGTGGACCTCAACAACTGGCCTCATATATGGCCTTAGCAACTGGCCACAAATATGTCAAGATGGGCTTAATCAATTATATAGGCTAAATCAATCAAATGGCCGATACGAGCAGGCCGATCAAATGGACCGATACAAATGGGCTGTGCGTCATGGAGTTATACTAAGCATGTTATAAAGTAATGCCCTAGCCTTACAACGCAGCTGGCGTTGACGGCTTGCATACAACAAGTACGGGCCTACCAATAGGCCCTAGGGAGAGTCGCAATGCGGACATTCAACCAACATTATACTCGCAAGGTGGACGTCAAACCAACATTGCTCCTAAGGTATAGCCCATGGTAAATAACATTACGTAAACCAGGTTGGGATCACACATTGCAATGGACCTTAGGTACACCCCATTGGGCCTTAAATACATCAAATGGGCCATGTCATATGGGTCTTTTACTCATCAAATGGGCCACATCAATGGGCCGCACCAATAGGCCTTATGTGCATTGCAATGGGTCATAACCCGTGGGCCTTAGATTGCATCAAATGGTTCTCGACCCATGGGCCTTATACATATCAAATGGGCCTAATCCCATGGGCTTTAAAATACATCAAATGGGTCCAATCCCATGGACCTTGGAACACATCAAATGGGTCCACTCTATGGGCCTTAAATTACATTAAATGGGCCTAATCCCATGGGCCTTGGAACATATCAAATGGGTCCACTATATGGGCCTTAAATTACATCAAATGGGCCTAATCCCGTGGGCCTTGGAACACATCAAATGGGTCCACTCTATGGGCCTTAAATAGTTCAACAACTAGCTACATTCATGGACCCAATTCAATTCAACTGTGGTAGGCCTCAAAAGTGCATTCATTAAGCCCAACATTTAAGGAATTAAAGGTATAAATCATTTCCTCTAAGATCTTTATAATATGGTGGGCCCCACTCCTCAAAATTTCAGCCCGAGGCCAGTATAATTATAACATATTGTTGTCCTAAATTTGGACACTCCATTGGAGTGGGTCTAGGGCCTCTAAAACTCTGAAAATTGAGGGCCAAGGTCTCTCATCATGCATATAATGAGAGGAAACTCAAAAAGGTGGCCCACCATCAGAAGAAATATTTTTGAAATATGGTTTTTTTATCAAGGCATATTGCTGGACTGCACAGCAGAAAAAATCTGAGAGTCCAACCATCTTGGCCCATTCTTTTGGATACCCAAATGGGGTCACTTGAGGCTGAAGTTTCACAGAGTGATACTTCCATAGGTGGGTCACACCCTCACAAAATTTTATAATTTTTAGATATCTCTAAGTATTTTAATTAATTTAAACAAAACAAACTGTCCAGAAAAATCGGACAGACCTGGACGTCCCAACGTGGTGGGCCAATCCGGCCCTCACAACGATGTGTACAGGGGTCCATTGGCCCTAAAATTTGGTAGGTGGGTTCTAACATAAGTGGACCATACTCATAAAAAATTTCAGAATTGTTGAAAATTTTTAAATATTTTAATTCATTTACATAAATCAATCTTTCCTGAAAATTGAACTGATCTGGACACCATATTATAATGGGTCAGTCCCGCCATCACCATGGTGTGTATAGGTATCCATTAGCCCCAAAATTTTGTAGGTGGGTCTTACCATAAGTAGGCCACCCCCCTAAAAATTTTTATAATTTTTAAACACCCATAGGTATTTTAATAAATTTTAAAAATCCAACTGTCCATGGTGGAATGTTGCTGAACAGTGTAGAAAATTAAGACTGTCCACCTCAACATGAGATCCCCACCTTTCAGAAAAGTATATTTAATAGGTATGAATAGTCCCCCAAACAGTCTCAAAATGTGGTCCAAAAATAACCAGAAACTGTCCAAACAATTCTGGACAGCAACATGTACTTAGATAAAATTTATTAGATAAGTCAAATAAAAAGGGAAATACATTAATGGGCCACACACATCAGGAAATAAAATGGAGAAAAAGAGAGATAGAAGGACAATCCGGCCATAGGGAAAGGGGCTCCGCCACTATTGAGCCCTCCCAAGATCAATCACACCCGCACATCATACCTAGATTTACATTTACAACATGGATCTTGCACATGCATGGTCTATAATTAAAATGCATGGTGAGGATGTCATCCCTATCATGGTTATAAGGTATAGATGACCCAAACATAATATGATATGAAATAAAACTACCATGATGGGGCCCATAGAGAAAGGCCCCATGCATGGATCATGCATGCATAAGGTAGGCCATTAGGCCACAACCATGGGATTGTGTGGGATCTCCACCATTGATTGGTGGGTCCTATACTTCCCTCATGAAAGAAAAAAAGAAAAAAAATATCTAGGCTATAAAAAATCATATTTTTTACATCTAGAGGAGCATCCACCATTCGATCTTCTTGCTCCTATGAGTTCCTTAGCACCTTAGCTTGGACTTCAATGGAGGAGATGAGAAATGGAGGGTTGAGATGGGAGATGAAGGGGTAAGAAAGGTGGGCCACACTTAGAACTTTGGGAGTGCTTGGAGAGCTCTCATACGTATGGAGCTTTGCTTGGGAGAATGAGATGAGAAATGAGAAAGAGAGAGAGTGTTGTAGAGAGAGATGGGTGATGGATGGATGTGGTGAATGATGGGCGTGTAAGAAAACCTTGACTTTTGTGACCATTTGTGTAAGAAAGGCATGGGAGGTGTAAGAGATTCTTGACTTTTGAGGCTTTTTATGTAAGAGAGGTATGGGCTTGTAAGAAAATCTTGACTTTTGTGGTTGCTTAAGAATGTGTTAAAGGTGACATGTACTTGACATGTACTTGACATGTGATGGATTGATGGGATTGATGTGACACCTCGTAGAGATTCTCTCGGGTTTCGCAACGCGCGGCGTTTTCTTCGCACTGAACGTTGGCCCACATCTCTTAACTAGGGTATCGCCTCGGCACGCAAGTCGTGGCATCGGAACCGTAGCAATGGCGCGGTCGCTATGGTACGGGTCTTGGGTTGAGTCAACTCGGGTTGACAGCGTATGAATCAGGGTCGCGCGTGATTATCGGTTAAGGGTCGAAGGTTGCCAGAATTCGACTGGTAAGACCGCGGAAGTCTATGGAATGATACAGACTAAGATACGGGTCTTACATATATCGTACTCGTCGAAAAGGTGCTCCTCCACGGAGGCTTTAAATGTGACATTGTGGACTGGAAAGTTTCCCATATCCTCCACTGGTGGTTGGGGAGCGAGCCCTTGTTGAGAACCCTTCCGACCCTTGGATCGGGCTCCCGCGACCGCATTCCCTTTCTGATCAGCTTTCTGCTTGCTCTGCCTTTCCTGGGTCGGTCCCGCCTCGACGGTTGCGGATCTTTTCTTCCCCATAAGTGCGAGAATCACCGAGATGGAGAAGAAGGAGACAACGGTGGAAAGGAAAGCCATCTCCTTGGCCAAGAAGTGGGAGGTTTACAATGTAGGAGTATTGTTGAAGAAATGGGCTTTAGATTGGCTTGAGAGTGGCTTGAGGGTGCATTTAGGAAAAGAGTTGAGATGAGTTTGGATGAAATATTTGAAGAAGAAGTGGGTTTTGAGAATGGAGTTAGAGAGTGAGATTTGGAAAATGGGTTGTGAGGTTGGGGTTTTGGAAAAGAAAGAATGAAGATGGGTTGGAAAGATGAAAGATGGAAATCGAGGAGAATGGGAGTTGAAGGGATTGATGGGTTTTGAAAAAAAAAAAAAGAACTTGAAGGAAATATGGAGGGTTTTGAAAGGAAGAAGAAAGGGTAGAGGTTTTCAAAATGGAGGATTTGGGGAAGATGTGCTTGGAAAGTGGGGTTGGAATGGGTTTAGAGGAGATAAGAAGTGATTGGAATGGGAGGAATAGGGTTTGAACATCCCTAAATAGCAAGCAAGGTGGGCCCCACATGTGTGTGTATGAAGGGGGGAAAATTTCCCAAAACCTGGACATCCGGCGCTGGACATCCGGCGCTGCGGCGCCGGAGCCGGGCACTGCAACACCGACTCTCTGGAAGTCGAGCGCCGGGGATGGGCACTGGCAGCACAGGTCCATTGACTCCCCGCCTTGCGTCGACCGCAACTCCTCATCCACAAGGACCCTCACGACGTACCATATATGGAATTGGGGTAGGCGAAGTTGATCTACGCAGTAAGACTAGTGCCCTTGTGATATTCTTCTTGGTTAGGGCCTAAAATCTCTCCTTTTCCACCATCTCACTAATTTCGTTAAATTCTCGTTCGTCCTAAGTTCCCATCCCCAAATGGATTGGAACCATCAATTTTGGTCCGGAACTAACTCATTCAGACATGGACGTAGGCTCCATTTGTCGAACCTTCTTATTTTCGGCTCGTTCCTGTCAATGGGTCGAGGTCCTGTACGACTCCCGAATTTATTTTGCGCATAGTTGTCTTCTCTCATATCTCAATCCTAATTTCCTAGTAAGCCTTACCATTCGCCTAAAATTGCCGGTTCTAGGTCCGGATTGGCCCCTATATTTCTAAGTCTTTGTTGTGTTTAATTTCAAATCAGCGGACGCGTTGATGAGTTCATGACCCATGGCCCAAGGGATTTCAAACTATTGCTCTGATACCAACTTGTAACACCCTGAAAATCGGGGGTCGCGCATACGCTCAACTCCCGAGTTTTCGAGAGTCACTTATAACCGTTTTCATTATTAAGCATTTAATTTGGTTTAATAGCGCAACGTGGAATTTCTTAAAATCATGGAACACAACAACAAGTCCACTGAAATGAAAGAGATCAACATACGTGTATGTACATGTCCAAAAGAATAAGGGGATTGCACATGGCATCACCCAATCAAAATCACAAAAGAATATATAAGTCCAAAAAGAATATGGGGCTAAGTCCACTCTCAACGATCCAAACCCGCCACTCAAGCTGGCGGAGAACCATATATCAGTTGAAAGTATGACAGCTCCTCCTCATCGAGAGTAGCATGTCATGCTCCCCCTGCTCCACATCCCCTGCATCTATGAAAGAGTCTGGTTGGTGTTTTAAAACACCGTCGCAGAGTGGGAGTGAGTGATCAACTCAGTGGGTGCTATTAGTCTTAAGTTACAACAAGCATCAATTATAGTATGAATTTAATGAAATACAGTCATTCATCAATTCCTAAAAACTCTTAATTAAATGCATGGATGCAAGATGATATGATGCATGCCCTTGCCATAAAGCTCCCTCTCGCGACTGATGAGGGTCGAATATTGCATATCAGACCCCGATATATACCTAATTTGACGTATATGATAATGTTTAATGTCGTATTTTAATTGTATTTTTGTTACAGGATGAAATCAAGAGCGTTGAGTGAAAAAGGATATTAAAAGCATGGATCTGACGTTCTGAAGTAACCAAAGCAAAGGACGGACTTTAGAGGACTGAGATCAATGAATTTGCATGCCAGGGATCCGAGAAAATCAAGTCGTTCACGTTAAAGAGGCCCAAAATTGGTCCAGAATGCAAGATCACATGTTTTCTACCATCCGATTGACCTGAAACTTCACACATGTGATGGGGGCCATAAATTAACCGTACATATTAAATTTTAGCCATTGAAGATTTTGAAAAGTTATCCAACGGACAGATCAGCCCATTAATCTCCAAGTTGGGGCCCGCCTGTTACCTGGATATATTTCAAAATATGTTTTGACGGTTTAAATAATGTCAGAAAAAGGATGGATGGTGTAGATTTCTCTTAAACATCACGTTGGGACCCACACTATGGTGGGTGTACACCATGTACACTCTCAGCCGAACTGCACCAGAGTTACAGATGCGGTCAGCAGACGCAGACTCACGCCTGCCCGTCTTTACGTTCAAAAACGGCAACTGTCGTTTCAAGCAGCAGTACGTAACGCACGGCCGCTGGCCGTTTTGCGAAGCGATGCGGGTCCCACCTATCACCTGTATGACTCATCCAAGCTGTCCATCTTGTAGAGGGCTGCAGATACTACTAACCCAAGCTAACCTTTCGTACCCATGCGCACACACGTGTGAGATACAGAGGCCACAAAAGGGCTGCCCTGTAGCGTTTAAACCTGATCTTTTAGTGAATTCTTCTCTAGGACACGCTTATGGACGTTCAAAACCACTCATTCTTGACTGAAATTTCATTCTAAATCCAATGGACGGGGTGGATTTTCCAGAAAATGCTTCTGTGGGGTTCATCGATCACAACAGCGAAATGGTGCGAAAGGTTTCGCACATCCGTGAAAATTAACTTTTTCAGGCGGTTGTGGCCCACCATCTTTGATCATATGGCAGATCTGAACCGTCTATCATGTAGAGGACCCAAGAAAGTCTTAAGGGACGGTGTTTCTTTGAAATTTGAGCAAGGAAAGTAGCGTGTTTCGAAGCACTGAACTTGGCTGCAAAAAAGCTTTAGTTAGGCATGCATAGCTTTTCAAATCCGATTCAAATTCGATTTTCACCACTCCAGCAGCTATATAAGGAGGTTTTGGACGTGGAGAGCATTGATTGAGACCTTAGAAAGGAAGATCTAGAGCCAAGGAGAAGAAAGAGAAGAGAGAGAAAAGAAGGAAGAAGAGAGATAAGGGAGATATTTTTAATGTTTTTATTTTATATTTCTTTTTTCCTAATTAATTTTATGGATAGCTAATTCTTTTTATCTAGGGCTAAGATGAAGCCCCTAATTTGATTGACTCTTGTTTATGTTGAATTTATTTTAATTGGATTGATTTGTTTCTCTTTCTAGTGTGCTTTCCTGAGATTTTCGTACTTCTCCATTCTATGAGCTCGACCAAAGTCTAGATATGGATGTTGTTTGAAATATTATTCTAAGTGCTTGTGTCTGACCATGAACAGGTTTCCTATAAAGGAAGAAACATGATTTACATCTCTCCATGCCTGACCATGGATGGAAAGATGTGATCCATATGCTTTAAAAGATTATACATTCTGTGTGCCCGACCAAGGACATAGGATGTGCTTTGTTTATTAAATTTATATCAATCTGAATTAGAATAAATCAACAGGTAAAACAAGGGTTAGGATAATTAGAGGTGGATTCGAAAGTCCTAGTCTTCTCCTGGATTGAATTTTTCTCATAGTTCTCAGTTATTTTTCATAAATTTGTGTTAGTTTACTTATTAGTTTGCTAAAATATTTGTTGGATTAGTTAAGAAGAGTCTTAAATTTTGAATTGTGATAACCAGTCCTCGTGGGAACGATCTCGTAAGCGACTCCTTCTAACGATCGCATATGTCAACACTTCCTCATTGCGGCCTCGACTTCCGAGTCACCACCCTAACTATTGGATGCAATGCGATCGTGTTAACCGATTTATTAGTTAGGTTCATTCATCCAGCAGATTTGGAAATCTGATTCACCCCACAAATCAAATGCCCTAGACTAGTTGCGAGGCCAAGACCCTCCAACGTGTGAGGCCTAGTCCCCGCTATCCTTGATCCTGTCGGGTTCCCCATCCCTGACTTTAAGCACATGGGGAGTACTGAGAACTGGGATCGCTAGCGGTCACTGCGAGGAGGCACGTCACCCTAGTGTAGGCTGACAGCTCGGACACAGTGTCCCATTCTACCATGTCCGTCTTATGAGAGAGTCGATCGAATTCAAGTGGTTATCGGTAGCTACAACGATAGTAGGGTGTTCCAGATTTCATACATGTGTGAGCAAACATGGTTAACAATCAGGATTTGCCACTATGTAGGCTAAACCGCACAAGTCAGGTGAGTACGGGTTGAATGATATCGGGTACGATAGACCCATGTAGTCGAACTACTGCAGCCCATACGCACCCGCCCAATTCGCGGGTTTAGTCTCAAGGTAGCCCAACCAATGAGACTACCGTCTATCCTCATATTCCTAACCAATCCATGGGTTTAACGATGATTCATAGCGTTCCAACATCAAGGTTATTAACTACATATAGTATCATATTGCATTCATCCTACCATACATATCCATGTCCCTAACAAGCATATTATAATACCATAATTAGAGTGCATGTGAGAAGTGTGAGTAGGCGAGGAAACGAAACGTTTCCTTCGCATCTAGGAATCAAAACATGCAAAGACATAACATCATACATATCATGGGCATCATCATAAAAAAGAATCACGCAACATATGAGCATATGACCATTGGTTATATCATCAAACATGTGAGAGGTATAAAGGCGGCCATGAGAAGTAAAATCTAAATAATCATGCAATTCCATACATTTTCATCAAACACTCAAATCCTAGGGTCTCTTAAGATTCCACACATACTTTATCCAAACAAGCAAAATCATTAAACTCATGATATGATTGGTGCTAGGCCACGTAGGATTAATAGTCCGCACCTTGAAATCGTTGGAGACTTGGATGCGACCTAGAAATGGGGTTTGAGGGTTGACCGGCCGGAATTCCTAAAACCAAATCCTTGCATGTAAGAAATCTCATGCCAATCCCTTCTTAATGCCTGGATCTCAAGAAGAAATTGGGAGAGGTTCTTACCTAGATGGCCAACGGACGAGTTTGGAGGGTTGAGTCGGACAATGCCTTCTTGGGGGAGAATTTAAGAGTTGAAAGGGTTGATGCCCTTGGCCCCACCTTGATTTAGGGTCCACACAAGCACTTCTCAACCCTCTCCTTCACCCTTAGCTCTCCTTGGTCGTTGGAGAAAGGTGAAAGCTACGAAGGGAAGGTTTGTTGTCGGATGGTGGTGGAAGTTATGAGAAAAGAGAGATTTGGTTGTGGAAGGTTGGAGAAAGTTATGAAGGAGAGAGAGGGTTGTTGAGAATTGAAGAAGGTTATGAGGGAGAGAGGGTTGTTGTTGGAAGAATGGAGGAGTTATGAGAGAGAGCTAGGGCTTATTCCCTAGACTTGGGCCCCTTGGCCTTAAGTTTCAATGAATTCTCAAAATAGCCTTTTAAAGCTACTATTGTTGTTGTGGTGGCCCCAAGACTCCTGTGACCACTAAATTTGGTGTGCACGTGTCTCATGGCCTAATAAGGGGCCATATAAAATTTGAAAACAATCGGATGAACGGATATGAGATCTGAGTAAGCGATCTCGATCTTTAAATGGCCCTATAAGGTCCATTCCGGTCGTTGGGGCAGTTCTGGTGGTCCCCTGGCCATGAAATTTATAGGGTAGGTGGTCCATGGTCAAATGAAGGATCATACAAATTTTGGGGTTGATCGGATATTTGGTTTGATCGTACGGGTCCGATGTTCGATTAATGGTTACCGTACCACGATCAGGGTTCAGGTTTTGTTGACGGGCGTAGGTCCGCACATTAGACCTTCACCGTAAATTTAGAAGAAATTCAACAGTTGAAAGGCCTGAGTCTCGATTTCATTTACAAGTGTCAGATTTAAATTCTGGCATTGGTGGTGTGCATATGGCCCGTGCCAGATCCCAGTTCTGGGTGTCCACAGGGTCTGAGGTCCCCGATGGACCTCAAGCCCAGTGAGATCCAGTGTTCCCTTAAGTTTTATAATTTTCTGACCTTCCTACATCACGGTATGGCCCGCACGGGCTGTTGATAAGTACAAACGGTAATCTTCCTTGGCGGCCCGCATCAGGTTCTATCATGACCTGTCTAAACTACTCTGTAGGATTAATCCTATATTATTTTAGGTGTGGAACCCCACCACAAGTGGCTTTAATCGAACGGTCCTTCGGCCAGGCCTACGTGGATGCCCCAGGATGCGATGCTGGTTAGACGGGATGTTACAGGTGTCCAGCGGCGGACTGTCGATCCGGCAGTGCCACCGCCACTCGCTGGCCAAAATCGGCAGGGTCGCGCCGATTTGGCGTGGTCTGCCACTCTATTTTTTGATATCGTTGTATCTCGCAATCCGAGATGAGTTACTCGACATGTCATATGATTTTGGGGTAGGAGAAGTCACTTTATCCAAAAATAACTAGTTTATTTTTTGATATTCCATAAGGTTAATGGTCAAAATTCCATTTTATTGACATTTTTACTATTTATAGTAAATTTTAGTTTAATTATAGCTCTTCATCTTTTGAGTTTTAGAAGTTATGTCTAATATGAAAAGAACTTAGAAAAATTAGAAGAATAAAGTGGTGGAAGGTGAGATTTTTGAAGGAGATGGGTTGGAAGGGGAGATCCTAAAGGTTAATGGGTGTGAAGGGAATGAGATTTGAAAAACTAGCTTGGAGAGGGAATTTCTCATGGAAAAAATGGATTTGGAAGCGAAGGTTGACTTCACGTTGACGGAAGCCCTTCTTGGATTCAGGTGATCATTCATTTGATGGTCCAGGTAGGCCAGAAGTCTCTTAAGCTCAAGGTGGAAATGACTTGGCCCTCCAAAATTGAAACGGGAGTATGGATGGACGACATGGACAAATGCATGCATCAATGTGGGGCCTGCATGTGTAATGAATTTCAAAGTCAGAACAATTCTGCATGGGACCAAATGCAATTCCATCCCACCTAATTCCACCTAATACCCTGCACCAAGTGCCCCCTTATGGTGTCAAACAACCAGGAGAATTGAAATCCCTTAAAATCCCTTCGAATCCATGGTGTTAAACGACCCGTAGCTATTACTTCAAGGAACAGAGCCCCACTATCCATATTCTATAAAACTTTAACTTTGTACTTCCTTGTCGAGTTTGTATCAAGCCCGGATCACTCATCCTACCGAGTCTTTGAACTCCTACATTGAATCTTGCTCACTCGAGTGACAATTTACCAAATTTACTCATTCTAAGTTGGAATACACGCATTCAAACACTTCTTATGCGATAAAACTAACCGAGTGAGTCTTTATGTTCATGTTTCTATATTTGGGTTCGAAAGCATCACAAAGTCGTGGATTTGATCCTATTGTTCATCATTTCTAATTTTAAGTTCAAAATCACCCAACAAAATGTGATTTTATCCTAGAATTCATTTTCTAAGTTTTGAGTTTCAAAACACAACCAAGCAGGGAATTTGGTCCTTGGTTAATCGTCCTTAGTTTACCGTATTCCCTATAGTATTAAATACTCCTAAAATTAGGAAAATCCTCTTTTAGGTTTAAACGTCAAATTTTAAGTGTCTCAACACTAATTTATTGTAGTTTGTATAGTCCTCATTCCTAAGGTCCTGGTTATCTCAATACTCCGCTCTGATACCAACTTATAATGCCTCGAAAATCAGCACCTGAGTACATAGACTCTAATCCCGAGTTTTCAAGTGTTTAATTAATAAAATGCACATGTGTCTTTATTCTAATTCACATTAAGTCCGCACACGAATAATCAGAGTTGCGCAATTCAACTTAGCGGAACTAAAGCAAGGCAGAGATAATAAAAATTAATAAATATAGGGTAAACAGTCAAAGTACAATTGAAAAGTAGTGTCTGTCCTAATGAGGATTATACAAGTCACAATATACATACCCAAGATGATTAAAGTGTAAAGTTTTATTTTATTCCAAATCTTTCATAATTTAACGGTGGTGGCGCAAACCGATCTAATCCTACCTGATGGAGGCCTCGATGGAACCTGCATAAAAAATATGCCTGGTTGGTTTTTTAAAACACCGCCCTAGGTGGGAGCGAGTAGCTAACTTAGTGGTTCCATTAGTTTTAAGTTACACATGTTATCGATGCAATCAACGCAGTTAATGATAAATAAGAAATCAAACAATTCTTAAATACTCATGTTAAATGTGGATATGAAGATATGACATAATGCATGCCCTTTCTAAACAACACTCCCTCACATACGACTCCAACCACTTGGTTTATAAATGACAACACTTCCTCAACATGCAACTCCAACGCCTGTTTCGCCACATTCTCAACTAATGTGATGCGATGAATGATCATGTTAGCTAAGTAATTATTAAGTTCCATTCATCCAGCATATTCACAAAGATAGGATACCAACGTTCTATCATGAGTCCTTATCCGGATTACGTGGCTCGTTGTCGTACATAGTAACTCCTTACCAGTGTCCCTTGATCCAACTTTAGGTATCACCTATTTATCTCATAAATCGATAATTTCAAAGGTACAGTATAATACCTAAATATATGAGGATCAACCCGGTATCAATTGTCACCCAATACCAGGTATGATTACTCAATTTCGATGTGCGGGCTTGTCACACAAAACCAAAACATATAAAGGAAAGGGCTCGTCACCCAATTCCATTCATGCCCGAGTCATTCGAACGGTACTCTGGCACAGAACCATTGACTGAGTAATTGACGGGGAGCCATTCAAATAATGGTCTATCACCTTTATCAGTGCTCACTGGTCACTATGAGGAAGCTCGTCCCCCCAACATAGGCCGACAGCTTCGAGACGGCATCCCATGCCACCATGCCCAACTCATCCCATGCCACCATGCCCAACTCATGAGTCTTAGTTGCTCACTGGTCATTACGAAGAGGCTCTTCACCCCCAGCATAGGCCGGCAGCTTGGATACGATGTACCATACCACCATGCCTGACTCATGAGTCTTAGTGAGATCGTATCGCACTAACGGTTATAAATGGACATATCCATTGGGAATAAGGTATCCTAAATTTCATTTAATCATGTCATACATTATGAACATACATGATCAGTTAGCTAGTAAACTAATTTGATCGACTTGAGAGAACCACGATACAACCGGCATTGGGTGCAAGCAGCCTGTGTAGTCTAGCTACTGTCAGTCATTCATGTTCAACCCGGGTCAATCGAACAAGCCTAGGGTGGCCGCCCTAATTCGGGCCACCCCTTGGTTTGAGCAGTTTATTGACTGACCCAATATGGTAAGCAACCTAAGCATCACTACAAACTTAGCGATTCATCATGCCATCAACATAAATTCAACGGCATAACCACCTAGGTATTTCATCGAAGATATAAGCATACATAGGATACTACGTTCACTAAGACATTAAATCAAATATGTGGGCACACATAAAGTAATACAATCACCTAAGTATTAAATCAAGTACATGAGCATCGAAAAAAAATATTACATTCCACCATTCAAGAATTTTATCAAACACATGAGCATTCATATCCAGTAAATAGCATATATTATAGACAAATCAAAATATTTACATATAGCATGTAAAAATTCATCTATAAGCATCTATTCATTAACTGAGACCCTCAAGGGTCGATAAATGACAACCTAGAGATAATGGTCCGCACCTTAAAAAGGAATATCCGATTTTGAGATCCTGGGGTTAGGGATTTGGGAAAAATTATAAATTCCTATATAAACACCAAGAACTATATGAGATTCATGCAATTTATTTTAGAAAAACCTAAGTTAAGAAGTAGGATTTGTTTCTTACCTCCTAATCACAAGTAAGGTGGATTTGGTGGAAGAAAATAATCGATGTCAGGGCCTTGGTTAGAGGAGACCGATGAAAGGAAGTACCAAAACCTCTTACCTCCTACTTTCACTCTTCTTCTTCTTTCTCTTTCTCTTTCTCCCTTTCTCTCCTTTAAAAAAATATAAATTCGTATGGAGAGATGGGGTGCCCAAATGAAGCCCTTATATAGTGCCAAATTTGGTGTAAATGGTCACAAGGGTTGGGTTTTTACTATACTAGCCCTATGGGAGGATTTTTCTAACCTCTAGGGACCACTATAGGGTATACATATTAATATACACCGTAGGATAATTAGACCTAATGATAATCTATGTATGGATATGATCGGCCCGCCATTTGGATGTGCCGATCGACAGATATAATTAAAAGTCTTTTCAATGGTCGTCGATAGTCGATCAGGGTCATGACTATATGGATATATTTGGAGAAATATCTTTAGTCGGTACTCCGAATTTGGCCATGAATCGACGGTCTGAAAGCTACAACTTTGTGAAAAATAAATGGACTTATTTCACTTAAATTTCAGACTTTAGCCTAAGGCATTTACGCATTTTAAGCACTCAGCCTCTAGCTGAATTTGCACAATTCTGGGTACTATCTTGATTCTCCACCCGCGATGGATGTTAAGCCCAGTAAGACGGACATTATTCTATAGTTTCGGAACTAAGCTCACTAATGAGTGGTATGAAGCTTATTTGGAAAATTGAGGCGTTTCTAGAATGAATTAGGTATTAAGATTTCTTGTAAGCAATTATTAGGGTTTGGATTAGGTAAGTTCATAATGTGGCCTATTCGCAACCAATGAAAATGACGATTCGATTATAATCACTTTAAACCGTCAGTTCTTAGGCTAAAAGGATACGTGAGTCAGTTTGGTTTATTAATTAAGATTTGACCCCTAATTGTCTCGTCTTTTGGTAGATCTTCATTTAGTTACAGTCGTCTCAATTAGTCAGTGATAGGTCGGCTAGATTTGGACCCTGCGCGAACAAATTCCGAGGCTCAGCTCGATGTTTAAGTGATCTGGCGGATTCATTGGCTTCTTATGGTTGATTGATCGATCGGATTTGTGCGACTCTTTACTTGTACTACCCGTGTATAGGCTCACTTCAAGTGTCAAGGGCCAATAAGCGACAACGTAGGCTAGTCATATCGAAGATTTTCAAGGATTTTTGAAAATTTAAAATAGTGAAAATCCAAGATGTTACACTACTGGAGTCAAGGACATCCCAAACTTGTTTGATCGATATTATCATCAGAACGATGTCGACCTATTGATAGCTTGGTATTATCTGTCTCCAAGGTGCTATCTGCCTCTACCATCCGACCTTATCTATGGGGCGGACGGATCTATAAGATTTCGAATGATGTTTGATCCTATCCAAAATAAATGACCCGGGGATCTCTCCTGGAATCTCAGGGGATAGGATTGGAATCCCAAAGATCTCGAACGTCAAAGATCTCAGAAAGATCTTTAAGATATGAGGAGTCTTAAACAGAAAGGATCTCCAACGGTGTGATCTTCCCTTTAACAAATAAGATCTCTGACGGTGTGATCTTTCCTCTAACAGAAAAGATCTTCCCTCTATTATAAATAGGGAAGCTCCTAAACGGTGAAAGGTACACACTCAAATACAACCTAATAGACTTTAAAGATCATTTATGCAAAGACCCAGATTCCTGACTTAGGCATCGGAGGGTCCCCAGCATAAGCCAGGGTCTTCCTTGTTTATTTCATGTGCAAGCACCCAAGGGTCTAAGAAGTGTCCACTGGGAAACTACATCAACAACATATATAGCCCAAAAAATACATTTGAACTCTCTATCTCCCTTCGATCGGACCTAACCCTCCTTTGGTGGCATAGAAAATAACTTCAGTCACAACAAATTGTCAAGCCGAATTAAATATGAAAATCACTATTTCTTGTTGAACTATTTTGGGTACTTTCAATGGGAGCGAATAGTTTGTTATTTCTGTTATTCGACTGTATGATTTTTCAAACTTTTTTCCATCATTAATACTTATTTTTCTTGGATCTTTAGCACTTGAATTCTTTAATATTGATCTCCCAAACATCCAATTATTCATTGCCTTTGAGCTTGATCTCTTTTTTTTTTTTCCCTTTAAATATCCATTTTAGCTCATATTTAACTTTTAACTCAAAATCACCTCGCATGTAGAAAACGTATCTTATTAGATTGATTAAGTACTTAAATAGAAGCAAGGTGAATGCAATTAAGAGAATAAATATGTAATATTTAGGTGTTATCACACCCCCAACCAGCATTTTCTTTGTCCCAAGTAAAACATGAGAAAGGTAATTCAAAACCAAAGGAATGTATTCTTAAACTCAAGAAATTCTTTTTAAAAAAATCTATATTATAAAAATCCAAAGTACGTTAATGGCGAGCACAATTTTCACCTAAACTCTAGCACTCAGTAAATATCTTAATTAACTTTAAAGCATTAATCCTATAATTAGAAAATTTTTAAACATCGAGTTCCATGTGTGCATAGTGAAATCTATACTTAACACAACCAAATATTCAGTTATCTACTTTCATGATAACATTAATAATCAAAAGAGTATTCAGGATAACCAAAATCTAAACCAAAACTTGTCTTACAGTTCAACACTCTACTCTTCCAACATATGAATTTTTCATCAACGACTTTCACACTATTGTCAAGTTTTTTCTTCTTTTCTTATCCATTCAAATATTCTCTTTTTCTTATTTCTTTTTTTCATGGGTTTCAATAGGTAACCCTTTACAATGATAACTAGTTTTTTTTTGTACATATTACTATTTTTTTTTTCATTTCTTTTCATTGAACATGATGGACAAATTGCTCAGGTTTGATTCCTAGCATTTTTAATAATTATCAAGTTAACAATACAATATCCAACCAAAACTTTTATGTGTAAGCTAAATGTGACATATGAATTACATGACTCGATCAATATTTAAGGTTTCAATTAAAAATTAATAACTTCGAACGTAACTTTACAATATATTAAATAATTAAAATCCATGCTTCAAAAATCATCAACATTAATGTTTATCATTCTAATCTCCGGATTATGTTCAAAATCACTTAAATTCATAGTAAAGTTTTAAAAATTTTGAAAAAAAAAAAAAAAAACTTAGCACAAATTTTTTAAAATTCAGCATAGATGAAGAATTTCCATAAGAAACCCTATCCCCCAACCTATATTCTACATTGTTGTATGTATATAGCATATGCAATAAGAACAATATGAGACCAATTCAATTGTAACCAAGTAAAGGGTAGAATGTATTTGAAAGATGACGAATATGTAAGTGCGAGTGTGAACTTCCTATTAGTTGGTGTTTCAACAGTCTAAACTAAACCAATAAAGAAAACTAATCTTAAGAAAACAATTAACTCCTAATCTAGGAAAACAAAGGAAAAAATACTCGTTCTTGATAAATGATTTCGTCCTCTGGCTAATATCTCGATAAATTTCTCAATGGGCTTCTCAACAAGATAATCCAAAAGCCCATTTTCTAGTAGGCTTGGATGTCCTAGAGTGTGAACGTCCATAGAAATTTATAAACCTTAGAAAAATATCTTCGATCAATATTTTGAGGTATCCAAAGTGTATATAATCCACCTATGATAAAAAAATTTATTGTCAGTGCACTACGGTGAATCAAAGACTACAATTATTTAAGATGTATAAAATTTATCTTTTATTGGTATAATCCCATTGAATTTTAAAGTCTCATTGTTCGGTTTAAATTTTATCTCCTTCACCTTTAATGATAAATATTCAGGATCAGTGAAAGAAGATGTTGCGCAGCACGCCAACAACGCAGTGGGCCGAGATCCAATCTCAGGCCTCACCCACAAACGATAAACGGAAAGAAATATAAACTAGAAACAGATCAAAGCAATCCAAACAAATCACAAGACAAGATATACGTGGAAAAACTCCAAACTAGGGTAAAAAACCACGGATGCAAACTTCCACTATGAAGAAACAAAGATTACAAGGCAAAATACTAACCTCTCCCTTGAAAAAATATAGAAAACCCTTAGGCCACACCTTTAGAAATATTTTTCAATATTTCTCATCTCATGCATACCCTAGAAAAACCCTAGGAACCCCTATTTATAGTTTAGGCAACTTCCCTTCCGCATCCCGGTTGCGAAAGGACTCAAATCCGCAGTTTCGCGGAACAAACTGCGTAACCTACGACCGGTCCTGGCTCTGCTACGACTGGTCTTAGGCCCCTACGACCAGTCGTAACTCTCCTACGACCAGTCCTAGGCCCTGAAAAAAAATAGCACAACTCGCTGGACTTTGAGTCGTGTCAGGGCTCGAACCCATGACCGGTCGAGCGCCTCCCATGACAGGTCGTGGCTCCCTCACGACCGGTCGAGCACGCCCCACGACCGGTCGTAGACGTCCTACGACCAGTCGAAGGTGGCCCAATTGTGGCTCCACATTCTCAACAATCTTTCACTTGGAGACACATTGCCATAAACCTTCCTCTTCTTCATCCGAAGTGCACCACCTCCCCGTCTTCAAACCTGAAGACTAATCAAAGTTGAACAGAGCTTTAGCTTCTCCCTTGTGACCACCTTGGTCAACATATCTGCAGGATTCTCACTTGTATGAATCTTCTCCAGAATAATCGATCCATCTTCCAGTAATGAACGTATGAAGTGATATCTAATGGCAATATGCTTGGTCCTTGAATGAAAGGCTAAATTCTTAGCCAAGTGTATTGCACTCTGAATGTCACTATACAGCTTACAATCTACTTACTTCTTACCCAACTCTTCCATAAAACCTTGCATCCACACCATCTCCTTGAATGCTTCTGTAGCCGTAACATATTCTGCTTCTTTCATACTGATAGATACTATCTTCTGTAACTGAGAGACCCAACTGACTGCAGCACTGCCCAGAGTAAAGACATAACCTGTAGTGCTTCTTCTGCTGTCGATATCTCCTGCCAAATCTGAATCCACGTAGCCTTGTAGCTTGATTTCCGATCCACCATAACACAACCCTACATCCTTAGTACCCACAAGGTATCTGAGGATCCACTTCACAGCTTCCCAATATTCCTTCCCGAGGTTGTTCATGAACCTGCTAACAACTCCCACTGCTTGAGCAATGTCTGGCCTCGTGCTCACCATAGCATACATGAGACTCTCAATCGCCGACGCATATGGGACTTTAGCCATGTAGTTTCGTTCCTCCTGCGTCTTTGCACCTTGCTCCTTAGCTTGAAGTGGTTGGCTAATGGAGTGCTAACCGGCTTAGCACCTCCCATATTGAATCGATCAAGTACCTTGGCTATGTACTCTGCCTGTGACAAAATCGGTTTCTTATTTTTTCTGTCACGCTTTATCCTCATGCATAGAATTTGTTTTGCAGCTCCTAAATCCTTCATGGCAAATTCTCTAGACAGTTGTCTTTTGAGATCTGAGATGTCCTTCATGCTTGAACCGGCCACAAGCATATCATCAACATACAAAAGAAGAATGATGTACGACGTATTAAACTTCTTCAGGTAACAACAGTGGTCTGCATGACATCTCCTAAAACCGTTTTCACATAAAACTATCAAACTTCTTGTACCACTGCCTTGGTGCCTGCTTCAGGCCATATAGACTTTTCTTCAGTCTGCACACCTTGTCCTCATTACCTGGTGCCACGTATCCTGTCGGCTGATGCATATATATTTCTTCTTCAAGATCCCCATGAAGAAAGGCTGTCTTAACATCTAGCTCCTCTAGATGTAAGTTCTCTGTAGCCACTATACTCAAGATCATGTGAATCGTAGACATTTTCACTACCGGTGAAAATATTTCAGTGAAATCGATACCTGCCTTCTGTTGAAAATCTTTTACAACCAGTCTCGCCTTGTACCATTTTGAACCATCATGCTCCTCCTTCAGTCTGTAAACCCACTTGTTATGAAGAACTTTCTTACCCTTAGGTAAAGTGACTAGCTCACATGTACGATTAGACTCAAGAGAGTCCATCTCCTCATCTACGGCTTGCTCCCACTTAACCCGTGTATCTGACTGCAATGCCTCTTCAAAATATTCTGGCTCACCATTATCTGTCAGCAGTAGATAATGTAAGGAGGGTGAGTATCAGACCGTGGGTCTCCTCTCTCGAGTAGACCTCCTCAAAACCGGCGTCTGTGGCTCTGCCTCATGATGCTCCTGTGCATGATCATCCTGTGGCGCTGTAACACCCATGTCCGATAACTCTTACGAATTTCTTTTTCTCGGTCTTATTTTCCTTCACACTGTCCTTATGCATCACTTTTTCATTGAAGACTACGTCCTTACTTCTGATGATTTTTGTATTTTCTGCATCCCAAAACCTGTAGCCAAAATCATCCTACCCGTAGCCTATAAACGTGCACCTTTTGGACTTCGCATCCAGCTTGTTTCTGTGCTCTGCATCAATGTGAACATATGAAGTGCAATCGAACACTCTGAGATGTGTAAGGTTCACTTCTTTCCCAGTCCACGTTTCTTCTGGTAGTCCACCATCCAATGGTACTGAGGGACTTCTATTGATAAGATATACGGCAGCATTTACAGCATCTGCCCAAAAGGTCTTGACCAACCCTACATGTAACCTCATGCTCCTAGCGCGCTCAAGGATGGTCCTGTTAATGCGCTCAGCCACACCATTCTGCTGTGGTGTCTCTGAAATCATTTTCTGATGTTTGATTCCACTTGCTGCACAATACTCCTCAAACCTCTTATCACAATATTCTTCCCCATTATCAGATCTGAGACACTTTACTGTTTTACCTGTCTCGTTTTCTACCATAACTTTTCACTTCTTAAACGCATCAAATACATCAAATTTATGCTTTAAGAAATAAATCCATAATTTTCTACTAGCATCATCAATAAAGGAAACAAAATAACGTGAGCCACCAAGGGATGATACCTGTGCCGGTCCCCATACGTCAGTGTGTACAAGCTCCAATAGATGCATCTTTGGAGCGCGTCCTGTCTTCTTGAAGCTTACCCTCTTCTGCTTGCCATATATGCAGTCCTCGTAGAATTCCAAGTCAAGAGACTTCAGCCCTGGTAGCTTCCCTTTTGACAACAGCACTTTCATCCCTTTCTCACTCATATGTCCCAACCTCTGATGCCATAACTGCCCATTCACTCCAGTTGATGCGACTGAGAGTGAGCCAAACGATCTTGAAGTCACGTATAAGGTGCCTTTCTTTTTGCCTCGAGATACCACCAAGGCACCTTTTGTGATCTTACAGGAATCACTGGTAAATGTCGTCACATAACCGGTATCGGCCAACTGCCCCACTGAAATCAGATTCCTTCTCAAACTCGGTACATGTCTGACATCCTTCAGTTTTAAAACCGTTCCATCTTTCTGATTGACCTGAACGTCCCCCTTTCTAACAATACTGTACGGCTCATCATCACCCAGGTAGACTCTTCCAAAGTCACCTGACACATAATCACGCAGAACTTCCTTACATGAAGTGGCATGAAACGAAACACCCGAGTCTATAACCCATGACTCATTCCTTGTATCAAGAGACAAGATCAATGCCTTTGTGTCTCTCTCCTCAGACAGATTCACTGAATCCTTCCCGCCTTGAGAGCTTCCTTCCTGTTTCTTGAGTGCCCTGCAATCACGTTTCATGTGCCCCTTCTTGCCGCAATGCCAACACCCATCTTTGTCTTTTGGTCCCTTAGACTTCTTCCTTGACTTAGAACGCCCGTGTTTATATCTTCCTCTTCCTTCAACGTTTAGAGCATTCCCTGAATCCCCTGAAACTCCTGATGCCTTCCTTCTAGATTATTCACTGAGAATTAGACCAGCCACATCATCAAATTTCAGCTCTGTCGACACTGAAGAATTGTTCACAACAATCACCAAACCATCCCAACTGTCTGGCAGACTGGATAAGATCAATAGCGCCCTAACCTCATCGTAAAAAATGATGCTAAAGGATTCCAACTGGCTCGTGACTGTATTGAACTCGTTTAGATGTTCAGCCACGCTCCCACCATCTGACATCTTCATGTTGAATAGTTGTTTCATAAGATGAACCTTGTTGGATGCTGAGGGTTTTTCATACATGGTGGCTAGGGCTTCCATTAATTTTTTTTTCGTTTTCATCTTGGATATGTTGAAGGCGACGCTCTTAGACAAAGAGAGTCGGATCGTTCCTAAAGCCTTCCTATCCAGTAAAAACTATTCATCATCTGTCATCTTTTCTGGTTTCTTCTCTTTTCCTTCTAGAGGAATGTAGAGGTCCTTCTGATACAGATAATCTTCCATCTGCATCTTCCAGAAGGTAAAGTTTGAACCATCAAACTTCTCAATTCTAGTTTTTTCATCTTCCGCCATCGCTCCCAATAGAACTAAACCAATAGCTCTGATACCATTTGTTGCGCAACACTCCAACAATGCAGTGGGCCGAGATCCAATCTCATGCCTCACCCACAAACGATAAACGAAAAGAAATATAAACTAGAAACAGATCAAAGCAATCCAAACAAATTACAAGACAAGATATACATGAAAAAACTTCAAACTAGGATAAAAAACCACGGATGCAAACTTCCACTATGAAGAAATAAAGATTACAAGGCAAAATACTAACCTCTCCCTTGAAAGAATATAGAAAACCCTTAACCCACACCTTTAGAAATATTTTCTAATATTTCTCATCTCATGCATACCCTAGAAAAATCCTAGGAATCCTTATTTATAGTTTAGGCAACTTCCCTTCCGCATCCCAGTTGCGAAAGGACTCAAATCCGTAATTTCACGGAACAAACTACGTAACCTACGACCGGTCATGGCTCCGCTACGACCGGTCCTAGGCCCCTGTGACCAGTCGTAGCTCTCCTACGACTAGTCCTAGGCCCCGGGAAAAAACAGCACAACTCGCTGGACTTTGAGTCGTGTCAGGGCTCGAACCCACGACCGGTCGAGCGCCTCCCACGACCGGTCGTGGCTCCCCCACGACCGGTCGAACACGCCCCACGACCGGTCGTAGACGTCCTACGACCGGTCGAAGGTGGCCCAATTGTGGCTCCACATTCTCAACAAAAGAAACTTCAAAACAAAATTTTCCCTGATTAATATTAGATGTTAAGGTAAGGTCTTGAAAGGAATTTATTATGTCTTTAACGATGTCATCGTTTGAATTTTCAAAGTGTGCTAAGCAAACTTCTAAAGAGTCAAAACTTTTAGGAAAGAGGGACTCATTCTCTAAAATAGAATCAAGAATGTCAAGTTAGTAGATTGTATCAATATCACCATGTTTGAAATTTGTTTATATATCTTGATCATTAATTGGGGCCTTAAATGAGATTAATTTTTGGAAAAATTGGACTAAAGGCTCATAAACACACTCCGACTCATTATGTTGAACATTACTAATCTCATTAGCAGCCTCACCACTAATAAGTGTGGTGGCAAATTCAATATGCTCAACAAGTGTGTTGGGAGAATTGAGATCACTCATATTGCATTTTGCTTCTAGGTTAGCATGAGACATGACTTAATTTTCTCAACTGACACTGTTAACTCTTGTATGGCCTGCGAGATGCTTTGATTAATTTATAATTGTTATTTTATAAATGATGGCAATGTAATCTCAAGGGTCCTTATCGATGGGGGGAATAAAAGTAGAGGGCCCTTGGAGACAGTTGTTAGCATCCATGTTTGGTCCATCTCTCTAACTGAAATTTTGATGATTCCTCCAATTACTACCATTCATATTATATGGGGGTCCACTCAATAGTTGCTGATAAGCATAATCACCCATATAATAATCACACATCGTCCTAATCAGTGGAACATTATATACCTTGTTTTCATCATAAACAGGTTGATTCGTAATCATAGTTCCAATTAATTTACAAGACATAGGGTGTTTCCTAACTGTAACACCCTGAAAATCGGGGGTCGTGTATAAACTCAACTCCCGAGTTCTAGACCGTCACTTATGCAACAAAAATGATTATGATTCAATGTTGTCTGATTTAAAGCATTCACATGAGTAAAAGTATACCAAAACTGCAATTCATACTTCAGATCTAGTGATAAAAGCAAGCGGAAGACTAAACAATATATATATCACTGTATGGAAAAACAAAGTAAATCTCATCTGTCTCTAAAGTATGAATACATCTCTGAGTCTCATATACATATACATGAACACAAGTAAATGTTCAAAATGGTCCCACTGAAGTCCCATCAATCCAGGTCGCCTACGCAAAGCCATCATGATACTGCATGTACGAGAACTCATCCTGGTCCTTGTCGAAGTCTGGCTCTGCCTCCTGGATCTCAGCCTCACCTGCATCTACAACAGGGTCTGGTGGGTGTTGCAAACACCATCCCTTAACGTGGGAGTGAGTGATCAACTCAGTGGAATCATAGAGCAAAGATTAGCATGTTCACAATTCAATCATGCGATAATAGTAAAGCAGTAAATCAGAAAATCCTAATACTGTTGTTAATGCAAGATGACATGAAGTGATGTATGCCCTCACCGACGATCTCCCTCATACGGCAATATCTTACGACCGCGTCATGCAATCGACCCTCAAGTACTCCACATCTTCCAGGCACATGCAATGGTATGGTGATATGATTTTTGAGTTGTTATTAGTCCATTCAAACAGCAAGATTGGGAAACTAAGGTACTTCCCTTGTATCAATCCCAACACAGATCCTGTCTAGAGTCATCACTCCTAGTAGTCTCATATGATGTATATTTTGTAGGTCACTGCAAGGGCTGCCAGGGCTGTTGCTCGCACTCGTTGCACCGCCCCCCCATCACCTTATCAATACAGGCCTACCGTACTCTACTGCAACGGAAGGGTCGTCGCCTCCCGTGGACTCAGAATACGCTCGCGGTCACTACAAAGGACTCGTCGCCTAATCAGTGTAGGCCGACAGCTAGAATATAGTGTCCCATACCACCATAATCTGCTCACGAGTCTAGGTGCTCACTGGTCACTACGGGGAGGTTTGTGGCCCCAGCGTAGGCCGACAGCTCGACCACGGTGTCCCATACCACCATGCCCGGCTCATGAGTCTTCGTGGATCAAGGTACCATAGTTAACAGGGTTTACAATGGTAAGTTCAGTACCTTAGGTTCAAGCAGTTATGACTCATACAGGGTGAACATACATCGGCCAGTCGGGTTACTTGACGGGCTCGACTAGCGCGATCGCATCTCAAGTCGAACGACATGAAGTGCGTAAAACACTTCGCGTGGCCTAACCACTGCCGCCAACTCCAAACACGAATCGTGTTCATCAACGCGTCGTTCGTGGCTAAGACCAGCCAGCCACGAATTCGCTCAGTTACCGACTGCCTAGACTAAGTATAGTCCTAAACAATTATGGAATCACATCAGCAATTCATATATGAATATTGGAATTGAAATACAATCATGTGAGCATGTTAACACATGTTATAACATTCGACTTAAGTAAATCTTCAAACACATATATTTCATGCATGTAATGAAATCATGCATATGCTCAACATGTAGGAAATCATTTAGGTCAGCATATTAATTGAGAAATCCATCTCAAACTAATTCATAACATCATTTAATTCAATACATACTAATACAAGCATTTATACAAACACATACACTACACACTTAAGTCTACATATAGTATGTCGACCCGAAGTGCGCAATTAGGCGAATCTCTTCGCCAAACTAATTATGCACGTATTCCTAACTTCCTAATGCGACAACAAACCATGTCAATCACATCAGCAAAATATGAACGTAATCTGTACTTCCTACAAATGTCTAAAATGCCCTAATCTCATATTCTTCGTTAATTTACGAAACAGGAAATGGAGAGCATGTTGTACATGTCAAACGGCGATGCCGTCGATAATCTACTATTAAACGACATTGAAAGCGTTGTAAACCGTCAATCAAAGCGTCTAAAATCCTCACCTAGTCTCTTGTAGACTCGTGAATTGGAACGGAGCGTATATGCTTCGTCTACGGCAGTAGGAGAACCTGTTTTACGAAGTACGTTAGCTAACACGCTACGAATCCAAGTAATCCCTAAATCAGTAACTTTTAGGGTCGTTTCATACCTGAAAAAGTGGAGAAATCACCGGCCAGGTGATTGGGAAGAGTTGCTGAAGCACGTGCAACTAGCGACACAAAGGCGGGAAAAATCCTTCTACTCTCTCTCTCAAACTCTCACCTGTTCTCTCTCCCAAAGCTAGGATTTTTTGCAATTTTGGATGGGAGAGAGGAATGAGGGTTTCAACCCCTTTTATAAGCTTAAAAATGTCGAAAACAGGCTCCGGAACGAAGTTTACTTAGTGCATATCCAATTCGGGGCTGTTTCTGTCCAAAAGATGCTTTCTGGTGGTCCCCTGGTCGAATGCGATCAGACTTAAGCTCATGCGTACCAGATATAGCATGTATTAAGTTTTCAGTCTGGCAGGGTTCGCAGATCGCATGTGGCGGACCAGTTTCAGTTCAGCGGTCACCGCACGTAGATCAGGGCTGAAAGTCTCATGATAAAAAATAGAAATTTCTCCTGATCCGAGGGTGTAATATGGATGAATTCTGACGATCAGAACGCTCAATACTGACACGTCAAGTCGTGTGCCAGATTTGAATTTGAAATTTCAATTCTGTCCCTATTCGCACTCTCTTCGGTCCGGGCTCAATGAAATAGCCTGTGATTATCGATTTGACTTGATTTTCGAAATGAGTGTCAAGTCCAGCTAGGCAGTTCTAACGGTCTAAGATAGGAAGTATCGGACTTTCGACGTGCGGTCTAGATCCAATACAAAGATTCAAAGCGGTCCAGAGAACAAACCTGCTTAGAGTTTGATCCGAGGTTATAGAATATTATAGAGTCATTTGCTCTACTCGATTTGGGTCTTGTAGAACGTATTTAAAGTGATCAGGGACTATTTTTCAGCCACTCCAGTGTTGCGCTAGCTAACTTAGTCATATTTTCTAAAAGAATTAATTCTACGCAATTTCGGGTCGAGTTGGTACTCAGGCCCAAGTACGGGTTTTTCACGGGCGTTACACTAACATAGTGATCTGACGGCCCTTCCAGTAGTATCTCGTCTTTTAGAAGTTGATTAGAGTAATCTTGAGTCCACTCAGGCATGAACATGACAAAACCCTAATTCTAACATAAATCTAAACCCTATAACGAAAAAATAATTTCTACAACCTAAATCTAAATCTATTCAATCTACTATCATCATTCAATAATCATTGTTGTTAAATCAAATAAGCTAAATAATGTAATTAACTACAAGCTTCATCCCTTAGCCTTAGCCAAGAAATTAGACTAACATGACTAACATCCTAAAATAAAAATAAAAGAAAAACTTAAAAGATAAATGAAAACTAAAGAATTAAAGAAGAAGGACAGCTCCGTAGAAGCTCTATCATCCCTTGGACTTTCTTCCAAGCCCAAATTCATACTTAGAATAGCCTAAAATTAGTAATATAACATCCTAAATTTTTACTATTTTAGATTTTAAAATTCCTTAAAAAAATTTCATTGTATTTAGATTATAATGTCACTTACTGACCCTTAACACTCGATGTTAGCCTATACGCGGGTGTTACCATTAAAGAACCATACAAATTCAATTAATTAATTGTAGGAAGCTAAGGAATCTGCCCAATCATTTAAACCTTGAGTTTAGCCTTGTGATTTTTTCATTTAGGGACCTAAATCTAGTCAACCTATCACTGACTAATCAAAACAGTTGTAATTAAATAAAGACCTACCTAAAGCTGAGATAAATACGGGTCAGCTCTTAATTAACAAACCAAACTGACTTAGTTATTCTTTTAGCTTAAAAATTAATGGTTTAAGGTGATTAAGATCAAATCTTTATTTTTTCTTATTATGAAAAGGTCACACTATGAACTTAGCTAGTTCAAACCCTAATCATCATACATAAGAAATCTCACTATCCAATTCATTCCAAAAATGCATTGATTATCCGAACAAACTCTAAACCATTCATTAGTGGATTATTAAACCCAAGACTATAGAAAGATATTCTTCTTAGTGTCTTAAATTGCTCAAGTTGGACTCATAAGGTTAGTGCATGAGATATGTGAATATTCATGAAATTAATCAAGAACTTTAGTTAGTTGTGTGTATCTGGTCTTTGCCAAAGTTATAATTTTTTTACTGTTAGATCATGACCAAATTTATGGCACTAATATAATTTAATACCCCGCACCTATCCCTATAGTTTCGACCCCGATCGACGATTAATAAGCGTCAAATTAACTTTTAATCATACTCATCAATCAGCGCATCCAAATGGTGGACCGATCATATCTATGCATAGATCATCATTAGGGTCATCTATCTCATGGCATATATCAACCCATACACCATCTAGTGGACCCCTAATAGTTAGAAACACCCTCTTACAAGGTTAATATACCAAAACATTGGCCATTGGGGCCAATTGCACCACTTTTGGCACTAAAAAAACCCAACTTTAGGTAGCCCGTTTTCTCCATACAAATTGCCCTAATAAGAGAAAGAGAAGAGAGAAAGAGAAAGACAGTGAGTGTGAGAAATAGGGAAGGATCTTGGTACTTCAAGTTAGTATATCATCAATCAAACCCTTGAGCTTACTGAATTCACTGCCACTTATGACCGAAGGTAAAACTTGTATTCAACCATTCGATTTTGTAATCTATACCTAGTTTACTTGATATTAATGGTATTTCCTTGCTTTACATTAGGAATTTATGATTTTCTCCGAAAATCGTAACCCTAAGCATGATTAGGTCATGTCAAAGCCTTTAAGGTGTGGAACATTCTTCTAGGTTTAATTTTATCAACCATTGATAGTCCTAAATAATAAATTTTAGCTTATCATAAGATGTCATATGCTATTTGTTTTTGAACTGCTTTATTATTATAATCATAATGTTACTTTGTTATGGTAGCCAACATATTTGATGAAATGCTTCAACAAGATGAAATTCCTACCATTAAAAATTTTGTATATAAATTGATTAGTGATGTTGATATATGTTGGATTGCATTGATATATATTGAATTGTATTAATTCATATATAAGTTTAATTGATGCACCCTATTGTGGTATTAAGTTATTTCGTGATTATGTTTATGTATTTGATAATTTGATTTGTAGTTGTATGAATCGAGCTATGCAAAATGTTAAATGGATGACCCACTTTGGGTTACCTATCCCAAACTTATATGATCGACTGGGATTGAACATAGACGAATGACAGTAGTTGGAGCTACACAGGATGCTTTGCACCCAATGCTGGTTTTGTCCAAGGTCTCCCATTGTCGATCGGATCAGTTCAATGTATGGGCCGATCATTCTTATGTTTGGTGGTTGTATAACATTCAAAGGAATATAAGATACCACTATTACCATTTATTTGAGTCTATTCATAACCGATAGTGCATTACAATCCCACAAAGACTAATGCACCGGTCATGGTGGTATATGACACCGTGTCTGGGCTGTTAGCTTACACGTGGGAGATGTACCTACCACATAAGAAAAACATTAAATGATGAGCCTGTCATGTTAGTAAAATTAAGTAACAAGCCTCCTCTTAGTGACCACCTAGCATTGATCAATGTTACAATCCTACCATGTTGTTAATTGTATAGGTGGTGTTTCTTCTCCACATTTAGAGTTTGGATGACGGCCTTCACCCTAGTTGTGATTGTCCTTGGGAGACAAGCCCTAATATTAACCCGATTGAGTTGTATGGATTATTGTGTGATGAACCTAAGTTTGGATCAAAGGACACTAGTGAGGGGCAGCTACGTGTCACCATGAGATATGTGAATCCATTTAGTGATTATTGATAGAATGAATTATCCTATCTTCGCTAATCTACTGTTTAAATTGAAAATAATAACTAATTAGCTAATCATGCATATCATTACTTTGTTGGGTTATGTTGCGGGCTAACCGTTGTGCATATGTTGACGTCCTAGCTAGTAATAGTGTTGATATGGAAAGTTTGAGACTGTTGTATTCCTGGGCATTCATCATGATAAACATTGTTTAGTTGTGCTGCAAGTCAACCATTGCACATATTATTATGTCATCCATGCATTTAAATAATTAACTTAGAAATTATTTTTTCTAATATTATTATTATATATGTTTGCTTGTATTGATAACATGTATAACTTAGAAAATGGAACCACTGATTTAGCTATTCACTCCCACCTGGGATAGTTTTTAAAACACTAACCAGACAATACTATTGATGTAGATACTACCGAGACCAACACATTTGACGAGACATAGTGGATCCCATTAATGGCACCCCATACTTCTGGTTAACGGATAGGCATGCATGGGCGGAGTGCCTCGCCTCTCCTTTTTGTATATTTTAAGGATCTGTATGTTTGGAGTCATCGGTTGGGTGGATTCTGCTAGTTGGTTTATATAATATTTATTGTGGCTTGTATAATCCCATTTGGGCAGACACCACTATTAGAATTGTACATTTTGAATATTAGTCATCTATTTCTGGGCTTAGTTATCTCTACTTAACTTTTGATATCGCTGATTTAAAACTACTCTGATTATTGATCATGGGTGATTGTTAACCGGACTGTGTGGGCATGTTAGAACTCACGTCCATTTTTTCTAGGTTCACACTCAGGAACTCGGGATTAAAGTCTCCATACTCTGGTGCAATTTTGGGTGCATGACATTTAAATAGGAAAATTTCGCATCGACTTTAGACCCACTTCCATTTTTTGTACTTTTTTTACACTTCAGTCGCACCAAAGTCAAACCGAGTCCAGCCAAAGTTGTCTTCGGTTGCATCCGAATTTTCTAAAAATACATCTGAACTCTATCTTCCTTCGGTCGGACTGAACCCTCCTTCAGTGGCAACAAACATAAATTCTGTCGAACTGAACTATCAAGACAAATTAAGTATGAAAATCATTGTTTCTTGCTGGACTATTTTGGGCACTTTTGGTTGGACTGAACCAACTTTAAGTGGGATCGAACAGTCTGTTATTTATGTTATTCGACTGTTTAATTTTTCAGACTTTTCTCCATCATTAGTACTTGGGTTTCTTAAATATTTGGCACTTGAATTCTTCAATGTTGATCTCCCAAACATCTAATGCTTCATTTCCTTTGAACTTGATCTCTTTTTAAAGTATAAAATATCCATTTAAGCGCATATTCAACTTTGCATCCAAAATTACTTCACATGAAAAAACTTATCTCATTATATCGATTAAGTACTTAAATACAAGGAAAGCGAATGCAATTACAAGGATAAATATGCAATGTTTAGGCATTATCATGATATTAATGAGGTTAAATGATTAAGAGAATAGGTATTAATGGCTTAGGTTGACCAAGGCTGTCACGCCCCGAACTCGGAAACCGGGCTCACAAAATTTCCAATCGCCGAATCCGGCGCCGACAGCCTCCGTAGAATCTCATTCTCGGCTCCCAGCACCCATACACCAGGTTTCGATCCTGGGATGCTACAAGGAGGATTTATATAATCATCAGTCTGATTCGTAATGAGTATAACCACAGCATAACCCATGAACAATAACCACAAAAACACCATCACACAATCCACTATGATAAAAAACTTTCAAGTACAGAGCGTATGAAAGGGAAATACAAGATAATGAAAATAACAGGAAACTCCAGAAACTCAATCGTGTGCTCCAAACTGCGGACTGTAAGCTCCAACTACGGCTGCGTCGTGGCGTCACCTGCACGCATCGATCGTGCATAAGCTTATAGAAAGCTTAGAGGGCAGTGTAAGTCTGTGCGCAATATGAGCGTGCTCAGAATGAAAAGTCAGAGTAATGTGGAGTCATGCTAATTAGTATATGAATGCAATCAGCTGTACCAAGGCTATGCGGTGCAGAATGTAATGCTATCAACCATGTTAAGGCCATGCGATGCATAATGCAGGTCAAGCATGCCAATCTACATCCACAAATCAATACAGCTCCTCACTAGAGCATCAAATCAGTACGGTTCTCAGTCTGGATAATCACCGTGGTTTAGTACACTCCAAATGGCACTGCCGCTCTCCTGGCCACACAGTCCAAGTAAGCGTAAGAAACCTTACTATCCACCTAGCCAATAGTCTGTCAATACCTATCCGGCACGTCAATAGCGGACCCATTCACGAGCTAGTCAAACTCAGCCTAATATTGCCCCCTACCCTCGGGTGATTAAGGCCACACCCCTTTCCAACCGACCACGACACAGTGGGAGACGTGGCCTCCTGGTATTTGGCCCTCGTGCGCTCGTATATCCACTCGATCTCGATATTGGACTCATCCTCTGGTACCATCGGGTTCAGGGACTTTCACCCAGGGACATCTATGGCGCCCCAATTGCTTAGAATAAAGTTTTCGGTATCCAACCAGCCACCCACGGTGTATCTGTGGAGGCTATGGCCTTGATGTCGCTAGGGCATATCATAATCACACAAATGGAAGTGCATGTATCACACCATCAGTCATGCAACCATCCTGCGTGAAGCACGCGCTCATGTAGGGAAACTCCGCTTATCAGGGAGCCCGTAAACAGTCTGCCTGAAGGCATATGCTATGATCAGTCACTTCTCATCTCAAACATACATATGATGCGTATGATCATGAATTATGAATCTATATTAAGCATGTTATGTGGTGATGGGCTTAATCATAATGAAAATAAACCTAGACAGCCCATATGCTACAAGTATGGGCCTATCAATGGCCTTAGGGAGAGTGACAATGCGACATTTAACCAACATTATCCTTATAATGAGGACGTCAAACCATCATTGCTCCCAAGGCATAGCCCACTATAATCGTCAACACATATGCCATGATGGAATCACACTACAACGGGCCCTAAGTACATCTCATTGGGCCTCGACCCATGGGCCTTCAATACATCAAATGGGCCTCAAACCATGGTCTTATATATATCAAAGTAGGCCTTAGTGGGCGGCCACAATTACATTAAGATGGGCCTCAACAAATGGCTTTATACAAATCAAAGTGGGCCTCAATGGACGGGCCCATAAATACACCAAGATGGGCCTCAACACATGGCCTTATAATAACCTCAAAATAGTTGGACGGTTGGGATGAAATTCATGCATCATGGTAGGTCCCATAGGGATGGAGGCATAAATAAATCACATACTCCATGGTGGAGGTCCACACTGATGAAGGGTGTGGACTCAAAACATACATAAGTGGATCCTAAGTAGGGCCCACCAAAATGTTTATTTTCCACCCAACCTAGGGCCATACATAATGTTTATTTTCCATCCAAACTAGGGCCCAACATGATGTTTATTTTTCATCCAAACTATTCATAGGGTCACATGGGGCCAGGGCCCACTGTAATATTTATTTGCAATTCAATCTATTCATAAGGTCAAATGGGCATGGGGGCCCACTGTAGTGTTCATTTTCCATCCAAACCTATCGGTAAGGTCACGTGGGAACTAGGCCCACTGTAATATTCATTATTATTTTATTTTATTATTATTTATTTTATTTTTTTTCTTTTTTTACACGCACACACATACCCCACACACTCATGCCACACACACACCATGGGATTTCACCACCGTGAGTACTTGAACCCTTGACCCGGTGTTGAAACTCCAGGGAGTCAACCACCCGGGTAAGAGTAAGGACCCAAGGCCCACTGTAATGTTCATTTGCCATCTGACCGGTTCATATGGTCACGGTCAGGGGGCCCACCGTGATATGGTTCACAAATCTAGTCCACCCATTATGTGTGTCCCACCTGGCTGAGGGTTCAGACCAAGTTTCAACTGCATCCAAATTTCAGGTAGGCCCCACCAACTGATTTTATATGTTTTAGGCATGTCTTCACATGATTTTAGATGGTATGGCCCACCTGATTTCCATATACGGCTGATTTTTGGAGCCAACGCATCATTAAAGGGGACCTATAAAATGAACAGCATGGATGTAAAACATACATCATGGTAGATTCTACAACTGGGGCCAATGGGGCCATCCTTTTTAACATTGGATGTCTCTGGACGTTATGGCAACAAAAGCATGCCAATATAAATTATTATTATTATTTTTTTTATCCTATGTGGGACCCACCTTAACTAGATCTACCCCGTCCATTGTATGTGTCCCACAAAATTAGGCGTCCAAAACAAGTTTCAGGTGAGTCCAAGCTTCTTGTGGACCCCAGCAATCATTTATCCAAGTTTTAACGGAAAGTACTAGCATTCTTAATGCCACGGCCCGCCAGATAATTGGATCGATCTCATTCTTCGGCTCAACGCCTAAAACGATGCAAGGTTTGGGATGGACGGCTTAGATCATGTATAAACATCAAGGTGGGACTTGCATGAGTGACCTACTCTAAAAGGATACTTTTTCTTTTTCTCTCTTTTTTTTTTAAACCGTGCAGTGTGTTAACGCTGCCAGTCCAGTGTCCAGAGACGCTGGACGATGTGCTAAAATAGATACAATACGGTGGGTCCCACAGGGACATGGCCCACCTGATGTATGTATACGTGTATACATACGTATATGTATATATATATATATACATATATATATATATATATATATATATATATATATATATATATAATTACAATATAACATACAATTTAGATCATCTCACCTAAAATGTGATGGGCCACCCATTTGATAGATGGAGTTGATTTAGCACAATTTGGTGGGGCCCACTACATTTAAGGGAGAAAAAAGAGGGAGGTAGAGAGAGATATACGGTGAGATAGAGCGACCCCGCCACTATGGGCCCCTCTCTACATTGTATACATCAATTTGTGTCCCACAACAAGTGGCCCTAAAAATATGAATTAACGGTGGATCACCCACCTCTCTTCCTTCTTCTTACTCCCCTAGCTTCATTAGCTCCTTGCCTTTGGGTTTGACGGTGGTAGATGATGAATGAACGGTTGAGATGTGAGATGAGAGGGTAGGAAAAGTGGGCCACACAAGTTGTTATTGTTTGGGAGAGAGCTTGGGAGGAGTTTGGACGTTGGAATGGTTGCTTGAGAGAGAGTTTTTTTTTTAAGAAAAGATAGAAGTGAAGCATTTAATGGGTGAAAGGGATGGAGGGAATGGTGGTGTAAGGAAGGATGATGTTGAGGCATGGTTGAGTTTGAAATTTTGGAAAAGAAGAATGGTGAGGGGAGAGAGAGAGTTGACTTTTGAAAAGGGAGGGATGGGTTGCATGTACACATGGTATGATGTGTACTTGACATGATTTCATGGGACATCTCATAGAGATTCCCTCGTAATTCACAACGCGTGGTGTTTCTTCAAAACGGACGCAGATCGTCATCTTCTAGCCTGGGTATCGGTTCAGTGCGCGAGTCGTGGCGTTCGAACCGCGGCGACGGCGCGGTCGCTACGATACAATTTTTAGTTCGAGCTGACTTTGGTATGCGGGACCTGGCTTAGGATCGTATGCAGATGTCGGTAAAGGGTCGAGGATTGCCAAAATTCGACCGAAAGGATTGCGGAGTCCTAGGGAACGGTACGATCTAGGATACGAGTCTTACAAAGGCTCCAATACGATACCTTATGGGGACTACATTGTGGAAACTTCTACATATATTCCATTAAGGATAAGGATGTTTATCCGATAATATGTATCGTAGAATGATAATATATCCAAGAATAGCATGCAACTAGTGAATGTGTTTGTAGAGAGAGGGAGAAGTAGTCCCACCATGAAATTGAGATGCCTCAATGTGGACACCCCACTTAAATCACAAACACATTACTTTAGAATTGACCAGCTATACCCTGATAAAACCACACCTTGAACCTTCGACCACCCTGGGACACCCGACTAAATTTAGATGCAGACCCCTTAGTCCATCCAAACCTAGAGTACTAAACTAGATCAGAAGATCCCCATCTCCTAGTCCTTTAATTAGAATCACTTATTAGCGCTCACCAAAATCCACTATCCTAGCCACATTTCAATAAAGCTACACTTATCCGCCAAAGGAAACTTTGTAACTCAGTCGAAAAGGAAACATTGGGCATAGACCCCCTTTCAAAAATAACAAATGTGTTAGATCAGTCGAACAATGACCTCGCAGCTTGATTTGAGCCTAAAAATGTGGAAAAAAAAACATTATGGTTGGACCCAAAACCAAGAATAACATACCATTGGCTCATCGCGAGCCAACAACCACATGGCACCACCTCCACCAACCTAAGATCATGACCCTTTTTTTAGATCTTCCAGGCCATAATTTGACAAGTGTTCACCATCAGCCCTCCATAAGCCAATGGTTTTGTCCTATAAATTTGAACTCCAACCCTTAACTCAATAGCACTAAAACCTCCTTAAAGACCAAGGATAGATTAAGAACAAGCCTATAAAAGGGGTTCTACCATCTAAGAAATCTGAAAATTTCTAAATTTATGCCTAGATCTTGTTGAACATAATAAAAGTCAGCTACAGAAAGTCAACCTGTTAGAAAAAGTCAATTGATTTAAGAGTAATTTTAAAATCGTGGACTTCTGGCCATCCCTTTTTTTTTTTTTTACTAGAAATGGTATATAATTTCCCTCTTTCTTTCTCACATCTTAATCAAGATCAAAACGTACTCCATTCCAAAAATACCAATATATCATTTGATATCATAAGCATTTTTCGTTGCATTATTTTTACTTGTCTATTTATCTTATTTTCCCACCTAGGATTGCTTGATTCCATATAGCAAGGCTAGGATCTATTCTATTACTGTCTGCTCGGTCCTCTCATAAGATATATGCGAAGCATGTCTAGACATATAATGTTACAGTAGATCTAAATTCCTTTAAAAGTCACATATCCTTTAAACTAAAGACCACACGTAGTGCAGGTAGGAGAGAGTGCCTAAACTATTCCTCTTATGTAACTAAGACCCCTACCCAGACCGCTGCAATTGCGGATCAATCATGAGTCTTTTTCCAGGACGAGGGATTTTATAATCTATTAACCCCAAGGCAAATCCATGGAATTTATCCAAGCATGGATAAAAACAAGTCTGATGGGCTAGTGGCAACTCCAAATACTCAAACATACCATTTTGGGCCACCTTGGAAAGAAAACTGCACAACCAAGGAAACAAGGGATAATCAATTAAACTATAATTACATCGCTTCTCACCAAAGAGTGACGAGCGCGTGAGTTCCCTTCCTCTCTCCTCGCGATGAATTGTGTAAAGACTGTGAGAGTCAAGCCCACGGATGCATTTACACCCAAAAATCAAGTTTTTCGAAGTATCCAACTATTAGGTGGGGCGCATTATAGAAAACAAAGAACAACCGCCCAAAATACTCCATATTTGCATCACGCAAATCTAAAGGTTGAGTCAACTTAATTTTTTGGGCATCCAATTTTTGTTATGGGAAAACTTTGCTAGATGGTTGAGATGTTATAGAAACCCATGGTGGGCCCCACATGCAAACTAGTTTGGACATACAACTAGTTGTGTATGAGCATTATATATATATATATATATATATATATATATATATATATATATATATATATATATATATATATATATACACAATAGAAATTTTTAAGTCCAACCAATTAGGCCACAAATCCATACACACACACACACATAGAGCTGGGCAAAATACACCCGATCCGGTGGATCCAACCCGATCAGAATCGATCTGACGGGCTAGATCGGTGGGTAGCTCCATCCAGATCCGAAATTATTTCAAGTCGAATTCGGGTTGGTCCTGATCTGATCCGACTCGCCCAAAAATCTGATCCAAATGGATCTAGACCCATCCGATCCTACCCGATCTGAAGTAGCTCTTTTCGACCCCTTTTACTTTTCCCTGAGCTTTGAATATGCACCGATTTTGGGTTCAACCACTAAAAGGATTTGCAAAAAACGAATGCTAATGCTGCTTTGACATATAGAAGCAGTGGAATGGCAGACTCCATTTCCACAAAAGAACAAAAAAATCAATAAATAAACAAATAAAATAACAATAACAACACTTTGAATTAACGATTTTGGGTGAGTTCAACAGCGGAACGGCGAAATCTTCTTTCCACGTCTTTCCCAACAGATTGGTGTAATCACAGACAGGATTCCGAGCATAGTCAAGCGAGAGAGAGAAAGAGAAATACAGAGAAATGGAAAAAAGATAATACCAATTGTTGCCGTCGCGGAAGAAACCAGAAGAAGCCTTCCTTGTCGGAAGATCGATAATATCCTTTCAGTGTCCCTCACTCCCTCTTCCCTTTACCTATCCATCTATCTATTTATCTCTTGATCCTCCTATTCAGGAAGACCGCATCACAATTCTCTTCTTGTTCTTTTGTTGTTGTTGTTATTGTTGTCGATGTTGTTATAGTAGTATTAGTTGTAGTTGTCAATGAGGATCATAGCATTGAGTAGGATACTGGGAGAGTGAAAAGGAGAGAGGACGCGTTTGAAAAGAGGACGGCGTGACCTTTCGTGCGCAACACGGCATGAGGCAACTGGCAGCTGCTGTGCACAGCACGCTGTAGTGCCTCGACCTCTGAGTTGTATGAACGGCTCAAATATATTAACCTTATATGGACCCCACAATGATGTATTTATTATATCCATACCGTTTATCCATTTTTAATGATAATTTTAGATCATTTGAAAAAAGAAAAAATCATATCTAAAGCTCAAATGGACCACACCAAAAATAGCAATGGGACAACCGAATTGCACATAACCCAATTCAACTCGGTTTTCCTGACCAAGTCAGACTCGGTTCGGGTCAGGCTAATCGTCTGTCGGGTCTGTTCGAGTCCCAAGGTCCAGACTCGGCCCTGGATCAAATCAGATTTGGGTCCATCCAGGTAGATTTCGAATTGGAACGGGTTAGCCCCAATCTGATCCGACTCGGTCCGGTGCCCACCTCTACACACACACACACACACACATAGATATGCTAGAATTCTCAAGTTCAATCAGTTTGGCCATAGGACGTGGTCCACCCAACAAATGACTTTCAACTTATTAATGCGACATCCAATCTTTGCAATAAGTTAGTCCCTCCGTAAAGATCACCTTGGCCAAAAACTAGTCTCATCTACTCAACAAGGTTGGCACACCATTAAAAACATATCTAGCCAATAATAAATAGAAAAATACAAGTATGGTCCACTTAATAAGCCAATTTAGGGCCAACCTATTGGACTTATTGAATATTGTTGCGCATAAAAGATTAGAAGTATTTGCTTGGTGGACCGTAACTTTTGGTCCAACTCGTTGGACTTGTTGCACTCAATTTGATCAAATTGGACCACTCATGTGACTGAGGATTTACATTTTATACACGTGTGTGTGAGTAGGATGCACGGGTGTCCCAGAGTCTGCTTGACTCAAGGGTTGATTGAATTGTTGGTGTCTCATTCTTTGAGACAAACAGATTGGAGATTGGGATTAGAAATCTAGAGTCCTCTCGGCCACCAAAATTGTGCTTCAACGATTAGTGAAAGGAAAGGAGGCTAATCCTTCCAAATGAGTTATTTTTTCCTTATAAAAATAGACGTGAGTCTACGAATTTAAGGACTTGTTCTTTCACCGACACTTTAAGTTCAAAACAATTCTTAAATAAATAAAGACACACATTCAAATTAACGCAGAATGTTACCAATTTCATTAAATGTTGTAAAATAATATTTATTATAATCGACAACTTGTGAGATAGCCAAATGAATAAACAAAATAAAAATGGATAAATATCTGATACGCCTATCAGATCAGACGAATTGAGGTGGGTGTGATCAACCAAATCAGAACTTAGATGATTACAATCTACACTTAAGATTGCAGAAAGACTATCTATACTCCTAAGATATTGTAACAAGAACCGCTAAGCAATAGTTGTAAACTAAGTTAAGCTATGTTAAAAGAAAGATAAGATGATATGTTTGGTGTAGTTCCTTGAGCTCTTCTTCGATTACTCCTTTTATAATCGTCGAGGCGGTGAAATCCTTCATTAGGGTTTCTTTATTGCTTTTGGATCCTTCGTGCTTACATCGTTGTTTTAGATATATATGGAAATTCCTTTGATTGCTCCGGAACTAGTGACTTGGATTGGAAAGAATAACACCGATTAGATCTAGAAGCCCTGGCTTCTTTTATCTTCATCCATCGCGAGGTGTCCATAGTTGATCGAGGACCAGGCCTAAATATGTCGAAGTCAATCTGATTAAGACAGTCGAATCTGGGGTTGGATCTAGATCAATCTTAACCACTTTGCATCTCTAATGACATTTTGCTTAATGGATTTGGCCAGAGGTCACCAAAAAAATGTCGGATGGTCAAGATCAGGCCTCCTCTAACATTTCACCATTCATTGTAGGTTGGTTTCGGACGTTGGGAATGATTGATGGACAAGATCCATCACACCTAACCCCTCGCGTTCCTAATCAAGATGCGACTCTAGGGGCATCTGGGTACTATTTTTATTTCTTCATATTTCCAAATTGTTAGGCAAACTGGATCTTGCCTTCTCATCCATTTCTCTCGTTGCCTGTCCCAATCAATGGATAGTTTATTTGATAAGAATCTATTTCCCAACTTAGGTTCAAACCCAAATTGAGTTGTTTTGGATATGGGTTTGTTCTCCCAATGTTTGGAAACTTCTCAATTGCTACCACTTCTCCGAATGTCTCCATCAAAATTTCTCATTTTATAAGGACAACAAGAGATGACCTCGCCGAGAATATCATCACTAAATTCATGATAAATCTGTTCTCGTAGATTTTGTTTATTTATTTATAAGCATATCCAATACATTTCTTCATAAATGATCACGTTGATCATTGCCACGTAGCATGCAACGATTAAACTCTTCCAAAGACCCGTGTAAGGTTTATACTATCACATTAATAGTAAAATATACAAAGTTGAAGGAAAATCAATTAAAAATCTTATTCACGTGCGAATACACTATGGGTGTTGGCTAAACAAGTAATGGCACCATGCTGCGGTTTCTTAGAGAGCGCCTAAAATAAGTTTAAACATGACTTAAGACTAGAGGTGGGCATCGAGCCGAGTCGAGTTGAGGTGGGCCCACCTCGACTCGGCTTATCCATGATGTACTTAAGTTCGAGCTCGAGCTCAACATTAAAGCTTGACTTGTTTGTCAAAGCTGTCGAGTCGAGTTCGAGTTGAGCTAGTGGTTCGAGTCGAGTCGAGTTTACCTCGGGTCGAGCTCGAGCTTGTTGGGTGAGAGAATAATAGATTCTGTTCTTGATCCTCCTCCATTAATGAAAAATTCAAAAATCTTAAGAGAATCAAACCAAAAGAACCCGATAAAAAAAAAAAAACCAAACAAAGCTTTGAATCGGATGAGGAAACCTAGTGGTGGTGGTTTGGGCGGGCATGCGGATGGCAGTGGATAGAGAAAGAGAAGAAAAGGAAAGAGAAAGGGGGTGCGTGCGGTCGGGTAGAGACTTTAAGGTTTGTTTGTTTTGTTTTTTATTTTTAAGTTAAAACTTAAAACTTATATTAATATAATATATATATTATATATAATATATAATATATAATATTTAATATATTTATTAATCGAGCCGAGTCGACCTCGAGTTTGAGTTTCAAGTCGAGTAGAGTTGAAATGCCTCTGGTCGAACTTGGCTTGAACTCAACTCGGGCTTCAAATATTTAACTTGAATCGGTCATTCAAGCTGACTCAATCCGAGCTAACTCGAGCCGAGTCGAGAGAGTTTTTGGAGGTAGCTCGACCCATGGACAGTCCTACTTGAGACCTTCTCCACACACACAATTTGATGTAGTTTATCAAGACTACTGAACTAGTATGGCCCACCCCATGGAAAACTATCGCACAATAGACGTCGCAGCCTAAACCAAAGATACGTTGAAATGGCGATTTGCAAACTCGTCAAAGTGACGTGCATGTGACATATATGAGCCAGTCATCAGGTGGGGACCAACGAGAACATGCTCTTAAGTCCAATCATCAGGCGGGCCATGTGCGTTAATGGACTACAGACAATTAGCCGCCTGCTTCTAACCGTCCATTCTCTTTACACATTTAAAGACGACTTTAGCTGGTAAATTAATTGAACTGCCCTTTTATGACCAGCCGACATGAGAAGTAGCCAACGGTCCAAATTTAATAAACAAAAGCCTGTGGTCAGGATTGCCCAATAGAATGCTATGTCCTGGAGGGATCCAGATGTGGACGGTTCAAATAGAGTTACACGTGTGCCACGTGTACGCTCAATGGATCAGCCAAGAAGACAGAGGGCAGTTTTGTAAAATTAGGTTGATCAGAATGCAAAAAATGCATGCGTATGATCAAGGGGGCCAGACATGGCAGACAGTGGGAGTCCCATCATCATCCATCAAGGACCCTTTTAAATATGGAAATAAAAGAAAAGTCCCCGCAAAAGGGAGGCGTGCCTTCGGGGTCTTATCCCTCTACCCACCGCTCACGCCTCATATATTGCCAAATTATCGTTTCGTTTCGTGATACGATCGGTCAAGGACATTATATCTTCCGGGCGATTGCACGATACTTTCTGTTTTTGTTTTTGTTTTTGTTTTTTTTTTTTTTTTTTTCTTTAATTTCACGCCCCGCGCATGCGCACACACACACACGTGGAGTTCGGCGTGGAATCTAAGTTGGACCGAGTTAGGGCTGACCTAACTTGATACAGTTTTGAAATACATCTTATTCGAACTCAACCCGACTCGGTATCAAGTCCAGCACACCTAATCTCAATCAAGTCTGAATCTGGCTTGAACTAATCTAGATCGAGTTTGACCAGGTCAAAAGTATCAAGTTGGGTCAAATTATTATCGAGTTAGATTGAGAGATGAGAGAGAGAGGAAGTAGAGAGAGTGTGTGTGTGTGTGTGGGTGGCTGTCAGGCTTAGAAGAGAAGGAGGATGAGGGAGGGAGAGAGAATTTGAAATCAGGTGGAGGTTGGTGCAGCGAAAAGGGTTAGAGATACTAAAAAATTATATTGTTATTATTATTTTTACCCGAATTGAAGTTGATTTGAGTTTTGAATTGAGTCAAGTTTAACTGAATCGGGTTTTTAGATAATTTAGACTCGACTCAATTTGAGTTCAAATTGGAAAAAGCTTACTCAATTCGGACTGACTCACTCATTTAATTTGGATTGAGTTAGGTCTCAACAAGTGGAATGATTCAAGTTGTCTTGTGCCCAGCTCTACACACACCCCACATGAGAATGAAGCCACTCATCCAAACCACGAATGTTATGGGCCCACCATGCACAAAAGATCTCCTCAATGAAGAGAACACAACATCATTTCCCATTCAACTAATAAAAGTTTGTAGAGGGATTGTGTCACTGCAAGAAGAGAAAAACCCACAACTAGCTAGCTGACTGTGGGGCCCACTAGGGTGCTGGTATAGAATCTAAGAGCCTATTTGGCCAGGCGAAATAAGAGGGATTAAGAGGGATGAGACGATAAAATCTAAAGATATGCCAAACGTGCCGGGGTGTGTTTGGTTAGTCGGATTAGAAGGCAAAATCCCAAGATATGTTGGGCGTGCCAAAGAGACTGGGTAAACTTATACCAGGATACCCATGCATCTTAAACCAACCCATCTCATCCCTCCAAATCACTTGAGATCCGTCCAGCCAAAACAGGCCGTAAACTGAGCCAGCAGAGTTTCATCAAGAGGCAGCCTCAAATTCAGGCCTATCCAACCATCAGGTGGGCCACACGTGAATTCTGAGGCTTTAGGCGGTTGTACGTTAAATTTTTTTATATATATAATTGTCGACATGATTGGACGGACCTGATTTTAGCATCTCATTTTCATAATGCGACGAACCGACTGGACGGTTTGGATTCCGTACGAACACAGCTGCCAATACATTCAACTAATTGCACGGTTGTCTCATCTGCAACTACCTGCAGGTGAGATAAAGACGTTACCAGGCTGTGCTGTACCAGTTACCAGGCTGTACTGTACCATGTTTCCGTATGTGCTGTTAAGTACCTGCCCGAAGGGACCCTACAATATCTAGGTACGTGTCGTGCGAAGAGAGCATTGACACTCCTCAAGCCCTGAATTAATTGTACGAACGGTTCAAAGGAAATTAAAATTTTATGAGCCTACAGTAATGTTTTTATTATATTTATACCGTTCATCTATTTTTAGACATCACTTTACATTATTATCCAAAAAACCAATCATATCCAAATATCATCTTGACTACACAATAAATAGCAGTGGAGATAATAATTTTCACTGGTAATAAATTTGTAAGGGCTATCATAACATTTATTTTCCATCCAATCTATTCGTGAGGTCATAAAGACCTGAATGAAGAGGAAAAATAACTTTCATATTGATTTAAAACTTCTGCGACCCAAAAAAGGGTTTCAATGGTAGACGTTCACTCCCCCACGGCTTTTTACAGTGTGGTCCACTTGATAATTAGATCTATCTTCTTTTTTGACTCAAACCTTAAGAAGAGCTCGCCAAATGGATGAACGATTTAGATATAACATATACCTTATGATCAGACTCACCGAACTTCCTTAGGCCAATACAGCAGTTATATAGCTTGTGTGAGGTACACCAGCCAATCTGCTTCCCTCGAGCCTATATACTACTTGTATTTACGTATGTATTGTTTTACGTATAACACCGTAATATAAATAGAAAAAAAATAATTACAAATTACTTTATTTGTATGCTGCCTGTATACATGTAGAACGTGGATTGCTTCGTAGTCGCCTGTATGCAGATCGGAATGGATGGGGCCTCCGAGGGGCCACCATGATGTATTGGTTTCATCCAAATCGTCCATCAACTTTGTCATATTATTTTACATTGTAAGCTCCAAAATGAGGCAGATCAAAGGTTCAAGTGGACTACAAAGCGAGGATTAAACTCCTGCTATCTGATTTTTTTTTCCTTCACCTAGGTCTATGTGACCATATGAACAAATTGGATGACACTTAACCATGGTGGGCCCTAGGAAGGCTCCATTGTCACTACCACTGCTACTTTCTCTGGTGTGATCCATTTGAACTTTGAATCTACCTTATTTTTTAGCTTATTCACTAAGATGATACGAAGAAGTAAATAGGCAGTGTTGATAAAACTCATACATCATGTTGGCCTCACATAGCCCTTGTCCATTCCAATCTAGAGATGGGTGAATAAGTCAAAATCTATGTTCATAATCGCAAGTATGGTTGTTTCATTAATTTATTGTGAAGAAAAATTATTATAAATTATTTTATTTGTATTTTAATAATTATCAATTTTTGTGTTTGACTTATTCACTATAAAATTATAATGATAGCACTTTTATGTTACTTTAAGGCTAAGGGCCTCTTTGGTCCTGGATTATTACAATAACGTGGTATAAAACTTATATTATTATTTCTTCCCTTTGATCTTATATTGCTAACTATTTAAAATGACCAAACTCATTTAAATTTGACCTAAACCCAACCCATTTGTTAAATGGCAAACAGGCTGTTGCTCAACGAATCTAAAGTTGGTTTATTGATTTTGGGTTGTAAATGGGTCAGTGGTTGTAAATGGGTCAGTGGATGGGTCAGTAGATCCAATGGAGTATCTGGAACAAACTCATTTAAATTCTATTCAGACCTAACCTATTTGCTAATTAATGGTATATAGACTCGGTTGTTAAAGGAATCTAAATTTCATTTCCTTTATATTAAGCCTGGCCTAACCCAACTCAAACCCATTCAGTAAATGGGCATATCTAGTTTATGTTGTAAGGGATTAATTCAAACTCAGACTCATTTGGACCTGATTTTAAATCGGATAAAAATGCTTGCATATCTTGATAAGTAACATGAAAAAATTAAAAATTCACTAATGTCTAGTTGAGAATACATGACACCATGGAATTGGAATTTACACACCAAAGATGGTGGCATTAGTGAACTAGGTGTATACAAATTGCATGTGAAAGGCTTTAATAGGAAGTTCTTGTGACAGGATGGTTCGGAGTCTAGATATCCCTTAACCAAACCTGTTAGACCCAACCTAATTAGGGCCCGTTTGGTGGGGTGGATTGGAAGGGATTGAATGGTATTAGGGTGGATGGCGTGGATTTCAAGGTAATGATGATGTTGTCAGTGGATTGTCTTGAGATCCATGGGATTGCTATATCCCTGTATTGCTAGTCCATTTGGTACGCCCAACCAATCTGGGGATTAAACCTTCCCATCCATTCCAATCCCATGAACCAAACACGTCCACGCAAATTTGAACAGATTAGGGTGGATTGGATGGAATTTAAAGGTAATGATAGTGTTGTCAATAGATTGTCTGAAGATCCATGGGATTGGGATCAGATCACCGACTCTGTTTGGCTGGCCCAGCCATTCGTGGGATTTAACTTCCAATCCCAGCCACTACCATCCAATCCCTTCTAATCCGACCGGCCAAACGGGCCTAATGGGATTGCCTTCTATGCGAGCCAACTTTCTAAACGAAGCTAAACTCACCCCAAAATGGATGGACGGCATGGATATAGCACATATTTCCAAAGTGGCACACGTGTCTGAGACAGTGTCCGTTCCAACTTATGTCAGCTCAACTAGTCGAGTTGACTCCTCAAGCCACATATCCAAAGTCAACATAGATGGCCCCCACTGGTGTATGGACCAGCATCATTTATCAATGTCGGATGCATTCCCCAGCATTTCTCGTTACAAAGCTGTAGGCCCACAGAAATGTCTGTGTGACATCCACTCTTTCCATTAGTTCTTTCAGTTAGTTTTAAGATGCTATCTCAAAAATTAGGCAGATCACAGAAGCAACTGGGCCACGCGACAGGAAACAGAGGGATTGAGTGTCTACCGTTGAAAACAGCTTGATATATTCAGAAGTTTCGGATCAGCTGATATTTTAGCCTTCATGCTTGTGGGAATTACGTTATGAACATTTTGGATGGAGAATAAACATCACCATGGGCCTCAGGATGGTCTCAATGGTAGGCGATTCCATCTCACGTTTTCCTGTGGTGTGGCCCACTTGAGTTTTTGATGTAGCTCATTTTCTGGATTATGTCCTAACATCATATGGAAAAACTGATGAACGGAGTGGATTTCACAGGAACTCGACGATGGGCTCCACAGAGCTTTGTGTTATAGGAACTCAGTAACTCGCGTCTCAAATGAAGCAAAACGGTCGCTAGACTATTGTTGACTTTCACGATATAAAAAAGGGTGGTGACTCATCCTCCTAACACGTGACATCTATGTACCTCTATCAAGACCATGCAAGTTGTGGGTCCCATGGTGGATGCAGCATATCTCGAAAATTACATTCATCGAGCAATCCCAACCATCCAATTAAAGGCTATCAAATGGATGGTTAAATGTAAAGCAGTCAGTGGTCAAATTCCACGGAAAAAAAAGAAGTCAGACGGTTAATATTATCTACTCGGCGAAAATTCGGCTATGCACTTATGACCCAACAAAGGTGGTTCGGAAAATTTGACGGTTCAGATTGTCCTGCAACAGGCCATGTGTACGGTTGTAGAGTCATCATCCATTTTAAAATAATAATCAAAACTAACATAGGATTCTTGCAACGGACAACGGAACCGATCGATCTGGACTGTTCATTTTGTCAACTCTAACCTTATAGGCCGGTCAAGCAAAATAAAAAGAAATTCGCATTGATCAGACGATCCATACCACCCGACAAATGGCCCAAAACCAACAACCACGATCTCACATAAAATAGGTCCACTCATCAATATGATCCATCCAGTCAGTGCGTTAAAGTTTTTTTTTTTTTTTTAAAAAAAAAAAAAAACACGAGCATGGAAAGAAGGACATGTGGATGGATCGGATCATCCGATGGTGTGGTCTGTGTTGCGTGGACCATAAAATATAGGTTGGACAAATAGACGGTCCAGATCGATCAATGGATTCTCTGCGTTTCCTACCCAGTATTGTTGGGAGGGAGGAGGTCCAGAGTTAGATCAGATCCTCCCGTTTCAATTGGCACAAAAATCTGAAAAAAGGTACCCATCGCATCGTTTGATACTGCTGTTTGACCAACACCGTTGAAACAATCTGTAAGTCCCCATCAGACCGTCCAAGCAGTGTGATGGCGCCATTTGGTCCTGGACCCAAATATGATATTTTCAGCAGGTGATTAGATAGTGGGCCCCACACCTATCATTGTCCAACGCCCCAACCGGTGAGTGGATGGTTGCGGAAACAAGTGCAAGGTTCCTTGGGTCTGCACGTCAACCGCTAGATCATTGCCTTAATGATCGGGGAGTCATGGCAAGTGGGGTCAAGCACATAGACCATTGATTTGGAAGTGGGGCCCACCGCATAGACGCACGACGCGGATTGTATACTGACAGCGTCGGTAGCGAGGTGGCTACTGACAGTTCTCTGTGGGCCCCGCATGATATATATGTGTTTTATCCTAGCCATCCATATATTTTTACAAGTCATTACAGAGTATGATCTGAAAAATGAAGGACATCCAAATCTCGAGTCGACCACACCATACGAAAACAGTGGAGATTGAATGCCGACCATTAAAAATATCCTAGAGCTCACTGTAATGTTTATTTGTCATCCAACCTGTTGGTTAGGTCTCACACACATGGTTGAAGAAATATAAAAAATATCCGCTTAATCCAAAACGTTTGTAGCTCCTAAAAAGTTTTTAATGGTGATTGTTCAATCAACACTCTTTCCTGTAGTGTGGTCCATATCAGATTTTTATATGATTCATTTTTGGGATCATATCATAAAATAGTCTGTAAAAATTTATGGATGGAGTGGATTGAACAAATACATCGTTATGGGTCCCACAGAGCACTGTCAGTAGACACCTCGTTATACTAGAGAAGAACCGGAACATGGTAGAGACGTGGTGCTACATCGCACGTGCAGGGTTATCGTGAAGTCAGGGTTGCCCAACCAGTGGGACCCACTATGGATATAAATTGTTTCGAGATAAGCATGGGTCGGATGATCCTAGACATTAAAACAGTGGCCTTTGAATATACGGTGGGAAGGAAAAAAGTTAATGGTGAACAATGAAAGGTGGAAAGTAAATATAAGTGTTGTCTGTGGCCTTCTGATGAGTATGATTTTTGAAAAATCGTCCATCTGTAATGAGGCCCACTACTTGGACAGTTCAGATTGATGGATAACAGGTAATCTATGATATAGACAGATGGCTTACCATATTCCGGTTATTACGGCTCTACCGTATCGTCTCCCAACCAACATGCGGGTAGGGTCCGCGCCATTTACTGTATGGTCGAAACTTATCTGCCATTATTTGTACGTCAATCCAGACCGTCCAAATTCTAGTCAGCATTCCAAATTGGAAGGTGGATGATGATGCTAAGACCATCTGATGGGTGTGATGCTCTATCCACGATGGAGGCTCACAACTAAAAGGGATTGGATAATTAGAGCTGTACATGAACCGAGTTACCTCGGTTAACTAGCTCGACTCAACTTGAAAAAGATTGATTGGACTCGGTTCGAATCTGAGTTCGAGCTGAGTCAAGCTGATTTTTAGAACTTTATAAAAATTTGATCTGAGTTTGAGCCTATCCGAGCACGGATTAAGTCAGGATCGAACCCTAACTTGAATTGAAGTTAGATCAAACTAGTTCAATGACTTGGTTATTTTGATATTGATGTTTTTTTTGTTTTTTTTTTTTTTTTCCCGGGTTAACTTGTTAGTACACACCCATGTCAGTACACACACTCCATGTTAGCTACACCCAGATCCATAGCTGTAACGTCCCATTCAGTCGACCTAGTGTCCTGGGGCGTCCATGTAGGAATTGTTGTAGGACCATTCGTTTAAGCCACTCGTGGTGGGGTACCACTAGTAAATTAATATAGGATTAGCCCAACTTAATAGACCAGATGGGTCATGATAGGATCTAGCGCAGACTGCCAAGCCAGATGGCCGTTTACACTAAGCGTCGGCCCGTATGGGATATACGGTGGCGCAGGAAGGCCAGAAAATTATAAAACTTTAGGAAACTATATATCTCACTGGGCTTGTGGTCCATAGTGGACCACAGGCTTATTAGATACCCAGAAGTTAATTATTTGAGTCGTTTCAACAGCACTGGTCAACCCATTCAAGGCCAAAGTGGAAATCTGGCATCGGATAATGAAATTAAAGTTCCGGGCTTTTCAGCCATCGGATTTCTTCTAAATTTACGGTGAAGGTCTAATGTAGTGTCCTACGTCATTCCACAAAACCTTGGACCCGATCGTGGCATGGTGACCGTTGATCTCAAATCGGACTCGTAAGACCTAACCAAATATCCGATCATCCCCAAATTTTGAGGGCCATGGACCACCTACCTTATAAATTTCATGGCCAGGGGACCACTAAAACTACCCCAACAACCAGGATGGGTCCCACAGGGCCACTTAAAGGCCATGACCGTATGACCAAACCCCCCTAACTGTTGATCCGGTTGTCCCCAAACTTTACATGAACCCTTGATAAGCCATGAGAGACCTACACACCAAATTTGGTGGCCTAGGGAGTGTGGGGTCCGTCCCAAAGCCAAAAGGGAATCCTAGAGGGCCATGGTGGGAATTTATGGAAACTTAAAGCCAGTTGGCCCAACACTAGGAAATAAAACCCTAGCCCTTATCTCATAACTCCCACCACAACTACCATTGTTAGGGGAGTAAAGAGAGAGCTAGAGGGCAAGGATGGTGGATTGAGAGAGTGAAGAAGATCCAAGGTGGACCCTAGTTCATGGTAGGACCCAAAGAAATCAACCCTTCCAATTCTCTACCCCTTTCTCCAATGGAAACTCCCCACCTCAACCACAACAGTCGTCCGTGTTCGTCTAGGTAAGATTATTCTTCCTTCTTCTTGAAAATCCATGTATTAAGAAGGTTTAGATTGAATTTCTCACATGCAAGAGCTTATTATAGGGATTCTGGCCGGCCAACCCCCAAAATCCTCATTTCTAGGTCGTTTATCAAGCCTCCAATGATCCGAAGGTATGAACTATTATCCTTAGGTGACTTAGCACCAATTATAGTAGGAGTTTAATGATTTTGTTTGTTTGGAATGTTGTATTGAAGAATCTAAAGGAAACCTAGGAATGATATGTTATTAGAAATCGTACGGTTTTGCATGTTTGGTTCTCATTTGATGTTGACATTGCCTCTCATATGATTTGGTGTATGGAAGATTACATGCTTATGTTTGGTTGATTTCTCTCACATGTATTTGCTTCCTAGTGTGTAAAATTCATTGATCTTGTGTTATTGATCCCTTAAGGGGTAGGAAGTGCTTAACTTCCTCCTCAAATTCACACCACTCACTTGCACCTTAATCATGATATTGTAGCTTCTCATTAGGAGTATTTGAATCATATGTTGAGTTATATGTGAATATGACACTGTTATGCTTGTTGATAACCTTGATGCTAGCATGTTATGAATCATACTCAAACCCTCGGGTTGGTTATGAAATAAGAGGAGGGACGGTAGTCCTATTGGTAGGACTACCCTAAGGCTAAACTCATGGATTCGGGCGGGTGTATATGGGTGGCAGTAGTTCGATTACATGGGTCCCTTGTACCCGATGTCGTTCATCGCGCTCTCGCCCGTCTCGTGTGGTCTAGCTTACTGTTTGACAAACCCTATTTATTAACCATGTTTGCTCACCTATGTATGAAACCTGAACCACCCTATAACCGTTGTAGCCCATTAATAACCCACTTAAAAAATTAGTCCACAGCCTCGTGAGCCAGGCATGGTGGAATGAGACACTGTGTCTGAGCTGTCGGCCTACGCTGGGGTGTCGTGCCTCCCCGTATTGATCTCGAACGATCCTTTTCTCTTGGCACTCCTCATGTACTTAATCGAGGATGAGGAACCTGACAGGATCATGGATCGCGAGGTCTCAGCCTCACACATTGGGGGGTCCTGGCCTCACAACTAGCTTAGGGCATTGATGCGTGTGGTGCATCAGATTCCCCAACTTGCTAGATGATTGGAATTAACTAATAACCCAACTAATACGATCGCATTGCATTGCACTAGTTAGGGTGTATAACATCCCGAAAATCGGAGGTCGGGTAGAAACCCAACTTTCGAGTTCCAGAATGTCACTTATGCAACATAGATAATGTTAAATGCATGTTGTCTGTAAAAAAGCATTAAACAAGATTGAGATTAAGCTAAAACAACATATCATACTCCAGAGACAGTTAAATTTAGCAAGCGGAAGACTGTGATAAATACATAAATTATATAATTGATTGTAAGTCTCCAGATTGTGAACATGCTACTAGGTTAATTAAATACATGTATACTCTAAAAATGGAAAGAAAAGAATATACATGAGTGCTCCAATAATATAAAATGGCAAGTGTCAAGGCATCTAATCAACCTCCCTGTAATCCCGTCGATCAGAACACGCATAAAGGAGGGATCCTCCTCAACATCATCAAGTCCGGCTCCGCTTCACCAGCAGCGCCATCATCTGTAACTAAAATAGGGACTGGTGGGTGTTCGGAACACCATCCCGTAACGTGGGAGTGAGTAGCTAACTCAGTGGAATAATAGAGCAAAGATTAGCATGTTCTCAAATCAATCACGCGATAATAGTAAAGCAATCAATCAAACATTCCTAGATACTGTTGTTAATGCATGCATGAAATGACATGATGGATGCCCTCACTGACATAGTCCCTCATACGGCACCATCTTACGCCCGCGGCATGCTTGTATTCCTCTCATTGCTCCACATATTCCAGGCACATGCAATGTGATGTGGATATGATTACCAAGTTGTTATTATTCCTTTTCATACAGCAGTATTTGGAAACTAAGGTACTTTGCTTATATCAATTCCAACACAGATCCTGTCTAGGGTCGTCACTCCTAGTAATCTCATACGATGTCATATTTGTAGATCACTACAAGGGATGTTGCTCGCACTCGTTGCACCGCTCCCCCATCACCTTATCAATACAGGCCTAATGTACTCTCGTTGCTACGGAAGGGTCGTCGCCTCCCGTAGACTCAGAATACGCTCGCGGTCACTACAAAGGGCTCGTCACCTGATCAGTGTAGGCCGACATCAAGAATATAGTGTCTCATACCACCATAATCTGCTCACGAGTCGGATGTGCTCACTGGTCACTATAGGGAGGTTTGTGGCTCCAGCATAGGCCGAAAGCTCAACCACGGTGTCCCATACCACTATGCCCGGCTCATGAGTCTTTATGGATCAAGGTACCATGGTTAACAGGGTTTTCACTGGTAAGTTCAGTACCCTAGGTTCAAGCAGTTATGACTCATACAGGGTGAACATACAATGGCCAGTCGGGTTACTTGACGGGCTCGACTAGTACGAGCGCATCTCAGGCTGGACGACACGAAGTGCATGAAACACTTCGTGTGGCCTAACCACTACCGCTAACTCAAAACACGACTCGCGTTCATCGATGGTTCCTCTATGGTGAATAGAAGCCCACCACTAATTCAATCCATTACCGACTGCCAAGCATAGCCCCAGACATGTGCAATCCATACCAGTGATCATATGAGAGTAATAGAATTGAAGTTCAACAATACAAATATGTTAACACATGTTATAACATACAAAGTAAGCAAATCAACCAACACATGTATTCTATACATACAAGGAAATCATTTCATATAGCAAACATGTAAGAAATTGTATACCACATCAGGTGGATTGAGAATTCATTCTCAAAACTAATTTACAACACCATTTACTCAATACATACTAATACAAACATTTATACAAACACTTAGTCTACACACATTAGTCTACATAGTGTATGTCGACCCAAAGTGCGCATTAGGGCGAATCTCTTCGCCAAAAAAATTATACAAGCATATATAATATCATAACACGATAAATTTACATGTCAAGCATTTTAGCAAAATACGAACGTATACAGTATTTTCTATAAATGCCTAAAATACCCTAAATCTCATATTTACCGTACGTTTACGAAACGGAAAACGGACAGCATGTTCTACATGTCAAACGGTATGCTCATCGATAATCTACTATTAAACGACATTGAAAGCTTTGAAATCAGTCAATCAAAGCGTCTAAAATCCACACCTTTAGCCCTATACGTGCAACGTTTCGATCTGAACGAATATGCTTCGTCAACAGCGTCAATACGACCTAATGCACAAGTACATAAGCTACTTTGCTATTTGAATCGAAGAAATTTCCAAATCAGCAAGTGGTTAGGGTCTTCCTTACCTAAAAGTGTGTTGGAATCACCAACAAAGCGATTTGAATGCGGTGCTTAAGCACGTGTAGCAGGTGCAGCAGGTAGCAGGAAATCTCTCCCATAAGTCTCTCACTTTCTCTCTCTCAATCTAGGGTTTTATCCAAATTCGGATGGGAGAGATATGAGAGGGTTTAAAGCCCTTATATAGGCCAAAACCTTCCCAAATTAGGCTTGGGAACAAGGTACACTTAAGTTATAACCAAAACGGGGCTGTTCCGATCCAAAAGAGCAGTTCGGGAGGTCCCCTAGCCAAACGTGATCGGACTTAAGCTCATGATCACTGGATGTTGTCCACACCCAATTTTCAGTCCGGTAGGGTTCGCAGATCGCACATGACGGTCCATTTTCAGTTCAGCGGTCATCGAACCTAGATCAGGTCCACAAGTCTCATGATATGAAAGAGAAATTTTTCCTGATCCGAGGGTGTAATTTGGCTGAATTCTGACGGTCAGAACGCTTAATAATAACGTGCCAAGTCACGTGCCAGATTTGGATTTAAATTTCCAAATCCATACCCTTTCTCACTCTCTTCACTCCATGCTCAATGAAATAGCCTCAGAACATCGGTTGGGCTTGATTTTCGAAACGATTGTCAAGTCCAGCTAAGCGGTCATAACAGTCTAAGATTGTAGGTATCGGACTTCTGATGCGCGGTCAAGATCCAATACAAAGTTTCAAAGGGTTCCAGAGAACAAACTAGTTTAGAGTTTGATCCTGGATTTTAGGGTATTGTAGCGTCCTTTGTTCTACAAGTTTTGGGTCTTGCAGAACGTATTTAAAGCGATCAGGGACAATTTCACAGCTACTCTAGCGTAGTGCTAGCTAACTTACACTTAATTTCTAAAGGAATTAATCCTAAGTGATTTCTTTGGCTTTGGAATTGGGTTCTGAGAGGTTACTAAGGTGTTATGGTTGACCCATTGCCTAAGGACGTCTAACCCCAGGTTGGAAAAAAAATCGGGGTGTTACAGGGTGGCGACTCGGAAGTCGAGGTCGCTCTGAGGGAGTGTTGTCATGTGATAGTAAGATGGAGTCACTTGATGGAGCGATGTGGCGACCATGTATACGCGTTATAAAGATTAGATTAGCATTTATGAATGTTGTCTTTCATTAAATTCATACTATAAATGCTGTCTGTTAAAACTTAAGACTAATAGCACCCACTGAGTTGATCACTCACTCTCACTTTGGGACGGTGTTTTAAAACACCAACCAGACTCTCTCATAGATGCAGGGGATACAGAGTAGGGGGAGCATGGCGATGCTGCTCTCGACAAGGAGGAGTTGTCATACTTTCAGTTAATGGATAGTTCTCCGCCAGCTTGATAGGCGGGATTAGATTGCAGAGCAGTGGGCTCGGCTTTATTCTTTTGGACATCTTATCTTTTTTATGATTTTGTCAGACATGTATATATATATATATATATATATATATATATATATATATATATATATTTGAGTTACTTTCATTTCAGTGGATTTTGTGGTTATGTGTCATGTTTCAGGAATTTTCAAGGTTGCGCATTTAAACTTGATCAAGCGCATTTTAACGAATATTAGTGATAAGTGACCCGGGGAACTCGGGAGTCGAGTGTATACGCGACCCCTGAATTCCAGGGCGTTATAATAGCTCAACTGGCAGACTGAGTGGAGATACCTCGTTTCAACACTTGAGGTCTTGGTATCAATCCCTTTGCTCACCAAGTGTTTAATGAAAAGAATCAACGAAATATTAACTGTATGGATATGAAACAAATACCCATGTATCTTGATTTTGATGTTGCTTAATAAATGTTTGATGAAATACTTGTAAGTATTGGGGGCCTTGCACAAAACCTTAGGATTTAGCCTCCCAAAACAAACCAGAATTATGAGATAATAAAGCAAGGAAATAAATCAAAGCACAAACCACACAACACAAGAGAATTTTACGTGAAAAACTCTCAAAGAGGTAAAAACTACGGGATCTCGTCCAGATTAACAATCCACTCTGAAGTAGAACGTTACAACCTTCTTCACTCATGTATGAGTGGATAAAAAATAAGAGAATAAAAGAAAAACAGAGAGATCTCACCGATTACGAGGACGTGGAAGCGTTGAGATATATAGATCACCTCTACAATAATAACCTCCCTTCTACAAGCTTCCTCTCTATTTTTCTCTCTCTCTCTCACACACCTTTGATAATGCTAAACTCTTTAGCAAACCCTTGCAAAGCTTTAGGAAACCCTCTAACATTACCTAGAAAAGACTTAGGCACCCCTATTTATAGTTTAAGAAACTCCCTTTCGCACCCCTTACGAGAGGGCCTAAGATTTTCGCAGTCAGTACAAGATCCAAACTCTAATCTGCGTAAGCTCAACTGGTCGAGCAGCCCACTCGACCGGTCGAGCACCTCCCTTGACTGGTCGATTACCTCAGAGAAAATACATCAATTAGTCGCTAGATTTTGAGTCGAGTAAGGTCGAGTGCCACCCACGACTGGTCGAGCAGTCCACTCGAGCAGCGTGGTGAATTACTCCGATTTTTCACCCGCTGCTCCATCTCTCCTATGAAATGAGGAGAAAAAACTCTATTAAATCTCCCCCTTTCTGACTCAGGAGGAATTTACCTTCTTTAACCCAGTCTAGTTTCTACAAACCTCAAATTTTCCATTGAGCAAAGTCTTGGTCATCATGTCTGACCCATTATCATCCATGTGGACTTTCTTAAGCCGTAACACCTTCTATTCCAAAGTATCCCTGATCTAGTGATACCGAATCTTTATGTGCTTCGACTTGAAGTGTTGACTTAGATTCTTGCTTAAGTGTATAGCACTTTGACTATCGCAATAGACCACGCTCCTGCTTCAGGCTAAGTTCTAGTAGGAACCTTTTCATCCAAAACATATCTTTACATGCCTCTGTGACTGCAATGTACTCAGCCTCTATCGTCGACAATGCTACGACCTTATGTAGCTTACTCTGTCAAGAAACCGATCGCCCTACAAATGTGAACATAAACTCCGATGTAGACTTCCTAGAGTCTATGTCGCCTACCATATCTGCATCTGTGTAGCCCTCTAACACAGGTTTTCCGTCACCATAGCATATGCTCAACCTGGATGAGCCACTTAGATACCGCAGTATCCATTTCACCGTTGCCCAATGCTCTTTGTCAAGATTGGTAAGATACCGGCTGACAACACCAACCGCATATGTTATGCCTGGGCGTGTACACACCATAATATATCTCAAATTTTCTACAGCTGACGCGTAGTATATCTTCTACATCTGTTCCACCTCTTCTTTCATCTTGGGACACTGCTTGTCGCTTAATCTAAAGTGACTATCCAGTGGAGTACTGACCGGCTTCACTGCATTCATATTAAACTGCTCTAGGACTTTCTCAATATGCATCTCTTGTGATAGTCAAAGCTTTCTGCTGATTCTGTCACGGGTTATCTCCATTCCTATGATCTTTTTAGCCGGGTCCAAGTCTTTCATCACAAAAAATTTGTTCAACTCATGTTTCAGCCTGTCGATTTTCTTGATGTCTTTTTCTATGATGAGCATGTCATCAACGTATAATAGTAGAACTAAAAAATCACCATCTGAGAACTTACGCATGAACACACAGTGGTCCGACTCCATTCTGTCATACCCATGCTTCAACATAAATGACTCGAACTTCTCGTACCATTACTGTGGAGCTTGTTTCAGCCTATACAAGCTCTTCCTCAGTCTACACATCATATGCTCTTTGTCCTTGACTTCGAACCCCTCTGGTTGGTGCATGTATATCTCTTCTTCCCGATCACCATGGAGAAAGACAGTTTTAACATTTAACTACTCTATTTTTAAATTCATGCTAGCCGTCAACCCAAGCAACACCCGTATGGATGTCATCTTCATCACTGGTTAGAATATCTCCTCGAAGTCTATGCCTTTCTTATGACCAAACTCTTTCACCGTAAGTTTGACCTTGAACCTCATCTATGAATTCTTCTGCTCAACCTTTTTTCTGAACACCCACTTGTTGCTTAAAGCTTTCTTGCCCTTAGAAAATTTTACCATATCATAGGTGTGGTTCTTATGCAAGGATTTCATCTCTTCTTGCATAGCTTTCAACTACTTCCCCTTATGCTCGTCGGTTAGGGCCTTAGAATAATCTTTTAGCTCTCCTCCATCAGTGAGTATAATATACTCATGTGGTGAGTACTTCTTGAACGGTTGTCTATCCCTATATGACCTCCTCACCTATGGCTCAACAGGTGGATCAAGTGGGGGCTGTTCCCCTGGTTCATCTTCTGTAAAAACTCTCTCGTCCTCTGCACCTTACTGTACTTCCCTGTCATCAGGCACCATGAGAGGAATAATCGGATCTATGTCCTCTAGCTCACCTGAACTAGGCTGGTTCTTCTCTGGCTTACCAATGTCTTCGATACACTGATCTTCAAAGAAAACCACATCTCTTCTTCTGACGAGCTTCTTCTCAGTCGAATCCCATAATCTATAACTGAACTTTTCATCACCGTACCCTAAGAACACAAACTGTCTGATCTTCATATCGAGATTGGACCTCTCGTCCTTTGGTATGTGAACGGATGTCGTGCATACAAACACCCTGATATGACAATACGATGGATCCTGTGTAGTCCACACCTTCTCAGGTACTTCTCTATTCAACGGGGTTGATGGAGACTTGTTTATCAAATACACCGCCATGTGCATTGCTTCTCCTCAGAATGTCTTGGGTAACTTTGCATATGATAACATGCATCTAATTCTCTCTAAAATGATGCGATTCATTCGCTCAGTTACACCATTATGTTAGGGGGTCTTGGGAACCATCTGTTCATGTCGTATATCCATGGACTTACAATACTCATGGAAGTCACTAATGTATTCACCACCATTATTAGTGCGGATGCTCTTCAATGATTTATCTGTCTCTCTCTTAACCATAGCATGAAACAATTTAAACACACCAAAGACCTCATCCTTTGATTTCAAAGTATAAACCCAAACCAACCTAGATGCATCATCTATAAAAGTGACAAAATATAATGCCCCATTTAAGGTTTTTGTCCTCATAGGACCACAAATATTAGAATAAACCAAATTTAATGCATGCACTTTATTAACATGAGAAATAGTTTTAACAAATGAAACTCTATGTTGTTTTCCTGATAAACATTCAATACAAGTTTTGAGAGGTGTACCTGTCAAATCTGAAAGGTGTTGCTTCTTCGCTAGTACCTGAAGCCTTTTTTCACTCATGTGACCTAAACGCCTATGCCACATGTCAATAGCTAAATCTTCCACTGCGTTTAACCCACCTTTGTATATATTGACACTTGCCATATAAATGGTGCAATACTTCTTTCCTCTGGTCACGATCAATGAACCCTTGATGAGTTTCGAGTGCCCACCAACAAATCGGCTTCCATAACCATCATCATTCAACCTTCCCGTCGACATCAAGTTGAGGCGAAGGTCTGGAATGTACCTCAAATTTCTGAGAACCAATGTGCAGCCCACATTGGTCTTCACACAAATATCACCGATCCGTACGATCTTCGATACACAAGAATTTTTCATCTTCACGGTCCCATAGTCACTAGATTTGTAGCTTATGAAGAAATCTCTGCGTTGAGTCGCATGAAAAGAGGCTCCCGAGTCAATCACTCGGCCTGTGTCCTGACTCGTAGTCGTGAGACATACATCGTGATCTGTTGAAAGAATAACTACAACGTTACCATCTGAAGCGACTGTAATGGAATCTAATTCATTTTCCTTCTCCTTTTCTCTTCCTTTCTTGTCTTTCTTCTTACGGCATTCATGCTTATAATGGCCCTTCTTGCCACAATTACAACATCAACATCCTTCCTAGTACTCGACTTGCCTCTTTATTTATCTCGAACTTTCTCACACTTTCTGTTCTTTTCTCTCCCCCATTCCTGTGTCACAAGGGCCTTTTGCTGAGTAGACCCCTAAGATTTCCTCTTGTCTCCTTATTGAAGAGAATTAATTACCCGTTCCATCGACATCTTTCCATTTGACGCGAAATTACTTAAAGACACCACCAATGTCTCCCAACTATTAAGCAATGAACTAAGCAATAGCAAAGCCTGCAATTCATCATCCAGGATCATCTTCATAGCTGAGAGCTAGTTCACTATATTATTGACCTCATTCATATGCTCGACCACAGAACCACCATCTTTAAACTTGAGATTCACAAGTCGTCTTATCAGGAAGATTTTATTACCGGCTGTCTTCCTTTCATACAACCTTTCCAATTTCGGCCATAGGCTAATGGCTGAGGTCTCCGTAGACACATGGTGGAACACATAACTATCCAGCCATTGTCTAATAAACCCCACCGCCTTTCGGTCCATCTTTTTTCAATCATCATTAGACGTTTTCTTGAATTTTACTGATATGTCTAAAATTGGAGAATATAAGTCTTTGCAATAAAGTAAGTACTCTATCTTAGCCTTCCATATGGTCCAATTAGAACCATTGAGGCTGACCATCCTTGAAGAGCACCTTTCATAATTCAAAAAACCGATCCCACTCCGTTCAATGAACGTAGCTTTGATACCACTTTGTCAACAACCTTATACAAAACCTTAGGATCTAGCCTCCCAAAACAAATCAGAATTATGAGATAATAAAGCAATGAAATAAATTAAAGCACAAACTACACTACACGAGAATTTTACGTGGAAAACCCTCAAAGAGGTAAAAATAATGGGACATCGTCCAGATCAACAATTCACTATGAAGTAGAATGTTACAACCTTCTTCACTCACGCGGGAGTGGATAAACAATAAGAGAATAAAAAAAAATGGAGAGATCTCACCTATTACGAGGATGTGGAAGCGCTGAGATATAGTAGATTACTTATACAAACATAACCTCCCTTTTACAAGCTTTCTCTCTACAAAGTTTTAGAAAACCCTTTTAAATTACCTAGACAAGTCCTATACACCCCTATTTATAGTTTAGGAAACTCCCTTTAGGAATTGAAGGTGTACTCTATGTGTTTTAGAAAATAACATACATACTTATTCTTGGCTTGAACTAGCTCGAGCTGCTGGCCCAACTGAGCCAATCAAGCTCAAGAATCGAGCTGAATTTGAGTTATGGTCAGCTATTGGCTGAGCCGAGTCGAGCGCGGTGTCTAGGTTCAACTTGTATACAGCTTTAATTTTATTTTATTTTTTTCACACACGCACACACGCCCCTGACACTCAGGCTGGTGGAATTTCACCACCTATGGGTACTCAAAACCCTTGACCGGGAGTTGAAACTCCCGAGAGTCTACCACCGGAGCAAGAGTACGGACCCGAGTACATCTCTAAATTAATACTGACATATGCCAAGCGTATGGTGGATGAGTCACCGCCACTCCGGGTTCATAACAGGTGAAGAGATAGTGGGTCCCACTTCCCATCGTCATGATCGGATGAAGATGGAGACTCGCGCATTGGATCATTCCCTTTAAAGGAATGCTAACAGGAGTCAGGTGGAAGCAAGGTCACTGGGGATATTTAAGTCTACGCGAGCATCCTGCAACGATCAGGACAGAGTTTCTACTGCACTTTTGGTTTTTTACCGGTACATGTGGTCCCTTGATTGAGTGACCCAGATCGTTGATATGATTGGGCCGATGAAAACCTCTGAGAAAAAGGAAAAACTAATGGCGTCCGTCTGTTAGACGTTTGAGAAAGAAAATACAGCAACGGTCTACTTAAAAATTAAATAAAGTACTAGTGCTGGGACCCGAGTTTCTTGCAACACCTATTGCAAGGAGTTTTTGTAATACATAGCCCCATGGGACCACCGCCATGTCGGTCTCCGTCCACTAGACTTCCATGGGACCACCGCCATGTCGGTCTCCGTCCACTAGATTTCCCAGCTCACGCTATGTGCTGGGACCACCGCCATGTCTGTCTCCGTCCACTAGATTTCCCAGCTCACCGTCCACTAGATTTCCCAGCTCACGCTATGTGCTGGGACCACCGCCATGTCAGTCTCCATCCCCCGTCCGGAAAGGGATCGGGGAAGCGGATTGGCTGGTGTACCTCACACCAGCTATATAGCTGCTGTAGTGCGTCAGCAAGTTCTGTGAGTCTGATCATTTGGGAATGTGTTATATCCAAACCGTCCATACATTTGGCGAGCTTGCATAAAGGCTTGAAACGGAAGACAGGTCTAACTATCAAGTGGACCACACTACAAAAATCAGCAGGGGATTGAACGTCTACCATTGAAACCTTTTTTAGGGTTACAGAAGTTTTGGATTAATACGAAATTTGTTTTTCCTCTTCATTCAGGTCTTTGTGACCTCATGAACAGATTGGATGGAAAATAAACATTATGGTGGGCCCAAAAAATTTTTAACGGTGAAAATCATTATCTCCGCTGCTATTTATTGTGTGGTCCACATGATCTTTGGATATGTTTCGTTTTTTGGATTATCCTCTAAATTGATATCTAAAAATAGATGAACGGTGTAGATATAATAAATACATCACTGTGGGGCCCATAAAACTTTGATATCCTTTGAACCGTTCGTACAACTCGAGCTCGAGGAGCGTCGGTGCTCGTCTTCCCACGACACGTACCTACAGCAGCTATATAGCTGGTGTTGTCCCATAGTGCTGTTTATTTGTCATTCAACCTGTTCATAAGATCATACAGACATGGTTAAAAGGAAAACACAAATATAAACTTGATCCAAAACTTCCATGGCCCCAGGAAATTTTCAACGTTAAATGTTCAATTCAACTGTTTCCTATGGTGTGGTCCATTTAAACATTATTTGTGCTTCATTTTTGGGCTCAACCTCTAAAATTATCTGAGAAAATAGATGAAAAGAGCGGATAAAATACATAAATCATGGTGGACCCATAGAGTTTACTCAATATGCTAAGTGTAGGGAGTTACTCACTAGGGAATCCACCTCCGCCACCCAAATAGGCCCACCATGATGTGTGCATTTCATCCATACCGTCCACCCATTCTTCCATATCATTTTATGATATGAACCCAAAAATGAGGTTGATCCAAATCTCAAGTGGACCGCCATGTCAGTCTCAGTACATCAGATTTCCCAGCTCATGCTAAGTACTGGAACATGAGTTTCCTGCACCAACTATTAGGGCTCATGCTAGGATAACAGCTTACTAACGAGGCATATGTGAAACCCACGTGAGTTGCACCACACGAGACAGTAGGATGGACACGCTCGCATGGAAACTTTCTGTGACCCATTGTGATGGTCCTGTACCATCCACATCTTTGTAAGGTGATTTTCATCCCCATGTACAAACAAAAACAAAAACAAGAATCAAGTATTTGTTTGGACAAAATTTCGGTGACCCTGGATTTGAAAATATAGACGCTGTCATCTAATAGGTACAAAATCTCTACGACGTGTGTTAAATATATGAATGATAATTCATTGATGACCACGTCTTCGAAGAGTCATGCTTTAGGCAATCCGATGATAAGCTTAAGTAATATTTAGTGTCATATTAACATCAAGGTTCGATTAGTAACCAACTATCGTGATAAGGATACTTTCGACGAAGGAATACAGCAATTTTTTAAAAGTAACCGTCACTTTACAGTTGACAATATATAATTTAGCCACGTAAGTAACAATTATTCTCATTATAGCGTTAGAAAGTTTATAAATAATGAAGGAGAAAATAAAATAATAATAATAATAATAATAATAATCAATCATCAATCAATTAAACATAATCCACACTGTTAAAAAATGGGAAAATGACTGTAAAATTCAACGACAACTGCCGTTGAATGTAGTTTTAGTTCTTCAATGGCAAATGACATCAATAATTTGAAATTAGGTATACAAAATTTGGTAAGAGAAAGCCCTCATATCTATCTCTCTCCCTCTTTCCCTCCATTCGAACCCTAACCCTAGCCCGGTGCTCTCTCTCTCTCTCTCTCTCTCTCTCTCTCTCTCTCTCTCTCTCTCTCTTTGTGCTCTCTCGGCGTGATCGCTCTTGTCGTTCTGTCAGTGTTCTCCCCTTCTTGGCTCGCTCGTTTTCTTGGTGACCCACGGTAATGTATGTGGGGTCTATTGTGGGCCCTACTATAATGTATGTGGGGTCTATTGTGGTCCTATTGTGATGTTAAATTAACTTATTTAATGTTGTTGGAAGTTCGATGCATTGTTTAATTATATATGTAATTTGTTAACTATTTTGGATTTCACATAATATGTACATTATTTTGAATTTCATTTAATATGTACAATATTTTGGAGTTCATGAAATCTGTACACTATTTTGAATTTCATGTAATCTTCCCAATGTTGGATTTCATTTAATTTGTATATTATTTTGGATTTAATGTAATATGCACATTATTTTGGAGTTCATGTAATCTATAACAATTGGATTTCATGTAATTTGTACAGTATTTTGGAGTTCATGTAATATGACCACTTCTGAATTTCATGCAATCTGTTTACTTTTAGATTTTATAAAATTTGTACACTATTTTGGATTTCATATAATCTGCATATTATTTTGGATTTCATGTAATCTGTACACTATTTTGGAGTTAATGTAATATGTCTACTTTTAAATTTCAAGTAATATGTCTACTTTTGGATTTAATGTAATCTGTCCGCTATTTTGAATTTCATATAATATGTACATTATTTTGAATTTCATATAATTTGTATATTATTTTGGAGTTCATGTAATCTATACATTATTTTGGATTTTATGTAATCTGTCAATTGTTGGATTTCATGTAATATGTACACTGTTTTGGATTTTATGTAATTTGTACACTATTTTAAAGTTCATTTAATATGTCCACTATTGGATTTCATGTAATCTATACACTATTTTGGAGTTCATGTAATTTGTCCACTGTTAGATTTCATGTCATCTGTACACTATTATGAAATTCATGTAATCTGTCAACTTTTAGATTTGATGTAATATGTCCACTTTTGGATTTAATGTAATTTATCCACTATTTTGAATTTTATATATTTTGTACATTATTTTGGATCTCATGTAATATGTGCACTATTTTGAAGTTCATGTAAATTGTCCATTCTTGGATTTCATGTAATTTGTACACTATTTTGAATTTAATGTAATTTGTCCATTTTAGGCATGCATAAATCATACATTTTGTGTAGTGATTGTTATTCACAAATCATGCATTTAAGCCATAAATTAATTAATCACTTTAAGTTTTAGGGTGTCAAAAATCAACTACATCCAAAACTCAGATGGGTCATACCATATAAAAATATGAAAAATCACGCCTAAAATATCTAAAAGCACTTGGCAGGAATTATCTGAGCTTTGAAATACCTAAAATTTGATACGACCCCTCATCTAAGTGGGTCACACAAAATGTACGTGCTAAATGTCAAAACCACATCACAATGGGCCCTATATACAATATGAAAGGTTTAAATGGGCGGGCACCTAAGTCATGGATTGGTTTATTTTTCCATCCATGGCTTATCATTGAAGGTTGCATCTATCCATTTTGGATAACATGATTAAACTTTAGATATGTCCACTTGTTTTTTTCTTAAAAAAATAAAAAATAAAATCTCTAAATCATCCTTGAAACCAATCCATTTGATGGACTTTAGGTTTTGATTTTGGGTTTAGGGTTTAAAGTTTGTGGTTTATGGTTGGGATTAAGATTTTTGGGTTTGTGGTTTAAGGCAAAGGTTTACAAATTAAGTTTATATTTTACTTGCATATTTATATTTGAAATGGTGATGTGTAGAGTAATCAAGTAATTATATATGTGTGTGTGTTATCCTAGAGGATTCATTTTATATGGGAACATGATATTCTTGTAGCCTATGGTATGGTGCCCTAGTATTGTATGTATATTACTGGTATGTAGTATATATCAGTAGGTTATTTGGTTTATGCTTGTGAAAATTTACAAATGTGTTTATTCCACTTTTTATGCTTGACGATGTTCAAATCTATCCACTTTGGCCATGTGTTGACCCATTTTTAAGGTGTGTCACTTATTTAGTAGTATTGAAATAGGTCATAAGGAGAGCGTTTGGATCTTAAGTTACGTAAGATAAGCTACCAATGTCTTAAGTAGCTTATCTTAATTTCTAGTTATTAAACCAAAGTGATTAAGTGGTTTTAAATAAATAAATAAAAACTACTTATAATTGATCCTAAACCCAATTTATTTATATTTTACTTTTATATTTATATTTGAAATGGTGATGTATGGAGTAATCAACTAATAATTATATATATAGTGAACACTACCAAAAAAAGGGGCAAAGGATTCAGACCATGTTAGTTTTTTGCTACGGATATAAACTTTAGCTAAGTTTACTATGGTTTTAATCCGTAGCTAAAAAGTCAATACACCATTATATTTAATAGTGTTGTAAGGTGCTCTACGAGGCCTAAAAGAAACTGTATGTTCTATCTAAGTCGTCTATATATTTTTAAATATTACTTTATTAGATGAGAAAAAAAATGAGCTAGATCGAAGGCTCATGTGGACCACACGGTAGGAAATATTAATAGTAAATTACAGTCACTTCTTATGGTGTGGTCCACTTGGATCTTCAATATACCTAGAAGTTGGAGTGATAATCTAAAATAATTTATTAAAATTATGTACCAGAATGGATTGAGGAAATACATCATGATGGGCCCCACAGAACCCTTGATCAGACCGTCTACGTCCGTCCGTCCGTCAGAAACCCCTAAATTATTGGGGGAACGAATTGGCTACTACCCCTGACACCAGCCATTGCCTGGTGGTCGGTGTTCTATGGGTCCCAACATGATGTACGTGTGTCATCCATGCCGTCCATATATTTTTATATATCATTTTACGATATGATAAAAAAAATGAAGTATATCTCTATCTCAAGTGGACCACATTATAGGAAACAGTGTTGAATGAATTTTGACCATTAAAAAGGTTTTAGGAGCCATAAAAGTTTTGGATTAAGCTGATATTTATTTTTTCCCTTCATTTGGGTCTTTATGACCAAATCAACAGATTGGACGTCAAATAAACAGTACAGTGGGCCTTAGGAGGATTTTAATTGTGAACATCCATTCATGATTTTTGTCCTGTGGTGTGGCCCACCTAAGATTTTTATCCCTATAATTTTTGTATCAAGCCCTAAAATGATCTGTAAAAATGGATGAACGGAATGGATGAAACACATACATCATGGTGGGGTCCACGGAGCACTGATCACCAGCCACGGGGCGAGTGTAGGGGGAGTAGCCAATCCATTCCCCAAATTTGGGCGCGGGCTCAAAACAGAGCCGCACCCAAACACGTATATCGCTCTCTCTCTCTCTCTCTCTCTTCGTTCTCTGATTTTTCCCTGATCGGCTTCCCTGATCCTGGGCGTGGGTATCAGAGCATTCCCTAAGCTTTGATATTACAAGGGTATCAGAGCATTCCCTAAGCTCATCTTTCCCTGATCCTTACTCTCCCTTCCTATCTCTGCTCCATCTCTCTCATTCTCCTCTCTCTCTCTCCAATGCATCAGTCGTGAACGCCCTCTTCTCTCCCTCTCCAATGCATCAGCCGTGAACGCCCTCTTCTCTCTCTCTCTCTCTCTCTCTCTCTCTCTCTCTCTCTCTCTCTCTTTCTCTCTCTCTCTCTCTCTCTCTCTCTCTCTCTCTCTCTCTCTCTCCATTGCAGCAGCTGTGAATCTTCTGCCGAAAGAAACACGTGCCGTGAAGCTCCTCTTCATAGGTTTGATATCTTCTTCTATTTGTATCTCTTTTCCTTTCTTTTAGATTTGAAATGGCATGCTATCTGTTTGTTGAAATGACATTGTATCTATTTCACTATTTGATGAAATGGCATACTATCTGTTTGTTGAAATGGCATTGTATCTATTTGATGAAATGGCATGCTATCTATTTGTTAAAATGACATTCATGCTAGGAGATATTGAACAGGTTTTATACATACATACATACATACATATATATATATATTTAATGCAACGTCCCCATCCCATTTAATTTGTGAGCCTTAATTGAGACTTTGAATTGAAGACTTTGGCATTTACAGCAGTAAAGCTAGTTTGTCGGTTCATTAAAGACAAATCTTGTTTGAGTTACTAAACCCAAGGTACCATACAAATTTTCTATGTAATCTTTCTGTTGTTGCCTTTTCTAACTCAAAATGTATTTCAAGAACACTGTATTGAACACATGTTCTTACAGCAATAACAGCCAAATTAGAACTCTTTAAAATAAATCACAGAGCCATGCTGACCAAATGATTAGGAGATTTTAAGATATTTAGCTCCTTTATGCCATATTTCTTGGCTCAAATATATGCGACTAAAAGATGTGGGAAATAAAAGTAAGAATAATATAGGACTTACTCTCAAAGTGGTGAAGGATAGCACCACTGTTCTCAGCCACATCCTGCTCTATAGCAGCCCACGCAGAAACAATCTTTAGATCCTATTGTTCATTACTCTTAGTGGCAACCCTGCACCAGAAAGACTAGAAGCATCAAATCTAATCCAGTGGTGTGGAGTTCATTGTCTCAACCAATAAATAGTACATAAATCAACATCTAGAAAGATGGTGGTTGTGGTGATGACAACAATGATGCAAATGATGTACATAAAGAAGCATAACTAGAATTAGTCAATCAAAAGAAGAAGAGAAACACAAGTGAAGAACAAAATTCATTACTCCTACTCACTGTCCCTCATTTTGTTGCCAATACACTCGCTAAACACCTCTGCATACCTCCATTGAGTTCGTGTTCATCCAGAAGTGTTATGGTTAGCATGGACACTATATAGTGAAGATGTCATGGTTCTTTAAATATGCATGTGGATTGAGTTTTCTGTATTGCCATTATATTCATGTGTGTGAATGTGAAACTTCTGATTCATAAATGTAAATAGGGTTGGGAATGTGAAATGAACACATTTCAGAATCACTAAAATGAATGAAAATGTGGTTGTGAAAGTTCTATAATTCCTATTACAAAATGTAAATGCAAATGGTAAAAACTTATACATGCGCTAATTCATTGACCGAATTTTCATGATTGCAGCAGATCCTAGACTTTGAAACTAATGCAGACGCTTGTGAAGTGATGTAGATCAGTGGAGATGCATGCTAAGTGGTTCATAGATTAACCTTTTTTTTTGTGATTGCTGAGTTTGGTTGCAGGTTTTGTGAAGTGGTTTGTATCAATGGGTTTTTTTTTTTTTTTCAAATCAATGGTTACTTTCCTTTTGTGCACTCATTTCTAAACTTTTAGCCATCGATGCAGACCTGTCACCACATGTAGGAGTAGTACTTGGGCTTCATGCACTCATTTCTAAACTGATAGCCATCAATACAGACCTGTCACCACATGTAGGAGTAGTACTTGGGCTTCATGCACTCATTTGTAGCCTAATTCATCAACTCATTTGTGTAACTAATTGACTTTTCCTTATTGCAACAGGTGCTAGACTTTTGTAACTAATGCACATGCTTGTGAAGTAATGCAGATCAATGGATGGTTGTGAAGTGATTCATTGACTTATTCTGTGATTGCAGTGATGGGTTGCAGGTTTTTGTGAAGTGATGCACATTAATGGTTATTTTTCCAAATCAACGGTTACTTTTCTTTCTTGCACTCATTTGTAAACTGATTCATGCACTCATGTGAACTGGATTGTATCATGTGATTGTAGCAGATCCTAATCTAATTTTTCAACTGATTCATAGATTAAACTCCAGACAAATCTGTCAATTGGAACTCATTTGTGAACTGAACTTAAACTGAAATCCGGACTGTAGCTTTTAGTCTAAAAACAATTAATTGTCCGTATACCATGGATTAAAGCTCACCTAGGACTCGGTTCACCCTTGTTCCAAGTGCATAGTGAACACAGACTTAATAAAAAGTCATTTGTGTCAAAGGTGGGGCCTTTTTCTAATCCTAACTCGTAGAAAATCTGACAATTTATTTTTGGTATTTCATTTGTCAACTTAATTCCTTAAGATAGAAATATTGATTTAGTTATATGCATATTTCAGGACCTCCACATTTCAAGGTCTTCATTCGAGCAGGCTCGCTTCAATCTGGTATTTACAGCCCTACAATGTCTGAATTGTAAACAACTGGTGGTTCACACAGTTCCACAAAGATTAACAATGTGGGTCCCAGAAAGGTTGGCCCATCTGTATGGTTGCTAGATGCTTTGTCGGACGCTTTTGATTACCTGTTCATCAAGAAAACCAACTATTTTCTACTGAGAAATAAAAAGCACTTTAATTTTATACATAGCTGCATATTAAAACATTGCTGGAAGTAGCTTCATGCAAATAAGTTGGCTGTTTTGTTTTTCATAGTCTTGGATTCACAAGTCAAAATGATATCAGGATTTTGTTGATGCTATGTTTTCTTTTATTTGCTATAAGTTGCAATAACAGCTTCTTTCTTTTTTGTTGATTTAAAAAGTTCATAGATCCAAAGTTGGGGTTATAATGGAAAATTTAGGTCCTGACCATTGAATGTGGACAGTTGTTTGCACTCAAAAACATCCTTGATTGGATTATCCTAACCATCCATTGATTCCCTGTCAAATGTGGACTGTTGGTTGTCATTAACCATATCATTGGCATCCTATGGTCATCTGGTAGGGGTTCATCTCATATGTATATTTTTTTTGAGGTTATATTCTTAGTGCTTGCACATATGCTTGCATCTGGATGAGTTGGGCTCTCTTCCTTGATTTTTATGGGTTTTATTTTATCTAGTTTAGAATTTTATAGCCGATTGCATTGTTTTATTGTCAAATATAGGTAACCATTGAGGAAATTTCCAGCTTGATGTGACTTTAAGATTAACACCCATTGCTTTTTTGCAATTCTCCTCGTCCATTGATGGTAGCTCATCTCTTTTTTCCTTTTTAGTTACCTTTATATGATGTTTGGCGTGTTTTTTCCTTAATTTTGAACTAATTTGGCACTCTATAGTTCATCATATTGATAGTCTACATGTTTTTTCTAGTTGCTCAGTACAAAATTCATTCAAAATTACAAAAACCAAAGAATCATGATAATCTAGGTAGGCTAGACTATATGAAACAGTTAGGATGGAATGCCCACCACATATAGTTTTGTGTAGGGCCCTTTGTGGTGTTTATATGCCTTCTGATCCATTCACTTGATGTGAAGATGAACCACTTACCCAAAGACATGCTATTCCAAAACTCATGTGGGTAATACCATGTGAATTTAGAGGTTTTATGTAATAATTCTTTTGGGATGACCCACCTGAGTATTGAATTAGTCTTCTTTGGGGACCAAGGCTAAACAAGGTGTTTCATATACTTGATTGAAGCAGTGCTTTCATGCATTTTAAGTTGTTTTCCTAGCTTAGAGAAAGTAAGGTTGGTAGGCAAAATTAGGCCATGCGCATGGTGATGGGGAGAGAACTTCTCCAGTTCAATCAGCTATCTGGTATTTTAGAGCTTTGGGAATAGTTATTGTGCAAGACGCAAATGGCCTGATGGGGTGCATTTATGAATATTTGAATGATTTTAAAATGGTTTGATGAGGAATGCATGAATTGGATTCATCACTTGCAGTATATGAATATTTGAATGATTTTATTAACTAGGGAACATGAGGAAATCACAAACAAAGAAGCAAGATCTTGACTCCTGACAAGCAGCCAGAGCAGGAAGATGCACCAGCTTCAAATGTTAATAAGGAAATCAAGGAGGATCCAACAAATGAAGTAGAAGAAAAAGGACCAGAGGAGAAGGTAAACTCTTCCCTTTTTTGTGCATTTTTTGGTTGGATGCATTTATGCCTCTAGCTACAGTGAGAATGTTTGCTCAAGATGTCCTGATCATAGTTCTAAAATCCAGCAGGTTGACTCAAAACTGTGAGCTTTGTAACTGTGGGCTAGGGTGTATGTTGGGTTTAAAGTTCAGAAGCTTTTTACCAATGACAATGATGACCTTTGCATAATATGTGCAGATTTTGGAGATCTTCTACTTTGTGATGGATGCCCCAAGGCCTTTCACCATGGTAAATGCCTTTCCCTCATGTTAATGATTGCTTACCTTTCTATCTTGAATGCTATTCATCAAGTTCTCATTTATTTTTAATTGTATAAACTAGTAAGAGCTTATTTGTTAAATGAGGGATAATGTAGAACTGTTGCTATTTATACATTGGTGAACCTAGAAGTTCAAGAATTGCATGTGTTTATGCCATGTTGATGATACAAAAATCTGATCAGTTGTAATCCATCCAGACTAATATATGTTTTATTTCCCTGCTCTAGGGTTGGAAATTTAAAAATAAAAATAACAGACGAAACACTGTTAAACTGTAATTGATATTTGAGTTTCATAGAATTCGAATAGACAACCATGATTTAAAATTTAAAATGCTTTACCATATTATTTAGTTCCATCTGTCAGGATTAACTTTCTTACAAGTTAATCCCTTCTAATTGACACCTTCTTTTTTTGGAAATCATTCCCGTTAGTTTCCTAGGATGCTTGGTGTCCAGAAATAGTAGATGATTTAGTTTTATACAATATCAGAAATCTTGATACTCGCCCTCGACTTGGCTACTGCAAAATTTGACTCAGTTGAGTTTACTTTATGACCTCTGTATGTATGTGTGGAAGGAAAATCTGAAATAAAAACACTAGGTAACATTTGGGTTCCTTTTCAGTGCTTAAGTGTTTTGATCATTATTAGAATTTTCAATAAAGCCTTAAACCCTTCATCAGTAAAAGAGGATTTGGGTTCCTTTTTCGTGTTAGTTCCTCCATTGTAGGGCCCAGAAAGCTAAGGTTCATTAACTACAGATGCAACTATGACCTAGACTCTCCTACATGTACACGCATGCCAATGTGGCACGTGTCATATCCAAAATGTTAATTAGGTGGGCCCAGGAATTAGTTCGGTCTGCTCATCAGGTGGGACAAATGTACGAAACAAATGGATGACTATAAATAGTTAACCAACAAACCCAATTCAATGTAAATGTGCTCCATCGAATGAGCAGAAAGGGCTGATTCTTGGGCAACTGCATGTTCGGCCTACATGGTGGATTGTTTGAATCTCACATGCATGCAAGGGGGCTGGCAGCTATACATGAGGATCAGAACATAACTTCGTTAACTTTCCCTCAGGACTATAAACATTAGAAGATTGTGATATTTTAGTTCAAGTGGTCATTTGTATTTTAAACTAGGTAGCTGCCAGCTGATTGCCCTTTATTTAGGTGATTTCTTCTTTGGATGAATGATGACGCTCTGTTTATTTTTGAAGTAGTTCTTTGCCATATAAATAAATGGTCAGTTTATGAAGATCTACCCTTTGGAATTAAAATGCATACGGTTTTTGAGTTCGTTTCTTTTACCTTTAAATGAGGTGTCTGTTTAGAATTTGTGTGGATTCCTTGTGTCCAAACATGCCCATCTTTTTTATGGTTTATTTGAATGTTTGATAAACAAAAGCCAAGCTGTGATCACGTTTGAATTATCCTTACCATCAATGTGAGAATTCATGTTGCTGTGAATCACCCAAGTACAAGCACGGTTCCTAGTTGTTTGATTGTGCATTTATATAAACTCTGTTTGATATGGCAGCCCTGCTTTCACATTCCACCATCACTTCAAATGAGAGCAGCAGCCCCTAGAACTCCTCCATCTGGTTTGTTTGAATATTATCATTTCTTTCAAGAGTACCAAAAACTATCATTTCTTCCTTTTAGTTTTGTGGTGGAAAACAAACACAAAGCTTTCAATATTTTTCTGATATGGTACTTTACTATTTCTTTTAAGACTTTATGATTGAAAATGTGTTGTGGGCTCAATGTCTTTCCCGAGTGTCGGTAAGCTAAGGATCATCTCAAGTTGAGGTCAGGATCCGATAGTATTGATGAAACTAGAATCTTACTATTTCATTTGTATAATTTTTTTGTTCTGTCAATGCAGCTAGGTACAACATTGGTACAGTTATCTTACTCTGGGCACCCATAGTCTTGGTATGTCTCATTGTCCTTCAATAATTTAATATATCGAGATTTATTTCCCATTATCATTTACATTTTTCTTCTTAATCGATACTTGGAAGTTAATATAATCATTTACTCTATTTTACAATCTTTAAAATCTTTATTTGTAAATCTGTGCCCATATGCATTGTCGGAGAAACTAAAAAACTTACTCATTCTCAGATTGCATTGTGGAATATGCATCCATTATTCAAAGAAAGGGCGACATTCAAAGCACTCACACTTTCTTTCCATGCTAGCTAAATTGGTGAGTCTTCTTTCCTTCATACTATATGATTCATTGATGAAGTGGCCTGGCCATTTGGACAGGTCCATGTTTATATATTATCTTGAAATTGATGAAGTAGATCCGGATGTGTGTCGGAGCTATCCGGATGTTGAACGGGGGTTCATGGAAGGTGGGAACCGCTATTGTAACATCCCGAAAATCGGGGGGTCGAGTAAAAACTCCACTCCCGAGTTTCAAAATGTTATTTATGCAACATAGATTTGTATGATTGAATGTTGTCTGTGATAATGTATTAAACATGAGTGAGATTAAGCCAGAACAGCATATCATACTCCAGAGACAGTTAAATTTGCAAGCGGAAGACTGTAATAGTATGTATAACATATATAAACTGTTGTATGTCTCCAGAGTGTGAATATATTACCAGGTTATACACATACATGTATACTTCAAAAGTAAACAAAATGAATATACATGAGGGCGCTAAAAATATAAAATGACAAGTGTCAATGTATCTAATCAACCTCCCTGTAATCCCGTCAATCAGATCACGCATAAAGGAGAGATCCTCCTCATCATCATCAAATCCAGCTCTGCCTCGTAGGCCGCGCCATCATCTGCAATCACAATAGGGACTGGTGGGTGTCTGGAAACACCATCCCGTAATGTGGGAGTGAGTGATCAACTTAGTGGGATAAGAGAGCAAAGATTAGCATGTTATCAAATCAATCATGCGATAATAGTAAAGCAGTAAATCAAACAATCCTAATACTGTTGTTAATGCAATATGACATGACGTGATGTATGCCCTCACCGACGATCTCCCTCATACGGCAACATCTTACGACCGCGGCATGCCACACTCCCTAGAGTGCTCCACATCTTCCAGGAACATGCAATGTTATGGTGATATGATTTCCAAGTTGTTATTAGTCCATTCAAACAGCAGGATTGGGAAACTAAGATACCTCCCTTATATCAATCCCAACACAGATCCTGTCTAGGGTCGTCACTCCTAGTAATCTCATACGATGTATATTTTATAGGTCGCTGCAAGGGCTGTCAGGGCTGTTGCACGCACTCGTTGTTCCGCTCCCCCATCACCTTATCAATACAGGCCTACTGTACTCTACTGCTACGGAAGGGTCGTCGCCTCCCGTAGACTCAAAATACGCTCGCGGTCACTACAAAGGGCTGCCAGGGCTGTTGCTCGCCCTCGTTGCACCGCTCCCCCATCACCTTATCAATGTAGGCCGACAGCAAGAATATAGTGTCCCATACCACCATAATCTGCTCACGAGTCTAGGTACTCATTGGTCACTACGGGGAGGTTTGTGGCCCCAGCGTAGGCCGACAGCTCGACCACGGTGTCCCATACCACCATGCCCGGCTCATGAGTCTTTATGGATCAAGGTACCATGGTTAACAGGGTTTACAATGGTAAGTTCAGTACCCTAGGTTCAAACAGTTATGACTCATGTAGGGTGAAAATACAACGGCCAGTCGGTTACTTGACGGGCTCGACTAGCACGATCGCATCGCAAGTCGAACGACATAAAGTGCGTAAAACACTTCACGTGGCCTAACCACTGCCGTCAACTCCAAACACGACTCGCGTTCATCGACACGTCATTCGTGGCGAAGATAAGCTAACCACGAATTCGCTCGGTTACCAACTGCCTGGACTAGGCATAGTCCCAAACAAGCATAGAATCACATCAGCAGTTGTGTAAGGGTAATGGAAATGAAATACAACCATGTGAGCATGTTAACACACGTTATTACATACAACTTAAGCAAATCATCTTACACATGTCTTTCACACATATAATGAAATTAAGCATGTCGCCAACATATAGGAAATCCTCTCCATTAACATATTAATTGAGAATTCAATCTCAAAGAAAATCATAAGGAAATCATCAAGCACATGTTATAACATACAGCTTAAGCGAATCGCCAAGCACATGCATTTCATTCATATTATGAAATCATGCATATGGCTAACATGTAGGAAACCATTCACACCAGCATATTAATTGAGAAATCAATCTCAAACTAATTCATAACACCATTTAATTCAATACATACTAATACAAGCATTTATACAAACACTTACACTACACACTTAAGTCTACATATAGTATGTCGACCCGAAGTGCGCATTTAGGCGAATCTCTTCGCCAAACTAATTATGCACGTATTCCTAACATTCTAATGCGACAATAAACCATGTCAATTACATCAGCAAAATATGAGTAAAAACAGTACTTCCTACAAATGACTAAAATGCCCTAAATCTCATATTCTTCGTTGGTTTACGAAACAGGAAACGGACAGCATGTTGTACATGTCAAACGGCATTGCCGTCAAGAATCTACTATTAAACGACATTGAAAGCTTTGAAAACAGTCAATCAAAGCGTCTAAAATCCGCACCTTATCTCTTACGGATGCGTGATTTTGAACGGAGAGTGTACGCTTCGTCTACGGCAATCAGACAACCTGATACACGTGTACATCAGCTACTATTCTATTTGAATCGAAGAAATCCCCAAATCAGCAAGTGGTTAGGGTTTTTCTTACCTAGAAGTGCGTTGGAATCGCCGAAAAAGTGATCGGAGTGCGTCGCCTAAGCTCGTGCAGCAGCAGCAGCAGGTGGCAGGAAAATCACTCCCACTCTCTCTCACAAACTCTCACCTTTTCTCTCTCCCAATCTAGGGCTTTTTGCAATTTCGGATGGGAGAGAGGAGTGAGGGTTTCAACCCCTTTTATAAGCTTAAAAATGTCGGAAACAGGCTCCGGGACGAAGTTTACTTAGTGCCTACCCATTTCGGGGCTGTTTCGATCCAAAAGATGATTTCTGGTGGTCCCCTGGTCGATTGCGATCGGACTTAAGCTCATGCGTACCAGATATAGCACGTATTAAGTTTTCAGTCCGGCAGGGTTCGCAGATCGCACGTAGCGGACCAGTTTCAGTTCAGCGGTCACCGCACGTAGATCAGGGTTGAAAGTCTCATGATAATAAATAGAAATTTTTCCTGATCCGAGGGTGTAATCTGGCTGAATTCTGATGGTCAGAATGCTTAATACTGACGCGTCAAGTCGTGTGCCAGATTTGAATTTGAAATTCCAATTCTGTCGCTATTCGCGGTCTCTTCAGTCCGGACTCAATGAAATAGTCTGCGATTGTCGGTTGGACTTGATTTTTGAAATGAGTATCAAGTCCAACAAGGCGGTCCTAACGGTCTAAGATAGGAAGTATCGAAATTTCGACGTGCGGTCTAGATCCAATACAAAAGTTCAAAGCGGTCCAGAGAACGAACCTGCTTAGAGTTTAGTCCGAGGTTATAGAGTATTATAGAGTCGTTGGTTCTGCTCGATTTGGATCTTGTAGAACGTATTTAAAGTGATCAGGGACTGTTTTCCAACTAGTCCAACGTTACGCTAGCCAACTTATGTTTAGTTTCTAAAGGAACTAATCCTAAGTGGTTTCTTTGGCTATGGAATTGGGTTCTGAGCGATTTTTCAGGTGTTTTAATTGACCCACTGCCTAAGGACGTCAAATCCCAGATTGGCCAAAATCTGGGGTGTTACAGCTATTATGACCATGATGAAGCTGTCCATTTTCTATGAACAACAATATGGGTGACCTAGTCATTTGAATAGGCATATGTTTATATATTATCTCGAAATTGATGAAGTAGATCCGGATGTGCGTCGAAGCTATCCGGATGTTGAGAAGGGGTCCCTAGAAGGTGGGAACCACTATTATGACCATGATGAAGCTTTCCATTTCTTATGGACAGCAATATGGGTGGTCTGGCCATTTGGACAGGCCCATGTTTATGTATTATCTCGAAATTGATGAAGCAGATCCGGATGTGCGTCAGAGCTATCCGGATGTTGAGCGGGGGTCCCTGGAAGGTGGAAACTGTTGTTATGACCATGATAAAGCTGTCCATTTTTCATGGACAACATTGGAGGGGCCTGGCCTATTGGAGCAAGCCGTGTTTATATCTGTATTTACAGGGACCACACCCTTAACTTATAACTTAAACCTATTCTCAAATTCCAAAGCCTATAACTACAACCTAGACCCTAACCTAAACCTATAACCTATAACCTAAACTTAATTCCCTAAACTTTAACCTATAACCTAACCTAAACCTATACTTATAACCTAAACCTATTCTCAAATCCCAAAACATATAACCTAAACCTTAATCTAAACCTATAACCTATAACCTGAACCTATAACCTTAACTCAATTCCCTAAACCTTAACCTATAACCTAACCTAAACATATACTTATAACCTAAACCTATTCTCAAATTCCAAAACCTATACTTATAACCTAAACCTAAACCTTAACCTACAACTTAAACCTATACTTATAACCTTGACCTAAACTTATAACCTTAACCTAAACTTATTCTCAAATCCCAAAACCTATACTTATAACCTAAACCTAAACCTTAACCTATAACCTAAACCTATACTTATAACCTTAACCTAAACTTATAACCCTAACCAAAACCTAAACCTTAACCTATTCTCAATTCCCTAAAACTATAACTTATAACCTTAACCTAAACCTAAACCTAAACTTATAACCTATAACCTAAACCTACACCTAGAACCTAAATTTATTCTCAAATCCCTAAACCTAAACCTACACCTAATCTTAATCTCAAATCCCTAACCTAAACCTAAACCTAAACTTAAAAACCCAAACCTAAACCCGATCCCGAACTCGAACCCGATTTATTAAACCTAAACCTAAACCTATATCGTATAACCTTAACCTAAACTTAAACCTATAACCTATTACTTAAACCTACACCAAAAACCTAAATGTATTCTCAAATCCCTAAACCTAAACCTAAACTTGAAAATCCAAACCTAAACCCGATCCTGAACCCGAACACGATTTCCTAAACCTAAACCTTAACCTATTCTCAATTCCCTAAAGTTATAACCTATATACTATAACCTATAACCTAAACCTAAACCTTAACCTAAACCTTAACCTAAACCTAAACCTAAACCTATAACCTTAACCTAAACCAAAACCTATGACGTAAAACCTATAACCTAAACTTATAACCTATAACCTAACCTTAACCTAAACCTAAAACTAAAATCTAAACCTTAACCTATAACCTAAAACCTAAACTACCTGTACTTAAAACCTAAATGTATTCTCAAATCCCTAAACCTAAACCTACACCTAATCCTAATCCCAACTCCATAAGCTAAACCTAAACCTAAACTTGAAAACCCAAACCTAAACCTGATCCCGAACCCGAACCCGAACCCGAATTCCTAAACCTAAACCTTAACCTATTCACAATTCCTTAAACCTATAGCTTATAACCTTAACCTAAACCTAAACCTATAACCTATTACCTATTACCTAAACCTACACCTAAAACCTAAATGTATTCTCAAATACCTAAACCTAAACCTCCTCCTAATCCTAATCTCAACTCCCTAACCTATACCTAAACCTAAACTTGAAAACCCAAACCTAAACCTGATCCTGAACCCGAACCCGATTTCCTAAACTCAATTCCCTAAAGCTATAACCTATATACTATAACCTAAACCTAAACCTATAACCTTAACCTAAACCAAAACCTATGACCTAAAACCTTAACCTATAACCTATAACCTAAACTTATAACCTATAACCTAACCTTAACATAAACTTAAAATCTAAACCTTAACCTATAACCTAAAACCTAAACCTAAACCTAAAACCTAAATCTATTCTCAAATCCCTAAACCTAAACCTACACCTAATCCTAATCTCAACTCCCTAACCTAAACCTAAACCTAAACTTGAAACCTAAACCAAAACCTGATCCCGAACCCGAACCCAATTTCCTAAACTTAAACCTTAACCTATTCATAATTCCCTAAACCTATAGCTTATAACCTAAACCTAAACTTATAACCTATTACCTAAACCTACACCTAAAACCTAAATGTATTCTCAAATCCCTAAACCTATACCTACACCTAATCCTAATCTTAATTCTCTAACCTAAACCTAAACTTAAACTTGAAAACCCAAACCTAAATCCGATCTCAAACCCGAACCCGATTTCCTAAACCTAAACCTATAACCTTAACCTAAACCAAAACCTATGACCTAAAACCTTAACCTATAACCTAACCTAAACTTATAACCTATAACCTAACCTTAACCTAAACTTAAAATCTAAACCTTAACCTATAACCTAAAACCTAAACCTATAACCTTAACCTTAACCTAAACCTAAAATCTAAATCTAAACCTAAAACCTAAATGTATTCTCAAATCCTTAAACCTAAACCTACACCTAATCCTAATCTCAACTCCTTAACCTAAACCTAAACTTGAAAACCCAAACTAAACCCAATCTCAAACCCAAACCCGATTTCTTAAACCTAAACCTTAACCTATTCTCGATTCCCTAAACCTTAACCTAAACCTAAACCAAAACCTATAATCTAAACCTTAACATATAACTTATAACCTAAACTTATAACTTATAACTTAACCTTAACCTAAACCTAAACCTATAACCTAAAACCTAAACCTAAACCTAAACCTAAAACCTAAATGTATTCTCAAATCCCTAAAACTAAACCTACGCCTATTCCTAATCTCAACTCCCTAACCTAAACCTAAATCTAAACTTGAAAACCCAAACCTAAACCCGATCCCGAACCTGAATCCAATTTCCTAAACCTAAACCTTAACCTATTCTCAATTCCCTAAAACTATAACCTAAACCTATAACCTTAACCTAAACCTAAAACCAAACCTAAACCTAAACCTATAAGCTTAACCTAAACCTAGGTTTTGAGTTTAAAAGTCCATCCTAGGTTTGGACGCATTACTCAGGTTGGATTTTTCCATAGTTTAGAAGATTTGTAGGTACATTTTTTATTTCTTCATATATAAGTATTTTTTTTATAATCTTTCTTCCTTTTGAGATGTGTACAAAGGCATGCTTGTTTAATTGTGTTTACAAATGCTGTTTTATACAGGTTGACAAGCTAAAGAAGTTAGTGGAGGATGAAATTCATTTTCTCAAGGGAAGGATTTTAAACTTGAAAGTGATCTTGTGTCAAAGTCCACAGAAATTACATCTGCAGTTTCAAGGAAAGAAGAAGCTTTGTCTTCTGCATTTGCTGAAATTGATCGTCTGAAAGAAGAAAATTCTGTAAAAATGTAAGCATTATTGAATGCATATGGAGGGTGTTTACTGTATTGGAGTGTATTTGTTTCTTATACATGAGGGTATGCCTTAGTTGTAATTCTTATGATAGGTTGAGCAAAGTGAAGTATTGTTTATTTAGAAATGTGCATGTAGGATGCATTGTAGAATTTGATTACTATTTGTAATAAATGCATCATTTTTTTTCTAATTACATTTTATGTACTATTTCTATTAGCATTAAGCTTAGATGAGTTATCAATCATAGCAGGTTCATGCAATGGAAACAGGTCTTATTATTACAATTTAAAAAAAATAGCTACAAATATAATCCGTAGCTATAGCTACGGCTTTTGTCCGTAGCTATTGATATCTATTACTACGGATATTATTGGTGTTATTGGAATCTATTGCTACAGATAAAATCTCTTTTGCTATGATCCGTAGCATGTACGTCGCTCTTGGTGGAATAGCTAAATGTATTGCTATGGATATAATCCACAGCTATTGGTATCTATTGCTACAGATATAATCTGTAGCTATTGGTATCTATTGCTACGGATTATATCCGTAGCTATTGGTATCTATTGATATGGATATAATCCGTAGCTAGACCTTTAGCTACCCCACCAATAACGACGAACGTGCTACGGATCATATCCATAGCAAAAGGGCTTTTGCTACGATTTTTGGCCGTAACCTTTGCCCGTTTTTTTTTATAGTGGAAATGCTCGCCTACGCACCAGTTCTCAGGAGAACTCGTAAGAAAATTTTGAGAACTCATCTCACATGATGTGAGTCCAAAATCTAAACGGTTCACATGATGTAATGCCCCATGAAACCCCTAAGGCCTAACTTTTACCCTAATCCATCCATGAAACCCCTAAGGCCTAACTTTTACCCTAATCCAAAACTCTGATGGGCTTCTCTCTTTTTGTTACAGCCCACTAGAGTTTTAAATCATGGTGAAAATTGAGCCCTAGGGGTTTCATCGAATGCTACATCACATGGACTATTCATATTTTAGGCTCACATCATGTGAGATGAGTTCTCAAAAAGTTCTCACAAGTTTTCATGAGAACTGGTGCGCAAGTGATCATGACTCATATATATATATATATATATATATATATATATATATATATATATATATATATATATATATATATATATATATATATATATATATATATATATATATATATATATATATGCATGCGTGTGTGTTATCATAGATGATTCATTTTCTAAGGGGACATGATATTCTTATAGCTTATGGTATGGTGCCCAAGTATCGCTTGTATGCTACTAGTATGTAGTAGATATCAGTAGGTTATTTGTTTTAGTATAGCTTAGTATTACTTGGATGATGAATTGTATTTATTTTTGTGTATGAATTTATTTTATTATAACCCAATCAATTACTCATTTAAGGATTTCTATGTTGTCAAGCATAAATATAGTGTACTTTTAGAGATATAATTTTTTTTTAATAATCATGTTTGGATAATTCAAGGTTGGATATATTAGAGTGCTTTCAATTCCCTGATTTAAACACACATGTGTATTTCATGTCATGTCTTTTTTTTTTTTTTCTCAGTATATGTTTCTTACATTTATTTTCAACGTTAAATATCTATATTTTGTGTGGATACTTAATGTGAGAATCAAATGCAAGATGAACGTATCTAGAGAGACATGTGAAGTTGCCGCTGGAATTTTAGTGTGAGTATTTAAATGTGAACATGAAAGTATTACAATTTATCCGGTCCTAGAGGTGCGACTAATTTATTTAGTTAGGTAGATACACCATTAATGTCTATGGTGATCATTTATACATCTCCAATTTTTCAATCCCCTTATTTTTCCATATTAGTATCTCTCAGCTCATAAATAATATCTTCGATGTCCGCACTTCCAAGTAAAGAGTGGATTTCTAAACCTAGGTTATCGCGAGATTACCTGAATGGTGTATTGTCATTTATTACCTACCTGACTAAAAATCATGATTGCTTGGGAAGTGATGACTATTATTATTATCCTTGTATCAAATGTCATAATAAGACGCAAGGGAGGAAGAAAATTATTAATATTTTTGAACATTTAATCTATGATGGTTTGAACACATCTTATATAACATGAATCTATCATAACAAAGAGGGGGATGGAAGTTGAGTAACTGTTGGGGATAATACGTTTGATGCAACTTGTAACAACGATGCGTTCCCATTGATAGCTGAAATGTTGAACGAAGCACTTGGGCGGTTTAACAATGACAAACATACTGAAGGTACAAGTATGGATGAATCCTACAATGGAAATGATGTCCAAGTTCCTATTGTTTCGGCATAAGATATTCAAAATAGGAATATGATGGAGGATGTGATAAAACCCTCATATCTATCTTGTCAAGAAGGGAATATGGAATTGTCAGTTATACTTGAGTTGTTAAGCATGAATAGTAGACATTAGTAGTCCCACAAGAGTTTCGATGAGTTGTCACAAATGATGAAAATGATACTGCAAAGTGAAAACACTTTACCGAAGAGTACGTACATGACAAAGAAAAAGATCAAGTTGTATGAATAGAGTGTCAGCTTATTCATGCATGTAACAATGATTGCATGTTGTACTAGAGAGATTATGAACATCACGATAGTTGTCCTAAGTGTGATGAGAGCAGATGGAAACCGGTAAAGGAAAGGAAGTCGAGGAGAAAATATAATGGAAACCACTTACAGCGTGGTTGAAATGAATGTATAGTGTATAATGTATTGTGAATTGTAGAAAAAATAAAATGGCATGCGAGTGCGACTCAATACAGAAGTATAATATTCATGTGTCATCTAATGGATTCTATTTGTTAGAGATGAGTGGATCGTAATTTCTTAGACTTTGTTGTAGAGGCATATAATGTTTGGTTAGAACTTACAATGGATGGATTTAATCCTTTCACTAACAAGAACAATGCAAATAGTTGTTGACATGTTATGATTATTCCATACAATTTACCCTCGTCTTTATGTATGCAGAAGGAGTTTACAATGTTAACACTATTGATTCCTGAAAAAAATAGTCAAAGACACGATATTGACATATACTTATATCCGCTGATTATAGAGTTAAATGATTTGTGGTCCATCATAATTAAAACATATGACTTTACCAATAAGAGTATGTTTACTATAAAAGCGATCTTTTTGTGGGTTATTCATGATTTTCCAATGTATGGACATTTGTCGGGTTGTAGGACCGTAGAAAAGTATACTTGTCTTGTATGGAGTGAAGAGACGAAGTCAATATGGTTAAACCATGGAGGGAAGTTTATGTTCATGGGGCACATAAAATATCTAATGGATCCAAGGCATTATTTCATAACCTAAAAAGTACAATTTAATGGGGAGAAAGAACACGAAAAGCCGAGTCATTGTTTGAGTGGTGTTGAATTATTATTTAAACTATAAACTATTAAGATTAATTTTAGAAAGGTAACAGGCAAGAAGAGGAAGAGGTTTACAAACAATAAGACTCCGTGATCAAAGAAATCGATCTTCTTTAACTTGCCATACTGAAAGGTGCATAAATCGATAATATACTTATTGTACATAATCTTACTTATTACCTGTTTGTTCTTTTACAATTTTTTGAAATCTATATATCTCATGTCAATCTTATAGGATATGCCAATTCACCACAATCTATATGTGATGCACGTTGAAAAAAATGTGGCATGAAATCTCATTGCGACAATTATGAACAAAAGGATAAGACTAAGGATGGTTGTAAAACCCGCCTGTATCTAAAAGAAATGAAGATAAAGAGATAGTTGTAGTTAGATGATAAAAACGTAACTATAGTTTTACTCAAAACACTCTATGAATTGTCTTAACTGAAGAAAGAAGTAATCTGCAAAACCTTATATAATCTGAAGGTTCCTTTCAGGTATAGTTCAAATTGAAAACATAATGTAAGCTTATAAGAAATTTTAGCGAAAAATGTAAAGTCACATGATTACCACATCCTGATGTAACAACAAATACTAGTATTGTTAATGCATGCTTTTAACTTACCCAAGTGGAAATCATTACGTGTGGTTATTCAAAAGGTTTCGATATTTTTTAATGTCTTGTGCTTAAAAGTTATAAAATGATGCATGCTCGTACCATCTAACACTCCCTCGCAAGCGACTTCAACGCCGATTTCGTGAATGCCAACACTCTCTCATAACGCAACTATAACGCCAAATCATCACAACATGTGCTAATGCGATGCAGTGGATGTTTATGTTAACCGAGTAGTTAATTAGTCCCATTCATTGAGCATATTTAGGAAGCTAGAATACCTCCATTTTATCATTAATCTCATCTGGATCACTAGGCATGGAATAGCCGTAATGGCCCTGTACATGTGTCCCTTGATATGCATGGGTTCGTCACTCCCAGTTGAACACATTCGATAGGCAAGTTGTGGGCAACATCACTCACGGTTATTATGGGAAGGCTCGTCACCCTAGCATAAGCCAACAACACGGACACGGTATCCCATACCACCATGCTCAGCCCATGAGAATTGTGGATCGCATTGCTAATAGTTATCAGTAAAACGTATTGCTAATGGTTATCAGTAAACTTTTTAAAGGGTATGGGGTATCCCAAATTCAAACAATCGATATATAGTGAACATACACGATTAGTCAACCATTTGACAAGCACGATTGACTTGGCCGAACACCGGCACAACTGGCATTGGGTATAAGCATCCCGCGTAGTCCAGCTACTGTCAGTCGTTCATGTTCGGCCCAGATTAATTGAACGAGTCTAGGGTGCCCAACCTAACTCAGGCCACTCCCTTATTCTGTGATTTGCCGACTAACCCGACTACTCAAGTAGTCTTATATATCCGACAAAACTAGCTAACCAACAACGGTAGATACAAGAATAAAGCATGAGCATTAAATATAACAATTTACTCATTCAGGCATTTCATCGAACATCTAGGCATCATTACATTAGAAATATCATTTTATGAAATGAAAGTCAAAACATACACAAGTTAGCATGCATTTACATATTCATAAGAATAAATCATTGAATGAAACATAAGACTCGATAAACGGCAACCTAGGAATAATGGTCCACACTATTTGCTAGCTTGTTCAACTTAGACTTACTCTCAAGGTTAGGGTTTTTGGGAAAGATTGTCGATGACTTAAATAAATATATGAGCTTATAAGATTTGGATGTAATCAACTACAAGACCTAAACCTATAAGAATGATTCATCAATTACCTTTAATCATCACCAAAGAGACTCTGATGACAGACCCGATCACAGCTAGATTGCGGATTGAAGAGGAGAAAGTCAACCTCTTTCAACCAATCTCTCTCACATTCTTTTTCCTCTCTCTCTCTCTCTCTAAAATGCTAGGCTTACAAATTCGTATGAGGAGAAATGTGGTGAATTTAGGGGCTAGTTATAGTGCTAGAATGTGCACAAATAGCCCCAATGACCCTTTGTCCAACATACCAACCTTAGGGGAGGTTGTTTCCAACTAACGAGTCTTATGGAAAGTTTACGAGCTCATCTACACCATGGGGTAGATGTCTCAATAAGAGATCTATTTTTGGACATAACCATCAAATGATCATATGTATCGACTAGTTGTGAGGGCCCTATTTGTAACGCCTTGAAATTCGAAGGTCAAGTAATGCCCGACTCTCGAATTTTTGGGTGCCACTTATGTTTTGCAGATTTAATTAATTTTGGTTTCATTTGATTGGTGTATGAGCATTTAAAAAATTAAATGGATCATACTGTGTAAACTGAAATCAACTAACTAAATTAGAGCATGACTAACAAAATGATGTGCATATGCGTAGTGTATGGGACCACGTCCCTGCAAAATACATATAGTCTGAATGATGTACAAAATGATCATGCCCTACGGTCCCATTGCTGGCCCTAGGGAAACTACAATGGCCCGCCCAGGAGCTAAAAATATGAGAGTTCATCCTCCGAGTCTATGGATGCCTCATTTAGCGCGTCGGACTTTGTGATACCTGCTTCAAAGATAAATTCTGGTTGGTGTTTTAAAACATCGTCCCAGAGTGGGAGTGAGTGATCAACTCGGTAGTTCCATTAACAATAAGTTACATAAGTTATCAAATCGACATGCACGATTAATGAAAAGTAATTTTAAGCATACATCCCTATATACTTTTGTTAATGCACATGCATGGTATTGTGATATGATGCATGCCCTCACCATCCAACACTCCCTCAAGCGACTCCATTTAAATGTTCGCATATAACAAACACTCCCTCAATGCGACCTCGACTATCGAGCCGTCAACCTAACTAATGTAATGCGATGGTGATCATGTTAGCTGAGTGTTTAGTTATGTCCATTCATCCAACAAGATTAGGGAAGCTGAGGCACTCCCATAAAATCAAGGCCCTAATCTGATCGCGAGGATCAGGGTGGTCATAGTGGCCTCGTGCCTACAATCCTTGATCTGTCTGAGTTCATCACTCCTAGCTAAAATCATACGAAAGGTGGGTTTATAAACTGGGTTACTCGTAGTCACTATGGGGAGGTTTGTCACTCTAGCATAGGCTGACAACTCGAGCATATTGTCTCATACAACCATGCTTGGCTCACAAGACTTGTGGATTATATCATAACGGTTGTAAGTGGGTGTTTTAGGGGTGTGGGGTGTCTCAGGCTTTAACAGGCGTGATCATCCATGGTGAACACCCATGGTTAGCTAACTAGTGGACTAGTTCAGCTGACTGAGGCAAACTACGATGGAACCGACATTGGGTGTAAGCATCCCTTGTAGTCCAACTACTTTTGGTTATTCGTATTCGGCCTGGATCAATCGGATTGGCCTAGGGTAGCTGATCCAGTAGAGATGCCCTTGTGAATTTTTTCAGTTTGTTAGCCAACCTAATTTTTAATAGACTAAAATTCTACAACATGCCACAAAATTTTTTATTTAGGAATAGACAACCAACTTAACAGTATTTCAAGATATTCTAGCTAATATGGACAAAAAAATAGGTATGCAAGTGCATTATTCAACCATCACACAACTTACCACAATCAACTAATTAGGTGCATGTATCATGAAGAAAATATGGAACATGTGAGCATGGAATTTTAGTGAATCTGGTCTATTCTAGCATGCAGTCAATACTCGGCAGCCATAAACAAAAATTTCACCTCAGTCTCAAACCAAATAAGTAAATATCCCATACCACCAGTGTAGTTACCTCATAAGGGCAGATGCAATTGGCCCTTAAGGCCTAAAACTCGAGGAAACACTCAATAGTTATCTTTACTCATTATCGGGGCAATTCTGATGGTGTGACGCGGTTGTAGCTACGTTGTTGGCTAGCGATGGCGGGAAAATTCTCCAAGCATCTCCTCTCTTATACCTCTTCTCCTCCCTCTCTCTCTCTTGTTGTAAATGAAAATTCGTATGAGAGTGAAATAGTGAGAATGGGGGGGCATTTATAGTACCAGAACGTGCAAAAATAGCCCCAGTGCACCTTTTTCCATTAGACTCGTCCTGGGGAGGGTGTTTCTGACTTACAGTTGAGGCCCACAGGCTCAGCCGCACCAAAGGGTAGGTGTCCCACCATGGGATCTGTGTTACATCATAATTTGGCGGTAAATGAACGCTTCAATAAACCGTGGGGACCCCACTTGTGATAAACGGTTGTTGGTGATCAATCGAGGCCGTGACTATACAGATATGAGCAAAAAAATATCCTTAAATCATACCTCGAGTTTGGTTGTAATCTAACGGTCAAAAAGCCAAAACTTTATCAAAGAGCAAAATGTCTATTTCACTTAAGTTTCAGACTTTAACATAGGGTATTTGAGCATTTCAAGCACTTGGCCTCTGGCCCAAGTTATGCATTTTTAGGCACTATGTTGATTTATCACCCGTGATGGATGTCAAGCCTAGTGAGAGGGATATTATTCTATAGTTTCGAAACCAGTGGCCCATTAATGAGTGGTCTAAAGCTTGTTCAGATAATTGGGGCATTTCTAGAATGAATTAGGTATTAAGATTTCTTGTGCATAGTTATTAGGATTTAGATTAACTATAATCATAGTATCATCTATTCGTAATTATCAAAAATGACAATTCGATCATAATCACTCTAAACTGTTGGTTCATAGGCTAAATGAGTAATTGAGTTGATTTGATTTATTAATTAAGATCTGAACCATAGTTGTCTTGGCTTTAAGTAGGTCTTTATTTGGTTATATTTATCTCGATTAGTCAATGATAAGTTGGCTAGATTTAAGCCCTACATGAACAAATCATGAGGCTAGACTTGAGGTTTAAGTAATTAGGCGGATCATTGGCTTCCTACCCTTGATTAATCGAATATGTGTGGTTCTTTATTAATATCACCTACGTATAGGATTAACTCGAGCATCAAGGGTTAGTAAGTGACAACGTATGCTAGTTATATATCTTTAAAAAAATATAAGGATTTTTTTTTTTGGAAATCCAAATTAGCAAAAATTTAGGATGTTACATTATCTCAGATTGACGATCATTGATAATCGATCAAGGCCGCAGCTGTACGAATATGTGCATAAAAATGTCCTTAACTCGCACCTCGATTTTGGTTGTAAACTAGCTGTCTAAAAGTTATGACTTCGTGAAAGAGCAAATGACTCATTTCACTTAAATCGCAGTTTTCTACCTAAAGCATTCGCACATTTCATACACCCGGCTTTTGGCTCAAGTTGAGCAATTCTAGACACTATCCTGGATCGTCACTCACAATGGACTTCGAGCTCGGCAAGATGGACATTATTCTATAATTTCAGGTTTAGCGGACCCCCAATGCGTGGTCTAGTTCCATTACAGCTAATCGGTGCATTTCCTAGAGGAGTAAATCCTCGAAGCTTCTTTCGAGTCTCGGTTAACGTCGGGGTTATCTATGTTTGCAATATTAACTATCCACCACTGGTAGATGTGGTTATCTGGCTCTAATTATCCTAAATTCCACCAAACTTAGCACGATTTGCCATTTTAGTCTGACTAGCATGGTCCTTAGATGGTTCCTCTCGTGGACATAGTAGGGTTTTAGTTCAGAGTTTTCCTAGATGTTACATAAATAGTGTACATATATTTTTTCATCCGATCTACTTTTCACTTCCCATTGATCACATTCACAATCATTTTCACATCTACATCTATACCATCAATTAACTCATTAATTAATATATGTTAAATCAATATCTTAATCCAAAAAATATCTAAGTTTAAGTTCTCAATCACTATCTTCTACTTTACTAACTAATTAATCTAATGGTCATCCACTTGACCTTATTACATCAATTCTTTCTACTTTAAATTAAAAATCAAACTATAAATTTTCTACAAAGTAAGCCTTCTAAAGTCCATCCTCTTCTGTAAAATTCCCCTCGATATTGTCATTTGAAGCTATTTTCCCCATAATAAAGGATCAGCTATAAAAGGTGGTGAGATAGCCTCGAACAGTTTATCAAATGTAATCAGATTCACAATCGCTTAAAGAAAGTTTTAAACAATTATAATTAAAAGAGGTTTTTTAAATTGCGTCGATGGTCTAACATGACACCATACTACACAGAAGCTTGGAAAATTTTAGAATTTTGGCTAAGTCCTAAATGGGGGGTGAATAGGACCACTTAAAAATGTATGCCAATTAAATGTAAATCACACTTAGGCTGCCAAGCCAAGTGGGTCTAAGTACATAGACTACAATAGGTACAACTAATTGGACAACTAGTCTATGGAGAGAGATAACAATATCGATTATGTGTTTGCTCGATTAAGTGCCTAGCATATAATCTATTCATGCGTTCATATGAATTAAATAAATCTAATCACAAGCATAATAAAATTGCAAACATCAACAATCACAAGTACAACGATGTATAGTGTTTCGTCTAATTGCATACTCTACTCTTGGCGGACATACTATCCTCGAGTGCACCGAATTTCACCGTCTCAGAAGTTTCCAATAGGTTTACTTCTAACATTTACAATGGTTTTATAGTTTCACCACAAACCTACACGTACACTCCCATGTTGGTGGACCATGTACACACTTATGTCAGTGACGATCCTACACAAAGACCAACACGTACTCACCCATGTCGGTGGCTCCCTCTAAGACTTAATTGGTTTTCTACCAGCTAACCAACAACCACTATGGTTCTGATCCAAGGACCTACGTATACTTCCGCTGGAGGCTCCCACAGAGACTAACACGTACACACCTCATGTCCGGTGGTAGTTCGACACGAGAACCTACATGTACGCACCTGTGTTGGTGAAGGCCAATGTAATGAGAGTTAGGTTGAATCTTCTACAACTAAGAGTGTTTAGACAAAGGATCTACTTATGGGTTTAGTGTCTAATCAGTAGGGAATGCTTGAGATCATGGTCTTCTTGAAATGGAGCTTGTAATGCTCATTAGAGTAAATGATAACTAAGAAGATAGCATGAGTCTCGTTAGGATAGAGACTAGAAATGTTAGTAAGGCTTGGTATACACTATGGTCTCTAAAACACCAAATTTTATCATTTGTTTAAAGTTAAAAATGTAAAATATATAGAGAAAAAGCTTTAATGAATTTATAATGGCTAGTATCGATCGATCGAACTTAATTTGATTTTGGGGGAAAAGGTTGTTGGGCATTTTTGTGCACCTTCGATCGATCGAGTAAAGGGCCTTCGATCAATCAAGACCGATTGGAGGTTCGATTGATCAAACTTGTACATTTTAGATTTCTTTCTATTCACACACTCTGCACATGATCTAATTGGTGCAAACTTGATAATTAAATATTTTTCTATATAGAACAAGTTATCTAAGTTAGGTTGTTTTGGAACTAAAGGAGTCTAGAGCTAAGATTAACAAGGCACCTCACTTTTACCCATGTCTTCAAGCCTTAATGCTTGAGGTCATTGAGTCCTCAGTCTTCCAATGTCTTCCAATAGAGGTCTCAATTGACTTAAGACTCCCTAACTCACGTCATTGACAAAATGAGGCACTAACAATCTCCCCCTTTGTCAATTCCATTAGAAAACTAAACTAGATCCTTTTTTGGTTATACCAATAACAAACTTAAACAACTCAAATTATTACATGTCAATATTATAATGATTTACAACATAAATACAAGACATGACACGTTGACACTAGCAATGCTCCCCCTAACTTTATAGATTCCCTGCAACAAATAGAACCTACAAAACAACATTCAACTTTTTTTGGTGTGACTTGATCTTTCTTCCCATTTTTATCAGTGAATGACAAAGAGACAATTTCATAGATATACCTATAAACTCAGAAAATGAAAATCTATATAAATCATTAATTAACTTATAAGCACATACTAAAAAGGAAATGTAGGGTGCATATAAAAAGTAAAAACATGGAGCATACATATAATGGTTATTAAAAAAATATGCCTATCAAGTAACATGACCAATGATAGTTTAACAAAAACATATGATACTAAAATGAAACAACTTTAAAGATAAACTATAAAAATGAAAAAGAGGCTCTAATCCTTAAATTTACCTATTAATATCACATATATCTCTACGGATCACCTATCCTTTTTCACAACCCATATGGGTGTGAATTTCCTAGGACCCTGATTGCTTTCCGGAGGGGGAATTATTTTCTTAGATGTATCTACCTTAGGTGAAATCCTAGTTGGAGATCTATGTTCGATAGGCGATTTACCTATGTATTTCCTACCCAAGTTGTTATAGCCCAAATTTAGCATTTTGTTCATTTTCTCATTGAGAAAGGTAATTTTCTTAATCGACACCTACATATGATCAATCATTTTAGGAGAGGTTAGAAACTTCTTCTTTTTCAGTGATCCTCTAGGGGGTTCTCCATTAGTGTGTGGATTTCTCAGCCATCGTATATTTACTTATTTGGTTTGAGACTGAGGTGGATGGTGGACTTATAGAGATAAGACATTCAAATTTTAAATGGTCCACACCTCCACAATTATGACACATAGGAAAGGCTTTCAATTTACTTCCCAAAGCAGACGAGTCCTTATGGATTACTAAAGGGGTAGAGGTCCATATAAGGGTGTAACTATTAAGTTCAAAACCTCTCTTATCCTACAAAGGCTTACCCATAATAACAAATTTACATACTTGGTTCTTTTGAGCAACCTTAGCCTTGGTTTTGGCAATAAGAGATTCAAGTTCTCTAACCTCTTATCTCAAGCCTTGATTTACAGATTTAACTGTTTCAATCTCACATTCAAGGCCTGCATATCTCCCCAAAGTTTTATTTAAATTTATATAAATTAGGCTTGAGATTTTCCTTTTCTTGAACTATGAAGAAATTATTAGATTTTACTTTTTCTATATCATTAGTTAATTGATTCTTTTCCTCCTTAACCTGACCTAGATTTTTAAGAATCATCAAACTTTTGGTATATAGCTGGTCCTAGGCCTCTTGCAAATCCTCATCTCTTCCATCTTTATCTTCTTCATTGGAGGATGACTCTTCCTCTCCTTCCTCTTCTTTTGAAGTGTTATGGTCGAAATCTCCTCCCAAGTCTCTAGTGAGAGAGGCAGTGGTGGAGGCCATTAGAATTCTAAGAGATCCAATGTCTTCTTCATTTTGGAGTTCTCATAATCTGAATTGGACTCATTAGTATTATCCCATGTTGTTGTATAGCCTTGTCATTTGATCTTATTTTCTAGTGCATTCGGAGGCAACATGTCCATAACCTTCATAGTTGTGACATCATATTTCTCTCTTTTTCTTGAAGAGATTAGCAATACAATTGGGTTCAAGAGATTTTCCTTTTTTGTCATAATCCTTCCCTCTATTCTAATTGAAGAACTTCATGAAGTTTTTTTTTCCTTCATTTCTTCCTCACCTTCATCATCACCATCCTATTTAGATTCAACTTTCTTGTCATATGTGAAGATTTTAGGATTACGTGTTTCTTTTTAGAGAGTATTTCTCCAAAGTTTAGTTCAAAAATACAAAGGGAACCTAAAAGTTCTACTTTCATACAATCAATGTCTCTACACTTTTCTATTGATGTTACTTTGGAGGTGAAACTATCCGGGATGGATTTAAGTATTTTTCTACATATATGTTCATCCAAAATTCTTCCTCCTAAGCTTCACATGGAGTTATTGTAAGCCCCATATCTTAGACCATACCGTTCCGTAGGATTCCGCGATCTTTCCGGTCAAATTTCGACAACCTTCGACCCTTAACCGGCAATTGCGCATGACCCTGATTCACACGCCGTCAACCTGAGTCGACTCAACCTAAGATTTATACCATAGCAACCGCACCATCACCATGATTCTGATGCCACGACTCGCGCGCCGATCTGATACCCTAGTCAGGAGATGTGGTCCAGTGTTCGGTGCGAGAAAAAATGCCGCGCGTGCGAATTCCGAGAGAATCTCTACAATATATTACATCAATCAATCAAATCATGTTAACTACATGTCAAGTACACATCAACTTTCACCCATTACCAAGCAACCACAAAAGTTAAAAAGTCTCTTACAAGCCTATACTTTTCTTACACCAAATAACTCCAAAGTCAAAAAGCTCTTACACCCATCATCACCACATCCATCACCCATCAATCTCTCTCTCTTTACAACTCTCTCTCTCTCTCATTTCTCAAGCTCTATTCCAAGCAACCAAAAACCTCCATACGTCCAAGCCTCTCCTCATCTCTTCCAAGCTATAAGTGTGGCCCACCTTTCCTACCCTCTCATCTCCTATCTCAACCATCCAAACTTCATCTCCTCTGTCAGAATTGAAGCCAAGGAGCAAAGGAAGCCTAGGGAGCAAGAAGGAATGGTGGGTGATTTTTTTATGGTTTGATTTTGTGATTTAAATGGCCCACATATGGTGGGACCCATCTTGATGTATACTTTGTATTGAGGGAGGGCCCATAGTGGCGGGGTCCCTGCCCTTCTTACCGATCTCTCTCTCTCTCTTTCCCATATTTTTTTTATGGCCCGCCTTGATGTTGATCCGCACCGTCCACTAGGTGGGACAGTGTGACCCATATATATATATATAATATTTCATCCACACCATCTGTCCATTTAGATAGGACCCACTTGATGTGTGGATGGAATCCACACCGTCTGTCCGTCCAGTGGGAAGTGGGACGCACCTGTGATGCATGTGTTTTGGTCGTCCATCCATCTGGACGAGACCCACTAGATTAGTGGGTGGAATCCACACCATCCAGTAGATCTGGACGGTGTAACCCACCCCGTGCACATGTTGTATCTAGGTCGTCCTTCCTAGACAGGCCCTGGACGAAAGGGAGAAAATAAATATCGGCTGGGTCCAGCTCGTGTGGACCACCCATGTGGGCGTGATGTACGTGATCTGTTCACACCGTCACTGAATGGTGTGACCCACGTGGCATCCATGTGAAATCCTGATTGTCCGTCACCGGACGTCTAGAACTGGGCATTGTATAATATACATACATATATATATATATATATATATATTATAATAAAATATTATAGCTGGTGGGTCCCACACGTGTGGACCCACCAGATGTATGTATCTCATCCGTCCATTCAAAGACGTGGATGGAGGCCACCTTAGTATGTCACTACCCATGCCTTCCAATCCAAGGACGTGGGTGGAGGCGGATTGGCTGGTGTACCTCACCAGCTTTGTAGCTGCTTGACGTCAGTAGTACTGTGGATCTCATCCACACCGTCCAGCCCCACTTTTGCTATATGTGTTATACCCACCGTCCATCTGATCTAGACGGTGGGGACCCACCATGAACTATGTGTGTTAATCCTAGCCGTCCATTATGTGGGATCCATCGAGATGCAGGTGCTTCATCAACACCGTCCATTTCCATGGGACCCACCTTGATGTACACACCTTACACCCCAGCCGTTCATCCATTTAAAATTGGTGGATTCCACTCTGATTCAGGCCTGAACATTGGAGTGGTTTTCTTAAAATAATAATAATAATAATAATAATAATACACCACAAAGTTCTGTGGGTCTCACCCCGTTTGTACGGATTTTATCCCATTGTCCGTCCATCTGGGACCCACTGACGTATGGGTTTTATTCACACCGTCCATTACATGGATGTGTGCCACCTTAATGCATGTGCCGTGTATCCACGTCATCCATCTGTCCACCACATGGGCCACCTTGATGTATGAATCATATCCTAACTGTTCATCTGTATGGGTCCCACCTTGGTATATCTGTTGTACACGTGGACCCCACATGATGTATATATTCTATATATCTCCACCTTCCACTATTTGGAAGGTGGAAACCCACCATTGTGATGTATGTTGGGCCCATTTGAGAGCCCCTTTATGATGTATTTGAGGCCCACTCGATGCGGCCCAACTTATTATATATGAGGCCCATTAGTACGGCCCATTTTATGTGTATGAGGCTCATTGGTGCGACCCATTTATGTGGCCCATTTGATGTGTATGAGGCCCATTGGTGCAGCCCGATTTGATGTACCTGAGGCCCATTTGATTCGGCCCATTCGACTCAGCCCCTTTGATCGGCCCATATGATTAGGCCCATCTTGATGTAGTTATGGCCCATTCGTTGAGGCCCACCTTGATATATAGGAAGCTCATGTTATGAGGCCCATTTGATGTAACTAAGGTTCATGGGTCGAGGCCCAACAGGATGTACACAAGTTCATTACAATGTGTAACCCTACCATGGTTTGAGTAATGATGTTTATGGCAGTCATGCCTTGGGAGCTGTAAGACCCGTATCCTAATCCGTACTGTTCCGTCAACTCCCGCGATCCTTTCTGTTGAATTTCAATAACCTACAACCAATAATCGATATTTGTACGCAAACCTAAGCCGTATCCTATAAAATTGAGTCGGCTTGATCCGAGACTTGTACCATTGTGACCGCACAGTTACTGCGGTTCCAACACCGTGACTCATGTACCGATCCGATACCCTGACTAAGAGATGTGAGCCGGCTTTTAGTTCAAAAAAAATATCACGCGTTGGCAATCCTAAGAGAATCTCTACAACATGTCAAATCAATCCCACCAATCTCCCCTTATGTTAAGTACAAAGCACCCATGCTTCCTTTCTCCAGAAGTTAAGCAAATTCAAAAGTCAACCAATCCATCACCTCACCCATCACTCACATCCATCAACCATCACCCCATCACTCACCTCACATCTCTCCTTACAACTCTCTCTCTTTCTCATTTCTCACCCTAAAATTTCAAGCAACCAAGGGTGCACACGTCCAAGGTTTTCCCAAGAGAGAAGTGATTTTTAGTGGCCCACTTTTCCATCCCTTTAACTCTCATCCTAGCCATCCATTTCTCATCTTCACCATCAAAGTGAAGCATAAGGAGAGTGGCTTTCCAACGGACCGAGAAGATCAAGTTGTGGGTGTTTTCTATAGGCCTAGATTTCACTTTTATGATGAAGGTCCAAGTGAGGCCCACCGATTGATGGCATGGATCTCACTTGGGACCCTAGGTGTGGCCGATGGCCCACCTTGATCCTCGTGATCATTCCATGATGGGGCCATTCTCCATGGACCCCATCATGATGTTTATATTTCCTCGCATAAAGAGGTTATATGGACCGTTTATTTTGGGTGGAGAGGGATCTCCACCGTTGATCTTTCATTTGGAGGGCCCATAGGTAATGAGACCCATTGATCTATGATTGGATGCTTGAAAGGGAAGGCCCATAGTGTCGAGGTCCCACCATCACACGTATCCCGTCTCTCTCTCTCTCTCTCTCTCTCTCTCTCTCTCTCTCTCTCTCTCTTTCCTTCTTTTGTGATGATGTAGCTGAGTGGCCCACTTGGATGGACCCCCTTTGATGTATGTGTTACCCATGCCATCCAACCTTTTCTTTTGGTGGCCCACATTTATAGGTGGGGCCCACCTCAAATGTATATATTATGTCTAAAATGTCCAGCGTTCAGGGACGCTGGACATTGATGAAAAATCAAAAATCTTAGCCTTGGTTTAAGGCTATTTGGGTGGGTAACGTGTGTAGGCCCCACCTTGATGTATGGTTCTAATCCAAGCCGTCTGTCCCTTTCCCTAGCTCATTTTAGGCGTTGAGCTGAAAAATGAGGCTAATCCGAGTATCTGGTGGGCCATAGTTTTAAAAACAGTATCATTACCATTGAAATCTACCTAGATTTTTTTTACACGCTGAAAGAGGCCCAATATTGGTCTTGATAGAATTGTTATGGGCTGTGGAATCCACTGGCTGCGATGGATCTGTACGATGCGGGCCCTACACGTGAAAAACCATGAAATCTCAATTTTTTTAAAAAAAATATACGAAACATGCAGCAGGCCTGCTGTTGCCAAAGGCGCAGGCAGCGCCTATGCATGCGGGCGAGCGTCCCAGCAGGGACCCACAGCTCCAGCCGTGGGCCCCACCATGATGTATACTTTGTATCCACACCATCCATGAGGTGGACCACCCCCAGAGGTGGGTCTCCTCCAAAAATCAGCTTGATCCAGATCTCAGGTGGCCCACACCACAAGAAACAACGGTGATTGAACTCTACCATTGAAACCTCTTTCCGGGCCACAGAAGTTTCAGATTAATATGAAATTTGTTTTTCCTCCTCACCCAGGTCTGTGTGACCCTATCAACAGTTTGGATGGCATATAAACATTATGGTGGGTCCCACGTGGGACCCATAATGATATATGTGTTTTATCACCTCCGTCCGTATGGACAGTGGAAGCGACAGTGATGCATGTATTTCCATGCCGTCCAGCCATTTCCTTTGGCTGCTAGATGACTGGTGGGACCCACCATGATGCACGTGTTGCATCCTATTCCCCCCAACCATTTTGATAGATCATTTTAGTGCATGAGTTAAAGAAGGGGACAGATTTAAAGTTTAAATGGACCCCACCACCTAAAGTAGTGGCCAATGACATCCACCGTTCAAAATTCCAAAGGGGCCATAGTATCTTCCTATAAACTAATATTTGCCTCCATGCCATCTAGCAGGTTGGATGGAAATAAATGATATGGTGGGCTTTATAAATTTTAATAGTGGAAGTCATTATCACCACTTATATTAGTATAACCCATTTAATAGATGTAAGGCCCATGAAATTAGACCCATTTTGATTTATTCTAAGGCCCATGGGTTAAGGCCCATTGTAATGTATTTAGGGCCCATGGGTTGAGGCCCATTGTGGTGTATTAGGGCCCATGGATCGAAGCCCATTGTAATATATTTAGGGCCCATGGGTTGAGGCCCATTGTGATGCATTAAGGCCCGTGGGTTGAGACCCACTGTGATGTGTATAGGGCCTATGGGTTGAGGCTCATCTCGACGTATTTGTGGCCCGTTATTGAGGACCACCTTGGTATATGCATGAGGCCCATTGTTGAGGCTCACCTTGATGTATATGAGGCCGTGTTGAGTCCCACTTTGATGTGAATGTAAGGCCCATGATATGAGGCCCATTCGATGTATTTGTGGCCCGTGGTTGGGGCACACTTTGATATATAAGGCCCATGGGTTAAGGCTTATTGTGATGTATTTAAAGGCCCATGAGATATGACCCATTGTAATGTACATAAGGCCCCTTTAATGCTGCCCACTTAATTTACCCAAAGGCCCATATGATGTGGCCCATTTGATGTATTTAAGGACCATGGGTCTAGGCCCAACGGGTTGTCCTTAGAGTCCATTGCAATGTGCGATTTCTCCATGGGTTGTGTAATGATATTTATGGTGGGCCGAGCCTTGGGAGCAATGTTGGTTTGACGTCCACATTGTAAGTATAATGTTGGTTAAATGTCTGCATTACGACTCTCCTTAGGGCCCATTGATAGACTCATACTTGTTGATAGTTCATCACTTTATAACATGCTTAGTATAACTCCATGATTCATGCCCATACACATCATATGCATACTTGATATGAAGATTGTATGATCATAGCATAAGCCATTGGGCTGAGTCATTTACGGGACTCCTTATGAGATGGAGTGTCCCACATTATCCTGTTGTACACGCAGAATTACTGCATGACTGTATGGTGTGACTCATGCATCTTGTATATGTGTGACTTGATCACTGTAAGCCCTAGCGACATAAGGGCCGTGGCTCCACAGGTACATCGTGGATGGCCATATCAGATACTGAAAATACTTGGTTCTATCACTGTGGGCACTTAGGATGTCCTTGGATGAAAGTCTCAGAAACTTTTTGGTACCAGGAGTTGCTCTAACGTCTAAACTGAGTGGATACATGAGCGTCCGAGTGCCGAATATCAGTAGGCCGCATCTCCCACTGTGTCGTGGTCGGTTGGAAGGGGATGTAGCCTTATCCGCCTGAGTGAGGGGGCTATAAGCTAGGCTGAGTTTGACCAGTTCATAAATGAGTCTGCTATCGACGAGCAGGGTAGGTATTGGCAGACTACTGGTCAGGAAAATAGTGAGATCTATTCCGCTTGCTTGACTGTATAATTAGGGAGGAGGCAGTCACTACGAAGTGTAATAGACCCTGGTGATATCCAGAGAGAAACTGTACTGATATGTGTACTTGATGAGTACCGACTTGCTTGGATTGCATTTCGCATATGACACTCGGCTATGTAAGCCTCACATTTGCATCGGTGTGGCCGATAACATTCATGTCTCGCATCACATGACCTTGGTACGGCTGATAGCATTCATGTATCGTATCGCATGGCCTTGGTATGACCAATAGCATTCATGTCTTGCATCACATAGCCTTAGTACGGTTGGTTTTATTCATGAACTTACCGTGTATTTTCGCATTACTCTGATATTGTACACTTGACGTTTGCCTTGCGCACACACTTACACCACCCTCTAAGCTTTTGTAAGCTTATGCACGACCATTGCATGCAGGTAGCATTGTACAGCAGTAACGCTAAGGTAGGAGTGTGCATCTGACTATTTTGGAGCTTTTGATCATCTTGTATTTCCCTTTACGCATTGTACTAAAAGTTTTTGATATAGTGGATATGTGGTGATGTTGTTTTGTGACTTGGTTATGCTTGTGGTTATGCTCCATTATATATAAAAAAATCATTCTGAAAATTCTCCTTGTAGGATCCCAGGATCAGAATCTGGCATATGTTTGCCAGGAGCCGAGAATGGGACACTACGGAGGCTGTCGGCACTGAATTCAGTGATCAAAATTCCTGTGAATCTGATTTCCTGGTTTGGGGCGTGACAGAAGCAATTTTGGTTTGACGTCCACATTGTAAGAATAATGTTGGTTAAATGCCCGTATTATAATTCTCCCTAGAGCCTATTGTTAGGCTTCTACTTGTAAGCCGTCTAGGCCCATCTTCGTTATGAACAACATCCATCACCGTATAACATATTTAGTATAGTTCCATGATTCATGATCATATGCATCATATGTATGCTTGATATAAGAAGTGACTGATCATAGCATATGCCTTCGAGCAGATTGTTTATGGGCTCCCGGTTAGGCGATTTTGCTCCACATGAGCGCACTATACGCGCAGGATTGTGCATAACTGGATAGTGTGATTCATGCATTTCGCATTGTGTAACATGGTTACTGTACGCCCTAGCAACATCAGGGCCGTAGCCTCCATAGGCTTATCGTGGTTGGCAAGATTGGATACTAAAAATCTTATTCTACATTGGGTGCTATAGATATCTCTGGGTGAAAGTTCTTAAACCCTTATGGTACCAAGAGGTTGCTTCAATGTCTAGACTGAGTGGGTATAGGAGCGCCGAGTGCCGATTACTAGGAGGCCATACTTTTCACTATGTCATGGTCGATTGGAAGGGGTTGCGGCCTTACCTGTCCGAGAGGAGGGGGCAAAGTAGGCTAAGTCTGACTAGCTCGAGGAATGGGTTCGCTATCGATGAGCTGAGTCCGATATTGGTAGGCGGATAGTGAGGTCTCTTCCACTTACCTTATTGTACATGATGGGGTGGCGATCTAGTTTAAAGTGTACTAGACCCCGGTTATATTCCAGATTTGAGCTGTATTGATATGTGGACTTAGATGAGGATTCATATGCTTGAGTTGCATCTCGCATCGCATAGCCTTGGTATGTCCGACATCATTCGTGCCTTGCACCGCATAGCCTTGGTACGGCTAATGGTACTCTTGGATTCATCAACATGTTCCGCATTACTCTGATATTGTATAACTATATTACCACCTTGCGCACACACTTTCACCACACTCTAAGCTTTCTATAAGCTTATGCACGACTGTTACGTGCAGGTGACATTGGATCACAACAGTGCTGAGGCAGGAGCGCATATTAAATCAGCTTGGAGTTTTTATCCATTATCATTGTATTTTCCTTTATGCTCATTGTACTTGTAAAGTTTTTTATCATAGTGGAAATGTAATAGAGTTTTCGGTTGTGTTTGTGGGTTATGCCTTTGGTTATACTTATCACAATTCAAACTGATGTTAAAAATCCTCCTCGTAGCATCCCAGGATCGGAACCTGACGAATAGGCGCTGGGAGCCAAGAATGGGGTTTTACGGAGGCTGTCAGTGCCAGATTCGGCGATCGAGAATTTTGTGAGCCCAGTTTTCGAGTTTGGGGCATGACAGTTATAAATATTGTTTAATTTACTATAGAACTCCATGAAAGTTTCAAACTCATCCATTTTAATATTCTCAAATTATGTGTTCAAAGCTTGGAACATTTTACTATGCTAATTCCCTCGTGGTTGGTTTATAGAATGTTGCATGCTTCCTTTCTCATTTCACATGTACAAATGTGCTTACATTCATTGGGGGGAAATGACATAATAAATCGCATTGAGAGCTTTGACATTATAGGCATACTAAGATCTCTTGTCAACACTTCATTTGGATTTATATTTAGGAGTGATAATGGATACATCATTAATCACGACTTGTTTGGGCATAGTCCATCCTTATTCAACAATTTTTCAAACCATAGGGTTAACGGATCTCAAGAATACCCTCATCAAAGTCTTTCAATAAGCGCAGTTAGACCCATCAAAATAAAGTAATCATGTGACGACACTCCCTCATGGGTAAACATGATTTCAAAGCTTCTACATATCTTTCTCTAGACCATTAAGTCCTTAAAGAGCAATCTGCTTTGATACCAATTGAAATTGTGTAGGTTGTCTAACACGACACCATGCTATGCGAAAGCTTGGTAGAGCTCAGAATTATGGTTAGGTCCTAAAGGGGATGAATATGACCACTTAAAAATGCACGTCAATTAAAAGAAAAAAAGACTTAGGCTTCTAAGTCAAGTGAGTTCAAGTACATATACTACAATAGGTATAACTAATTGAGCAACTAGTATACTAAGAGATTTAACAATATCAATTATATGTGTGTGTTTAACAAGTGCCTAGCATACAATCTATTCATGCATACATGTGAATTAAAAAATCCAATCACAAGCATAATATAATCACAAACATCAACAATCATAAACACAACAACGTATAGTAGTTAAGCTAATTGTGTACTCTAATCCTAGTGGACGCACTCTCCTCGAGTGTACCAAATTTCACAATATTGGAGGTTTTCAAAAGGTTCACCTCTAACCTTTACAATGGATTTATAGGTTCACCACAAACTTCTACATACACACTCGTATCGGTGGACTACGTACACACCCATGTCGGTGACGGTCCTACAAAAAGACTGACATGTACTCACCCATGTTGGTGGAACACGTTTCTATAAATGCTATCTTAGATTTGTCAATTTTTGTAGTACCAAAACCTTTTGGAATCTGTATCTTGTGTAAGTCAACTTTATATCATCCTTGCCAACATTCAAGAAGTTCAAATTCAAGATCAAGCATCTCAAATTCAAGTTCAAGAAGTTCAAGTACAAGAATAAGAGATTTAAGTACAACATCAATTACTACTTCAAGTTTTCAAGTTTCAACTATGTCAAGAGAGTGTGTATTACTTAAGAATACATACTCAACTTCAAAGTACTTCAAGATGATAAGCTTAAAAGTACTTCAAGATGACAAGCTTAAAAGTACTTCAAGATGACAAGCTTCAAGTACTTCATGATAATCTATCAACCGAAGCGAACAATGTTTCAATGTTCAATCTTCACTGATAAGGTATGAATGACCCTAGATTGACCGTAGGATAGGTTATATTGACTGCATACTTAATTTGGGTCATTATATAATTTTATAGGCTTTTACTCGACTAGTCTTAGCCTATATTCGACTAGTCCAAGCACTGGCTCGACTAGTCTAAGAATTTTCTTGACCAGTCTTAGGTTTGTTGTGAATTTTTGAGATTTTCTGTTAGACCCTCGACCAGTCTTGGAGACTGCTTGACCAGTCAAGTGAACAGTGCTTGACCAGTCGAGCAGGTTCGACTCAAAGTCTAACAACCAAACTAGGTCCCACTCGACTAGTCGAGCAAGCCACTCGACCAGTCCAGTAGCGATCTTATCTTATCGTGCCCTAAACTTTGAATTCTTGTTGGTCCTTCGACCAGTCAAACCGACCACTGGGCCAGTCGAGTGAACAGTATTTTTGCCTATAAATTGAGGACAATTTTCAGAGTTTTTCATTCAATTCCAAGATATTTAAGTCACAACTCTGAGAGAACTTGTCCCCATATTTGAGAAGCTAATTGGTTAGTATTTAAGATTCTTTTAATAACTTTTTGTATTTGATTTTGTAATCTCTATTCTATTCTAATTCTTTTGTAAAGGGAATATTGATTTTATCCTTTTTGAGATCAAAATAAATTAAGCTATCTGAAGACAATTTAATCTAAAAATTATTTAGATTTAAAAATCCTTTCATATGTGAGATTGTACATTGAACATTTATATCGAATTGGTTCTATCGGACTTCTTCAAAGGAGAATATCTAGATAAGTATATTTACATTTTTGTAAATCTTTTTTGTTTTATTTTTGAGGTTGTGCTAGAAAAATCTCTCTTTCCTTTTTGGTTTGTCTAAGGGGATCCAGAAAATCTTAGAATGTGGGGTTTTTGAATTATGTAAACCCACTTGAAAGACACAATTGTGAAGGTTTTAGGTGAACCTTGGAAAACCTATTTCATAGTGAAAGCCAATATCCACTGTGTGAGGATATTGGGAGTGGAGTAGTTGTGTGGCTGTTCTTTAACAGTTGGTGTACACACAAGTGAACCACTATAATTGTTGGAGTTGTGATGAATGGTTGCATGTGCTTAAGTGGTTGAATGTTGTAATTTATTTTTCAGCATTTGTGGTGAATGATTGTAATTTACTTTCTACACATGTGGTGAATGTTGTAATAACAATAGAAATTTATTTTAGTTTTATTCTTTATTCCTCTATATTTTTTTGAGTTCTTAATACACAGACTGTTTTAGAAATTAGGTTGTCCTACCATAAGCCATTGGTTTTTGGTGTAAGGTTGTCCTAAGAATAACATCTATATCAACCTCTCAATACTTGTACATTTGAGGTTGCTATTCATTTCCGTTATTTCAATTGATTAGTGCTATCTTTGATTATTTCTTTATTATTCTGCACTTAAAATTTTAATTTGGCATAGTCCTATTCAACCCACCCTCTAAGACTCTTAGCTCCGCCTTTTCAAGTGGTATCAAAGCCTAATAGCTCATTTTAATTTTTGGATTAATTTTCTGAGCTAATCAATTTGAGTTTTTTAAGATGTCAAATTTTGATAGCCTTTCAGTCATTAGGCCTCCACCTTTTGATGGCTTCAATTATGCCTATTGGAAAGCCAGAATGAGGATTTTTTTAAAATCCATGGATGAGAGCGTGTGGTAAGCCACAGTGACCAATTAGACTGCTCCTACCACTGAAGTGATTGGTATTGATGGATCTAAAACTGTAAAAGTCTCACCTTACTTTTCTTGGACCGCTGTTCAGAAAGTGTGAGTAGTGTCAATACAAAGGCTTTAAATGCAATTACTTGCATACTATCGCCAGATGAATTCAAGAGAATTATATCCTGTGATACTGTAAAGCAAGCCTGTGATATCTTGGAAATGACACACGAGGGTACAAAAATTGTAAAAAAATCTAAAGTTCAAATCCTTGCAACCAAATTTGAGGAAATACATATGGAAGAAAGTGAAACGTTCATTGACTTCTATACAAAATTGAATGACATTGTCAACTCTATATAAGGTCTTGGTGATAGGATCCTAGAAAGTAAAGTCTGTGCAAAGATACTGCGCTTATTACCTAAACGGTTCAATTCCAAGGTGACCGCGATACAAGAACTTCATGATACGGATAATATGAGAGTAGAAGAACTAGTTAGTTCTTTACAAACCTACAAGTTAAACTTTAAAGCTCCTAAAGGTAAGTCCATCGCCCTTAAGACTACTAAAAGTATTTCTCATGAAAATAGTAATTCTGATTAAAAAACTTTTGAAGATGATATGACTCTTTTAGCCAAAAAGTTTTATAAGATTTTCAAAAGTAAAAAAAAGATTGATTTGCAAAAACCTATTGAAAAGAAAAGACCTAGATCTAAAATTTGAAAATCTTTGAAAGCCAGTCAATGCTAAAACTGCCATGAATATGGGCATCTAGCAAACAAATGCCCTAAGAAGGACAAGTTTAAAAAGAAAAGTATGTTGACTACATGGGATGAATCTTCTTACTCTGAAGTCTCTTCTGAGTTAGAAGATTCTGAAAACAAGCCTATTAATGATGTTAAAGCCCTAATGATTCTAGCCAAGTTTACCCAAGTTCACTTTTTCAGATAATGATGATTCAACCAGTGAAGAAAATCTGAATAGTGACCATGAAAATGAAGAAGACCTTTAAAATGTTTATGATGCCCTATATAAGGAAAGTTGCAAAATAGCTGTAAAGTTAAAACTTCAAAAAGAAAAGTTTTCAAAACTAAAAAAAAAAATTGATAATCTAGTTTTAGAAAAATCATGCATTTTAGATTGCTTTAAAATTACTAAGTTTGACTTAGATTTCAAAACGTCACAAGTTGAAAACTTAAAATTTAAAAATGAAAAGTTAAAACTAGAAGTCTCTTCACTTTTAAGTTTGAAGGACACATGGAGGTATGCCCAAGGTGATCCTAAATTAGAAAAATTTTTATCCGGATCCAAAAAATGTGGAGATCGATATGGAATGGGTTACCATAAAAGTATTCCTCTCAAAAATAAGAATACTCCTAAATTTTTTAAAGAGGAGTACTTATCACGTCCTAAAGTCGGAAATCGGATTCACAAGAATCCCGATCATCGAATCTGGTGTTGACAGCATCCATAGTATCCCATTCTCGGCTCCTAGCATCCATACGCCAGATTCTGATCTTGGGATCGTACAAGGAGGATTTTTTTTTAAATGTACATTTAACTCGTAATAAGCATAACCACAAGATTACCCAATTCACAAAGGCAACATCATCATCACATATGCACTAATATAATTATTGAGTACAATAATGAAAGGAAAATACATAAATAAAAAATCAAGCTCCAGAAAATCGTTGCACGCTCCAAGCTCAACATTACTGCAACCTAACATCACCTGCACGCATCTATCGTGTGTAAGCTTATAAAAAGCTTAGAGGGTGGTGTAAGTGTGTGCACAAGGTAAGTACCAAGTATTTAATACAATGTCATCATCATATAATACTAAAAATACTGATAATCCATAAATCATACATTATCAGAATAAACAAAAATACTGACAAAATCATGAATTATCAAAGTAAGTAGAAATACTGACAAGATCATGAATTATCAGAGTAAGCAGAAATATGGACAAGATTATGAATTATCAAAGTAAGCAGAAATACGGACAAGTCCATGAGTCAATCAATATTAGAGTACGCAATATATAATAGCTATGCAAATGAGGAGTCGTAAAGAGCCAAATATCAAATGCCGAGAATACGATGCAACATGCAATTCTTGATGAGTTCATGAATAGTGTCAGTCGTATATAGACCATATAAATGAAGAAGCTAGTAACCCAAAATGTCATAAGCCGCGGATGTAATGCAATATGCGGTGCAAATAGAATGACCATGCTGGAGTGTGAAGTCGGGATGATAGTACATAGTATCGTAAGCTATGGGCTCCATCACAAGGGACTTCTATCCAAACCAGTCTCATACCTAAATTTGGATAGTCAGACTTGATATGGTAAGCTCCTGATCTCAGGTTAGTCGCGTGCCCCAACCGAAATCCTGGCCATTGTGAAGGTACAAGTAATAAATAGTTGTACACCACCAGCCCAAGTGGATAGTGAATGAATAAGTATGCAACTCGTGCTCAATAAGTCCACATATCAATACAGTTCCTCTTTTAGGATCATCACCAATGTCTATTACACACTACACTAACTTGTCGCCCTTATCCGAGCGCACAACTGGGTAAGTGAAAGAGACCTCACTATTCGCCTGCCAATATCGGGCCAGCTCGTCTACAGCGGACCCATTCCTTAAGCTAGTCAAACTCAACCTAGATAATGGCCCCTCACTCAGGCAGGTAAGGCACAACCCCTCCCAACCGACCATGACACAGTGCGAGATGCGACTTACTGGTATATGACCCTCATGCGCTCATATATATCCACTCGGTCTCAACGTTGGAGAGTCCTCTGGTACCAAGAGGGTTTAGGAATTTTTACCTAGGGCCATCTATGACAGCCCAATGCTCGAACTAAATATTTTTGGTGTCCCATCTGACCATCCACGATATGCCTATGGAGGCTACGACCCTGATGTCGCTAGGGCGTACAATAATTATAACACACAATGTAAGATGTATGAGTCATATAATCCATTCATGTATCAATCTTGCGCATACGTGCGCTCATGTGAGATAACCTCCGCTTATCAGGGAGTCTCATAACAACCTACCCAATGACATATGCAACGGTCAACCAGATCTCATAACAAACATGCAGATGATGCGTATGGGCATGTATTATGATGCTATGCTGTCACATACTCATAATCGGTATCAATACTCACATTAACAATCGACCTTGACAATGCAGACATTTAACCAAAATTACCACAAGGAATGGCCCACATAGAGCCTAACATATAGTGGACCCATAGCTTCGCATAAGGGCCTAATATACAACATCATGGGCCTTACTCAAGAGCTCAATACACATCACAATGGGCCTCTCACATGGGTCTAAGATACATCACAATGGGCTCCATCCCCTGACCCTCAAATGCATCATAATGGGCCTCGTCACATAGGCCTAATATACTTCACATCGGGCTTCGACAATCAGAATTAGCCTCGATAATCGGCCTATACAATCAGCCTCAACAATCGACCTTGACAATCAGAATCGGCCTCAACACTCAGCCTCGACAATCGGGATCGGCCTCGACAATTGGAATCGGCCTCGTCAATCGGACTCAGCCTCGACAATCAGAATCAGCCTCGAGATACTGAATCGACCTTGATAATCGACCTATGCAATCGGCATCGACAATCGAAATCGGCCTCGATACTTGGCCTCGATAATCTGAATCGACAATCGGGATCGACCTCGACATTCAGAATCGGCCTCGTCAATCAGACTCATCCTCGACAATTTGAATCAGCCTCGATAATCGGCCTCGATAAACAGAATCGGCCTCGTCAATCGGACTCAGCCTCTACAATTGGAATCAGCCTCGATATACGGAATCAGCCTTGATAATCGACCTATATAATCGACATCTACAAAAGAATCGGCCTCGATAAGGTGGGGTCCATAGTGAGCAGCCGATGATGGACCAAGCAATGTCAATGAGGCCCAATCATTTGGGTTAACCCACTAGAGAATGATGAGAATGGGTTTAACCAGGCCTAAGGGAAGGTTACAATGTGGACATTCAACCATCATCGCCCATCAATGTGGACATTTAACCAACATTACTCTCCAGCAGTGGCCTATATAGAGCCAAACATATAGTGGGCCCATAGCATCACGTAAGGGCCTAATACATATCACTATGGGCTGCATAAACATCACATTGGGCCTTGCTCATGGTCTTCATGTATATCAAAATGGGCCATAATACATGGGCCGAAAAATACATCTCATTGAGCCTTACTAAATGGGCTGAAAATACATCACAATAGGCCATGACATATGGGTCGAGTATTCATCTCAATAGACCACGACCCATGGGCCTAAGATACAATAAGTGGGCCGCATCAAATGGGCCACACTAATGGACCTCATATACGGTCAAGTGGGCTGCATCAAATGGGCCACACTAATGTATTAAGGTGGGCCTCAAGGATGGGCCACAAATATATCAAGGTGGGCCATAAAAATATCATATTGGGCCTCGACAAAGGCCACAAATATATAACAGGTGGGCCCTGCTCATAGGCTCTTTAATACACCACATGGGCCATATAAGCATCAAGTGGGTTGTATTACATGGGCCTCATATACAACACGTCAGGCATCCTGGACGGGATACGAATTCATCGAGGTCGGCCTCATGGACGAGCTACGAATTCATCGAGGTGGGTCTCATGGATGGGCCATAAATATATCAAGGTGGGCCTCATAGATGGCTACATATACTTCTCATTGGGCCTCGTTATATGGGCCTGGTAAACATTATAATGGACCTCACATATGGGCCATACACACGTCGCATTGGGCCCTACCAATACACCATATTAAGGTGCGCCTTGTGCATTCCAAATGTGCCACATATACATCAAGATAGGCCCCATGATCTGGATGGTCGGATATCCCAAATGGCTAGGCGGTTTAGATATTACGTATACCTCAAGGGGGGCCCCACCGTCAAAAGGGCTGAATGGCTAGAATATTACACATACATCGCATGGGTTCCACTGTCCATATCTGGACAGTGGACAACATGGATGAACAACACATGCATCTGGATAGGATCCACTGTCCAGATCATGGTGGGCCACGTCCCAAAAATTATGGATGGATGGCTTGAAATAAAACACATATATTATGGTTGGTCCCTCTCTGCACCATCTAGAAATGGATGGTGTGGATATAGAACACTTACATCAAGGTATGGCCCCACACATGTGGATGCAAAGCATCCTCCAAGGTGGGCCCTAAGTCGATACAGATGGCAGTAGGAGAAACACATACATCATGGCAGCCCACAGAACTTTGTTGACGTGAACCTGAGGCAAGGCTACAGGGACCCATCGCCCTTGTTTCAAATGGATGGACGACTGGGAGTATAAAACACATATATCAAAGGTGGGTCCCTTGTGGGGCCCACCATAATGCTTATTTTCCGTCCAACCTGTTGATAAGGTCATACGGACCTAGAATGAAGAGGAAAAATAAATTTCATATGATCCAAAACTTCTGTGAACTCCAAAATGAGTTTCAATGGCAGACGGTTCAACCCTACTATTTCCTATGATGTGGACCACTTGAGCTTTAGATGGGGCTGATATTTGGAGGGCGGCCCACTACCCTAAGGGCCTACAAAATGGACGGTGTGGTATACAAAACACATCAGGTGGGGCACACATATGGGACCATGGTCGCTGGCCCAAATGCAGCAGCGTCCTGCTGCAGCGTCAACAGCAGCAAGCACTGCATGCATTATTTTTTTTTGAAAAAAATAGTTTTTCCATAGTTTTTCGCACGTGGGGCCCGCTTCAAGTGAATGCACCCAACCAATGGATTTTATAGTCTATAACCCATCCATCAAGCCCAACACTGGGCATCTTTCGGCATGCAGAAAAATTAAGGTGAATTTAAATGGTGAAAATCACTGTTTTCAAAGGTATGGCCCGCCAGAAAATTAGATTAGCTTCATTTTTCGGCTCAACGCCTAAAATGAGTTGGTAAATAGGATGGATGGAGTGGATTGAATCCTTACATCCATGTGAGGCCTATACAAGTGGCTCACCCAAATGCTTATGAATCAAGCTAATATTTGTGTTTTCCCAGTTCACGTCCAGACGCTAGATGGTTTTGGGCAAGACAAATACATTTAAGGTGGGCCCTGCTTAGGTGGGCCACCACATGGCTGGGTAGTGTGGAACAACATATATACAACGTGGGCCCCACCTACAAATGACTTGGATCAAATACATACTTCATGGTGGGGTCCATCCGGGTGGGCCACATGGACATATCATCACACAAAGAAAATGAAAAAGAGAGGGAGAGACACACACACACACACGTGTGATAGAGGGGAGGGACCCCGCCACTATGGGCCCTCCCTATATACATACAACAAGATGGGTCTCACATATGTGGGCCCTCAAATCATAAAATCAATAAATAAAAGTACCCACCTTTTATCTTCTTGGATTTCTTCTTCCATCAACGTATCTTAGAGCTCTAAGGGATGCATTTGAACGATGAAGATTGATTTTGGAGAATGGGATTAGGTGGTAGAAAGTAGGCCACACCAAGCTCCTCCATGGAAGCCATGGATGTTGGAGCTCTTGGGATTGTTTTTTAGAACGAGAGAGAGATGAGAAAGAGAAGTGTAAGAGAGAGAAATGGGTGTGAATGAATGATGTGTACTTGTGTAAGAGAGAGTACTTTATGTAGGAAAGAGTTGATTTTAAAGGAAAGGTAGTTGTACTTGGGGATGGGTGAGTGATGGAGGGTGATGTGTACTTGATTAATTTGACATATTATAGAGATTTTCTCAGTATTTGCAACACGCAGTATCTTCTCAAACTAAATGCAGGCCCACATCTCCTGGCCCAGGTATCTCCTCAGCATATAATACACAGCGTCAGAACCGCGGCGATGGTGCGGTCGCACTGATACAAGTCTCGGGTTGAACCAACTCTGATATACGAGACACATCTCAGGATCGTGCGCAAATGCCAATAACAGATCGGGGGTCGCCGAAATTCAACTGGGAGGATCGTGGGAGCCTATAGAACGATACGGTCTAGGATACGGGCCTGACAGCTTTCCCCACCAAATAAAAATTTCATCCTCGTAATTTATAAAAAAGATAAGCGAGGAAGAAACATCATCAAGTATATAAGTCAAGGCACAATTAATCTAGCAAAGGATGAAGATAGCGCTCTCCAATCGCAACCTTGTCCTCTCAAGATACATTATCAATACTATGGTGACCTTACTAATCTTTGGATCTCGGATAAAAAATGATCAAAAATGGAATACTATGTAGCCTCATAATTTCAATAGTAAGGAGCTATATCAGAAAATTTCTAAGTTATTCGAACTTGGGAATCTAACCTTTCTAAGTTCTCAACAATCATAGAGTGTAGGGTAGCTATTAGCCAATATGTGATGTTGTCTTCAGGTATTCTCAAGTTATGCTCTGATACCAACTTTTGTCACGTTCCAAACCTAGAAATCAGATTCACAAAAATCTCGATCGCCTAATCCAGTGCTGACTGCCTTCGTAGTACCCCATTCTCGGCTCCTAGCGTCTATATGCCAGATTCTGATCTTAGGATCCTAGAAGGAGGATTTTTTTTCAATATACATTTAACTCATAATAAGCATAACCACAAGATTACCCAATTCACAAAGGAAACATCATCATCACATATCCACTAATATAATCACTGAGTATAATACTGAAAGGGAAATCCATAAATTGAAAATCAAGCTTCAGAAGATCGCTGCATGTTCCAAGCTCAACACTACTGCAACCTAACATTACCTGCACGCATCTATCACGCGTAAGCTTATAGAAAGCTTAGAGGGTGGTGTAAGTGTGTGCACAAGGTAAGTGCCAAGTATTCAATACAGTGTCATCATCATACAATACCAAAAATATTGGTAATCCATAAATCGTACATTATCAGAACAAATAGAAATACTGACAAGATCATGAATTATCAGAGTAAGCAGAAATACCGACAAGATCATGAATTATCAGAGTAAGCAGAAATACAGATAAGATCATGAATTATCAGAGTAAGCAGAAATACGGATAAATCCATAAGTCAATCAATATCAGAATACGCAATATAGAATAGTTATGCAAATGAGGAGTCATAAAGAGCCAAATATCAAATGCCGAGAATACGATGCAATATGCAATTCCTGATGAGTTCATGAATAACGTCAGCCGTATGTAGACCATATAAATGCAGAAGCTAGTAACCAAAAATGTCATATGTCGTGGATGTAATGCAATATGCGGTGTGAATGGAATGACCATGCTGAAGTGTGAAGTCGAAATGATAGTACGTAGTATCGCAGGCTATGAGGTCCATCACAAGGGACTTCTATTTAAACTAGTCACATACCTAAATTTGAATAGTCAGAATCGATGTGGTAAACTCTTGATCTCTGGTTAGTAGTGCGCCCCAACTAAAATCCTAGCCATTGCGAAGGTACACGTAATAAATAGTTGCACACCACCAGCCCAAGTGGATAGTGAATGAATGAATGAGTATGCAACTCTTGCTCAATAAGTCCACATATTAGTACAATTTCTCTTTTGGGATCATCACTGGGGTCTATTACACTCTTTGCCAGCTTGTTGCCCCTATCCGAGCGCACAACTAGGTAAGTGAAAGAGACCTCACTATCTACCTACTAATATAGGCCCGGCTCGTCGATAGCGGACTCATTCCTCAAGCTGGTCAAACTCAACTTAGATAATGCCCCTTCACTCAGGCGGGTAAGGTCACACCCTCTCCTAACCAACCATGACACAGTGGGGACGCGGCCTACTGGTATACGGCCCTCATGTGCTCATATATATCTACTCAATCTTAACGTTAGGGCATCCTCTGGTACTAAAAGGGTTTAAAAATTTTCTCTCAGGGCCATCTATGGCAGCATGATGTTCAAAATAAACATTTTCAGTGTCTCATTTGGCCATCCACGATATGCCTATGGAGGCTACGGCCCTGATATCGATAGGGCGTACAGTAATTATAACACACACTGTAAGATGCATGAGTCATACAATCCAGCCATGCATCAATCCTACACATACCTTGTGCTCATGTAAGATAACCTCCGCTTATCAGGGAGTCTAATAATAACCTACCCAATGACATATGCAACGGTCAACCACATCTCATAAAAAACATGCAGATGATGCGTATGGGCATGTATCATGATACTATGCCATCATATACTCATAATCGGTATCAATACTCAACATCAACAATCGGCATCGACAATGTGGACATTTAACCAACATTGCCTCAAGGAATGACCCACATAGAGCCTAACATATGGTGGACCCATGGCTTCGCACAAGGGCCTAATATACAACACCATGGGCCTTACTCAAGAGCTCAATACACATCACGATGGCCTCTCACATGGGTCTAAGATACGTCACAATGGGCTCTATCGCCTGACCCTCAAATGCACCACAATGGGCCTCGTCACATAGGCCTAATATACATCACATTGGGCTTTGACAATCAGAATTAGCCTTGATAATCGGCCTATACAATCAGCCTCTACAATCGGCCTCGACAATCGGAATCGGCCTCAACACTCGGCTTCAACAATTGGCATCGACAATCGAAATCGGCCTCGTCAATTGGACTCAGCCTCGACAATCGGAATCGATAATTCGAATCAGCCTCGATAATCGACCTCGACAAACAGAATCGACCTCGTCAATCGAACTTAGCCTCGACAATCGGAATCAGCCTCGACATAAGGAATCGACCTTAATAATCGGCCTATACAATCGGCATTGACAATTGGAATCAGCCTTGATACTCAGCCTCGATAATCGGAATCAACAATCAGGATTAGCCTCGACATTCGGAATCGGCCTCATCAATCGGACTCAGCCTTGACAATCAGAATCGACAATCCAAATCAGCCTCGATAATCGTACTCGACAAATAGAATCCGCCTCATTAATCAGACTTAACCTCAACAATCAGAATCGGCCTCGACATATGAAATCAACCTTGATATTCGGCCTATACAATCGGCATCGACAATCGGAATCGGCCTCAATACTCGGCTTCGATAAGGTGGGGTCCATAGATGAGCAGCCGATGATGGACCAAGCAATGTCAATGGGGCCCAATCATTTGGGTGAACCCACTAGAGAATGATGAGAATGGGTCTAACCAGGCCTAAGGGAAGGTTACAATGTGGACATTCAACCATTATCGCCTATCAATGTGGACATTTAACCAACATTGCTCCCCAGTAGTGTCCTATATATAGCCAAACATATAGTGGACCCATAGCATCATGCAAGGGCCTAATACACATCATTATGGGGTACATAAACATCGCATTGGGCCTTGCTCATGGACTTCATGTACATCACAATGGGCCGCAATACATGGGTCGAAAAATATATCTCATTGGGCCTTACTAAATGGGCCGAAAATACATCATAATAGGCCACGACATATGGGTCGAGTATACATCTCAATGGACTATGACCCATAGGCCTAAGATACAACAAGTGGGCCGCATCAAATGGGCCACACCAATGGACCTCATATACGGTCAAGTGGGCTGCATCAAATGGGCCGCACTAATGTATTAAGGTGGGCCTCAGGGATGGGCCACAAATGTATTAAGGTGGGCCATAAAAACATCATATTGGGCCTCGATAAAGGCCACAAATACATAACAGGTGGGCCCTACTCATAGGCTCTCTAATACACCACATGGGCCGTATAAGCATCAAGTGGGCCATATTACATGGGCCTCATATACAACACGTCAGGCCTCATGGACGGGATACAAATTCATCGAGGTAGGCCTCATGGACGGGCTACGAATTCATCGAGGTGGGTCTCATGCATGGGCCATAAATATATCAAGGTGGGCCTTATAAATGGCTACATATACTTCTCATTGGGCCTTGCTATACGGGCCTGGTAAACATTATAATGGACCTCACATATGGGCCATACACACTTCGCATTGGGCCCTACCAATACAACATATTAAGGTGGGCCTTGTGCATTCCAAATGTGCCACATATACATCAAGATAGGCCCCATGATCTGGATGGTCTGGATATCCCAATGGCTAGGCGGTTTGGATATCACGTATACCTCAAGGGGGGCCCCACCGTCAAAAGGGCTGAATGGTTAGAATATTACACGTACATCGCATGGATTCCACTGTTCATATCTGGACAGTGGACAACATGGATGAACACATGCATCTGGATAGGATCCACTGTCCAAATCATGGTGGGCCACTTCCCAAAAATTATGGATGGATGGCTTGAAATAAAATACATATATTATGGTTGGTCCCTCTTTGCACCGTCCAGAAATGGATGGTGTGGATATAGAACACTTACATCAAGGTAAGGCCCCACACGTGTAGATGCAAAGCATCCTCCAAGTTGGGCCCCACGTTCGTACAGAAGGACAACAGGAGAAACACATACATCATGGCAACCCATAAAACTTTGCTGACGTGAACTTGAGGCAAGGCCACAGGGACCCATTGCCCTTGTTTCAAATGGACGGACGGCTGGGAGTATAAAACACATATATCAAAGGTGGGTCCCACGTGAGGCCCACCATAATGCTTATTTGTCGTCCAACCTGTTGATAAGGTCATACGGACCTGGAATGAAGAGGATAAACAAATTTCATATGATCTAAAACTTCTGTGAACCCAAAAATAGGTTTCAATGGCAGACGGTTCAACCCCACTATTTCCTATGATGTGGACCACCTGAGTTTTAGATGGGGCTGATATTTGGAGGGCGACCCACTACCCTAAGGGCCTACAAAATGGACGGTGCGAATATACAAAACACATCACAGTGGGGCCCACATATAGGACCGTGGTCCCTGGCCTAGACGCAGTAGCGTTAGCAGCAGCAGGCACTACATGCATTATTATTATTATTATTATTATTTAAAAAATAGTTTTTCCATAATTTTTCGCATGTGCGGCCTGCTTTAAGTGAATCCACCCCAGCTAATGGATTCTACAGTCCATAACCCATCCATGAAGCCCAATATTAGGCATTTTTCAACATGTAGAAAAATTAAGGTGAATTTAAATGGTGAAAATCACTGTTTTCAAAAGTATGGCCCGCCAGAAAATTGGATCAGTTTCATTTTTCGGTTCAACGCCTAAAATGAGTTGATAAGTAGGATGGACGGCGTGGATTGAATCCATGCATCCATGTTGAGCCTATACAAGTGGCTCACCCAAATGCTTATGAATCAAGCTAATATTTGTATTTTCTTAGTTCACGTCCAGACGTTGGACGGTTCTGGGCAGGACAAATACATTTAAGGTGGGCCCTACTTAGGTGGGCCACCACATGGCTAGGTGGTGTGGAACAACATATATATAAAGTGGGCCTCACCTACAATGACTTGGATCAAATACATGCTTCATGGTGGGGTCCATCCGGGTGGGCCACATGAACATATCATCATACAAAGAAAATGAAAAAGAGAGGGAGAGAGAGAGAGAGAAAGACACACACGTGTGATGGAGGAGAGGGACCCCGCCACTATGGGCCCTCCCTATATACATACAACAAGATGGGTGTATTGACTCGAAAAAATTTGTCCAAAGACCCGAGTACTAGCTTAGGTAAAAATTCCTCAGGACCAAATCCTTTAGAAATTAGACAAGATTTAACTAAGTGTTAAACTAGATTATCTGTAAAATTAGCGCTAATCACTTTAAATACGATCTACAAGACCCAAAACCTATAGAATTAGTAACGCTACATTACCCTGAAATCTAAGATCCAACTCTAAACCTAGTTGCTCTCGAAAGCACTCAGAAACTCCGTATCGGACCTGGACCGCACGTCGAAAGTCCGATAGCGATGAACTTAGATAATTATGACCGCCTAGTTGGACTTGACTATCACATCAAAAATTAAGTCCAGATGAGGTCCTGAGACTATTTCCTTGAGTCCGGAGTGAAGAGTGAGAACGTGAATGTTTTTATAAAATTAAATATGAATTTAAGTAATCTGAGTCGTGTCATTTGCAGACCGATTATAAGCATTCAGACCGTTGGAATTTGACCCAAAGTTACCCTCGGATCAGGGGAAATGTCCTACATATGCCAATGTTCTTGTGGCCTTGATCGAGTTTCTGTGACTGCTGAACTGAAACTGGTCCACTAAGGTCGATCTGGAAACCCGATCGAACTGAAAACTTAACTTGATAGAGATCCAGCATCTGTGAGCTTAAGTCCGACTGCATTCAGTAAAAGGACCTCCATAAGTGCTCCATTGGATCGAAACAAGTACCCTTTGGCTATAACCTAAGTATACCTTGGCCCTAAGGCTAATTCCATCAATTTTAGGCCTATATAAAAACCTTAAACCCTCTCTCATTCACTCCATACGAATTTGAGAAAACCTAAGAGAGAGAAGAGAGTAAAGAGAGAGAAAGTGAGATAGAAGTGAGAGTTACTCCTAGGATTCAATTCTCGTTACTCGTTGTGCTTAAACATCAGTACCGAATTGCTATTCCGGCGATTTTGACTTCGTTCTTAGGTAAGAAAATGTAACCCTAATCTGTTCTAGGGTTTCCATTGTTGCAAGTAGCGAAATAGTTGACTTAACTAGTGCTATAGGTTATCATTTCATCGTTGACGCAGACTTAGAGTCTCTATCGAATTCGTTACACTTCTACGGCATAAGGTACAGACTATAGATGTATAGATTATGGTTTTCAAAGCTTTCAATGTCGGTTAATGATAGATTCCTGACATGGATGCTATTACACATGCTAAATGTGCTATCTATTTTGTTTTATGTATATGTATAACTTATGTTGTAAATAGTATATTTCATGTGTTTGTTGAAATGTTTGCATGCATAAGGAATTTAATATTATGATTGCCATGATTAATTGTCATAGATATATGCTTGTTATGTATGCAACAACTCCTTGGTAAGAGGACTTACCCTAATACGTAATATGGCCGACATACGTGATGTATGTTAAAAAACGTAATCTAAGTGTTTGTATAAATGCCTGAATAAGTTAGTAGTTAGTAAAGTGTGATTTAAAAGGGTGTTGAAATATGAATCTCAATTACTTTAACTGTGTGTATGATTTTCTCCATGTACTGTATAGTTTGTTTATTCATGTTTAACTGTGTGCATAATATCCTTCATGTATTATGTATCCATATGTAAGTTATATTCTATAACATGTTCATCTGATTATAGGATTTGACTTGAATATGTATTATTGCAATTGCAAGTGGTTGGGACTATATAACAGTCCAGGTAATTGGTAACAGTTCTCGATCTAGTGGCTGTGATTGTTTCCCCCACGTAGGATGTGTTTGACGAATCTGAGCCGTACTTGGGATGTTCGACAGTGGTTAGGCCACACGGAGTGCTTATGCATTTTATGTCGATCAACTCAACTTGTGATCGTCCTAGTCGAGCTCGTCAATTAACCCGATTGACCGATGTATGTTCACCATATTTGGACGCCACTGTTTGAATCTAGGATACCAAACTTACCAATGTAATTCTGTCAACCTTGGTACCTCGATCCACTAAGACTCATGAGCCGGACATGGTGATATGGGACACCGTGGTCGAGCTATCGGCCTACGCTGGGGTGATGATCCTCCCCGTAGTGACCAGTGAGTAACCTAGATTCGTGAGCCGATTATAGTGGTATGGGACACTATATTCGAGCTGTCAGCCTATTCTGATTGGTGATGAGCTATTTATAGTGACCTCGAGTATATCCTGAAACTGCATTGGGGCGACGATCCTTATTATAGTATAAAGGCTTTAACTAGACCTATATTGATTGGTGATGAGCCCTTTACAGTGATCTCGAACTATAATATCGTATGAGATTGTCTAGGACAGATGACCCTACAATGGATCATTATTTGGGTATTGATATAAGGGAGGTACCTTAACTTTCCAATCCTGTTGTATGAAAAAGGACTAATAATAACTCGGTAATCATACTCATAACATCATACTGCATGTGCCCCCGGTTGAAGAGCACAGAGGGAAGAAAGCATGCCGCGAACGTAAGATGGTATTGTACGAGGGAGTGTAGGCGAGGGCATGCATCATGAAAATATTTCATCCTTACATTAATATGAGTATCTAGGAATGTCTGATTTACCTGCTTTATCATTACTGCTTGACTGAATTGATAACATGTTAATCTTTTCTCTATGATTCCACTGAGTTGATCACTCACTCTCACATTCTGGAATGGTGTTATGAACACCTACCAGACTCTGTCTTAGCTGTAGATGACGATGCGACTCAGGAGGTGGATCCTGATTTCTATGACAATTAGGACGAGTTCTCGTATATGTAGTTCTCTGACAGTTTCGCTTAGGCCGTTATGATCGACGGGGCTATAGGGCTTATCATTGTAGTTGAACTATCTCTTAACATTTTGATTTGTGAACTATTACCTGTATATGGTGACTCAGTGATGTATTCATACTCTGGGATTTGACAGTAATCTTTTGGACTCATATATGCTTATATATATGCAAGACCCGTATCTTAGCCCGTACCGTTTCATAGACTTCCGCGGTCTTACCGGTCGAATTTTGACAACCTTCGACCCTTAACTGATATTTTCGCACGACCCTGATTCGTATGCCGTCAACCCGAGTCGACTCAACCCAAGATCTTTACCATAGCGACTGCGCCGTCGCTGCGGTTCCGATGCCGTGACTCGTGCCCCGAGACGATATCCTAGTCAGGAGATGTAGGCCAGCGTTCGGTGTAAGGAAAACGCCGCGTATTGTAAAACTCAAGAGAATCTCTACGAGGTGTCACATCAATCCCATCAATCAATCAATTTCATCATATCACATGTCAAGTACACATCACCTTTCACATTTTCCTAAACAAGCCACAAAAGTCAAAAAGTTCTTACACTCCCATGCCTTTCTTACACAAATGGTCACAAAAGTTAAGAATTTCTTACACACCCATCACTCACCATATCCATCCATCACTCACCACATCCATCACCCATCACTCTCTCTCTCTCTCTCTCTCTCTCTCTCTCTCTCTCTCTCTCTCTCTCTCTCTCTCTCTCTCTCTCTCTCTCTCTCTCTCTCTCTCTCTCTCTCTCTCTCTCTCTCTCTCTCTCTCTCTCCCTTTACAACTCTCTCTCATTTCTCAAGCTTCATTCTAAGCAACAAAAATCCCATACGTATGAGCTTCTCCCTCTCTTTCAAAACTCCAAGTGTGGCCCACCTCTCCATCCCAAGATCTCTCATCCTAGCCATCCATTTCTCATCTCCTCCATTAAAATCAAAGGTAAGAAGCTAAGGAACCCAAGGGAGCAAGAAGATCGAACGGTGGGTGCTTGATAATAGTCATTTTTCATATTTTTAAGATGGGCCAAGTGAGGCCAACCGATCAATGGTTTGGATCTCACTTGGGACCCTAAGTTGTGGCCGATGGCCCACTTTGATCATCATGATCATCCATGATGGGGCCATTCTCCATGGACCCCATCATGATGTTTATTTCATTACAATAGGAAGGTCATCTAGACCGTCTATATTGGTGGGGAAAGGATCTCTACCGTTGATTTTAGATTTCAGTGGTCCCACATGCTTTGCTTTAGGGCCCACTTGATATATGATTCATTGCAAGGGAGGGCCCATAATGTTGGGGTCCCTCCATCACACACGTGTCCCACTCTCCTTCCCTTTCTCTCTCTCTCTCTCTCTTCATTTTTTTATTTTTATTTTTGTGTGATGATTTGGCCATGTGGCCCACTTGGATGGACCCCACTTGATGTATGTATTTCCCATGCCCTCCAACCCTTTCTTTGGTGGCCCACTTTCGTAGGTGGGGCCCACCTCAATGTATGCAATTTTCCAGACTGTCCAGCATCCAGGGACGCTGAACGTTGCATGGAAAGTAAACATGGGTTGGGTTTAAGGCCTTTTTGGGGTGAGCCACTTGTTTAGGCCCCACCTTGATGTATGAGTACAATCTAGGCCGTCCATCCTCTTTCTCATATCATTTTAGGCGTTGAGCCAAAGAATGAAGCTAATCCGCTCATTGGGCGTTGAGCCAAAGAGTGATTCTCACCGTTTATAAATTATTTTAAATTTTTCTTCAGGCCAAAAGTATTCAACATTAGACTCTTTTGGCTTGTCTTAAGCCAGGGAAGCCAATGGACGGGGTGGATCTACTTGTTGCGGGCCCCAGATGCGAAAAACTCCTGAAAAATGGGTTTTCCAAGTTTTTTAAAAATATATATATATGAGAGGCAGAGCCTCTGCCTCTCTGACACTGCAGCAGCAGCATGATGCGTGCAGCGGGCGGACGGACAGCGTCCCACGACTGCTGTCGTGGGCCCCACCATGATGTATATGTGAAATCCATGTCGTTCATGTGGTGGGCCCCCTCCTCAGATGGGCCCCCTCTAAGTTTCAACTGAATCCAAAACTCAGGTGGCCCACACCACAGGAAACAGTGGTGATTGAACTCTACCAATGAAACCTTCTTTTGGGCCCACAGAAATTCTGAATCAATCTGAAATTTGTGTTTTCCCTTCATCCAGATCTGAGTGACCTTATGAATGGATTGGATGACTTGTAAACATGATGGTGGGCCCCACATGGGACCCACAGTGATGTATGTGTTTTACATCCATCGTCCAGGCAGACGGTGGTACCCACCATGATATATTTGTTTTAATTCCACCGTCCGTCCAGCGGACGGTGGAGCCCTCTGTGATGCATGTGCTTTGTCTGCATTGTCCAACGACAGTGGGCCCTCCATGATGCATGTGCTGCATCTAATCCGTTCATCTACTTTGTAAGCTCATGTTAGGACTTGAGGCTAAGAATGAGCCAGATCCATACTTCAAGTGGACCCCACCTTAGCATGTGATGATGCCCATCTTGATTTGTATGTGGTAGTCCATTGGGGCCCACTTTAATGTAAATGTAAGACCCATGTTGTGAGGCCCATTTGATGTATTTGTGACCCGTGGTTAAGGCCCGTTTTGATCTATGTATAGGGCCCATGTTACAAGGCCCATTTTGATGTATTTTAAGACCCATGGGATTGGATCCATTTGATATATCCAAGGCCCATGGGATTAGGGTCATTGGATGTATTTTAAGGCCCATGGGACTGGACCCAGTTTGATGTATTCCAAGACCTATGGGATTAGGCCCATTTGATATGTAAGGCCCAGTCGATGTGGCCCATTTGATATATATAAGGCCCATAGGACTGAACCCACTTTGATGTATTCCAAGGCCTATGGAATTAGGCCCATTTGATATGTTAGGCCCAGTCGGTGTGGCCCATTTGATATATATAAGGCCCATGGGTCGAGAACCATTGTGATGCAATCTAAGGCCCACGGGTTATGACCCATTGCAATGCACATAAGTCCCATTAGTTCGGCCCATTTATGTGGCCCATTTGATGAATAAAAGGCCCATATAATATGGCCTATTTGATGTATTTAAGGCCCAATGGAATGTACCTAAGGTCTATTGCAATGTGTGATCCCAACACGGATTATGTAACGATATTTACAACGATCGCACCTTGGGAGCAATGTTGGTTTGACGTCCACATTGCGAGTGTAATGCTAGTTGAATGTCCACATTACGACTCTTCTTAGGGCCCATTGTTAGGCCCGTACTTGTTGTGTGTCAGCCGTATAAGCCACCTGCGTTGTAAGAATGGTTCATTACTTTATTACATGTTTAGTATAGTTCCATGACTCATGATCATACGCATCATATGTATGCTTGATATAAGAACTGATTGATCATAGTATATGCCTTCGGGTAGGTTGTTATGGGTTCCCAGTTGGGCGGTGTTTCCCTACATGAGCGCACGATATGCGCAGGAATTGCTCCATGACTAGATAGCGTGATTCATGCATTTCGTATTGTGTGATATGGTTACTGTACGCCCTAGCGACATCGGGGCCGTAGCCGCCACAGACGCATCGTGGTTGGCAGGATTGGATATCGAAAATTTTATTCTATATGGGGTGCTATAAATATCCCTAGGTGAAAGTCCTTAAACCCTTATGGTACCAAAAGGTTGCTCCAACGTCCAAACCGAGTGGGTAGATGAGCGTTGAGTGCTGATTACTAGATGGCTTCGCTCTCCACTATGTCGTGGTCGGTTGGAAGGGGGTGCAGCCTTACCCACCCGAGAGTAGGGGAAAAAGCTAGGCTGAGTTTGACAAGCTCGAGGAATGGGTCCGCTATCGACGAGCCGAGCCCAATATTGGCAGGCGGATAGTGAGGTCTCTTCCACTTACCTTATTACGCGCGATGAGGTGGCGATCTAGTTTAGAATGTACTAGACCCCGGTGATATCCCAGATTTGAGCTGTATTGATGTGTGAACATAGATGAGGATTTGTATACTTGAGTTGCATTTCACATCGCATGGCCTTAGGATGGCCGATATTATTCATGTCTTGCATGCATAGCTTTGGTACGACTAATGGTTTTCATGAATCCATCTGCATATTTCACATTACTCTAATATTGCATGTTCATATTACTACCTTGCGCACACACTTTCACCACCCTCTAAGCTTTCTATAAGCTTATGCACGACCGTTGCGTGCAGGTGACGTTGGATCGCAGTAGCGCTGAGGCTTGAGCACGTGGAAGATTACTCTGAAATTTTGGTCTATCATCATTGTATTTCCTTTGCTCATTGTACTTGTAAAGTATTTAATCATAGTGAAAATGTAATGGAGTTTTTTGTTGTTGTTTGTGGGTTATACCTTTGGTTATGCTTATTACAAATCAAACTGATGTTGAAAATCCTCCTCGTAGCATCTCAGGATAGGAACCTGGTGAATGGGAGCTGGGAGCCGGGAGCCGAGAATGGAGTTCTACGGAGGCTGTCGGCGCTAGATTCGGCGATCGGGAATTTTGTGAGCCTGATTTTCGAGTTTGGGGCATGACAATATACATCTTTCAGTCTTCCGCTTGTGTTATACAAATTGATCTGGAGTATGAAGTACTGTTTTGGTATAATCCCACTCATGTTTAGTGCACTCGGGAGCTCGGGAGCTGAGCTTCTGCTCGACCTCCGATTTTTAGGGCGTTACAATGAGTCCCACATATGTGGGCCCTCAAATCACAAAATCAATAAATAAAAGCACCCACCTTTTATCTTCTTGAATTTCTTCATCCATTAACGTATCTTAGAGCTCCAAGGGATGCATTTAAACGGTGGAGATTGATTTTGAAAAGTGAAATTGGGTGGTAGAGAGTAGGCCACACCAAGCTCCTCCATGGAAGTCATGGACGTTAGAGCTCTTGGAATTGTTTTTGAGAATGAGAGAGAGATGAGAGAGAGAGGTGTAAGAGAGAGATGAGTGTGATGGGTGTGAATGAGTGATGTATACTTGTGTAAGAGAGAGTACTTTATGTAAGAAAGACTTGACTTTAAGGGCCTATTCATTTTTTCAAAGAAATGGTAAATACATGGTAAACGGTAATTCCCCCTATTTCACGCATTTGAAAATTCATAGGAATTCGTATCTTTGAAATTGGTTCAAACGAGGTAATTTTAATTTTTGAACCGCATGATAATGCATATGATATATCCATTCTGTCCATTTGTTTTACTATAATATTTTGAAGCATGAGACAAAAAAAAAGTAGATCCAATGCTCAAGTGACCCACACTAAAAGAAACAGTGGCCCCACAAAGTTTTTAACGGTCAGTATTCAAGTTCCTTTTTCGTATGACGTGGTCCACTTGAGTTTTGGATATGCCTCATTTTTTTACTCATGCTATAAATTCAACTGGAATAATGGATGAATGGTGTGGATAAGCAAAATGCATCACAGTGGGACCCACAAATATTTTACAATATTCTTGGTTTTTTGTGTCAAAAAGTAAGCAGTCAAATCAAGTATGAAATAAAAGCACAGGGAAATAATTTTTATTTTTTTACCTGGTATTTACCATTTCACCTAAAATTAAACAGGCCCTAAAGGAAAGGTGATTGTACTTGGAGATGGGTGAGTGATGGAGGGCGATGTGTACTTGATTGATTTGACATATTGTAGAGATTCTCTTGATATTTGCAACACGTGGTGTTTTCTCAAACTGAACGCAGGCCCACATCTCCTGGCTCAGGTATCTCTTCGGCTCATAATACGCAGCGTCAAAACCGTAGCGACAACGCGGTCGTACTAGTACAAGTCTCGGGTTGAGCCGACTCTGATATATGGGACACGTGTCAGGATCGGGCGTAAACGTCGATAACAGATCGCGAGTCGTCAGAATTCAACTGAGAGGATCACAGGAGCCTACAGAATGGTACGGTCTAGGATACGGGCCTTACAATATTCTAACTCAAAAGGGAAAAGTCTAAATCAAAATAATTCTAAACATACTAAAACTTTTCAGACTTCAAAACCTAGAAGCAACCATATCAACTATAAAAATCAGAATCGTTATCCTTTAGCTGAGAAAATAGTTGACTTACTTAAGGAGCTCTTAAAATCTAACTTAGTGGGTAGGACTTATAACAAGTATAAACATAAAATGACCAACTATACTCCTAAACCCAAAACTGTAATGAAATGGGTCCTTAAGGTTACTTATTTGGTTGCCCACACTGCTTTCAAAGCTTCGAGCCATTCAAAGTGGTACCTAGACAGTGGTTGCTCCAGACATATGACAGGTAACAAAAGTCTGTTCACCAATCTTAAAGACATGACTGATGGTTCAGTCACATTCGGTGATGGTAGTAACTGTAAAATTATTGGCCAAGGTACGGTTTAACTCTTAAAACTCCCTCTGTTTGAGAATGTTTTATATGTAGAAGGGTTAAAATATAATTTATTAAGCATCTCTCAAATATGCGATAATAATCATAGTGTAAAATTTACCAACCAAGGGTGTAAAATTTTAAATAAGAATGGTTCTGTAATATTAACTGGTCGTAGAACTTCTGAGAACTGCTACATTGTTTGTGATTCAAGCTAATCTAAGCTATTGTGTTACATGGTCTAAACTAATGAGACTGATTTATGGCATAAGCGCCTAGGACATGTATACTACTACAACTTGTATAGATTGAGCAAAAGAGAATTGGTAAGAGATTTACCCAAAGTAAAGAAATTAGATACAATAAGTGGCGAGTGCCAGATTGGTAAACAAACCCGGAGTGCTCACAAAAAGGTGAACTCTAATATCACATCTAAACCACTCGAGCTCCTCCACATGGATCTCATTGGACCAACTAGAACAGAGAATCGAGGTGACAAGAAGTATATTCTGGTGATTGTAGATGACTTTGCCAGGTATACTTGGGTAGCCTTCTTAAGAGACAAATCAAAAACTCTTGATGAAGTAAAAAGGGTACTTAAACGTATCCAAACTGAAAAAGAATCACAAGTCACTAAGATCTATAGTGATCATGGTTCTGAGTTTGAAAATAGCAGTTTTGAGAAACTTTACAGTGATCAAGGAATATCACGTGAATATTCTGCGTCCAAAACACCACAACAAAATGGGATAGTAGAAAGGAAAAATAGAGTGCTTCAAGAAATAACAAATGTAATGCTAAATAGTATAAAGCTTCCTAAAAATCTTTGGACTGAAGCCGTAAACACTGATTGTTATATAATTAACCGCATTTATACTAAAAAATTAAATAGTAAAATGGCTTATAAAATGTGATTTGATAAGAAGCCTACTATCAAATACTTTCAAGTTTTTGGTAGCAAGTGCTACATCTTACGTGACTGAGAAAATCTAGGTAAATTTAACACCAAAAGTGATGTAGGGATATTTTTAGGGTATGCTCTGAATAGTCGAGCGTATCGGGTTCTTAACAAGAGGACTGGTGTAATTCAAGAGTTCATTAATGTGGTTATAGATGATCATTTGAATACGCCTGTCTCAAGTTCAAAAAATGATAAAGTCCTTTTATTTGATAAACCAGACTCTTCATCTAGTCAAAATAACACTGAACTAAGGATAATTAAAGACCATTCATTTGATCAAATCCTTGGAAACCCTCTCACTGGTATGCGTACTCGTAAACAACTTGAAGATATGTGTAACTACGCGTACTTTATATCTTAGATAAAACTAGCTAACGTAAAAGAAGCTCTTGCTGACGAAAACTGAATTGTAGCAATGCAAGAAGAACCCAATCAGTTTGTAAGAAATGATGTGTAACACCCCGGATTTTGGCCAATCTGAGATTTGACGTCCTTAGGCAATGGGTCAATTAAAACACCTGAAAAATTGCTTAGAACCCAATTCCATAGCCAAAGAAACCACTTAGAATCAATTCCTTTAGAAAATATGACTAAGTTAGCTAGTGCAACGTTAGAATAGCTGGAAAATGGTCCCTGATCACTTTAAATACGTTATACAAGGCCCAAAGCGAGTGGAACCAAGGGTGCTATAATGCTCTAAAGCCTCGGATCAAACTCTAAGCCGGTTTGTTCTCGGGACCTCCTTGAAACTTTGTATTGGATCTAGACCGCGCGTCGTAAGTCAGATGCCTACCATCTTAGACCGTTATGACCACTTAGCTGGGCTTGGCAATCGTTTCGAATATCAAGTCCAACTGACGATCACAGGCTATTTCATTGAGCCCGGACCGAAGAGAGTGTGAATAGGGACATAGTTAGAATTTCAAATTCAAATCTGGCACACAAATTTGACGCATCAGTATTAAGCATTCTGACCGTCAGAATACAGCCAAATTACACCCTTGGATCAGGAAAAATTTCTATTGCATATCACGAGACTTATAGGCCTGATCTTGGTGCGGTGACCGTTAAACTGAAACTGGGCCGCCACGTGCGATCTGGGAACCCTACCGGCCTGAAATCTGGATGCGTGCTAGATCCAGTATGCACGAGCTTAAGTCCGACCGCATTTGGCCAGGGGACCTCCAGAAATGCTCTTTTGGACCGAAACAGCCCCGATTTGGATATACTTTAAGTATACCTTGACTTGGAGCCTATTTTGGGCATGTTTAGGCTTATAAAAGGGGTTGAAACCCTCACTCCTCTCTCCCATCCGAATTTACAAAAATCCCTAGATTGGGAGAGAGAAAAGGTGAGAGTTTGTGAGAGAGATTGGAGGAGAATTCCTTGCCGCTTGTGCTACCTGTTGCAAGTGCCTAAGCAACGCAACTCAATCACGTTGCCGGTGATTTCTCCGCTTTTCTAGGTAAGAAAGTACCCTAAATAGTTACTGATTTGAGTTTCCTTTGTTTCCATAGCGATGTAGCTTATGGATCTCGTGTATTAGGTTCCTTATTCGCCGTAGACGAAGCGTATACGCTCCGTTCGAATTCTCATCCCTAAAAGGGAAAAGGTGCGGATATTAGACGCTTTGATTGACTGTTTCCAAAGCTTTCAATGTCGTTTAATAGTAGATTCTTGACGGCAACGCCGTTTGACATGTACAAAATGCTCTCCGTTTCCTGTTTCGTAAATTAACGAAGAATATGAGAATTAGGGTATTTTAGTCATTTGTAGGAAGTACAGTTTACATTCATATTTTGCTGATGTGATTGACATGGTTTGTTGTCGCATTAGGAAGTTGGGAATGCGTGCATAATTAGTTTGGCGAAGAGATTCTCCTAAATGCGCACGTCGGATCGACATACTATATGTAGACTTAAGTGTGTAGTGTAAGTGTTTGTATAAATGCTTGTATTAGTATGTATTGGCTTAAATGGTGTTATGGTTTAGTTTGAGATTGAATTCTCAATTAATATGCCAATGGAAATGATTTCCTACATGTTGGCTATATGCATAATTTCATTATATGTGTGAAAGACATGTGTAGGATGATTTACTTAAGTTGTACGTTATAACATGTGTTAACATGCTCACATGGTTGTATTTCATTTCCATTACTCTTACATGAATGCTGATGTGATTCCATATTGTTTGGGACTATACTTAGTCCAGGCAGTCGGTAACCGAGTAAATCCGTGAATGGCTTACCTTTGCCACGAGTGACGCGTCGATGAACGCGAGTCGTGTTTTGAGTTGGCGGCAGTGGTTAGGCCACACGAAGTGTTTCATGCACTTCATGTCGTTCATCTTGAGATGCGCTCGTGCTAGTCGAGCCCGTCAAGTAACCCGACTGGCCATTGTATGTTCACCCTGTATGAGTCATAACTGCTTGAACCTAGGGTACTGAACTTACCATTGTAAACCCTGTCAACCATGGTACCTTTATCCACAAAGACTCATGAGCCGGGCATGGTGGTATGGGACACCGTGGTCGAGCTGTCGGCCTACGCTGGGGCCACAAACCTCCCCGTAGTGACCAGTGAGCACCTATGACTCGTGAGCAGATTATGGTGGTATGGGACACTATATTCTTGCTGTCGGCCTACACTGATAAGGTGATGGGGGAGCGGTGCAACGAGTGCGAGCAACAGCCCTGGCAGCCCTTTGTAGTGACCGCGAGCGTATTCTGAGTCTACGGGAGGCGACGACCCTTCCGTAGCAGTAGAGTACAGTAGGCCTGTATTGATAAGGTGATGGGGGAGCGGAGCAACGAGTGCGTGCAACAGCCCTGGCAGCCCTTGCAGCGACATACAAAATATACATCGTATGAGATTACTAGGAGTGACGACCCTAGACAGGATCTGTGTTGGGATTGATATAAGGGAGGTACCTTAGTTTCCCAATATTGCTGTATGAAAAGGACTAATAACAACTCGGTAATCATATCACCATGACATTGCATGTGCCTGGAAGATGTGGAGCACTTGAGGGAGTGCGGCATGCCGCGGTCGTAAGATGTTGCCGCATGAGGGTGATCGTCGGTGAGGGCATACATCACGTCATGTCATAATTGTATTAACAACAGTAATAGGATTGTTTGATTTATTGCTTTACTATTATCGCGTGATTGATTTGAGAACATGTTAATCCTTGCTCTATTATTCCACTGAGTTAGCTACTCACTCCCACGTTACGGGACGGTGTTCCTGGACACCCACCAGACCCTTTTGTGACTGCAGATGATGGCGCGGCCTATGAGGCGGAGCTGGACTTGATGATGATGAGGAGGATCCCTCCTTTATGCGTGTTCTGATTGACGAGATTACAGGGAGGTTGCTTAAATACCTTGACACTTGTCATTTTATATTTTTAGAGCACTCATGTATATTCTTTTGGTTACTTTTGAAGTATACATGTATGTATATAACCTGGTAACATGTTCACACTCTGGAGACATACAATGGTTTATATATGTTATACATACTATTACAGTCTTCCGCTTGCAAATTTAACTATCTCTGGAGTATGATATGCTGTTCTGGCTTAATCTCACTCATGTTTAATACATTATCACAGACAACATTCAATCATACATTTCTATGTTGCATAAATAACATTTTGGAACTCGGGAGTTGGGTTTTTGCTCGACCCCCCGATTTTCGGGATGTTACATGATGTTTGGTACTTAGTTCTAAAATCAAAAGAAAAATACATTATCGAAAAAAAAATAGATTTTAAAAAATAAGTCTGATGAACTTGGTAATATTATTAGAAATAAGGCTAAGCTGGTTGTACAGGGGTACACTCAAATAGAATGCATTGATTATGATGAGACCTTTGCCTCAACAGCTCATCTTGAATCAATCAGACTATTTATATCCATTGTATGCTTTAGAAAATTCAAAATATACCAAATGGATGTAAAGAGTGCGTTCTTGAACAACGATTTGTATGAAGAAATGTATGTTGAACAACCAACGGGTTTTGAAGACCCTAAGCATGCTAATCATGCCTACCGCCTGAAAAAGGCACTCTATGGTTTGAAACAATCTCTTAGGACAAGGTACGAAAAGTTGACTAAGTTTCTACTAAGTCATAACTTTATGATGGGAAGTGTTGATAAGACATTGTTTATAAAAAAACATAATGATCACATACTAATACTATAAATCTATGTTGATGACATTATTTATGGATCTACCTGTACTATCATAACTGTTGAGTTTACAGATCTTATGAAGTCTAAATTTGAAATAAGCATGGTTGAAGAACTAAACTATTTCCTAAGGTTGTAAGTCAAACAGCTCCCTGATGGTTTCTTTATCTCTTAAACCAAATATCCTCTGAACTTAGTTAAAAAGTTTGGATTTGAGAGAGAAAAATTTTGATACTCCAATGAATACCACTCTAAAACTCTCTAAGGATTCAACAGGTAAGAGTGTGGATCCTAAGTTGTATCGCAGTATGATAGGTAGTTTACTTTATTTAATTACGAGCTGACCCGATATTGCTTTTAGCGTAGGAATTTGTACTAGATATCAGTCGGACCCTAAAGAGTCACACCTGATTGCTGTTAAGTATATTTTGTGATATGTCGTTAGTTCATCTAATCTTAATCTTTGGTATCCACATGATACTAGTGTGCAATTACCTGGTTACACGGATGCTGATTGGGCGGGTAACATTGATGATTGTAAATCGACCAGCGGTGGTTGTTTCTATGTCGGGAACTATTTAGTTTCTTGGCTAAGTAAGAAACAAAGTTCCGTATCGCTCTCCACAGTTGAGGCTGAATATATTGCTGCTAGTAATGCATGCACTCAGCTTATGTGGATAAAGAGAATGCTAAGCGATTACGAAATTGTGCAAGAATTTATGGTTTTATATTGTGACAATTCTAGCACAATTAATATTTTTAAAAATCCAATTCAGTATTCACGAACCAAGCATATTGACATTAGATATCATTATATTCGTGAACTGGTGGAAGACAAGATAATTTCATTGGAATATATTTCAACCAAGAATCAACTTGCAGACATATTCACAAAACCACTCGACAAAAGCAGGTTTGCAAAATTGAAATTTGATCTTGGTATGTGCAATATGAACTGATGATTTATACCTTTCTGTATCATAATGTATATATTTATTATTTTAAAATTTTTAAAATTTATATAGATGAAAAATTATAAATTTTCAATGCTGCACGACCAGTCAAGTATACACTCAACCGGTCGTAGCTCGACCGGTTGAGTATGTACACGATTAGTCATAAAACTCGGGTTTTGCTTTTTATTTGGGAAAAAACATCTTTTTCTTTACTTTGTTCTTCTTCTCCAACAAGCTCTACTACAATCGGTTGAATCCATCTTCGATTCCTCCATATTATTACCAACGAAAAAAATTTCATTGGTAAAAGTACAGTTTTACCGACGAAAGAAAATTTTGCCGGTAAAAACGTACTTTCACCGATTTTTTAGTGTATTTTCAATTTTCTTATAGATTTGAGTTCTTGGTAAAAGCACTATTTCTTATAGATTCGTTGGCAAAAAATTCATTGGTAAAAGCACTATTTCTTGTAGTGTATTTTCAATTTTCTTATAGATTTGAGTTCTTTGCACTTCCATTTCCTTTTTTGTATTGTTTATTTCAAGGTTTATGGTTGTTTGGTGAGTTTTTTAGCTAAAAATCCTTTTTGCTTGAAACCCTTCTTGCCTCTTTTGCAATCCTTTTTTCTTGAAACCCTTCTTGCCTCTTTTGCAATCCTTTTATTCCTTGATTTCTTTATTACAATGGAAGGTAGAAATAGAAAGAAAGGATCTTGTGGTCCCTCTTCTTCTCATTCCGCTCCGATCACGATGCGCCACCTTCGGTTACCCGAAGAAGATCCCAAATATGTACGGGATATTCGCCTACGCAACGTGATAGAAGAACAGATAGTTAACATTGATCATTTGGCTCCTTTTAGTATCCTTCCACTTCTTCAATCTGTATGATGGGATAATATTTTACATTGGGGCGGTTTGATATTCCGCTCTATTGCGCAATCCATGTATACTTGTATTACTGACTTCTCTACTAAGAATCTTACGTTTACAATTTCTATTAGAGAAGGTCCAATTGATGTGGACTGTGAACTCATTTATGGATTAATGGACCTTCCAGTTAATGATGACGGTATTTTCATTAGTTCTCTTATAGCAAAACCTTCTGAATCTAAGAAACGAATGCTCACTAGAGTTTTATATAATATGGATGCGAAATGGAGTACTGGGAATGCGCTCACTTCCAAGTTTATGTTACCCCAATACAGGGTTCTTCATAGGATTTTCATTTCAAATATCTACCCTAGATCTGGTAACAAAACCGAGCTTACTACATTCATGGTCCGCATTATACACTCTATTATTTCTGGAGTCTATGTGTGTCTTCCTTCACTGATTTGTTATATCATAATTCAGTTCCGTCTCCATCTAGGTCACAGTGATATACTTTTTACTTATCTCATGACTGTATTAGCCACCCATAGTCTAGTGGTTAAGCCTGTTGGAAAAGCTCCAATTCACCATCTACCCTTCAACAACTCTAATATTAATAAGATGAATTTGAAGTTGGCCTAGGCCAAGTTGATAAGGATGCTAGTGGAGCAGTTGAAGCAAATGAAGAGGAAGATGCTTTGCCTCCAGATGATGTCAATATAGAGGACATTTTTGATGAGATTGAATCCGACTCTGCAGCAAATCCTGATTTTCAACCGTCTGATTTTGATGAACATTTGCGTTCTCTTGAGGAAAAGGTAGAAGGTATGCATGTGTCCCAAGAGAATCAATTTAAATACATGCACAAATATCTAAGGCGCATTAACAAGGGACTACATCAAATTGATCCTTCCATACCTGATCCTTCTTCTGGTTCAGATTAGTTTTGAATTTTTAATCTGTAATAACTTTTATACGTGGATTTCTCTTAACTTTATATGCTTGGACATGTTTTGTTCTTATTGTGGACTTGTTTAAATGATTATCATACAATATTTATGTTATCTTGACCTAACTTCTCTCTATCGTCACTCATTGCTCTCTTATTTCCATCATTATTTTTACGTTCTTTCCTTTGTCATATTGTGACAAAAAAGGAGAGAATTTGTGTTAATATGTCTATTTAACTATGATATTGGATTCTATAAAGTGGATGTTTGTTAAAAATGTGGAGAAGAGAAGTGGTTAGGTAGCTAATTTCTCCACTTTTCTTGGATTTTGTAGAGTAATGTATTGAGGGGGAGTATTGGTGCATGATTATGATTCTTTGGTACTTGATTATTAGTATTAATGCTTGATTATTAGTACTGGTGCATGATTCTTTGACCAGGTTATAACTAGTGCATGATTTTTTATTGTGCATATCTTTACTATGTGCATCATATTATTTATTTGGTTTTGTCACAAATTTTGACAAAGGGGGAGATTGTAAATGCTATCTTAGAGTTGTCAAATTTTGTAGAGTCAAAATCTCTTGGAATCTATATCTTATGTAGCTTAACTTTATATCATCCTTGCCTACATTCAAGAAGTTCAAATTCAAGATCAAGCATCTCAAATTCAAGTTCAAGAAGTTCAAGTATAAGAATAATAGATTCAAGTACAGCATCCAGTACTACTTCAAGTTTTCAAGTTTCAAATATGTCATGACAGTGTGTATTACTTAAGAATACATGCTCAACTTCAAAGTACTTCAAGATGACAAGCTTCAAAGTACTTAATGATAATCTATCAACCAAAGCGAACAATGTTTCAATATTCAATCTTCACCGATAAGGTATGAATGGCCTTAGATTGACCATAAGGTAGGTCATATTGATTGCATACTTAATTTGGGTCATTATATAATTTTATAGGCTTTTACTCGACTAGTCTTAACCTATGTTCGACTAGTCCAAGCACTGGCTCAACTAGTCTTAGGTTTGTTGTGAATTTTCAAGCTTTTTGTTGGACCCTCTACCAGTCGAGTGAACAGTGCTCGACCAGTCGAGCAGGCTCGACTCAAAGTCCAGCAACCAAACTGGGTCTCACTCGACTAGTCAAGCGGGCCACTCAGCTAGTCGAGCAAGCCACTCGACTAGCCGAATAGCGATCTTATCTTATCACGCCTGAAATTTTAAATTCTTGTTGGTCCTTTAACCAGTCGAACTGACCACTGGGCCAGTCGAGTGAACAGTATTTTTTCTTATAAATTGAGGATGATTTTTAGAGTTTTTCATTTAATTCCAAAATATTCAAGTCACAAATCTGAGAGAACTTGTCCCCACATTTGTGAAGCTAATTGGTTAATATTTAAGATTCTTTTAATAGCTTTTTGTATTTAATTTTGTGATCTCTATTCTATTCTAATTCTTTTGTAAAGGGAATATTGATTTTACCCTTTTTGAGATCAAAATCAAATTAAGCTAGCCCAAGACAATTTAATCTAAAAATCATTTAGATCTAAAAGCCCTTTCATATGTGAGACTGTACATTGAACGTCTACATTAAACATCTATATCGAATCGGTTCTACCGGGCTTCATCAATGGAGAATATCCAGATAAGTATATTTACATTTTTGTAAATCTCTCTTTTTTAAAAAAAAAAAAAATTGAGGTTGTGCCAGAAAAATCTCTCTTTTCTTTTTAGTTTGTCGGAGGTGATCCAGAAAATCTCGGAGTGTAGAGTTTTTTAATTGTGTAAGCCCACTTGAAAGACACAACTGTGAAGGTTTTAGGTGAACCTTGGAAAACCTATTTCATAGTGAAAACCAATATCTATTGTGTGAGGATATTGGGAGTGGAGTAGTTGTGTGGCTGTTCTTTAACAGTTGGTGTACACATAAGTGAACCACTATAATTGCTGGAGTTGTGGTGAATGGTTGCATGTGCTTAAGTGGTTGAATGTTGTAATTTATTTTTCAGCATTTGTAATGAATGATTGTAATTTACTTTCTGCACATGTGGTGAATGTTGGTGAATGTTGTAATAGCAGTAGAAATTTATTTCAGTTTTATTCTTTATTTCTCTGTATTTGTTTGAGTTCTTGATACACATACCGAACTAGAAATCAGGTTGCCCTACCATAAGCCATTTGTTTTTTGTGTAAGATTGTCCTTAGAACAACATTTGTATCAACCTCTCAATACTTGTACATTTGAGGTTGTTATTCGTTTCTACTATTTGAATTGATTAGTGCTATCTTTGATTATTTCTTTATTATTCCGCACTTAAATTTTTAATTTGGCATAGTCCTATTCACCACCCCCACCCCCCCCCCCCCCCCCCCCCCCAAACCCTCTAGGACTCTTATCTTAGCCTTTTAAGTTTCCACTCGTGTCAGTGACTCTCGTGGAGACTTATTTGGTTTTCTATAAGCAAACCAACAACCATTGCAGTCCTAATCCAAGGACCTATGTATACTCCCACCTGAGTCTCATACAGAGACTAACACGTACACACCTCTATCTGGTGGTGATCCTGCACAAGAACATATACGTACGCACCCATGTTAATGAAGATCCCACACAAGAACCTTTAGAGTTTGGATCACAAACTTTATACTCATTCCTACACAAGGAAAGAGCATGTGGGCTTTAAAATAATAACCCTACTTATCCGATTGAGTCCCATTGATGCTCCTTGCTTGAGAAGTATATTCAATTCTTGAATCCATTTCTCTTGTGCTCCCCCGAACTATGATGTCGATATTATTCATCTATCTTAAGGATGTACCTATTAAGTGACAAGGTAGTGAGAGTTTGGTTAAATCTCCTATAATTAATGATAGTTGGTTTCAATTAGAGATTCACCTATATGAACATTCTAAAGAGTGTTTAGACAAAGGAGTTACGTATGGGTTTAGTGTCTAATTACTAGAGAATGCTTGAGATCATGTTATTTTCAAATGGAGCTTGGAATGCTCATTAAAGTGAAGGATCACAAAGAAGATAACATGATTTTTTTTTTAAAAAAAAAGATAGAGCCTAGAAGTGTTGGTAAGTCTTGGGATACACTATGGTCTCTAAAACACCAAATTTCATTATTTACTTAAAGATCTGAATGCAAAATATATAGAGAAAAAACTACAATGGATCTATAACAGCTAGTATCAATTATTCACAACCTCAAGTGTAGGGTCGCGATGTAGTAATAATCTCGGTGAGACCGAGGTCGAATCCACGGGGGCTAAACTTGTACATTTCTGAAAGTAACTAGAAGTATAACTAGAAGAAGATCTAAAGCTAAATCTGAAATATTTGAGAGAGTAATTGTGAAGGATGTAATTGAAATTTGTAAATTTAAAGGTGGGAACCGGGGTGCCAAGGATCCACTTGTAGCTATTGATATGTTACCTTGCTTGATTCAAGAGATCTAATTGTAAATAGAGTCCTATCTTATCCAATTGGAAGGAGAGACGATTAAATCTCTAAACTTCTCATTGATCTAGCTCAATGGAAGAGGATTGTGAATATTTGGAAGGGATTCCATCACTAAACTATGCCCAGGAGGCGATGACAAACAACAGGATTTACCAATCCCACAATCTCAAATAAGAAAAGAAGATACTCAAAAGCTATCGCAACGTCTATTGTAATATGGGTCATAATAAACCATTGAAAACTGAAAATATTCCTTAAAATCAACTAAGAATCAATGAAGTTCAACATAAATATGAATCAAAGAAAAGTAAACATCCTAATCACGCGATAAGCTTCACCTCTTAGCCCTAGCTAAGAGGTTTAGCCAACTATAGACATGATTGAACTAAGAACTCTTAAGAAAAGTATAAAAACAACTAAGAAAGAATAAAAAAGATTCTCGGCGGTGACTCCCCACCCTTTTTCTCCACTCCTTAAACCCTAGAAGATACCTAGGAACATCTTAGGAACTCCTATTTATAGTTGGAGAACTCCAACTTTCACACCGAGTTGAAAAAGTCTGAAAATTGCCTCAAATTTACGTAGTCCACTCAAAATCTGCGTAACCTTTGACTAGTCGAGGCTTATCTTTGACTGGTCAAGGGTCATCTTCGACTGGTTGAGAGTCGTGCGATTTTAAAAGATGATGTTGCTGGAGTTCGAACTGAAGTTTTTTGGGTTGGTCGAAGCAAAACTTGGGCTAGTCAAGGTAGAGCTTGGGCTAGTTGAGCCAAAGCTTGGGCTAGTTGAAGCAGAGCTAGGCTAGTCGAAACAAAGGTTGGGCTAGTCAAGATTTACGCATATTCCTTTTCTTCACTTCAAATCTTTAATTCTCTTCATTCCTGACTTGATTTCCTTGGATCTTTGACATGTGAATTCTTCAATCTTGGTCTCTTAAGATCCATCTTTTACCTTGGTGATTCTTGAGCATCAAATCCATGCTTTTAGCATTCTTTTTATTTCAAGCTCTCAGATTCACCTTACAACACAAACATGTATAAAATATACCTTTAAGCATTATTATATTTATAAAATCAAGATATAAATATGGAAGAATATGCAATGTTTGACGCTTAACATTGATCCATCGAACGTAATTCGATTTGGGGAGGGGGGGGGGGGGGGGGGGGTGTTATTGGACGTTTTTGTGTACCTTCGATTGATCGAGTGAAGGGACTTCGATTGATTAAGACCGTTAGAAGGTTCAATCAATCGAACTTGTGCATTTTGGATTTCTTTTTGTCCATCCACTTTACATATGATTTAACAGGCACAAACCCGATGACCAAAGATTTTTCTATATGAAACAAGTAATATAAGTTATATTGTTTTAAAACTAAAGGGGTTTAGGGCTAGGATTACCAAGGCACCTCACTTTTACGTATGTCTTCAAGCCTTGATGCTTAATTCTTCGAGTCTTCGGTCTTCTAATGTTTTCTAATGGGGGCTCAACTGACTCAAGACTCCCTAGCTTGCGCCATTGATAAAACAAGTCACTAACAATTTTGACGCAAATCACATAAAAACACAATGCATACGTGGTTCATAACTCAAACTACATCTACAGGCAATTCGTGCAATAAATAAAAGGAAGATAATGAATAGAGAGCCAACTACAAACCACACAAGAATACAAGATACACGTACTTTTTTGGGCAGGATCTGGGCAGTCCCAGATTAACAATGTGGATGAGGGACGTGACACATATGATATCTTTGTGTTGTGAGAGACATACTCGGATGGCAACTCACTACTAAGTAATCTCTAAAGTGGCAAGTCGTGCACGTAATTTCAAGATAAGGACTTTCGATCGTTAGGGATACATTAGCACTAGAGAATGTTTGGGAAGTTACTGACAAGATAAGAATACTTTTGACAAAGGACTAACATGATCAAAAGGAGGTAACTACTACTTTATAGTTGGCGATATCAGAGTTTGCCATGTAGATAACAACTCTTCTCGCGATTGCATCCAGAACTCTGTAAATAGCAGAAGAAGGCATAAAGAGAAGGATCCAAATTAACAAAAACTCAATCAAATCACAAGCACTTAGTTGCTTTTATCATTTACTTTTAGGAGTAGTTTAGTAACTTAGCTATAACTGTAATTCCCTTCCATTTGAGCTTACATGTTGGACCCAAATGAAGACCCTAATTTAATCGTTCACCTATGCTTGTATGTTAGGTCAACAATAACTTGTAATCTCCAGTGTTAATCGATCCTTGCTCATCAGCGCACTGCTCCACGAAGCACTCCACTGCTGTGAGGTAGGTTGGTGACCTGACTTTAGTGATATAATCTCATTTTTCTGCATCCATTTTTGACTTATTTTCGCTTGATCACATGGTTGTTGCACCTTTGAAAGTCATTAGTTTTTCAAGAAAAAAAAAGACTCATTGGAGATACTTCCGTAACTTACGCAAATCGTTTGATATTGAACTCAACAGTTGGCTTAATAGACGACAAGTTGTGTTCCTGACTGAGAATCGCTCTATCTCGATGCCAGGGATTAGTGGTTTTAGTTTGAAATGGACCCAATTTAGAATGCCCGCATCTTCACACGTGCACCACGTGTCTGAATTCCAAACTAACAATAGTTCACCACTTGAATTACATTCATAAGCAACCTGGCAAAGAAACAATCAATTATAATAATGAGAGATTATAAAGAACAAGGTATACAATATTTCTTACAAAAATAAAACAAAATCTCGTTGAATTTAAGGAAAAAAAAAAAAACTTTACCATTTTATATGCCAACAATAAATCTTCTCACCTTAAATATTTTAGCAAAAGAACTTAGAAACTTTTGAAAAAAGCCTTATGAGATCGCTCTTAACTCGTACAAGAAAAAAACTATTTTTCAAGTTTATAACTTGACATATTTGCCCATGTAACTTATGCTTGCTAGTGTACACGAGTCGAGCTTGGCACAACTCGACTCAGCTTGGCCACTAGCTGACCCCAGCTCGAACTCGGCTCAGCTCGGTCCTCAAGCATGATTGGCCAGCTCGGCTCGGTTCGATAAGCAACTCGGGCCAATTCGACCTGAGTTCGCCTGTGCAGCATTTTCACAAACACATGGACTGGACTTTCAAATTCTCACTGTATGTAAAACAACACCAACAGTTTTATAGGTATTTCATTAAACACCTCACAAGTAACATAGAAATCAAGAAAAAAAATAGTATTTATTTTATATACATACCTTCTTTGTCACCAGCTGACACTTCATTGAGTTATTTCATCAAACACTTGGGCAACATCAATATCAAAGTAATTGAGTCATCGAACCGGTTCGATCCGAGTTCGATTCGAGTTGGGGTTTAATCTAAGTCGAGTCAAGCTCGCGCAAGCTTTAACTTGGTTTGAAAATGTTTTGAGCTTAGCTCGGCTCGGCTCAAACTCAGCTTCAAACCAAGCCAATCCAAGTCGAGCGAGCTAACTCGGTTCATGTACAGCCCTACTTAAGCTTGTTCCGGGAGATGGACTACGTACAGCCTTACTTAAGCTTGTTCCGGGAGATGGACTACCTGTGCACGCGTCCTATCTACACTCACATTGAACACGTGGTGAGATATCTGCCGTTTGGATTGTTTTATTAGATGCATCCCACCCTCGATCGGGGATGCTAGAAAAACCTTACTGGTCGTACCATCAAACATCTGACCCACAAATGGACCGTAAAGAACAGACATTTGCATACATCTGAAGGCTAGGATTGTTTGATCCTAGCAATTGATCCATGGCGGACCAACCTATCGGATGGTCCAGAATATTGGACCATTCTGTCTCGTGTCCAGCCCACTGATCAAGATTTTTCCAATCATTGAATTTTCTCGTACATGTATGCCACACGTGATGACCACTAGGTCAGTCTGATTATCGGCCCACAACAAGTTGAGAGTGGGACTCACCTGATGGGTGGTCCAGATATCCCTACTTGTGCTGCTAAACCCTCTTCAAAATCTCATGCGCGAGAATAGCCTAGCGCGCCCCGTACTCACTGTATGTGCGGGTATTCACTAGATTTTCTTGTAGATTTTCAGCGAAAGAAGGAAAATTTTATAGGGTGGTGATGTGGTTGTCGTGGAAAGCAGGACCATATGGATAAGTGATCCAGACCGTTGATATCATAGGCCCGTTCTGTATGAGTGGTGTCCCAAAAATCCAAGTAATCGAATGGTCGGGCCCCCACAAACAGACGGTTAAGAGAGAAAAACAAAACGACCATCGAGGGGAAAAACAGCCAACCGTTGGATGGCTTGGATTTTTCAACTGGATCCCCACCGTTAACCGTCAGGTCAACTGTCTGAATCAACGAACCCTGACTCGGGTGTAACGTCATTTTCTTTAGTCGTGTGCCTCCACACGTGACACACGTGCTTGATGATCCGACTCAGGTATCCTGTAGGATCAGACGTTGATTGGACCCTTACGAAGTCCTGCCGTGGGAATATCTTAACCGTCTATTAAATGGGCCTTTCCTCGCTTAACGGTTGCCGTAGCTGATTCATTTCTTTTCGGAGCTAAAATCTTCCAAGCTCTGTGATTTGGATGCGACTTATGTGTAATCCCCCGTGTAAGGGACCCCACGCAGGGGAAGTTCTGTGATTGGCTGATGGACTACACACCACCAACCTATCTGATGTGGGTACGTGTCGTGCGAAGACGAGCGCTGACGCTGCTCAGTTCCGAGTTGTACGAACGGTTCGAAGGGGAAGCGGGTTATAGCTGCTGTAGCTACGTGTCGTGCGAAGACGAGCGCTGACGCTCCTCGAGCTCCGAGCTGTACGAACGGTTCAAAGGAGATCAAAGTTACATGGCCCCACAGTTATGTATTTATTATATCTAAACCGTTAATCTATTTTTAAATATCATTTTAGATCTTACCTAAAAATTGAATCATATCCAAAGATCAGGTGGACCACACCACAAATAGCAGTGGAGATAATGATTTTCACTGTTAAACAATCCGTATGGCCCACCATAACGTTCCAATATGTTCACGAGGCCAAAAAGCTCTGTACGAAGAGTAATTTTTTTCTTCACATTGATCCAAAACTTCCGTAGCCTCAAAATGGATTTCAATGGTAGAAGTCCAATCCCCCATTTTTTTTTTTCAGTGTGGTCCACTTGATAGCTCTATATGTCTTATTTTTAGTTTCAAGCCTTAATACTAACTCTCCAAATGGATAAACAGTTTAGATGTAATACATAACTCATGATAGTCCCACATAACTTGCTAACCTTAATACAGCAGCTATATAGCTTGTGTGAGCTACACCAGCCAATCCGCTTCCGTTCAAAGGAGATCAAAGTTACATGGCCCACAATGAGGTATTTATCATATCTACACCGTTTATACATTTATCTATGTAATTTTAGATCTTTCTCCCAAAACTTAATAATTTCAAAAGCTCAAGTGGACCACACCATACATTGTAGTGGGACAATAATTCTCACCGTTAAAACATTTATAGGCCCACCGTAACATTTACTATCCATCCAATCTATTCATAAGGTCACAAAGACCTCGATGAAAAGAAAAAAATAAATATCATACTGATCCAGAATTTCTATAAAAAAACAAATATCATATTGATTCAGAATTTCTATAAAAAAACAAATATCATATTGATTCAGAATTTCTTTGACCTTCTAAAGGGTTTCAATGATAGGCGTTCAATCTCCTACTGGTTTTTACAGTGTGGTCCACTTGATTCTTGGATCTGTTTTAATTTTCCTATCAAGCCTTAGGAAGGGCTCACCAAGAATACGGACGGTTTGGATATAACTCATACCTCAGGATGGACCCATAAAACTTGGTGACGTCAACACACCAGCCACATCGGTGGTGTGTGGTACACACAACCAATCCGCTTCCAGCTCTGTGGGGTCGCTGCGATATTCGCGTGACATCCATACCGTCCATCAGTTTCTCCGACTCATGCTAGAAATGATCCCAAAAACGAGCCATATCAATAAAGAACCCAAGTGAGCTAGAGTAGTGCAAACGGTGGGGATTGAATGCCCACCGTTAAAACTTTGCAGGGTCCACCGTGATGTTTATATGCCATCAAAACCGTTCATTACCATGATGAACGGAAAACAGCTCGATCCCTACTAATTTCTCCCGCGTTGCCAGTTTGAGTCTTGGGCCTACGTCATTTTTCGGCTCATATTTTAACATCAGCTAAAGAAGCTAATAAACGAAGTGGTGTCAAACAGACATGCGGTGGGCCCCTCAGAACTTCCGTGTGGGGTCACAAGAAATTGTAACCGGGTGCGTATTGTGTAAGAGGCACTCATCACCTAGTGGGGCCCACAGTATTGTATGTATTTTATCCATGCAGTACAGCCGTTTTCAGCTATTTTAGGGACCAAAATTAAAGTATATCCAAAAAGCTCAAGTGGGCCACATCGTACGGAAACAGTGAGAGTTAAATCCCTGCCGTTGAAAGCTTCTCAGGGGTTATGGAGTTTTTGGATTAAGCTGATGTTTGTGTTTTCGTCCATCCACACCGTCCATCCGTTTTTTCAGATCATTTCAATGCTGAATGTCATTATCCCTGTGTTTCTTGTGGTGTGGTCCACTTGAGCATTGGATAGACTTTAATTTTAGGATCATAACCTAAAATAATCTTAAAAAACGGATGGACGGTGTGGATACAACACATGCATCCACCATGGCCCCAAAGAGTGCTGGAAAAGCTTAGTGGGCCTTTGGAAGATTTCAACGGCGGACGTCATTATCCGTACTGTTTGTAAGCTGTGAAAGCTTTGGATGTGCTTTACTTTTGTACTCATGACATAAAATGAGCCGGAAAAACGGATGGACGGTACGGATAAAAACAAATACATGAAAGAGGGCCCCCAGAGTCTTCACACCAGGCAGGGGGTGATGAGCTACTCAGAATACAATCGGCGCCGTGAATGCTCGGGTTGAATATGAAGCTTGATATGCAGGCACTTGGAAATTGTACACGTAAGCGTAATTAACTAGGTTGTGAAGCTTAATGTCCGCAGGTCACAATCTAACAGCAGATGGGTTGGACAATCCTAACCTTTGATTCGTGGACACATCATCATCATTCAAGCTTCGTTATTAATTGGGGTCGGCTATTCTTGGACGCTTGTTTGAGAAATTAGGACCGTAGGATCATTTTTCATTTCTAACTGTCCAATAAATGTCCCGCCATCCGATAGTCAGCGAATCAAGTATGCTTAACATCTGGTTCGCTATGCCACGTGGGCAATAGTTCCTGCGTATCATCCATCACACTCTGTCAGAGTATCGAAGTTTTTCTCTTCTGGAATTGGCGGTTTAGATCTAATCTAAATGTGCCACGTGTCCAGAATGACACCGAATCCGCTCTCCAGGACAGTATCCATACCGTCATGATGCGTCAGGACCATATACGTACGTCTCGCGCCCCCGAGAAGATCGACGGCACCCGAACCACGTGTGTACGGTCAAATCATCAAAATTAAAAGAAGGTTTGCTCCACTACATCCTGACGTATTAAAAAGTGACACGTTAGTACTTTTTGCTTTTTAATCTTGACCGTATCTCAACGATCCAAACCGTTTAAACGAGGATGGATAGACCAAAAAGAAAAATACATAAATAAATGATTATCTTAACAATTTGAAATTAGCATTTTTCTATGAAAATGACGGTCATAATAAACATTTGTAAAATCAATGGTTTGAATTAATAAAGCTGAGATGATTTTTGGGAATCCACCATCTAAGAGAATATGTACTATATATACCGTTTGGATTATTTAAGAGAATCCCATTTTAGTGGATAAGGTCGCGACATATGATGTTTAATATGTCGAGATGTATGGAAGCAAACTCGAGTAAAAGAAGAAAAAGAGAAATGGAAGAATAAGCGCGTGTGAAGTGTGAACGGCTCTTCCACACGAGCGCATCCCTCGCACGCCTCCTGCTTTCCTTTTTTTCTGGTCGTCTTCTAATTTCTACTACCGTCCGCTCTCTGTCTTTGAGAGAGAGAGAGAGAGAGCGATGAAAGAGGAGAGAAGTAAACTGCTTGGAGAGAGATGGGTGTTGTGAGAAATGCTGCTGAAGAAGGAGAAGGAGAAGGAGGTGAAAGAGGGAAGAAGATGGAGTGGGAGCAGCAGCAGCAACAACAAGAACAGCAGCAAGGACAGCAGCAACAAGAACAGCAGCAGAATGGGGTAATGTACGTGAAGGTAATGACAGATGAGCAGATGGAACTTCTTCGCAGGCAAATCTCCGTCTACGCTACCATCTGCGAACAGCTTGTCGAGATGCACAAGGCTGTTACTGCCCAACAAGACTCTCTCTCAGGTCTCTCTCTCTCTCTCTCTCTCTCATCTTTGCTTTTTCACACCCTTTCTGATTGACTTTCTCGCACCCCATTTTTCATTTTCTAATATTTCCAATCCCAGAAGTGGCAAATTGGTGTCTTTGGTTGGAAGAATTCATTTGGGTCTTGATTATTTTTCTATTCTGTGTTTCTATTTTGGGTATTTTTGGATTTTAGTACATGAATGTTGTTTTCCCCCTTTCTCATGGGGTTTCATTAGGGGTAATTGATATGATAGAGAAGGTAGGATTGAAATATGGTAGAGGCTTTGTCCCATCCCAGGCATGGCATGGGGACGCTTCAATCAAGACCTTCAATTCAGTGGACCCTGCTGTGGATGACAGGCGATTTCAAAAACCACTGCAGTTGGATGATCCTTGCCATCTGATCAGGCCGTCAAGCCAATGTTGAATTCAGCGGAGAAAAGCGATGGATTGGGTTTTCGTATAGTGGGCCATCCATGATGGAGTCAACTGGACGAACGGTTCTGATTTGCACATCCTACAGGGGAATACAGTAGGGAGAGAGTTCTATCCTGTTTTGCTTCTTCCATTTCTACTGTACTTCCCTTCAAAGGGCTCCTTGGCTTCTGGATTTATTCTTCTTATCATTTATATTTTTGTAGGTTCTAGCAGAAGGATTTTCTTTTCTTATTTTATTTGTCCCCCTCTCCCCCTTTTTTTTTTTTTTTTGATAAATAATGGCTCTATATTATAAGAAAAAGAGGAATTGGCCTCAATACGTGGCCGCTCCTTCCTTGGCCAAACAATCATTTAAGAAATTGGCCTCTTTAGGGAAGTATTTAATTCGTTTGATGAAAGTTCCATGATCTCCTGCTTTTCAATTTGTTCAAGTATCTTGCTTTCCTTTGGTACAATTTTTTTTTTTTTTAATTGCTTGAATTGTTTATTCGCTGGAAAAAGAGTGGTCGAGTTCATGTCATGTGGTTATGCTTGAATTAGGTATTGGTTGGAAAAGGAAAAAAAAAAAAAAAAAAAAAAAACTGTGGTCAAATCCATGCTGTGTCATTATTTCATTAAATGCCAACCATTTGAATATGACGCTGGGAAAATTAGAATTTTTATTGCATGTAAGAGCTACTATAAGGTGAAAATTTCCAATATGAGATCCCTACTTTGGAGCTTTGGTTTACTCATGGCGTCAAATCTGGACTAATTGATTTCTTACTTAAAATATTTTGGACACAGTTTTCCTTTAAGCCTTCTTTTTAGAATATACTGTCGACTAGTTCAAAGCCTAGAGTATTTGATACGAGAGGGCAGCTACTAATCTCGTGAAAGAAGAAGAATAGTTGGTGGTTCAAGCAAACAGCGCATAAGAAATGGGAATTTTTTAAAGGAATGTTTCCTAATAACTTTGACATTTGACTTGCTTGTCATCAGAAGATTTTTCTAGTAGTGGAAAGTTCATACAAGCTCTTGAAGAAATCACTTTATTTACAGGGGGGAGGGGGGGTTGTATACGGGGTACGTTGGTGGTCAACATGAAGACCCAATTGCGAAAGGGCATGGTATTTTTTTGGGATGTGTAATGAAATTTACTGAGAAAAAAGGAAGAAAAACAACATAGAAGGGAAGGACAACATCACAACCAAACAGCCCAAAAACACACAAAAAGTAAGAAAGCATTAATTAACAGCACAGCTGAAAAACACACCCCAAAGCCAACTAAAAATAAACAGGCACACTACACAACTTAGCACGAATCAACAATCCATCTCATCACAATCACTCATTGCTTCGCTAGAGATTCTGCCTCCTCATTTGCTTCTCTAGGGATTTGGGATGCTTGGGTGGGTTTGGTCGGGTGGAGGGTCAAGCGGAGCCCAACTTGACCCAACCCGACCCAAATTTCAATCCGAGGTGCCCGACCTGACCCAACCAACCCAATCTGGCTTGACCTGACCAAGTTGACCTTACCTAACTGACCCAATTTCATGTGATTATTCCCAACCTGAGGTCAAATCGGGTTGGCGTTTTTCAACCCAACTCAAGGACCTTGAGAATCTGAACCGAACTTGGGTTCTGAGTTGACTGACGCCCAAGTTGCAGCCCTACTAGGCATGGCTCTGAAAGATATTGCTTTCTCCAATTACATATCACGGGCCTCTTCAATCATATCTGCAAAACCATGCATTGGACATGGTTTTATCTTGGAGACTTCTCCCTCCTGAAATGAGATTTGCCATGCGTTGAATGTTCGGACATGCTATTATTCTGTATCATGTTGTCTACAGAGAATATTTGACTTCTCAGGCAAGAATGAACTACTTAAAAAGATGCGAAATGCTATGCTGGTTTGTGCAAGGAGAGAAAATTATCTCTCTAAAAAAAAAAAAAAGGAGAGATAGAAAAGGCGATTTTCAGCAGATGTGCTGATGTCGGTGTGGGGCCACTGTGAACTTGCCATAGCCCCAAAAGCAATATGGTCTGCACATCAGGTGGATGACATGTGCGTTGAATATACTGTTTTCCGTCGTTTCTAATCATTCATCTTTCTCATACATGTGTGGTCCGACCGATGAGGAGAACATGCCTTAATTTTCAGCCAGCATATTCACAGTGACCCCCACTTGATGAGCGGCCCAGGTCTTTTGAATATGTGCTGCGAATCGCCTCTACAATCTCTCCTTGTGTGAATCGCCCTAGTGCTTGGTCCAAAAGATTAAGAATTTTGGCCACATATTTGGCAAGATTCACGTACAAATGTCTGGATGGGAATCTCAAACTTGTGCCTGTTTGTTTTGCACAAATTCACAGAAAGAACAATTGGATAGTTCCAGTTTAATCTTGGCAGTTTCTTATGCTGGAGTAATTCTCAGAAAGCAGTTTTTTACACTAGAGTGTTTTCTATTAGGACTAAACCTTTCCCTTCACGTTTTCTGATTTGTGCAATTATAGCCTCTGTTGATATCACTGGTGTATAATAATTTCAACATAGTCCCAAATTACTCATTTTCTTGAAATATTTTGTAATATTTTTTAGATTCAGAGAAAATTGCCACCTTTTTCTTTTGCAAGAAAAATCATCTAGAATCATCCCTACTATATTTCCACCTCCAGTAATCATCTTTGTCTAGATTTGGAGGGCATGCTGTATCAATGTGATGTGAAGGGAGTCTGAGTTGGGGTAAACACTCCCAAGCATTCAGATCTCTATATTAAATTCCATCCCATGAGAAATGCCTGCAAGAATTACACAACAAGGTTTTGATGATGTCACAAGAGACAACCAGTTGATGTCATCATTGAAACCCTATCATGTAGCGATCGCCCAGTTTGATGAGGTGCAAACGCACAACAGCCTTCCCCTTTGGTTGATTGCGGATTATTGCTGCATGTTCTTCCTTATCTATTTCCTGGACGCATTGAAGAGTTAGGATTTTTCCCATCTGGGATGGTTTTGTACAAGGGCCAATCATAGTAGGTTCAATCATATCCATGGTCTGCCCACTTGTACATACTGAACACCTGAGTGAACTACAGAATCTCTTAGTATATCCTTCAGAATTTTATTTTATTTTTAAACTCATGTTGGTTTCAAGGTACAACATTATTTATGCACTGGTCCAAAACTAAAGAATTTTAAGAATCAAAGCATCACCATTTTCATTTCTGAAAGTATAGAGGAGTGGCATGTTTTCAATGACTTGCTTTGCAACTGTCTGCTTTCTTAAATGGTGGTGTGATGGTGTCTGATTCACTATACATGCAGCCGACGTGCACTGGGAAATTATGAGCTTCATTGTGGATGCTGCATAACCAAAGGATCAGACCGATTGGACGATCTTAACCATCTGATTTTGGCTGTTAACTTTGGCCCAGTGACCATTTTCTTTTTAACCATAAGTCATACATTTGATGACCCCCAACTAGGTGATTAGGATCGTCCAATCAGTGTTTTTTGGGATATGCTCCATCCAGAAAGGGGTCCATGATCTGTGACATTCTGAAATCTAGATTGTTGTACACAGTACACATGCCACATGTGGGGTGAACAGGTTACCATTATCTGAGAAATTGTGGTTAATATAGCATGAAATGGGCTAGACTCTGATAGTTCACAACCATTTTAAAAATGATGGTGACTCATCGATCTTGCACATGTCATAGTTATAGTGTTGTATGGCAATCCAGACCAACCAAATCCCTGAGCCAATTATTGATGCAGCAATAGCCAAAATCACACTGAGCAGATGAAAGTAACCCGCTGATTTTGCCAGTTTAATTTGGGTCACTTAGCACTATTATATTTTTAACCATCCATTTGATATCTGCCAATTGGATGGTTAGAATTATTTCATCAGTGTGATTTTTTAGCTATACACCATCCACAATGTGCCTCAGAATTTGGATGATCTGGATATTCCATGCCACGTGTGTCACATGTAAGATGGATGATTCACAATCATTTTGAAAATGGTGCAAACTACTGCAGGAGTCTTGTCCAGAATAAAAAATGGGTTGCATGTACAGGCATCAAGTTCGATTCCGTATTTTCATTTGATGATTTGAATGAATTCCACATTGATTTTTGTAGAGTTTCCCACTAGACATCTGCTGTTGTGATATCAGCGGGATTTCTTGGGCTAACCGGTTATCTTCTTGCTTCTTCAGGAATGAGACTGGGAAATATATACTGTGATCCATTGATGACATCCGGCGGCCACAAGATTACTGCAAGACAGCGGTGGACCCCAACTCCCGTGCAGCTCCAAATTCTCGAGAGTATCTTTGAGCAAGGCAATGGGACTCCCAGCAAGCAGAGAATAAAAGAGATAACTTCTGAACTTTCCCAACACGGCCAGATTTCCGAAACGAATGTTTATAACTGGTTCCAGAACAGACGGGCTCGTTCAAAAAGAAAGCAACTGCAACCGTTACCGAATAGTGCAGAATCTGAAGTGGAGACAGAAACCGACTCCCCAAAGGAAAAGAAAGCCAAGGCTGAGAACATTCTCTCCCTTGAAAAATCAGCTCCGAGGGCGGATGACCTGTGCTTTCAGGGTTCTGAAATAGGTTCTGAGGTGCATTCCTTAGATCCGCAACCCAGTAAAGCACAGGGCGCCTTTCCTTTGAATGACAGTTCAAAGTCTTCTGGCAGTTTAGGCCGCGTATCTTTCTATGAGAATGTACTATCGAATCCAAGTATGCACGTATTGTGTTCTTATTGGTGATTTCTTGTCATGCTTGTAACTATCCATCTCATGGTTTTTAAGACTCGGATGAATCTGATGTCATTTGTCCGGGTTGACTTGGACTTGGTAGGACCCAATTTGGTTCAATTCTGATGTCATTCGTCTGGGTCGACTTGGAGTTGGTAGGACCCAATTCAGTTCAATAACACAAGTCACCCTCAACTAGGGTGAATCGGACCGATTCTGCCCAACTTGACTCAGGACCAAACAAGTCAGTCCAAATTGCTGAGTCTTTTAGCCATGAACCATTAGTCAAGAGGAACTATAGGGCACTGAGCCTTGGCATTTGTCAAGGTCCAAATTCAGTACATGTGGGAACATGGTTCCCTGTTGATATATTGGGCTGCACCGGGATCCCCCCAAATAATATTGCAGATTGCAGGATCCTAACTGCTCAATTAGTACCTACAGATAGACATGAAAAAAATACACCCATGATCAACAGTCAAATGGGGAAAAGGCCGAGGATAAGAAGGGTTAGGATCTTCCATTTGGGACTTTTGGGGGCATCCCCAGTACACTACAGGGCCCATCAGATCAATGGTTTGGATCACTGACCTAGGGAATTGGGAGCCTCAGCAAACAGCACCCTATAATTCCTCTTGCATATGGTACTTCCTTGTAATTCCTCTCTAGTCATTATGGTGAATGACCCACAATGTTCTTATTAAGTCGATGATTGCAGGAATTGACCACCACCTGATTGGGAAGATGGAAGTCCCAGGCAACTATAGTCCTTTTCGGACTGGAGAAGGCTTTGATATGATTGGGTGATTTTCCCCAAATTGGCATCATTTTATTACATGTGACTTCATGGTGATGAGCTGATTACATATTGATATTAACGGAGTAAAGAACATCTGAGCAGAAACATATGGGCCACATAACATAGTGCATGTTTACAATTGTATACGGAAAGTTAGATTTAGCAGGACTCTTGTGAAGAGTTTTTGAGTATTTCATGATGGTATGATCCTTCAGATCTGATCTATAGGATCCGCTTCCAATGAACTAGGATCATTGGAATTTAAGTTTACAAGTTACTTGAAAATAGACAGTCTCTATTCTGCCGGGACGAGCTAGTTCACGAGCGGTTATGATTGAGCAGTTTTTCTTTGTTTGGCTGGTGTAAATGAGTAGGTATCCAAGTGTTTTGGACCTTGGGTTTTGTGGTTGATTTGAATTCTAATCATGTGGCGTGGAGTTTCAGGCCCCTACCGAAGTTGCAGTTTGAGATCAATACAGTTATGGTTTTCTGAAAGAATGTGACTCCTTGTGTTGCTTCTCTGTAAGTCTATGCTTCGCTCCTTTTTTTTTTTTTTTTTGTCGATGAATCCTAAATCTTGGATATTTGTTTTCAGTGTATTTCTATGTTTCTCAATATTGAGTGTGTTATTTTTCAAGGAGCAAAAGAATGAAAAAAGGAAAACAACGGCCCGAATGAGTTATGTTACTGGTAACATGCATGATCATGAGTTCAATCTGCATGGATGTGTTGAATCATGTAACTGTTTTCCCTTGAGCTAACTGAACATGAGATCACTCCTGCCTCAGCCACTTGTGGTTTATATTACTGTTGAACTTGCAGTGTTTTGATATTTTTCTTTAGGTATTGATTGGCCCAAAAGTTTATAGTTTCTACCATTCGATTGGGTTTTTGGTTTGTACATGTGAGGCCCATGGTTCAATGATCCGAATTGTTGATATTTTTGGGTCCACCATGGGTGGCTCATGTGCAAAAAATGCCACAGATTGAAAGATTCTAGTCAGGGACGTTTATTATATTTCTTTCTCAACCTTCTATTAACTGAATACAGATTGAAGCATAGGATTCATTCTTGTGTGTTGTTTTTGGTGCATGGCCCATTCATGGTGGGTCTTATTATATTGACAATCTGAACAATGGGCCCCACATGTACAACCTGAAACAATGCAGTGGAGAGACCTCTGGCGTGAGCATTCAGTAATAATATCTCTCTTTCTTCTTCTTCTTCTTCTTCTTTTTTCATGTCTCCTATGTTTCTTTTGTACTTATGGAAGAGTCAGTACTGCAAACCAAACCCTCCATGAGCACATCTTGAGAGCATTTCATTGGTGGATACTTTAGGGTGTTTTTGGTTGCACCAAATATCATGTAAATTTGTACCAAAATAGACTGATTAATCATGACATTTCATGATATTTGGTGCAACCAAACAAGCCCTTATAGCTCTTTATTATGCGAAAAAATGCAACACCAGTGATGCATAATACATGTGGAAGTGGATGGATTTGTGGCTGAAGCACTTCAATCCCATTTTGCTGGTGGCTTATTGGAGCATGCATGCGTGCATCCATGTGCCTGTATATAAGGTTTTAAAAGACATCATAATGCATGTTATAACTGGACTAGTGCTCCTTTTTCTTCTTCTTCTTCTTCTTTTCCTACCATTTTCATCATTTCCATTTTGAATGGTATATACCATAAGTCCATGATGAACTGTGATGATGGTCGGCAGTTCTTTGGTCAGATCACCAGTTTTCTGCCTGTTAGTAAAAATATTACATTCCAAGACCTAGTATGAAATTTTCTTAGCTTATCCTGGTTCACATTCCTTCGGTTTCACTATGGATTGCAAGTGGGCCAAGTATACCATGAATATGTGATCAAAGCCATCCAATTAAGCCATACAGAAATGGAGGGTAAGAGTTAAAATGTTATCACCATCCATTTATGGGACCTTAATGTTGTTTCGACATTGGGCTGATTTTGCTGTCATCTTCAATCCATAGTGAATCCTTCCTATCCAATGGTCCCACCATGATTGAAGGTAGGCCACTTGGATTCCTCTAGAGGAATTACACTCTGATGAGGTAGGAAAAATTCAGAGCAGATCAAGACTCTTTACGTTCTATTTTTCAAATTTGTATTGGAGGTGTAGAGATTCTCATGTATTCTTATATGTTAGCTTGGTCATCTCAAACATTTTCTTTGGATAGTATGTAATGCAATTTGAAGAGGTGAATTGTGGCACTTTGGCACATTTGTGCTAGATCCAGGCCATGTATTAGGTGGGGCTCTATGTGAATGAACATGGATAGTTGCAAAAGCTGGGAGTCATCAACTTATCAGATGAGGAACATGTTGGTATTTCTTTCTAACCATCCATTTTCTTCATATGAGTGTGTGGATAATCTGATGAGTAGATTGGCCGGATTTATGTTGTTTGTCTTCTGCACCATCTATAATTATTGGCTGAGTTCTTGCACGGTTGCGGTATATTTTGAACTGATCCCCTACAAGCCACAACGTGTGGTACGTTGCGTAGGAAATCAGTACCATGAGAATGGTAGGACCCATCATGAACATCACCTGGCACAAAAATCACATCTGTCCGGTAATCAGGCTGGCCACGCCTTTGAGATCAGCGGACAACGGATGGTCTGAGAGCGGTGGCCTACCTAACAAGTGGGTCAGCCTGATTTTGGAAGAGGGTGATGTAGATGGTGGGGCCTATCTTTTTCATGGCATGGATGTCGTGTACAATGATACAACAAAGCTGTTGTGCCGTTGCCTGTATGTGATTCGGCGAGAGTTTGGGAAGTGCGTTTAGCTTTTCAGTTTTGTACAGGTGGGGCCCAATGGTTAATGTGGATGGCACGCGTGTGAGGCGGCCTTGCTGTGATTGTGCCCTTATTAATGATGAAGCTGGCCCACACTCATTAGGTGGACAACACGTACCACTGCAAGCTTTCCTTTTAGTATTTTGGTCACTGGGCTATTCACGTGCTGTTCCACTAATTGAAAGTTTTTTGATGAATAAGCCTCACCTACGATGATGGGTCATCAAGACCAACAGAGAATCTGTTTGGGCTCTCTCTTTCCACCTTTTTATTTTTTTTTATTTTTTCATGTCTTGGTGTAACTTACCAATGGAGAACCGGACTATCCCAACCGTTAATAACAAACCTTTTCTCGCTGAATTTGTTCCCCTTCATTTGTAGGCCACTGAGTAAAGGTATAGGATGGTCTAAAGACCATTGTTTCTAGTAAATGAGCGGTTCGGATTGCCATGAGGAAATGACCTGAAGGCAGGGTGAGCCATTAGATCTTATGGTTAAAAAGACTCGGTGATTTGACCCAGCTCCTCAATAAACACTTGTTTTCTCTTCTTTTCAGCGGGTCCCATGGCTAGGTAATCCGGACCATTGATTGGATCGGTTGATGGAGAATGTCCCCAAACTCTCAGATTGGAAGATTCAGTGGACCAACATATTGAACTCTTCTTAGTTGGATATGGATGGTTGCTGTATCTCTTCGTAACCATCTATCTACAGGCCCAATGCCTAGGGGTGGCAATGGGCCTACCATTGCAGACCGAAGCCAATGAGAGAAAAATTGGTTGGGTCTATGCCTGATCTGGTCTGGCTGGAAAATTGATCATCCCTTGATTAGGTGGGCCACACGTTCACAGAGAAATAGACAGTTAAAAAATGAAATCCAATATCTACGTTGTTACCTAAACCACGATGGGAACGTTATATATATATATATATATATATATATATATATATATATATATATATATATATATATATATATATATATATATATAGCCATTTTAGGACGTGGCCTGGAATGAGGAGGTTCCAAAAATTAAATGGGCCACGTGAGAGGAAAAAGTGGGAATTTAGTGACCACCGTTTGTTTCATATGGCTATGAAAGTTTTGTATAGTCATCTCGGTGAAAATGATTTTATAAACGGTTTGGATGTAATATAAACATCAAGGTGGAGCCTAGGAAGGTTTCAACGGTGAGCATTCCTTTCCCCACTGTTTCGTCCCACACGGCCCACTTGAATTTTGGATCCTCCTCATTTTTGGTACAATGTCCTAAAATAATGTCTAAAAACAAATATACGGATTTGCATATCACACAGATTACAGTGGACCCCACACAAAATCCTAGATAGGCTTTAGCAGGAAACTGGCGTCCCCTGGGTTTGGAAACCATCTATGCCGTCCATCTATTTTTATAGATCATCCGTCCATCTATTTTTATAGATCATTTTATAGTGTGAGACCAAAAATGAGATATATCCCAATCTCAGTTGGACCACATTACAGGAAACAGTGTTGAATGGACATCGACCATTAAATTTTTTTTTTAGGGGCCATAAAAGTTTTGAATCAAGCTGATCTTTGTTTTGTCCCTTCACATAGGTCTGTATGACCTAATCAACAGATTGGATGTCAAATAAACAGTACTGTAGGCCTTAGAATGATTTTAACGGTGGATTGGTGCATCCTTGCGTAGGAACTTCTTGTCGAGAGGCTTTAGCAGGAAATCATCGCCCATTTAAAGTCGGACGCCACCATGTCGTAGAAATCGGATTGCTACCGAGTTACTTAGTATGCTATTATAGTAAACTCAGTTGGGATCAACTTGAATGTACGTGGCCTATCCACGCCGTCCATCCGTTTTTCCATCTAATTTAAGGTGTTGAGCCCATAATTGAAGCACAGAGACAGACCAATTGGATCATACCACTGGAAACAGTAGGGATAATGATTTCCAACTTTGAGACCTTTATAAGCCCCATATTGATGTTTATTTGTCATCCAACATGTTCATAAAATCATACAGACATGGATGAAGGTAAAACACAATTATAAGCTTGATCCAAAACTTCTGCGGCTCATAAGAATTTTTCAATTTCAACTGTTTCCAGTGGTGTGGTCAATTTGAACATTCAATATGCCTGATTTTTTGTATTAATCCCTAAAATTATTTGGTAAAATGAATGGACGGAGAGGATAAATAACATAAATCATGGTGGACTTCATAGATTTTACTCAGTACGCTAGGCTATGCGCCTGGGAGTCTGGATCCTCTGTAGATTTTACTGTTTTTCTATACTGAGTGGACGACAACACTTTCACCTACCGGTCCTGATTCTTCAGGGCTGTTACTGCGCTTTCAGAAAGGCCGACGAGTCCACCATGCATTATCCAGGATAATTGATGGTTGTAATTGTAGGCAGAGCCCAGGCCCATTTGTACTTAGGTTCGGGCCCTGCCACAAATTTAAGGTCCGATCATCAAATGGACCTCACAGACGGTACGTTGTGAAGAATATGTCACACGTCTAATCTATTGAAGCTGCTCACCAGCTGACTCCCGCATCAGTATATGATATGATGAAGGAAGCTGTTGTATGTGTACAAAATAAATGGATGGATAATAAAAACAGAACAACTATCTCATATAAAAGTAGCCCATCTCATGATCTTATGTAACTGATCTTTGAGAAAAGGCAACTATGGAGCGGGATTTCTGTGTGTGAAGGTGGATAGAATTTATTAATAAAAAAGAAAAATTACACAATATGGAAGGGGGCAAAGTACCTAACGTTCATGAGAATGAAGAAAATTGCAGCGAACCTTTTCATTCTTGGTTGCATGTCCTGAAAGGATTTTGAATAAGTATGGACAGGTTGGATTTATCACAAACATTATGGTGGGCCCCACACAGAATCCTTTGGCATGAAGATCATGCAAAAGGCTTTTGCTAGAAATCCTCTTGTAATTCCAAATTTCTCTCCTTAACTGTAAGAGAGATTTTTTTTTAAAGACTCACTCTCAATGAAGTTGAATCGCTCCCGTTCTCCTCATCTTAGGGCCTACAAGAAGCCCGAATATAAACTCATTTCAATACAGTACGCGGGAGATCATATCTCTCTCTCTCTCTCTCTATATATATATATATGGTACAATGAGTTCGAGCTTTGTTGCCATGTGTGTCAAGCGAGTTTCTACCCTAGATGCACTATTCCATGATGGGCCACGGGCTTAAAAATCAAGTCAATCTATAACTTGGGTGGCCCATACCACATACCATAGTTGAGAGGGGTTACTCTCCCATTAAAACATTCATAATCATTTATTTAGTCCACTGAGATGTGGTCCACAAATCTAACCTATCCATTGTGTGTGTGCCATTTGGATGAGGGGTTAAACCAAGTTTCAACCACATCTAAAACTAGTTGTGCCCTATCAAGTTCTTTTATATGTTTTAGACATGTCTTCACATGATTTTAGATGGTATGACCTATCTGAGTTCAATATATAATTAATTTTTGAAATATCCCATAACCAGAAAGGAACCCATCAAATGTGCGGTATTGATGGTCGACATACATCATAGTAGGGCCAACACAGCTCAACCTCATGGGAACTTCCTATGAGGTCGACCTCACGGTACCATTTCTCTCTCTATATACCTCGTGGAAACTTCCTAAGAGGCCAAGCTGTATGGGCCATAGTGCATGTTGAACATCAATACTGTGCATTTGATGGGTCCCCTTTAAATTATGAGATATCTCAAAAATCAGCCGTATACAAAACTCAGGTGAGCCATACCATTTTAAATTATGTAAAGACATTCCTAAAACATATAAAATCACTTGGTGGAGCCCACTTGAAACTTAGATGCATCTAAAACTTGATCTGACCCCTCATCCAATTGGGATACATAATGGATGGGCTAGATTTGTGAACCACATCTTGATGGGCCCAACAAATGATTATGAATGTTTTAATGGGAGAGTAACCCCTCGTGTGGGCCACACAAGTCATGAATTGACTTGATTTTTAAGCACGAGGCCCACCTTGGAATGGTGCATCTGACTAATGGGAATAGATTTTCGACACGCATCACAGTAGGCATACACAGCTCGACCTCATGGGAAGTTCCCATGAGGTCTACCGCATAGAACCATTATATATAAATATATGTAGCCACTGTAAAGTGTATCGAACATCTACCGCATCAACCAGATGCATCATTTCATGGTGGGCCACAGTCTTAAAAATCAAGTCAATTCATGACTCAGGTGGGCGACACCACATACAACAATTGAGAGGGGTTACCCTCCCATTAAAACATTTAGAATCATTTATTGGACCCACTGAGATTTGGTTCACAAATCCAGACCATTCATTGTGTGTGTCCCAATTGGATGAGAGGTTATCCTAAGTTTCAGCCGCATCCAAAACTCTGGTTGGCGTCACAAACTTCTTATATATGTTTTAGGCATGTCTTCACATAATTTTAGATGGTATGACCCACCTGAATTTTATATACGGTTGATTTTTGGCATATCCTATAAGCTAAAGGGGACCTATCAAATGCACGGAGTTGATGTTTGACACACGTCACAATGGGGCCCACATAGCTCGACCTCATATTACCATATATAATAGAGCACGTGTGTGTCGGGCTAAAATGGGCCAAGCCTGCCATTTTCTCCCCTTAAAAGTATCAGATCTAAACTATTGTCCTATCAATGAAGATTCTGAGACGGTCCATCCGCTCGGGACACAATAAACCAACGGACCAGATGATCGTACCATGGGCCCCACTTGTCAAAAGTTAAAGATGGGTTCATATCGTGCAAAGAGGTGTGGGCCACGTATATATTATTCAACAGGAAATGACGCGGTCTGAAAGATGCTCAGAAGTGGGGCATAGACGAATCTTATTCACTTGAGCATGATGGAATTGAAGGCCTAAATATCATGCATCATTAAAAGTCCAAGCAAGTGGGGCCCACATTCTCATCACCATCCAATGTGTTGGGAGAATGAAAAACGACATCAATAGCAACACTCATTATGGGTGTTTTAAAACATCATTGCTTCAGCTAAAAATGGGAAACAATGACCCGACTGGAGGAATCCTCTACAACGGGAGCGGATTAGGTGAGACACCCCCGACTCCCCCAAGACGGTGCAACCCTTACCGTGGAGCCCACCTTGATGTATATATTCTACATCCACACCGTCCATCTATTTTTTCAGATAATTTCATGTAATTTTACAGAAAATGAAGGATATATAATTATCAGGTGGACCATATCATAGGAAACAGTGGTGATTGACAATTAATGGGTCACAAATTTTTTGGATCAAGCTGATATTTGTTTTTTTTTTTTTTTTTTTTTTTTCACTTCATCCAGGTTTATGTGAGTTTATCAACAGATTGGATGGAAGATAAACACTACGGAAACATTGATGTTCGCCCTAAGAAGTTTTTAATGGCAGAACCTTCATTCACCACTGTTTCCTATGGTATATGGTATGGTCCACCTGATAATTGAATCTACTTAGTTTTTTGGATACCGAAATAAAATTATCTTTAAAAACGGATGGACGGAGCGGATGCAGAATACATACATCAAGCTGGACTCCACGGTAAGGGCCGCACCATCTAGGGTGCGGCCCAGGGTCTCACCTAATCTACTCTCCTCTACAATGCATCCAATCTCTCTGGGGCCCACCATGATGTACATGTGAAAATCGATTCGGTCCATCGGTTGCGATCCTTGGTAGGCCTTATAGCCAGGAATTATCCAGATCCACAGCTCAGGTGGGCCCCACCACAGGAAAGAAATGGGGATGGGATGCATAGGTTGCAATTATTTCTTTCTAGCCATGTATTCCAAATAGTCTTTTCTCACTACCATAAGTTGCACCTGCAGTTGGGATAAGGCCAACTTGATAAAATGCAGCCCTATTTTTCTTAACAAATCAGGCCAATCCACTCATTAGGTGGGCCAAACCTCGAAGCTGAAGTCAGAACGAGGGCCGTCCATTTATTTCAATGGTGTGTGGGCTGCTTAATTTTGAGCAAGGTGATCTTCATGGTGGGGCCCACCCGTTTGCATGTGTGAGATCTCCTGCGAAAGTGGCACCTTAGCCGGCTGTAGGTGATTAGTTGCCTTTAAGAATAGGTTGCAACGTACAATCGGTTGCAGGTGTTCTCTTCTTCACGTCACGGAGCGGATTAGGTGTAGCCCTGCCTCACCCAAGATCGTGGGGCCCACCTTCATCTATGTATTCTAAACTGACGCCGTCCATCCGTGTTGATTGAACCCAAAAATGAAGCAGATCTAAATCTCAGGTGGACCATAGCAGTGGTGATTGAACATCCCATCGGTAAAAATTTCATAGGGCCCAGCCAAATGTTTATGTAATGTTTATTTGCTATCTAACCTGTTGTTAAGGTCATGAAAACCTGGTATCAGCTTGATCCAAAACTCTTTTGTCCTACAAAAAGTTTTTAATAGCCAATCATCACTGTTTCCTATGGTATGGTCCACCTAAGATTTGGATTTGCTCCATTTTTTGGCTCATGCCCTATAGTGACCTATAAAAACGTATAGATGTGGCCCTGAACCGTCTTCGGCGAGGCCGGCCGCACCTAATCCGCTCCCCTATGGCACCAATCTACTCACATCCCCGCGTGTGCGACTTTCCATGGGATATACATTTACCTAATCCAAACTATCCAAATTTTGAGCCACATAGTAGATGTGTCATACCCAAATAATCACACTGAATGCTTACCATTGAAAATTTCTTGGGGTCTATGGAAGTTTTTTATTAAGCTGATTTTTATGTTTTCCCTTCATCCATGTCTGTGTTAACTTATGAAGTCGTTGGATTTCAGATAAACATCATGGTGGGTCTTAGGAAGGTTTCAAAGGTGGGTCATAAGCTTTGAATCTGCCACATTCTTTGGCTCATGACCTAGAATGATATCTCCAAATGGATGTACGGTGTGGATACAACACATACAACATGGCAGCCTCAGAGTGACTTCACTTCATTAGCAAAATTCCCTACTCAACCCATCAATAGCTAATTCGCATCCCTCATCGGGGTGATGGAGGAAGCAACGTGCGCTAATTGAGTGGTACATGGGAAGAACAAACGTGGAGCTGAATATGAGTCGAGTTAGCTCGAAAAACTCACACGAATTGACTCAGTTGAACTCTATGTGACTTAACTCACAAACTGGTTCTTGTTAAACCGAGCGCCTAAACCCGTAGTTTGAAAAAAATCATGTCAAATTCAAGCTTGGTCAAGCTCTAATCGACTCGAAACTAAGCTTGAATATATATATATATAACAATTCTCATGAAACTCGTGCGAACTTGTTTGAGAACTCATCATATATTATTTGACTTCAAAATCCGAACGATCCACGTGAAGCGGCACCTCATGAAACCCCTCGGGCCCAATATTTACTTTGATCCAAAACTTTGGTGGGCCATGAAAAATGAAAACAATTTCCTCCCTTGATTGCGTTTCTCTTTGCTATGGCCCACCAGAATTTTAGAACAGGGTGAAAATTTGTCCCTTCGGGTTTCATGGGATTCCACATCACACGGACCGTTCGGATTAGATGCCCATGATACGTGTGCAATGGCGCGCACATGCGTAGGTGTGTGAAAGTGAGCATGCCTCTCTCTCTCTCTCTCTCTCTCTGTAGACAGAGAGAGAGAGAGAGAGGAATGCTCACCTCCACACCTTATGTGAGCACCCATGTGTACCTTTGTTTACGTGTCATGGGCATGGAATTTGAAGGGTCAACGTGATGCGACACCCTTTGAAACCTTATAAACCCAACTTTCAACCCAATATAAAACTCTGGTGGGCCATGGAAAAAGGAAATAATTTCCTCCCTTAATTTGCATTTCTCTCTGCTATGGCCCACTAAAGTTTTGCATCATATTGAAAGTTGGGCCCATAAAGTTTCAAAGGGTGCTGCATCACATGGACCATTCAGATTTTGTACCCATGACACGTGTGCAAAGGTGCGCATGGGTGCTCAGGTAAGAAGGTGCTCAAGTAAGCATTCCTACACACACGGAGGAATGCTACCCCACCCGACCCCACCTCTCACTCACTCTCTCTCTCTCTAATTTCTTTTTTCCTTCAATCCTCTCTTTAAGGTATAAAATAGGGGTGTACATTGAGTCGAACTGGGTCGAGCTAGCCTTTGCTCGACTCGCCTCAGCCACTGGCTAACCTTAGCTCAAACACAGCTCGACTCGGTGCTCGAGCCTGATTGGCTAGCTCAGCTCGGTTTAGTCAGTAGTTCGGGCCAGATCAGGCCAAGTTTGAGCCAAGATCGAGCCGAGTTCTCCATTGAGGCATTTCCACAAACACTTAGACTGCACCTTCAAAACCCATCTGTTTGTGAAACAATGCAACCAAAGCACCCTAGAGAATGTTGGTTGTGAAGATGATTACTCCTTTGCTTCCTGTTTTGAAGATAATGATTACATTCTCCGTTTGCTTTGAATTGTTGTGCCTTGTATTTTTCGTTATTGTAGCAGTTTATTAATATTGAGGATTGTGGTAATGACAACAACGCCCACCTTCATTGAGTCATTTTATCAAACACTTGGTGAGCAACATCAATGGAAAAGTTACCAAGTCACCGAACTAGTTCGATTCGAGTTTAATTTGAGCTAAATTTGAGCCAAGTCGAGTCGAGCTGGGGCCTACTCGAACTTGGCTCGAACTCATTTTCGAGCTAAAAAAATCAGCTCGACTCGGCTCAAACTCAACTTCGAACCGAGTTGAATCAAGCTTTTTTGAGTCGAGTCGAGCAAGAGAACTGAACGAGTGAATCGAGCTAGCTTGGTTTGTGTACACCCCTATATATAACATCTATGGTTGTGCTTGGGTTGCATTGAGTTCGGTTAAGGTTGGGTTGTGTCACTCTCTCTCTCTCTCTCTGATATCTTTCTCCTTCAACAGTGAAGTGTGAACTGACAGTGAGGTGTACTAACAAGCTAATAAAAAAAAAAGGTTAGGTTAGGGTTGGGTTGCGTTGGGTTAGGTCAGGGTCAGGTTGGGTGGTCACACCCCAACTCAAAAATCGGGCTCACAAAATTTCTGATCACCGAGTCCGGTATCGACAGCCTCTGTAGTACCCCATTCTCGACTCCCAGCATCCATACGCCAGATTCCGATCCTGGGATCCTAGAAGGATTTCCAACGTACTTTTGTCTCGTAATAAGCATAACCACAAGTTTACCCAAATCACAAAGGCAACATCATTATCACATATTCACTAATATAAGCAGTTGAATACAATGCTGAAAGGAAATACATATGTATCAAAATCAAAGCCCAAGAAGTTCGCTGTATGCTCCAAGTTCAACGCTGCTACGACCTAACGCCACCTGCACAAATCTATCGTGCATAAGCTTATAGAAAGCTTAGATGGTGGTGAAAGTGTGTGTAAGGAAAGTGCCAAGTATATAATAAAATTCATAAATCATACATCATCGGGATAAGCGGAAATACTGACAAGATTATGAATCACACGATATCAGAGTAAACAGAAATATACTGGTAAGTCCATGAGTCATATAATATCAGAGTATGCAATGTAGATCATAATGAGCTAAATATCATACACTGCATATGCAATGCAATATGCAGATCCTGCCAAGTCCGTCTAAGCTATATAAGTGCAGAAACATAGCAATTCAAAATGTCATATGTCATGAATGAAATGTAATATGTGTTGCGAATGAAATGACTAAGCTGGAGTGAAGTCGGGATGATAGTACGAAATATCGTAGGCTATAGGGTCCATCACAAGGAAATTCTATCCAAACTAGTCCCATACCTAAATTTGGATAGTCAAACACAATGTGGTAAACTCCTGATCTCAGGTTAGTCACCCTCTCCAACCAAAATCTTGGCCATTGCGAAGGTACACATAACAAATAGTTGCACACCACTAGCCCGAGTGGATAGTGAATGAATGAATGAATGAATATACAACTCCTGCTCAGTAGCCTACCAGCACAGTAGCCTGCCAACCACTGGTAGCTCACCCAGTGTGGTAGCTTACCCAAGCCTCAGCCCCTCCCACATCACACCCGCCCACATCAGCGTCCGCTCACAGGCGCCCACCCACATGTGCATCAGTGATGGGGTGTCATAATATCATGTTAGTCCTTATATCAAGTCCACATATCAGTACACTCCACACTGACTGCCACCTCCCTAGCCGCACAGCCCAGCGAGTGGAAGAGACCACACTATCCACCTGACCAGTAGTCTGTCAATACCTACCCAGCTCATTAATAGCGGAATCATTTGTGAGCTGGTCAAACTCAGCCTAGCTTATAGCCCCATCACTCCGGTGGATAAGGCCACACCCCCTCCTAACCAACCATGACACAGTAGGAGACGCAGCCTACTGGTATTCAACACTCGGGTGCTCATGTATCCACTCGGTCTAGACGTTGGGGCGTCTCCTGGTCTTGGAGGTTTAGGGACTTTCACCCATGAACATTCAAAGTGCCTAGATGCTCGAATTAAACATTTCCGGTGTCCCATCTGGCCATCTACGACATGCTTATGGAGGTCAAATCCCTGATGACACTAGCGCGTACAGTAATCACAGTCACATAATGCAAGATACATGATTCACACTGTCCAGTCATGTAGCAATCTTACGCATACCATGTGCTCATATGGGTAACTCCTATCAGTGAGTCCCATAAATAGTCTGCCCAATGGCATATGCTATGATCAGTCACTACTCATATCAAGCATACATATGATGTGTATGGGCATGAGTCATGGAGTTATACTAAGCATGTTATATAGTGATGAACTATCCTTACAACGAGGATGGGCCTAGACGGCCTACACACAACAAGGATAGACCTATCAATAGGCCCTAGGGAGAGTTATAATGTGAATATTTAACCAACATTATTCCTACAATATGGATGTCAAACCATCATTGCTCCCAAGGTATGACCCACTATAAATATCATTATATAAACTATGGTGGAATCACACAATGCAATGAACCCTGTATACATTCCATTAGGCCTCGACCCATGGGCCTCAAATACATCAAATGGGTCGAATCACATGGGCCTCATATATATCAAGGTGGGCCTCAACGGACGGGCCATAAATATATTAAGATGGGCCTCATCACATGGGCCTTATATATATTAGGTGGGCCTCAACTGACGGGCCACAAATACATCATGATGGGCCTCATAAGGTAGCCCATGATTTGGCAAAAATAGATGGACAATGGGTCAAACACATACATCATGGTCGGTCCCACATGTTATGGCGGACGGCGTGGGTAGAACATACATCATGAGGGGTCCACAACCGCCGGACGGTGTGGACATATACCACATAAATCAAGGTAGGCCCCACAGACCTTGGTAACGTCGCTACAACAACCATATAGTTGGAGTGAGGTCCACCAACCATCCCACCTCCCACACGTGGGAACGGAGTGGGTAAAACACTTACATCAGTGGGTCCCATTTGGAGCCCACCATAACATTTATCTGCCATCCAATCTGTTGGTAAGGTCACACAGACCCAGATGAAGAGGAAAAAATAAATTTCATAATGATCCAAAACTTTTGGACCCAGAAAGGGTTTCAATGGTATACATTTAACACCACTGTTTCCTGCCGTGTGGGCCACCTGAGTGCTGTATACGGCTGATATTTGGGGGCACCCCATATATGAAGGGGACCCATCAATTACATAGTGTTGATGTGCAACACACATCATAGTGGGGCTCACAGCAGGGACCCATGGTCCCTGCCCATCTCGCCTACACAGCAGGATGCTGCTGCTGCAGCAGCGCCTGCTGCATAAGTATTATATTTTTTTTTGTTTTTTGGGTTTTCTCAGGGTTTTTCGTGGGTAGGGCTTATATCAGGAGAATCCGCTCCAACTATTGGATTCTACGGCTCATGATAGGCTAAATGAGCCTAATATTTGAGGTATTTTAGTGTATAGAAACATCAGGGTGAATTTCAACAGTAGAAAACACTGTTTTTTATGCTATGGCCCGCCAGATAATCGGATTGGCTTCATTTTTTTTCTCAACGCCTAAAATGAGCAGGGGAATGGGATGGATGGTGTGAATCAGACCCATGCATCAAGGTGGGGCCTGCGTGAGCAGTCTTCTCAAGTCTTGGAATCAAACTGATATTTTTATTTCACTGGATGGTACACCACACTGTCGGTTCACACTTCACTGACGTCCAGGGACGCTGGACGGTTTTGGATACAACACATTAAGGTGGGCCCCACCTTCAGATGTGATGTCCAGGTGAGCCACCATATGCATGGATGGTGTGGACAAGACATATATCAAGATGGGGTCCATCCGAGTGGGCCACACAGCCACATCATCACATGGAAAAAATGAAAAAGAGAGGGAGAGAGAGAGAGAGAGACACGTGCGATGGAGGGACCCTGACACTATGGGCCCTCCCTTTCATGCATTCAATCGTATTTTAAGTGGGTCCCAATACATGTGGGCTCACCAAATCAAAAATTAATAGTGGAGATTACTTCTCCAACAAAATGGAAGGTTTAGATGACCCTTATCAAACTAGAAAGTAAGCATCATGATAGGGTCCATGGAGAATAGCCCCATTATAGAATGATCATGTGAATCATAGTGGGTCATCGGCCACATCTAGGATCCAAAGTGAGATCCATACCATCAATCGGTAGGCCCCACTTGGCCCATCATCAAAAGAATGAAATGTAAGCCTATAGAAGCACCCACCGTTCGATCTTCTTGGTCTGATGAAACGCCGATCTCCTTGTGTTTCACTTTGATGGAGGATGATGAGAAAGAAAGGGCTAGGATGATGGATCATGGGGTGGGAAATGGGCCACGCAATACTCACTTTCTCTCTCTTGGGAGAGCTTGGACGTCCACCACTTTTGCTTACTTGAAAAATGTGTTGAGAAAGAGAGAGAGAAGGGGTAGTTGTAAGAGAGAAGTGATGGATGTGAAGTGATAGTGTACTTGACTTGAGAGTTGACTTGGTAGGTTGCTTGACTTGGGGAGAAAAAAAGCATTAGTTGTGTACTTTAATTGATTGATTGATTGATGGGATGAGTTGTAGAGATTCTCTTGGATTTGTAAATGTGTAGCGTTTCTTCGAAATAAACGCTGGTCCACATCTCCCTGCCAGGGTATTGAATTGGTATGGAAGATAAAGCGTTGGAACCGCGACGATGGTGCAGACGTAATAGTACAAGTCTCAGACTAAGCCGACTCAAATTTACTGGATACGACTTAAGGCCACGCGTAAATGTTGATTATAGGTCGTGGATTGCAGGAATTTAACGTGAAGGATCGCGGGAGTCGATAGAACAGTACGGACTAAGATATAAGCCTTACATGGGTTGTGTTAGATGACTTTCGTCGCTAAAAGTTTTGTCGGTAAAAAGTGACTTTCGTCACTAAAGGATGTTTTGAATTTTAACTAAAAGCCACATTTAGCGATGAAAATTTTCGTCACTAAAGGGTGTTTTGAATTTTTAAAAAGTTTCCTTTTAGCGATGAAATTAATTTCGTAGCTAAAGGTGTCTTTTAGCAACGAAAATATTCGTCGCTAAAGGGTGATTTAAATTTTTGCACCTTCAGTGACGAAAATTTTCGTCACTAAAGGTTTTTTTGAATTTTAACTGAAAGTCACCTTTCGTGATGAAAAGTTTCATCGCTAAAGGGTGTTTTGAATTTTTGAAAAATTTCCCTTTAGCTGCAAAATTCATTTCGTAGCTAAAGGTGTCTTTTAGCGACGAAAATTTTTGTCACTAAATGGTGTTTTGAATTTTTGAAAAAAATAAAAAGTCGATAAGTTTCCTTTTGCGACGAAATTAATTTCGTAGCTAAAGGTGGCTTTTAGCAATGAACGTATTTGTCGGTAAAGGGTGATTTGAATTTTTGCACCTTTAGCGAAGAAAATTTCTGTCACTAAAGGATGTTTTGAATTTTAACTAAAAGCCACCTTTAGTGACGAAAATTTTCTTCACTAAAGGGTGTTTGAATTTTTAAAAAGTTTCCTTTTAGTGACGAAATTAATTTCATAGCTAAAGGTGTCTTTTAGCGATGAAAATATTTGTTGCCAAAGGGTGATTTGAATTTTTGCACCTTTAGCGACGAAACGTTTTGTCGCTAAAGGGTGTTTTGAATTTTGGCTAAAAGTCACCTTTAGCGACGAAAAGTTTCGTCGCTAAAGTGTGTTTTGTATTTTTGAAAAGTTTCTTTTTAGCAACGAAATTAATTTCGTAGCTAAAGGTGTCTTTTAGCGACGATAATATTCGTCGCCAAAGGGTGATTTGAATTTTTGCACCTTTAGCGATGAAAATATTCGTCGCCAAAGGGTGATTTGAATTTTTGTACCTTTAGCGAAAAATTTTCATCGCTAAAGAGTGTTTTGAATTTTAGCTAAAAGTCACCTTTAGCGACAAAAAGTTTCGTCGCTAAAGGGTGTTTTGAATATTTGAAAAGTTTCCTTTTAGCGACGAAATTCATTTCATAGGTAAAGGTGTCTTTTAGAAACGAAAATATTCATTGCTAAAGGGTGATTTGAATTTTGTTTTGAATATTAACTAAAAGCCACCTTTAACGACGAAAATTTTCGTCGCTAAAGGGTGTTTTGAATTTTAGAAAAGTTTCCTTTTAGCGACGAAATTAATTTCGTAGCTAAAGGTGTCTTTTAGCGATGAAAATAGTCGTCGCTAAAGGCTATTTTGAATTTTCACAAAAAAAATTGTATTTTCTTTTAAATGTTCGTGGTAAGACTTTTATCGATGAAAATTTTCATCGGTAAAAGTGTTTTTCAAAAATATTTTTCACTAATGTAAAAATATTTTACTTTTTAAAGGGTGTTTTGAATAATGTAAAAATGTTATAATTTTTTAAAAAATTTGTCGGTATATATATATATATATATATATATATATATAGTTTTTATATCATATGAGTGGAAATTGTTTATATATATATATATATATATATATATATATATATATATATATATATATATATATTATTAAAAGGTAATATTTAAATGATTTTTAATATCACATGAAAAAGAATATTGAGAAGTTTAGAAATTTTAACAATGTTTGAGAAAAATTTTGAGAACAAAATGATGCTTTTGAAGAAAAAAAATCGGCAATTTGAAATTTTTGAAAAATTAAAATATGAGAAAATTATTGAGATTTTGTGAATAAAAAATTAGAATTTGTATTTTAAATACTTTTTGAAATATTTTTTAATAAAAATGATATTTTGTAAAAAGAGAAAAAATATACATTTTGAAAAAAAAAGTTATTTTTAAAAGGAAATTGAAATTTATCTGTGAAAAATAAAATTACTAAATTATTATGCACATCCACTAATTGAACCTTTAACTATTTTTGGACAATCTGATCAGTCTAGATTGAAGAATAAATAACTACAGATGTTTAAATCAAAATTCACTCAAATCATTGATCAATTTTGTTTGTCCAATATCTTTCTCATATGTAGCATGATCGGGGCGAGTAACTAGTCAAAATTCACATATCCACCATGATGCATGTCGCTTATCCACATTGTTCATCCATTATGCTGGATGAATCTATGGCATGAGCCAAAAAATGAGGCATATCCAAAGCTCAAGTGGACCACGCCATAGAAAAGAAGTGAATCAAGTACTTGTCGTTAAAAACTTCTTAGGGCCATTGTTTCTTTTGGTGTGGGCCACTTGAGTGTTGGATCTACATAATTTTTCACCTCATGTCTTAAAATGTTGTGGTAAAATAGATGGATGGAACAGATATGTCATATATGTCACAGTGAGGTCCAAAACTTCCAACTAACACTTTTGAATGGTTTCCAAGGTAGGAATTTTCAAACGAGTGAAAGGGTCATAATTACCCATTCACCCTGTATTTACACTTGCAATGAGAGATCAAACAGGCCCTTAGGTGAGTTACTTATTACCCTTACTAGTGTAAACTCTGTGGGGTCCACTATTTTTTTTATTAGAGTAACAAATAATTTGAGATATAAAGAAGAAATAGAAAGCATATCAAAAACCCAAGTGGACCACACCATAGGAAATAGTATGATTGAACATATACCATTGAAAAATTCTTAGAGGTCACATAAGTTTTAGATCAAGATGATGTGTTGTTTTCTCTTCATTCATATCTTTTTGATATTATGAACATGTTGGATGTCAAATAAAATTACTATGGACCCATGGAAGGTATCAACAGTTGAAATCATTATTCCACACTGTTTTAAGTGGCATGGTCCACTTGACTTTCGGATTTACCAAAAATTCAGGATCAACCCATGCTGTTCATCCATTTATCGAGATTATTTTAGAGAATTTTTCAAAAAATGAATCATATCCAAAGATTAAATGGACCACACCACAAATAAGGGGAGTAGATTGGCTACTCCCCCTTACAAAATATTCAACTATGGAGATTAGATCCGATCTATCCAATGACTCCACAAAGGTTGTAATACATTATTTAATACCTAAGATTTCATCCGATCATGTGATCCATTCGGATCAGTTTCCACAAATTAAGGTATCTCCTTATCTCACACAGATCTCTACGCCAAGAAGATGCGTATAAAATGGTGTCTTTTTATTGCATAACACAATTTTGAGTGGGTTGGAGCATGTTTCATTTTTAACGTTCCCTTTTCATTGCCACTGATTGGTACTATTTTGGGTCTATGTTCCATGAAAGATGGTCCACAGATTTGGGCCCTCTCGATTGACATACATGTGTGCTGCTTGTGGGGTGATTGGTTCACCACCATATAAAAATTGGCACACTTTAAAAGAGATAAAAGAGGGCGTACGTGTAAGGTACAACTTAAAATAATAGTACCATCAGAAATGTAATAACAATAATTAGTTATTCAATTATTTAATTAAAGAAATGCTCCAGTGCTTTGAGAGCTCAGCAAGTTATAGTGCCCCTACTTGCATTATAACACTTGGACAGTCCAATTGATTGATCTGAACTGTCCATTAGGTTCAGAACACATTTCGTAGTCCACAATGTAAAATAATAAAACACACTGATAAGGTGATCTAATCCATCATTAATATGGTCTTATTTTTTGTAGCCATACATATCCAAAGCAATGGATGGATGGTTATAATTGGCTAACAAATGTGACTTTTTACAATTATAAGCAAACCATGATAATCCTAACAAATGGATGAATCGAAATGTTGATTGGACCTATTTTTGTGTAAATGATCTTGTCCGTCCATTTTTAATTCCATTTACCGAATGGTCAAATTTACTAAATCAGTGTGATATTTTCATGTTAGCTCTTGAAATATGGATTAGACCTGATGAACCGTATTGATCAATGGTTTGGACAGTCTAGGTTCTGAATAAAAATGGGAGCACTATAACTAATTGTGTTCGTAGGCACTAGAGCATTTCTAAATAAATAAATAAAAGAGTCCTTGTGGAGCAACAACATTCATGGGAGATGTGTTAGTGTTCCCTCACATAAATTTTTTTTTTTTTTTAAAAGGAAAAAAAAAATAGGGCTTGATACCAAAAATGAGAGGGATATAAATCTCAGGTGGACCACACCACATGAAAACAATAGTGATTGGATATCCACCATTAAAACCGTCTTAAGGCCCACTATACTTTTTATTTGACATCAAATCTATTGATTAGGTCATACAAGCCCAGATGAAGGGAAAAAAAATATCAGATTGATCCAAAACTGTATATGGCCCCCAAAAGGTTTTTAATGGTCGCCACTCATTCAACACTGTTTCCTATAATGTGGTCCAGTTGAGATTGGGATATACCTCATTTTTTGTCTCATACTATAAAATGATATGAAAAAATAGATGGACAGCAGGGATGAAACACATATATCATGGTGGGACCCACACAGCACCGACCACCAGCCACGGGTGCTGATGTCAGCGCGAGTAGAGAGAGAGCCAATCTCTCACTCTCTCAATCTCTCTCAGTCTCTCACTCTCTCAACCTCCCTCAGTCTCTCACTCTCGCGCACCCTCTCTCTCTTTCTCGATCCCTCTCTCAACCGCTCCCTCTCTCTCTGTCTCTCTGTCTCTCTCGGTGCTCTCTCTCTCTCTCTCGCGCATCCTCTCTCTCTGTCTCTCTCGGTGGACCGTGATCGGGGCTCCAATTCAAACAGGTCTGTCTCTCTCTCTCAATCTTTGTCAATCTCAATACCGATTGAAACGATTTGGGGATTTACGGATTTGGGGATTTAGGGATTTAGGGATTTGGGGATTTAGGTGGGCATTTCTATCTCCACTGTTTCATGTGGTTCAGTCCACTTCAGCTTTATGTCTTAAAATAAGCTAGACAAACTGATGGACAGGGTGGATTTCTCATGAAATCTTGGTGGATCTCACATGGGGCTCGGCACCTTGCATCTTGATGGATGACTTGGATTGGTTACTTAGTAACTCAGTGGGGCCCACTTTGATGTAGGTGTCTTATCCACGTTGTCCATCCAAAATTGAAACATATCCAAATCTCAAGTGGACCACACCTTAACAAATAGAAGAAATGACTGCCTACTGATTTAAAGCTTCTTAGTTGGACTAAGCTGATAGTTGTGTTTTCTTTGGTACACGTCCGACCTTATGAACAGTTTGGATGACAAATAAACACTAATGTGGCCATTCTCAATTTATTTTAGGGCCCAACAAGGCATGTTGCAAGCTTAAGTGGATGCGAATTTCCTGTAAAGCCTTTCCCAGGATGTTCCTATGCAAGGATGCTGGGTGGGGCCAACCACCATGTTTGTGGGAAATATATTCCATTCATCTATTTGGGGAGCTCATTTCAGGACATGAAAAAAAAATGAGGTGGATCCAAAACTAAAGTGGGCAACACGAGAGGGATAATTGGGGAAAGAAATAACTACAGTTGAAACCTTCCTAGGCTGGACCTTGATGTTTATATGTCATCCAAACTATTTACGAGGTGATTACCACAAGGATAAAGTGAAAATACAAAAAATTTAGCCTGAAATTTCGTGGCCATAAGAATGTTTCAACGGTTCTGACTGAATCCCTACTATTTCCAGTCGTGTGGCCCACTTGAGTTTTGGATCATCTCATTTTTGTCCAATTGTCCAAAAATGAGCTCTTTAAACAGATGAACGAAGTTTATTTCCCACAAACATGGTGGTGGCCCCACCTAGCATCCTTGCACAAGAACTTCTTGCCAAAGGCTTTAGCAGGAAATCCGCAGCCATCTTAAGTAGACCATATCACAAGAAATAGTTGAGAAACAATGCTCACCGTTGAATCCTAGGGCCAACCATGATGTTTATTTGAAGGGAAAACACAAGCATCAACTTAATCCAAAACTTATGCAGGCCCAGAATGTTTTTAATGATCCAAAACTTATGTGGGCCCAGAATTTTGTTTAAAGGGAAAACGCAATCGTGTCCCCTCCTGTGATGGTGATGCTGACACAGCATAGCAATGTGGGCCCCACAGTGGATACTTCACAAGCTGATCGAACGGAGTTGTTTGATTCCCTGGTGGAATATGACACCCATACTCATATACTCCAATTGTACACATGGCATAACATATAAACACAAATTAACCACAGACTGCTTAATAAAAAATTTAGTGTCATGTATGCATTGGATGTACAAATATTGAATGCTTAATAACTAACTTAGCATTTGCATTTAGCATGAGATATGTTTTCTAATACTAACTTGTGATGTAGTTCGAAATTGATTGTTTAATTTAACTAATATAGATTTGCCTTGCATCTAAATTTGAATTTACATTATTTTTCATTAGGCTATTGTTGATATGAAGAATGTATTTCTTGTAGCAGAATATTTTTAGGATAAATTATTCATATATCATTTTCTTATCATAAATTATTTACATTACAGTTTATAGTTGTGACTTGTAATTTATAGATTTGTAAGTTAGATAATTAGTTACTCATTTGAGGATTTCAATGGAGTCATACATAAATATGGTGTGTTTTTGGTGGCATAAAAATCGCTCAAATTGTCCCATTTTGGATAATTCAAGGTTAGATAAATAGTATACTTTCATATAATCTATTTAAATGTTCATGCCTGATCCGCGGTCCATCTCCTCGTTTCTCTCTAGATATGTTTCTTTCGTTTCGTATCCAATGCCAAATATCTTTATATTATTTTAGATATTTAACATCAGAATGTAACGTAAGATCAACTTATCTGGAGAGGCATGGGGAGATGCTGCCGGATTTTTGACGTAGACGTTTAAATGAGAATATGAAAGTATTACAATCTATCCAACCTTTGATGAGTAACTAATTTAGGATTTAATTGTATTAGCTTAGAATTGATGGAGCAGACCCGGATGTGCGTCGGAGCTATTCAGATGTTGAGCGGGGATCCCTGAAAGGTAGGAACCACTGTTATGACTATGATGAGGCTATCCATTTCCTATGGACAACATTAGAGGGGCCTGACCATTTGGATAGGCTGTGTTTATGTATTTGCTTAAAATTAATGGAGTAGACCCGGATGTGCATCGGAGCTATCCGGATGAGCGGAGGTCCCTGGAAGGTGGGAACCGCTATTATGACCATGATAAAGCTGTTCATTTCCTATGGATAGTATTTGAGGGGCCTGACCATATGGACTGGCCATGTTTATGTATTTGTTCGAAATTAATGGAGCAGACCCAGATGTGCGTCGGAGCTATCCGGATGAGCGGGGGTCCCTAGAAGGTGGGAATCGCTGTTATGACCATGATGAAGCTGTCCATTTCCTATGAACAATATTGAAAGGACCTGACCATTTAGACAGGCTATATTTATATCTGTATTTGTAGGAACCACACCCTTAACCTAAACCACACCCTAAACCTATAACCTAAACCTATTCTCAATTCTCTAAAGCTATAACCTATAACCTAAACCTAACCCTAAACCAAAACCTATAACCTAAATCCTAACCTAAACATAAACCTAAACCTATACTTATAACCTTAACCTAAACTATAACCTATACTTATAACCTTAACCTAAACTTATAACCTTAACCTAAATCTATTCTTAAATCCCAAAACTTATACTTATAACATAAACTTAAACCTAAACTTAAACCTAAACCTAAACCCGATCCCGAACCCGAACCTGATTTCATAAACCTAAACCTTAACCTAAAACCTATACTTATAACCTTAACCTAAACCTATTCTCAAATCCTAAAATCTATACCTATACCCTAAACCTAGACCTTAACCTAAATATAAACCTATACTTATAACCTATAACCTAAACCTAAACCTATAACCTATACTTATAACCTTAACCTAAACCTATTCTCAAATCTCAAAACCTATACCTATAACCTTAACCTATAACCTAAACGTATACTTATAACCTTAACCTAAACTTACAACCTTAACCTAAACCTATTCTCAAATCCCAAAACTTATAACCTTAACCTAAACTATAACCTTAACCTTAACCTATAACCTATACTTATAACCTTAACCTAAATCTATTCTCGAATCCCAAAACCTATAATTATAACATACACCTAAACCTAAACCTATAACCTATAACCTATAACCTAAATCTAAAACCTAAAACCTAAAACCTAAACCTGATCCCGAACCCGAACCCGATTTCATAAACATAACCTTAACCTAAAACCTATACTTATAACCTTAACCTAAACCTATACCTATAACCTAAACCTAAACATAAACCTATACTTATAACCTATAACCTAAACCTAAACCTAAACCTAAACCTATAACCTATACTTATAACCTTAACCTAAACCTATTCTCAAATCCCAAAACCTATATCTATAAACTAAACCTAAACATTAACCTATAATCTAACCTTGCTGAAGTCCATTGAAGTCCTTGCTGACCCAATTTTGTCGGATGATGAGGATGAAGACGTTGACAAAATGCAAGATATCATAGGAGATATATTCAGGGGAACAGCTACGGATACTGATTTTGCAGCGACAAGCAGTAGCCAAGGAATTCCTCCAATGGGTGATGTCAAATCAAAAAAGTTTAATAGGTTGTTGAGGGATGCGCAACGTCCACTTTATCCGGGGTCTGAGAACTTCTCCAAGTTGAATTTTCTTACAAAGTTACTTCATTTGAAGATAATAAATCGTTAGAGTAACAAATCGTTTGACATGTTGCTTGAGTTGTTAAAAGAAGCATTATCAAACGATGAGACATTGCCTAATAGCATTATCGAACAATGAGACATTGCATAATCGTTGGAGTAACAAATCTATCATAGTAAAGATATGACTCATAGAGTTGAGCCCACTGAAGAACATTTTTTTAAGTTACCCTATTGGAGTGATCTGAAATTGCAACACAACTTGGATGTTATGCATATTGAGAAAAATATATGTGACAATATCTTCGGAACATTGATGAACATAGAGAAGAAAACAAAATACAGTTTCAAGGCACGATTGGATCTACAAGTAATGTGTCTAAGGAAAGAGTTGCACCTGCAACTACATAAAAATTCGTATACTATACCAGCGGCCTGCTACACATTGATAAAATTAGAGAGAAAACGTTTATGTGAATGGTTGAGATCGATGAAGCTTTCTGATGGGTATACATCAAACATATCTCGGCGCGTAAATGTTACGAACTGTAAGGTAACAGGAATGAAAAGTCATGATTGTCACGTCCTTCTGCAACGCCTACTACCGGTTGCGATTCGTGGATTCTTAAGTAAGGATATCAGTGCAACGCTAATTGAGTTGGGGATATTCTTTAAGGATTTGTATTCGAAATCGTTGAATGTAAATATTATTAAACGACTGGAGAGGGACATTGCCATAATCTTTTGTAAACTTGAAAGAATATTTTCACCTACATTTTTCGATGTCATGGTACACCTAGCGATTCACTTATCACACGAGGCGAAGCTTGTAGGCCCAGTACAATATCATTGGATGTATCCGATCGAAAGATGGTAAATCCTATTAAATTTTTTATTCATTTCATAAACTACATATATCCATGTTTTCATACGTATAACATAGTGATTTTTGTAAGTGCTATGATTTCATATCCCTTTGGTTGTCAAATTTTGTGGTGCCAAAACCTTTATTTATGTCTTGTATATCTTATGTTTCATGACTATTCATTGCTTCAAGACATCGTATTTCAAGACAAGAACTTAAATGAAGAAAGTTTCAAGTCATGGATGAAGAATTCAAGAATAGCAGTCTCCAAGTATGCATGTTCAAGATTCAAACAAGTATGAGTATAGAAGAAGACTTTATCAACTCAAGAAAGGATCAAGCTCGAGAAGGCCTACAACAAGATTCGTAAATTCTCAAGCTTCTCTTAAGGGTCATCTGAGTGTATAGACTTTCAATGTCCATCTCACTATTAAGGTTTGTTTGACCTTAGATTGACCTTAGGATGGGCTTTACTGTAAGTCATTTTGGATACATAATTCGTATATTTTAATATGCTTGTTCGATCTGTTCTAAGACCAGTCCTAGGGACTTCAAGACCAGTCCTAGCTCTACTACGACCAGTCTTAAGTTTTTCAAGACCAGTCCTAAGTTGTTGAAGATTTTTAAATTTTTCTGGTTTTCATACGACCAGTCCTGGACATCCTACGACCAGTCCTGTGAGCTGTACGACTCGTCTTTCGACCAGTCTTAGCCCTACGACTTAAACTCCAGCAACTAAACTGGGGGTCCTACGACCGGTCGTAGGTGACCCACGACCGATCGTAGCCTACCCAAGACTAGTCATGAAACAACTAATCCTTATCCTGCGGAAATCTTTGAAAATCTTTGAAGCTACGAACAGTCCTAGGATCCTAAGACCAGTCGTCGATGGGATTTTTCAGGTTATAAATTGAGCACGAACTTCAGAGTTTTTTAATTCAATTCAAATCAATTCAAGCAATCTTTAGGCTATACTCTGAGATAAGTTTGTGTTTGTTTTTAAGCTAATTTGTGCTCATTTAATATTCCTTTTGCTAGCTTTTTATTATTTGATTTTAATCTACATTCCAATCTTATTTGAAAAGAGAAATTTCTAATATTCCTTATTCTTGGATTCAAAGTCAAATAGAACTAGCCCTTTTGATTTAAAATCAATTAGACTTAGAACTATTCTTAAAGTGAGTATTAGACTTTGAACATTGAATCGAACTTCTACTCCGATTGGTTCTACCGGGCTACTTCAAAAGGAGATTCAGGTATTTTACATTTGTGTAATTTACTTTCTTTAGTTTTGTTTGAAATTTGTCAGAAAAATCTCATTGTTTTGGTTATCTGAGGAGAGCCAGAAAACTCAGATTGTGTGGGTTTTTGGATTGTGTAAGCCCAAGATAAAAAGACATAATTGTAAAGGTTTTAGGTGAACCTGTGAATTCTATTTTGATAGTGCATGCTAATATCCCCTGTGTGAGGATATTAAGAGTGGAGTAACATTCTGTGTGGCTGTTGGATAACAGTTGGTGTACACACAGGCGAACCACTATATATCGGTGTGTTGTGGATGTGCTTTATTCTTTCATTTCTTTATTCATTTAGTTTTGTGGATTGTAGTTGTGGATGAATGTTGTAATAACTTAGGATTTATTTCTGCAAGTTATTTTAGTTGCCTTACTTTTTATTTGTCATTAGTTTGTGATACAAAGGACATCTAGAAATAAGGTTGTCCTACCTTAAACCTTTAGTTTTTGGTGTAAGGTTGTCCTTAGAACTGATATAGTATCATTCTCTTATATCTAGTTTATTGAGATTGATTTTTAATTCAGCATTGTGCTTTATTTCTTTTATTATTCCGCTGTTTAAGTTTTATTTGACATTGCCCTATTCACCCCCCCTCTAGGGCATATAGCTAGGCCCTTTCAAATGGTATCAGAGCCTAATAGCTCGTGCTTATTGTTTATTTATTGAATTTATTTCCTGAGCTAACGATCTAAGCTATATTAAGATGTCAAATTTTGATATCCTATCAGTCACTAGGCCACCACCCTCTAATGGCACAAACTATGCCTATTGGAAAGCCAGGATGAGGACCTTCCTCAAATCCTTGGATGAAAGTGTGTGGCTGGCCACAGTGAATGAATGGAACCCTTCTATCACAGATGTAACTAATGACGATGGTTCAAAATCAATGAAAGTAACAGCTTATTCACTTTGGACCACACTTCAGAAAAGTGAGAGTAGTGCTAATGCAAAAGCACTAAATGCAATTACTTGTGTATTATCACCAGATGAATTCAAAAGAATCATTTCTTGTAAAAATGCAAAACAAGCATGGGATGTATTAGAAATGACACACGAGGGTACATCAATTGTCAAGAAATCTAAAGTCCAACTCGTCACAACTAAATTTGAAGAAATTCATATGGAGGAGAATGAGATGTTTATGGACTTCTACACTAGATTGAATGACATTGTGAACTCTATGTGAGGTCTTGGTGATAGAATCCTAAAAAGTAAAGTGTGCGCAAAGATACTACGCTCACTTCCTGAACGGTTCAATTCTATAGTGACTGCGATTCAAGAACTTCGTGATACGGATACCATGAGGGTTGAGGAACTAGTTGGTTCACTACAAACCTACGAGTTATCTTTTAAAGCTCCTAAAGGAAAATCAATTGCTCTCAAATCATGTAAAAATGTTTCATAAGAGAGCACTTCGGACTTAGAAAATTTCGAAGATGATATGGTGCTTTTAGCAAAAAAGTTTTACAAAATTTTCAAAAGCAAGAAAAAAATTGATTTTCAAAAGTCAAATTATAAGAGACGATCTAAACCTAGAGCTCGAAAATCTTTGAAAGATAGTCAATGTTACAACTGTCAAGAGTATGGGCACTTAGCTAACAAACGTCCTAAAAAGGACAAATCAAAAAGGAAAAGCATGATGGCTACTTGGGATGAATCGTCTGATTTTGAATCCTCTTCTAAATCATAAGATTTTGAAACCGAGTCGGGCGATGATGTTAAAGCCCTTATGACTCTAGCTAAGATCACTTTTTCAGATAATGATGATATATTTAGTGAAAAAAATCTGAATAGTGATTGCGATAATGAAGATGATCTTCAAGATGCTTATAATGCCCTTTATAAGGAGAGTTGTAAAATTGCCGTCAAGCTTAAATTACAAAAAGAAAAATTTTCTAAGCTTAAGGAAGATTATGAGTCTCTCGTTTTAGAAAAGTCTCATATTTTCGATTCTTTTGAAAAGACCAAATGTGATTTAGTTTTTAAAACCTTCAAAATTGAAGATTTGAGATCCGAAAATGAGAAACTCAAAAATGAGGTAGCTTCTCTTCTAAGGTTGAAAGACACATGGAGATATGCCCAAGGTGATCCTAAATTGGAAAAATTATTGTCCGGCTCAAGAAAATGTGGCGATCGATCCGGATTGGGCTATGATAAGAATACATCTCCTAAACAAAAGAACATTACTCCTAAATTTATAAAAAGAGAGTCTTCAATCTTAAAAGAAAATAATACTTATCAAGGTTTTTCTAAAAATTCAAGGACTTTTCAAAAACGTAAAGGTAGCCATGTCAACTTTGATTTTCAAAACCGAAATCCATTGGCTGAAAAAATAATTAATCTACTCAAGGAGCTATTAAAGTCTAACTCTATAGGTCTCTCCTATAACAACAGACAGAAAAAGACCATCTATACTCCTAAACTCAAAACAGTTCTGAAATGGATTCCTAAAGTTTCCTACTTGGTTGCCCACACTGCTTTCAAAGCTACAAGCCATTCAAAGTGGTACCTAGATAGTGGTTGCTCCAGGCATATGACAGGTGACAAGGCTTTATTCACCGATCTAAAAGATATGACTGACGGGTCAGTAACATTTGGTGATGGAAACAATTGTAAGATCATTGGCCAAGGTACGGTTCAGCTTTATAACCTTCCCTTATTTAAGAATGTTTTATATATTGAGGGCTTGAAACATAACCTACTAAGCATTTCTCAGATATGCGATAACAACCATAGTGTGAAGTTTTCTAATCGAGGTTGTGAGATACTTAATAAAAAGGGTTATGTTATATTAACTGGTCGCAGAACTTCTGAAAACTGCTACAACGTTAGTGATGCAAGCTCATCTACTCAATCGTGTTACATGGTCCATACCGATGAGACTGAATTATAGCATAAACGCCTTGGACATGTATACTACCAGAACTTATTTAGATCGAGCAAAAGAGAACTAATTAGAGGTCTACCCAAATTGTAAATAGTAGACAAAATATGTAGTGAATGCCAGTTGGGCAAACAGATTAGGAGCTCTCACAAGAAAGTGAACTCCAATACCATATCTAGACCACTCGAGCTTCTCCACATGGATCTTATTGGACCAACCAGAATGGAGAGTCGAGGAGGCAAAAAATGCATCTTGGTTATCGTAGATGACTATACTAGATTCACTTGGGTATCGTTCTTAAAAGACAAAACTGAAACCCTGGATGAAGTGAAAAAGGTCATTAAACGAATCCAAAATGAGAAAGGTTCTCATGTGAGTAAGATCCGTAGTGATCATGGATTCGAATTCAAAAACAGGAGTTTTGAGAAATTTTGTAGCGATCAGGGAATATCGCATGAATTCTCTGCGCCCAAAACACTGCAACAAAATGGTATAGTTGAAAGAAAAAATAGAGTGCTTCAGGATATAGCTAATGTTATGTTGAATAGCATGAAGCTCTCTAGAAATCTTTGGGCTGAAGCAGTTAATGCCGCATGTTATATTATTAATCGGGTTTATACCAGTAAATCTGATAATAAGACTGCTTATGAATTATAGTTTGAAAAGAAACCTACTGTCAAATACTTTCAGGTTTTTGGTAGCAAGTGTTATATTTTATGTGATCGTGAAAATTTAGGAAAGTTTGATACAAAGAGTGATGAAGGTATCTTTCTTGGTTATTCTTTGAACAGTCAAGCTTATAAGGTTCTAAATAAGAGAACTGGTGTGATTCAAGAGTCCATCAATGTGGTCATTGATGATCATTTGAATACACCAGCTTCGAGTTCAGATGATGATAAAGCTCTTATTATCGACAATCAAGATACCTCATCAAGTAAAAAAGAGTCTAAACCAAGGACTGTCAAAGATCATCCAACTAATCAAATTCTTGAAAACCCTCTCACTGGAGTTCTTACTCACAAACAACTTAAGAATATATGTAATTATGTTTGTTTTACATCCAAAATAAAACTGGTCAATGTGAAAGAAGCACTTTCTGACGAAAATTGGATAATTGCTATGCAGGATGAACTTAATTAATTTATTCGTAATGATGTCTGGTATCTTGTTCCTAGACCTAAAGATAAACACATTATTGGAACAAAATGGATCTTTAAAAATAAGTCTGATGAACTTGGAAATATAATGCGAAACAAGGCTAGACTGGTTGTACAAGGGTACACTCAGATTGAAGGCATCGATTACGATGAAACCTTTGCTCCAGTCGCTCGCCTTGAATCAATCAGACTTTTTATTTCCATCGCATGCTTTAGAAAATTTAAGATTTATCAGATAGATGTAAAGAGTGCCTTCTTGAATGACGATTTATATGAAGAGGTGTATGTTAAACAACCTTCAGGGTTTGAAGACCCCAAGTTATCTAACCATATATTTCGTCTCAAAAAGGCTCTCTATGGTCTAAAACAAGTGCCCAGGGCATGGTATGAGAAATTGACTAAATTCTTACTTAGTCATAGTTTTCAAGTAGTAAGTGTTGATAAGATACTCTTTGTTAAAAAACATAACAATGATATTTTGATGGTTTAAATTTATGTTGATGATATTATTTATGGATCAGCTTGCTCTAACATGTCTATTGAGTCTACAGAGTTAATGAAATCAAGGTTCGAAATGAGCATGGTTGGAGAACTAAACTATTTTCTAGGGTTGTAAGTAAAACAACAACCTGATGGAATTTTCATTTTTCAGACCAAATATGCTTCAAACTTGGTTAAAAGTTTTGGATTTGAGAATGGTAAGAACTTTGATACTCCTATGAGTACAACGTTAAGACTTTCAAAGGACTCTGCAGGTAAAGATATAGATTCTAAACTATATCGTAGTATGATTGGTAGTTTATTGTATCGAACTGCTAGTAGACCTGATATCGCATTAAGTGTTGGTATTTGTGCAAGATATTAGTCTAATCATAAGGAATCACATCTTACTACTGTTAAACGGATTATTAGATATGTCGCAAGTACTATAAATCTGGGTCTTTGGTATCCTTTTGATACTAGTGTTCAATTAGCCGGGTACTCAGATGCTGATTGGGCCGGTCATATCGATGATAGAAAATCAACCAGTGGTGGTTATTTTTACATTAAAAATTGTTTAGTTTCTTGGTTCAGCAAGAAGTAAAGCTCAATATCGCTCTCCACTACTGAGGCTGAGTATATTGCAGCTGGATATGCATGTACTCAACTAGTTTGGATGAAACACATGCTAAGTAATTATGGAATTAATCAAAATTCAATGATCTCACATTGTGATAATTCCAGTGCTATAAATATTTCTAAAAATCCAATTCAGCATTCACGTACTAAGCACATTGACATTAGGTATCATTACATTCGTGAGTTGGTTGAAGAAAAAGTTATTTCCTTGGAATATATATTAACCGAAAATTAACTTGCTGATATATTTACTAAACCACTCGATAAAAGCAAGTTTAATAAATTAAAATTTGATCTTGGTATGTGCATTTACATTGAGTATTCTTGCTTGCATGTATCATAGTGTATTATATTTAGTATTATATGTGTTAAAATTTTATTTTTTTACATTAAAAATGTATTTTTTTGGTCGATACTCGACCGGTCGTATCTGTACATGACCAGTCGTGGTACGACCGGTCGTGCACCGCACTCGACCGGTCGTGGAGCTCATGAACATGATATAATTTAGAGAAAATCTTCTTCTTCTTCATTTCTACTTCGACCTACGATGAGTCGTGGCTCTATCAGTCATAGGATTTCTTATATTTCTTCAAGGTTAGTCCTATTTCGTCATTTTTCTTGAAGTTTGATGCTCTCTATGCTTTGATTTGATCATTGTGTAGCAAGATTCATCTTTTGTTGGGTTTTTTAAGGATTTCTTCTCAAATTGCTGATCTAGAGAAAACACATCCTTCTTTTTGTGTATTTCTCTTGCTCTTTGTATATCTTGTTGAAGATAGATACTAGAGGGAAGAAGAAAATATCCCGTGGTCCATCCTCATCTAGATCTACACCGATAACAAAATGGCACCTTCGATCACCCGAAGATGATCCTCAAGATGTATGGGATTTGCGTGTCCGTAATGTTATCATTGAGCATACCGCTGATCTCAATCACATTGCTCCATTTGGTATTGTCCCTCTCCTTGAATCTGTTGGCTGGACTAACATTTTGCTTTGGGGTGGGCCTGCATACCAGTCAATTACACAATCAATGGTTGCATGTATCTCAGAATTCTCCCTTGACAATTTAACTTTTTCAATTGATACTAGAGAAGGAAAATTTGAAGTAGACCATCATTTAATATCAGGTATTATGGATATACCCGTTAATGATGAAGGAATACCGATTCATACTCTATACAACAAACCATCTGAATCGAAAAAATGCATGTTAACAAGAGACTTATGCAAAATTGATGCGCAATGGACACACAAAGGGAATGCGCTCCCTTCAAAGTATTTGTTACCTAGATACAGAGTGTTATATCATTTTTTCATTTCAAATCTGTATTCTCGGTCCGGTAATAAAACTAAGTTGACTTCTTTCATGGTTCATGTATTGCATTCTATTGCTTCGGGTACCATGGTTTGCCTTCCTTCTTTGATTTATCATTTTATCATACAGTTTCGTCTCCATCCGGGTCATAGTGATATTCCGTTTGGTTATGTAAGTCCCACCCCCACAGCACATGATATTGTCTGCTTTTCCCGGTGGGCTCACGACTTTAAAACGCGTCATTTGGGGTAAGGGTACTGGTAGCTCGCCCAGACCCGGTGCTCCCGTGGTCCCGCCCACATCAGCACCTACCCGTCCATGATATTGTCCAACCCAACCGTCATCAGAGTGCACAGCGGAGGTTTTGCCTAGCGCATAAGGCCAACGCGTCATGTCTGTTAAGGGAGGAACCCCACATATAACCACCACAACTCTATACAACTCTTCCGATGTAGGACAAGTTACGCTACAGTCAACTGCAACAGTAGCTCGCCCAACACAGTAGCCTGCCAGCCACACAGTAGCCTGTCAGCCTGCTTGGGGCCCGCCCACATGTGCCCGCCCACATGAAGCAGTGACCGGGGCGTCACATTATCCCCCACTGAGGGCAGAGCCGTCCTCGGCTCTGATACCATTTGTAAGGCCCACCCCCACAACACATGATATTGTTTGCTTTGCCCGATAGGCTCACAGGATTCAAGCCCATTTGATACATATTAAAGCCCATGGGATCAAGCCCATTTGATGTGCATGGGGCACGAATGGAGTGGCCTAGTTGATATATTTATGTGTATGGGCCCATCTGACATATTTAAGGCCCAAGTTGTGAGGCCACTTTGATGTGTTTCAAGGCCCATGGATCATGGACCATTGCAATGTACATAAGGCTCATTGGTGATGCCCATTAATGCAACCCATTTGGTGAATGTGAGGCCCATGTAATACGACCCATTTGATATATCTAAGGCCCAGGGATCGAGGCCCAACGGATGTCCTTAGGGTCCATTGCAATGCACGTTTCTCATGGTTCGTGAAATGATATATATGGTAAACCGTGCCTAGGAAACAATGTTGGTTTAATTTCCACATTGTATGTACAATGTTGGTTAAATGTCCGCATTGTAACTCTCCTTAGGGCCCATTGATAGGTCCATACCCGTTGCTATTCATTGCCTTATAACATGCTTAGTATAATCTCATGACTCATGACCATACGCATCATATGTATGCTTGATATGAGTAATGACTGATCATATCATACGCCATTGGACAGACCATTTATGGGACTCGTTATGTGACTGAGTGCCCCACATGATCGTGCAGTACGAGCTGGATTGCTGCATGTTTTGACAGCGTGATTCATGCATCTCGCATACGTGTGACTTGATCACTGCACGCCCTAGCGACATCAGGGCCGTGGCTCCACAGGTACATCATGGATTGCCGTATTGGATACCGAAAATACTTATTCTAGTACTGTGGGCACTTAGGATGTCCTTGAGTGAGAGTTCCAGAACCTTTTTGGTACCAGAAGATGCTCCAACGTCTAGACCGAGTGGATACACGAGCACTCGAGTGCCGAATACTAGTAGGCCGTGTCTCCCACTGTGTCGTGGTCGGTTGGAAGAGGTTGTGGCCTTATCCGCCTGAGTGAGGGGGCTATAAGCTAGGTTGAGTTTGACCAGCTCACAAATGAGTCCGCTATCGACGAGCCGGGTAGGTATTGGCAGACTACTGGTCAGGTGGATAGTGAGGTCTTTTCCGCTTGCTTGCCTGTGCAGCTAGGGAGGTGGCAGTTACTGTGAAGTGTATTAGACCCTGGTGATAGCAAGAGAGGAACTATACTGATATACGTACTTGAAGAGTACCGACTTGCTTGGATTGCATTTCGCATATGACATTGGGCTATATAGGCCTTGCATTGTATCGGTGTGGCCGATGACATTCATATCTCATCGCATAGCTTTGGTATGATTGTTTCTATGGACTTACCACATACTTCTGCATTGTTCTGATACTGTACACTTAGCGTTTGCCTTACGCACACACTTACACCACCCTCTAAGCTTTTGTAAGCTTATGCACGATAGTTGCGTGCAGGTATCGTTGGACGGCAGCAGCGCTGAGACAGGAGCGCGTATCAGGACCTTTTGGAGCTTTTTGATCACCTTGTATTTCTCTTTCTACATTGTACTTAAAGATTTTGATATAGTGGATATGTAGTGATGTTTTTTGTGACTTGGTTATACTTGTGGTTATGCTCCATTACAAAAAAAAATTCATTCTGAAAATCCTCCTTGTAGGATCCCAGGATCGGAATCTGGCATTTGATTGTCAGGAGCCGATAATGGGGCACTACGGAGGCTGTCGGCACCGGATTCGGCAATCGGGATTCATGTGAATCCGATTTTCGGGTTTGGGGCGTGACAGAAGTTGGTATCAGAGCATAACTTGGGAATACCTGAGGATCACATCACATATCTACTATAAATAGGTTCCGAGTCTAAATGATTTAGCGATTTTTCAACATAGACCCTTAATGTATGTGCCTTCGAGAATTCTCAAGGCTGATAGGCCATTGTTCCTTCCTGTAGGACGTTATGGCTAGAAGAACGACTCGAGCGAATCCCGCTCCACCACCTGTGAATCCCGCACCACCACCCGCAACTCCCGCTTTACCACCTGCTACTCCTACTCCATCACCAGATATTCTTACCTTTGAGCCTGAGGATGCCACTCAATTTTCTGAGACCGGTGCGGATCCGACCGTACCTGTGAGTGCTACTCAGCTGCAGCAGATGTTGCAGGCGATGACCGCCATTCTTCAGGGGCAGAGCAGGCGTCCCACTGTTACGCCAGCCGAGGCTGAGCAGGAGCGTGTGAGCGTTCTTCTCAAAGATTTTCGACGGCACGATCCCCCACGTTTTCGGGGTGAGCCAGACCCTACTGCTGCAGAGATATGGTGCTCCGAGGTGGAGAAGATTTTTGACACCATAAGATGTACTACTCAGCAGTGAGTCACATTAGCTGTATTCCTTCTACAAGGCGAGGCTCAGTATTGGTGGGCATCTGTGGCCCGATCGGTAGCCGCCAATTTTGAGTGGACCTGGGAGGACTTTATAGACCAGTTTGACCGAAAGTTCTTTCCTGAGCATGTGCGACAGCAGCGTGCACTAGAGTTTGAGACTTTGGTCCAGGGGGACATGTTTGTGTCCCAGTATGAGGCTCGGTTCATCGCACTATCTAGATTTATGACACATCTTGTTGATGATGAGGGGCGGAAGACCCGTCATTTTGAGAACGACTTACGTCTTGCCCTCCGGACCCGTGTGATTGGACACATGCTTCCGACCTTTGAGCAGATAGTAGAGAGGGCCAGGAGATCAGAAGAGGAAGGAGCCCTCCAGTGGCTCCCAGCCGTAGCAGCATCGTCTACAGCAACGATGCACGACCGGCCCAGCATTTCGAGCACCAGTAGCACCCCCAGTACCACCTTCAGGACCATTCACTGGTACTTGCTTTGGTTGCGGTAAGACAGGACATCATGTGCATGAGTGTTCCCATCCGCAGCAACAGCAGCTGAGAGCATCGCCTCAGCCTCCGTGACAGCCACCACAGCATCAACAGCCGAGGACACCGTATCAGCCTCCACGATAGCCCCCACAGCAGCAACAGCGACCTCATCACCAGCCTCCGGGACCTCCACCGCAGCAGCAGAGACCTCAGAGGGGACCTGCACCTCTCCAGCAGGCCCAGGGTAGATTTTATGCTGTCCAGCAGGACCCTCAGTCATCAGGAGCAATCGTCGACGATTCGTGTGACTTGACCCCTACACCGTCTAGCTAGATTACTCATGAATGATGCGTCCTGGGAGTTAGAGCCTAAAATCGTGAGAGTTATCCCCATCTCTAAGATGTTTGATTTTGAAGATATGCTGTGTTTTGATCATATATAATGTTAAGTTCCCTATTCCCTCATGAGTTGTGTTTAGCTGCGATGATAGTACAAATTTCGAGGATGAAATTTTTATTAGGTGGGGAGAGCTGTAAGACCCGTATCCTAATTTGTACTGTTCCATTGCTTCTCGCGATCCTTCTCGTCAAATTCTGGCAACCCGTGACCTGTAGTCGACGTTGCGCACGACTGTGAGACGTATCCTATACATTTGAGTCGACTTAATCCGAGACTTGTATCCTTGCGACTGCACCGTCGCCGCAGTTCCAATGCCACAACTCACGCACCAATCCGATACCCAGACGATGAGATGCGGACCCACGTTCAGTTCGAGGAAAAACACCGCGCGTTGCAAATCCCAAGAGAATCTCTACAAAGTATCAAATCAATCCCATCAATTAATCACCCATCAATCACCTCTCATGTCAAGTACACACACCCATGCTTTCTTTCTCCACAAGTCAAGCAATCATCCAAGTCAACTAACACATCACCTCACCCATCACTCACATCCATCAACCATCACCCCATCACTCACCTCACATCTCCCTACATCTCATCTCTCTCTTTCTCTCTCTCTTTTCTCACACCACTTCCAAGCAAGGGAGAGCATCCCACGTCCATGCATTCCCATGAGAGAAAAGTGCATGTTGGTGGCCCACTTTCCATCTCCAAATCCCATCATCCTAGCCATCCATTTTCCATCTCCACCATCAAAGTGAAGCTCTAGGAGATAGGCGTTCCAACGGACTGAGTAGATCATAATGTGGGTGCTCTAATAGGGTAGCTTTTCATGTTTTTAAGATGGGCCAAGTGAGGCATACCGATCAATGGTATGGATCTCACTTTGGACCCTAAGATGTGGCCGATGACCCACCTTGATTATCACTTGATGTATGATTGAATGCAAGGAGGGCCCATAGTATCGGGGTCCCTCCATCACACGTGTGTCCCACCTTTCTCTATCTCTCTCTCTCTCTCTCTCTCTCTCTCTCTCTCTCTCTCTCTCTCTCTCTCTCTCTTTTCCCATTGTATGAGATGTTGTGGCCATGTGGCCACTCGGATGGACCCCACATTTATGTAAGTTTTATCCATATAATTCATGTGTATGGTGGCCCACCTGGATCGTCTGAAGGTGGGGCCCACCATAAGGTGTGTTGTCTTCATATTGAAGAAGAAAAAATATATATATATATAACAAAATAAACCGTCCAGCGTCTCTGGACACTGGACGTCACCTGGATAAAAATAAAGATGTTTTATTTTTCTTAAACATGGAGTGGGCTACTTGTAATGGCTCAACAGTGATGTATGTATTCAATCCGAGCCACCCATACTTTTTCCCAACTCATTTTAGGCGTTGAGCCGAAAAATGGGGTTGATTCGATTATCTGGTGGGCCATAGTGTTGAAAACAACATTATTACCATTGAAATCTATTTAGATTTCTTCTACATGTTGAAAGAGACCCGATATCAGACTCATTGGATTTATTATGAGACGTAGAATCCAACGGCCAGACTGGATTCATCAGATGCGGGCCCCACATGATAAAAACCTCAGAAAAATAGGTTTTTTTTTTTAAAAAAATAATAATAAAACTAACAACAGCAGCTGCTGCTGCTGTTGTCAGCCGTGCAGGCCGCGAGCCAGCGGACGGGCGGACGTGGGCAGGGTCCCACGGCCCTGAGCATGGGCCCCACCAAGATGTTCATTTGTCATCCAACACGTTCATGAGGTGGGTCACCTCTTGGAGTGGGCCCCCTCCAAGTTTCAGCGACGTCCAAGACTTAGGTGGCCCACATCATATGAAACAGTATGATTGAATGTCTACCCTTGAAAACCTCTTTTGGGGCCCGTAGAAATTTTGGATCAAGCTGAAATTTGTTTTTCATCCTCACCCAGGACTCTGTGACCTTATCAACAGGTTGGATGAGTTATAAACATTATGGTGGGCCCCACATGGGACCCACAGTGATGTACGTACCTAACATCCACCATCCGTACGGACGGTGGAACCCACTGTAATGCACGTGTGTGTGCGTGCATGTGTGTATGCGTGTGTGAATGCACCTGGTGTGTGTGCGTGTGTGTATGCGTGTGTGTATGTGTAGATATATATATATATATATATATATATATATATATATATATATATATATATATATATATATATATATATATATATATGTATGTATATATAATATTATATTAGTATAATATTGTGTGTGTATATATATATATATATATATATATATATATATATATATATATACTGTATATAAATTATATATTATATTAAACATAATATGTTTATGATGGTGGGCCTTCGTGTGACCCCCACCATGATGCATGTGTTGCGTCTCACCGTCTATCCATTTTGAAAACTCATCTCTTGAGCTAAAAATGAGCCAGATCTATGGTTCAAATGGGCCCACTTTGGTATGTATATAGGGCCCATGTTGATCCATTTATGGCCATTCATTTAGGCCCACCTTGGTGCACACCTAAGGCCATGGGATTAAGCCCATTTGGCATATGTAATGCCCATGGGTTTTGGCCCATTTGACATATGCAATGCCCATGGGATCTGGCCCACTTATTCTATATAAGGCCCACGGGATTCAAGCCCATTTGATACATATTAAAGCCCATGGGATCAAGCCCATTTGATGTGCATGGGGCACAAATGGAGTGGCCTAGTTGACATATTTATGTGTATGGGCCCATCTGACATATTTAAGGCCCAAGTTGTGAGGCCACTTTGATGTGTTTCAAGGCCCATGAATCATGGACCATTGCAATGTACATAAGGCTCATTGGTGTGGCCCATTAATGCAACCCATTTGGTGAATGTGAGGCCCATGTAATACGACCCATTTGATATATCTAAGGCCTAGGGATCGAGGCCCAACGGATGTCCTTAGGGTCCATTGCAATGTACGTTTCTCATGGTTCGTGAAATGATATATATGGCAAGTCGTGCCTAGGAAACAATGTTGGTTTGACGTCCACATTGTATGTACAATGTTGGTTAAATGTCCGCATTGTAACTCTCCTTACAGCCCATTGATAGGTCCATACCCGTTGCTATTCATTGCCTTATAACATGCTTAGTATAATCTCATGACTCATGCCCATACGCATCATATGTATGCTTGATATGAGTAATGACTGATCATAGAATACGCCATTGGACAGACCATTTACGGGACTCGTTATGTGACTAAGTGCCCCACATGATCGCGCAGTACGCGCTGGATTGCTGCATGTTTTGACAGCGTGATTCATGCATCTCGCATACGTGTGACTTGATCACTGCATGCCCTAGCGACATTAGGGTCGTGGCTCCACAGGTATATCGTGGATTGCCATATTGGATACTGGAAATACTTATTCTAGCAGTGTGAGCACTTAGGATGTCCTTGGGTGAGAGTCCCAGAACCTTTTTGGTACCAGGAGATGCTCCAACATCTAGACCGAGTGGATATAAGAGCGCCAGAGTGTCGAATACCAGTAGGCCGTGTCTCCCACTGTGTCGTGGTCGGTTGGAAGGGAGTGTGGCCTTATCCTCCTGAGTGAGGGGGCTATAAGCTAGGCTGAGTTTGACCAGCTCGCAAATAAGTCCGCTATCGACGAGCCGGGTAGGTATTGGCAGACTACTGGTCGGTGGATAGTGAGGTCTTTTCCGCTTGCTTGACTGCGCAGCTAGGGAGGTGGCAGTCACTGCAAAGTGTATTAGACCCCGGTGATATCAAGAGAGGAACTATACTGATATACGTACTTGAAGAGTACCGACTTGCTTGGATTGCATTTCGCATATGACATTCGGCTATATAGGCCTTGCATTGTATCGGTGTGGCCGATGACATTCATATCTCATCGCATAGCTTTGGCATGGTTGATTCTATGGACTTACCATAAACTTCCGCATTGTTCTAATACTGTACACGTAGCGTTTGCCTTACGCACACACTTACACCACCCTCTAAGCTTTTGTAAGCTTATGCACGATAGTTGCGTGCAGGTAGCGTTGGACGGCAGCAGCGCTGAGACAGGAGCGCGTATCAGGACCTTTTGGAGCTTTTTGATTACCTTGTATTTTTCTTTCTGCATTGTACTTAAAGATTTTGATATAGTGGATATGTGGTGATGTTTTTTTGTGACTTGGTTATGCTTGTGGTTATGCTCCATTATATAAAAAAAATTCATTCTGAAAATCCTCCTTGTAGGATCTCAGGATCGGAATCTGACATTTGATTGTCAGGAGCCGAGAATGGGGCACTACGGAGGCTGCCGGCACCGGATTCGGCAATCGGGATTCATGTGAATCCAATTTTTGAGTTTGGGGCGTGACAGGTTATCTTATGACTGTGTTAGCCACTCACATGCTTGTCGATAAACCTATTAATGAGGCACCAATTCATCATCTTATTTTCAACAATTCCAATCTTAATAAGATGAAGATGGATTTACTTCCTGGTTAATTTGATGAAGGTGGTGTTGGTGGTGAAGCCGAAAATGAAGGGGAAGCTGGCGATCTTCCTCAACAGGATGTTACTATGGATGAGTTATTTGATGAGATAAAAACTGATTCGCCAAATGATCCTGATTACGATCCATCTAGTTATGATGCACGCCTTCGTGCATTGGAGGAGAAGGTTGGTAACTTGAGTATAGCCCACGATATGCAGTTTAAATATATGCGAAAATATCTTCGTAGCATCAATAGGGGCTTATACCAGATTGATCCTACTATCCCTGCTCCCTCCTCTGGATCTGATTAGGCGAATTATCTTTTGGATTGTATAACATTATCTTATCTTTTATTTTGGATATTGTATTAACTTGGTTTTGGTTTGATGATTCTGGTTTATATTTTAAAATATGCTATGTCCTTCCATATTTCTTTCTCATTATCTGCTTATTATTACTCTCTATGTTGTTGTTCTCTTTCCTATTGTGCCTTTCCCTTGTCATTTTGTGACAAAAAGGGGGAGTAGTATGGTAAAGGGGAGTAGTATGGAAAGGGGGAGTAATTTGTTTGGATTGATTGATTGAGAAGGATATGTGGATTGAGAATATGGAGTCTTGATGTTTACATGTTGTTTATTATTTACATGAGCAGTATTCGTATCTCTCAAGGGGAGTAGAGTAATTTGTATAATGTTGCTCTTATTTGTATGATATGTGTTTTGTCACAAATTTGAAAAAGGGGGAGATTGTAAGTGCTATGATTTCATATTCCTTTAGTTGTCAAATTTTGTGGTGCCAAAACCTATATCTATGTCTTGTATATCTTATGTTTCATGACTATTCATTGTTTCAAGACATCGTATTTCAAGACAAGAACATAAATGAAGAAAGTTTCAAGTCATGGATGAAGAATTCAAGAATAGCAGTCTCCAAGTATGCATGTTCAAGATTCAAACAAGTACAAGTATAGAAGAAGACTTTGTCAACTCAAGAAAGGATCAAGCTCGAGAAGGTTTACAAAAAGATTCGTAAATTCTCAAGCTTCTCTTATGGGTCATCTGAGTGTATAGACTTTCAATGTCCATCTCACTTTTAAGGTTTGTTTGACCTTAGATTGACCTTAGGATGGGCTTTACTGTAGGTCATTCTAGATACATAATTTTTATATTTTAATATGCGTGTTCGGGCTGTTCTAAGACCAGTCCTAGGGACTTCAAGACCAGTTCTATCTCTGCTACGACCAGTGTTAAGTTTTTCAGGACCAGTCCTAGGTTGTTGAAGATTTTTAAATTTTTCTGGTTGTCCTACGACCAGTCCTGGATATCCTACGACCAGTCCTATGAGCTGTACGACTCATCCTTCGACCAGTCTTAGCCTTACGACTTAAACTCCAGCAACTAAACTGGAGGTTCTACGACTAGTTGTAGGTGACCCACAACCGATCGTAGTCTACCCAGGACCAGTCGTGGAACAACTAATCCTTATCCCGCGGATATCTTTGAAAATCTTTGAAGCTACGAACAGTCCTAGGATCCTAAGACCAGTCATAGATGGGATTTTTCAGGCTATAAATTGAGCACGAACTTCCGAGTTTTTCAAATCAATTCAAATCAATTCAAGCAATCTTTAGGCTATACTCTGAGATAAGTTTGTGTTTATTTTTAAGCTACTTTGTGCTCATTTAATATTCCTGTTTATTATTTGATTTTGATCTACATTCCAATCTTATTTGAAAAGGAGAATTTCTGATATTCCTTATTCTTGAATTCAAAATCAAATAGAACTAGCCCTTTTGATTTAAAATCAATTAGACTTAGAACCATTCTTAAAGTGAGTATTGGACTTTGAACGTTGAATCAAACTTCTACTCCGATTGGTTCTACCGGGCTACTTCAAAAGGAGATTCAAGTATTTTGCATTTATGTAATTTACTTTCCTTGGTTTTGTTTGAGATTTGTCAGAAAAATCTGATTGTTCTGGTTATCTGAGGAGAGCCAGAAAACTCAGATTATGTGGGTTTTTGGATTGTGTAAGCCCGAGATAAAAAGACATAATTGTGAAGGTTTTAGGTGAACTTGTGAATTCTATTTTAATAGTGCATGCTAATATCCCCTGTGTGAGGATATTAGGAGTGGAGTAGCATTCTGTGTGGCTGTTGGATAACAGTTGGTGTACACACAGGCGAACCACTATATATCGTTGTGCTATGGATGTGCTTTCTTCTTTCATTTCTTTATTCATTCAGTTTTGTGGATTGTAGTTGGGGATGAATGTTGTAATAACTTAGGATTTATTTTTGCAAGTTATTTGGGTTTCCTTACTTTTTATTTGTCATTGGTTTGTGATTCAAAGGACGTTCTAGAAATAAGGTTGTCCTACCTTAAACCTTTAGTTTTTGGTGTAAGGTTGTCCTTAGAACTGATATAGTATCACTCTTATATCTAGTTTATTGAGATTGATTTTTAATTCAGCATTGTGCTTTATTTCTTTTATTATTCCGCTATTTAAGTTTTATTTGGCATTGCCCTATTCACTCCCCCTCTAGGGCATATAGCTAGGCCCTTTCAATTTTGTGTACAAATACCTTCACACACTCAAACGATTTGTGAGGAATAAGGCATGACCGGAGGGGTCGATAGCTGAAGCGTACATTGATAATGAGTGCCTTACATTTTGCTCCATGTATCTTCCTGGCATAGAGACTAGATTCAATCGAGAAGATCAGAATGCCGATGAAGGGCAGGAGCATGAACAAGGACTCATATCTGTATTTGCACATAACTTTCATCCTTTAGGATCCCCGACGTTTTAGGATATGGACCTTAAGGATCTAGCAAAGGCGCGGTGGTATGTGTTACATAATTGTGAAGAAATAAAGTCGTACTTGGAGTAAGTCTTCTCTCGATTATTATTTTCTCTACATATGATGATCTTAATGTTTCTTGCTAATAACGTGTCATTTATGTATAGCAAACACATAGACGAGATGAAGTCCAAATTCTCCACAAATTATAATCGAATGCATCAAGATCAGTTTTCAAAATGGTTCACCAAACATGTAAAATTTCACATTATATCTCACCACACTTAGAATTTTCATTGTATTGCACATTATATTAACCTAAGAAAATTCCTAAATAATTATATTCTATACATGATAATAGATGAAGATATTACGCACGAGCAACTCTACGGATGCATCTGATGCATTATACTCACAGGCGTGTGGCCCTAATAGGCGTGTATCTAGATATATAGGTTGTATTATAAATGGAATTCGGTTCCACACCGAAGAACGTGAGAAGTACAGAACCACATAAAATAGTGGGGTGGTTGTGAAGGGAATAAATGAGGAGGATAAAATTCACTTTTATGACATTTTGATGGATATTATTGAGTTAAATTATTGTATGAGAAAATGGGTGTACTTATTTAGATGTGATTGGTAGGACATTGGAAATAAGAAGTTGGGAATACGGACTGATAATTACTTTACGAGTGTAAATTTATCTCGGAAGTAGTTTAAAGATGACCCATTTGTCCTTGCCAGCCAAGCCGAACAAGTATTTTACCTCGCTGACACCAAGTTAAGCGATTCTTGGCACGTGGTGTAAAAAATAAAGCCCAGGAACGTATTTGACGTTCTCGTACTAGAAGTTGAAGATAGCAAGGACGGGAAAAATGACACGTCTAGGGTTGAACAAGCATATCAAGAAGACATGCCATCTAGGGATACAAGGACTGATTCAAGTGTTGATATTGATGTGGTGTAATTAGACTGAGATGATGTGTCACATGATCATGTTGATGCCTCAATAATACATGACATTGTTAGAGATGATAACAGTTTCATTGATGACGACATTGTAGAAAATGAGGAGGAAATACTGATTAGCGATAGTGATGGTGAAGAAGAAATAGCCCTAAGCGATAGTGATACCGACAACGATTATTAAATGTACACATGATTTACATGTCATTTTTTAATTTAAATAATTTATGTATTCCGTGTATACGTGAAAATTACAGGTCATGATTAATTCCTTTTATTGACTTGTTTATAATCCACATTTGCAGTTGAGTCAATTTTTGATCATGTCCTCCTCAAACCGGAGCGTAGCAAAAGCATGCAACATGCTTCATCAGCTGTTGCAGATGGACGTTTTGGTCATATCTTCTTCTAGTAGGGCCATAGAGATACTTGGTCTGGTCGATGAGTGTAAAGCGGAATATATCGATGACTCAGAGGAAGGATTATATCATCTGAAAGAAATTCTGGGGCTAATGTGAATATATAACCACAGGAAACGAGATATGGAAGATGCGACTCTGTCACTTGCACATATGAATGGAGTTTTGAGAGACGAGATTTCTCCTATTGTGACTGACATGTTGACTGTAAAAATGTCGAGTGCTTCACACAACATGACATATGCTTCTGAAGCATACGATAACTTACACAGGGAGTACTTCGGATAGTTTACCTTAAAGTTATTTCGTATTACAATGAAATATGTGTATTTAATATAGAATGACAATGTATAATAGAATTTTCAATGGTTATAGATTAAAGTTTATAATTTTATTATATTTTACTTGCATTATAATGTAATGGTCTAATCATATTTTAATCATCTCTCTAAGCATAAGTACAAATGCATTGTACCGTCAATATTACTTGTATAATGTTTTAGTATATTCCATTTGTATTGACATTGTTTAAATTTATAAGTTCGTAGCTCACACATATTCAGTGATGGCACCAGATGGTAGACTACATCATTCGCGCACTGGATCTACCCCTTCTACCCATGATGCGACGGAGCTAGCATCACTATCACATGTTGCATCGTAGACGTCTGATCCTTCAGTCACGGATACACCGGGCACTGCATGTAAGTCTAGACATATATTTCTTTTAATGATTTTTATTTATGTTTAGACTTACATATTTTTTTTACAACAGCGTCGTCGACCAGTCGACGAGGACGTGGACCCACGCATGGGTTACTTTTAGAGTGACTTACATGTGAGGGTAGGGTGAAGGTAGAGTTCCCACCAGACTACATTAGACCTGTTAGGAACAATGCCATGTTGTTTACGTCGGAGGTCGATATCTTATGTCGATCTTTGATCACCCCCACCACCCCCCGTTGTGGAGACGTGACAGATAATGTACGGCAGCTCATCCGTCAGCGCCTTCAGGTAAATTTTAGTAAATTAAAATTTATTTTATAAAAGTTCCTTTACAGTTAAGTTATTTTCTTAATAAGTTTATTACCTTAATGTATTATTTACGAAACTATAAGATAAATTTGACTTGGATTTAAGTTTTCTACACATCTACCATGCTGTTGACGACATGATCAAGGAATGATTTAAGGATTACTGCAATAAGTTATACTAGCGGTAGAAGCGGTGCATGAGCCACGAGGAGGCCGCACAGTCCGCACCGCCGCACGTGACCCATGAGGATTGACAGATACTCTGCGATAGGTTTTCATCTAATTATTTTCAGGTAATATTTACATATTTATGATATCTTAACGTAATAATTAAATTCATAATTAATAACAATGTATTATGAATAATGTGTTCAAAAGAGGAGTAAAATAAATTTTGACAATTGGACAAAGTTAGAAGTGAACCATGTAGCTGGTTCAAAGTCATTTGTACGACTTCGACATGACATGGTAAGAAATTACTAGTAATTATTATGTTTATATATTCTTTTCATACATTTATATTTATTATATTATCCTTTCGATTGCGTAGCAAGATTCCGTTATTGGCCAGGAGCCCGAACCAGTAAACTTGTACAGAGGGACTCACTGTCGGCAGGCGACGAGATCTTGGGTACATCCTAGAGCCAGTGAGATTTGAGTAAAAATCCTTTCATTATAAAATTTAATTGCATTAAATTATAATGTCATTTATTATGAAAATTCATATGTTTTCATTACAGGAGGAGATGGACACCTTACGCAGTTAGCCCACTCCCGATGGTACTCAGCGGAGTGAGCTAGAGATTCTAAGTTAGGTGTTTGGCACCCGTTTTGGATATGTGGGTGGTCTTGGCCATGGTGCCAAGCTCATGACACTCGGTAGAGCTACCTCCAGCTGATCCATCGTCGTTGCTGATATCTTCGTACGCTGAGCTGATACCGCAAAGAGAGAGAGAGGTTCAGCAGCTATGGGTCATTGTTGATGACATCAAAGATCAGCTGGACAGGCAGAGGGAGGAGCAAGAGAGGAAGATGATGGATCAGCTGGCGAGGCAGAGGGAGGAGTAGGAGAGGAGGATGAAGGATCAACTGACGAGGCAGAGGGAGGAGAAGGAGAGGAGGATGGAGGAGATATGGGTGGAGCATGAGCGATGCATGACAGAGATGTTTTAGGCTCTCACTGCACGCTTACCCACAGATGCCCAACCACATCCGCCTTCATCTTTATGATTTTTTGTATATTTGTTTATAATGTTAAGTTTATATGTATTTATGCGTGAATGAATGTGATGTGGATAAGATTGTTTGTATTTGGATGAATGTAGTTTATGTTTGAATAGATTTACTAGTTTGGGTTTATATGGATGTGAATGTGAATATGATGAAATTTATTATATAACAGGTGTATATTAGGATGAATATGATAAAATATATTGTTAACAGGTGTATATCAGGAATTTTGTGCTAGAAATTTTTTTTTTTAAAAGAGATTTTTACTTACGAAAATTTTCGTAAGTAAAAGTTTTTATGTATTTTTTAAAGACGAAAATGTTCGTCACTAAAAGATCCGTAATTATTTTTAGCCACGAAACTTATCGTTGCTAAAAGTTAACATTATTTTTTATCGACGAAACTTTTCGTCGCTAAAATTTTTGTAATTATTTTTAGCGACGAAAACTATCGTCGCTAAAAGTTAAACACCTATTTTTTAGCAACGAAACTATTCGTCGCTAAAAGTTTTGTAATTATTTTTAGCGACGAAATGTTTCATTATTAAAAGTTTTGTAATTATTCTTAGCGACGAAAACTATCATCGTTAAAAGTTAATAGTTATTTTTAGTGACAAAAATGTTCGTCGTGAAAAGTTTTGTAATGATTTTTTAGCGACGAAATTTTTTATCGCTACAAGTTTTGTAAAGATTTTTTAGCGATGAAAATTTTCGTCGCTAAAAGTGGTTTTAGCAACGAAAAAATTTATCTCTAAAAAGCTTACCTTTGGTAACAATTCAAATTTTTTGTCGATAAAAACCTTTTGTGGAAGTTTTTTAGCGACGAATTTAGCGATGAAAATTTTCGCCGCCAAAAGTGTTTAACTACGAGAATTTGGCTTTTAGCGACGAAAATTTTCGTCAGTAAAGATGGGATTTCTTGTAGTGACCACAGCGCACTAAAACATCAGTCACGGTCAAACACGAATTGACTTGTGAAATCTCGAAATGAAAGGGATTTCCCACAATACAACACGAAAGGACAACGTTCCATTTAAAGACGTTGTGGCCTACCGCCGTGATGATTCCAGATGATCTAAGCCGTCCATTGTGACCATAGGTCAAAACTGATTGGACCATAGCCTTTCCATAGAATCCCAAACGAGCACGTTATACACAATCTTGACCACAGCGACTGGCTGCGAATGAGTAAGGCATGGTCAATCCTGATTTGGACCCCACTTCAACCCACTTGGGTGATCTGAATCGTCCCTAGAGTCTAACACACAATCTTGACCAAGACCGTAAGAACCATACAGACCCATGCATATAGATGTGCGTGCAACAGTAGGCACAAAAGGAAACCTATCTTCTATTGAAACCTACAGTCCAAGAAAATTGACTGCACTAAATCTATTTACATAACCCATCGTGTGATCTTAATCGTTTAAACCACTCTAAGAAAGATTCTAACTCCCTCCACGAAGACCGCTTGGAAAGATCCCACGTAAAGATCGCTAGCCACTCTGTTTCTTTCATTACGTAAGCCGCTATCTTGATTTTCGCAGCGCAGAAACAGGGTTGTGTAAAGGAATCCACCCTGTTTCCTCACTTACGTAAACAGGCCTGCTTAAGGAGAGTCTAAAAGATCTGCACTACTATAAAAGCACCTCCGTCCAGCATCGGAAGAGGAGAAAGAGAGAAGCAAGAAAGAGAGAAAGAAGAAAAGAAAAACATAAGAAAAGGGATGTCCACCAACATCCACAGTAGAACGAAGTAGGAGAAAGAGAGAGAAGAGGAAGCCCCGACATTCCAACAAAGGTCAGTCTGGCCGAGAATTTTATCGATTCAGATTTTCAGAAGAATAGGTATAACCACATAACTTCTTTCCCTTCTTCTTTTTTTTTAGATGCTTTCTTTTCCTTTCCTTCCAGTAACAAAAGCATAGGAATACCCCACCCAGTCGAACCTAGTCAACTCAGTGAAACCGATGTGTCATATGGCAACTCTAAATCAGACCATAAATAAGTCCTTCCTTAAAATCATCGGTCTAGAATATATCTAGCACAACAACACCATAGCCAGAATCTAACTTGCTCTTAACCATATGAAGTAGGACAGGATTGGACCTTAAAGTGTGTGTCTGGGCATTTAACTTTGATAGTAAACGATTAGGCAACCAAAGGTGAGGTTTATTCCTTTAAGCTTACCTTAATTTAAGTTGGTATAATTTCATTGCCTTTTTACATGTTTTTATGTCATTATGATTCTCTCCTTGCGATCGAATAATTTTACCACCATTAATTGTCTATTCTTTGGAAAATTATAGCATGACTTTAATTACAAGTGATCTTTATGAATTTATGTAAGACGATGGATACAAGTCTGGCCTTTGCCTTATTAATTTTGTTGAGTTAGCCCTTGTTACTCTTCTCTTTTGAGTTAGCCATTTCCACTCTCCCATTGCTACTCTCCTCCTTACTTTACTAGTCTTGTGCTATTTACCTTTAAGGCTTGAGTTTGTGTCTTGATATTCCAAAACTCCCATAATTCAGTTTACATTTTCTTTGATGCAAGTGATGTGTTGAAGGTATCATAAGTAGTGATATCCTCTTAGTCGTCACGTAATTTCATGGGTTTTTGGGTAGTGGTGCATAAATCAATGTAAGTAATTCGTAATGCGTGTTACATCATTTTTGAAATTGGATGTCACAAATAATCGCTCCATGAACAAATCGTGTCATGCAATTCATCTGAGTCATGTGTTGTGTTACCTCGAGGTGTTCACGTAAATCCATGGTAACATTGGCCATTCCGACGAATATTCATAGTTATGGGATGTGGGTCGAGTCGGGTTTTCTATGAATCGTATTCCACATTGTGATGATCACTACGTATAATAAGTTGTACACACTTTGTTAGGCATGTATCTCATTTAAGTTGTTTGTGCATACTGATATCCCTTGTGGTAGTGGAGTCGAGGTGTATCAGAACCTTTACATTGCTTTTATAACTCTCTTAAATTATTGTTAATCTTAAAGGATGATCATCACTATGAGTAGGGCGTTGACCCTCTCCAACCGTACAGATGATGCAGGTGACGTATAGGTTGAAGACCCAGAAGATCAGTCTCCGATAGAAAATTTCATTGAATAAAGTAGAAAAGTAGTTTATGACTTATTTTATTTATGTTTCCGCTATACAACTCATAACTTTGTAATAAGCTCCCATTGAGAGAGCATTAGACAAGTTTATTCAATTATGGAATGATAATTTCAGTTAATTTTATTCTTTTGGATGATTACCTTAAAAAATGTAAATGGATGTGATTTACACGAAAGAAAAATCAATGCGAGACCTTGAGGTATCCAAAACTTTTACATTATTAACACCCAATTTCCTTGGGCACGAGTATGAACTTCGGTCGTGAAAATTCGGGATGTTATAGTGTCGGGTAGGGTCAAGGTTAGGTTGGGTCAGGGTTGGGTTAGGTTGTGTCAGGCTGGGTCGAGGTTGGATTAGATCAAATCATATATTACTTAAACTTGAATATTTATTACTTGAATTTGAATTGTAGAATTATTTGAATTTGAATATTGATTACTTGAATTCTAAAATTACTTGAATTTGATTCTTGAATACTTGAACTACTTTGAATTGAGAAATTCTACACTTGTGTAGACTTGTAGTTGATTACTTGAATTTGATTTATGTTTAATTCAAGTATTCAACTATAAATCATATATTAAATTTATGATTTGTAGTTGTATATTTCAGTTAAACATAAATCAATTAGATTTAGAGTGACCTCACTTGATACTTGACATACCTGATAGATGAATTTAATAATCTACCTACCCATTTAAGAATTCATATACAATAAATTGTATTCAAATTAATTATTGGTTTGATATTTTATATATATATATATATATATATATATATATATATATATGAATTCTAAAATTGTCCAAGTTGAACAATTTGGTAATATGTCATGCACCTAATGATACTTACACAATTTACATAGAGTTCGAGATTTGGTGCATCAACTCAATTTATTCTCTGAATATATGGTTCTCAACTAATTGATAGCCTCCCCTCTGTGAATAACAGATAATGGTGATGACACTCAAACAATAGAGAATTTTTATATATATTTGGAGAATTATGAAGAGATGCTGCTGAATTTTTAACTCACATGTAAATTGCATTAGTAGAGTACATGGTATATTACTGAATGAGATAAAAAGTGAAATTAAATTTTAAGAAACGTTAGAAAATGCCTACTTACAAATCACATATTACAATGACATGTGATTCTAACTTCCCATATTTTATGTGTGTTTTCTTATTTTCATATTTAAATATGTCTAGTAATGAAGTTCCTACAACCCCTGGTGTTGGTGCATCTGCACATCCCCTCTACTTATTAATATCCAACAAGATAAGAAAAACTTAAATTCATATACATCTAATAAAGAAATGAAAAAATTAGTAGTTTGAGATGATTTTGAAGGGTTTGAGGTAAAAGAGAGTGTGAACTATGTTACTAAGGTTAGATGTAAGCATTGTAGGTCAGCATTCACAAACCATTCTCGGGGATCAACTTCACATTATCGCAAACATGTTATTAATTGTGCTAAGAGCCTAAAAATACCGCGTTCAAGCCAAAAATTGTTCTCATTTGCTTCATTTGGAAGAAGCAATTCTCACACACAAGTTTCTCTCATCACTTATAAATTTGAAAAAAGATAAAGTAAAAGAGTGGTTTGTAATAATAGTTATTATTGAGGAGAAACCATTTATATTTATAAATAACAGGGTTTCCGGGGTGTTAATTTTCGGGGCATTACATATGAGGTCAAGAATAATAACAAAAATATGGTCGAGGCCAATTACACACGCACACACACAACACACACACACACACACACATATAAGAAATAAAGAGAAAAAGAAGTGCCCGATCGAAATGTAATTTAGGCATAAACAACCTCTATCTCATCAAATTCCTTAATATCACACTCCCTGATGAGTTCAGTCATTTTCCTTTGAGCCTTCTATGACTCTTCACTTTTTAAAACATCGTCGAGAATGCGTAGAACTTGATCAATGCGGCGACCAATGACATTGGCTTTGTGCTCTGCTCTCTCTTCTATTCGCTGCTCTCACGTGACCGACCTTGATAAAGGCCAATTTGAGAATTGATGAAATTCAGAAGAGTTTTGGTGTAATTTAGGCACCTTTCAGGGTAGATGTGCTCGATCTCTTGGAGGTCATCATCAGATGCGCTCGGTCTCCTGGAGGTCATCATCAACCTCTTTGCGTTGAACCTTTAGAATTCTTAGCATCATTTTGTTAAAATGATGCTATCAAGTCCAGTGTATGTGATTATACTAGGCTCAATTGTATTGATCAAAGAGTATGTTCATTTTCCTATGAATGATAGTACACTCATTTGCATGAGCATCTAGAGTTTCGAATTCATTTTTTGCAATGAACTATGCGTCACTGATATTCTAAAATTTGGTTAAAGCATCTAGTGGTTCGTTCAACAGAACATCATTCATTGTAGTCACCCGGAGGTCACGAACGAAGGGACAATTGTCGTACTAAATGGTGGAGTGAAAAGTGTTGATGTCACGCCCCAAACTCAGAAATCAGGCTCACAAAATTCTCGATCACCGAATCCAGCGTTGATAGCCTTCGTAATGCCCCATTCTCGGTTCCCGGCACCCATATGCCAAATTCCGATCCTGGGATCCTACAAGGAGGATTTTCAATATGAATTTTTTTTGTAAAGGAGCATAACCACAAGCATAACTAAGTCACAAAACAACAACACCATATATCCACTATATTAAAAACTTTGAGTACAATGCAGAAAGAAAAATACAAAGTAGATATTGGAACTCCAAAATCTCAGCTGCACTCTTCTACCTTAGTGTTGCTGCGATTTAATGTCACCTACACGCAACGGTCGTGCACAAGCTTACAAAAAGCTTAGAGGGTGGTGTAAGTGTGTGCGCAAGGCAAGTGTCAAGTATGCAATATCAGTATAATGTGAAAATATACTGGTAAGTCCATGAATACTATCAGCCGTACTAAGGCTATACGATGCAAGGCATAAATGTTATCGGTCATACCAAAGCTATGCAGTGCAAGGCATGAATGACATCGGCCATATCAAGGCCATGTGATGCGAGGCTTACATAGTCAAATGTCATATACGAGATGCAAGACAAGCATGTCAGTCCTCATCAAGTACATATATCAGTATAGTTCCTCTTTGGGATATCATCGAGGTCTAGTACACTTCATACTAACTGCCGCCTCCCTAGCCACACAGTCCAGTGAGTAGAAGAGACCACACTATCCACCTGACCAGTAGTCTGTCAATACCTACCCGACTTGTCGATAGCAGACCCATTTGTGAGCTGGTCAAATTCAGCCTAGCTTATAGTCCCCTCACTCGGACGGATAAGGTTACACCCTCTTCTAACCGACCACGATATAATGGGAGACGCGGCCTACTAGTATTCAGCACTCATGCACTCATGTATCCACTCGGTCTAGACGTCGAAGCATCTCCTGGTACCAAAAAAGTTCTGAGACTTTCACCCAAGGACATCATATGTGCTCACAGTGCTAGAGCCAATATTTTTGGTATCTAATCCGGTCATCCACGATGTGCCTATGGAGGCCACGCCCCTGATATCGTTAGGGCGTATAGTGATCATGTCACACAAATGCGAGATGCATGAATCACATGTCCAGTCATACAGTAATCCTGCGTGTACCGCACGCTCATGTGGGCAACTCCTATTAGTGAGTCACATAAACAATCTGCCCAATGACATTTGTTATGATCAGTCACTCCTCATATCAAGCATACATATGATGTATATGAGCATGATTCATGGAGTTATACTAAGCATGTTATATGGTGATGAACTATCTTCATAACGAAGATGGGCCTAGACGGCCTACACACAATAAGTATGGGCCTAACAATGGGCCCTATAGAGAGTTACAATGCGGGCATTTAACCATCATTGCTCTTAAAATGTGGACGTCAAACCATCATTGCTCCTAAGGCAAGGCCCACCATAAACACCATTGCATACATCATGGCAGAATCAGACATCATAATGGATCTCAAATACATCACATTCAGCCCCACACAAAGGCCTCATATACGTCTCATTGAGCCTCACTCATGGTCCTTATATACATCACATTGGGCCTCAACCCATTGGCCTCACTCATGGGCCTCCAATACATTAAGCGGGCCGCATCACATGGGTCTCATATATATCAAAGTGGGCCTCATATACATGGGCCTCATACATTCCCAAAAATGAATCATATTGAAAGATCATCTGGACCATACTATAACTAGCAGTGGAGATAATGATTTTCACCGTTTAAAAATTCTAGGGCCCACCCTAACGTTTATTTTCCAATCTGTTCATAAGGTCACAAAGACTTGAGTTAAGAGGAAAACAAATATCATATTGATCGAGAACTTTTGGAACCCCAAACAGGTTTCAATGGTGGGCGTTCAATCCTCCACTGGTTTTTGCAGTGTGGTCCATCTGATGGGTAGATCTGTCTCATCTTTAGTCTCAAGTCTTAAGACAAGCTCGTCCAGCAGATGGACGGTTGAAACACACCTCATGTGGGCCCCATAGCCATTGGACGGCATGGCTAAAACACATACATTATGGTGGCATTCCATTGTCCAGACAACTAAACGGTGTGGATGTAATATACACATCAAGGTGGGCCCACCCGTCCGGCATATGGACGGTGTGGATAACACATATATCATACGTGGTACCCGCAGAACTTGGGACGTCAATACAGCAGCTATATAGCTGGTGTATGCGTACACCAACCAATTCTCTTCACAAGTGGGTCCCACGTGGGGCCCACCATAATGTTTATTTTCCATCCCATCTGTTGATAAGGTCATAAAGACCTAAATTAAGAGAAAAATAAATAAATTTCATGTTTATCCAAAAGTTCTGAGACCCAAAAAGGGTTTCAATGGTAGACGTTCAATCCCCCCCCTGCTTCATGTAGTGTGGACCACCTGAGTTTCGAGAACGGCTAATTTTTGGGGGATCCTGAAATTGCGGTAGTGATTACTTTAGTTGAAGTAGGAATATACCAAGATGTCCTAGAGGGGGGTGAATAGGACTTTTTAGTATTTTATGATATTTTAAAACCTATCAACCCTATCCTGAATCAATATGTAAGTATCAAGATTTCTTCAAAATAACTCTAATGGCTTCCAAGCCAAATAGAGGGTCCGATCACAAAACTATTGAAAAGATAAATAAGATGCATAGCATAGTTCATGATGGATGTGACTGTGTGTGAGGTATGATCTACTTAGTTCCAGAAAGACATGCATATGTAATATGAAGACAATCAGAGAAATCACATAAATAGAAAAAGCAAATGACAATCTCAAAAACAGTCATTTTTATAGTGATTCGACTACGTGTCTAATCCACTTCTGGTGGACGCACTTAACCCTTGAGTGTACCGGATCTCACTAACAGAGATTTCACATCAGGATCACCTCAAATAGAAGGTTTTAAATCAAGTTCACCTCAAATCAGTACAACCCACTCTAGGCTGATTCTAACGTGTCTCCACGACACAAGTTTATGCCCCACACAGGAGCAATGGTCAATATATAGCACACAATTTTTAAGCCACACAGGCCAAGGATCCACACATGGAATCTATCAGTTTATACTCCCATGAGTAAGGGTCAACACACAACACCCAGGTTTTAGACCACACAGTTCAAGGACCTACATAAGGACTTAAGTTTTTGCTTTCCATAGAGCAAGGGTCAATACAAAGCACCCCCACGTACACTCTCGTCGGAGGCTTCCTATGAGCATTTGAAAGGGGTGAGAAGCACCTTAGACTCAATCCTACAAAAGGAATGATCACAAGGGTTCTCTAGACTCTAATGACTTACAGATAAGTAGATGAGCCCCATTAAGCACGTTGATGAAGATAACCTCCTTAATGATGAAAAATCTTCAGCTCCCTTGAACCGCAACTTAGATGATGTACCAATGTAAGGCAACGGGTTGGGTTAAGGTTATGATCGAATCCTACTCTTTTAAATGTTTTCCTATAAAGGAGACAGAGCGATTCCAATCATCTATGCATTTAAGGCATCTCAGCTTAATGATTTGCCATTAAAATGGTAACTACAGGATCCTTGAATGTAGAAGTTCATTCCCCAATCCACTCTATTAAATGTCAATGATGAGGGTGGATTGGAGGATGAACTCCCATGAGAGAAAAAGCTTAGGATATATGATGTAGGTTTAAACACTCAAAAGCACTATCTATTTTCTCTATAAACAACCAAAGGCAAGCTCTTATTAAATAGGCAAAAGGTTCCAATAGATATAAAATGGTCATATTTTTTACAGAGTTCGATATCATCGAGTAGGGTCGATATCATCGAGCGTATACTCTCGATAGCATCGACTGTCCGCTCGATGGTATGAACTTAAACTGTCAAATGCTTTTGAAACTTTTTGCCAATTGGTCGAGGAAATCGAACACTCATCAATGTCATCGAATTTTGAACTTCGATTTCTTTGATACAGGGTTCGATTCCTCGACATTTGAAAAATGTAAGAGTACTTGCCTTTGAAACATAACAGGTAAGATATGATCGAACATCCCTCGATATCATCAGAATTTGAATATCGATGATATCAATGACATTGTCGATTCATCGATAATTTTAAGAAATTTTCCTATAAGCTTGTTGGATAGCATATGTCGTATTTCGATGACATTGACCACGCCTCGATATGATCGACATTTGAATATCGATTTTATCAATAGATCCTCCATCTGAGAAAGATTAACCTGAAAACTTGTTGGATAGATTTGTGTACCAAACAGATATCATCGAAGGTCTACCGATATCATCGAGATTTTAATTTTGAGGATATCGAGGATCCCTTCGATATATAGAGAATTACACGATTTGCCTTAGTAGTATTTTAGACACAACTGACCAGATGTTGATTTTATCGAGTCGACTCGATGAACTTAAGATTCAAAATTCGATGATATTGAACAGTCCATCGATTCATCGATAATTCAGTCCAGAGTTCTTTGTGGTTGTTAGACATCTGAAGTCCTCAATTCGATAATATCGAGTGAGCTTTGAGGACATCGATAACAGGGTTCGATTTCATCGAGCCATGTATCGATAAATCGACAAAGGTAGAAAAGTTAAAAATATTTAGATTTTGTAACTAGTTTTCTCACCTAAAACCCTAAGATGTTCTATTCAATTTTAAGGGTTTTTATATACCCGGTGTTTTGGGACATGGGATGTGAGGCTAAGGTTTACCTTTGGCAAGTTCGAGCACACATCCTGTTGAGACAGATGATTAAACAATCTTCCTATGAGGCTCCTTTGTCTCGCTGACTCAACGATCAGGCTAATTGCCAAACCAGGGCACTTTCAGATCCCAATTCCCAAAGGGAACCCATCAAATGCACAGTGTTGATATGCAACATACATAATGGTAGGGCATGTGGCGGGGCCCATGGTCCTACCCGTTTTACAAGCAGTAGGACGCTGCTTGTTGCAGTGTCACCTATATATTGTTTATGTGTATTTTTTCATAAGTGGGCCCCACATAAGGACGATCCACACAATTTGTCAGATTCTGTGGCTCGTGATGGGTCTAATGAGCCCAATATTTGATATGTTTTGACGTATAGAAACATCATAGTAGGCCCTAACAGATTTTAACACTACATATCACTGTTTTCTATGATGTGGTCCTCTAGAGATTCAGATTGACTTCATTTTTTGGCTCAATGCCTACAATGAGCTGGGAGATTGAATAGATGGTGTGGATCGGATACATACATCAAGGTAGGGTCCACATGTGTGGACATCGTAGATATATAACACAAACATCACGGCCGGTCCCAGATGGGCTGGTCGGTGCGTCCAGCACCGTCCCATGCGGATGGTGTGGACGGCACACACATGCCATCTAGCCCCATCATCCCTGCTTTTGGACAGTGGTGGCATAACAGATACATCAAGGTGGGTCCACGTAATGGCCCACCACATTTTGGACCAAATTGATATTTGCGTTTTTCCTACATTCAGGGATGCTAGATCAGGTGGGCCACACATCAAGAGAGAGAGAGAGAGAGAGAGAGAGAGAGAGAGAGAGCGGTGAGATGGAGGGACCCCGACACTATGGGTCCTCCCTTCCAGGCATTATAACATACATCAAGTGGGTCTCATTACATGTGGGCCCACCAATCGAAATCAACAGTGGAGATCCCTTCTCCACCAAAATGCAAGGTCTAGATGAACCTTTCAAACTAGGAAAGTAAACGTCATGATGGGGTCAATGGAGAATGGCCCCATCATGGGGTGAACATTGAATCATAGTGGGCCATCAGCCACACCTAGGGTCCAAAGTGAGATCCGTACCATCAATCGGTAGGCCCCACTTAGTCCATCATCAAAAATAAAATCTAAACCTATAAAAACACCCACCGTTTGATCTTCTTGGTCTGATGGAATGCCAAACTCCTTGGCTCTCCCTTTGATGGAGGTTGATGAAGGTTGGAGGGTTGAGATGGGAGATGAGAGGGGTAGGAAGTGGGCCACACTTAGCTCTCTTAGAGCTTAGAAATGCTTGGATGTCCACCTCCCTTGTTACTTAGGAAAGTAAGTAGAGAAGGGAGAGAGAGGGTGGTTGTTGAGAAGTGATGGGTGGGTGATGGATGTGAGTGATGGGTGTGAGTGACATGAGGGTTGACTTAGGGTAGGTAGCTTGTTGTAACAACCTAAAAATCGGAGGTCGAGGATAACTTAGCTCCCGAGTTCCAAACCATCACTTATGCAATAGGATTAATGATGATTGTATGTTGTCTACATTAATGCATAAAACATGAAGTAGATTAAGCCAAATCAGCAAACATAATTCAGGGATAACGAGAAAATGCAAGCGAAAGTCTTAAATACATATATAAACCATAAACAATCCCCAAAATATGAGTGCTCTGCCAGGTCAAAAATACATGTATTATCTCAAATACAAATATCAAAATATGAAACCATGACAAATATAACCTTGAATCCCCGTTACATAGGACTCGGCTCACATGAACCCGCCTGAGAACTGCATGAAGGAGAACGCCTCCTCATCATCCTTGAACTCCTGCTCTACCTCATGGGTTGCATCATCATCTGTAACTAAAATAGAGTCTGGTTGGTGTTTAAACACCGTCCCAGAACGTGGGAGTGAGTGATCAACTCAGTGGAGCTATACAGCAAAGGTTAACATGTTATCAATTCTGTCAAGTAATAATGATAAAGCAATACATTCAAACATGTCCTAGATACTCTTGTTAATGCAAGGATGTATATAAAAATGATACATGCCCTCGCCTGCACTCCCTCAGCGTCTTCATCTTACGGCGCGCACGACATCCTCCCAAAAGTGCTCTTTCACGCCATAGCACATGCAATGCGGTGCATGAACGTGATTACCAAGTTCTTATTAGTCCTTTTCATGTAGTAGGATTGGAAAGTTAAGACACCTCCCTTATATCAATTTCTAAACATTGATCCATTCTAGGGTCATCAATCCTAGGAAATCTCATACAATGTTACGGTTCTAGATCGCTGTAAAGGGCTCGTTACCAATCAATACAGGTCTAGTTATATCCTAAATACTGTAACAAGACTCGTCGCCCTTATGCAGTGTCAGGATATACTCAAGGTCACTACAGAGGGCTCGTCACCAATCAATGTAGGCCGATAGCATGAATATAGTGTCCCATACCACCATAATAGGCTCATGAGAGTAGGGTACTCACTGATAACTACGGGGAGGCTCGTCACCCCAGCGTAGGCAGATAGCTAGACCACGGTGTCCCATACCACCATGTTCAGCTCATGAGTCTTAGGAGATCACGGTACCAAGGTTAACGGGAGTTTCACTAGTGAGTTCGGTGCCTTAGATTCAAACAGTAGCGACCAAACATGGTGAACATACATTGATCAATCGAGTTAGTTGATAAGCTCAACTAGGCCAAGCGCACGTTGAGTTGAACGACACGGAATGCATAAGCACTCCATGTGGCCTAACCACTATCGAACATCCCAAGCATGACTCGGATTCGTTAAACTCATCCTGCGTGGCGAAGACGACCTCAACCACCATTTGAAGAATGATTACTGATTACCTAGACTGTAATACAGCCCCAATCACGTACAAGCTCAATAACAGGAATATGATTCATATCCTACATTCACATGAACATTTATGAAATATAACTTGAACATAAATCCAGTACATGGAGGAAAACATACACACAATTAACATGAATAATTTAAGCTAAACAATACATGGAGGAAATCATACACACAATTAACATGAATAATTTAAGCTAAACAATACATGGAGGAAATCATACACACAAGTAATGTGATTGAGTTTCATATCTCAACAACCTTAAAAAATCACACTTTACCAACTACTAACTCAATCAAGCATTTATACAAACACTTAGACTATACTATTTAACATACATCACGTATGTCGATCATATGGCATAATAGGGTGATTCCTTTCATCAAGGAGTCATCGCATATGTAACAATCATGTATTAATGACAAAGAATCATGGTAATCATAACAGCAAATTCCATATGTATACGGGTATTCTAACATATACTCTATTTATAACATAGATTATACATATACGTAAATCGAAACAGATAGCTCATTTTCACGTCATGAATAAATCATTATCTAACATTGAAAGTCTTAAAAACTATAACCTAAACGTATATAGTCCGTACCTTAAACTAGAAACGTGTAATGAATATGATTCAGACGATAAGTCTTCGTCAACGGCGGATACGCTACCTAAGGCATGAAACAGGTTAGGTATAACTTCATTACAGCTATTCTAAGCTTCAAAATAGGTTAGGTTTTGATTAACTTACCCAAGAACGAAATTAGAATTGTCGAAATAACGATTTAGATACGTAAGATCGATATGTAGAAAAGCTGGGAAGAATTCCACGTAAAAACAACAGGTTCTCTCTTACTTTCTCTCTCTTTTCTTTCGAATAGCTAAGGTTTAGAAAATTCGTATGAAATTTGAGAATGAGGGTTTAAGGCCTTTTTATAAGCCTAAAGTCGACGAGAACAGCCTTAGGGCCAAGGTATACTTAGGTTATAACCAAGTCGGGCTCTTTCTGATCCAACAGAACACTTCTGGAGGTCCTCTTCTCAGATGCAGTTGGACTTAAGCTTACTAGTATTGGATCTTAAGCAAGTTAAGTTTTTAGTTCGATCGGGTTTCCAGATCGTCCGTGGCGGACCAGTTTTAATTCAACGGTCACTAAAATTCGATCAGGGCCACAAGTACTTTGACATGTATGCGCCACCTTTCCTGATCCGAGGGTGAATTTGGGTCGAAATCTAATGGTCAGAATGCTTAGAAATAATGCGCAAGCGATACGTCTCAGATTACTGAAAATCATATTTAGTTTTTTAAAAATCTTCGCTTTCTCACTCTCTTCACTCCGGACTCAAGGAAATGGTCTCAGGATATCGTTTGGGCTTAATTTTTGAGGTGATAATCAAGTCTAACTAGGCGGTCATACCGGTCTAAGTTCATCACTATCAGACTTTTGACGTGCGGTCTAGGTCCGATACGAAGTTTCAAAGTACTCCCGGGAGTAACTGGGTTTAGATTTAGATCCTAGATTTCAGGGTAATACAGCGTCAATGATTTTATAGGTTTTGGGTCTTACAAATCGCATTGAAAGCTATTGGTGCTAATTTCACAGGTAATCTAGTTTAGCGCTAGCTAAAACACATTAAATTTCTAAAAGATTTGGTTCTAAATGATTTCTGTTAGAGGTGGTACTCGGGTTTAAGTACGGATTTTTCTAAGGCGTTACACTTGTCTTAGGGAGAAAGAAAGCATGGGTTAGAGATGTGATTTGTACTTGACTTAACTTGATTGATTGATAGGATGAGTTGTAGAGATTCTCTCGGGATTGTAAATGTGCGGCGTTTCTTTGAGATAAACGCAGGCCCACATCTCTTGGCTTGGGTAACGCATCGGTGCGCAAGATACGCCGTTGGAACCGCGGCGACGGTGCGGTCATAATGGTACAAGTTTCTATTCTAGCTAAATCAGATCTATGAGTTGTGACCCAGGGTTACGCGTAAATACCGATTACAAGTCGCAGGTTGCCGGAGTTCTACAGGGGGATAGTGGGAGTCTACGAAATGGTACGGACTAGGATACAGGCCTTACAGTTGATGTCAAGAAAAATGATTGTTCCTAAAAAAGTTTGATCCCAATCGATAGGAGACATAGGTACAACAGTCATTGATAAAAGAAAACACGAGCTTTTGAAGATTGGAAGTAAGGAAGCTTGAGCGTGTAGGAGAGAGAATTGCAGACTCCTTTATATAGGCACTTAAAGTGGATAATCACACCTAAAGATGAGGCGTTGTGATGGTTGAAGCAACCCATTAATGGCATGAAATGTAAGGAGAAGAAAAAATTAAGTATTGGAGATAATACAAGAACTAAAAGGAAGAAAACATTCTGGCCAATTGTATTAAGGATAAGAAGAAGTACATACTGGCAACAAACAAACATAAAGCTATTAAAATTCAAAGGAAGAAAAGGAGGCAATTGTTTCATGAAGCTTTGATCGCCTAGCTTCCTAACGATGAAGAGTAGTTTTGGTCTTGGCTCATGAGCGTGCTATTTGATCAATGAGTGGAATGTGTTCTTGCATATAGGCGATAAATTTATTAATTTCAGTCTTTTGACCATGTTTGCTCTCGGTCAAAGATTTCTCTTCTTCTTTTAGTGCTAATAATTTGTCCTCCATTATCGAGATTTGAGCATTCAAATTGATCAGAGTCGCATTTGATTCCTTCAAATTAATATATACAATAAAAAATTATTCTCTAGCAGTTGTGATCTCAGTTATTCTGAGGAAGATGGTTGAATGTTCAGATTGAAGTTTATCGACCATAATAATTGCGACTTGATGCTCGTGAATTAGACTAAAAAATTCATAGAGTGCAAGATTTTTGGCCGACAGAGATTCATCAGAACTAGTGAGAGTTTGGTACCGTTGAACAAGAAGTTTGAGTCTCTCAATTGATCCAATGAAATTATGTCAGCGGCATGAGAGTGAATGAAGACTTGTAATTCCTCCTAAAGTTGTTGAATCTTTAATGAAGGTGCATGGGATTTGACCACTAGAATATCATGGGAGAAGGACTGATCAAAAGATGATAAAATGTCTTCCACTAGAAGAATGTCTCAGAAGAAGATTGGGCACGAGAAGTATCGGCTGATATGGCCACAGAAGCAGAGACATTAACCGTAAAAATCTTTGTAGGTACAACTCGATCAGGAGAGACTTCAGTTGTTCGAAATGTTTCCTATTCTAATACTTCTGCCTTGTCTAAAGGAACCACCATTTGCTCGTATACCAGGGTCAGATCTACTTGATCGATTGTTTCTGGGGATGGAATAGGTTGAATGGAAGATACAGGAATTGCGGAAGAAGAGGTTGTCGGCGCGACCGATTCCACAACTCATTGATCCTGATTAGGTATAAGTGATGAATTTATAGTGTAAAAGGAGACTGAAGGACTCTGCGAGCCGATATATTATTACCTACTCTTAAGTTTGTCCTTTTGTATGATTTTCTGGTTGACGAACATTGCTCATTGTCTCTTTTGAATCGGAAAGTTCAAGTCTTTTTGCAGGAGACTGAGCAACATTGACCAAAGTATTTATGATAAATGTATCAACTTGAGGAGGTGGCACAGAGATTAGTCTTTAAGAGGGTGAGAACTCTTTGGTTTTTTATGAAAAGGAAGGGACAAAGGAAAAAAAGTGTTGGATTGCAAAATAATTTCAAATAAAAGAATATGAATAACATCCACCTAAATCTAACTAAACAAGGATGGTGATAAATTGGTCAACTGCTGATGAAATTTTGGTGGGATTGACGACCAAAGCTAGAGCTCGGTTGGAACATGAAAAGGGGAGATGATTAGAATGATATGGTTTAAGAAATTGATCAAAGGAAATATTGAGATCATTTAATCTTTTCTTTTATCTTTGTCATTTATTAAAAGCCCTATTGAAATGAGCATATGTATCTCTTATACGCTTGTTCCATCTCCTAAGCATATTGTGAAGGAGGAATACCCAGGCAAAGCTTGGTTTTATAATATTTTTCAAAGGTTTCAATAACCTTGAGCGAAGAAGAAATACCTAGAGTAGATCGACTAAAAGTAGCAAGAGATGTAGGAGGAATATCTTAAAGAGGCCTGATCTAAGAAATCTTCAAAATGGTTGGAGGAGCTGTAGGTTTTGGAATTAGAGCAGTTGTCAGAACCATTTTAACCGGACCTCCAATTGTGGTCTTCTGATGCTTCAGTTCTAGTTGAGTTGGTTCGATAGTTCTCATTAATGCAAAAGAAGAAGGTTCTATTATCTTTATTGGTGTTGGGGATGGGATGGTTGATGTGACTAAAGTCATTTTCTTTAATCATGTCTTCCTCTAGACATGAGATATAGTTGATTGAGGTACTATCAATTTTTTGGTACCTTCTTTGGTCGTCATGTTCTTTTCGCCCATAGGTTTCTCCACTTTGGATGAAGGAGAAAGTCAGCTGATGAACAATAATTCATGGGACCCACTAACCAAAGTCCTGTAATAGATTTTCTACCAAGAGTAAAGTGAATCTAACTGTTGAGGACAGTTGGTAGAGGGAATGAGCATGAAAGAAGAGCCTACGGAATCAAACCTTTTATGGAGAGTCTGAAATGTGCTGACTGAATTTGCAACAGGTCGATGAATTAGAGGTTGATTATTAGTTCAATGAATAAATGGAAAATGAATGCATTGGGCCAAACCAAATTAACAAGCAATAAGATTAGGGTAGCATTGTTCGATTCCAGCCTTGGCATTAACACCCATGTATATTATGCTATTAAATGGAAGGTTTCTGCAGATCAAATAACTTTTTCAAGCCCCATCTTTGAGCTTTCCATCTCAATATCGGTTGACTCTTTTTCTTCTATAATTATGTCGGACCGAATTCTTTATCTTTAAGTGGATAGAAAGAATGGTTGGACTTATCAATACTGAAAGAAATGAAGAAACTCATACATTCGATGAGGGAATGATTAATTTTAGGGCAGAGGATGTCACAGTGGTCAAAAGAAGTGAATTTTACATTAGTTGAAATAAATTTGATGAATTTGCCCTAAAATATTCATATAACCATATCTAGACAAGTCAGATAGGTTCTCCAAAGTGTTAAAAATCTTTTGTGGTTGCCTCGAATATACTGCGATATAGGTGGCTAAGCACAAAAGGGGCAATAGCAAGTTAACGCTCTTAAGTGCCTAAGCCAGATGAATATATTCCTCGGTAATTTGAAGAGCACTCACATATAGCAAAAATTGATAAATATACGTCGGAAGAAAAGTTGTGTTCTTGTTCATCAACTTCATCTTGATATTTGGGTTGAAGATCCATGAAAGTGAAATATACCTTACTGATCTTGTCTGGAAGGGCGAAGGAATGTTGATTCTTCAGAGCAAAGCCTGAATAAATAAGCTCACCAAAGGGTAAAAGATGGGTGAAGGCATCTACATCCATGATTGTTTGACTTATAGGGTCACATCCAAAATGGAATGTATTAGTCAATCGACTCCAAAAAGTTAAAATTTTCACAATGAGGAAAGTATTGATTGGATATTTGTAACATCCTCGATTTTCACTGTTTTGGATTCTCAAAAATTCTTAAATTTTTTTTATAAATTAACTTATAATATCACTTAAATAACCATTAGCACTCAATGTTAGTCTATACAACGGTGGTACCAGTAAAGAACCGCATAAGTTCAATTAATCAACAGTAGGAAACCACCGAATCTGCCTGATCACTTGAACATCAGGTGTAACCCCATGATTTACTCACATAGGACTCAAATCTAACCGACCCGTCGCTAACTAAACAAGACAAGCACAACTAAATTAAAAATCTAAATGAAGCCAAGTCAAATAAGGCCCGCATCTTAACTAATCGACCAAATCAACCCTTGTAACGTCTCGTCCAACCAACATAGTGTCCTGGGGCATCCACGTAGGATTTACCGCAGGACCATTCGTTTAAGCCACTCAAGGTGGGGTACTATAAGTTAATTAATCTAGGATTAACCCATTAGAATAAACTAGACAGGTCATGATAGGGCCTAGTGTAGGCCACCAAGCCAGATGACCATTTACACTTAGCATCAGCCCGTATAGGCTATAGCGCGGCGCAGAAAGGTTAAAAAATTATTAACATTTATAGAAACATATATCTCACTGGGCTTGTGGTCCATCACGGACCACGAACTCATTGGGCGCCCAAAAGTTAATTATTTGTGCTGTTCCTACAGCACATGTCAACCCACCCAAGGCCAAAGTTGAAATCTGACACGGGATAATGAAACTAAGACTCCGAACTTTTCAGCAGTTGAATTTCTTCAAAAGCTATGGTGAAGGTCTAATGTAGTGTTCTACACCCGTTCATAAAATCTGGGACCCGATCATGGCACGACGACCGTTGATCGCAAATCTGAACCGTACGACCTAACCCCATATCTGATCATTCTCAAATTTTACATGGCCCTTCATCAGGTCATGGACTACCTACCTTATAAGTTTCATGGCCAGGGGACCACCAGAACTATCTTAACAACTGAAATGGTCCCCATAGGGCCATATGAAGATCGAAACCGTATGATCAAACCCCACATTCGTTAATCCGTTTGTCCCCAAACTTTACATGATCCCTCATCAGGCCATGAGAGACTTACACACCTAATTTGGTGGCCAATGGAGTGTTAGAGCCACCCCAACACCAATAGATAGTCCTAGTGGGCTATTTTAGAAATTTGAGAAAACTTGGGGCCAGAGGGCCCAACTCTAGGGAAATAAACCCTAGCTCTTATCTCATTTCTCCCCAAATATCCAACAACCAAGCTCTCTCCTTCATTCTTCCTCCATCCTCCAACAACAAATTCTCCCTCATAACTTTCCAAATCTCCAACAACCAAGCTCTCTCCTTCATTCTTCCTCCATCCTTCAACAACAAATTCTCCCTCATAACTCCTTAAATCTCCAACAACCTCTAAGGAGTAGAGAAAATAAAAGAGCAAAGAGGAGAAGAAAGAGAGAGTGTAGAAGAGATCCAAGGTGGACCCTAGATCGTGGTGGGGCCGAGGAGATCAAGCATTGCAACTCCCTACTCCTTTCTCCAAAGGAGATCCTACACCACCACCACAATAATCATTCTGTGAAATATTTAGGTAATATCCTTCACCCTTTTTCTTGAAACCCATCCATTGAGAATGGTTTGGCTTGGATTTCTCACATGCAAGCGCTTATTATAGGGATTCCGGCCGGCCAACCCCCAAAACTCTCATTCTAGGTCGTCTATCAAGCCTCCAATGATCTGAAGGTACGGACTATTATCCTTAGGTGGCCTAGCACCAATTATAGTAGGGGTTTAATGATTTTGTTTATTGAGTTGTTGCGTTGAAGAAATTAGAGAAAACCTAGGAAGGGCGTGTTGTTGGAATTGCATGGTTTTACATGAATTATCTATATTCGATGTTGATTTGTCTCTCACATGATTTAGCATAGAAATGACTACATGCTCATGGTTGCTTGATTGATTTTACTCTTATGCATTGCTTCATAATGTATATAAATTTTGACTCTTGTGTGTTTGATTCCTTGAGGTGTTAGAAGTGCTCGACTTCCTCACTAACCCACACACTCACACGTACCTTGTTCATAATCATGAAGTATGCTTGCTAGGAATATTGGATCATCGGTTGCAATGCATGTGAACATGACATTTTTGGGCTAGTTGATAATCTCGATGGTTGTCATGCTATGAACCAACATTGAACCCTCGGGTTGGTCGGAAACACAAGGAGAGGTGCTAGTCCCGTTGGTAGGATTATGTTAGGGTTAGACCCGTGGGTTTGGGTGGGTGTGCTCGGGTGGCTGGAGTTTGACTACATGGTTCCTCTATGCCCAATGTCACTCGTCTCACGCTCGCCTAACTCATGCGGTCCAGTCTACTGTCTGACCAACCCTGTTTGTTAACCCTAGTTGCTCACATTCGTATGGAACCTGAAACTCCCTACAACCATTGTAGCTCATTAATAACCCACTTGTAAACTGGTCCACAGCCTCGTGAGCCGGGCATGGTGGAATGGGACACTGTGTCTAAGCCGTCGGCCTACGCTGGGGTGTCGCGCCTCCCCATAGTGACCCTGAGTGATCCCTTTTCTCTCGACACTCCTCATGTGCTTGAAGTCGGGGATGAGTAACCTAATGGGATCACGGACCGTGAGGACTCGGCCTCACTCATTAGGGGATCTTGGCCTCATAACCCGTTTAGGGCAAGATACGTGGGGTGTATCGGTTTCCCAAACCTGCTGGATGAATGGACTTAATTAATAACTCGGTTAACACGATCCCATTGCATTGCATTAGTTAGGGTGGCGACTCAAAAGTCGAGGTCGCTCTGAGGGAGTGCTGACATATGCGATCATTAGATGGAGTCCCTCGAGGGAGTATTGTGGTAAGGGCATGCATCATATCATCCCGCATGCATGCATTTTAAATAAGAGCTACTAGGTGTTGGTGATTATTTACCTTTCATTAAATTCATGCTATAATTGTTGCCTGTTAAAACTTAAGACTAATAGAATCCACTGAGTTGATCACTCACTCCCACTCTGGGACGGTGTTTTAAAACACCAACCAGACCCGATCTTAGATGCAGGTGGCGTAGGGCAGGAGGAGCCTGGAGAGACGAGATTTAAGGAGGAGGATGAGCTGTCTTACTTTCAGCTGATGAGCGATTCGCCGCCAGCTTGAGAGGCGGGATTGGATCACCGAACGGAGGGCTCAGCCCTATTCTCTTTGGTCATATATTTTTGTGATTTGTTGAGGGTCACCATGTGCGATCCCTTCTATTCTTTTGGACATGTATATAGATATATGTTTGTTATTTTCATTTCAGTAGAATGTTATGTTTATACTTCTTGTTTCAGGGAACTCCAGACTGCGCAACTAAATCAGATTTATATGCATATTAATGAAATCAGTTATAAGTGATACTCGGGAACTCGAGAGTTAAGCGTATGCGCGATCTCTAATTTCTAGGGCGTTACAAGATGCTATCAGAGTAATAGTTTAGAATCCCTTGGGCCATGGGTCATGAACTCACTAACTCGTCTGCTGACTTGAGAGGATACGTATTAAAAAATGCAACGGGGACTTAGAATGCTAGGAACCATCCTAGACCCTGAATCAACAATTATAGACGGAGGGTAGGACTTCTAAGGAGTTATGAATGGGTATCGAGAGAAGGAATAGTAACACTAGAGAGGGGGATCCGAGAGTCTTACAATGCCACGACCCATCCCGAGCAAGAAATTGGGAACCTGACGGCAAAACTCGATTCAATTGACTAGCAGATTTAGCTAGTTTAGTCCACCAAATTCGTAGGGCCCATTGGGCCAATTGAAATAGGTAGAATTAGGGTGAAATAAATTTTAGAGTAACGATAAATACAGGTGTAAGGTATTGTCCTTAGGATGAGTGCATCCCATGTTCTATAATGCCCTGTTGGAATGTATTCAATTAAGGGTAAATCCCAGATTTTCTTTCCCAACTATACTTAGAAATTCATCATCTTAGGATTTGAAAATCCCACATTACGCCTTTCAACGCAAGACTCATTTAGCAAAGCTGGTGAAATAAATTTGAGTCTCATCCCACACTCGTTCCAGACATGTCATTTCCAATCTTGAATTGGGATTGGCATTATAACCCCATTTAGTACAGTTTAATATCACTGGCCAAACTAGCCTAAGTCCAAATTCCTCTCCCTAACTTGTTCCCTTCAAATCTTCACCTACCTTCACTCTATTCATTAATTTTCCCAGGACATTGATAGGAACGAGCCGGGAATTAAGTGATTAGATGGTCGAAACCATCGTCCTAAACCAAACGAGTGAAAATTGGGCCAAATTTGATAGTTTCGACCCATTTGGGGATAAAGAGTTAGGAGTGAATGAAAATTTACCAAAAATAGTGAAACTGGAGAAAAACTGAGATTTTTCCACTAACCATGGGGAATATTATAAAAAAAGTAGTCTCATTACGTAGATCGGCTTCTCCTAACCCAAATTCATATATGACACATCAAATAACTCATTCCGGTTGGTAAGATACATGCATCGAAAGATCGACGGTCCAAGTGCGGGCATGACCTCGCCCGCTGACCCCATCGACCCCACCCAGGCCCCCCTCGTCCACGTGTGACCCAGCCCGGACCTCCAGCAGGTGCGCGTGACCCCGTCTGGACCTCCAGTGGGTGCGCGCAACCCCGCCCGGGTGTGCGTGACCCCGCCCAGACCCGAATCACTTGCTTCTCTCCCCTTTTGCAACATGCATACGTGTGAGGCCCATTCTTTTTGGCATTTCAAGTGCCCAAAACCCTCATTCTTCTCCTTTCACACCCATGCATCCTTCTAAAACCTTAGAGAGAGAGCTCTCCTTCACCCAACACTAAAACCCATCCCTCATCATCTTTTCTTCCACATTTCCCTCTACTCCCAATCCCTCATTCATCCCAAAACCCATTTCTTCCCAAAACCCATTTTTCCCCAAAACCCATTCCTCAACTCCTCTCCATTTCTCAACTTCCATATCCCTACTCCCACTCCTTCACACCTTCCCATCTTCCTAACCCACCTCCTCTCCCTCATTTCCCAATTATCTTCCACTCCATCACTCTCAATCTCATTTCCTCAAACTCATCCTCTTCTACTTCACCAAATTCCATCCCAATCACTCATTCACCCCCCTCCTATTCTCAAGTTATTCCTTCAAGGAAACCCATCTTCTTCTTCCACCTTTTCCTTTCCCTCAACCTCCCCTCCATCACACTCACTCTCTCATTCCACTCCTTCAGTCCCATTTCCTTAAACTCATCCTCAAAAACTTCATTTTCCCAAAGCCATCTCAAAGACAAATTATACTCACACCCCATATCCTTAACTCACTTTCTATTTCACCCTACACAACCTCATCTCAAACCCATTCCTAAACTTTATTTTCCAAACCCATTCCCAAATCCATCCATATAACCCCATTCTCAAAACTCATTCTCTTAAACTCATCTCCAAGTTCCTTCCCACTACCCATTCCAACAAGTCCATCTCAAGCCCACACCCACATTTCATTTTTTTCAACCCATCATCTCCAAATATCCACTCTTATACCCATTCTTAAGACCCTTCCTAAGCTCATTCATCCAACAATCCAACCACATTTCTCGCACCCAAAATCCATCCTAGCCAAAGGAAATGGCTCTTCTAGCAACCGTTGCCTCTCTTTTCTCCATCTCAGTGATCCTATCACTTATGAGGAAGAAAAGACAGACTATCTCCCACCGAGCTGGGACCAAGCCAAGAGCGGCGCAGTAAGAAGAAGGCCGACCCGAAGGGAAAGAAAATCGTGAAATTTCACTCTCGAAGGGCTCTTGTGATTCAAACGCCCCAACCGCCCATTGATAATGTAGGAAATTTTCGTGTACGCAATGTCGCCTTTGAAGCCTCCGTGGAAGAGAAATTGTTCGACGATATTGCCCTACTCGGTCGGCTTATGGAAAAGGGATGGGGTCCCATTTTCTATGGAGACTCCCAAGAAGATGAAGGTCGAGCTATGACTTTCTATGTGCGGATCAGAAACTCTCAATTCAAGCCCTTGGGCTTTGATCTTATAGTGGGTGGCAAGAGGTTCCAATTTGGGGTGGAGTAGATTTTCAGCGTACTTCGAGTGCCACGAGGCGAAGTGCAGATTAAGAAAGGAAACTTGGATACAAGTCAAGCCCATAACGAGCGGACTTGCTTCTTGTGTGGTCAAGATGCCCAATGGAGGCATGATGTCGGCTTGAACTCATCCAACTTGACTCCAGAGTATCGTGCGCTTCACTGCATCTGCACCCACAATGTCTATCCGAGGCTGAAGAACCGTACCGAGTGCTCTCGTTATATGGTGGAGCTTTTATATCAGATAGGCCAGGGAGCAGATGTATGCCTCCCCAGCGTAGTACTCCACTAGATAGTAAGGGCAGCAAGGGCAACGTGGAAAGATGTATGTCTCCCTTTTGGTCACCTGGTTTGTCGGTTGGCCTAGCTATACGGTGTGGGCGGATCGGATGGAAACTTTATACTGGCACAGATATTGGGTGATAGTATGTTGAACAATATGAGAATAGGCCCCAAGCAACGACAGGCCCACATCGACCAATACAGGGAACTTGTTGAAGAAGAAGAGGAGAGCGATGGAAGCGATGAGGATGAGGGTGAGGATGAAGCTGAAGAGGTGGAAAGAGCTGACGAGATTGAAGAAGTTGGCAGGGATCCGCTTACTATCCCAGATATGCGTAAGCGCTTGGATGCGCTCAAAGTCGAGGTAGCAGAGATCAAGGAGAGCCAAGCTAGGCACCAAGCGAAGCAGGAAAAGTAGAACAAGAAGATGTATCGGGCTATAAAGGCCCTGATCTGTTGCAGCCAGGGCGAAGAAGCGCCTCCACTCTCGCCCGACTCGGACGAGTAGCACCACGAATCTACTGATGACTAGTAGTTTGCTTTAAGTTATTTAGAACTAATTTCATGTACTGAAGGATGCTTAGGAATTTGCTTAATTAGCTTATGTTTACTTTTCATTTAGCATATCCAGTAATCCTTAAATCCATGCTGTAACATGTAACTGGACATGCCAATGACATTTTGGAATTCAACGTGAATGTATGAATTAAAATTCTCTTGTCACTTTGTGAATAGTTGCATGTATTGTTGCCAATAGAATAGTCATGCATTTTCATATTAAAGTTTAACATCGAGTGTCTATTTAGGAATTATTTATAATCGTGATAGGAATCATTCCGTGATTAAGTTTAATTACATATATATATATATATATATATAAGTTATTTTGGTGTAATTAAGTTAGGACCCTTAAGTAAGATTGAGTTCCATAGTTTAACACTCTGTAAGCTCATGTTAGAGGCGGACTATAGTAAAATATATTGGGTTTTTCCATTCTCTTATGGACTCAAGGTTCCAACAAAATTGAGAAGATAATATCCTTCATATTTGCCTTCCTGCGCCCTTACTAGCGTTATTAGCACTCCCAGCCTCCTTAATACCTTAGAACCTCGACCATTCCTTCATTATTGAAATTTATGAAACCAAAGTGTAGTCCACGATTAACCCACTAGTCATAAGATTAAAATGGTAATTCGTAAGAAAAAATTGTCTTTAAAAAACTTTTGAGGATGATCATTACCCATTGGCATGTAGAGAAAATTATTAAACCCCAAATTGGATATGAATTAAAATGAGGACTCTCGTAGACCAAGACTCAAAGGATAACCTTATAAATAAGAGATTTAAACTTTTTAATAATGGTCATTCCCTAAACATTTAGATTAATCAGACCACGGAATTATAGAAGCATACGCCTGTGAAGCATTCGCGGCTTGACCCAATTCTTAATCCTGAGCGACTACCAATGGACTCACTGCTTTGACTGAGCAGAAGACCAGGATTCAACAGGATAAAGAAGGGATACGATGAGCCTTCTACCCTGGTTAAGTAGATAATCGACGTATCGGGTTTAAGCCCACTACAACCGTCTCTCTGTATTGGTCTAACATTAAAAATAAATATTTCACTCTAGGTAGAGGGAAGCCATCGCCATGAATCTAAATCTTTAAAAATAAATAAATTTTAATAAACCATCAGAGTGAAAAGTTTTTAAGGGGGGTAGATCACAATGAGCTAGGGTAGTGTATTTATTATATACATGAAAACATATATAAATATGAAGCCAACAAAACTTAAGCAAACGAACTGATAATATCTTTATTTATACCCTTAGGCAATTTCGGGGATGAAATTATTTTTAAAGGGGGTAGATTGTAACATCCTCGATTTTCACTGTTTTAAATTCTAAAAAATCCTTAAAATTTTTTTAATAAATTAACTTATAATATCACTTAAATGACCATTAGCACTCAATGTTAATCTATACAAGGGTGGTACCAGTAAAGAACCACATAAGTTTGATTAATCAACCGTAGGAAACCACTGAATCCGTCCGATCACTTGAACATCAGGTGTAACCCCATGATTTACTCACATAGGACCCAAATCTAACCGACCCGTCGCTAACTAATCAAGACGAGCACAACTAAATTAAAATTCTAACCAAAACCAAGTCAAATAAGGCCTGGATCTGAACTAATAGACCAAATCAACCCTCGTAATGTCCCGTCCAACCAGCATAGTGTCCTGGGGCATCCACATAGGATTTACCACAGGACCATTCATTTAAGCCACTCAAGGAATGGTACTACAAGTTAATTAACCTAGGATTAACCCATTAAAATAAACCAGACAGGTCATGATAGAGCCTAGTGCAGGCCACCAAGCCAGATGACTGTTTACACTTAGCATCAGCCCGTACAGGCGCAAAAAGGTCAAAAAATTATAAACATTTAGAGAAACATATATCTCACTGGGCTTGTGGTCCATCGCGGACCACGGACTCATTGGGCGCCCAGAAGTTAATTATTCGTGCCATTCCTACAGCACATGTCAACCCACCCAAGGCCAAAGTTAAAATCTGGCATGGGATAATGAAACTAAGATCTGCACTTTTCAGTGGTCAAATTTCTTCGAAAGTTATGGTGAAGGTCTAATGTAGTGTCCTACACACGTCCACAAAATCTGGGACCCGATCATGGCACGACAACCATTGATCGCAAATCGAAACCATACGACCCAACTCTATATCTGATCGTTCCTAAATTTTACATGGCCTTTCATCGGGCCATAGACTACCTACCCTATAAGTTTCATGGCCAAGGAACCACTAGAACTACCTTAACAATCGGGATGGTCCCCACGGGGCTATATGAAGATCGGAACCGTAGGATCAAACTCTACATTCGTTAATCCGTTTGTCCCCAAACTTTACATGATCCCTCATCGGGCCATGGGAGACTTACACACCTAATTTGGTGGCCAAAGGAGTGTTAGAGCCACCCCAACACCAATAGATAAGCCTAGTGGGCTATTTTGAAAATTTGAGGAAACTTGGGGCCAAAGGGCCCAACTCTAGGAAAATAAACCCTAGCTTTTATCTCATTTCTCCCCAAATCTCTAACAACCAAGCTCTCTCTTTCATTCTTCCTCCATCCTCCAACAACAAATTCTCCCTCATAACTTCCCAAATCTCCAACAACCAAGCTCTCTCGTTCATTCTTCCTCCATCCTTCAACAAAAAATTCTCCCTCATAACTCTCCAAAACTCCAACAACCACTAAGGAGTAGAGAGAACAAAAGAGCAAAGAGGAGAAGAAAGAGAGAGTGTAAAAGAGATCCAAGGTAGATCCTAGATCGTGGTGGGGTCAAGAAAATCAAACATTACAACTCCCTACTCCTTTCTCCAAAGGTGATCCTACACCACCACTACAATAATCATTCCGTGAAATATCTAGGTAAGATTCTTTCCCCTTTTTCTTGAAACCCATGCATTGAGAATGGTTTAGCTTGGATTTCTCACATGCAAGCGATTGTTATAGAGATTTTGGCCGGCCAACCCCCAAAACCCTCATTCTAGGTCATCTATCAAGCCTCCAACGATCCGAAGGTGTGGACTATTATCCTTAGGTGGCCTAGCACCAATTATAGTGGGGGTTTAATGATTTCATTTGTTGAGTTGTTGCGTTGAAGAAATTAGAGAAAACCTAGGAAGGGCGTGTTTTTGGAATTGCATGGTTTTACATGAATTGTCTATATTCGATGTTGATTTATCTCTCACAAGATTTAGCATAGAAATTACTACATGCTCATGGTTGCTTGATTGATTTTACTTTTATGCGTTGCTTCATAGTGTATATAAATTTTGACTCTTGTGTGTTTGATTCCTTGGGGTGTTGCACTTCCTCATTAACCCACACACTCACATGCACCTTGTTCATAATCATAAAGTATGCTTGCTAGGAATATTGGATCGTAGGTTGCAATGTATGTGAACATGACATTTTTGTGCTAGTTGATAATCTTGATGGTTGTCATGCTATGAACCAACATTGAAACCTCGGGTTGGTCAGGAACATAAGGAGAGGCGCTAGTCCCGTTGGTAGGATTATGCTAGGACTAGACCTGTGGGTTTAAGTGGGTGTGCTCGGGTGGCTGTAGTTTGACTACATGGGTCCTCTGCGCCCAATGTCACTTGTCTCAAGCTCGCCTGACTCTTGCGATCTAGCCTACTGTCTGACCAACCCTGTTTGTTAACCATAGTTGCTCACATATGTATGGAACCTGAAACTCCCTACAAGCATTATAGCCCATCAATAACTCACTTGTAAACTGGTCCATAGCCTTGTGACCTGGGCATGGTGGAATGGGACACTGTTTCTGAGCTGTCGGCCTATGCTGGGGTGTCACGTCTCCCCGTAGTGACCGCGAGCGATCACTTTTCTCTCGACACTCCTCATGTGCTTGAAGTCGAGGATGAGTAACCCAACGAGATCATGGACCGTGAGGACTCGGCCTCACACATTGGGGGATCTTAGCCTCAAAACCCGTTTAGGGCATTGATACGTGAGGTGTATCGGTTTCTCAAACCTGCTGGATGAATGGACTTAATTAATAACTTGGCTAACACGATCGCATTGCATCGCATTAGTTAGGGTGGTGACTCGGAAGTTGAGGTCGCTCTGAGGGAGTGTTGACATATGCGATCGTTAAATGGAGTCGCTCGAGGGAGTGTTGTGGTGAGGGCATGCATCATATCATCCCGCATGCATGCATTTTAAATAAGAGATGCTAGGTGTTGGTGATTATCTGCCTTTCATTAAATTGATGCTATAACTGTTGCCTGTTAAAACTTAAGACTAATAGAACCCACTAAGTTGATCACTCACTCCCACTCTAGGACGGTGTTTTAAAACACCAACCAAACCCAATCTTAGATGCAGGTGTCATAGGGCAGGAGGAGCCTGGAGAGATGAGCTTTGAGGAGGAGGACGAGCTGTCTTACTTCTAGCTGATGGGCGGTTCGCCACCAGCTTGAGAGGCGAGATTGGATTGTCGAGCGGAGGGCTCAGCCCTATTCTCTTTGGTCATATATTTTTGTGATTTGTTGGGGGTCGCCATGTGTGATCTGTTCTATTCTTTTGGACATGTATATAGATATATGTTTGCTCTTTTCATTTCAGTAGACTGTTATGTTTATGTTTCTTGTTCCAGGGAACTCCAGACTGCGCAACTAAATCAGATTTAAATGCATATTAATGAAATCAGTTATAAGTGACACTCAGGAACTCGGGAGTTGAGCGTATGCGTGACTCCCGATTTTCAGGGCGTTACAATATTCATGCAAGAAAATTTTGATACATTCATAAATTCCAGCCTGCTTACATGTATTGCCATGTTGTGTTTCAACATGAGTGTTTCGATAAGAAACAAATGCATTCGATTTGGGAAACTATCTTATTCAATCATAACAGAGAAAGTGTATAGAAAATAATCATCATATTTATTCATACTGAGTTCATTTACATTCTTTGATTTCCCTTGATTCTAAGATAGCATCATGCAAAAATTGAAAGAGTTCAAATTATCAAATCAACTGGCAGCATTTCGACTTATGATTCAGTCATTTATTTGAGAGGAATGTTGTGCAGATTTGATTATCTGATCTCTCTTTCTGAGTTCATGTTCCTGTAAGAAACAGAAGATAGAAGATCGCATTTCATCCAGTCTTTCCGACAGTCATTTTGACAGAATTTTGATTCTTAAGTAATCATTCCCATGCAACAGCATGGTGTTGTGCGGGCCCGTGCAACACCATGCGATTGCGCGACCCTGCACAAAGCTCTCTTCTCTCTTCTTCACTTGAGACCTTCAGACTTTCTTTTCTTTTCTGGAGCTCTGATCTTCTCAGAATCTTCAATGTGTGCAAATGAGAGGGGAAGTGGGGTATTTATAGGCCTCCACATGTGTAAACCCTTGAAGTCCATGTTGTAGGCCCACCTTTCATCAAATCCGAGCAGTCCACGTCAGCATACCCGAATCCACACTTATGCAGGTGCACGCAACACCTAATCCCCCTTTGCACGGGTCTGCATAACACCTCACTGTTGCGTGGTCTGTCACAAAGCCTGCAAAATGTTCAATCACCCAGTCTTCTGTGCAAGAGTGCACAACGAAAATAAGTTTTGCGCCAAACCACGCAAACAATGCTCTTTGTGCAGGTTTGCTCAAAACCATGAGTTTTAACATTTCCTCTTCACTTTCTTCATTCTATTTTCATATCTTCCTTCCTCTTTTGATTTAATCTTAGTACTTTATTTTTTATGCCTCAACAGATGCCCCCTTGATCCTCTTTGTTTATCGCTTCTTGGATAAAGAAATAGGATCAATCTCTTGAAAAAACCATCATGTGTGCGTTCGAGCAAAGACAAGTCAGGTCCTGTAACACTCTGAAAATCGGGGGTCGTGTATAAACTCAACTCCCGAGTTCCAGACCGTCACTTATGCAACAAAAATGGTTATGATTCAATGTTGTCTGATTTAAAGCATTCACATGAGTAAAAGTATACCAAAACTGCAATTCATACTTCAGATCCAGTGATAAAAGCAAGCGGAAGACTAAACAATGTATATATCACTGTATAAAAAAATAAAGTAATCTCATCTGTCTCCAAAGTATGACTACATCTCTGAGTCTCATGTACATATACATATCAAAAGAATAATGTTCAAAAAGAAAGTCCCACTGATGCCCCCTCGATCCAGATCGCCTACGGGAAGCCGTCATGATACTGCATATACGAGAACTCATCCTGGTCCTCGTCGATCTCTGGCTCCACCTCCTGGATCTCGTCCTCACCTGCAGCTACAACAGGGTCTGGTGGGTGTTGCAAACACCATCCCGTAACGTGAGAATGAGTGATCAACTCAGTGGAATCATAGAGCAAAGATTAGCATGTTCACAATTCAATCACGCGATAATAGTAAAGCAGTAAATCAGACAATCCTAACACTGTTGTTAATGCAAGATGATATGACGTGATGTATGCCCTCACCGACGATCACCCTCATGCGGCAACATCTTACGACCGCGGCATGCCACACTCCCTAGAGTGCTCCACATCTTCCAGGCACATGCAATGCTATGGTGATATGATTTTCAAGTTGTTATTAGTCCATTCAAACAGCAGGATTGGGAAACTAAGGTACTTCCCTTGTATCAATCCCAACACAGATCCTGTCTAGGGTCGTCACTCCTAGTAATCTCATACGATGTATATTTCGTAGGTCACTGCAAGGGCTGCCAGGGCTGTTGCTCGCACTCATTGCACCGCTCCCCCATCACCTTATCAATACAGGCCTACCGTACTCTACTGCAACGGAAGGGTCGTCGCCTCCCGTGGACTCAGAATACGCTCGCGGTCACTACAAAGGGCTCGTCGCCTGATCAATGTAGGCCGACAGCTAGAATATAGTATCCCATACCACCATAATCTGCTCACGAGTTTAGGTGCTCACTGGTCACTACGGGGAGGTTTGTGGCCCCAGCGTAGGCCAACAGCTCGACCACGGTGTCCCATACCACCATGCCCGGCTCATGAGTCTTCGTGGATCAAGGTACCACGGTTAACAGGATTTACAATGGTAAGTTCAGTACCCTAGGTTCAAGCAGTTATGATACATACAAGGTGAACATACATCGACCAGTCGGGTTACTTGATGGGCTCGACTAGCGCGATCGCATCTCAAGTCGAACGACATGAAGTGCGTAAAACACTTCGCGTGGCCTAACCACTGCCGCCAACTCTCAACACGAATCACGTTCATCGACGCGTCGTTCGTGGCTATGACCAGTCAGCTACGAATTCGCTCGGTTACCGACTGCCTGGACTAAGTCTAGTCCCACACATCTATGGAATCTTATCAGCACTATACGCAAAGGTATTGGAATTGAAATACATCATGTGAGCATGTTAACACATGTTATAACATTCAACTTAAGCAAATCTTCAAGGCATACTTTCTATGCATGTAATGCAATCATGCATAAGGTAAACATGTAGAAAATCATTTAGGTCAGCATTTTAATCATGAAATCAATCTCAAACTACTACATAACATCATTCAATTCAATACATACTAATGCAAGCATTTATACAAACACATACACTACACACTTAAGTCCACATATAGTATGTCGACCCAAAGTGCGCAACTTGGCGAATCTCTTCGCCAAACTGATTATGCAAGCATTCCTAACTCTCTAATGCGGCGACAAACCATGTCAATCACGTCAGCAAAATATGCATGTAGACCGTACTTCCTACAAATGACTAAAATGCCCTAAATCTCATACTCTTCGTTAGTTTACGAAACAGGAAACGGAGAGCATGTTGTACATGTCAAACGGCGATGCCGTCGATAATCTACTATTAAACGACATTGAAAGCGCTGTAAACCGTCAATCAAAGCGTATAAAATCCTCACCTAGTCTCTTACGGTTGCAGGATTTCGAACGGAGCGTGTACGCTTCGTCTACGGCGGTAGGAAAGCCTGATTTATGGAATACGTTAGCTAACATGTTAAGCATCTAAGCAAACCCTAAATCAGCAAGTTTTTGGGGTTATTTTATACCTGAAAAAGTGGAGAAATCACCAGCCAGGTGATTGGAAGGAAGTGCTGAAGCAGCAACTGTCAGGGGCTCGGAAGCGGGAAAAATCCCTTCTTCTCTTTCTCTCCAACTCTCTCTCTTTTCCTCCTAGGGTTTGTGAATTTCGGATGGGAAGGAGAAATGAGGGTTTCAACCCCTTTTATAAGCTTGAAATCGCCGAAAATAGGCTCCGGGACGAAGTTTACTTGGTGCCTATCCATTTTGGGGCTGTTTCGGTCCAAAAACTGCTTTCTGGTGGTCCCCTGGTCGATTGCGATCAGACTTAAGCTCATGGGTACCAGATGTACCTCGTATTAAGTTTTCAGTCTGGCAGGGTTCGCAGATCGCACGTGGCGGACCAGTTTCAGTTCAGCGGTCACCGCACGTAGATCAGGGCTGAAAGTCTCATGATAATAAATAGAAATTTTTCCTGATCTGAGGGTGTAATCTGGATGAATTCTGACGGTCAGAACACTTAATACTGACGCGTCAAGTCGTGTGCCAGATTTGAATTTGAAATTCCAAATCCGTCCCTATTCGCGGTCGCTTCAGTCCGGGTTTAACGAAATCGTCTGTGATTATCGGTTTGACTTGATTTTTGAGATGATTGTCAAGTCCAGCTGGGCGGTTCTAACGGTCTAAGATAGGAGGTATCGGACCTTCGACGCGCGGTCTAAATCCAATACAAGATTTCAATATGGTCCAGAGGACAAACCCGCTTAGAGTTTGATCCAAGGTTATAGAGTGTTGTAGAGTCGTTTGTTCTACTCGATTTGGGTCTTGCAGAACGTATTTAAAGTGATCAGGGACTATTTCCCAGCTACTCTAGCGTTGCGCTAGCTAACTTACGCTTAATTTCCATGGAAATTATTTCTACGCGATTTCGGGTCAAATCGGTACTCGAACCCAAGTACGGATTTTTCACGGGCGTTACAGGTCCTATAATCGGGTCCAGCCTCCCCTATAAATACCAGGACCGACTCTTCATTTCCCACTCTTTCAATTCCTGGTGGAAGCTCTGTCACTTCTCTTCCTACCCATGCAATTATCTGTTTTTCTGCGTCCTTGCACAATGCACATATTTTTTCTTCAACAAACTTCTCCTTTTCGCGTCCTTGTGCAACTTCTTGCCCTTGTGCGCGGCTGCACAAAGTTCCCTTTTGATTTTCAATCTCTGAATCTCTCCTCTACCTTTGTGCAATCCTACTGTAGACACCCCATCCAGGCTAACATCTTAAGAAAGCTAACATAATATGAGAACCATGATAATATCCTAAACTAAACCCTAATCCCAGCTTAAACCTTAATCCAAACTGTAAACCAACAACCAACCTAACCGTAACCAAAACCCTAGCCTTAACGTTAAACCTAGCCTAAACCCTAAACCCAACGTAACCTTAGTTTAAACCCTGATCTAAATTCTAAACCATCACCTTTATAAGCCTACCCCCAACATTCACACTATTTACTATCCCACCATACCAAAAGTCAACTTTCATATAGATTTACCCCTACAGTTCACCATATTTACCATCCTACCAAGACAAAAGTCAAATTTCATATGGATTTACCCCTTTAGTTCACCATATTTACCATCCTACCAAGCCAAAGTCAACTTTCATATGGATTTACCCCTGTAGGTCATCTTATTTACCATTTTTACCAACCTCACTAACCACCAAGAGCTAATAAGAGAATGTCATGTGGCATTCCTCTCCTCTCAACTAATCCCAAGCTGCTAAGTTAGCATTTACTCCTTCCAAACCCAACAATAACCACATTTCCATTGGAGAAGGCTATAAATAACCCTCTCTTCTTCACATTTCACACATACAACCAAGAGAGCCTAAAATCTAAGTGAGGGAAAGGTAGAGGGAGAGAGAGAGAGAGAGAGAGAGAGAGAGAGAGAGAGTGAGAGAGAGTGAGGGTGAGGAGGTACTCCTAAGCCTCCAAGTTCATATTTTTTAGCTCCCCCTTAGCCTCATCCCGACCTTCCTAACCCAACAAGCCTAGCTCAGATTGATCATGGTGTAGTCCATGGCTTAGCCTACTCAAGATCGAGCCAAAGATCATTTCATTTTATATACAAGCATTTATCATGACATCTATTCCCTTCTCAACCCCCCTATTTCTCTAGATCTCTAGTGAACGTATGATCTGTGACTTGTCATACACTGAATCCTATCACATTAGAAATTCCTAGTGATCTAGTCCATTTCTCTTACCTCTTTACATAAGCATCATTTCATCCACCTTCTAGACACGCCGTTGGACGTATGCTCTGTGGCTTGCTGAAATCTCGGATCTTGCTACATCAAAATCTACATGTGTGCCCAGTCTCATCTCGACCACAATATTCATCGTCCCTTGAGATTATTTTACCAAACTAAGTAAAGACCGTACATTTGTACGGCAGAGAGGGTGCTTAATGTCTTCCCTCTTTGTAACCGAGGTCCCTTACCCAGAATCCCAGATCGCAGACTAGGAGTCAATCTAAGGTATGAGAGTTTTTGAATTTCTCCAACATTACGTATTCCGTGAGTTCTAGCCGACCACAGGATTCTGAGATTTATTGGTTAGTGGTAACTCCAACATCCACAAATCAGCCTAATCACCCCCACCACCAAAAACATAACATACAAATTAGCATGGACGTCGATTTTCAGTGTCTACACCTACGCAACACATTTCATGTTGCGCACCTGCACACAAACAATCTTAAAGATTTCCCTTTAAGGTATGAAAATTTTTAAATCTTCAAAATCATTTCTTCGACCCTTGAGTCTTTGATTTTCCAAAATTTCTTCCTCATCTTAACCACTTCTTAGCCCGTAAACATGCATTGCTCGCAAGCTTCCTCTTCGAGAAGAAAGAATCACCCATCTTCTTCAGGATCTGAACAACCTCTCCATCATTATTGGAAATATGTACAGATGAATGAAGAAACTTTAGACCTTTACAACCCCTTTACCAACAAACTAATTGTTATTCCTATCAATATACGACGTAACTGGTTAATCTTACACAATGAACCATTCGATTGACGAAATATCTTTATTTCCGTAGATAATCGGATCACAAAGGAACTAAGAATTTTGACAGGATATTTGAAAGAGAATGGGCCCCGTCAAAGAGCTAGTAGAATTCATAAGTTGAGATTTTTGTGTCCATGCCATGATCCTCAGCAACCTTTCCCTGCTCACTATTTCGAAACTGCTCAACAGCTCTTCTTCTCTGAGAGATTACCTTGGAACACAGAAAAATTCTTAGTAATAGGACTCCTATCTCTTCGAAATTTCTACAGTACTTGGGCTTGAGTTGTCGTTCGAAGACACACTTCCATTCTAGAACAGATCAACCTTTCTGATGCAATCATAGCTGTGTCAGAGCATTTTCACGTGGATGCTGCTATCTTCAGGGACTTCCTCAACCATTGGTCTCCAATCACCAAATCATTTCATCTTCCTTCAGGTGAAATGAGTATCACTTTATGGGATCTTCTTTGCATGGCAGGTCTTCCCATCATGGGCAATATCTTTGATGCATATGTGCCTTTTAATGGAGAACTTGCTCTAGCATTCGCGGGAGGAGGTACATCCGAGATTTCAAAGACCACAATTGAACTCTTCAATGCCCTAGCCAACTTCCCTCACCTTGATCGCATTACTTCTCTCGAATGACTTACTCACTTTTCTCAAAAACTATTATATATTTTCTCCCTTCTGCTTTCTATTTTTACAATTTTGATCTTGGATGGTTTGGTTTAATAATCATAGCTTTATCTTGATGGCTTTGCAGGTCATAACCATCATGAACTCAAGGCCATTTGCAAGAACATTAAGCATACCGTTGAATACAGTTCTTCCTACAAACTAGCTGTTTTCTTAGCTTGCTGGCTAAGCTTTGTAATATTCCCAGATTCTGAACAGACAAACATCATCAGTCCATCATTCTTCATGGTCACAGGCATAATGGCGGAAGGCCAAAAATATTCACTAGCTCCTCCGGTTCTATGTTCTTTGTACCATGCTTTTGGGGATGTCATCTCTGGCTCTAAAGATCCTTCTTCCGAATCTTTTCATGTCTGTGCTCCCTTGGACATTCGATTATTCCGAAGGAGCATATTCGCATCCTGATCACCCTGATCGCCTTCCTCTTTTCTCTAGCTATCATGATGACATAGCAGTCGTTGATGATGATTCTATTTCATTTGGCGAGCATTTTTTCCTTGTCTCTATTAGGTTTGACACCCTTCCTTGGAGAGAAGGTAGTATATTCTGGCATGAACCATACTATCCTAGTATATTTGCTCGCCAATCTGGATTTGATCAGGCTGTCCTGGAGACTTGTGATATTGTTACCAGAGCAATGAGAAGTTACGGCATTAGACCGTATAATTGGGCTCTAATATGGAAACAACTCTTGAACATTCACACCAGGTCGCACTTCATAATTCCCCGCTATGATTACCCATATAACACTTCTTGTTCCTGGATGCGGTGGTGGGTTTATCAGTATTTCTTAGAGAAACATTGCTACCTAGTAGATCATGCCATATGGATTCTTCCTCCTCGTCTAAGAGATTTCTAGAAAGACCAAGGCATTGGCTATTTTGAAGAAATAGATCGCGCCTCCTCTCCAGGGCAACTCTGCATAAAAATTTCTTTTATAGATAATATTTCTGAAACAAAACCTGCTGATACTCTCGAGGGATGGATAACCTTTCGTATACCTTTAAAGAATACCCATGCATTTTCTACAGAAAATAATGATTCTTTGCAATTATATCCTCCTTTGCAGATCTTAAGAGATAATACTCCTTTAGTGTCAGAAAGGCAAGAGGCTGAAAGACATTGACATCCACCTCAAAAAGATAAACATATTATCATTGAAGACTCATACATATTTTAAAGCACTTGGCTTTAAAATAGAAAATAACAAATATTTTGATCAGACTTGATGTTGTCATAATCTGTACCTATGTCAAAAGAAACACATTTTGTATGTTTGTTCATTCTAAGAATGAAATTTTTATGACTTATGTCATCATATCAGGAAATCTGCATTTTCGAGCATATTTCAAGTAAACAGATGATCATTTATTTTTTTTGTAGTATTTTGAATGCTACGCAGAGTTTAAGCTCTTGAATAATGGAGCTAGTGTACTTAAACCAACTTTGACTGACCACACCTGGACTGGACTGGACTAAACTTGATTGGACAAGACTTGACTGGACACAACTTTTTCACCAGTTTAAGCTCTTGAGTAGTGGAGTAAGTAGTTTCTTACACTCATGTGGGAGTGGGGTCTTACACGAATGGTCGTTGTAACTCTCTAGAGTTCGCAGGATGTATCATGGCCGGGGAGTTCACAAACCGTGATCCATCAGAGGGACACAATGAAGCTACTGGGGCCATGAACTTGGTGGGATTTACGCACAGAGTTGGCCACAGTAACTCTCTAGTGTTCACGAGGCACGCAAGGCTACCTTTAGGCACCAAATCCAAGGTCGTCAGTCCATCAATGAGTAGGCTAAAAATCATTTCTCATGAGTTTCTACTGGAATCAAATCAGGAATCCGGGGGGTCTTATACATGGTTGGCCTATCTATGGACGAAGCCAAAGAGTGCACATTGCAGCCCACTTTTTCTTTACCTGCAAGGTCGGACCCATTCTGGGAGGGTATTTTCATCCTTCCCCGTGACACTGTCGAAAGCTCTACAGGCGGCATAAGTCTTACGCATGACTAGCCATTGGGGACTTTTAGTTATTGTCTTCATCCGCTACCCGCATGGGTATGCATGTGATGGCCTGCAGGCTTTTTAAGGCCACTAGCTTCTCATTGCTGCTCGAATTTTGTATATATATAGCGTCGATGATGATAGGTCCTATGCGTAGTTAGCCGTTAAGGGATTGACTAGGTTACCTTAAATGTTAAGTCGTCATCGTTGTCGTCAACTTTATATGTAGTTGGCTATATAGTTTTATGCCACTGTCATGAATGGTGAATCGTTAATTAATATTTCGCCATTGCTGATAATGTTCCAAGAACACTCATGTTATGTTTAAAAATAGTATATCAGCTTGGTAATGATAATAATTTCTATAGGATGAGTGCATAAGCGATTGATGACAATAGCAATAGTTGCTAATTTTCGCGATAATCATCGACGCTTAGCGATTTTGCCGATTTCATCACTCGACGACTATCATTGACGTTTGGCGATAGTTAACGATAACATCACTTAACGACTATTGAGGATTGAATATTGTATATTAGACCCTAGTTATTACCTACTTTTATGAACATGATACTGTTTAATAACCTATTTTAATCATGATTGTGCTGCAAGGTGAATTTAAGAGTCTGGACTGAAAAAGGGTATTAAAAGTATGGATTTAACACTCTGAAGTCACCAAGGCAATGGAGGGACCCTAGGGGACCAAGATCGAGGAATTTACACACTAAATATCCAAGAAAATTAAGTAATTGAAGTCCAAGAGGCCTGAAAATCATCCAAAATGCAAGATCACAGGGTTCCCACCATTCGTTCGGCTTGAAACTTCATATATGGCCTGATTACCATAAATTAACCGTACGTGTCAAATTTCAGTCATTGGATCGTTATGAAAGTGGCCCAATGGATAGATCAGGCCCTAAAATCCTGATTTGGGGCTCACCTGATATCTGGATATGCTTCAAATTTGATTTCAACCCTTCAAATTAGATGTGAAGGTAGATGGACAGAGAGGATTTCTCATAAACATCACGATGGACCCCACGTGGGGATCCGCGTGCACGATGCACAAGTGCACCGGCTGTGCACCATTATACTTAAAGTCGATCAGCGCATGCTGACCAACTACTTCCTTAAAAAAAAATTTTAAAAAGCTAGCGCCGGACATCTTCCAATTGGGTTTTGATAGTGGACCGCACCCATCATCCATTTGGATGATCTGGACTATCCATTGTGTCCAGAGGGTGGCCAAGACCCTGGATAACTTTTCCTTTTTGGACCATGCACGCAATCACGTGATTTCCACGGTCAAACGTAAGATGAACGACAGCTTGAGTTGATTCAGTGGGCTACGCCAGAACCTACCAAAACCACACAATCCCTACTGGTTTTTCTCAAGGAATCCAATGGATGGGGCGGATTCTTCCAAAAACACCACTATGGGGCCCATCAAGCATCCCAGCATAATAACTTTCTAAAAAATGCACGTCTGGACACAACGGACTTTTGTGGGTCATTGTGCAATCGTATTGATGGTTAGATCCATGATCTGAACCGTCCACATGTTGAAACAGGTGGCCATAACCTTAGCCAAGATGTCAGAATCAATAGATGAATTGATTTCGCGCTGAAATTCTTCTCCAAAACGCAAGTAGTTTCGCATGGTTCTTGCGCACGTTGCTGGGCTACGTAACGAAGACTTCAGCATGAAGTTTCTCTCCACCATTCTTATTGGCTATAAAAGGTAATCAAGAGAACGTGGAAGAGCATCTTACACACGTGAAGAAGAGAGAGAGAGAGAGAGAGAGAGAGAGAGAGAGAGAGAGAGAGAGAGATCCTGGGGCATGAGCAACAAAAAAAGTTCTTTTTCCTCATTTTCTTGATTCCAGTTTATGATTTTTATAAGAGATTTTAGCCTGATTATGTTTTTGAGCGGCTAAATCTCTTAGCTAGGGCTAAGAGGTGAAGTTTGTAGTGAGATGGGAGACTTTCCTTTATGCCTTTTGATTTAATTTTGATTTTTAAACTAATTCTGATCCTAGTTTGATTATAAGAAATGCTTATAGTTTTTAATGGTTTGTTGTGACTTAAATTATAATAGATCTGTAATAGCTTTGAGTATTTCCTTTTCATTATTATGATTATGCAGATAGGAAGCCCTATTGTCCACCATCGCCCCTTGGACATGGTTGGATGATGGAATCCTTCCTAACATTCATACATTTCTTAGATTTGTAGTGGATTGGTTAAATTTTATTGTGTATTTTGTCTGATGGGCATGGTTTTGTGATGGAATCAAGTCTAATTCTCATACCTCTTATCTCTTAAAGCTGGATCAAAGGAAGTTCAGATATGGATTTTAATGAATTATCTTCCAACTGGATGAAGATGAGACTCTAAATCCAGTTGTATTTATAAATCAATCATAGATCTCCCTGATCTCTACAAGTGGATCCTTGGCACCCTAGTTTTCCACCTTTGAATTTTACAAGTTTAGTTTAATATTTCACCATTGCTCTCTTAAAAGCGTTTGATTTAGATTACATCTTCGTCTAGTTCTAGTTCAAGTTACTTTCAGATTACGTATAAGGTTCAGTCTCTGTGGATTTGACCTCGGTCTTACCAAGATTATTACTACATCACAACCCTATACTTGAGGTGTGAACAATGACAATCATCGATGTTTGGCGATAATTGACGATAACATCACTTGGCAACAATCATCGACGTTTGACAGCAATTATCAACACTTGACAGCCATAGTTGACGATGTGCTTAATCTTGATATGTCTAATATGCTTGAGAAGCTTTGCTTAAAAATTTGCGCCTTTTATTCATTTACACGGAGAGGAATACATGACTTTTTCTTTTGTAACTGTTTCATCTTTCTACTTGACATGCCCCCTTTTTATTAGGAAGTATTGTTTTGATAATATTCGTAATCAAAATCACGATGCTGCGATCTTTAACAAATATACTGATGATGCATTAACTCATACGGATTGTCCGAAATTATCATTGCCCCAGTCTTGAACTAATCAGGCCTATGTGCTCTTATTTCCTCTCTTATATCGTACTCTTTCTATATGACAATTTTTCCTTTATTAATCAGTTTCTGCAATTTATTCTTCAAGCTGAAGCAATTCTCAATTTGATGTCCAAAGCAATGATGGTAATAACAATAATCACCTTCACTTATTTTCTTCATTTCCTTTGGATGTTTTGGCCATGGCAATTTGATCTTTTCTGCTGCCAGCAATTTACTCAGCATATGAAGTATATCATCTTCTTCGAACGAATACTTCCTATAACCCTTGGGCTATGCAAATTCTTTCTTTATTTTCTTGGCCATATGTTCATCCATTTTTCTTGTATCAGATCTTTCATGCACATCCTGTTGATCTTTCATTTTTCTTTCTTTTTCAATCGTATCGGCTAAATTTCTCTTGAGATTCGGAATCAAGTGGTTTATACAAAAGTCAGACACTCTTATAATAATCCTTTCAAAAATGCAAGCCTATGTGATCAGATCTTGAAATGTCTGTATATTTAAACCCACGAGACTTAATGCAATACTTGGCTTTATGCATTCCATGTATAACTTTATTTGTTCTTTTCTTCTTCACCAGTCGTAAACGTGATGCCTCCAGAATTCTCCATCAATTAATGAATTCTCTAACCGGTTCGTCTTCTCTTTGGTGAATAGAAGATAAATCATTACTGACTTCTTTGGAAGATGATTTAACAAATTGTGAAGCACAACGAGGGTTTCTGAGTGAATCCATCGCTTCCAGCTATTCTCTTGTCACGACGGCCTTCCCTTTATCTTTTCCAATCTTCAATGGATTTTCTACAAATGTTGCGTTCACAGGCACTTTCTTGTCTTGCTTCTCATCCTTTTTCATTACTATCTCTCCTTATTTTATCATTCTCTGCAACATATCTTTTAGTATAAAATAATTTCTGTCGAATGTCCAACATAACGATGATAATGGCAATATCTCTTATCTTTAGTCATTTTAACTTCTTCTAGATGCCTGGACTGAGGTAATTGAATAGTTCTGGTGGCCAATAGTTGTTCCATCATTGGTACAATATTTCTTTTTCAAAATCATATTCTTTATCATAGTCATTCAATCGAGTTGGCTTATCATTTACTCAATCTTTATATCGATCTGTGTCTTCTCTCTTTCTTGTCTCTCGCTTATTATAGAAAGTATTTTTCTTTCTTTCTTGAGCAACAATATTTACGAGCAATCTATTCGTTCCTCTTCTATCTGCTCTAATCTGAAATGCTGGCATTTTCCTGGCCATTAATTCCAATGCTTGCGCTTTTGTCACTAATTCTCGAAAAGTTTTTATGTTAACACTCGTGAGCCCGAAGGCAACTCTCGGCTCCATAGAATTCAAACACACTTGATCCTTCCCTTCTGACAACTGTCTGCTTGAAGCCCCCAAAGTCTTTCACTTGTCAATGAATTTCTCCACAAGTTCGTTTTCTCTTTGTCTGACAGAAGCCAATTCTTCAACACTAACATCGCATTCTGATGAAAAGAAGTTGGATATGAACGTATCCTGCTACTGTTCCCAAGTTCGCATCGACCCTGGCGCCAAACTGGAGTACCATCGAAATGCTTTGCCTGTCAAAGAGAAACCAAACAACCGAAGGCCATATTATGGTACTGTAGAGAAGTTTCTCATACTCGTGGTAAAGTGCATGAGATGTTCCTTCAGTGATCCGTCTCCATTGAATTTTTGAAAGTCGGGATGTTTAAAATTGACTAGAAAAGGGATATCTTCCACTTCTCACGGGTATGGCGTTCGATATCTAAATCGTCCAGTAATCTCTCATTCTTTTTCCGTTTTAACATTTCTGCAACTACCTGTTGTACTTCCTCTTGAGTCACTACCCTTGCCACGGGAGTAGACCCAAGCGATCCTGCCCCCGACAGATGAGAGCCCTCTGGTTGCTATTCTTGCTCATTCATAGCGGCCATCATTGGAGGGACTACGATCCGAGCCACATTGTATGCTAAAGTAACCAAGGCTTCTCGAGGACTTTTACATTCTTCCATGAGATTTCTTTATGCTTCAACCATTTCGACCATCCGATCTTCAGTTGTTGGCTATGACCCTTGATTAGTTCCTACCATACATACAGTAGCTTCAACATTGTCTGAGGAGGCAGTCGTAGGAGTAGAATCCCCAAACATGATGAGACTTATTGGGAGAAGAACTTCATTCAGGTTTTCTATACTTTCGCAGAATTCAGCTGACTGAGTTGTTCCTTGCCGAGGTGTATTTTGGGATGAAGTGGAAACTGCATCGTACATTTGTGATTTACCCTTTTTCTTTCCTTGTCCATCGAGTCTTCACGACGGGCAATGCTAGGAAGTCTTGGACTGTCAAAGAGGGAAGAGATCTCCTTGGGTACAGAGTCGAAGGGGCAAGTTCAGGATTGTTTCTCATTGTATTTCATGTCACAGGTCCTCTAACCCTTCTTGGTGATGCATTTGCCCTGACGATTACGGCATTTCGGGCCTTGGTTCTCCATGATGAAATGACAACCCAGTCGTTGTCCTTCTCTCGTGCTATTGGTGAGGCAGATATGACCCCAGTCATGACTTCAGTTTGTTACTTTTGCTCACGGATGATTGGGGTTTACAGACTGCAAGCTCGACTGTTGCATATTCCACCATGAATTTGGTCGTATTGAAGTAGAAATTCACCTTTTTTGTTAGGTTAGCCATTTGAATGTAACTTACAGTTTTGTCTTCTTACCTTCAGACAAGTATAAAATTGTAATTAGTATCCAGTTGAGAAAACATTCTATCTTAGAGATGAAGGGGAGGATGTTCTCGTTGAGAGTTGTCATTTTGACGTCTTTCAATGCCAAACTGTAACAGAAGTTCCCATAACCTTCTCACGGTTAATGTTAAATAAGATATAAGTTCTCCAGCAGAGTTGTCATTTTGTTTCGACAAGAAACAAATGTATTCGATTTGGAAAACTATCTTATTCAATCATAACAGAGAGTGTATAGAAACAATCATCATATTTATTCATACTGAGTTCATTTACATCCTTTAATTTCCCTTGATTCTAAGATAGCATCATGCAAAAATTGAAAGAGTTCAAATTATCAAATCATCCGACAACATTTCAGCTTGTGATTCAGTCATTTCTTTGAGACGAATGTTGTGTAGATCTGATTATCTGATTTCTCTTTCTAAGTTCATGTTCCTGTAAGAAACAGAAGATAGAAGATCACATTTCATCCAGTCTTTCTGACAATCATTTCGATAGAATTTCGATTCTTGAGTAATCATTCCCGTGCAACAGCATAGTGTTGCGCCTATTTCTAGTCATTCTGGAAAAGCAAATAAGAATGCGACATGTGGCATTTCATGAGAGATAGGAGAGGGATGAAAAAATCTTTAAGATATCTGGAGATTTTTTTGTGAAATCATAGCTGACATAAATCTGATGTTACACGTCATTGGATGGTCGATGAAGTAACATGTCCGAGTTATTCAAAATTTAACGAATATAGAGAAAAATGCAGTTGAGCAGTCCAAGATACAAGAGATGACCGAGAGACAGCATATGGTCGACATAAGAAGAATAATTACAAAAGGGAAACGTATAAGAGAATGATCTAGAGAGAGTCTCTTCAACTAATGTAATCATTGAAGTAATGAAATAAACATCTATAAAAACTAAGTTGCAACGAAACTCTATAAATAACAGATGAATTCAACAGAGTAAGATACATCACACCAATTAAACTAAATATAACAATGTACTTTATTTCAACTTATCTTATGAGTAGCGATAATCTACTAACAATAATTCTTAGGTATAATTTTTAATTGTAATCTAACTCTATAATTATATGTTAGATTTGTTTTTTTTTTGTCCAACATCACGTGGTTCTTTCAAGAGATATATACTTATAGTTATTCCTATCCATTTATTGTAAGTATCTCGTTTTACTGGATTACACTACTATTATAAGAAGTCCTCTGCGATGAAAGTCAAAACATAACTCACCTTAAGGAGGAATTTCAATTGTCGCCTTATGTTTTAAAATTTCATATTTTTCGTGATATACATTTATACGTAACATATCTTTTTATTGGGTGCTTGAGGCCAAAGTTTATTGTTTCGAATCTAACTGCTATAATAGTATTGGGATGCCCACACAATACACGTGACAGATACAAACCGATTGCCAACAGAGTCATCTTAGTATCATTTTGTCGTTTTACAAGAGAAATAAAGTGGGTCCCATTATTTAGACGGTTTAAGTTGAGTTATAAACCCACTGCATGCATGTGATTTCTCAGTGCCTGTGTACCATCCATCACACTCTGCCAGAGTATCAAAGTTTTTCTCCTGACGTAACGGCTCCTATTGCTGGGGGACACGCGTACTGTCGCAGTTTTAATGAGACATGTTTACGTACAACGTTGCGCATGATCTTCCAGTTTCACATACAATGGTTTATTCACAAAAACTTATTATGCTAGTATAAAATCCAATACGTTGATATTGTGTAAATTATTATAAAGATCATCTTGAGAGGAAATAGTATTCATTGACTCATTCCATCATCCAAAACCAAACACTTATTTAGACCATCAGATGTGGACTGATTAATTTCTTTTATTTTTTTGGATATATTTAGATTTTAAAATTATATTTAGATGAATTTTATGATTACCCATTATTTTCACGGTTTAGATTTTATATAAAATGATATATTTGTAGAAACTAAAGCGTTGTATGGAAAAGTTCACATACAGCGTTGTATTTTGAACATGTCTCCATTTTCGTCGTTTCTCTTTCCTCCTGGTGACGTCCTCCCGCCCTCTGCACGCGCCAAATAATAACGGCCCAAGTATTAAGCTTGTGTAGATCCACACCGTTAATCATACGGGCATAGACGTGCAATCCACGATCTAAATATTTTGATTTATCTGCTTCTCAATCAAAATAAAAAAACAAAAATGGACGGTTAATAAATGGATAACAAACGTCTCATACTCTGCACACGTACTACCCATCCGTTGATTTCAGGACACAGCTATCAATGGCCTGGTTGATGAACGTCCCAGATCTCGCATCTGGGTCCATTTCGCACGTGCGAGTGAGTTTGTATTCTGTGACAAATATAGAGAATGGAATTCCTCTTCTTCTTTAAAAAACATTAGGAATTCTCCCTCGTCACAGATAATGCTCCTCTGTCTTCCCCTCGAAATTCGAAAATTCTTTCCATTGTCGAATCCGATGAAATTAAAAGAAAAGGAAAAACCCTAATCTCTCTCTCTCTCTCTCTCTCTCTCTCTCTCTCTCTCTCTCTCCATGGCAGAAAATCAGGTACTCTCTTTCTCTCTTGTTTCTGCAATTCCATGTGAATCCTGTTGATCTTCCGTTCCTAGTTCGAATATGCGTTTATCGATCCCATTAGATATGAGAATTCCACTCAAATTGAGCTCGGATTTCTCGGTTGCTGTTGATTTTCGAGGCTCTTCGTTGATGTGACTCCATTTTGCTGATGAAATGAGATTCCAGCCTTGGTTATTTAGATTCTTGTGTCTTTGACGTGTTTCGTGCTCGAGGTTTATTGGATTTCGAATTTAGGGTTTTGGATCGAAGACATTTAGGTTATTTGAATTAGACGGAGGATTTATGGTCTTTTTATTGAGGTTCCTTTGGTTCTGATATTTGTTGTAATTGAATTATGTGGATAAATTGGGATGGAAATTTGAAATTTTGATTCAAGGGTTGTGAATTTTTTGGTGAATTAGGGTTTATAATGTGTGTTTATTCAAATTTTGGTTTGAAGTAATTTTGTTTGTTCTGTTTCAGCGACAATGCATGGAAGTTTCTGGCTGAAAATTTGAACTTCTGCATAAAGATTTGTGAATTTTGAAGAATTTAGGGAATTGTTCAGTCAAAGTTTCACGAATTTTTAGTTGGTGGAGAAATTGTGGAAATTTTGATGAAGTTATAGTTTTGACACAACATGTTCGAGGCTTGAATTTTGGCCAATTTCACATCTTTTAATGGTTTTAGTGGAAAAGCTAGGTGGTGAGGAAAGATGGAAGTTAATAGTTTTTCTTTTGATCTCATGGACGTCGATGCCCGTTTGCCTCCTCGGAAGCGACTCCTTGCTGGATTGAAGAAGCAGAGTTTTGAAAATGCTGCTGCTACTTCTTCATCAATGTCGTCATTATCTCTATCTCTTTCTTCGTTTTCAAGTGATTTCAGTGTTCATCTTCGCGAGCTTTCGGGTGCCGATTTTAAGAGCTCGCATATTTCTCCAGAGCAGATTGTTGAGGCCTCAAGATTAGTAGCTTTGACTGCAGCCGAAGCTGCGGCTTCGGCTAGAGCCACTGCCACGGAAAAAGCAGCAGTGGCAGTGAAGGCTGTAGCTGCTGCCAAGAGTGCACTAGAGCTTGTCGCTTTGCTTACAAAAAGGAAGACCCGCAAGGAAAATGTTATGCGGAAAAACAAACTGAAAAAACAAGTTCCAATTAGGCTCTTGTATCCGGGCCAACCGCCGATTGAGAATGATGGAAGTGATGAAGAACTGGCCTGTAGATTGCATCAAGATATGAATAGCTCCCCTAGAATTTCAAGAAACTCTTCAAATCCTAACTGGAAACTTCACAGTCGTAAGAAGTGTAAGGAACTACTTCTAATAGGCAAACCTAGTCTTTACAATGAAGATGCAGTATGTGAAGGAAACCCACCTTCCATTTGTGATAGGGATGGTGAAGTGGGTGATGCGGACTGTGTGGGGTCCACCTTGGAGTTGGAGAACTCGTACAACTTAGAAGACAAGGCCTTGCTATGTGCTAAAACTAACTGTGTTGATGAGGATAAAATTTGGGATGAGGAGGGAGAAACTAACCACTCCATAAAAACTTGTGGTCATGCATTTGAGGCCAGAGTTGCCTCTGGTGGAAAGAGAGAAAGGAATAAGCAAAAAAAGTTGCCTCTAAGTCTATGCAATATCAGAGATCATGAGAAACTTAAAGATGAACAAGAATTCATAGGTTTTCCATCAACTGAAGACCCAGAAGTTAATTACAGCTTGAGAACTATGCCTTCATATGCTTCCAAACTTTCCAATGAAGCTGAGGTGGCAGTTGACGCTATACCAATGTCGGCTTGCAAGGAGTTCAAGGTGCCCCAACGTTTCTCTGCAAGTAAAATCTTGCACCCTCCATGTTCAAATCCCACTGTGACTACACTATCGGCTATGGTGAAAGTTGATCAGTGAGTTAATGTCATCTGTACTTGATATTGAAATTTTGAAATTTCTCTCTATTATTGGACATGTCATTATAGTTATTATTATTACTTGAATTTATGATGATTTAGTCTGACTGGAATACAAAACTTACACTGTCTTCAGTTTGCTGCATGCTTCATTCTTATAGTTTCATTCATACAATACCATTTGCCATTGACACTTTATAATTAGATATTTAGAGATGCCTCGGATGCAAATTTCTGTCTCCTCTTCTAATAGTAATGGCATTGAGCTGTGGCTGTACTATTTAACCATTGCCTAATTACCTATTAGCTGGCAGCAACATGTCATCCAGCTTTTTGTTTGGAACAGTAAATATACCAAGTGGGTCTAAAATAATTGATGTGGTCTTCATCATGAAATGGTTGTTTTTGTTTCTTGTTGTTATTACATGTATTGACAGGTGCTGCCATTTTGTAACAGTTACAGGTACCTTACCACTAGCCAATTAGAATTTAATTTAAGTTATCCTTCTTTTTTTATTGGTCAATAAATTTTCTAATCTAAAGAGAATGTCAGCTTTGCAACAGTAGAGCCAGATTTGTGATTCATTTGTGTAATTAAACCAAAAAAATGTCGCTTTTTTATGATGTGAAAGCCAAAAGTCCCTTGTGTGTTTAAATCTGTTAGAAATTGTGGTGAATATCAATTTACCATGGATTTTCATGTCGGTATCAACAGGCAAATCGGCCAGCTAAAAACCAATACAATACGGCATCGTGCATTATTATCGGCCCCGTATCAACCCGTGTTGTTCCGTATAGAATTTTTTTATATAAAAATATTAGAAAAATAAGAAAAAATGAGATATCTAAGAATCTATCCTCTTTTTTTCTTTTTCTTTTTTTCCCTTTCTTCTTTCCTTATTATTATTATTATTATTATTATTTAACATGTATTCAGTGGTGTATCATACCATTCTTTGGTAAGAGTTTCTGTATGTCATGTTGACCTATCCTAAGCTATGATGTTGAGTCTTTTGGGTATAAATTATTGATGTACGTCATAAATTGATATGATATATTATTAATACAATATCTATCAAGTTTTGGATTATAAAATGATTCAAGATTATAACATTAAACTAAACACATAAACTCACAAAACAACTAACATTCAATTAAAATAATTTATAAAAAAAAAAAAAAAACAATAAAATTAATGCAATGATAACATCCAACTTTAATAAAAATAAGAAAGCAACAAAAAAATTATAAAAGCGATAGAAACAAAAAAGGTGTGAACATGAATGTATTCATCTACCTTTTTATTCATATGTCCATTTTCCCAAAATGATTTTTGAAAAAAAAAAATACAAAAAATTAGGAAAATGAACGAAAATACATAAAAACAAAATTACAGCTCATAAATGGTAGATCTATGTCCAAACAACGCAGATCTATTTTCAAACAACAATAATTTTCCCAATTTGGTTTTTGAAATAATAATAATAATAATTGCCAAAAATGGGAAAAATATGTTAAAAATAAAATTACAGTATATAAGATTTTAATCTATATTCAAAAAACTTAGATCTATGTTTAAACAACATAAATCTATCATTCCCTCAAAGAAATTTTGGATTTTTTTTTGAAAAATGCCTAAAAAAGGCAAAAAAAGGCCCGAAATACAAAAATAAATTAAAATCCAGCAATAATGGTAGCTCTATGTTATAAAAAATAATAATAATAATAAATAAATAAATAAAACATAGATTGACCATTCGATTCATTTCCCTAAACTTAATTTGGTAAAAATAAAAATTTTAGAAAATGCCCAAAAAATGGTCTGAAAATATAAAAAATGTTGTAAATTTTTTTGAAAGCAGTGCTTCTGTGAAATCTGTAGATCTATAGTATCAAAAACACCCATCATGCATCATTACAACAATTAGTTTTTAAAAAGTTAAAATTTATTTAAAAAAAAAAAAAAGAAAAACCCCAAATTGAACAAAATTCAAGCATGATTTGATTGATTTGGGGTTAAGGCCCTGATTCAATATGCTTACAACAAGAATAAATAAGAAAATTAGGTTTTTTTAAAACTTTTTTTTTTTATAGTTTCCCCAAATCAGGGAACCAACATCCGATCATTCAATTGGAGCCCAAAAATTTTGTTTTGATCTTCAAAATTGTTGTAGTTTTGGTTGAAAATGAGCACAGAACAATACCTGAGCTAGAGAAATTCAAAAGGAGAAAGAAAAAAATGAAAATGGTAGCCGTTTCTGTCTTTTTATGCCTGTGTCGGTCTAACCATTATGCATACAATATATCGGTGTTGGTATGGGCTGTATCAGCCAATGCAGGCCATATCAAACTGGTACGGTATATTTTTTATTTTTTTAAAAAAAAAGATGGGCTAATACAACCTGTGTTGCGTATACTACCATGCCAATATGGATACATCTATATCAGAAGATACAATACCGATATTTAAATCCATAAAACTTGTACCTGTCTAATTGTTCATAAAGCATTGAAAATAATGTAGGTTCATTGCAACTTCACTCCACATATTGGCATTTGGATAGATGTTGTAGTGACTAGTAAGTACTTCTTTGATCATGTGCGTATCATTCAGATGAATCACTCATTAATTGTAATCAACTTGTTGAGTGTAATCAACCTATATAATAGACTATTAGATAGTACTTGGTGGTAATCAACCTATGTAATAGTCCATTATATTGCGCTCGTGGGAGTTTTGTGCTATCAAACTAGCCATGCTTTATGGGACAAAATGTTGGGAAGTTAGGAAACTTGTTCATAGGATAAGTGTAGTTGAAATGAGGATGTTGAGATGGATGAATGGCAAGACGACTAAGGATACAATTAGAAATGAGTGCATTCAAGGGAACCTAGGAGTAGTGCCGGTAGGTAATAAGATTGGGGAAAGTAGACTTAGATGGTTTGGTCGTGTGCAACAGAGACCAAGAACTACGCCAATTAGGAGTGAGTTAGTACAAGTTGAAGACTCTAAAATGGCTAGGGGAAGGCCTAAAAGGATGTGGATGGAGGTAGTAAGAACTAGGAAAAGACTTGATGACCTATGGTCTAACTGAAGGTATCTCTTGATAGAGTGGAATGGTGGAATAGGATTAAATGTAGCTGGGCCCAATGAATTGGGATAAGGCTTAGATGACAATGATGATATCATTTAGATGAATATTGGGACATGAATAAAGAGGTTTCCTAGAGTGTTGTCAAGGAATGGACTTTCAGAGGTTTGAAAGCAATTAACTATTTTGTCATTAAGGAAGGAGGAAAGAGTGATATTTCTAGAAGAGTAGGGAAGGTTTTGAAGAGGTGAGATTCATAGCAATTAGCTATTTTGTCATTGAGAGGATGTTTGTGTGGGAGAAACCTCTTTGGCTGTTACATATTCATCCCTTTATGCCATAGTTTGAGCAAAAGGATTCTTGTGAATGTTGCTTTTTATTGTATTTCTTAAATATGAAAAGAGAGAATGCTTCACAATTCTTCTTGATGTTCTGGGTAAGGCGGTGGTCAATTTTGGGTAAGGGGACCGTAAGTTCTGGAGGCGGGTTCTAAATGAGTGTATCTCCCCAAAACCTTTAAAAAAAAATCATATCAGAGATCTGCATGTGAGATTTCTATGCATAAATGTGTGGGGGAAATGATGCTCCTCCACAGGTTGAAACCTTGTATTGCAACCGCAAATGAAGTTTTCTACAGCTGATAGCATGAGGAAAAAAGTTTTGCACTTCCCAATGCATGGTATTTGTGCTAGGGGGAAGAAGAGAATTAATAATCTCTTTCTTTGTTGCCAGGCAGTGAGAGTGTCTGGGGTTATTACTTATCATTTTTGGTATGGAGACGGTGCTGTAAGATACTATTATTATTATTATTATTATTATTTTTTATTATTATTATTTTTTTTTGGGGGGGGGGGGGGGGGGGGGGGGGGGGGGGGGGTGGGACCATGTGGAAAGCAAGGAATAAGAAGATTTTCAAAAACATCTCAGCAACTCTCTAGGACATCTAAAGGCTTGTGAAGTGCACTCTAGTTGAGTGGGCAGGTCTGAGGTCAGGTACATTCTGAAGGACTTCTTTAGATATTGGAGGGGTGCGATGGCGGATAATTGGGAGTGCTGATTTTTGTGGGTTCTATTGCCATGCAACCTCTAGGCAATGGACTGCCCAATTCTCTAGGCTGTTCTGTTTGTTTATGTGATAACTGTCTGTATCTTTTTCATGATGCTTTTAGTTTAGCTGATACTTACAAAGTGACAAGAGAGTCACTCAGTTTTAGTTATTTTGTACACTTATGTTTAGTTCTTAATAAAATTTGGTCAACATTTCCACACACACACACACACAAAGGATATGAATAAAGAGGTGTTTAGATTGGAGTAATCCTCAGAGGGCCATTGTTCTTCAATTACTAAATAAACAATTGTAAGATGGTTGGTCCAGTATGAATTGGCTCAAGTGACAAACACCATTCTCAAAGAACTCAATAGTGATGGATCCCACACCAAAAATAGATACAAGTAATTCAAAGAAGGGCTTGCCAATGTGCTTTTCTTGCCAATATCATGACATGAGAATGTATTTTCGTATTTCCCTTCGTTTGTGACCTCAATTATATTGGATGTGACTGGCATCTGGCCTCCCCTTAAAATCATTGACATTAACGGTCACTCAAATTGGTGGATCCCATTCCATCATTATCAGCACATGCACAACCACTATTAGGTAGGGGTGGCAATTCAGCCCAGCCTAGATGACCTAGCCTTGAAGGGCTAGGGCTAGGGCCACTAAGGGCTTGTTTGGATCATAAGTGACGCAGGGATAGGCGTGTTGAGGTTGAGCACCGTCTTCCTTAAGGGGATAAGTACTCCAAATCCACGGAGCTTCTCTGGACTCCACATAGAGATACCTCAAATCCACGAGGAAAATAAGAAAATAGAATAATTTCTAGAAATTCGTAATAAATTGATTGATGATGAGAAACGAGCTTACAACCTATTAAATAGTAACATAAACCCTAGGAAGAAGTTCCAGAATTATACTATAACTACAACTCCTAGAAATCATGACTTACTATAAATAGTAAACTTACTATTTATAGACGGTCATGATTTCCACTAGACCTCATGGTTTTCGGCCAAAAATATTAAGTGTCCTATTTGGCTCAACCATGCTATTCTCCTAATTATTCTAAGCACTTTTCATGTTAGACGCGACTCCTAAAGCCCAACGGATGAACAGTTATAATCAAACTAAAACTTACTATAAATAGTAAAAACGAAAATAAAATGAAAATTGGACAGTTGATCTGATGGAATCTCACAAATTCAGCATGCACAACCCGGCATAGCTCATCCTATCCCAAAATCGTATATAGCACATCTGATAACTCATTCCGGTGTGCGAGACATACCCGTTTTAAGGTTCTGACGGTCCAGATCACTTCCGCCTCCGATTGGGCCTTTTTCGGTCCATCTTGGCCATGAAATTGTATGTAACCCGCTCCACATCAATAAGTCGTTTTACTTAAGCTACTTATGCCTCAAGTAGCTTATCTTGGTTTCTACTATCCAACAAATAAGTATGTTTGGTAAACAACATACTTATACTTATTAGCCAAAAAGTAGAAAAGTTTGTTTGGTTTCTAATGTCATATAAGTAATTTTAAATACATTCCATTATCTCTCTTGCACCTCTTTCTCACTTCTCTTCCAAAAAATTTTAAATATGGAATATTCCATTAAAATCCCTTCCAATTTTTACATATTCATTTGGGTTCCACCACCCATCATGTGAGGCCAACCTTTGATGTGAATTGTTCATTATGTTGGGCCCGCCTTGGCCCTATCTTCAATGTGAACCATCCATTATATGGGGCTTACTTTCAATATAGACCATCCACCTTGTAAGGCCCAGCTTCAATGTGGGCTATCCATCATACGGGGCCACCTTGGGTGTGGGTTGTCCATCATGGACATTGGATGTGGATCATCCATCATGCAGAGCCCACCTTTAATATGGACCGTCCATCATGCAGGGTCTAACTTTAAAGTGTGGCTTGCCTTGGATGTAGGTCATTCATCGTAAGGGGTCGACCTTTGATGTGGACCGTCCATTATGTGGGGCCCACCTTGATGTGGCTCATCCATCACGTGGGGCCCACCATCATTGTTAATTGTCCATCACGTGAAGCCCACCTTCAATGTCCATTGTCCATCATGTGGAGCCCATCTTTGATGTGGACAATTCATCGTGTGGGCCCCACCTTTGAAGTGGGTCATCCATCATGCAAAGCCTGCCTTGTATGTGAGTCATTCATCCATTATAGGGGCCTGCTTTGGATGTGGGCCATTCATCATCAGGGACCAACCCTTGATGTGGATTGTCCATCATGTGGGCTTACCTTGATGTGGGTCATCCATCATGTGGGCCCTACCTTCGATGTGGACTATCCATCATGCGGGGCCACCTTTGATATGGACCATCCATCACATGTAGAGATGAGAAAGAGAAAGAAGAGAGAGAAGAGAAAGTAAAGAAGTAAAAAATTTAAAAGTAAAAATTTTTACTTCTGGCTATAAGTTTAAGCTAATAAGCTACTTTTACAAAAGTGGTTACCAAACTAGTCTTTATTAAAAAGTAGTTCATTTGCTGCTTTAAAAAAACAGCTACCTTACGAGGGTGTATCCAAACAGAGGCCCTAAGCTTAGCCAAAGGGATAGGGCTTGAAATCTAGGCCCATCGTTTGGGCCAGGCTGTGCCAGGGCCAATGGTGAATAGCTCAGCCTGGCCTGTTTCCCTAGTGTATACTACATAGTACATAGGAACTAGTAACGCATAGTAGATTTCGTATATAGTATGCTAGTGTATAAATTAATATGAAGAACTTTGATACTTTAGTAGTGTGATGGATGATACACAAGCACTTATAAACTGTCCAAATTGTGCTACTTTAGACAGCAGACAATTTATTTATGCACTTGTTTAAGTCCATGCATATGGTGGATAATTGGTTGGGCATACGCTTGGTTATGAATGATCTTATTTGACATAGGTGTGCCATGGATTTGGAGCATGATGGTCACCAATTGTACATGTAGCATAATACAGTTGGCTCTAGACCAGCCTAGTCTAGCCCTAGCCTTGGCCCTGGTCTAGCCCTAGCCCGGCCTAGCCCTCTAGGACAAGGGCTAGGGCTTGGTCCAGCCTTGGTTCAGGGCTCTAGTGCTGGTCCAGGGCCAACCTCGGCCCACCCCTAACCCCCACCTATCAGGGTGGCCATCATCTTTGTTGCAGTCACCAATTCTCTCTTCGTTATTATCAACATATTCTATCTTATTGTGTAACACAAGCGTTCAGTTTGCTCCAACATCATCTGTCCCCAGATTTCTTGCTCATGGAGAATCCATATTCTCATCCAAATTAATTGCTCGCATGTAGGATCCTTATTTATAGTTTTGATTCAATTCACTTGCACTTTTCTATAGGCCCTAGTGGAAAATATTATCAAACAATGAGCATGTCTTGCTATGAATCAATAGTAACATGACTCAGCTTTGGACAGCCCTTCATCACACCGTTTCCTCCATTCAATGGCAATGAAATAAACCTTAAAACCGCCATTTTCAGCTTCATCAATACCTCAAAACGGACCAAAGTGAACTTCTACTGAATATAAAATTATGTCAATTAATTTAATAGAATACTGAGCTCACATTGCCTCATGCCACTTAATAAATTCTTTAAAGTTTGTGTTTTCAATGTTGATAAATTCCCTTGCCATGTTTGTGGTTTAATTAGATGAATGAATGTAGTAGCTCTTGGAGTTTTGTTCATTTTCATACTCATCGTGAGGCTTTTGCATTTTCAAGAACCTAGTTGCTTGGAAAAATAAAAAATGGAATGCTGTGGCATGACATAGTGCTAAAGCCGGATATGTGGTGAGTTCGCCACATTATTGAACTCATGTGGATAAGGAGTCTTCTTTTGAAGGTTGGGATTGCTCCAATACCTTGAAAGTGTTCAGATCTGAACTGGGACTTTCTACTTATCAAAAGAGTATGCATCGCACCTTTTATCTTTGAAAAGGTTTCTTTGGCCTAGCAATCTTTCAAATGCTTGTTTCAGATGTGATTCAAAAACAGGATTTGTCAATCTGACCCCAAATAGCTGGCATAAGGGTATATGGGTATGATGGCAGAAGAGTACCTCTTCTTTCTTTCTTGCTTTTTTTTTGTTTGTTTCAAATGCTTGTTTTAGATGTGATTCAAAAACAGGATTTGTAAATCTGACCCCAAATAGCTGGCATAAGGGTATATGGGTATGATGGCAGAAGAGTACCTCTTTTTTCTTTCTTGCTTTTTTTTTGTTTGTTTCTTCTTCTTTTTTTTTCTTTTTTTTCTTTTGGAGGTATATTCGCCATCATGCTCTTATGCATTTTAGAGGTAATATTTGCTTCTCAGGAATGTATGAAAGAAATCATGGTTGGATGTAGTGTTACTGTTACAGGAAACTAATCCTCGTAAACTTAAAATGGATTTTCATGCTTCCTAAGCTTAGGGTAATGGATTTACACTATGAATTGTGAACTTGGTTTTGCATCCTATAGTTACATGACATGAATATTTTAAGAATGCCAAATGCACATCTACTTTAGTACACAAGATATTTACAACTGTGATCTATGTATAACACACTACCTGAATAATTGGTGCATGCACTCACTACCACCAACTGATAGTGATCAGATGCTGGTGAGGTGCAGGGCCTCGTGTTGCCCGGGGAAGTTATCAGATCCACCTGGGCAAGTTCTAGTCTAAAGCAGTTGGTGGGCTTTGTGGCTTCCCATGTTAGCATGAGCACCAAATATTTAGTGCGCTCACTGTGCACCGGATCATCTTATTTGTTTACAGTGGACAGTTCACAGTCAACTGCATCAGCGTGGAGAGTTCTGAATTATTCTAAACACGAAAGGCCACAAGATAACTCATTTCTTCAATCTTATACGTTCATATGCATTCTTCATCTCTAATGCTTTCAAACTTATATCCTTCTGGTTTCCATGGCTTACAAATTTTCCATTCAATTGGCATGGCAGCTTCAACCTATGACATAGAAAACTCATTGGCAGATAACATGAGCTGTAAGCCAGACTTCTTCTTGTAAGCTTCCTGTATGATAAAGAATACAAGGCTGATTACACTTACAACATTGGCTTTAATCCTCAAGCAACTGCAAGTGGTATGATTTCATGCACTGAAGTAAGGCAGCTTCCTTCTGGATATGAATGGCTATAATCATTTCTCTTGGCATGTTTTAGTTCTTTGCACGAAATGTCCATGTCCTTCAATGTGCATAGTAAGGTGTGTTCTCTATCAATAAATTGTCACTTTTGTGTAAAAAGAAATCAGGACTAACCATTTTCTGACATTAAGACCTTTTAGTACGGTTGAACATATTCTCTCCATATCTCAATGTGGTTATTTCTCTCATGCTCTTTGTTTGACTGATTTCAGTTGCTTTTCATGAAATTGTTAGTGGTGCATACCATACACTGAAATTCAATGTAATACTACAAACTATATCTACAGCTGAAATGATGCGCATGCCCATAAACTAAGAGCCGTTGGTGGGGCCATATGCCGCAGTATGTGATCCTAATGGTTAGATTAATGGAAATTTCATAGATAATTTTATTTAGGTGAAAAATGAAGAAAAAAACTCAAAAAGGTAAAGGACAACCGATAATTGCCATATTTAGGTTGTCTTATCCAAAGGGTGGAGATGGTTCCAAGTAATTTCTCCTTCCCATATAAAGCTGATATAGAGCCTTTATGCCCACAAAACATGCTCAAAGACAAAATGCATTTGTTTGCACCATTACAATGTGTTTTCTATAATTAAATCATGCGAGTGCAAGCTCATGATATTATATAATTGTTTAATGCATTCATTTAGTCACTATCTTACCAAGAGCTTCTGCCTTTTTAAAGCAGTTATAAAATAATCTGGGAGGAAACATGTGGTTGATACTTCTGTGAGAACTATGTACATGGACAACCAGAGTAGAAAAGAGACTTGCATTGAATAGATAAAATTCGGCAACAGTTGCTGTGAAAAAATTAATATTTTAATTTTTCGGCTACCCAAGTGGCTGATGCGGGTTCCCATCCTAATAGGAGCTTTTTGAAAATTTAAAAAGTACAAAAGTGGAAAACGAGACAAGTAGGATCATTCAATATGGAAGATTTTGGAATATGTTCTGTCGAAAGTGTCATCCATCACATTGTCAGTCTGGATCACTGAAATAGGGGCCCACTTGTATGATCTTCCTATCCATGTCCTCGTAAAGCTGTTTTAGATGGGTGAATGTATGGTCTGTTACAGCGTAAAACAAAACTATGTAATAACTTCATTTGTGGTCCAGTGCTGTTCAATTTTAGAGATCCAACTCTTAAACAGTCCTACCAAAAACAGTTTTTCTAACTAATTTCTACCGGTTGGATAATTTGATGGACAGACCCCTTTTTTCTTTTTTCTTTTGTGTTTCAATGAATCTGTTGCTGCCCATGAAATATACAATGGTGAGAGAACCACAAATGTGATGACTCCATAGATGTGTTTGGCTCAAACTTGTACTTCTATTAGTTTGTATATGAGCCTTGCTAATTCCACACTCAGGCACAAGTGCTAACATGAACATGTATGAAAGATGTGAGCTTGTCCATCTGGTTGGAAATAGTGCTTAGATCTTCTGCTTCAAAAATCAGTCAGTTGCACTCGCGCAGGGCCACAATGCACAAAGTAAACTGATGGTTGAAACAAACTTTTTTCTGTCTATTTGTTTTGCATGCTGTAGCCCACGACACCTAGGTGTGAAGTGGCTTGATTTTTAGGCCAGAAGAGCTAAACAGTGTAGCCTGTCTGATGGAAAGTTCTGATATTGCATGTATTAAATATTGTTGGCCTCTGTGTTTGGTCAGGGCTCCGCATGCGGGGAACTAGCAAACCTAACATTGACACACATTCTCTGCACATGGACTGCACAGGTAGCTGCTTTCTTCTTCTTTGATTCTCTCTCCCTAGCCTTGTAATGGCATTGGGCCCCACCTTTACTCTATTAAAATCCTAGCCAATAATAATATTTCAAATATTTAATCCCACAATTATAACAGCTTATTATACTGCAACCTTGAAGGTGAAAATCCTGCCGTGGTGGCCGATCATTTAACATCCGTTGCAATTGTCTGAAACCATTAAAACTTGACTCCTATAAAGGAATTTAGTACAAGAAGCTGAGCAACTTACTATTTGAGGAAAGTTCATTTCTTCTGTCACTGTCCATGGGCCATGATGAAAAATTCTGATTAATCCAGCAGTCCTATCTGATTGATGGGTGGGTTGGCCTTGCAAGCAGACGGCTGGAACCCGAAGGATCATTCAAGAATCCAAAGCACCACAGGACCGAATTGGGGAGCCAAAACACAAAAATGGCTAGGCTAGCTCACATCAACCAGCCATTAGGGATGCAGGTTGTCAACTCATTAGGTAGGCTGCACATTTTGAAAAACTAATGGACAATCAGAAAGAAATCACTAACCAACTACATTCAAAATACAGGTAGCTTCCATTATGTGTGGGATGGTCAGGTTTCATAAATAAGGTGGAGATCACATTAAAACAAGTGAAATACTAGAAAAGAAATTTGCAACCTCAATTTACTTTATACTTTGTGGCCCACTTGAAGAGAAATTGCCTATTTTTTAGTCCAAGGATCCAAGTATTATTTCCAACAATGTGAAAGCTCAGATCTCACATGCATTACATATTTACACCTGTCCACATGCAGAATTAACAAACCTCATAAGAATGACATGCTCCTGATTACAACCAATCAAACTTTAATAAGAAAAGGTTGGGAGCGTCAAGTAAATGTTTCAATGCTTAAGTGAAAAAAGTGTCATGTATTAGTAATAGAAAAGAGAGCCAGCATAGCTGAAAGCCCATGACATTTCATGTTTGAAAATGCCATTTTAGTCTGTCACTTTCGCTTATTATTAAACTCAATAGTATTTTGGGCTGTAGCAGCAACCTGAAGATTCAAAGGTTTTAGAGATGGAACTCCATACCACCAGCCCACATAAAAAAAAAATCCAATGAACAAAAATATTAGATACTTCTAAAGTTCTGCCATTGAAGTCATTTTCAGAAATACATGAACATTTTCATGTGCCCAGAGACAGAGGGAGGGGGGGGGGGGGACCCCCTTTCTGGGTATTGATTGAGTTGCCTGAAAGGAAACCCCTCCCAAATCATGCATCTCTCTGATCATGACTTGCACAACACAGCCATAGAACCAAAAGGCACACACCTCGATCATATAAGAAGTGCTAGGATGACTGGCACGAGGGGAGATTAATGACATGATCGCTTGACACGTGTATGCATATGAGAGATCCAATCCTCAGGTGGGTCTTGCCATTGGCGTGCCCTGGTCCAAAAAATTCAGGTTGTTCCACTTATGATGGGTGTCATGTGCCTGAGAACGATAGACGGTGAGGAAAATGATGGCCAACAGGCTCTTTTCAACAAATACGTGTGGTCCACTCTTGACTAAGCAGAACTTGAATTTTGGAACAGAGCATGTTCATTTTCCACTCTTCCAGATGAGTGCCTGGATCCTGGACACGTACCACATCGGCATGCGCACCAGGAATTACCTAAGCAATCTCCCCATGAAGGAATTGTCTCAGCATTTTCTAATCATGCACACCTGCAAAACCCCCAAGGCTTGTGCAGAGAGAGAGAGAGAGAGAGAGAGAGAGAGAGAGAGAGAGCCAAAGCTTTCCACCATCCCACGTGATTATCCTCCAAAAGACTGAAAAAGCACAAGCACTAACATAACCTTTATGACTGAGAGCTCCTTTTAAGTCTTCACAAGGGTATCCAGAAAGGAACAGACATTGCCTTCTAAATGACAATATACATGGTTTATGGATGCTAAAATCAACAAAAGCATGTTGCGGGGGCTTTACTGCCTCCCCTTCACACTCAAACCTGATACTCACACCATCTTCAATTGTATATTGTATTTTAATACGTGTGTTTCTCGTGTATGCCCATACGGTTGGTCGAAAGTGCACCAATGGGGCTGGAGGCATGTCTTTCAGTGATTTCTCTCTTACACTCCAGACACTTCCTGATAAAAATATGGACGATGCTAAACTGTCAATCAATCACAATGAATCTTACTGAAAATTTAGTCTTAGGGTGTGTTTGGATGTACAGTTAGATTGAATTGCAATATTCAATCTAGTATAGAAGGAATGACTAACATGAAGGTGGGGCATAAAGATGAACAACCCCTAATTGCAATAGTATGTGATTGAAGTTGGAGTTGAAGCAATATGAATTGCTATGTGCTGGTTAGACAAACGGAATGGAGCGAGCTCCATTTGGGTGATTTTGCAATTCAATTTGATTGAGCATCCAAACACAACCTAAAACACATCATGAGCACAACCCAAATGGACGGGATTCATAAAGGGTGGCAGATGGCAATACATCCAATCAACCCTTCACTTGGCCACCTTAACCTTCACCGTTCTCATCCCAACCACCAACTCTTCCACACCCAACTCTTCCTTTCCACAGTTTGGCCTTGGAGTTCTGTTCTTAAGCCATGGATGTTGCAGGCACTGCGCCGCTGTTGGTCGCTTCTCTGGGGAAAAATCGAGAAGTGGGCACAAAAACTCAGAGAATTCACGTGCATCAGAGTCAGAGAATTTGTACTTGTCGACTAGAAGCCTATCTAGTGGCCAGAATTTTAACCTTCTGATTCGTTTTAGGTCACCGTGTCTGTCAAACAAGTCCTTTGATCTAGATCCCCCGGTTGCAATCTGCACACAGGAGAGGAAATTGGTATGAGAAAATTATAGGACAGTTGGAAATTATTATAAATTTTTCTTTTTTTCTTTTTTCTTTTTTTTTAAAAAAACAAACAAACTCACCTTTCGAGGCATCTTTCCAAGGAGTTCCATCATCAGCGCCAGGTGATCCTAAAACCAAGCCATGTCAGTTGTAGGGAAAGTTTGAAAAAGATAAAAAGGAGACACATCCGATGAAAACAAAAGCATCTGAGCTTGTTCCGGAACTGAAAACTAAGAATAAAAGTGTGTTTTGTGTGATTGGCTATTTCTGCATAACCCAATTGCTAAAATATCATTAGCATTGGTTTTCACAGTGCTTGAAGTTTCTAACTCAACATGCTTAAGAGTTGTCCATTATGATACTAGCAAGGACCAAGGAGTGATAAGTTTATACTGTTTAAACTGTTCAAGAGGTTTCCACCTCATTGGTATATATTCAGTTGAGAAGTAAAGAATTCAATTCTCGGAAATGGCGACCCACGAGATACAACAATATGATCACAATATGCCAATTTGATTGAAATTAATATGCATCATTGGGCCACTTCAAAGCATATGTGAACAAACTTCATCATCAATCCACGAAGAATGCTCTCTGGAAAATAAAATAAAAAATCCCTTGCAGCCATTTCAGATACTGATGATCAAAATATGTCTGGAAGTTTCATCATTTTGCAAAAATTCAATGTAAAGAAAACCCAGAGTTCCTTTCGTAACTAAGGATAGATTATCAATATATCATATTAATTTCATCATGGTATCATACCTTTCAAAAAGGGAAAAAAAAAATAAAGGTATCAGAAACAACCAAGCAACAATGAAAGAAGAAGAAGATTACTTCCTTTGAATTAACCACAAGATAGTCAACTTATCAGATATAGAACAGTGATAATAATGAAGCAACCAGTTTAAGGAAAAGGCCTTTTTTTTTTCTATGGGGCTTTGAAAAAAAGTAATTATCAAATCATCTAATGGACATATGACTCGTAATCAGAGGTCAGATCTTACTAATCAAATTATTTTTCGTCATCATTTTATGGTTGAAATGTCTTAGTTATTTCCCTTTTTGGCATCATTCTGTCCATGACCTGGCGAAAAAAAAAAAAACATCCATTAAGAAATCCAACTCGTCCAAGACATTTCACCATTTTCCCGTATCATGATTGTGGCCATTTCCAAATTCATAGAAGTTAAAGAGTTAGCAAAGCATTTTCTAGCAGCATTTAAAGAGAGAATCATGGTTCTTTTGCTCATTCAAGGAAAAAAGTTCATTTCAGTGGAGAAATTTATTATCTTACCACAAAGGATTGAGTTATATGCATTGAGTACCAGTTTGGAAATGGTATCAACCCTACCAATCCTTATTTTTTGCACTACCGCAATGGTCTGAACCGTTCAATTAGCAGACTACCTCTTGGATGAGCCATAACCCGAATTCGCACTGTGAGTTCTCAAGTATCCAATTATCAATGCCAAATTTGGACGGCCAAGAATGGTTTGGAGCAACGGTCAAGAAGAAAGTCTACAGATTGAATGATTTGAAACAGCAATTTTGCAATTTTGATGGTTAGCCCATCCATGAGCTGGCCAATAAGTTGATATCTCCATATTGACCAACACATTCGCCAATCCTACAAGCTATAGGGTTGATACAATTTACTAAATGGTACTTAATGCACCCTAAATCTTTAATCTTCATGGAATCACACAGCTGCTCAACTGACTACTAATGATAGCACTTTCATCAAACTTACAGAAAAGAAAGGCCAAAGATTTTTATTTTTCCAAGAAATTCTAATGCACCAGTAATCACAAGAAAGCTAAAAGAGGGTCAATCCTACCTCATCTTCATCAAATCCCTCGCCATTCTTCGGAGCAAACATCATTTCACCAGTAGCAAGCTCAAAGGTGATGCAAGCTAAAGACCACATGTCAACAGAAAAAGAGTAACCGGCCCCAAGAATAACCTCAGGTGCTCTATACTGCCTTGTCTGAATACCGTCCATAAATTGCTTACCAACCCAACAAGCATTCCCAAAATCTACAACCTTGCACCTCAGATCAATCCCTTCTAAGCTCCTTCCCTTCTGTGAAATCTCCTCTGTTGATCCTCTTCCCCTTGAGATCTTCGCCACTGCTCTCCTTGCCTTTTGCTTGAGCTTCTTCTCATCAAAATTTGCCACAACTCCACCTTTGGAATTTCCCTCGGGTCTCCCAAGGATAGGGGAAGCCCCAGAACGAATAGGGTCCTTTGAAGGATTGATGGTTGAAACAAGAAGAATGTTTTCTGGTTTCAGATCCAAGTGAATTACACCGAGCTCTCTATGAAGATAATCAAGGGCCAACAAGATGCAACTGCATATCTCCTTAACTTTATTCAATTCAATGCCTTTGTAACGATTATACCTGATTAGATGGAGTAAGCTGTCACCGAGGAATTCAAAGACCAGGCAAACATGATGCCCATTGGGGCCGACATGCTTGAAGTGGTCGAGCAATCGAATGATGCATTTGGAATTGGAGGGGTCGCCTTTGGCGATTGCTGTGAGAAGTTCTATCTCATGGAGGGCAGCTTCAGCGAAATCTGCTGCACTTCTCTGGATTTTAAGAGCTACAAAAGTCTGCAAACAAAATGATGGAAGACGTTTGCAATGAAACAAGTGGTCAGAATAAACATAGAAAAAAATATGAAAATAATGGAGGCAATAGGTATTTTCAAACATTTTAAGTGACAAAGAAGAAGAATGAGAGAAGTGATGGCATAAAGATAAAATGAACAAAATGATAGATTTTTCAATAGAATAGGGTGAATTCCAATAGATCTTGCAAGGGGAAAAAAAAAATGATAAAGAAAAGGGTAATCCAGAAAATCTTAGAAAAGTTTAAAAGAAGGAAAAAAACAAATCGGGTATGTGGGAACTGTCAAGATCGGGCAGAAATTCAGCTAGATCACAGTCAAAGGAAGAAAACCCGGAGGAAGAGACTAATTTCAGAAAGAGAAAATCAATAAAAAGAGAGATGATATTTTCGGGTATGACATCAGGACTCAAATCAATCTCAAGTCACTTCCCTAGATAATCTGGAAATTCAGCCAAGTCACAGCTTAAGAAAGAAACCTACAATACAGAACTGAATGTGAGCAATGGAAAATCAACAAAATATGAAACCTTGCAGAAGGATGTGAGAATTCAAGTCAATATTAGCCACTGTTATACAGAAATCTAGATATTCATCCAAACCACAGCAGAAGAACGTAAACAAAAGGGGAAAAATCTATCTGGAGATTATAAATAAATACATAAGGAGATTTGTTTCCATATTGGTAAGAAAGAATTCGAAACAATCTTGACATATTTTCTTAGAAATATCTAGAGATTCTAGCAGATCACAGCAATATAAAGAAAGCCCAGAAGACCGAATTGACTTCAGAAACAGAAAATCTAGAAAATGAGTTTCTTTTCTATAAAAGTAAGAATGCAGATCAATTTCAACCAAGAAACGAAAATTGAAAAAAAAAAAAAAAAAAAACGATTACAAAAAAGCAGAAATCAAAGCAAAAGATGAGATCTTTCATAGAAAGCAACAACAGCAAGACAAATCAAAGAAAACCCAGATGAGAAAATCGATCAAAACATATAGAAAAAAGCATTGAAGAAATAGAATTGAAGGAAAATTACAGAGAATTTGGTATCGAAGGCCAGCCAAACGGTAGAGAACTGGCCCCACCCTAGCTTTCTCTGCACGATGTATCGACCACCTGCGAACGGATCCCCAGGTCTCACAGCATGGTATCCACCCTTCCTGTAATCGTCGATTCCTTCATCTTCTTCTTCTGATGACGAAGAGCACGACATCTCTCTCTCTCCTATTGTAATTTGCATACAAGTCTCTCTCTCTCTCTCTCTCTCTCTCTCTCTACCGCGTTGGATTGTATCGTTCCACCTGAGAAGGAAGGTGGTCTCTCTACCGCGTTGGATTGTTTCGTTCCACCAGAGAAGGTAGAAGGTGGACTGTCTTTTTAACACTTTTTGGCAGAGTGAAACCTGGTACTCTGACATAGTGTAATGGCTGATACTCAGGCAACTAGAAATTGCATGCGTGCTATAGATTTCATTAACATTGTACGGTCGGGGGTCATTTGAATTCCTGTGACTTTGTTTTTTTAAGTGCAACTGACATTCACTCTGCCAGGCTTTGATAAAACCCATTTTCAAACCATGTCGGTCATGCGGTATAAGTTTTTGACCGGACATGGAAACATCTAATGGACTAAATCGATATGGCTCGACCAATCCAATTTTCATAAAAAAATTGTCTAGATTTTTCGGAGACTTGAAACAGGCAACACTCTAATAAAACGGTTTGATCGATTCAGAAGGCCTTAAAAAACCAGATGGATAGGATAGAAAGAATCATTAGCCCGATCTAGAAGTGGGTAATTGACCGAATTGGTAAGAGTGAAGCTTGATGAAATTAGATAACGGTCAATCATCCGAATAGCTGAAAACCTCACTGCATACAATCTCGATCAGGCCACATTTTCCAGGCACCAACAGTGAAAAAGTTCGAACCAATCAAGTTGAAGAATGTTGGGCACCTTTCGGAGAACTACCGAATTCGATTGATTCAAAAATGAGTAAGATGTGGCAGATCTCAACCCCTACAATCCCCACAATCATGAAATTATTTAATAAAAACTTACACATGGTCATTCATAATCTAAATATTGAAATTATTCATGTAACAACTAGGGTTAAAAATTGATAAAAATTGACAGGCGGCCATTGAATGACAGCCTAAATTTTGAAGCTTTGCACTTATAAGCTCCGCACTCTGACGTTCTATCCTGACAAAACCTACAAGGGCAGCTTATAATTGCTAGTCTTGCCTATATAAACGGCATCACAGCAAGCATTTCAGAGATGAAAAACAAACAGCAAGTGCAGGTAAGATGGGTGTATGGTCTCTCATTTTTAAACTCGTACTCCAAATCAATATCCATACAACACCACACGTTCCAAGAATATCAGCAACCCCCACTTAGTCATTATTTATTTCTGCAATCCTTTCCTTCTATTTACACTCTTTTTTCTTTTTTTCTTTTTACCTGCCCATGATCATAAATCTTAGAAATAAGGTCAGATGTGACAGTGCTGAAGCTCCACTAAATCACTTAAAAATTTATAAATCGTATAAAGTAGAACCACACGTGAGTGCAGGTAGAAGAGGGTGCGTAACCTCTTTATTTTTTACTTTTTTTGTAATTGAACTCCTTATTTAGAATCTATGATTGCAGACCAACCATTGGAGTCACTTAATTCAAAGAACTTTATAATTTCCTAATCCCGAAGTGATTCTACAGTTTATTATCGACCACGAATTCTCAAATTTCATTTCGTTAGTGACAACTGCAAGTTAAATGCATTACCATATCTGAGTCAGTACTACATCCCAAACTATACCAACCAAAAAAAGCAAAAAAGCACGTCTTGCGTGCCGTGGGTGGCATTCACAATTATAAATAAGTAGTTTTTTTTTTTTGGCAACATGTGAATCACTTACAAGTAAAATGGTATCTGTTCATGCTAAAAAGAGCTTAAAGTATAAAATCCTTTTAAAATTTTGAATCACAAAAATTGTTATCGGGCAAAACTCATTTAGATGAACATTTGAATCGACTCTTAAGTTAAACCAATCATCAGGTTACAAAAGTCTAATAACAACTTAATATAAACAATAAATTAATTAAAAATTCTATTAATAAATATTAATTACCATAATGCCTAAAGGGGTGGATAGCTTGGCACATTGCCAATAAGAGGGTCCCATTATCACAACCGTCTTTCATCACCATTTAATTCAATAATGAAAATAATTCATAGTTCATACATGATGCAGGGAAGGACGTGAGGTCGATCATCGTCTTCCATGGGAAATAACTGTTCCGAATCCACAAAACTTCTATGGACTCCTTACAAAGAAACCTTGAATCCGCATGGGAAATGAAAATAGAAATAATTCTAAAATATTTGAAATAATTTTATTGATGATGAAAAATAAGTTTACAACTCTTTAAATAAGGTTATGAACCCAAGGGAGAAGTTTTAGAATCATACTATAACTAAAACTCCTAGAAACCGCCACTTAATATAAATAGTAAACTTACTATTTATACACTGTCATGATTCCTACTAGCGCACATGGTTTTTGGCCAAAAATAGTGTCCTATTTGGCCAAACCATGATGTTCTCCTAACTATTCTAAGCACTTTTCATGTTGGGTGCAACTTCTAAAGCCCAATGGATGAAGAGTTAAACTAAAACTTATTATAAATAGTAAAAACGAAATTAAAACAGTAATTTAACCATCGATTTGATGGTATTTCACAAATTTGGCATGCATAACCCAGCATAGCAAGGTTGGGTGACTAAACCAGCTCGTCCTACTCCAAAATCATATATGGCACATCCGATAGCTCTTTCCAGTTTCCTAGATACGTCTGTTTTAAGTTCTAACGGTCCAAACCACTTTTGTCGTTGACCGAGCTTTTTCTGATCCATCAAGGTTGGGTGACTAAACTAGCTCGTCCTACTCCAAAATCATATATAGCACATTCGATAGCTCTTTCCAGTTTGCTAGATACGTCTGTTTTAAGTTCTAACGGTCCAAACCACTTTTGTCGTTGACCAAGCTTTTTCTGATCCATCTTGGCCATGAAAGTGTCTGCAACCCGCTCTACATCAATACAACATTCTCTTTAGCAAAATTTAAAGAGATCCACCGACAACTTGTTTTTAGATACAATTAATAATGAAAAAAATGCAAGTGTACCTACAACTGTCTATGCCCTTAAATATTTTCAAACCTTCTACTTGAAATTATTCAACCCCGAGCCTACCCCAATCGAACCATTTAAATGTAATTGGGTCAAGCTTAAATGACTGGATACAAGATGGCATGGCCACCCCCACATCTAAGAATGGAATATCGAGCTAAAGTCCACAGTCCAGGTCAGTTTTTGAACATGGGCAGGTCAGATTATCTAGCCAAACCATTTATAAGTTATTATATGGATGTGTTGGCTTGACTAACCAAATTTGACCTGAGCCATTTACTTAAGGGCCTGTTTGGCCAGGCAAATCCCACGGGATTAGGAGGGATGGGATGGATTTTAAGGTAATGATGGTGGTGTCAGTGGATTAGTTTAAGATCTATGGGATTGCTACATCGGGGACATCTTCACTGGGTTTGTTTGGTTCCCCCGGCATATCCCGTTATTTTACCTTCCAATCTGTCCAACTAAGGGATGGGATCAATTTTAAGGTAATGATGGTGATGTCGGTAGATTGTTTTAAGATCCATGGGATTGCTTATATCTCGAGACAAGTTCGCCGGGTTTGTTTGGCTCGTCATGCATATCCCAGGATATCGCGATCCCATCCCTCCTAATACCGTAGGATCGGTCGGATCAAACAGGCCCTAAATGACTGACATTTTTTAAATCGAGCCTAACTCAATGATATGAAGCACTATTTTAAAGACAAAAATATCCTTTGAATTGTCTCTCTCCCACAAAAACAAAAACAAAAAAAAAATCACCGTAGCTCACTCGAGGACTATTAACATTAATGGCAGACCCAATATGATGGATGACCTACATCAAGGTCGGCCCCTAATTATGAATGGTCCACATATAAGACAGGCCTTTCATGATGGCCGACCCACTTTAAAAGTTTGGCTTATACAATGGATAGTCCATGTCAAGATGGACTCCATATTATAGTTGATCAACATATAATATACGACATAATAAAGGCCCATATATCTTAAAATATAAAGATCGTAGCCATCAATTCTTTTGTCATTTGGAGCATGGTTCACCTAAAAAAACTATATATATTACTTTTATAATAGAGTTTTCGTAATATTTAAAAATAATGTCTACCACTCTTAGTGCTTATTTCAAATAAGAGTTTCTTTTGAACTGCAAAAAACAAGAAAAAAAATGATTTTACTGAGTTTATTTAAAACAAGAGTTAGAATAAAAAAAATTTTATTGAAATAAATTGTATTAAATTAGAGTAGAGATGCCCAACAGGCCCTAAAAATTGATTCAAGGAATCTTATTTAATGAGTTAGTGTTGTTGGCCAGTTTCCATTCACCGTTCATTAGATGTCCCCAAATAGACTAAATAACCAATAAAATTAGTGTAACGTTTGTATTTATATATGTGTAGACACTGAAAATCGGCGCCCACGCTCATTTAAATGTTGTGTTTTTTTGTGATGGAGTGTCGGGTTGATTTGTGGATGTTGGAGTCGCCACTAGCCGAAAAATCTCCAAATCCCGTGGTCGGCTAGAACCACGAAATACGCAATGTGAGGGAAATCCAGGGACTTCCCTACCTTAGATTGACTCCTGGTCTGCGATCCGGGATTTCGGGTAAGGGACCTCGGTTATAAAGAGGGAAGGTGTTAGGCACCCTCTCTGCCCGTACCAATGTACGGTCTCTACTCGGTGTGGTAAAACAATCTCAAGGGATGATGGATGCTGTGGCTGAGATGGGACTAGGCACACACGTGAATTTTTGATGCGGCAAGATCCGAAATTTCGGCAAGCCACAAAGCATACGTCCAACGGGGTGTCTAGAGGGCGGATGTGATGATGCTTATACAAAAAGGTAAAGAAAAGATGGACTAGATCACTAAGAATTTCTGATGTGACAGGATCTGGTGTACGGCAAGTCACAGAGCATACGTTCACTAGAGATCTAGAGAAGCAGGGGGGTTGAGAAGGGAATAGATGTCATGATAAATGCTTGTATATAGAATGGATCTTTGGCTTGATCTTGAGTAGACTAAGACATGAACCGGACCATGATCAGATCTGGGCTAGGCTTATGGGTTAGAAAAGGTTGAGAGGAAGGCTAGGGGGTGGCTGGAAAGATCAGATCTTTGAAGGCTTGGGAGCTCCTTCCCTTTCCTTCACTCTCTCTCCCTCTCACTTTCTCTCTCTTGGATGAGAAGATGTTATTTTTCTTTCAAATGTGAAGAGGAGAGGGCTATTTATAGCCTTCTCCAATGGCATTGCTGTAAATTTTGGGTTTGAGAGGGGTTAAAGGTGAGGTGGCAAGTTATGGTTGGTTGTAGAGAGAGGAATGCCACATGGCACTCTCTCATTTGCTATGGGAGGCGATAAAATGGTAAATAGGAACGGATTGGGGAATAATTTCTGGAGAAAGTTGACTTTCGGACGTTATGTCAGCTGTTGCTTGAAGGACACACGCGTTCGGCTAGCAACGGTAATCGGGGTGCCGACTACTGCCGGCGGTAGTCCGAATACCACTCGGGCTGGGTCTGGTCTGAAACTCATGTGGTTGGCTCCGCGCATGTTTTTTGAGAGCAGGCGGCAATCTGATTACCGCTCGGGTACAGTTTCTCCCGAAATTTGGCCAGCGGGTCCTTTTTTGGGTCCTGAGAGCGGAACAAAGTCCGTTTTAGATATTTAACTTGAAATGGCTCAAAATTGCTTGATTGTGACCTAAAAATGAACTGAGAAATGGGTTAATTATGGGTGAGGGTTTGGGTATGCTTTGGCTTGAATGATGACTTGTGATGGCTCAGGTTTGATTAGGGTTTGGATCAGGGTCTTGGCTAGGGCTGTAGTTAGGCCAGGGTTAGGGTTCAAGCTAGGATTAGGGTTTGGTTTTTTCAGATCAGGGTTGGTTTAGGATATGACCATAGTTCCTGGATTGTCTTAGTCTTCTCAAGATGTAGCTTGGGTGGGGTGTCTACAATACGTGAGTACGGTGGTTTGATAATTTAGAAGGTTTGATTTGAGTTATTTGTATGCCACGTGTATATTTTATAGTGTCATTTTATTAACATCACACAAAGCCAGAGTATCAAAGTTTTCACCTATGATACGGCTCAACAAGGCAGACCGTCGGTTGGACCGCATTGGAACTTACGGCCACCGCCATGTCTTGTTTTGGGAGCGTGTTCGTGGGCAGTTCGTTTTGCGTCAATCATGACTCAAAACCTCAGTGTATGTCGCCACATTGGGGCCGACGTGCTGAGATGATCTGATGATCGGAACCTCCCATTCTATGCGATACTATTCATTGTAGTAAACGTACACTAAAGGATGAATCTGACAATCAGTATGAGGAGATGAATTTAGAACACTAAAAGGAAGAATCCCAATAATCCACATTCAACTTTAGAAATCGAAGGTCAGAATCGCTATTGAATTGTGATTATTGGAAGCTAACTTATCTATCATAGTACCAAGAGAAGATTGACGGATCAAATCATCAGAGCATCCAGTACGTGGGCCCCAATGGGGAGACTCGTATGAAGATCCGGAGTCGCGAGAAAGGCAAAACAAACTCCTATTAGGGTTGTTGGAAAGTAGTTTTTTTTACGCGAGTGTGGTGGTTGATCAGCGGCACTAAGTAATTCTACACGTTCCGTACAATAACTCAAAGTAAACGATCCAAATTGTCGGTCACGAAGAAATAAATACACTGGCATTTTTACCTAGCCAATTCAACGGTCCTGGCTGATCAAACATGTCTAACAAATCATAGGTTAAGATTGTTCATACAATCTCATTTTGGGTTTTAAACCTATCCGACATGTACAACTGAAGGCCACCCTTTGGCTAGATTAGAGCTGAGCATCGAGTCAAGTTGGACCTAGTTTAGGTTGGCCTGATTTGATCCGATTTTGTAATAGGCCTAGCCCAAACTTGATTCAGCTGGGTACTAAGTCTAGCATGCCTGACCTAATCTAAGTCTTAGTTTGGCATAGACTCATTCGGACTGATTATGACATGGTCAGAAGTACCGAGTTAAATTGAGAGACAAGGGAGTGAGGAGGAGAGAGAGAGAAGAGGAGGGTGGTGGTGGTGGTAGGGGGTGGTTTTCAGGCTTAGAAGAGGAGGATGAGGGAAGGAGGCAGAGTTTAGGATCAGGTTAAAGTCAAGCACAACGAGTAGAGTTAGAGATAATTCAATGTCCTCTTTTTCAGACTCAGATCTTACAATTCTATTTAAAAAGTTGTTCTCTTCTTTTGTAATCAGAGTTCAATTAGCGAATTCACATATAGTCCTACAGAGTGCTTGAATAGCAAGCAAGTGAAATCTTGTGTATTTCTTTTGTATGGTACTACTTTAAGTAGATCTTGACGAAAAGTGGTATCAGAGCCATACTTGTAAGCAGCTTTGTTATATATTTTATCTTATTGTTGTACTTCTTTTGCTTAGCTTGTACTATCTTATCTTTCAGTTTTTATATTTTACAAATCTTTTTGCAATAGATTTATTTCCTGTTTTATATTTTAATCCTCAATTTTTAAGGAGGTTCGAGGCTCCCTTGTCGTAATACCGTTGTTGCCGTTAGCCAGTGGTGCATTAGGCGTTTGTAAGGGATTTTATTATTGACAAGCCACTCTTTTAAAATTGAATTTAAAATATAAAACCTGGAAGAAAATCTCTTTCAGAAAGATCTACCAAACATTCAAAACTTGCAAGATCTATTAGTTCTGCTAGTGAAAAATCTTTCAAAACATCTTCCAAAAGCTTGAAAACTAAAATTACAAATTGATTTTCTACCCAAAGTAATTTTGACTCAGAATCAGCAAAATCATATGCCAAAGCAATATCTTCTACTAGCATAGTTAAAGCCGTTTTAGTTTCTAGTTTAGAAGATATTTTTATAAAAAATCTAGAAGAAATTCGATATTCTGATTTTGAACAATCCCTCCAAAATTAGAATCTACCTAGAATTTCTCCTGATGAAATTTATCAAAAAGGTTCATTCCTAAATGATGAGTCAGTTGAATCTGACTTTGTCATTCAAACAACAGAAAAGACTCTTTCTGTTGCTGATAAGAATGAAGATTTGGATTTACTTCCAATTCGTAAAATTCTTCAAAATTCTTCCAAATATAACTATATCCATTTAGGATTTGTCCAAGTAGTTGTGAAACCTTTAACTCATTTAGATTTACCAGTTTCTACTTTGGTCACTCTCCGCGATAGGAAACATAGAAAATTTACTGACTCTCTGGTCGGTATGATTGAAGCTAGTCTTACTGATGGACCTGCTTTTTTCATTTGAATTCCAAATTATTCTGTTTCTTTAACAGATCTTCGCCTATCCAAATTTCTTCGCCTTGGAGTCTATACTCAAGGTTTTAACATGCTTCCTGAAAGTGAAAATGTTGCTATCACTTACCGGATTTATTACAAATTAATGAAAACAGTTTCTCCAAGAACAGCATATGAAGAGAAAATAAGAGGATTAACTACATTATTCATGGCTAATTTAGCCCATAATGTAATTACTCCTAAAAGAATTGTCAAAGATTCAATAGGTCTATTAAAATGGCATATTAATGAAACTGAAGAAAATGTTCCAAAAGCTACAACAGAACCAGAAGCTATCATCTGAAATGATAATGGATCTGTTGATATCCTCTTTGCCAAATATTCCAAAGAATCTTGTGAATCTTCCTCCCAAAATACATCAAACCAAAATTTTATACCAAACATTCCAAACACAATACCTACTCATGTTTTTAGTCCTAGATACCAAAGATAAGATGATGAATATAATCCTTCTGAAAGTGACTTTAGACCTCAGGTTAATGTCATTACTAATAAACAAAATTCTACTAAAAAATTTGTTATAGATACTGAATATCTAAAACAAGACTTTCAAAAACATCCTTTAACAAAATGGTATTTTAAAAACATACCTCCTTTAGTTAAACAAGAACTTAAAGAAAAATGGTATCTTTACATGGAAACTGTAAAGAAAACTATTCCTTTCTTCATATGGTTTAAAACCCATCATGAAATTCATGTTGAAGCTCCAAAAGAAATCCTCATGTTACAGAATCTCACTCGAAAGTAGGAAGCCTCAAGCGGTCATCAAATAAACCAAACCTTTCCTCCATTCCAGTCTATAAAAATTTCAGGAACAATTGCCTCTCCAATAAAAATTGCTGAGAAATTACCTGCTGATAGACAGGTTACTCCAAAAGATTTAGCACCGATAGTTGAACAGAACAACTATACCAATACTTTCCTTCATACTCTCGGAGAACAAATAAATCTACAAAAGACATTAGCTTCTCCATCTTCTTCTTATTCAAAACAAAGAAAGACTTCTTCTTTCTTTTTACCAAAAGAACCAGCTAAACCAGCTTTTTCAAATCCAAATTATCATTCAAATTTCATACCTGAATTAGCTAAAGAACTTGATAAGGCAAAAAATTCAGAAGATCTTTAAAGTATTGCTTCAAGTAGATCTTGGCGAAAAGTGGTATCAGTACCATAAAAAGAAATACAGAAGATTTCACACTTGTTTGCTATTCAAGCACTCTTTAGGACTATATGTGAATTCGCTAATCGAACTTTGATTATAAAAGAAGAGAACAACTCTTTAAATAGAGTTTTACAAAAACTATTACAAAACTGTACAAGAAAAACGGTGGGTAAAATCCGTGGGCTAATTCAAATGTTGTTCCTCTTATTTTCTCTTCATACGTGGTGATCGACGAGGAGGGAGGGCTGACCAGATTTTGGCATCAACATTTTTTGGTGTCGTCTGTGGGAACCTGAAACTAGAAGTCAGGTTCTCATTTCCCCTAAGCAATGGCGAGGAAGAAGAAAGCCACAGCAGTGCAGCCGCAACCTGATGAGCAGACTCGGTCGTCATCACCGCTTAATGCCAAATCCGTTACAGGGCCTTCTCAGCGTTCGCGTAATCGGCCGAACAAGTATCGCGCCATGCAGAACGAGATTCAGGCCCTGCGTGACGAGATAAACCAGATGAAACAGCAGCGGGAGCTAGAACTACGCCCGGCTCAAGAATAACCCGTTCTCGAGCCGGTGGGACTGTTTGTGGAAACTCGCTCTGTGCCGAGTGTGAGGCCCGAAGCTTCCCAACGTTCGGGGGTACCACAGTCAGGTCAAAATCTTCCTGCGGCACGTGGCGAGGCATCCGCACGGAACTAGCCTGCTCGGGCTCCGACAACCATCCACTCAGCCACATCCGCCCTGCCACCCACGGACCTCCGTCATCGGTTAGAACGGAGGAGAGAAGGGAGAATATCAGAGGCTAAACATACCCCAGAGGTCTTCGCTGAAAATAAGGACCCCTGGGAAGCGCTCTTTACGGAACTGAAGGATAAGTTCCTGATATTGGAGAAAAAGCAAGAACAATCGACAGTTCAGACCGCGATCCAGGCGATGATGGAAGAAACCGAGCCTCCCTTCAACTCGGCCATCATGGCTGAAGTGATGCCATAGAGGTTTCGGATGCCTCCCGTCATCCAGTATTCGGGATCTGGGGACCCATCCGAACACTTGGAGTCCTATTGATCCTGGATACAGATCCAGACAGCAATGGATGCAATGATGTGTAGGGGGTTCTCTATCACCCTCATAGGGTCCTCTCGGATCTGGTATCGTCAACTGAAGCCTGGTTCCGTGAGTTCATTCGCGGAACTGAGCCGACTATTCCTTACGCAGTTCATAAGCGGTAAGAGAAGTCGGAAGCCCAACACTCACCTGCTTACCATTAAGCAGACCCCAAAGGAGTCGTTGAAGGATTACAGCACCCGCTTCAACGAAGAAGCATTGCATGTCGAGGACTACGATGATAAGATGGCCCTCGCCGCCATTCTAAGCGGGCTGAAAGAAGGAAAGTTTGCCTTCTCCATCGGCAAGAATCCACCGAAGACGCTAGCGGACTTCATAGCGAAAGCTCAGAAGTACACTAACGCAGAGGAATTCACCAACGCCCGAAAAGGCACACAAGCGTCTGACTCGACGAACAAGGGGAAGAGACCCCGAAACGAAGACTCCCAGCCGGTTAGCAAAGGGACGGATGACCGCTCTTCTCGCGATCATTGTCCGAGCCGTAGGCCGGAAGAAAATTTTCGTTCCTACACTCCACTCAATACATCCACCGAGCAGATCCTGCTAGACATCCGGGGAGACAGACTGCTCAATTGCCAGTCTGTATGAGAGCCGATCCCGAGCATCGGGACAAACGGAAATACTGTAGTTTCCACCAGGACCACGGTCATAACACGGACGATTACGTAGATCTGAAGGATGAGATTGAGTCCCTCATCCGCAAAGGACATTTACGTCGTTACGCCAGAAAGGAGAAATCCACTCGGAGAGAAGAACGGCGGAAAGAGCAGTCGAACAACCCCCCAGAGGAGCCCGCTGAAATTCCCACCATCTTCGGGGGCTCAGATAGAGGAGGGAATTCGAACATGGCACGGAAAGCCCATTCCCGGAGCTCCGAGTCGGAGCACCACATTCACCTGACGGAACGTCCTAGCAAGGAACTCCGTGTCGCTCCGTGCAGCCTGACCTTCACAGAAGATGATGCACGCGGGATCCAGCTCCGCATGACGACTCGTTAGTGGTCAGTATGACCATAGCCAATCACAAAGTGTACCACATCCTGGTCGACACCAAGAGTTCAGCTGACGTAATGTATTCCGAGGCGTTTGAGAAGATGAGAATTCCACGGTTCAAGCTCCAACCTATGAAGACTCCCTTACACGGCTTTGCCGGAGAGAGAGTTATCTCCGAAGGAGCCATCTCCCTCCCAGTGACAGTGGGAGAAGGGCAACATCAAGTCACGCTTTTGGTTAAATTTTTAGTTGTCAATGTTCCATCAGTCCACAACGTGATTTTGGGCTGACCCTCCCTCAATGCAATGAGAGTGGTCGTCTCAACTTATCATCTGATGATGAAGTTTCCAGCCGAAGGTGGGATCGGTTATCTCCGAGGCGACCAACGCGAGGCCCAGAGATGTTACGCGGTAGCCGTGAGAAAAGGGGCTGCTAGACAAACACTCGTAGTCGACGCCTTGGATCCTCGCGGAGCGACGGAGAGTTCCCCCGTCGAAGATCTAGCAAGAATACCGCTCAATGAATCAGACCCGAGCAAAACCGTTCAGCTCGGAGCATCCCTGAATCCCGAGCGGAGAGACGAGTTACTGGCCTTCTTAAGGTAACACCGGAAAATCTTCGCGTGGTCGCATGCAGACATGCCGGGGATCTCGCCCGACGTGCTAGTCCACAGGCTGAACGTGGACCCAGACCACCGGCCAGTTAAGCAAAAAAGAAGGTCGTTCGATGCCGAACGATATGAAGCCATTGCCGAGGCGGTGTCCATCCTGCTCGACGCGGGCTTCATAGAAGAAGTATACTACCCTTACTGGATAGCAAATGTCGTGCTCATCAGGAAGTCAAACGAAAAGTGGCGGGTCTGTGTAGACTACTCCAATCTGAATAAGGCGTGTCCCAAAGATAGCTTCCCACTACCTCGGATCGACCAACTGGTGGACAGCACCGCAGGACACGAGTTATTCTCGTTTCTAGACGCCTACTCCGGCTACAACCAGATCACCATGCATCCCCCAAATAGGCAGAAGACCACCTTTGTCACGGATAGGGGACTCTACTGTTACCGGGTCATGCCATTTAGCCTGAAAAATGCTGGGGCAACGTATCAGAGACTGGGGAATCAGTGTTCGCCAAACACATAGGATACAACATGGAGGTGTATGTGGACGACATGCTGGTGAAAAGTGTTAAAGCTTCCGACTACCTCGCTGATCTAGAAGAAACATTCAATATCTTCCGTGAATATCAGATGAAGCTTAACCCCACCAAGTGCGTGTTCAGAGTTGAGTCAGAAAAATTCCTGGGCTTTCAAGTCAACCAGCGGGGTATCGAGGCGAACCCAGACAAGATCAAAGCCCTCCTGGACATGAACTCACCTCGGACTCTCAAGGAAATACAGTGTCTCACGGAAAGAGTTGTAGCCCTCGGACGTTTCATATCTAGGGCTACAGACAAATGCCTTCCTTTCTTCCAGCAGCTGAAAGGCCACAAGAGGGCGGAATGGACGCCGGAGTGCGAGCAAGCCTTCCAGCAGTTAAAACAGTACTTGGGATCGTCACCTCTCTTGTCCAAGCTGGAAGAAGGAGAGCCCTTGTTCCTCTACCTCGCCGTTTCGACCTCAGCCGTCAGCTCGGCTCTGATCCGAGAAGTCAGAACCAAGAAGTATCCCGTTTACTATGTAAGCAAAGCTATGGTACCAGCAAAAATGAGATACCAGTCCTTAAAGAAATTGACGCTCTGCCTTGTCGTCTCGGCCAGAAGACTACGGCCGTACTTTCAGGCCCACTCCATAATCGTGCTATCGGACTCCCCTCTGAGGTAAATCCTCCAGAGACCCGAAGTGTCAGGCCAGATGACCAAATGGGCTGTAGAGCTCGAAGAGTTCGACATTCAGTTCCGGCCCAGGACGGCACTCAAGGGGCAAGCCGTAGCCGACTTCATCATCGAGTTTACAACTCCGGACGAAGAGCAAGCTAGGACGGAAGTCGAGATGACACCGTCCACCCCGTTGAGCAATCAAGAGCCCGCATCAGATCCGGGGTAGGTCCTTTATGTTGATGGATCCTCCAATGTTAAAGGAGCAGGAGCCGGTGTCGTCCTGGTTGCGCCTGATTCAACGACGATCCAATACGCCATCAGGCTCGGGTTCAAAGCTTCAAATAATGAGGCCGAGTACGAAGCGCTACTGGCTAGGCTCAGGCTAGCAGCGAGCCTGGGTGTTCAGACCTTGCAAGTCCGCAGCGACTCACAGTTGGTGGTGAACCATATTTTCTCAAAGTACGAAGCTAAGGAAGTCAGAATGATCGCCTACCTCGAAGAGGCGAGGAAGTTGATCGAGAAATTCTGGAGCTGCACCGTCCGGCAGGTCCCTAGAGCCGAGAACTCATGTGCCGACGCCTTAGCAAGGCTCGCCTCGGCCTCCGAGGGTAAGATCCCATGTTTTGTATCGGTCGAGTTCGTTGAGCACCCAAGCATCGGCCAGTCAGAGAAAGTTAACCCCGTCCAGTCCATTCCTAGTTGGATGGACCCGATTTTCAATTACCTATCAACCGGTGAGACCCCCTCGGATAAGTTAGAGGCGAGGCGACTTAGGGTCTGAGCGGCTTGGTACGCCATACTGGACGGAGTGCTGTACAAAAAGGGGAATTCTCAGCCTTACCTCAGATGTCTCCGACCGGATGAAGCCGATTACGTGATTCGGGAGATTCACGAGGGAATCTGCTGAAATCACTCGGGCAGCCGTGCCTTGGCCATGAAGATACTTCGTCAAGGGTATTTCTGGCCAACTCTCAAGCAAGACTTCAAGAATTTTATCCGGAAGTGTGACAAGTTCCAGCGTTTTGCTGCTGTGCCGAGGCAACCGGCAGAAGAAATGACCCCCATGAGTGGGCCATGGTCGTTCGCTCAATGGGGGATCGACATCATCGGTCCCTTGCCCACTGGGAAGGGACAGGTCAAGTTTGCTATAGTCGCAGTCGACTACTTCACCAAGTGGGCCGAAGCTGAGTCAGTCACAAAGATCACCGAGCAGAAAGTGATCAATTTTGTGTGGAAAAATATCATCTGCCGGTTCGGGATTTTGAAAACCATCGTTTCTGATAACGGTCGCCAATTCGATAATGACAAGTTCTGTAGCATGTGTCGAGGGCTTGGCATCGTGAACGCTTACTCATCGCCTCGGCACCCGTAATCGAAAGGACAAGTAGAGGTGGTCAATAAGGTCATCAAGCATCATCTCAAGACGAAGCTGAAAAAAGAAAAAGGAAACTGGGCCGAAGAGCTCCCCTTCATCTTTTGGGCCTACATGACTACAGCTCAGACTTCGACGGGCAAAACCCCATTTTCATTATCCTACGGCTCGGAGGCAATGGTGCCAGTGGAAGTCGGACTCCCTACGGCGCGGGTTAGGGGTTTCGAAGAAAGTCAAAACTCCGAGCAGATAGCGACTAATCTGAATTTACTCGAGGAACTCCAAGAAGTTTTTAAGCTCCGAACAGCGGCTCGGCACCAGTAGGTAGCGCGCTTCTACAATTTCAAAGTCAAAGTCAGGAACTTCTGACTAGGAGACTTAGTCCTCCGACGGGTTTTTCAGAACACAGCCGAGCCAGGGGTAGGAGCCCTCGGACCTAATTGGGAAGGTCCATACCGTGTGGTCAGATTGCCAAACCGGGCTCGTACCACCTGAAAAACCTCGAAGGCTGTCATCTCCCTCATCCTTGGAATGCCGAGCACTTGAAGATCTACTACCCGTGAGGAAATAGCCTTTAAGGCTCATGATGCAATGTATGCCTCCGAGCGACTGGCCTTTAAGGCTCTTAATAAAAGATCAATTCTACCTTTGAACGCTTATTCGATTGCCCTATCCGCACAAGTATGAGATAAATGGTCCGATCCCCTAAGGAATCGAAACCCAACCTCACGAGAGATCGACGAGGCATCCCTCCAAGGGAAAAAGCCTAATAAATGGTCCGATCCTCTAAGGATTAGAACCTAACCCCACAAAAGATCGACAGGGCATCCCTTCAAGGAAAAAAAGCCTAAGAACGATCCGACCCCCCGATTAAGTGTTTAGCTTAGTGTACAACAAAACAGAGGTGATGAGCCAAGTATCCTAAGGGGTCGGACCCAACTAAGGCTTGGGCCGAGGAGGCTCAGATAACTGACTCTAAAAACTAACTAAACGACAGTGGACTAAGCTCATCAGCTCAACAGCTCAACATCTCAAGCAAATCAATAATGTGACAAGAATATTTTTCATTAAATCCCCTCGGAGGGGCAAAAGTAAATAGGTACATTGATAGCTGAAAAAAAGAAAAGAAAGAGAAGTCTTCAAGCCAGAGGAGGAGCTTGGTCATCAGGAACCTGGGCGTCGGGAGCTGGTTCCTAGCGGACGATGTTAGCCGAGGTATCTTCGAAGTCGTTGGGCAAAAAAGAATCGAGATCTAGGTCCGGGTACAAATTCAGAACTGCCTCGAGACATGCGTCGAAGCCGCTATTGTAGAACGTTGCAGCCTCAGCATCCCTCTCTTTAGAAGTCTTGAAGCTTTCGACTGCAGCAGCAACCGCTGCGGCCAAAGAGGCCTCGTCCTTCACCCTCTGGGCCTCCACGGCTTGATTCACGGCTCGAGTCCGCTCCTCAATCGCCTCAGCCTTGGCACAATTCAGAACTTCCCCAAGCCGAACTGTCTCCACGACCAAGGAGTCCGTGTGGGTCCTGACACGGATCAATTCAGCAGTCGCTGCGTCATCGCTCTTCTTAAAATCATCTACCTTATCCTGCAGATGTAGCTCCCTGACTTCCAAGTCCACAACGACTCTCTGCAGTCGCCTGACGCTTGCTCTCTCACCCGTAATCTGTTGGCGGAGGCTAGTCTCCTCAGACCTTAAACCCGTCATCTCGGCCCGGAGAGCCTCCAACTCCGCCTCTTTCTCCTTGTACTCTCGCACTCTCTAACGCATGGAGAGCAGCACTAGGACGGCCTGAACAGAAAATAAAGATCAGTACCTAAGGATTGTGCATAACAACATCAAAGAAAGGAGGTCTTCTCGGAGACTTACCATGTAACATACGAAGGCGAAGTCGTTCAAGAAGCCTCCCTCCGATCGCTCAAGGGTCTGGGCGATATCTTCCTCCTTGGCATGCTTGGCGGCCCACGAAGCCAGGCACGCCATGTGATAGCCGGGTTCGAACCTCCCCCCGCTCGTGCCCGCTTGGGCAGAGGCCTCAGCCCCCTCGGCCCCTACCCGACTGCCGACCGAGTTTTGACCCTCGACGCGAACCTCTCATCAACCTCGGGGGGTAGGGGGGAGGGGGGGCAAGGCACATTTTCAGCCATCCTGTTGGCTCCCTCTCTCTCAGGCGATGGGAGGCTCAGGGGCTGCAGCGGGAACGGTGGCGGGAGGAACGGAGTCGCAGGGAGCTCGAGCAACAGAGCTCGGCGCAGCTGGGATGTCAGCCTCGGTACTCGGACAACCCCCGGAGGAAGGCGTAACACTGGCCGAAGCACTACCAGAGGAGCCGCGGTAGTGTTCGGGCCCTTCGGGGCAGGTAGGGCGAAGGGAGTGCCGGCGGGCCTCCGTGCCAGACTTGATGGATTTGGTGCAGCAAAATATTCCCCTACACGAGGGAGAGACAACTTCTTCAGAGTGATCTTCACTAGGGGGGCTTCTTTAAGTAGCTCCGCTGCGCTCGGAGCTGCCTTCCTCTTACGCTCCCCGAACGCCTCAGCCATGCCTGTGAAAGAAAACTGTCAGCTACTAAATAAGTGAAGGAAAGATTATTGAAGAGGTCAGGATAGCTTACTCAGAGAGGTGGCCAGAGGTTGGGATTTGCAGAGCCCGGACCGATGAAGGTTGGCCGCAGTTATCAGATCGGCCCAGGAGCGAAGCGACTCCGACCGCGCTCTGGCCTTTGCGACCTGATTCTTCTGGTCCGAGTCTAGGAACGGCAACTCCTTCGCAAAAGCTGCAAAATAAAAAAAATGTCACTTCCACAAAAATAGGTGGAAATCAAAATAGTGACTCGGATGTAAAATGAAGTCTGACCTGGCTTTGTAAAATGGGTCGGAACTTGAGTTGTCAAGGTCCCAAGCTCAGCCGTCTGGGCCTCCCAATCACCTGCCGCCAGAACCATTTGTTCTTCCAGTCCTTGTTGGAAGACGGCAGGTGCATCACCAACCCCGACCCTTTGCTCCCCCGAGTCGCGAAATAATACCATGGGTCGTTGCTATCATGCTTGACCATGTACAGGCTCAGCAATTCCTCTGGGGTCAGCTCGGGGTTTCCAACTTGGTTCCAAATTATGTAAGCCGAGATCATCACCCTCCATGCATTCGGAGCAAACTGTCCAGGAGCCAGCCCGAGATAGGTCATCACCTTCTGGATGAAGGGATGTAGTTGGAGACGGACCCCGCACTGCAGCACGCAGAGAAAAATGGCCACCTCACCCTTAGCTAGAGCGCCAGCAACGTCCAAAGGGCCAGGAGCCCTTATCTGCACGGAGTCGGGGACCTGGAACTCCGATCGGATCCATTCCATTTGGGATTCTGACATGACAAAACCCCCAGGGACAACCTCTGCAGTCCGTAGATTCGCAAGCATATCAGTGGCGGTAGGAGTTTCGACTCGGCGCGCTCGGGGAGCAGCCTTCTTACTGGGTTGCTTTGTCCTAGCACCCAGTGTCTTTTACTTTCGAGGCGGGGGGTACGGGAGAGTGGCTTCAAAAGGGCCCTCGGAAGACCCGCTTTCGCTCCCAGTTCTCCCTGGCTCGGAGTCGACGCCATACTCGCGGACCATCTCTAAATCAGAAGACATTGAAGAAACAAGGATGGAGGTGAGCGAGACTCACCGGACGATGGCCAAAAATCGCCTTTCTGCCGGAAACCTAGAGTTTGGCCGAAATCGCCTCTCCGGTGTGCTCTCGCAAATCAGGACGTCAAAATGACTAACCAACGCCCGAAGCGCCTTATATAGGCAGCGAACGATTCTTGCATTGATGGCAAGCTTTAATGGCAGCAGCCGAATCGGCACGAGCCGATCTCCAAGTACACCTGGTAACGTCGCATTGGCAGGATACGAACCGATCGTACGGCTCTGACATCGGGCTGCGTATCTCGACAGGTGAAGCTATGCCCCGGCACTCGGAGCCGTCTGGCGCATGCCTCCTGCCTGCATGGCGACTTCTCATAGGCTGGGAGGAGATTCGGGATCGTAACCGTCGCCACGTGTTGGCCAAGGAGGCTAGCGCGCATGATTCGAGATATGTCATCATTACGGCGAGGGTAGGAGATTTCCTACCTAAGTACTCTCCGAGCTGACAAGTAAACTCGAAGAGTAGGGAGCTTCTGTTATGGGAAATCTGAGCTCACAATACAACGCTGCTCCGAGGGCAAGTCCGAGCAGAGTCCTGACCCTCCCAACCTGTTTCAAGACGCGACCCATCCGAGCAGCCGACTTGGTTGAGGTCGAACTCCGGATTATGATCCGATCAGATGATCATTTACGTTATAGCCACTCTGCTCTAGCATACATTCCAAGGCGAACGACGTTCCGAGCCGAGCATACAGTCCGAACAGAGCGAACGTTCCAAGCTGAACGCATGTTCAGATGCGCATATCCCATTCGCTGAACGTGAAAACTGCCATAACCAAACGTGGCCGATAACCTCGCTCGCAGATACGCATAATCCGCTAGATACGCTACATGATCGATAGATTGCGGGGGGTATCTCCACGATCCGGGAATCCCCCTGATCGTGCTGAGATTATCGGATCCGGACCACTCAACAGCCAAGTATAAATACACATCACACCATATCTACAGGTACGTAAAATCGAGCTCTCCTCTATACTCTACTCAGACCTTGATTCCCTTGTCCTAACTTAGGCATCGGAGGGTCCCCCGGCTTAGCCAGGGTCACCTTTGCTTGCTTTCCTGGTGCAGGTTCCAGGGATCATACGTAGTGATCGACGAGGAGGGAGGGCTGACCAGATTTTGGTATCAACAATATTGATGATTTTCATTTTGGAGAAAGAAATCTCTTTTTAGTTTTGATTCGTGCGATGTTCAAATATTGCACTTTTGGTTTGGACTAGAATTACTTCATAGAAATTTATGGAGTAATTTGGTTGTCTTGGATGAAAATGGTTATTTGGAAGGAAAAAATTTTTTAGAAGAAACTCTTCAGAAAGTTTGAAGAGTTCTGGGTCTAGGGTTAAAACCGTATGTTTTTCTTTTGGTTGGTATTCTTCTGTATTTTGGGTATTTGGTTGGAATGCGGTTTTTGGAAGAGTTTGGGTTACTGGGAATGGATCTTTTGAATGTGTTTGGAGTATTTGGGTTTTCTGTTCTCCGATTTGGAGAGGTGTTTGGAGGAGGGGAAAGAATGAATTCTTTATTTCGAGTTCTAATTTTTCTTTTCCCTTGTTTTTGCTCTTCGGCATATTTAGAGGGGGCTTTTGGATTTCGCTTGAGATGTCCTTGTAGAAATTCACGAGATAAAATATCAGGCAAAGAATTCTTTTTTCCTGGGATAAATTCAATATCGAAATCAAAAATCGATAAAATTGCTTGCCATCTGGCAAATATTTGTTTTGAAGCTAGGTTCTTAAGGTCTTTTTTCAAAACTTCTTTGGCAGCTTGGCAATGAACACGAAGGAGGAATTTTTGGTTTAAAATGTCACTTTGGAATTTTTGAATACAAGAAACCATTGACAAAATTTCTTTTTTAATGGTAGAGTAATTTTGCTGAGTTGGATTCCAAGTACCAGAAGTAAAACAAACAAGTTGTTCTATATTTTTTGGAGTTTTTTGTAATAGAATACCTCCGTAGCCATAATCAGAGGCATCGGTTTGGATAATTTTTGAAAAATCTGGATTGGAAAGATTAAGACAAGGGAGATGTCTTACTTTGGACTTGATATTTTGGAAAGCTTTGGTATGTTCATCAGACCAAATGGATTTTGAATTTTTGGTTAAAAGATTTTGTAAAAGAGCTCTGTCTTTGGCCAAATCTTTATAAAACTCAGATATGTAATTTAAACATCCAAGAAATCTTTGGAGTTGTTTTTTGTCAGTAATTTTGTCAGGAAATTTATCTGCAAAATCAATGACACTTTGGATTGGTTTTATGGTATTTTGGAATATTTTAAATCCTAGAAATTGAATTTCAGTTTGAAAGAGCTTAATCTTTCTGGACGAAAGAACAAGACCATTTCTTTCAATCACTGATTTAAAAATTCCTAGATGTTTCCAATGTTGATTTAGATTTTGGGAATAGATGAGAATATCATCTATATATGTGAGAATGAAATATTTATATGGATGAAAGATATCATTCATAATTTTTTGAAATTCTAAAGGAGCATTTTTTAGACCAAAAGGCATCACAGTCCATTCGAAATGTCCAAAGGGAACAGTAAATGTAGTTTTATATCTATCTTTTGGGTGAATCTGAATTTGCCAGAATCCTGATTTAAGATCAAATTTGGAAAATAGATTGGCTTTGTGCAATCTGTTTAATAAATCTTTCTTATTTGGAATTGGATATCTGATCGTTTTTAAAACGTCATTCAGAGGCTTGTAATTTATAACAAGTCTAGGAGCACCTCGCTCAATTTTAGGGGCTTTTTCTACATAAAAAGCAGCACAACTCCATTGAGATTTTGAAGGAGTTATAAGCTTCTTATGGAGAAGAGATTTTATTTCTTCATCACAAAGTTGAAGAAAGCGAGTATCCATTTGAGAAGGCCGAGCTTTGGTAGGGATTTGTTTTTCATTAAAGTTCTCTATGTAGGGTAGAGTAACTATATGAGTTTTTTTTATGCCAAAAAGCATTTGGAACTTCAGAACTTAAATTCTCTAAAGTTTTTTGGAATTTAGATAGTTGGATTTGGAAATTTGGATTTCTAAGTTGTTTTTGGATTTGGAGATGAGAAATTTCATTTCTCAAGTAGTTTATCTGGGTTTCTTTATATGAAACACAGTTAACGACTTCTGATATGAAACCATTTTGGGGTGGTTTAATGAATTTGAAGAATAAATCAATCGAATTGAGTTTAGTTTGGATACCTTTACTTGTCGTGGTAAAGGGTTGAATTTGGAGAATGAAAGGAGTACCAAGAATGGCATCCTGTTGGAGGTTTTTGACAATAATGAAGGTGAGAGGAATACACACTCCATTTTTGCAAACATGAACATTTGGTATTTTATATTCAATATGAGATTCTTGGTTATTTGCAGTATAAATTATATAATTTGTTTTTTCACAAAATTGAGTAGGAATCAATCCTTCTCTAATACAATTTAAATTTGCGCCTATATCAATTAAGGCTATAACTTCTTTTCGGAAGTTTGGATTAACAATGGTAATGGGAGTATACCATTTTTGAAATTGATAAGTAGTCAAGGAATTGACTATATTAGGGGTGATATAGTCATTAACTTGACCAAAGATATCTTCATCAGGAGAGAGAGATTGCAAAAGTTCCACTTATATCTTGAGAGTAGAAACTTCTTTTTTAAGGATATTTACTTCCTTATAAAGATCTTGCAATGTAACTTGAGAGAATGAAATTTGATTTTGATTACGGAGACGTTGATAAACTTCTTGCATAGAAGTTGTAGCAACGACTTTTTGGAGACCAGAAGATTTTTCTTTGAAAGTTTCTTTATTTGATTTAGGCTGTAAGGCCTGATCAAGGGCTTGTTTAAGATATTTAGTTTTTTCTTCTGGATCTTGAACTTGATTTTTGAGTTCAAGAATTAGTTGGTCTTTTGCGGTTATAACCATTATATTAGTTTTGGAGGAAGAAGAATGATTAGATTCTTCTTCAGAGGCAATTACAATGCTGATTTTCATCTGAAGAAATGTCAAAATGTGCAACAGCAATTTCTCTGACTCTTCTCTTTGGAGTATTTTTAAAACATTTATTAGCAAAATGACCAGGAAGGCCACATTTATAACATTTGGAGGAAGAAGAATTTTTTTTTATTTTTTGATATCTAGGTTTTGGTTTAGAAAATATTTTTGGAATCCTATCTCGTTGTTTGACATGTCGAGAAAAGGATTTAGTAAATTGTTTATTAACATGTTTTCTTATTGAGGGAGAAACAATAGGATCATATCCGAATTGGTAACAAAAAGTTCTTAATTCTTTACGACCGTTAGATTGTTCTCGTTTTAATTGTTTTTGGAGTTTCATTTCAGTACAAATTCCTAAACCAACTTGGCAAATGGTTTGAATTAATTCACCAAATGTGTATCGGTTATAATTTAGAACACTGAAATTGGAATCTTTTAATTTGGATTTTACCTTCTCAGAAAACAGAGGAGGAAGACCTAAGATAAATTTTTCTTTCCATATCACATCATTACAAGAAGTGATTTTATAAAGTTTAGAAAGAAAAACATCTTTATACCAACGGAAATCTGTAAGGGTTCTACATCTGAGATTCATAAGTTGTTCCTTATTTTTCTCAGAAACATCATCTGTAGATCCTACAAAATGTTGGATTATATTGACAAGGAGACTTATGACTTGGTCGTCAATAGGATTTCCTTTGTCATCCGATATAGGATTTCCTTGAGCATCTAATTTAACAGCATTTAGAATTTCATCTCTTTGGTTTGGAAAAAGAAATGAATTCCACCATCCATATAATTGGTCAGTAAAGCCTCGAGTTATTGCACTGGCAATATTAGAAATGGTATGATGATAAATTAAACATGCATTTTGGTAAATTAGCATTTGGTTACAGAGTTGGAGAATTTGATACTCTGTCATCCCATCTAAGTTCCATTCATAAAGATGATTTCCATCAAAATGGAGACGGAAGAATGTTTGTTGTTCTTCAATTTGAAGATCAACTGGTGTAGGTCTTTGGTAATATTGTTTGGTTGGTTTAACAATGCTTTGGATTTGAAGAATTTCCTTTGATTCTATGAATTGATTTTTTAAGTTGTTTATTTCAGAAAAAGAATCAGAATCATAATCAGAATCTGTAACAATGTCCTCTTTTTCAGACTCAGATGTTATCTGAATGTTTTAGAGTTGATCCTGTAGTTCAGGAAATTCTTGAGAAAGAACGTTGACGAAAGGATTTTTTGCCTTATTAAGTTCTTTAGCTAATTCAAATATGAAATCTGAATGATAATTTGGATTTGAAAAAGATGGTTTAGCTGGTTCTTTTGGTAAAAAGAAAGAAGAAGTCTTTCTTTGTTCTGAATAAGAAGAAAATGGAGAAGCTAATATCGTTTGTAAATTTATTTGTTCTCCGAGAGTATGAAGGAAAGTATTGATATAGTTGTTCTGTTCAACTATCGGTGCTAAATTTTTTGGATTAACCTGTCTATCAGCAGGTAATTTTGTAAATCTTGAAAGGTTACATTGCACAAGATTACTTTTAAGCTGTCCAGTGGCGATGAGGGCCCATGAGGCCTTCCAACTTTCCTTATGACAGATCTTTGGTATGTTCGAGGCTTGTAATTACTTTGAACTGAGATTGATTGGAATCAAATGGCAGATCTATGGTATGTTCGAGCCTCGAATCTAAGTTGAGTAGGGTTTTAAATTGAGGTGAGTTTGACTTGGATTGAGTTTCGGTTGAACTGAGTTGAGTTATTAGGTGGTTTGGGGTAACTCGGGCTCGTCTTGGTTTGAGTTTGGATTGGATGAAGCTTATTATGTTCGGACCAATTCACCCATCCGGTTGTGGCCAATTCATCCTTTCGGACCAAGCCGAATCAGGTTTGATTGAGTGGGGCGAGTCGACTCAAGTCAGCCTAATCGAGTCGTCCAGGTACTCAAGCTCCAGGACAGATGCATACTACATATGCATATTTCTGCGTGCCTGAGTATCAAGCACCATGCTCTGCCAAAGTATTGACTAACTCCCTTGCTGTGGTGATTCACATGGCATGTTTCTGTTTTCCACTGATGTGCCGCTTCGGTAAAAAATCTGAACCGTGAAAAAGAAGATCCATCATCTGGAGTGAAAATTGGAACAATCAAATCATCAGGTGGTCCACACACATGCATTAAGTCAAACCATCGGCTGTCCATTGATTTCAACGGTCTAAACCACCTGATGAATGGACCATTTTGGTTTTCTTCCCACCCAACTACCTTGTGAGGGATCGGATTTCGGATATTATACAGAAGTGAACGTCGACAGGAAAGAGAACTTTCTAGGCGAATGTAACGTACGGCCTTGTAAGTGGGGACCTAGATTGGCTGGTGAACCCTGCATCAGACAGCTAGTTGGGGGAAAAGCTCCATGTTCTCCACCACGATGTATGTGTTTTATCCGAGCCGTCCATCCAAGAAGTTTTCAACGGTGGCCGTTCAATCTCCATAGCTTTATATGATGTGGTCCACTTCAGCTTTGAATCTGCCTCATTTTTGGGCTCATTTTATAAAATGGGCTGAAAAAATGGATGGACGGCGTGGATAAAACAAATATATCACGGTGGGGCCACGGAGCTTTTCCTTCAGCTAGCTGGCCGCTGTAGGGGTCACCATCCACTACTCGTCCTGTACGTGGGCATTTCCTCTTTTCTTTTCCGCGTTGGAGCTTTTGCTAACGTCACGTGCACATCTACATACCGCACGTGCCCTTGGCACATGAATGAGACATCGGAGCCGTGAATCATGTGGGCCCGGCAGAGAAGATTACAGGCCTGTTTGGGAGCGTGGATTTGGAACCCCTGGATTGGCAATTCTCCAAAGTGTGTTTGGCACCATGGTGTGTGAATCAACTTTAGGGCTCGTTTCAAAAAAGGAAAAAAAAAACTTTAGGGCTCGTTTGATTTCCCAATGCACCGGTGAATACTAGGTAAAAGAGTGATAATTATTTTCCCGATTATTTACAGCCTATTTGATTTGACTATTTATTTTTTTAACACAAGAATTGAAAACATTACAAAATATATATGGATTTCATTGTAATGCATTTAGTTTATCCAAACTGTTCATTTATTATGTCATTTGAATTTATAGTATGAGCAAAAAAATGAAATATATACAAAACTCAAGTGGACATCATACGAAAAAATAAATTATAAAATCTTTGTCGGGCCACTGTTTCTTTTGGTGTGGGCCACCTGAGTATCGTATTTACTTTATTTTTTGTCTCATGCTTTAAAATATTGTAGTAAAATATATAAACGAAACAGATATATCATATACATTACCATACGATTCAAAAATTAAAATGATCTCTTTTAAACTAGTTTTAATGGCACAAATACCTATAAATTTTTAAACACAGTAAACCGTAATAATTACTTATTTCAAGTATATTTACATTGGCTTTAAAAAAATAAACAAGCCCTTAATTCAAAAATACTCATGCCTAATATATTTATAGGGATTTAAATTTAATTATTAAATCAATTTTAATATCTCCAATTAGTGAGATATATAATTTTTGACACTATGACTGCGATAAGCTAGTTGAAATATATACTTTGGCTTAAAATGATGAAATTCCAAGTCTCGGATGGACCGTAAGCACACGATCATGTTTGAGTGACTAACCAATGTTTTTTAATCGTTGATTAATATGAATAATGTTTGGACCATGCTGGATATTGTTTGGATGATGTTGATTTACATGGATAATGTTTGAAAGGTGCTAATCATCATTAGTGGGCTATGCATCCAATAGAATGATGATGTACAGTTACACACATGTTCCACATGCAACTATTAAAATGATTTAAGGTATAATTTGAGCTCTCACCGTAAATTGTAAACCTAGTCTAAGGGGAGATTAGAAACCCCTTGGATTTGAGACCCCAGTTACCCTATGCTGCCAAATAACCAAGTGGATTTCAAAGGGGGCGATTAGGTACTTACAGCATGTAGGGTCCACTGTGATGTTTAAATTTTATCCACGCTGGCCATCCATTTTTCCATAACGTTTTAATTTATTAATGCAAAAATTGAAAATATCAGAGGCTTAAATGAACCACAAAGTGGGGATTAGATTCCTACCATTAAAAATTTCTTAGGGATCACGGTAGTTTTGGATCAAGGTGATATTTGTTTTTTTCAATTCACCCATGTGTATATGACCGTATCAACAGGTTGGATGGCAAATAAAAAACACAGTAGACTCTAAGAAGGTTTCAACGGTGGGTATCCTTAGCACGGCTGCTTCATGTGGTGTCGTCCACTTGAGTTGTAGATCTGTCTTATTTTTTATCAAGTGCTATAAATTGATATGGAAAAATGAATGAACGGCTTGGATAAAATTAAAACATTACAGTGGACCCTCAGTGGCCCTTAGAACGTCCGCCTGTCCCGAGATCGGAACAGGCGGTGGAACCGTGGATGTACCTAATCCGCTCCTCCAAAACAAAGTGAGGTATGCACAAAAAACAAAGTGGGGTGTGCACAAGTACCTAATCGGCAATTTGGTACTTCGGCCGAGTGTGATGGTTCATACGCTGGAGCTCATAATTTTACACGTGTCATGCGTGTGAGTTCGAATTAAACTGTCCAAATCACGGGATCCACTGTATGTAACCGCATATTCGGAGTGATCTAGTAATCCTAACCGCTTATCAATTGACATTTGCTTGTTGAAACTGAACTGTTGTCTATTTTTCATCTAAACCGTCCATCAGACACCACCAATCAGCTATTGATACGATTGCTCTGTTTAAATTTACGATCATGACCTGAGGTCGGCCGCACGATTTATACATTTTAGTTTGAATGACGTGTTTGAAAAGTTTAAATGTATCCTGCCTGCGTATTTACCATCACATCAATCAGAGTATCAGAGTACTCTCTTTTAACTTTAATAAAGTAGTTATAGGATAGGATGCTCTGGTAGAGCCCAATGGTTGATATGCATGCACTCACAACTTGTACACGTGGCATACCTTTATCTCAGCTTGAACCGTCAAAACTGTGGTTACAAATGTAGATAGATCATAACCATGAGATAGTTTTGATGGAATGATTTGAATATCTGATTAATGGATACTTGTTTGTTGCCTTTGGACGGTTGAATTTTAACATTTAAACCATCCATCGCCTGTCCACCACCAATCCGCTCAAACATCATTTCTCTGCAATAATTGGATTGCGACACATCTAGAGGCTAGAGCGTGGCCTACGATTTGGATAGCTTAACTGAATTACATGTACGATAGGTGTAAGAAAGAAGCTTGCTAAGCTCACACGCGCCCACACGTGCAACCCGGACTGTGTGGCACATCCGAACCATCCATCAGGGAGTCCTACCATGAAGATGACCTGACGCATCTGATATTCTGATGCATTAACTAGAGCGAGTTACATGATACTCTGGCTGCATATGATGCTTGATACGCCGACACTAAGAAATGGCATACATGGCATGTGTTAACTAAAATTAAACCGACTAAATTGTGGAGACCAGTGTCTCCAAGTTACCATCTGAAAATTGGATGGGTAGAAGAATCCTAACCTCTGATTCGTGGGCACTTGTTTATTGAAATAAGATCATTGGATATTTTTCATTTAACGGTCCAATAAATGTCCACCAATCTGACGGTGAGGTAACCAACTATATGTAATTTTTGGTTTGATACATCTAAACTGGGATCCATATAATTTGAACAGTTCCATTTGTATAATGCCACGTATGCAATTTCAAAGTAATTCCTAAGTGCCGGTAGATCATCCATCAATCTCTGCGAACGTATCAAAAATTTTCTCTCAACCAGCTTGATTTTCGAGAAATTTGCGACTATACGCCCCATTTACGACCCATTTACGAGACCAAGCCTACCTTACTTTACCTTGTAAAAATAAGCCCCAGCTGTACGAATGCCTTCCCAAAGGTCAAAAATGTCCTGCTTTTTTCCTTCAAGCGGTACAATCACCTCACTTTATGGTCATTTTCATACATATCATAGTCATTCCCGCCTATTCCGTGTTGATTCACGGTCATTTCGACGCATTTCACAGTCATGGCCCTTCACTTCACGGTCATTTCCGTGCATTTCACGGTACAATCGCCTCACTTCACAGTTATTTCCATGCATATCATGGTCAATCTAGCCTATTTCGTGTTGATTAACGGTGATACCCGTTCACTTCACGGTCATTTTCTGGCATTTCATGGTCCAATCGCTTCACTTCATGGTCATTTTCATGCATATCACGATCATTCCCGCCTATTTCATGTTGATTCACAGTCCTTTCGGCGCATTTCACAGTCATGCCCCTTCACTTCACGGTCATTTTCGTGCATTTCGTTGTACAATCGCCTCACTTCACGGTCATTTCCATGCATATCACGGCCATTCCCGCCTATTCCGTGTTAATTCACGGTCCTTTCGGCGCATTTCACGGCCATGCCCCTTCACTTCACGGTCATTTTCGTGCATATCACGATACAATCGCCTCACTTCATGGTCATTTCCATGCATATCACGGTCATTCCTGTCTATTCCGTGTTGATTCACGATCATTACGGGGCATTTCACGATCATGGCCCTTCACGGTCATTTTCGCGTATTTCGCGGTACAATCGCCTCACTTCACGGTCATTTCCATGCATATCACGGTCAATCCCGCCTATTCCGTATTGATTCACGGTCATTTCCGCGCATTTCACGGTCATGCCCCTTCACTTCACGGTCATTTCCGCGCATTTCACGGTCCAATCGCTTTACTTCATGGTCATTTCCATGCATATCACGGTCATTCCCGCCTATTCCATGTTGATTCACGGTCCTTTCGGCGCATTTGACGGTCATGCCCCTTCACTTCACTTGACGGCGCATTTCACAGTCCAATCGCTTCACTTCACGGTCATTTCCATGCATATCACGGTCATTCCCGCACATTTCACGGTCCAATCACTTCACTTCACGGTCATTTCCATGCATATCACGGTCATTCCCGCCTATTCCATATTGATTCATGGTCCTTTGGCGCATTTCACGGTCATGCCCCTTCACTTCACGATCATATCCCCGCATTTCACAGTCCAATCGCTTCACTTCACGGTCATTTCCATGCATATCACGATCATTCCCTCCTATTCCGTGTTGATTCATGGTCCTTTCGACGCATTTCACGGTCATGGTCCTTCACTTCACGGTCATTTTCGCGCATTTCGCGGTACAATCGCCTCACTTCACGGTCATTTCCATGCATATCACGGTCATTCCCGCTTATTTCGTGTTGATTCGCGGTCCTTTCGGCACATTTCACAGTCATGCCCCTTCACTTCACTATCATTTCTGCGTATTTCATGGTACAATCGCCTCACTTCATGGTCATTTCCATGCATATCATGGTCATTTTCGCCTATTTCGTGTTGATTCACGGTCATTTCAGTGCATTTCACGGTCATGCCCCTTCATTTCACGGTCATTCCGCACATGTTGCGATAGAATCGCCTCACTTCACGGTCATGCCCCTTCATTTCACGGTCATTCCGCACATGTTGCGATAGAATCGCCTCACTTCACGGTCATTTCCATGCATATCACGGTCAATCCCGCCTATTCTGTGTTGATTCACGGTCATTTTGGCGCATTTCACGGTCATGCCCCTTACTTAACGGTCATTTCCGCGCATTTCACGGTCCAATCGCTTCACTTCACAGTCATTTCCATGCATATCACGGTCATTCCTGCCTATTCCGTGTTGATTCACGGTCCTTTCGGCTCATTTCACGGTTATGCCCCTTCACTTCACGGTCATTTCCCCGCATTTCACGGTCTAGTCGTTCACTTCACGGTCATCTTCATGCATCTTACGGTCATTCCCGCCTATTCCGTGTTGATTTATGGTCCTTTCGGCGCATTTCACAATCATGCCCCTTTACTTCACAGTCATTTCCGCGCATTTCGCGGTACAATTGCCTTACTTCAAGGTCATTTCCATGCATATCACGGTCATTCCCATCTATTTTGTATTGATTCATGATCTTTTCGATGGATTTCACAGTCATTTTCGCGCATTTCGCAGTACAATCGCCTCACTTCACGGTCATTTCCATGCATATTACGGTCATTCCCACCTATTTTGTATTGATTCATGGTCATTTCAACGCATTTCACGGTCATGCCCCTTCACTTCACGGTCATTTCCGTGCATTTCACGGTCTAATCGCTTCACTTCACAGTCATTTCCATGCATATCACGGTCATTCCTGCCTATTCCGTGTTGATTCACGGTCCTTTCGGCGCATTTCACGGTCATGCCCCTTCACTTCACGGTAATTTCAGCACATTTCACGATCCAATCGCGTCACTTCACGGTCATTTCCATTCATATCATGGTCATTACCGCCTATTCCGTGTTGATTCACAGTCATTTCGGTGCATTTTACGGTCATGCCCCTTCCCTTCATAGTCATTTCCGCACATTTCACGGTTTAATCGCTTCACTTCACGGTCATTTTCATGCATATCACGGTCATTCCCGCCTATTCCGTGTTGATTCACGGTCATTTTGGCACATTTCACGGTCATGCCCCTTAACTTTACAGTCATTTCCGTGCATCTCACGGTCTAATCGCTTCACTTCACGGTCTCATGGTCATTCCCGCCTATTCCGTGTTGATTCACGTTCCTTTCGGCGCATTTCACGGTCATTTCCATTCATATCACAGTCATTCCCGCCTATTCCGTGTTCATTCACGGTCATTTTGGCGCATTTCAAAGTCATGCCCCTTCCCTTCACGGTCATTTTCGTGCATTTCACGGTCCAATCTCTTCACTTCACGGTCATTTTCATGCATATCACGGTCATTCCCGCCTATTCTGTGTTGATTCACGGTCATTTCGGCGCATTTCACGGTCATGCCCCTTCACTTCACGGACATTTCCGTACATTTCTGTGTAATACTACACAAGGTAAACTGAAGTGGAAATAATTTCATTTATAATCTGAGATTGTACATTGTTCCCATTCACTCCTTTCACTAGGAGATTATGAAATATATATATATATATATATATATATATATATATATATATATATATATATATATATATACAAATCGAAGTTTAATCAATATATCGACGGAGTATCGATATTATCGATAATTTATTTCAGAAGAGCAATGTGTCTCTTGACAATTAAGGAACATTTTCGATATATCGAAATTTAGTCTATATATCGTATCTTCAATATATCGAAATGTTCTCGATATTATCGATAATTCCTTTTAAAAAAGCATTTTGTGTTTGACCATTTTCGATAAATCAAAATATAGTTGATACATCGACATATGACATCGATTTCAAGGCGATGTATCATTTCGTTGTAACGATGACTTAGTTCGATAGCATCGACTAGAATTCGATGTTATCGACAACTTAAGCCCGATGTCATCGATTAGAGTTCGATAACATCGAAGTGTATTTTTGTTTTCTACTTACAAAAATTCAGTGGATTTTTTTTTTATAATCGAGTATCTTTCGATTGATATTGAAATTTCTTCATTCGATTTATCGAAACTATCTCAATATAATCAGAAAATTGTTTTAAAACATCATTTCGTCTCTGGATAGTTTTGGACTAATTTCGATATATTGTCTGACATTCGATATATCGAAATGTAGTAAATGTCGATATATCTCATACTATTTGATATATCGAAGGGTAATTTTTACTCTTTTTTTTTTCTATTTTTTTAAAGGTTAGCTTGTTAGTACACACCCATGTCGGTACACACTCCATGTTATCCACCCCCACTACAGATCGATACAAAGACCTCAAATCGTGTAAATGAACATAAGTTCTTTAGAGACTTATGGACCTTTTTTGATATATTTAATTATACCTGGTTGCACTCTCTCGTCCATTAACATCTCATGCACCCCCATCTGTATGTAAATCGGGCTCCTTACTAGGCAGATGGTGGCCCACCTCCTCCACCTGGAATCCTTTATTAGAACATGATGACGACCCTTTATCTTTGAATCGATGGAGTAACATATCCTCCAGTACATTACCATTTCCTTCCGCCCTTCACGAAAATAAAGACTCTTGATTAGTGGAATAATATACCCTCTAAATCACTATAGTCTCCTCCCCCTTCATGCAAATAGAGATTCTCAGTTGGAAGATGGTGACTCACCTCCTCCACTTCAGATCCTCCACCAGATGATATTGAAAAATGACGATCGATGAGTTCCATCGTGCTTTTAAGATATCGAACGGTCTCTGAATTAGGTGATTACTTCCCTCCAAGTGCAGAGGTTCGTAAGTAATATCCCGTGAATACGGGGTCGATCTCACAGGGATATGAATTGTGAGAAGGAAAAAAATCAAATGCAAAACAAACTAAGTAATAAAAATTACACTGATGATTTGATTTTGGAATTTTTGAATGGATTTAATTCAACTGAATAAAATAACACCCAAGCATCAAAGTTTCACACATAGGTTAATATTCCAAAATCATGATGACTTGGATAAAACAACTAGAATCTGAGCACTATGGCCAGCCTAGTCGGAAAATAAGACAGTTTAAATATAATAAATGAAATGAAAAATTAGAAAATAATGAATTTGCACCATTGACATATATTTTCAAGCGTCAGTGATTTTAAGTATTCAAAATCTATAAGATAATGAAAATTAAAGAAATATAACAGGTTAAGAACATCTCCAATCTAGGTAATCTGATTGATCTAGGCTAAGCATATTTATCAATATGGATCTCATATGATGGAAACATATGGATCTCACAAGAGGATAAAAAAATAAAACCTAAATAATAGATAACATGCATACACCATTATTCTCATTATTAAAACAATCAATCATCATAATCTTAAAGAACTATTAAACCCATGTACTTCCTTTCTAGCTTGGGCTAGAAGGAACTTAAAAAAACATAATTAAATTGTAGAAATAAAAAGTAACAAGAAAGAAAAAAAATACAAATAGAAAAGATCTAAAATAAAAAGAACTTATAAAGCTTTAATAAAACTAAAAACTCTTTAAAAATCCTAAATTTTACTTTGTGATGCCTTGAATGATGTTTAGGAATGCCCTGAATGATGTTTAGGAATGCCCTAGGAAGCCCTATTTATAAGTAGGGAACTCCAATTTTCGTACAAAGTTAAAAACCCTAGAAACCGCCTCAAATATACGTATTTTTTCAAAATAGACTTCTCGCTTCATAGTTCGTTTAAAACAGACTTTCTGCTTGCAATTTTTCAAAATAAATTTTACAGCTTCAAAATATACTTTTTCAGGACGATTTCAGGATTCTTCACTTCAAATCGTCGATTCTCTTCATTTGTCACCTAGTTTTCTTGGATCTTTGGCATGTGAATGCTTTAATCTTGGTCTCATAAGATCCATCCATTTTCTTGGTAAATCTTGAACATCAAATCCATGCTTTTTAGTACTTTTTTTCAACCTAAGTACTTAAATTCACCTTGCAACACATGCATGAATAAAATAGAATATTAAGATGATTTATGTTCATAAAACCAAGAGATAAATGAGGAAAATTATACAATATTTTAGTCTCAACATTATGCAATTCCGGTCCCATTTGGAAACTTGACAAGTTACCATTCCATGACTTGAAATAGTCTAAATTGACCATAAAGTGAAGGGAATTGACCGTGAAATGCATAGAAATGACCGTGAATCAACACAGAATTGTCTGGAATGATCGTGAAATGCATGGAAATGACTATGAATTGGAGCAAATTGACCATGAAATGCATGGAAATGACCGTGAAGTGAAGGGAATTGACCGTGAAATACATGGAAATGACTGTGAATTGGAGCAATTTGACCGTGAAATGCATGGAAATGACCGTGAAGTGAAGAGAAATGACTGTGAAATGCATGAAAATGACTGTGAATCAACACGGAATTGTTTGGAATGACCGTGAAATGCATGGAAATGACCGTGAAGTGAAGAGATTGGATCGCGAAATAAACGTGAATCAACACGGAATAAGCGGGAATGACCGTGGTATGCATGGAAATGACCGTGAAGTGAGGCAAATGGACAGTGAAATGCACGAAAATGATCGTGAAGTGAAGGGGCATTAACGTGAAATGCATCGAAATGACCGTGAATCAACACGGAAAGCCGGGAATGACTGTGATATGCATGGAAATGATCATGAAGTGAAGCGAATGGACTGTGAAGTGCGCGGAAATGACCGTGAAGTGAAGGAGCATGACTGTGAAATGCGTCGAAATGAAAGTGAAACAATAAGGAATAGGTGGGAATGATCGTGATATGCATGGAAATGACCCTGAAGTGAGGCGATTGAAACGTGAAATGCGTGGAAATGACTGGGAAGTGAAGGGGCATGACCATGAAATGCACCGAAATGACCGTGAATCAACACGGAATAGGCAGGAATGACCGTGATATGCATAGAAATGACTATGAAGTGAGGCGATTATACCGTGAAATGCGCAGAAATGACCGTGAAGTAAAGGGGCATGACCATGAAATGCGCCGAAAGGACCGTGAATCAACACGGAATAGGTGGGAATGACCATGATATGCATGGAAATGACCATGAAGTGAGGCGATTGTACCGCGAAATGCGTGGAAATGACTGTGAAGTGATGGGGCAAGATCGTGAAATGCGCTGAAAGGACACTGAATCAACACGGAATAGGCGGGAATGACCGTGGGATGCATGGAAATGACCGTGAAGTGAGGCGAATGGACCATGAAATGCACAGAAATGACTGTGAAGTGAAGGGGCATTACCGTGAAATGCACCGAAATGACCGTGAATCAACACGAAATAGATGGGAATGACTATGATATGCATGGAAATGACCGTGAAGTGAAGTGAAAGGACTGTGAAGTGCGTGAAAATGACCGCGAAGTGATGGGGCATGACCATGAAATGCGCCGAAATGATCGTGAAACAATACGGAATAGGCTGGAATGACCGTGATATGCATGGAAATGAGCTTGAAGTGAGGCGATTGAACCGTGAAAGTTGCCCAAATGACCGTTAAGTGAAGGGGCATGACCGTGAAATGCGCCGAAAGGACCGTGAATCAACATGGAATAGGCGGGAATGACCATGATATGCATGGAAATGACTGTGAAGTGAAATGATTCGACTGTGAAATGCACGGAAATAACCGTGAAGGGGCATGACCGTGAAATGCGCCGAAAGGACCGTGAATCAACATGGAATATGCGGGAATGACCATGATATGCATAGAAATGACTATGAAGTAAGACAATTGTACCGCGAAATGCACGAAAATGACCGTGAAGTGAAGGAGCATGATCGTGAAATGCACCGAAATGACTATGAATCAACACAGAATAAGCGGGAATAACCGTGATATGCATGGAAATGACCGTGATATGCATGGAAAAGTGAGGCTATTGTACTGTGAAATGCACGGAAATGACGGTGAAGTGAAGCGGCTTGACTGTGAAATGCGCCGAAAGGACCGTGAATCAACACGAAATATGTGGGAATGACCATGATATGCATGGAAATGACCGTGAAGTGAGGCGATTGCACGGTAAAATGCACGGAAATGACGGGGCATGACTGTGAAATGCGCCGAAAGGACCTTCAATCAACACAGAATAGACGAGAATAACCTTGATATGCATGGAAATGACCGTGAAGTGAAGTGATTGGACCGTGAAATGCACGAAAATGACCATGAAGTGAAGGGGCATGACCGTGAAATGCGTCGAAAGGACCGTGAATAAACACGAAATAGGTGGGAATGATCATGGTATGCATGGAAATGACCGTGAAGTGAGGGGAATGCACCGTGAAATGCGCGGAAATGACCATGAAGTGAAGGGGAATTACCGTGAAATGCACCGAAATGACCGTGAATCAACACAGACTAGGCGAGAATGACTGTGATATGTATGGAAATGATTGTGAAGTGAAGCGAATGGACTATGAAGTGCATGGAAATGATCGTGAAGTGAAGGGGCATGACTGTGAAATGCGCCGAAATGACCGTGATATGCATGAAAATGACCATGAAGTGAGGCGATGGGACTGTGAAATGCGACAAAATGACCATGAAGTGAAGGGGCATGACCGTGAAATGCGCCGAAAAGACTGTCAATCAACACGGAATAGGCAGGAATGACTGTGATATACCTGAAAATGACCGTGAAGTGAAGCGATTCGACCGTAAAATGCACGGAAATAACCGTGAAATGCACCGAAAGGACCGTGAATCAACACGGAATAGGTAGGAATGGTCGTGATATGCATGGAAATGACCATGAAGTCAGACGATTGTACCGCAAAATGCACAGAAATGACCGTGAAGTGAAGCGGCATGATCGTGCAATGCGCTGAAATGATCGTTAATCAACACGGAATAGGCGGGAATGATCGTAATATGCATGGAAATGACCATGAAGTGAGGTGATTGTTCTGTGAAATCCGCAGAAATGACCGTGAAGTGAAGGGACATGACTGTGAAATGCGCCGAAAGGACCGTGAATCAACAAGGAATATATAGGAATGACCATGATATGCATGGAAATGACCGTGAAGTGAAGCGATTGCATGAAATGCGTAGAAATGATCGTGAAGTGATGGGGCATGACTGTGAAATGCACCGAAACGACCGTGAATCAACACGGAATAGGCGGGAATGACCGTGATATGCATGAAAATGACCGTGAAGTGAAGCGATTGGACCGTAAAATGCGCGAAAATGACCATAAAGTGAAGGGGCATGACCATGAAATGCGTTGAAAGGACCGTGAACAACACGGAATAGGCGGGAATGACCGTGATATGCATGGAAATGACCGTGAAGTGAGGCGATTGTACCACGAAATGCGCGTAAATGACCGTGAAGTGAAGGGGCATGACCGTGAAATGCACCGAAATGATCGTGAATCAACACGGAATAGGCTTGAATGACCGTGATATGCATAGAAATGACCATGAAGTGAGGCAATTGTACCGTGAAATGCGTGAAAATGACCGTGAAGTGAAGGGCCATGACCGTGAAATGCGCCGAAAGGACCGTGAATCAACACGGAATAGGCGAGAATGACCGTGATATGCATGAAAATGACCGTGAAGTGAGGCGATTGTATCGCGAAATGCGCGGAAATGACCGTGAAGGGGCATGACCATGAAATGCGCTGAAAGGACTATGAATCAAGATGGAATAGGCGGGAATGACCGTGATATGCATGGAAATGACCGTGAAGTGAAGTGATTGGATCGTGAAATACACGAAAATGACCGTGAAGTGAAGCGATTGGATCGTGAAATGCACGGAAATGACCGTGAAGTGAATAGGTATGACCGTGAAATGCGCCGAAATGACCGTGAATCAACACATAATAGGTAGGAATGACCGTGATATGCATGAAAATGACCATGAAGTGAGGCGATTGTACCGCAAAATATGCGAAAATGACAGTGAAGTAAAGGGGCATAACCGTGAAATGTGCCGAAAGGACCGTGAATCAACACGGAATAGGCGGGAATGACCGTGATATGCACGGAAATGACCGTGAAGTGAAGCGATTGGACTATGAAATGCGCGGAAATGACCGTGAAGTGAAGGGGCATGACCGTGAAATGCGCCGAAATGACCATGAATTAATACGAAATTGGCAGGAATGACTGTGATATGCATGAAAATGACCGTGAAGTGCGGCGATTGTACCACAAAATGCGCGGAAATGACCGTGAATTGAAGGGCCATGACTGTGAAATACGCCGAAAGGATCGTGAATCAATAAAGAATAGGCGGGAATGACCGTGATATGCATGAAAATGACCGTGAAGTAAATGAAATGAATGAAATTGACAGCGAATTGATTGAAATTGACCGTAAAGTGAATATGAAATGAATTTTCAACCATCGACCTAATGAAATATTGGAAAATAACTACGTTAGTTGGTTAAAATAACTTCTCCTACCCCAAAATCATATAGGGTACATCCAGTAACTAATTTTGATTTAGAAGATATTCTTGTTAAATAAATAAAGAAAGAAATGAAAAAGAGAGAGAAATAATTTTTTATATACTTATATATACATATTTATATAAATATGTATTAGAGAAAATTATAGGTAGAATAAAGTCCTCCATGTAAAAAATTAAAAATTAAAAATAAAAAAATTGCATAGACTTTTACATACTGCAGTTATAGCTATGGCTATAATCTGTAGCTATATCTTCGATAATATCGAGTACACTTTGATATGTATCGAAAATTATAAGATTTTTTATGCAAAGTTGCTAAGAAGTTCTGGACCTATTTTGATTAATCAAAAGACCTTCAATACATAGCAAAGGACATTGAAAAAGCACGGGCTGCAGTTATGGCTACAGTTATAATTCGTAGCCATGGATTCCGGGCTTTTTTTTTTTTTTTTTCCGTTGTAATCCCCACTGCCTTTGTGGGTCCTTTTATGAGGTATGTGTTATATCCAAACCGTCCATCTATTTGGCGAACTCATAATAAGTCTTGAGAAGAAAAATAAGACAGATTTAGCTCTCAAGTGGACCACACTGTAAAAGGCAGTGAAGGATTGAACGTCTACAGGAAATTTGTTTTTCCTCTTCATCCAGGTCTCCGTGACCTTATGAATAGATTGGATGGAAAATAAATGTTACAGGGGGGCTACAAAAGTTTCAACGGTGAAAATCAATTTTCTGCTGCTCTTTGTGGTGTGGTCCAGTTGATCCTTGGACACGATTTTTTTTGGATAATGGTCCGAAATGATCTCGAAAAATGGATGATCGTTGTGGATATGATAAATACATGACTGTGGGACCCATGTAACGTTGATCTCTTTTGAACCGTTCGTAAAACTCGGAATTCGAGGAGCGTCAGCGCTCGACGCTCGTCTTCGAGCAGCGGCCGATCCGCTTGAAGGAAAAAGCAGGGGGCATTTTCGACCTTTAGAAAGGCGTCCGTATAGTTAGGGCTTATTTTTGCAAGGTAAAATAAGGTGGGCTTGGTCTCGTAAACGGGCCATAAATGAGTCGTACAGTCGCAAATTTCTCTTGATTTTAGAGCCATGTAATATCAAACGGTGGTCCAACCTGTCCTTAATTATCGTCCAATGCCTGAGGGACAAGTGCGACCATTGCCGCTGATACAATGGTCTCATGCCGTAGATGGACTATATCCACCAAATCTTCCACAGTAGAAGATTGTATCAGGCCTTATTATTGGTTGAGCGTGAACCGCTGCTGCCACTTGTTTACGAACCGCCTTTTATTTTGGGACGCGGTTTGGCTAGTGTCAGTTGTCTATGAGCCACAACATGATGTATGTGTTTTATCGGTGCCATTCATCTATTTTTTCAGATCACTTTGCTTGATCCATAAAAAATAAAAAACAAATATAAATCTTAAGTGGACCACACCATAGGAAAACAATAGTGATTGAATTTCCACCTATATAAACCTCCTAGAGCCCACTGTAATGTTTATTTGACATTCAAGCCAGGTCAGGCAGATCTGGATGAAGAGTTAAAAAATATCAGCTTGATCCAAAACTCTTGTGGCCCTAAGGAGTTTTTAAGGGTGGGCGTTTAATCAACACTATATCCTATGATGTGGTCTACTTGAGATTTGTATCTAACTTATTTTTTGGAGCATATCATAAAATGATGTGAAAAAAATGGATCAAGAGAGTAAATGAAACGCATACATCATGGTGGGCCACGGAGTATAGAACACTAGCCATTGGCTAGTGGCAGGGTCACTACCCATTCCGCATATCCCCTGTTTGAAGGGTAATTCATTTTACCTTACCAGGTATTAGGTGCATGAGCCGCATGACCAACGGTTGGATGACGGAACTGTAGGCCTCACTCAGTGCAAATTGAAAACCTGAAGCTACGGTACGAACTTCCTTGCGGAGCATTTGCCTTCGGTTGACGGTTTTCTACTCGCCGTTTATGTAGTTTTATCAGTATATGACAAGGTTACGAGAAGAGAAGATCAGCCATCTGCGTGGACACCTGAAGAGAATTTTATAGGTATATAGTTGGCGTCTATCGTGTGATGACACTTTATTTATAAAGCAAAAGTAGTTGAACAGAACATAGTAAAGAGACTTGAAACGGCCGTCTGTAATGGCAAGCTAAGGAAAGGCTCCAAAGGATCGATAGTACTGGAACAATTATAACAACCATCAACATGGGGGAAGTATTCATATGATCACATTAAGGCTATAAACAGGAAATGAATTTAGTAAAACATGACATTTTATATCAATTAAATTAAATCAAATGTATCTTTTAATTACTTTATCTGTCATTTACATTTCTTAGTATAATCTTTAATTTTATTTGTCATTTACATTCATTAGTATAATCCGTAACATTGATCAAGTAACTGTTAACTTTAGCTATAATTTGAGTCTATGTAAGTGCTATGATTTCATATCCCTTTGGTTGTCAAATTTTGTAGTGCCAAAACCTATATCTATGTCTTGTATATCTTATGTTTCATGTTTGATACTATTCATTGCTTCAAGACATTGTATTTCAAGTCAAGAACTTAAATGAAGAAAGTTTCAAGTCTAGTCATGGATGAAGTATATAAGAATAGAAGTCTTCAAGTATCATGTTCAAGATTCTGATAAGTACAAGAATAGAAGAAGACTTTATCAAGTCAAGAAAGGTTCAAGGTCGAAATGGCCTACAACAAGATTCATCAATTCTCAAGCTTCTCTTAAGGGTCATCTGAGAATACAAATTATCAATGTTCATCTCACTTTTAAGGTTTGTTTGACCTTAGATTGACATTAGGTTGGGCTTTATTGTAGGTCATTCTGGATACATAATTCGTATATTTTAAATATGCTTGTACGAGCTGTTCTAAGACCAGTCATAGGGACTTCAAGACCAGTCTTAGCTCTGCTACGACCAGTCTTAAGTTTTTCAGGACCAGTCCTAGGTTGTTGAAGATTTTTAAATTTTTTTGGTTGTTTTACGACCAGTCCTGAACATCCTACGACCAGTCCTGTGAGCTGTACGACTCGTCCTTTGACTAGTCTTAGCCCTACGACTCGAACTCCAACAATTAATCTGGGGGTCCTACGACTCAAACTCCAGCAACTAATCTGGGGGTCCTACGACCAGTCGTAGGTAACCCATGACCAGTCGTAGGTGGCCCACGACCGGTCGTAAGCTATCTAGGACTAGTCGTGGAACAACTAATCCTTATCCCGCAGAAATCTTTGAAAATCTGTTGAAGTTACGACCAGTCCTAGGGATCCTAAGACCAGTCGTAGATGAAATTTTTCAGGCTATAAATAGAGCACAAATTTCAAAGTTTTTTCAATTCAATTCAAGCAATCTTAAGGCCATACTCTGAGATAAGTTAGTATTGTTTTTTAAGCTACTTTGTGCTCATTTAATATTCCTTTTGCTAGCTTGTTTTGTATTTGATTTTGATCTACATTCCAATCTTATTAGAAAAGAGGAATTTTTGATATTCCTTCTTCTTGGATTCAAAATCAAATAGAACTAGCTCTTTTGATTTAAAATTAATTAAACTTAGAACCATTCATAAAGTGAGTATTGGACTTTGAACGTTGAATCGAACTTCTACTCCGATTGGTTCTACCGGGCTACTTCAAAAGGAGATTCAAGTATTTTACATTTGTGTAATTTACATTATTTGGTTTTGTTTGAGATTTGCCAGAAAAATCTCATTGTTTTAGTTATCTGAGGAGAGCCAGAAAACTCAGATTGTGTGGGTTTTTGGATTGTGTAAACCCGTGATAAAAAGACATGATTGTGAAGGTTTTAGGTGAACCTATGAAACCTATTTTGATAGTGCATGCTAATATCCCCTGTGTGAGGATATTAGGAGTGGAGTAGCATTCTGTGTGGCTGTTGGATAACAGTTGGTGTACACACAGGCGAACCACTATATATCTTTGTGTTGTGGATGTGCTTTATTTCTTCATTCCTTTATTCATTCAGTTTTGGGGATTGTATCTGTGGTTGAATATTGTAATCATTTTATTTCAAGCCAGTGTGGGGAAGTTTTAATAACTTAGGTTTAATTTCCTGCAAGTTATTTTCTTATTTTATTTATTCCTCTCGGTTTGAGTTTTTGATACAAAGGATGTTCTAGAAATAAGGTTATCCTACCATAAGCCTTTGGCTTTTGGTGTAAGGTTGTCCTTAGAACTGAATTAGTATCAACCTCTCAATACTAGTTTATTGAGGTTGCTTTTTTAATTCAGCATTGTGGATTGTTTTTTTATTATTATTTTGCTGTTATAAGTTTTATTTGGCATAGCCCTATTCACCCCCCCTCTAGGGCATATAGCTAGGCCCTTTCAAGTGATATCAGAGCCTAATAGATTGTGCTTATTGTTTATTTATTGAATTTATTTCCTGAGCTAACGATCTAAGCTATATTAAGATGTCAAATTTTGATAGCCTATCAGTCACTAGGCCACCACCCTTTAATGGCACAAACTATGCTTATTGGAAAGCTAGGATGAGGATCTTCCTCAAATCCATGGATGAAAGTGTGTGGCTGGTCACAGTGAATGAATGGAACCCTCCTATCATTGAAGTAACTAATGACGATGGTTCAAAATCATTGAAAGTAACGGATTATTTTCTTTGAACCACACTTCAGAAAAGTGAGAGTGGTGCCAATGTAAAAGCACTAAATGCAATTACTTGTGCATTATCACCAGATGAATTCAAAAGAATCATCTCTTGTGAAAATGCAAAACAAACATGGGATGTATTAGAAATGACACACGAGGGTACATCAATTGTCAAGAAATCTAAATCCAACTCCTCACAACTAAATTTGAAGAAATTCATATGGAGGAGAATGAGATGTTCATAGACTTCCACACTAGATTGAATGACATTGTGAACTCTGTGGAGTCTTGGTGATAGAATCCCAGAAAGTAAAGTGTGCGCAAAGATACTACGCTCACTTCCTGAACGGTTCAATTTTAAAGTAACCATGATTCAGGAACTCGTGATACGGATACCATGAGGGTTAAGGAACTAGTTGATTCACTACAAACCTACGAGTTGTCCTTTAAAGCTCCTAAAGGAAAATCGATTGCTCTCAAATCATCTAAAAATATTTCACAAGAGAGCTCTTCGGATTTAGAAAATTTCGAGAATGATATGGCGCTTTTAGCAAAAAAGTTTTACAAAATTTTCAAAAGCAAGAAAAAAGTTGATTTTCAAAAGTCAAATGATAAGAGACGATCTAAACCTAGAGCTTGAAAACCTTTGAAAGATAGTCAATGTTACAACTGTCAAGAGTATGGGCACTTAGCTAACAAATGTCCTAAAAAGGACAAATCAAAAAGGAAAAGCATGTTGGCTACTTGGGATGAATCGTCTAATTCTAAATCCTCTTCTAAATCAGAAGATTCTGAAACTGAGTCGGGCGATGATGTTAAAGCCCTTATGACTCAAGCCAAGATCACTTTTTCAGATAATGATGATATATCTAGTGAAAAAAATCTGAATAGTGATTGCGATAATGAAGATGATCTTTAGGATGTTATAATGTCCTTTATAAGGAGAGTTGTAAAATTGCCGTCAAGCTTAAGTTACAAAAAGAAAAATTTTCTAAGCTTAAAGAAGATTATGAGTCTCTCGTTTTAGAAAAGTCTCATATTTTTGATTCTTTTGAAAAGACTAAATGTGATTTAGATTTCAAAACCTCCAAAATTGAAGATTTGAGATCCGAAAATGAGAAACTCAAAAATGAGGTAGCTTCTCTTCTGAGTTTGAAAGACACATGAAGATATGCCCAAGGTGATCCTAAATTGAAAAAATTATTGTCCGGATCAAGAAAATGTGGCGATCGATCCGGGTTGGGCTATGATAAGAATACATCTCCTAAACAAAAGAATATTGCTCCTAAATTTGTAAAAGGAGAGTCTTCAACCTCAAAAGAAAAGAATACTTATCAAGGTTTTTTTCAAAATTTAAGGACTTTTCAAAAACCTAAAGGTAGCCATGTCAACTTTGATTTTCGAAACCGAAATCCATTGGCTGAAAAAATAATTGATCTACTCAAGGAGCTATTAAAGTCTAAATCTATAGGTCTCTCCTATAACAACAGACAGAAAAAGACCATCTATACTTCTAAATCCAAAACAGTTCTGAAATGGATTCCTAAAGTTGCCTGCTTGGTTGCCCACACTGCTTTCAAAGCTACAAGCCATTCAAAGTAGTACCTAGATAGTGGTTGCTCCAGGCATATGACAGGCGACAAGGCTTTATTCACCGATCTAAAAGATATGACTGACGAGTCAATCACATTTGGTGATGGAAGCAATTGCAAGATCATTGGTCAAGGTATGGTTTAGCTTTATAACCTTCCCTTATTTAAAAATGTTTTATATGTTGAGGGCTTGAAACACAACCTACTAAGCATTTCTCAGATATGCGATAACAACCATAGTGTGAAGTTTTCTAATCAAGGTTGTGAGATAGTTAATAAAAAGGGTTCTGTTATATTAACTGGTTGCAGAACTTCTGAAAACTGCTACATCGCTAGTGATGCAAGCTCATCTACTCAATCGTGTTACATGGTCCATACCGATAAAACTAAATTATGGCATAAACGCCTTGGACATGTACACTATCGGAACTTATTTAGATTGAGCAAAAGAGAACTAATTAGAGGTCTACCCAAATTGCAAAATGTAGACAAAATATGTGGTGAATGCTAGTTGGGCAAATAGACTAGGAGATCTCACAAGAAAGTGAACTCCAATACCACATCTAGACCACTCGAGCTTCTCCACATGGATCTTATTGGACCAACCAGAATGAAGAGTCGAGGAGGCAAAAAATACATCTTGATTATCGTAAATGACTATACCAGATTCACTTAGGTATCGTTCTTAAAAGATAAAACTGAAACCCTGGATGAAGTGAAAAAGGTCATTAAACGAATCCAAAATGAAAAAGGTTCTCATGTTAGTAAGATCCGTAGTGATCATGGATCCGAATTTGAAAATAGTAGTTTTAAGAAATTCTGTAGCGATCAGGGAATATCGCATGAATTCTCTGCGCCTAAAACACCGCAACAAAATGGTATAGTTGAAAGAAAAAATAGAGTGCTTCAGGATATGACTAATGTTATGTTGAATAGCATGAAGCTCTCTAGAAATCTTTGGGCTAAAGCAGTTAATACTGCATACTATATTATTAATCGAGTTTATACCAGTAAATCTGATAATAAGACTGCTTATGAATTATGGTTTGAAAAGAAACCTAATATAAAATACTTTCGAGTTTTTGGCAGCAAGTGTTATATTTTATGAGATCGTGAAAATTTAAAAAAGTTTGATACGAAGAGTTATAAAGGTATTTTTCTTGGTTATTCTTTGAACAGTCGAGCTTATAGGGTTCTAAATAAGAGAACTGGTGTGATTCAAGAGTCCATTAATATGGTCATTTATGATCATTTGAATACACCAGTCCCGAGCTCAGATGATGATGAAGTTCTTATTATCGACAATCAAGATACCTCATCAAGTCAAAAAGAATCTGAATCAAGGACTGTCAAAGATCATCCAACCAATCAAATTCTTAAAAACCCTCTCACTGGAGTTCGTACTCACAAACAACTTGAGAACATATGTAATTATGTTTGTTTTACATTCCAAATAGAACCGGTCAATGTGAAAGAAACACTTTTTGATGAAAATTGGATAGTTGCTATGCAGGATGAACTTTATCAATTTGTTCGTAATGATGTCTGGTATCTTGTTCCTAGACCTAAAGATAAACACATTATTGGAACAAAATGGATCTTTAAAAATAAGTCTAATGAACTTGGAAATATAATATGAAACAAGGCTAGATTGGTTATACAAGGGTATACTCAGATTGAAGGCATCGATTACAATGAAACCTTTGCTCCAGTCGCTCGCCTTGAATCAATCAGACTTTTTATTTTCATCGCATGCTTTAGAAAATTTAAGATTTATCAGATGGATGTAAAGAGTGTCTTCTTGAATGACGATTTACATGAAGAGGTGTATGTTGAACAAACTTCAGGGTTTGAAAACTCCAAGTTATCTGACCATGTATTTCGTCTCAAAAAGGCTCTCTATGGTCTAAAACAAGCGCCTAGGGCATGGTATGAGAAATTGACTAAATTCTTACTTAGTCATAGCTTTCAAGTAAGAAGTGTCGATAAGACGCTCTTTGTTAAGAAGCATAACAATGATATTTTGATGGTTCAAATTTATGTTAACGATATTATTTATGAATCAACTTGTACTAACATGTCTATTGAGTTTGTAGATCTCATGAAATCAAGGTTTGAAATGAGCATGGTTGGTGAACTAAATTATTTCCTAGGGTTGCAAGTAAAACAACAACCTGATAAAATTTTTATTTCCCAAACCAAGTATGCTACGAACTTAGTTAAAAGGTTTGAATTTAAAAATGGAAAGAACTTTGATACTCCTATGAGTACAACGTTAAGACTCTTAAAAGACTCTACAGGTAATGATATAGATCCTAAACTGTATCATAGTATGATTGGTAGTTTGTTGTATCTAACTGCAAGTAGACCTGATATTGCGTTTAGTGTTGGTATTTGTACGAGATATCACTCTAATCCTAAGGAATCACATCTTACTGTTGTTAAACGGATTATTAGATATGTCGCAAGTATTATAAATCTGGGTCTTTGATATCCTTTTGATACTAGTATTCAATTAGCCGGGTACTCAGATGCTGATTGGGTTGGTAATATCGATGATAGAAAATCAACCAGTGGTGGTTGTTTTTCATTGAAAATTGCTTAGTTTCTTGGTTCAGCAAGAAGCAAAGCTCAATATCGGTCTCCACTGCTGAGGCTGAGTATATTGTAGCTGAATATGCATGTACTCAACTAGCTTGGATGAAACGCATCCTAAGAGATTCTGGAATTAATTAAGATTCAATGATCTTACATTGTGATAATTCCAGTGCTATAAATATTTCCAAAAATCCAATATAGAATTCACGTACTAAGCACATTGACATTAGGTATCATTACATTCGTGAGTTGGTTGAACAAAAAGTTATTTCCTTGGAATATATACCAACCGAAACTCAACTTGCTGATATATTTACTAAACCACTCGATAAAAGTAGATTTAATAAATTAAAATTTGATCTTGGTATGTGTATTTTACATTGAGTATTCTTACTTGCATGCATCATAGTGTATTATATTTGGTATTATATGCATTGAAATTTTAATTTTTTACATTAAATATGCATTTTTGGTAGATGTTTGACCGGTCGTACACATCACTCGACCGGTCGTGGAGCTCGTGAACATGATATAATTTGGAAAAAATCTCCTTCTTCTTCATTTCCACTCCGACTTACGATGAGTCGTGGCTCGACCAGTCATAAGATTTCTTGTATTTCTTCAAGGTTAGTCCTATTTCTTCATTTTTCTTGAAGTTTGATGTTCTCTATGCTTTGATTTGATCATTGTGTAGCTTGATTTCATCTATTTGTTGGGTTTTTCAAGAGTTTCTTCTCAAATTACTAATCTAGAGAAAATCCATCATTCTTATTGTGCATTTCTCTTACTCTTAGTATATCTTGTTGAAGATGGATGCTAGAGGGAAGAAGAAAACATCCCGTAATCCATCCTCATCTAGATCTACATCGATAACAAAACGGCACCTTCGGTCACCCGAAGATGATCCTCAAGATGTATGGGATTTGCGTGTCCGTAAGGTTATCGTTGAACCTCCCGCTGATCTTAATCACATTGCTCCATATGGTATTATTCGTCTCCTTAAATTTGTTGGCTGGGCTAACATTTTACTTTGGGGTGGGCCTGCTTACCAGTCAATTGCACAATCAATGGTTGCATGTATCTCAGATTTCTCCCTTGATAATTTAACTTTTTCAATTGATACTAGAGAAGAAAAATTTGAAGTAGACCGTCATTTGATATCGGGTATTATGGATATACCCGTTAATGATGAAGTTATTCCGATTCATACACTAACCGAAAAACTATCTGAATCGAAAAAATGCATGTTAACAAGAGAATTATGCAAAATTAATGTGCAATGGACACACAAAGGGAATGCACTCCCTTCAAAGTATCTGTTACCTAGATACAGAGTGTTACATCATTTTTTCATTTCAAATCTGTATCATCGGTCTAGTAATAAAACTGAGTTGACTTATTTCATGGTTCGTGTGTTGCATTTTATTGCTTCTGGTACCATGGTCTGCCTTACTTCATTGATCTGTCATTTTATCATACAGTTTCGTCTCCATCCGGGTCATAGTGATATTCCGTTTGGTTATCTTATGACTGTGTTAGCCACTCATATGCTTGCCAATACACCTATTAATGAGGCACTCATTCATCATCTTATTTTCAACAATACCAATCTTAGGTAAACCTGTGAAACCTATTTTGATAGTGCATGCTAATATCCCCTGTGTGAGGATATTAGGAGTGGAGTAGCATTCTGTGTGGCTGTTGGATAACAGTTGGTGTACATACAGGCGAACCACTATATATCGTTGTGTTGTGGATGTGCTTTATTCTTTCATATCTTTATTCATTCAATTTTGCAGTTTGTGTTTGTGGATGAATGTTGTAATCATTTTACTTCAAGCAAGTGTGGATGAATGTTGTAATAACTTAGGATTTATTTCTGCAAGTTATTTTGATTTCATTGCTTTTTATTCATCATTGGTTTGTGATACAAGGACGTTCTAGAAATAAGGTTGTCCTACCTTAAACCTTTGGTTTTTGGTGTAAGGTTGTCCTTAGAACTGATAAAGTATCATTCTCTTTATTTTGGGCTATTGAGATTACTTTAAATTCAGCATTGTACTTTATTTCTTTTATTATTCCGCTGCTATTAGTTTTATTTGACATTGCCCTATTCACCCCCCCTCTAGAGAATATAGCTAGGCCCTTTCATAGGTGCCCGTTACGGATGAGAGCTTCAATTTTCTCTTTCAGGTCGAAATGGTCAGTAGTTGAGTGGGCGAGGTCTTGGTGAAAGTGACAGTACTTCCGCTTGTCTCTTATATTCGCATCGAATTTCATCTTGTTCGGCCATTTGAGGATACGTTTGTCTCTGACTTCCACAAGGACCTTCTCAGTCATTGGATTAAGAGGGGTGTACGAGCTAAACCTGCTGTCAGGTCGTATGCAAGGATAAACATTATTAAGATTGGAATTATTGAAGATAAGATGATGAATTGGTGCCTCGTTAATAGGTTTATCGACAAGCATGTGAGTGGCTAAAACAGTCATAAAATAACCAAACAGAATATCACTATAACCCGGATGGAGACGAAACTGAATAATGAAATAACAAATCAAAGAAGGAATACAGACCATGGTACCAAAAATAATAGAATGCAACACACGAACCATGAAAGAAGTTAACTCGATTTTATTACCGGACCGAGGATACACATTGGAAATAAAAAAACCATGTAATATTCTATATCTAGGTAACAAATACTTTAAAGGGAGCGCATTCTCTTTGTGTGTCCATTGTGCATCAATTTTGAATAGACTGGTCGTGTACAGCCACGACCGGTCGAGTATCGACTAAAAAAATACATTTTTAATGTAAAAATTTAAAATTTAAACATAAATATTAAATATAATACACTATGATACAAGCAAGGAAGTATACTCAATGTAAAATGCACATACCAGGATCAAATTTTAATTTATTAAACCTGCTTTTGTCAAGCGGTTTAGTAAATATATCAGCAAGTTGATTTTTGATTGGTATATATTCTAAGGAAATAACTTTTTCTTCAACCAACTCACGAATGTAATGATACCTAATGTCAATGTGCTTAGTACGTGAATGCTGGATTGGATTTTTGGAAATATTTATAGCACTGGAATTATCACAATGTAAGATCATTGAATCTTGATTAATTGCATAATCGCTTAGCATGTGTTTCATCCAAACTAGTTGTATACATGCATATCTAGCTGCAATATACTTAGCCTCAGCAGTGGAGAGCGATATTGAGCTTTGCTTCTTGCTGAACTAAGAAACTAAGCAATTTTCAATGTAAAAATAACCACCAATGGTTGATTTTCTATTATCGATATTATTGGCCCAATCAGCATCTAAGTACCCAGCTAATTGAACACTAGTATCAAAAGGGTACCATAGACCCATATTTATAGTACTTGCGACATATCTAATAATTCGTTTAACAGCAGTAAGATGTGATTCCTTAAGATTAGATTGATATCTCGCACAAATACCAACACTGAATGCGATATCAGGTCTACTTGCAATTAGATATAACAAACTACCAATCATACTACGATATAGTTTAGAATCTATATCTTTACCTGTAGAGTCTTTTGAGAGTCTTAACATTGTACTCATAGGAGTATCAAAGTTCTTACCATTCTCAAATCCAAACCTTTTAACCAAGTTCGTAGTATACTTGGTTTGGGAAATAAAAATTCCGTCAGGTTGTTGTTTTACTTGCAACCCTAGAAAGTAATTTAGTTCACCAACCATACTCATTTCGAACCTTGATTTCATAAGATCTGCAAACTCAATAGACATGTTAGTACAAGTTGATCCATAAATAATATCATCAACATAAATTTGAACCATCAAAATATCATTGTTATGCTTCTTAACAAAGAGCGTCTTATCGACACTTCCTACTTGAAAGCTATGATTAAGTAAGAATTTAGTTAATTTCTCATACCATGCCCTGAGCGCTTGTTTTAGACCATAGAGAGCCTTTTTGAGACGAAATATATGGTCAGATAACTTGGGATCTTCAAACCCTGAAGGTTGTTCAACATACACTTCTTTATGTAAATCTCCATTCAAGAAGGCGCTCTTTACATCTATCTGATAAATCTTAAATTTTCTAAAGCATGCGATGGAAATAAAAAGTCTGATTGATTTAAGACGAACGACTGGAGCAAAGGTTTCATCGTAATCGATGCCTTCAATCTGAGTGTAACCTTGTACAACCAGTCTAGCCTTGTTTCGAATTATATTTCCAAGCTCATCAGACTTATTTTTAAAGATCCATTTTGTTCCAATAATGTGTTTATCTTTAGGTCTAGGAACAAGATACCAAACATCATTACGAATAAATTGATTAAGTTCATCCTGCATAACAACTATCCAATTTTTGTTAGATAGTACTTCTTTCACGTTGACCGGTTCTATTTGGGATGTAAAACAGACATAATTACATATGTTCTCAAGTTGTTTGTGAGTACGAACTCCAGTGAGAGGGTTTTCAAGTATTTGATTGGTTGGATGATCTTTGACAGTCCTTAGTTTAGATTCTTTTTGACTTAATGGGGTATCTAGATTGTCGATAATAAGGGCTTCATCATCATCTGAACTCGGAGCTGGTGTATTCAAATGATCATCAATGACCACATTGATGGACTCTTGAATCACACCAGTTCTCTTATTTAGAACCCTATAAGCTCGACTGTTCAAAGAATAACTAAGAAAAATACCTTCATCACTTTTCGTATCAAACTTTTCTAAATTTTCACGATCATGTAAAATATAACACTTGCTGCCAAAAACCCAAAAGTATTTGACAGTAGGTTTCTTTTCAAACCATAATTCATAAGCAGTCTTATTATCAGATTTACTGGTATAAACCCGATTAATAATATAACATGCGGTATTAACTGCTTCAGCCCAAAGATTTCTAAAGAGCTTCATGTTATTCAACATAACATTAGTCATATCCTGAAGCACTCTGTTTTTTCTTTCAACTATACCATTTTGTTGAGGTGTTTTGGGCGCAGAGAATTCATGTGATATTCCCAGATTGCTATAGAATTTCTCAAAACTACTATTTTTGAATTCGGATCCATGATCACTACGGATCTTACTAACATGAGAACCTTTTTCATTTTGGATTCGTTTGATGACCTTTTTCACTTCATTCAGGGTTTTAGTTTTGTCTTTTAAGAACGATACCCAAGTGAATCTAGTATTGTCATCTACGATAACCAAAATGTATTTTTTACCTCTTCGACTCTCCGATCTGGTTGGTCCAATAAGATCCATATGGAGAAGCTCGAGTGGTCTAGATGTGGTATTGGAGTTCACTTTCTTGTGAGAGCTCCTAGTCTGTTTGCCCAACTGGCATTCACCACATATTTTGTCTACTTTTTGTAATTTGGGTAGACCTCTAATTAGTTCTCTTTTGCTCAATCTAAATAAGTTTCGATAGTGTACATGTCCAAGGCATTTATGCAATAATTCAGTCTCATCGGTATGGACCATTTAACACGATTGAGTAGATGAGCTTGCATCACTAACGATGTAGCAGTTTTCAGAAGTTCTGCGACCGGTTAATATAACAGAATCCTTTTTATTAAAAATCTCACAACCTTGATTAGAAAACTTCACACTATGGTTGTTATCACATATCTGAGAAATGCTAAGAAGGTTGTGTTTCAAGCTCTCAACATACAAAACATTTTTAAACAGGGAAAGGTTATAAAGCTGAACCGTACCCTGGCCAATGATCTTACAATTGCTTCCATCACCAAATGTGACTGACCCGTCAGTCATATCTTTTAGATCGGTGAATAAAGCTTTGTCACCTGTCATATGTCTCGAGTAACCACTATCTAGGTACCACTTTGAATGGCTTGTAGCATTGAAAGCAGTGTGGGCAATCAAGCTGGCAACTTTAGGAATGCATTTTAGAACTGTTTTAAGTTTAGGAGAATAGATGGTCTTTTTCTGTTTGTTGTTATAGGAGTGACCTGTAGAGTTAGACTTTAATAGCTCCTTGAGTAGATCAATTATTTTTTCAGCTAAAGGATTTCGGTTTTGAAAATTAAAGTTGACATGGCCACCTTTAGGTTTTTGAAAAGACCTTGAATTTTTGGAAAAACCTTGATAAGTATTCTTTTCTTTTGAGGTTGAAGACTCTCCTTTTATAAATTTAGGAGCAATGTTCTTTTGTTTAGGAGATGTATTCTTATTATACCCCAACCCGGATCGATCGCCACATTTTCTTGATCTGGACAATAATTTTTTCAATTTTGGATCACCTTGGGCATATCTCCATATGTCTTTCAACCTCAGAAGAGAAGCTACCTCATTTTTGAGTTTCTCATTTTCGAATTTCAAATCTTCATTTTGGGAGGTTTTGAAATCTAAATCACATTTGGTCTTTTCAAAAGAATCGGAAATATGAGACTTTTCTAAAACAAGAGACTCATAATATTTCTTAAGTTTAGAAAATTTTTCTTTTTGTAATTTAAGCTTAACGGCACTTTTACAACTCTCTTTATAAAGGGCATTATAAGAATCCTGAAGATCATCTTCATTATCGCAATCACTATTCATATTTTCTTCACTAAATATATCATCATTATCTGAATAGGTGATTTTGGCTAGAGTCATAAGGGCTTTAACATCTTCGCCCGACTCGGTTTTAGAATCTTCTGATTTAGAAGAGGATTCAGAATCAGACGATTCATTCCAAGTAGCCATCATGCTTTTCTTTTTTGATTTGTCCTTTTTAGGACATTTGTTAGCTAAGTGCCCATACTCTTGACAGTTGTAACATTGACTATCTTTCAAGGATTTTCGAGTTTTAGGTTTAGATCCTCTCTTATCATTTGACTTTTGAAAATTAACTTTTTTCTTGCTTTTGAAAATTTTGTAAAACTTTTTTGATAAAAGCGCCATATCATCTTCGAAATTTTCTAAATCCGAAGTGCTCTCTTGTAAAATATTTTTAGATAATTTGAGAGTAATTGATTTTTCTTTAGGAGCTTTAAAGGATAACTCATAGGTTTGAAGTGAACCAACTAGTTCCTCAACCCTCATGGTATCCATATCACGAAGTTCCTGAATCGCGGTCACTTTAGAATTGAACCGTTCAGAAAGTGAGCGTAGTATCTTTGCGCACACTTTATTTTCTGGGATTCTATCACCAAGACCCCACATAGAGTTCATAATATCATTCAATCAAGTATAGAAGTCCATAAACATCTCATTCTCCTCCATATGAATTTTTTCAAATTTAGTTGTGAGGAGTTGAACTTTAGATTTCTTGACAATAGATGTACCCTCGTGTGTCATTTCTAATACATCTCATGCTTGTTTTGCATTTTCACAAGAGATGATTCTTTTGAATTCATCTGGTGATAATGCACAAGTGATTGCATTTAGTGCTTTTGCATTGACACACTTTCACTTTTCTGAAGTGTGGTACAAAGAGAATAAACCGTTACTTTCATTGATTTTAAACCATCACCATTAGTTACTTCAGTGATAGGAGGGTTCCATTCATTCACTGTGGCCAACAACACACTTTCATCCAAGGATTTGAGGAAGATCCTCATCCTGGTTTTCTAATAGGCATAGTTCCTGGCTTTTCAATAGGCATAGTTTGTGCCAATAGGCATAGTTTCCAATAGCCTAATAGGCATAGTTTGTGCCAATAGGCCTAGTGACTGATAGGTTATCAAAATTTGACATCCTAATATAGCTTAGATCGTTAGCTCAGGAAATAAATCCAATAAATAAACAATAAACATGAGTTATTAGGCTCTGATACCACTTGAAAGGGCCTAGCTCTATGCCCTAGAGGGGGGGTGAATAGGGCAATGCCAAATAAAACTAATAACAACGGAATAATAAAATAAATAAAGCACAATGCTGAATTTAAAGTAATCTCAATAGCCTAAAATAAAGAGAATGATACTTTATCAGTTCTAAGGATAACCTTACACCCAAAACCAAAGGTTTAAGGTAAGACAATCTTATTTCTAGAACGTCCTTGTATCACAAACCAATGATGAATAAAAAGCAATGAAATCAAAATAACTTGCAGAAATTAATCCTAAGTTATTACAACATTCATCTACACTTGCTTGAAATAAAATGATTACAACATTCATCCACAAACACAAACCACAAAACTGAATGAATAAAGATATGAAAGAATAAAGCACATCCACAACACAACGATATATAGTGGTTCGCCTGTGTGTACATCAACTGTTATCCAACAGCCACACAGAATGCTACTCCACTCCTAATATCCTCACACAGGGGATATTAGCATGCACTATCAAAATAGGTTTCACAGGTTTACCTAAAACCTTCACAATTGTGTCTTTGATCTCGGGCTTACACAATCTAAAAATCTCCACAATCTGAGTTTTCTGGCTCTCCTCAGATAACCAATATAATGAGATTTTTCTTGCAAATATCAAACAAAACCAAAGAAAGTAAATTACAAAAATGTAAAATACCTGAATCAACTTTTGAAGTAGCCCGGTAGAACCAATCGGAGTAGAAGTTCGATTCAACGTTCAAAGTCCAATACTCACTTTAAGAATCGTTCTAAGTCTAATTGATTTTAAATCAAAAGGGCTAGTTCTATTTGATTTTGAATCCAAGAAGAAGGAATATCAGAAATTCCCCTTTTCAAATAAGATTGGAATGTAGATCAAAATTAAATAAAAAATAAGCTAGCAAAAGGAATATTAAATAAGCACAAAGTAGCTTAAAATAAACACAAACTTATCTCAGAATATAGCCTAAAGAATGCTTGAATAGAGTTGAATTTAATTGCTAAAACTCTGAAGTTCGTGCTCTATTTATAGCCTTAAAAATTCCGTCTACGACTGGTCTTAGGATCCTAGGACTAGTCGTAGCTTCAAAGATTTTCAAAGATTTCCGCGGGATAAGGATTTGCTGTTTCACGACCAGTCCTGGGTAGCCTACGACCGGTCGTGGGCCACCTACAACTGGTCGTGGGTCACCTACGACCGGTTATAGGACTCTCAGTTTAATTGCTGGAGTTTGAGTCGTAGGGCTAAGACTGGTAGAAGGATGAGTCGTAGAACTCACAGGACTGGTCGTACGACGTCCAGGACTGGTCGTAGGTCAACCAGAAAGATCTAAAAATCTTCAACAACTTAGGACTGGTCCTGAAAAATTTAAGACTGGTCGTAGCAGAGCTAGAAATGGTCTTAAAGTTCTTAGGACTGGTCTTAGAACAACCCAAACAAGCATATTAAAATATATGAATTATGTGTCCAGAATGACCTACAGTAAAGCCCATCCTAAGGTCAATATAAGGTCAAACAAACCTTAAAAGTGAGATGGACATTGAAAGTCTGTACACTCAGATGACCCTTAAGAGAAGCTTAAGAATATACGAATCTTGTAGTAGGCCTTCTTGAGCTTGATCTTGACTTGAACAAAGTCTTCTTGAGCTTGATTGTATCTTGAACATGCATACTTGAAGACTTCTATTCTTGAATTCTTCATCCATGACTTGAAACTTTCTTCATTTAAGATCATGTCTTGAAACGCGATGTCTTGAAGCAATGAATAGTCTCAAACAAGAAACACAAGATATACAAGACATAGATATAGGTTTTGGCATGAAAAAATTTGACAACCAAAGGGATATGAAATCATAGCACTTACAACCTACACAAATATGTTAGTAGAAAGGAAGAACGACCTGACCTGAAGAACGAGCAACCCATCAACAATGAACCAACTATGAAAATTTGCATGATCTTCGGTGGGCCTGCTGGAGGAGGTGACTTGAATCGAGCCCACAGAGCCCATGCTAGAAGCATTAGCTGATCCAGCTCGAAACACCATATCCTCATCACCAGAAAACCCCTAAAAGAGCAGAAGGTAACGCCTTGCGATCTAACTCTCACTGAAGAGGACACCGAGGTGTTCACCACCCCCATGATGATGCACTTGTGGTAATTATGATTATAGCCAACCACAGAGTGTTTCATATTCTATTGGATATCGGTAGCTTGACAGACATCCTCATCACTAAAGCATTCGACAAAATGGGAGTTGGGCGACCTCTAAAGCTAAGCATCAGTCCGGATTGGATCGAATTAGGTCCAACTTGACCTGATCCGAAGTCTCAATGGCCTGACCCGAACTCGATCCGATCCAGGACCGAGTCCAGGTCACCTGACTCAGACCGATCCGATGGATGGTTGACCTGACCCGAACTGAGTCCAACTCAGTCAGTGAAATCGAGTCGGATCGGGTTCAGTAGAATTCGAATCATATGAATTTAATCCAATTATTTTATGTGATGTGTTCTACTTCAACTTTTAATATACTGTCTTTTTGTGTCCAATGCCGGCTTAGACAAAACATATACATCAAGGTGGGCCCCACATGGATCTGAAAGAACTCTCCTTCACCGTATATAAACTTTTATCGGACGTATGTTACGTGCCCTGCACAAAATGTAGTTTATACTTTTCACGCAAGTTCCTTGCTGTAAGCCTATAACGAAGTTACCAAGTTATGTGAGTCTGATCATGGGGTATGTGTTATATCCAAACCATCCATCCTTTGGGCGAGCTCGTCTTAAGGCTTGAGATGAAAAATAAGACAGATTTAACTATTAAGTGAACCACACAAAATGTTTATCGGTGAAAATCATTCTATGCTGCTATTTGTGGTGTGGTCCATATGATCTTTGGATATTATGCATTTTTTGCATAATGCTCTCCAATGACCTCTAAAAATATATGAACGGTGCAGATATAATAAATACATCACTGCGGGGCCCATATAGCTTTGATCTCCTTTGAACTATTTGTACAACTCGGAGCTCGAGGACGTCAGTCTCATCTTTGGGAACACGGATTGCATACTACCCCTGCCCGTCTTTGGCTCTGAACGGGGAGGTTTGTGGGCGGGCCCACCGTGATGTATCTATACATCCGAACCGTCAATCCCTTTTCTCATATTATTTTAAGGCATGAACACAAAAATGAGGCATATCCAACACTCAATTGGACCACACCAAATAATAAGCTTAATTGCATTAAAATGCACAAAGGATTAAATGTCAGTTGCATTAAATGCAAGATTCATCGATGGTGTGCTCCATTTGATCGTTGAATCTGCCTCATTTTTGTTATGATGCCTTAAAATAATCTAAGAAAAGGGATAGACGGTTTGGATGTACAGATATAGCACGGTGGGCCTGCCCACAAAACTGCCTGTTCGGAGCTAGGGACGGGTTGGGGTAGTACGCAATCCGTGTCCCGTCTTTACATGCCATGTACCTAGCCAGCTCCAGCTAGCCTAGGCTAGGCTAGAAGCTGGTGTTAGTGGTGTGGTATGACACCTCTAATGGAAAGCAGTAGTGGTGTCGGTGATTTGTGGGCCCCACCATGATGTATGTATTTCATCGATGCCATTCATCCATTTTTACAGATCATTTAAAAGCTTGATATAAAATATTAGAGGGATAAAAATATCGGGTGGACCACACCACAAGAAAACAATAATGATTGGATATCCTCCATTAAAATCCTCCTGAGGCTCTAGATCGAGTCGGATCAGATCAGATCAGATCCATTCGGACTGGATCGGTCTAGATTGACAACAACCTGATCTTGATCCAAAAATCATTCAGATCTGAAATATCTAAATCGATCCGCACCAATCTAGATCATCGTTTCGGTTAGGATCGGGTCAGATTGGGTCTGATCGGGTTGGATCCACCGGATCAAATCTGTTTTGCCCAGCTTTAGTGACCTCCCCTCCGAGCTGTCAAAACTCCCATGCTAAGATTCATAGTGGATAAGGTCACATCAGAAGGATCGACTCAACTCCCAGTCATGGTTAGAGAAGGGCAAAACCAGACAATGACTATGATCAACTTCTTAGTGGTAAACTGCTCCTCTATCTACAACGTCATCCTCGGACGACCTTTACTCAATGTTCTTCAGGCCGTCGTGTTAACATACCATCTCGTGATGAAATTCCCTACCAAGCATGGTATAGGACTGGTCAAAGGAGACCAACAAGAAGTTCAATAGTGATATATGATGGCACTAAGGACTTAATATTAGGCAATGGTCATCACATCTCTCGACCCCTGAGAAGACTCCATTGAAAGAGGGCACCCCATGGAAGACCTCATACTCATCCCACTTGACGACTCTGATCCGACCCGAACAACATATATCGTCTCATCCCTGACACCACCATTACGAGATGAAGTTATGAGCCTCTTTCGACGATACATCGATGTATTCACACAATCTTACCAAGACATGTCTGACATTAGCCCAAAGGTTATGGTCCATAGATTGAGTGTCGATCCCAACCATCAACCAGTCCAACAGAAGCGAAGAGCATTCAAACCCGAACGATATGTTGTAATCGGAGAAGAAGTCAAAAAGCTCCTCAAGGCCAACTTCATCGAGAAAATTTACTATACAGACTGGATAACCAATGTTGTCTTGGTTAAGAAGTCTAATGGGAAGTGACAGGTTTGTGTTGATTACACCGACTTGAACAAAGCCTACCCCAAAGACAACTTTCTTCTCCCCAAGATCGAATAGCTAGTCGACGGCACGACCGGACATGAACTCCTGAGCTTCATGGATGCCTACTCAAGCTACAACCAAATCATTATGTATCCATATGACAAGAAAAAAATGACTTTTGTCATGGACAATGGACTCTGCTACTACAAGGTCATGCCTTTTGGATTGAATAACGCCGGGGCTACATATCAAAGGCTCTTCAATAAAAAATTTACCCACCAAATTAGGCACTTCATGGAGGTTTACGTCAACGACATACTCATCAAGAGCATTATAGCTGCAGACCATATCTCTGACCTTGAAGAAACTTTCATAATCTTGTGAGAATATTAGATGAGGCTGAACTCGAGCAAGTGCACCTTCGACGTTAGCTCGGGAAAATTCCTTGGATTCTTGGTCGGCCAGAGTAGAATCGAGGCCAACCCTGAGAAAATCCAAGCTCTGCTCGACATGAGCTCGCTCAAGATGACAAAAGAGATCCAATGCCTTACAAGAAGAATGACCGCCTTGAACCGCTTCGTATCTTGAGAAACCGAAAAATGCCTTCCTTTTTTCAAGCAGTTAAAAGGAAAGTAAAAAAAAACAGATTGGACGGAAGAGTGCGAGCTCAACTTTCACTACTTAAGTAGTACCTGGGATCACTACCACTGCTCTCTAAACTAGAGCAAGGAGAATCATTACTACTATACCTAGCAGTTTCGACAACAACAGTTAGCTTAGCCCTCATTAGAGAATAACAAGGGAGACAACTTCCGATGTACTACATCAGCAAAGCACTGGTCCTTGCTAAAACCAAGTATCTAGACATAGAAAAGTTAGCCCTAACCCTTATCATCTCATCACGTCGCTTACGACCGTACTTCCAAGCCCACACCATCGTTGTTTCGACTGACCAACCTTTCCGTCAGGTGCTCCAAAAGCCCAAGGTATCTGGGAGACTAACAAAATGGGCAATTGAACTAAGTGAATTAGATATCAAGTATCAACCCTAGACAACAATCAAGGGCTAAACAGTGGTCGACTTCATTGTTGAGCTCATACATGAGAACGACCTAGGTCCTATCGAGCTGAGTCATGTCGACCTTGGTCATGACGAGCTGAAATCCGGTCTAAACATTCAGTCCGAACCAACTGAACACCAAAGGGCCGACCTAGATCAGTTGACATGGATGATGTACGTTGATGGCTCATCCAATTTTAAAGACAACGGGGTCGGAATAGTACTGGAGGCTCCTGACCAGACATGCATATAATATGCCTTAAGATTTGGATTTCAAGCATCAAACAACATGGCAGAATATGAGGCATTATTGGCTGGGCTCAAGCTAGCAGCAGCCATGAGAGTCCAACATTTAGAGATTCACAGTAATTCATAACTCATCGTCAACCAAATAACTAGTGAATACCAAGCCAAAAAAGTACAAATGAAAGCCTATCTGGAGAGAGCTCGAGAGCTGATAAGCAAATTCCTGAAGTGTAACATCATCCTGATCCCCAGGGCAGAGAACTCTAAAGTGGACATGTTGGTAAAACTAGCCTCGACAGTCGAGGATGACATCCCAAAACTGATCCTGATCCCGATTGAGTTTTTAACCAAATCGAGCATCCATGAGCCCAACACAAGCGCAGTTCTCCTGATAGACTCGAAGCCAACCTGGATGGACCCAATAATTAATTATCTCAAAGAGGGAAAGTTGCCCGAAAATCATCCAAAAGCACATAGGCTTCGTGCAAGAGCGGCCCACTATACCATGATAGGAAATACTCTATACAAAAAAGATTCTCGCTCCAATATCTCACATGTCTGCAATCTGATGAACCGGAATATGTTCTAAAAGAAATCCATGAAGGTATTTGTAGCAACCACTCCGGCGGGCGAACCCTCGCCCATAAGGTCATCCAACAGGGATACTTCTGACCAACCATCCAAGCGGATACACAGTAACACGCTCGGTAATGCGACAAGTGTTAGAGGTTCTCTACGATACATCGACAACCTCTTGAGCAACTGACTCCTATGACCAGATCATGGCCACTCGCCTAATGGGGGCTTGACATTATTGACCCCTTACCAATCGGCAAAGGGCAAACTAAATTCACGATTGTCGCAATCAACTATTTCACCAAGTGGACCGAGGCCAAGCCCCAGGCTAAGATCACCGAGCAAAAAATTATAGATTTTGTATGGAAAAACATCATATGTCATAACAGAATCTCCCACACTATTATCTTGGATAACGAAAAATAGTTTGATAACAAGTAATTCCGAGGTATGTATGAAAATCTCAGGATCCGGAATGTCTACTCATCACCTAGGCACCCTCAGGCCAACGGACAAGTTGAAGCGATAAACAAGATCATCAAGAACTACCTCCAGAAAAAAACTCGAGAAAGCCAAGGGAGCTTAGGCGAAAGAGCTTCCCAATGCCCTCTGGGCATACCGAACCACTATCCGAACGGTCACAGGAGAGACCTCTTTCTCCTTAGCCTTCGGTGCAAGGCCTATATCAGAGTCGAGATCGGGCTCCCAACTGCTCAGACCCACTCCTATGACGAACAATAGAATGGAGAACAAATGACACTAGATCTCGACCTCATCAAAGAAAGAAGGGAACAAGCCCAGATTAAGGTCGCGATCCAGCAATAGTAGGTCGCTTATTTCTACAACTCTAGGGTAAAGGCAAGAAGGTTCCAAGCTGGCAACTTAATCCTCAGCAAAACCTTCTAGAATACTAAGGAACCTAGCTCAGGAACCTTGGGACCAAACTGGGAAGGACCCTACATGGTGATGAGCACGGGCCGACCAGGATCGTATCAACTTAAAGACTTGGAAGGATGACTCTTACCACATCTATGAAATGTTGAGCATCTCAAGATCTACTATGCATAAGGGCTGACCTGGCCCGAGCCCCCCAAATTTACTTGTTTGTTGTTTTTATTCTACAACGTTAGAACTATTGCGATAAAAATCCCAAAGCCGGGACGAGTTTTGATTTCTAACTTTATTGATGGACCGACCCTTCGAGAAGAGGTCAGGTCACAAATTATCACTACTCGTGCCGCACAAATAGTGGTAAAATGATACTATGAAAATACAAAAGTATCCAACCTATAAAAATGCTTAACCAATAATGATAGATTCATAAGGTTAAAATAACTAAGGGTTCAACCTCAACACAAGATGCTGACGTGCCCAAAATCTATTAATCTGCTCAAAATGACCAATGCAATGAACCAAAAGTGCCCTTTTCATTAGAATAATTTGGTGGGATACATTATAAAAAATTGAAAACTACAAAAAAAGGAGAAAGGAAGAATCTTTAGCTCCGAGCTGGAGCAGAATCGTCAGAAAGGCCGACATTGAAAGGGGACAAGTCGAGCCTGGGATGTGCCTCCTTGATCTCTTGTAGACATTTATCATACTCGGTGCTATAAAGAGCGTCCCTCTCTTCCTCCCACTCTTTCGAGGCCCTCAACTCCTCTGCCCTGTCTCTTTAGCCGTTAGGAGATCCGCCTCCACCTCCTTCGCCTTCACATTGATGGCATGCTTCAATTCAGCGTTCTTGGATTTTCACCGAGCAGCCTTCTCCTAAGCTTCATGAAGAAGTGCCTTTGCTCCCTCCAGTTTGGCTTTCGACTCCTCAGCTCGAGCGAGCAAAGCGGCATTTTCAAAATGAAGCTGCTCGTACTCAGCACTCTTCTGTAAGAGGGTCGCTTCTGCCTCCCCACACTCCGTCTTAAGGCGAAGGATGTCATGATGAACACTCATGAGGGAAGGGGCAAACTAAAAACAAGCCCATGATAAGAAAATAGAAGCACTACTTAAACAAGGGAATCAACCACCGTAAAAGAGGACAACTTACCCTATAGAAGAGTGTAGCCATATGTCTTGTGGCGGCCTCTGAAGACATTTTCATTACCTGGGAAAACTCAATGTCAGGCACATGCCGAGCAATCTAAGGCATGAGGCTCTCTGTCGTAGCGATGGTCGACTTCCAGGAGGGCTGAGATCCACCACCTGGAAGCCCAACCGAACCGGTCAACTGAGATAGGGGCGGAGCCTCGCAACTAGAGGCCGCCTACACCTCAAGAGGTTGAACATTGACCAAGTGAAATTCCTTCGCACTGGCCTCTATGCCTCCACAGACCTTGGCCTACTTTGAAGGAGTGACAGCAGCAACGGAGACAAGCTTGCCAGTCGCCGACTTCTTCGAGTCATGCCTTGACTTCTTCTAGGCCAGCTCGGTCTTGGATGGAGCCTTCTACTTGTTCCAACTCTTTTCAAGCATCTTTATATGACAAAAAATAGAGGTTAGCAAGCACATAAGTAAAGGGAAAACCTATAAATCGAAATCCCTGGAAGAATGTACCTGTTAAGAAGGAGTTAAGACCTAATTTGAGCAATAGCTGAGGCGTTATCAAATTTTTCTAACTCCTCAGTTCAGCATCTAATGACCTCACCCAAGAAATCTGAGTTCGCTCCTCTCCACCCACTCCAGCAGAGTACTTGGGTAGAACTGCCAAAGATGATCACAATTAGAAACAAATAGAAGAAGCAAACTAAGGAGCAGTAGTTTGGATATACCAACCTGGGGTGACGAAGGAGGTCGAAGCCCAACAACTTAGCTTGGATAGCTCTGGTGTCTCCTATTCCCTATTGAGGGTCAAATATTTCATATTAGACCCTAGTTATTACCTGACTTTATGAACATGATACTGTTTAACGACCTATTTTAATCGTGTTTGTGTTACAAGGTGTATTTAGGAGCTTGGACTGAAAAAGGGTGTTAAAAGTATGAATTTAATGCTCATAAATCACCAAGGCAAGGGATAGACCCCAGGGGATCGAGATTGAAGAATTTACACGCCAAAGATCTGAGAAAATCAAGTGACTGGGTTTAAATGGGCTTAAAAGTCGTCCAGAATGCAAGATCACAGGGTTCCCACCATCCATTTTGCTCAAAACTTTATTTCTGACCTGAGGACCATAAATTAACCATACACGTCAAATTTTAGCCATTAAATCCTTGTGGAAGTGGCCCAACGGACAGATCAACCCATAAATCATCAATTTGGGGCCCACCGGATATCTAGATATACTCCAATTTTGGTCTCAACCCCTTAAATGGGGTGACAAAATGGATGGATGGAATAGATTTCCTAAAAACATCAAGGTGGGACCCACTTCACGAGAGAGGGAGTGCACAGAAGTTGTGCACTTGCCGTGCACCACATCCCACAAAGTTGGTCATTAACTCAAACTTTCTTCTTGCGTCAAACGTCCAGCGGATGCGCTGCCACTATTGGTTTTGAGTAGTGGGGCCCACCATCATCCAAATGGATGATCTGGACCATCCATATGCTCTAGAGGGGGGCACGACCTTGACCATGGTGGCCTTTTGGCCCCCTGCATACGTACACGCGTGGATCGCTAGAAAACGTAGGATGAACAGCGAGGAGATTTGATACAGTGGACGGCACCAGAACTCAACTAAAATCACTCATTTTCGACTGGTTTTTTGCCAGGAATCTAATGAGCGGAACAGATTTACCCTGAAAACTTCAATTATGGGCCCCACCGAGAGTCTAACGTAGTTCTCGTGCGCATGTCGTGCATTCAGTTTTTTAAAAATTATGGCTTGATTTGGCCCACAATCGTCCACTATTTCGACGATCCAAACCATCTAAGTGGAGCCCAGAATAACCTAATCATGATTATGTCAGGATAAACCTCTTAGCTAGGGCTAAGAGGTGAAGGTTGTAGTGAGATGGGAGACTTTTCTTTATGCCTTTTGATTCAGGTTTAAGTTGAACTGATTTTTATTCTAGTTTGATTATAAGGAATGCCTTTAATTTTTAATGGCTTGTTGTGACTTAAATTACAATGGATCTACGATAGCTTTGAGCATATTCTTTTCAATATTGTGATTATGAAGTTAGGAAGCCCTCTTGTTCACCATCTTCCAATGGGCATGGTTAGATGATGGAATCCTTCCTAACATTCATAACTCTCTCAGAATGGATGTGGATTGGTTAGATTCCATTGTTTGCTTTGCCTCATGGGCATGGCCTTGTGATGGAATTAAGTCTAATTTTCATACATTTTTTCTATTGATAACTAGATCATAGGATGTTCCTAATTGTTTTTAATAAATTATCTTTCATCTGGATGAGGATAGGACTTTAATTCCAATTGTGTTCTTGAATCAAGCATAGATCTCCCTGATCTCTACAAGTGGATCATTGGCACCCTAGTTTTTCACCTTTGAATTTTACACGTTTTAAATAAATTTATTCAGCATTATTCCCTTAATTTTCCCTAATTTAGATTACATCTTCACCCAATTCTAGTTCAAGTTACTTTCAGATTACGTACAAAGTTCAGTCCCTGTGGATTCGACCTCGGTCTTACCGAGATTATTACTACATCACAACCCTATACTTGTGTAACACCCCATCCATTCCATACCATTTTCTATGCATATGTACATGATGATCAACACCCTTAGGTAGACCTGGATTGGCTGTTCATAGTACACACCCAACTGACCAGAACCCTAAGACCTCGAAACCTATCTCATATTGACCACCCCGTCACCGCAATTATGGAGGTACCACCCATGTGTCGGTATGATACTCCGTTAGGGAGATACGCCGTGAAGAATAATAAGTGTATCATGTGCGCATGGCGCCGTATATTTCATTCCACACGCGTGCACAACACATGTCATGCACACATGTAGATGCCACACATGGGTGAGAGAATCTCTACCCATGTGTGAGATGTCACACACCCATACCTCCTCTCTCATGTGCATGAAAAGTCAACTCTCTTCTATGCCACACCTCACTATGACATCATCACACCATGCCATCCCATGCTCTTTTAATCCACCATTAACTACTAATAATGAATTACTTTCCATAATCCTAGGCTAAGCTAATATTAATCACATTAGCCTAACTTAACCAAAATTTTATCCATTTCTTTATAAATACCCCTCTATCCCTTAACATTTCACCATTTTCCATGGAGAGAGAGAGAGAGAGAGAGAGAGAGAGAGAGAGAGTGATCTTGGTGGGCTATCAACTCCATCAATCCCATCCCTTCCATCCATCTTAACCATCTATCTATTTCATGAAAGTGAGTACACCCACCCTACTCATTCTTATTTTATTTTTGTTGTGTTTTTATATGATGGAGATGATGTTGATCATAATGATGTGATTAATGGTGTGGATGATGAAGATAGTATGATTGATGGTGATGATAATTGTAATAAATGTTAGGAATGGTGTGGATGATGAAAATAGTATGATTGATGGTAAAGAAAATTTCAATAATGATGATGATGTTATTAATGGTGTGGATGGATAGGAGAAAACATACAAAAATAAAATAAAATAAATTTATTATAGAGTTCATGTGGGACCCATTGATAGTGGGCCCCACAAAAATGTTTGTATGACATTCAAATCATCCAAGTGTAGCCCATTAGGCTGGCCACACACACACTCACACACACACACACACACACTCCCATGCACACATGTGCACAATATATATATATATATATATATATATATATATATATATATATATATATATATATATATATATATATATATATATATATATATAAAAGAAAATAAATAAATAAATGAATTTTTAAAAAAAGGATTGAGACGCTATTGCCAGCGTCCAGCGAACGCTGTAGCAAGCAGTGTCCCAGCTGCATTGTAAAAGGGGCAGGGGCTATGGGCCCATACGGGCCCCACCCATGATGTATGTATTAAATCTACACTACCCATTCAATTTTTTAGATCATTTCAGGTGTTGAGCTGAAAATTGAAGCCAATCCAGTTCTCTGGTAGGCCACACCATCAAAAATTATGTGAAGACATGCCTAAACATATAAAAGCACTCATTGGGGCCAACCTGAAATTTGGATGCATTTGAAACTTGGACTGACTCGTCCACCATGTGGGACACACATAACAGTCGGACTGAATCGTCCTGTTGTGGGCCCCATATTTGAAAATAAAAAAAATAAAAAATAAAATTATATATATATATATATATATATATATATATATATATATATATATATATATATATATATATATATATATATATATAAAACGCTGCCGCTGTCAGCGTCTGGATTACGCTGCAGCAAGCAGCATCTGTTGCTGACGCTAGAGAAAAGTGGGCCCCACCACAGGCCCCACCTTGATGCATGTCGAACATCAACACCGTGCATTTGATGAGTCCCGTTTAAAAATTGACCACCCCCAAATTTCAGCCATACACGGAACTTAGGTAGCCCACACCATAAAAAATAATAATAATAATAATAATAATAAAGTAAATTTATGAAGCTGAATAAATCAAAAATTTTATAGGTCTGATCATGTGGTATATGTTATATCTAAACCATCCATCCATTTGGTGAGCTTGTTCTAAGACTTGAGGAGAAAAATAAGATAGATCTAACTATCAAGTGGGCCACACTACAAAAGGAACAAGGATTGAATATCTACCATTGGAACCCTTTTTGGGTCAGAAGTTTTGGACCAATATGAAATTTTTTTCCCCCTTAATTCAGGTCTTTGTGACCTTATGAACAGATTGGGTGGAGAATAAACGTCATGGTAGGCCCAATGAATGGTTTAACGGTGAAATCATTATCCTAACTGCTAATTGAGGTGAGATCCAAATAATCTTTGGTTATGATTCATTTTTAGATAATTTTCTAAAATGATCTCTAAAAATAGATGAACGGTGTTGGTATAATAAATACATCACTTTAGGATCCATGTAACTTTGATATCCTTGAACCGTTTGAGCTTATAAAATCACTTATTAGGTCCACCTAAAATTTGGATGTATCTAAAACTTGGTCTAACTCCTTAACCAAGTGGGAACACATAATGGATGGGCCAGATTTATGAACCACATCTCGGTGGGCCCAACAAATGATTGTGAATATTTAATCGAGGGTAACCCTCTCAACTTATGTGTGGTATGACCCACTTTGATGTAGTTGTTAAGCCACTTAATCCACCATGGTTATGACATGATATATATTTAAGGTCCTCGTCATTCATCAAATTTATCAATCCTTTTGATGAAATGTTATCAAGACTCAGGCCCATTCAATGATTAGATAACCGTACATTATGAAATAATGTAAATTGAACTCTCATCACTAAAAATTTATTATGGGTCATCCTGATGATGTATAAGATATTCAACCCATCTAGCTCATGTACTGGGTCCCCTTTAGGGCATTATTCCAAAGATTAATCAATTCAACCTGAATTGGACCATACAATACAAGGCTATAAGAATAAGGACCTAACTATTGAATCCAACCTAAGGCCACCATGGGGTGTCTATTTAATCCATGCGGACCATCCACTTCCTCATATCATTTTTAGGATTTAGATTAGAATCAAAGTAGACCTAAGTCTTAAGTGGGTCTCATACGACTTAACCTCATGGGAAAGCCCCATGAGCTCCACCATATAGAACTCATCGTAAATTTCATTGATGTGTGGGCCCAAGAATGTTAAGGCCCATTTTAAGTGAATGTCATGTGGGCTCATCAGTGGTAGCCTTGTTTGGGCCAACCATTGGGCCTTTTCGACAAGAGTTTGTAATCTCCATGTGTTGAACATATGCCAAACTGGTATTGTAATTTTTGAAGTAATGATGATTAATCCCTTAAATGGGTTGATTGTGGAAAGCCCTTGATCACTTAGCACTTTGGTTAGAGTACGACCCTAAGTAATAGGATCATATGACTTGTGTTTAAACCCTTAAACATGTTTAATTATAACAAATATGTAAACTCTAGTGGTGTGAGGGTGTGATATGCTTGTTTGGTCCATTAATCATGTAGGTATTTGATGTATATATAGCCACCTAATCATAGGCAATGGTGGAGTATATGTAGTAGATGTAGTCATCTAATTGTATGAATGTGAAATACGTACAAGGCCACCTAACCGTATAAAATCAAGTGGCATTGATGGCCATTCAATAATGTAGGATTGTGCTTATCGATATAGATACTGCCACTTGAATCACATATAACTAAGTTGTACACTAAATGGAATCAGATCTAGGGTTATGTTACTCAAGCTAATACTATTAAGGTCCTGGATTCTATGCGCTGTGATCTTTAAACCGTAAGTGGTACGATGAAATGTGGCTCTTAGCCCTTAACCATGCGACACAAAATATGAGCCATTAACTATATGACGTGTGAAGTGGTTGTAGTATAAGACTTGTCATAATTGGTGTAGCCATGTATTAGTGGCCTATGGGCAAGGCCCATTGAGATATATTTTCAGCCCATATGATGAGGCTCATTATGATTTATTTCCAGGCCATGTGATGTGACCCATAATGATATGTATTAGGCACAGGTATGTAGCCTACCAGTGAAATAGATTTGAGGCCACTTGCAATGTATTCGAGGCTCATGGGCGAGGCCCAATGTGATGTATTTGAGACCCATGGGTGTGGCTCATTGAGATATATTTTAGGCCCATGGGTTGTGACTCATTATGATGTATTTGAGGCCCATGTGTATGGTTCACTTGTTATGTATTTGAAGCACATGGGTTGTGAAGCCTGATGTGATGTATTCATGGCCTATGTGCCGAGGCCCATTACGATGTGTGAGGACATATGATACGGCCCAATGTGATGTATATGCGTCCTATGAGTGAGGCCCAATGCGATGAATGTGTGGCCCTTGTGTGAGACCCAAAGTGATGTATATGAGGACCTATGTGATGTGTCAGTTCGCCATGTTGTATGTATTGACGTTTATGTGGGCTACTCCCTAGGAGCAATGTTGGTTAAATGTCCACATTGACAGGTAATGATGGTTGAATGTTCACATTGTGATCTTCCCTTAGGCCTTGTTAGGCCCATTTTCACTGATGCCGATTATGAGTATGTGACAGCATAACATCATGATACATGCCCATATGCATCATCTGCATGTTTGTTATGAGAGGTGGTTGACCATTGCATATGTTATTGGGCATGACGATTATGAGACTCCTTGATAGGTGGAGATTGTCTCATATGAGTACACGGTATGAGTCGGATTGCTGCATGACTGAATTGTATGACTCATGCATCTTGGATTATGATTACTGTACGCCCTATCGACATCAGGGCTGTAACCTCCACAGACATATAGTGGATGGCCAGACGGGATATCAAAAATTCAATTTAGCATCGAGCTGCCATAGATGGCCCTGGGTGAAAATTTTTAAACCCTCTTGGTACCAGAGGACGTCCCAACATCGAGACCGAGTGGATACGTGAGCGCTCGAGTGCCGAATACCAGGAGGCTGTTTCTCTCACTGTGTCATGGTCAGTTGGGAGGGGGTGTGGCCTTACCCGCTTGAGGGGAGGGGGCATAGCTAGACTGAGTTTGACCAGCTTATGAATGGGTCTGCTATCGACGTGCCGGATAGGTATTGGCAGACTATTGGCCAGGCGGATAGTGGGGTTTCTTACGCTTACATAGACTGTGCTGCTGGGAGAGGGACAATGCCATTTGAAGTGTACTAAACCCCGGTGATGATCCTAAAGAGGAACTGTACTGATATGTGGACTTATTGAGCAGGAGTTGCATACTCATTTATTCATTTATTCACTATCCACTTGGGCTGGTGGTGCACAAGTATTTGTTACGTGTACCTTCACAATGGTCAGGATTTCGGTTGGGGCATGCGACTAACCTGAGATCAGGAGTTTACCACATTGAGTCTGACTATCCAAATTTAGGTATGAGACTGGTTTGGATAGAAGTCCCTTTTGATGAATCCCATAGCCTGCAATACTAAGTACTATCATTCCGACTTCACACTCCAGCATGGTCATTCCATTCGCACCACATATTGCATTACATCTGCGGCATATGAAATTTTGGGTTACCTGTGTTTCTGCATTTATATGGTTTACATACGGCATTTGATATTTGACTCTTTATGACTTCTCATTTGTATAGTTGATCTTTATCGTGTATTCTGATATTGTTCCTCATTTGTATAGTTGTTTTGTATTGTATGTTCTAATATTGTTTGACTCATAGACTTGTCAGTATTTCTGATATTGTATAATTATGGCATGATAATATGATGATGATGATGATGTGATTACGGATGCGTGTAATACGGTTATGGCTGTGGTATAGGAGAAATGAAAATATGACTTGGTGATGCTGGTACCATTGACTTGGAGTATTACTATGATGCATATGCATTGCATTGGCATTGGCATCATATTTTACGTGTTACACGCCTTTCACATGTATGATTTTCTTATAACATATTTATTTTGTTTGCATGTAGGACACACTGCACACACATGTGTACTCACTAGGCTTTTTGCCTAAGCTTCCTATTTTTCATTTTTTTCAGGGCAGGAGAAGCTTGGAAGACTTAGCGTTCTTGATGCATTGTATCTATTTTTCGATTTGGCAATGTTGACGTCGTGTGCCTTTTGGAAAGCATTGTAATCGTAACCTTCAGGATTTATAATGAAGAGTGTCGCTTGGTATTTTGATCATGGATCTTCATGCTCAGGTATTATTAAAAAAATAATAATAATAATAAATCTTCTTTGTGGTGCGTCGAACTCGAAACTTGGTGTTTGGAAGTCGAGTGCCAGATTCGGGGCATCACAGAAGCTATCCGTCCACGGATTTAGGGCGTGACAACTTGGGGTGTGAACAAGTTTTTACATCAAGTAGAGGAATATTGACCTTCACTTATTTTAACACCTCTAGAATGTCTTGAGAGTTAGAGAGAAGTTTTGGTACAACCGACCGTTTGGGAAATGGAACAATCGGCTTCCCTTGAGGTTCAGGTTTTAATTCTTATGGGGCATGGCTAGATCCATCATTGTTGTCCTCTTCTGATTCCTCAGGCTTTTCAGCCCTAACTAGAATGGTTTTGTCAATGATCTTCCTACTCCTAAGAGTGATGATAAATTTAGCTTACTCCATATAATCTGAAGAGTTTGGATCATTTATCTCATATTGCGGCTTGGGATTGGGGAGAGGTTGAGCAGGGAGCATGCCCTTTCCTCCAATTGTTAAGTGTGACTCTATCCTTTGAATAGACGACGCAAGCGTTCCTAATGCTGATCTGATATCATATAATGTTTGTGCCGAATTTTGATTAAATAGCTCTTGTTCTTGAATATGTTTTTGAACTGAATCCTCTTTAGGTTTCCCTTAATTTGGAATTTGATTAAAGAAACCCGGAGGAGTAGCAGTTTATCCATTCCTCTAACTAAAGTTTGGATGATTTCTCCAACTAGGATTGTACGTATTGGAGGTAGATCCATTGAAAGGTCTTTGATAATTGTTCACGACATTAGATTCCTCATTCAGCAACCCTCGGAAGGCAGATTTTGATGGACAAATTTCAGTTGCATGAATGTTGTCATAACAAATACCGAAAACAGTTTCATTAACCTTATCCTTATTTAATTCCATGGTCTTGAATTTTCTTATGAGATTAGTCACTTTAGAATTGATATCATCGTCCTCTTCTAGGAGATATATTCCACCCCTCTCCTTAGACTGAGTCGGCCTAGACATGGTGCTTGATTTTGGGTATGTGTCATATGATTATGCATTTTCAGCAAGTCTATCCAAGTAGTCCCACACATCAATGACATTTTTATTCATAATTTCCCATTGCACATTGTATCAACCAATTGGAGCATGAAAGATGTCAATCCATCATAAAAAAAAAAGTGTGTAATACGCCATATTTCAAAATTATGTCGTGGGCATGAACTAACAAGATCCTTAAACCTTTCCCAAAATTGGAAGAATGTTTTATTCTCTTTTTGAGCGAAGTTCATGATTGATTTTCTAAGAATGTTCGTTTTATGATATGGAAAAAATTTCTTTATGGACTCCCTTTGCATATCATTCCATGTGTTAATAGATTTAAGACGTAGTGAATGCAACCACCTCTTAGCTTTCTCTTTTAAAGAAAATGGAAAGAGTTTCAACTTGACTATGTCCTTAGACACGTTTGGAAACTATAAAGTGACTATGATCTCATCAAACTCTTTCAGGTGTAAATATGGATTTTCTGACTCAAGCCCATGAAATTTAGGAAGGAGTTGGATCACCCCTGACTTGAGATCCATGTCCCGTATTCTCAGGAAAAACCATGCATGAGGGTGTGCTCACCCCCGCCGGTTGTAAATAATCTCGTAAAGTACGAGGCGGGGGTGCTTGATGCACCTCATTCTCATCCTGAATGTCTTCCACCCTAGGTTGAGGTAGAAGATGTTAGTTAGCAGCCATCACTTCAATTAACTTTGGGGATCTCGAGCGGTGTCAAGTCCTACGATGGATAGTCAACCCCTCAACCAATCCTCATTCAGTTAAGAGATGTCGAGTGTTGTCACAGACCCACTTGGGCATGAAACACTCGCAGCCCTCAATTCAGATTCTAAACCTAAACCTAAAAGAAAGAAAGGAAATAGAAATCTAGAAAGAAAGAGAAAAGAGTTGGAAAGAAGTTACCAAATTAGAAGTTCCTACATTAAAAACCTGCAAAACAAAATAAAATAAGTTCTAAAAATTGAAAGTTCCTAAAGAAATAGAAAGTAAACTAGAAAGAAAGTTCCTAAAAGGGAAATAGAAAACTTTTAAAAACAAATTAAGAAAGTTCTAAACCTAAATTAGAAAGTGATTTAGTTTAAAAGAAATCCTAAACTAAAAATACAAGATAGAAAAACTAGAAAATTAGAAAGATATTACCAATTTAGAACATCTATGTCATGATCTTACAAAACAGAAAAGTTAGGTTAGTTTTTAGAAATCAAATAGAAAAACTCTAATCTTAACCTAATTCTAAAACTAGCTAACATAAGAAAAACTTAACCTTCAATCCCCAGCAACGGTGCCAAAAACTTGTTCACACTCCAAGTATAAGGTTATGATGTAGTAATAATCTCGGTAAGACCAAGGTCGAATCTACAGGGACTGAACTTTGTACGTAATCTGAAAGTAACTTAAACTAGAACTAGGCGAAGATGTAATCTAAATCAAGAAAAATTAAGTGAATAATGCTGAATAAATTTATTTAAAACATGTAAAATTTAAAGGTGGGAAACTAGGGTGATAATAATCCACTTGTAAAGATTAGGGAGATCTATGCTTTATTCAAGAACACAACTGGAATTAGAGTCCTATCTTCATCTAAATGGAAGATAATTCATTAAAAATAATTAGGAACATCCTTTATTCTAGTTATCAATAGAAAAAATGTATGAAAATTAGACTTGATTCAGGCCATGCCCATGAGAAAAAGCAAACAACAGAATTTAACCAATCCACATCCGTTCTAAGAGAGTTATGAATGTTAGGAAGAATTTCATCATCCAACCATGCCCATGGGACGATGGTGAACAATAGGGCTTCCTTACTTCATAATCACAATAACAAAAAGAACATGCTCAAAGCTATCGCAGATCCATTGTAATTTAAGTCATAACAAATCATTAAAAACTAAAGGCATTCCTTATAATCAAACTAGAATCAAAATCAATTCAACTTAAACCTGAATCAAAAGGCATAAAGAAAAGTCTCTCATCTCACTACAAGCTTAACCTCTTAGTCCTAGCTAAGAGGTTTAGCCTGACATAATCATGATTAGGCTAAAATCTCTTAAAAAGCATTAAAGGAAGGAAAAAGAAAAACAAGGAGAAGAAAAGAAAACTCCCAGCCATCAACCTCTCTCTCTCTCTCTCTCTCTCTCTCTCTCTCTCTCTCTCTCTCTCTCTCTTTCATCCTTTACTCCACACCCCCCCAAAAGATACCTTCCCACGTTCTTCTCCCTCTCTTTTATAGGCCTCCTGTCGGTCGGGTGGAGTTTACGCACCAAGTGGTGGGGCTTGCGCAACAACAACGAAATCTGTTTGCGCAGTGATAGCTCGGAACAACCGTGTTTGGGATGATTGATCATCCTAAACTCCATTTTATCTTCATCAATGGGGTCGTGGCTGTCCTGGGATCCACTTGGACGATCTAGATTGTTGAAATAGTGGATGATTGTGGGCCACAACAAGCCACAATTTTTGGAAAACCGAACGCACACCTTGCTCACGAGAACTACACTAGACTCTCGATAGGGCCATTGATTGAAGTTTTCAGGGAAATCCGCCCCGCTCATTAAATTCCTGGTGAAAAATCAGTCGAAAAGGAGTGGTTTTGGTTAAGTTTTGGGGTGGTCCACTTATCAAATTAAGTCATTGTTCATCTTATGTTTTTCGATGATCCACGTGTGTATGTGTACAAGGGGGCAAAATGCCACCATGGCCAAGGTCGTGCCCCCCCTCTAGAGCATATGGACAATCCGGATCATCCATTTGGATGATGGGTAGGCCCCACTACTCAAAACTGGTGGTGGCAACGCATGCACTGGACATCTGGCGCAAGAAGAAAGTTTGAGTCAGTTAGCGCACACTGACTGACTTTGTAAGAAGCGGTGCATGGCGAGTGCACAGCTTCTGTGCACTCCCTCTCTGGTGAAGTGGGTCCCACCTAGATGTTTTTAGGAAAACCATTCCGTCCATCCATTTTTGTCACCCCATTTAAGTGAAACCAAAATTGGAGCATATCCAGATATCCGGTGGGCCCTAGATTGATGATTTATGGGTTAATCAATCCATTAGGCTACTTCCACAAGGATCCAATGGCTAAAATTTAACGTATACAGTTAATTTATGGTCCTCAGGCCAGAAATAAAGTTTTGAGGCGAATGGATGGTGGGAACCTCGTGATCTTGTATTCTAGATGACTTTCAGGCTTGTTTAAACCCAATCACTTGATTTTCTCAGATCTTTGGTGTGTAAATTCTTTAATCTCGGTCCCCAGGGGTCTGTCCCTTACCTTGGTGATTTATGAGTGTTAAATCTATGCTTTTAGTACCCTTTTTCAGTCCAAACTCCTAAATACACATTGCAACAAAAACACAATTAAAATAGGTTGTTAAAAAATATCCTATTCGTAAATTCAGGTAATAATCGGGGCCTAATATGCATTATTTGACCCTTAACAGTCCCACAACACCCAAAACTACTTATCATTCTAGTTCTTGTTCAAGGTCGGGATGCCCGTGACTATAGCTCTGCCAATCTTCTTCCAGGTAGCGAAGTAATACCATCCCTTATGAAAAGGGTTTGACTTCACTAGGTACAAATGAAGAAATTCATTCACTATCAGCTTGGGATGGTCAAGCTCGGACTAGAGAATAAATGTCCACCAATGCTCTCTACGAGTTAGGGATTAGCTACCCAGGAGCTAACCCCAAGTATGCGAGGACTCGTGTAACACCCCGTACTTCCAATACTCGAGTGTTACAATGTAATCTAATTTAGTATAAATACAAGTCTAGCTTAAATGAACCCTCACATACATTCTAGCTTAAATCCAACCCTTGAGAACAATCCTAATCCGTACATCCATCTGTCAATTTTCAAGATGGATCACCATACCACCAGAGATGCCTATTTTTAGGATTCCAAATTCACTAATAGACAAACCTAATCGTACATCATCTAATATAAGACCTAGATTAATGGATCATGATAACATGCCAAAATACACCTATTTTGTAAAACTAAATCATGTAAAGTAAGTTAGGGATCAAGGTCACATGATCCACCATTCATCAGGCTACAACACCTCATTGGAATCTCCACCCTTAAATCAAGTGATCCAACCGTAGAATTACTTGAACCATGAGGATGTCGAAGATAGGGAATTAGATATTCACTTGGAGTGGCCCACTCCTATGCTCAATAATCCTAAACTAATGTATGTAGCACGAAGTGTAGGTCCCACATATTGAAAATATGGACGAGTAATAATAATATACTAAAAGGTAAATGAATAATAATGTGTAGGTAATGATAATAATATCATTATTACTAAAATATTTAAATAGTCTAAAAATCATAGGATGAATGACTATAATCACTTTAAGGAAGTAGGCCGTATAATTTAATTCAAAATAATAATGGTAATAATAATAATAATATTATTATTATTATTAAAATTAATAACAATAATAATAATAATTATTATTATTATACAAAACCATGAGACAGATAATACTAAGGCTAGTGATATATGAGGAAAGCCTTACAAATGGCCCATTAGAATTTTTTTAACAATTGACGTTCAATTTCGGAAAGATCTGACCAACAAATCGATGAGAAATTCATAAACGGGACCCAAATCAAGTTGTGGGCCCCACCTAGGCATCTCATCTGCTAGATCCTTAATCAAGGGCCCTTCTTGGGACCTCCAAAGTGGAATGGATGGTGTGGATTTATCACAAACATCATGGTGGACCCCACTTAATGGGGTGTGTGTGTACACAGCTGGTGCACACCCCCTATGCACCAGACGAGTCAGGCCGGTCAGCATGGGCGGACCTGTGTTTCTCTAAAAAAGGGGAGTCTCTCTCTCTCTCTCTTGTTTTCACCAACTGGTGGATGGGCGTCCATTTGGGACGTTTGTAGCCCATCATCATCATCGACCTGGTCGATTTAGACCGTCCATCGTGTCCAGGGCTTAGGTCCCACCAAAACCCAACTCATCTCGCACGTTGGGATGCACACTTGTAGGCACAATCTTCACTGCAAACAGGTCCTGAAAACACAATGTTTTCGAGATTGGAAACTGTTTCTCCATACCAGCTGGGCAATCCGCTTCCTCTCTCCCCTTTTCAATCCTAGCCATCCGTATCGTGAGATCTTAGCCCTTCAAAGGTGGGTTTTTGCAAGAGAAAGAGAATGAGAGAGAGAAATGAACATTTTCCTTCCGCCAGCAAACCTATCGGCCTACCCTCCAAGCTTCAATGAAGCTTGTTTACAAGCTTTCAAGGGTCCAAGCAGACTGTCCCTAAGGACTGGATTAGAGGAAGAAGTAGGGAGGTCGAATCTACCATTATCTTCCTCGTTGAGGAGGAGCCGCATCCTATCGAGTTGAGATAAGCTTAGGCGTGTTGGATGAGCTCGTTGAGTCCAGTGGAGTTGTTCGCCTTCAAAGAGAGTTGAGAGGTAGAGAGAGAGAGAGAGAGAGAGAGAGAGAGAGAGAGACGAGTGTGGGTGCAAGCATTCCATCCTGATGAGGGTCGAATATTGCATATCAGACCCCAGTTATTAACTGATTTTATGTACACGATAATGTTTAATGTCATATTTTAATTGTATTTTTGTTGCAGGGAGTAATTAGGAGCATGGACTGAAAAAGAGTACTACAAGCATGGATTTGATGCTCCGAAGTCATCAGAGCAGGGGACCAATTTCAGATGACCAAGATCGAAGGATTTACATGCCAGGGATTCAAGGAAATCAAGTCGTTCACGTTAGAGAGGCGCAAAAGTTATCCAAAATGCAAGATCACAAGGTTCCCACTATCTGATTGGCTCGAAACTTCATACATGGCTTGAGGGCTATAAATTAACTGTACATATTAAATTTTAGCCATTATATATCTCGAGAAGTGTGTCAACAGATAGATCAACCCATTAATCTCCAGTTTGGGGCCCACTTGCTATCTGGATATGCCTTAACTTTGGATTCAATGCCTTAAATGGGGGGACCAATTAAATGGATGGATCGGATTTCTCAGAAGCATTGCAGTGGACCCCACCCGAACAGAGTGTGCATACACAGTGCACATGTGCCCGGTGTGCACCGAATGAACTAAGTCGGTTAGCAGGCGCTGACCCAACCATCTTCTCAAAAATGGAAGTTTCCATTTTTCAAGCGCATAATGAACAAACTACGTCCATCTTGCGGACATTGATGGGCCACCTACATCATCCGTACGGGCAATCCAAGCCGTCCATCATGCAGAGGGGGAAAAACTCATCAAAACCATGCTGATAGTTTGCGCCCATGCATACAACGGGCTCGCTATAGAGGTCACAAACAGGCTATCCTGCAACGTTCAAAACGGTTGAAGCATGATTGCTTCTCTGGGCCGCATCAATGGACATTTAAAACCATCCATTCCTGACTGGTTTTTATCCAGGAATTCAATGAACAGCGTGAATTTGATCAAAAACATCACTGAGGGGGTCCGACAAACACCACAGCACCAACACGCTGGCTCTGTTTGGTAATAGAGTCCATGGATGATCATTGTGGGCCCCACTCATTGTCCATATGGTTAATCAGGACCGTCCATTCGATCTAGGAGGTGTCCAAAATCGTTGCCAAGGTCTCTTCATGGTCCGATGTATGCACACATAGATAGATTACATTTAAGTGTAAAATAAATGGCATAGTGAGATATCAAGTGGGCCACATTATTAGTGCTCCAAAACTAGCCATCTTGGAATGATTTTTAGAGAAGAGACTAATGGATGTCGGGGATTCATAAAACTATAGGGAATATGGGCCCCACCAGCGTTGCAGCGCAATCAGATACGTAGGCTCTATTTACAGAACGTCCGAGAACCGAACGTTGTAGGATGTTTTGCAGACATGACCAAGATCGGTCTGACGATCCTGGCTATTCAAAATTCTCCTTTGGGCCAACCGACCAGAGATATGAAGACTGAATGGCTCAGATTTTGCACTGGGAGCCCTGTAGCCGGAAACTCTATTTCAAACGTAGACCGGGTGCATTTTGCTCCTTAAAAACATGTACAAACTCCTCTCCACCGACCTCTCTACCTATAAAAGGACAAGAACTGAGAGAGAGGAGGGCATGCAATCTATGGCTGGACGTGGAGCTGAGAAGAGCAAGGAGAGAGAGTTAGACATGGGAGGGCAGATCCAGAGCCGAGGAGAGCTAAGGAGAGAAAGAGAAGAAAGAGAATAAAGAGGAGAGAGAGAGAGAGAGAGAGAGAGAGAGAGGAAGAAAGAAGGGAGAGAAGGATGTCTTCTTTTATCAAATTTTATTTTTTCTTTTTCTCAATTGATTCTATGGATTGCTAATCATTTAGCTAGGGCTGAGATGAAGCCCTTAATTTGAATGACACTTGTTTATTGTTGAATTCATCTGAATTGATTGATTTGTTTCTTTCTCTAGTGTGATTAACTGAAAACTCCGTACTTCTCCATTCTATGAGCTTAATCAAAGTCTAGATGTTGATGTTGTTTGGAATCTTATTCTAGGTGCTTGTGTCTGACCATGAACAAGTTTCTTATAGAGAAAGAAATAAGAATCTACATCTTTTCATGCCTAACCATGGATGGAAAGATGTGATCCTTATGTTTTAATGGATTATACATTCTGTGTGCCCGACTAAGGACATAGAGTGTGCTTTATTTATTAAATTTATATCAATCAGAATTAGGGTGAATCAACAGGTAAAACAAGGGTTAGGATAATTAGGGGTGGATCCAAAAGTTCTAGTATTCTCTTTGATTGAATTTTCCTTATTGCTCTCGGTTATTTTTCATAGATTTGTGTTAGTAGTTCGCTAAACTATTTGTTAGATTAGTTAAGAAGAATCGTAAATTTCAAATTGAGACAATCAATCCTCGTGGGAATGATCTCATAATGCGCACCATATCTACATCGGATCCATATAATTACAAGTTTAAAATCATTTAAATTAGGTTGGTTTAAATAAAACATCACATCCCAAGTTTAAGCCAAGCTCGACCAAGTCAGGTAACTCCTTCCCTCCATCTTCTTGAGCTCCAAGCTAAGCTAAAACCATCCCTCTGTGAAGCCCTTATTTGAACCGAAACCGGCCTCAAACCAGGGCAAAAAATTGGCTATAGTTTTGAGCCTAAGTTGGCCACAAACCCGAGCTAAGAGTAGGCCATTCACTGAGCTGAAAATGTCCTTCAGCTGGCCCACAATCTGATCTGAAACCAGGGCACTAGTAGGCCATGAATGGAGTTGGAAACAAGCCTTGAATGGGTCGAAAACTGAACTAAAACCAAGCCATTGTACTTAGCTAAAAATGGGCTGAAAATATCCTCCTGGCTGGGCTGTTAACTGGATTGAAGCGGGGCTGAAACCGGTCCAGAAAATGGGTCGTAAGGTGGGCTCAAGACAGCTCCCAGATGGGCTGTGGAAATGCAAGGAACGGACCTTTACATACGCTGTAAGAGGAGCAATAGATGGGTGGACCAAACCATATAAACAGTGGGTCGCACTCCTTGTAAAATCAGGTGGGCCGCACATAAAAGTCAAGTGGGCCGCACCACATACAAATCTCAGTGGGCCACATCACGTCTAATGATGTGGGTCTAAACCTATTGGAACCTTGCAGGTGGACTAAACCAGGTCCAGTTTTGGGCCATAGTTGGGCAGCAAGTGTTGGGCCGAACTGCGCTGAGACCAGGCCCAATTTTGGGTGCCAATGTTGGGCCACAACTATTGGGCCCTATCGAGGTAGGTGCAGGCCCAATTTTCACTTGGTAGGGTGCCTATAATCCCTACCTACTTGTGATGGCCTAGAAACATAGTGGATCACTTAACGATAGTAATGCATGTGTCCTGGGGCGTACAGGCCTCATTGTTATTGGATGAAAGAAAAACCTGAGTTGAATCGAACCTGGATAGCTATGAGCTCAAGTCCACTGGGTTAGATATGAGAGTTAGAATAAAATAAGCCAAACTAAGCTTTTAAATAAATAAGATGTAGCAATCACCATTGTTACCATCATTATCATCAATAGGATTATAAATATTAGGCATGATTAACCATTAGTAAATTTACTATGTTAATATTAGTTATTACATATGGATTATCATTATTAAATATTAGAGTTTTATTTTGTCAACCTTAGATGTTATCATTGGTGATTAGAGCATACTATTTACTTTGTTAGAATAACTATTAGTGCCTCGTTAGCTAATATTAAGTATATTGTTAATATTAATGATCATTTTGAAATTATTAGCATTATTAGTATTACAATCGACTATACGTTATTAGCCATCATTAGATTACTATTTTAATTACTAACATTATTAATATTGTTATTACATCCATTAGAAATTGAATCAAAAAAATCTAAACCTAGATATAAACTCTAAGGATGAAATCCTAACTCTACATTTAAAACCCTAAGTAATCTAAACCCTAGGTTATAATCTAGACCATAGATAGTTTTGTAAAACCTTGATTTAACCATATAAGTTCATAATTTGTGGTAGGATCCAAGTCTAAGGGCGTGCGCACTTCCTAATAACTTTAGAAGGTGAGTCGACAAACAAGGTAATGATTTTTTTCCCCTTAAGCTTTCCATCTCTAAATTAGTCTAAGTTATAGTATTTGTTAAGAATCAAAATTGTTAATTCATAGCATGCGACCTCTTACATGATTCATATATGATTTATGGTTGGTAATTGTGAACCATGATTGCACGCAATAATTACTTATATCATGATAACTCACATTTTAATCGATAGTCCTCATTAGGGGTGTACACGAGTCGATCCAAGTCAAACTGGGCTTAACCCGGCCCGGCCCGGTCACCAGCCAAACCCAGCCCAAACCCGGCGCGGCCCTGTCACCAGGCCAACATGTCCAGCTCGAACTTGGCCCGATCAGCAATCGGGCGAGTTCGGGCCAATTTCAGACCTTGCAGGTGAAATTCTCTAATGGGCTTACCGATGATGGCGCCGATAATGTGATTGATGAGCCAATCAATCCTGCGATTCTAGAAGGTGACTTCATTGAGTTAAATGATCTACTTTCTCCTGTTCCCGACATTGATTCCTCTGGATAAAAGATAAAAGTTATTTTCAAGAGATACACAGACATGTGATACAATGTTGATGCTCTCCATGTTGCTCTAACCTCTTTTGCTAAAGAGGGAAAAAAGATGAAGCATAAAAAAAAAGGGAAAAAAATGGAAAAAGGAAAAAAAAAAGAACAAGGAAAGTTCCAAATATAGGTTTCTTAGAAACCAATGATACTGAATATAGGTTTCCAGGAAACCACCGACTGCTAGTTTTGCAGAGGACGTGGGTGTTGATAATGGCAGGAACGCCTTCACCCCTTAAGGTAATGGGAAAAAATGGAAAAAAGGAAAAATGAAGAAAAAGGAATAAGGAAATATACCGAATATTGGTTTCTCTAAAATCACCAATTGCTGGTTTCTTAGAGGACATGCGTGTTGATGGGCGGTGAACTATCCCAAAAGGGTAAAGGGAAAAGGGACGGGTAGGGTTTTGAAATATATATATGCGCGCGCGCACACACACACGCACACACCCCACTCGACTGAGTCGAGTCGGGTTGGGCCAAGTCGGGCTAGGTCGAGTCAGGTTTCGAACCGAGTCGGGCCAAACTGTGACCTATCCGAACTCGGCCCGAACTTAGTTTTGGGCTGAAGAAAATGGCCTGTCCCGACCCGAACTCAGTTTCGGGTCAGGCTGAGTTGAGCAAGTTAACCGGGCTAGCCCAGTTCATGTACAGCCCTAGTCCTCATCATGACCTATTATGATGATTATGCTTAACTTATGCCTGTCATGCTATATCTATATGCTTCACATAAATTGTTGTAAGTCGCTTATGAATCTTTATTCACTACACTTATTAGTGGGTAACTCCCTCTTGTGCATGTGAACCCACACTTAGGATGTAACATGATGGAGTGTGGAATGGAATGGACCCTCAATTGGAGGTTATGTGGAACATGAAATATTAATGTGGAATTTACCATCCATAGTCATACTACTTGAGTGGCCTAGAAATGACCTCTTTAACCATTCTGGTTTAATCTTATCTGACCCATTTGTCGTCTCAATTTAATGTATTGAGCACCCTTTTTCCGCTGCGATTTAACGTTTGTCCTATGTTTTGGTGATTGCCTCGCGTGCCTTCAATGGCCTATAACCATGTGATGGAAATCCCTACTCATTGAATTTGATTGGCCACTGGTTGATGAACATCCATTAAACATCCTAAGATGGGAAAACCTCATGAGCTGAGGATGGTGGTCATGGGACACTATGCCTGAGCTGTCGACCTACGCTGGGTGATGACCCCCCCCCCCCCCCCATAGTGACCTTTAAGTTACTTAAATTGGCTTATTGTAATTGGAATAATAATAGTTTGACTAATCATGCATTCATAGCATATTAGTGATGACGGGTGGCTAATTTTGGATGCTGTAGTATGTGCCCTAGAGTTATTAGGGTATTATTTCGCTAGCTCTCAGACCATCGACTAATAGCCTATTTTCAAGTGACGAGCCCAAGTCCAACTGGGCACATTCCCCAGGTCGATGATTGCATGGGTGATGAGCCCAAGCCCGACTGGATGAGCATCCCCAGGTCAATGTGCATTCACACATCCATTCATTTAAATAAGATTACATCTTGTTTGTTTTAAATGCTTGTTGTTTCTAACTATGTTTAGTTAAGGCGGCGGTGTGTAATCTTGAGAGAAATTCACACTGAGTTGGTCACTCATCCATCAAATATATAACCGTACAAGTAGCACATATGGCTTAAGTGATTTTCAGGTTTAGACTGATGAGGAGTCGGGTGGATGCATGATTGCATTGCCAAGAGAAGCTACACGATCTTATGGCTTAGGATTACGTGCATCATTTATTTCTCTTGTGTAAATTATGTAATTTTTGTAATTGATATTATATGAGACAGTGGGTTGTATAATTCATTATGGGCAGCTTTTTTATATTCTAAATATAAATGTAAATTTTCCTTTATACTCTCTGGTCCACTCTACGCTAATCTACTAACTCTGATAAAAGAAAAAAATATATATACATATGGAATTTGGTTCTCTATAGGTTAACTCTCAGGTTCTTAGGTAAATAAGTCATATACTTGGGTCCTGAAAAGTCGGAGCGTTACAACTCGCCTCACTATCCTTTGAAGAGGGAGTCTCAACCCACTTTGGAGGGCGACCTAGTAGATGGCCACCTCGCCCTCCGGATGTATAGTTGGAAGCTTTCCTAGTGCGGGGGCTCAAAGTATCACAGAGTCGAGAATGTGATACCTCGAACTAATCGGCACTTGGTCGGCCTCCATCATTGAAGACTCACTGGCCCTTTCTCCTCTCTCTCTCTCTCTCTGACGAGGAATTGACGTCCTCTTCATTCACTAGAGTAGCCCCCTCCACGTCCTCCGGTTGCTCGGTTGACGACTCTCCGCCATTTGCAACTCATGGGAAGCACAAAAGTCCTTATTGCTCATCATCATCAACGAAAATGGTGGATTCGACATGGGACAAAGGGTTTCTATCCCGCCATCACAACTAGGGGTCCCTCTCGCGGATTCGAAGTTTTCAGCATGATTGTAAGTCCAAATCGTAGTGGAAAGCTAGAAGAAGTAAAAAAGAATGAGAATGGAGGGGAGTAAGGAAGCAGAAGCGAGGCTCACCAAAAGAAGAAGCCTGCTTGAGAGGGTGCCCAAAGGTCTCCTACCGTGTAACGTCCTGGAAAAATCCGTACATAGACCTGAGTACCACCTCAAGCAGAAATCACTTAAGACCAAATCCTTTAGAAATTTATCGAGAATTAACTAGCGCTAAACTAGATTACCTATGAAATTAGCACCAATCACTTTAAATATGATCTGCAAGACCCAAAACCTGTAGAATTAGTAATGCTACATTACCCTGAAATCTAGGATCCATTTCTAAACCCGGTTGCTCTCGGGAGCATTCAGAAACTTCGTATCAGACCTGGACCGCACGTCAAAAGTCTGATAGTGATGAACTTAGACAATTATGACCGCCTAGTTGGACTTGACAATCACCTCAAAATTCAAGTCCAGATGATGTCCTGAGACTATTTTCTTAAGTTCGGAGTGAAGAGTGTGAGAACATGAAGGTTTTTATGAAATTAAACATAAATTTAAGTAATCTGAGTCGTATCACTTACGCGCTGTTTATAAGCATTCTAACCGTTGGAATCTGACCCAAATACACCCTCGGATCAAGGAGGATGGCCCACATATGCCAATATATTTGTGGCCCTGATCGAGTATCGGTGACCGTTGAACTGAAACTGGTCCACCACGATCAATCTGAAAACTCGATCGGACTGAAAACTTAGCTTGACCTTGATCCAATATTTGTAAACTTAAGTCCGACCGCATTCAGTAAAGGGACCTCCAGAAATGCTCTGTTGGATCGGAATGAGCCCGATTTGGTTATAACCTAAATATACCTTGGTCCTAGGGACCTTAAACCCTCTCTCACATATTCCATATGAAATCTCAAACCCTAGCTAAGATAAGAGAGAGAAAAGAGAGAGAAAGTGAGAGAGAAGTAGGAGATTCTCCCAGGGATTCTACCCCGCCTCTCTACGTGCTTAATCCACCTATCTGAATCGTTATTCCGGCGATTCTAATTCCATACATAGGTAAGAAATCCTAACCCTAACCTGTTTTAGAGCTTAGAATAGTCTAAGTATCGGTATAGTTAACCAGATTCATGCTTTAGGTTGCTAAACCGCCGTTGACGAAGACTTATCGTCTAAATCAAATCCGTTACGCATTTTTTGGCTTAAGGTACAGACTATATATGTTTAAGTTATGGTTTTCAAGACTTTCAATATCAGTTAATGATTTATTACTGACGTGGATGCTATTACACATGCTAAATGCACTATCTGTTTTGATTTACGTACATGTATAGCCTATGTTATAAATGGAGTATTTTATGTGTTTGTTGAAATGTTTATATGTATTTGGAATCTGATGTCGTGATTTTCATGATTAATTGTCGTAGGTATATGATTGTTATGTATGCGACAACTCCATGGCAAAAGGATTTGCCCTAATATGTAATACGGCCGATATACGTGATGTATGTTGAAAAGTGTAGTCTAAGTGTTTGTGAAAATGTCTGAATGAGTTAGTAGTTAGTAAAGTGTGATTTATAAGGGTGTTGAGATATGAATCTCAATTACCTTAACTGTGTGTATGATTTTCTCCATGTACTGTGTATTCATGTTTAAGTTATATTCCATAATATGTTCATATGATTATAGGATCTGACATAAGTATTCATTACTGTGTGTATGATTTCCTCCATGTACTGTGTATTCATGTTTAACTGTGTGTATGATTTTCTCCATGTACTGTGTATTCATGTTTAACTGTGTGTATGATTTCCTCCATGTACTGTGTATTCATGTTTAACTGTGTGTATGATTTCCTCCATGTACTGTGTATTCATTCCTGTGTGTATGATTTCCTCCATGTACTGTGTATTCATGTCAAAAGTCCGATATTTGGTAACAAATTCATGTTTAACTGTGTGTATGATCTCCTCCATGTACTGTGTATTCATGTTTAAGTTATATTCCTAATATGTTCATATGATTATAGGATCTGACATAAGTATTCATTATCGTGATTGCAAGTGGTTGGGACTATATTACAGTCCAGGTAATCGGTAACAGTTCTCGAACTGGTGGTTGAGGTTGTTTTCACCACGCAGGATGTGTTCGACAAATCCAAGCCGTACTTGGGATGTTCGGCAGTAGTTAGGCTACATGGAGTGCTTATGCATTTCATATCATTCAACTCAATGTGTGATCGTCCTAGTTGAGCTTGTCAATTAACCCGATTGACTGATGTATGTTCACCATGTTTGGACGCTACTGTTTGAATCTAAGGTACCAAACTCACCAGTGAAACCCTATTAACCTTGGTACCTCGATCCCCTAAGACTCATGAGCCGGACATGGTGGTATGGGACACCGTGGTCGAGCTGTCGGCCTACACTGGGGGACGAGCCTCCCCGTAGTGACCAGTGAGCAACCCAGACTCGTGAGTCGATTATGGTAGTATGGGACACTATATTCGTGTTGTCGACCTACATTGATTGGTGACGAGCCCTTTGTAGTGACCTCGAGCATACTTTGACACTGCATTGAGGCAACAAGCCTTAACGTAGTATTCAGGATATGATTAGGCCTGTATTGATTGGTGACGACCCCTTTACAGTGACCTAAAAACATAACATCGTATGAGATTTACTAGGACTGACGACCCTAAAATGGATCATTGTTTGAGAATTGATATAAGGGAGGTGTCTTAGCTTCCCAATCTGGTTGTATGAAAAGGACTAATAAGAACTTGGTAATCATGCTCATAACATTGCACTGCATGTGTCATTGGCATTGGTGTAGAGCACAGTGATAATGATTCATGCCGCGATCGTTAGATATTGTCGCAAAAGGGAGTACAAGCGAGAGCATGCATCATTACTTCATATCACTCTTGCATTAACAAGAGTATCTAGGACATGTTTGATTGTACTACTTTATCATTACTGCTTGATTGAATTGATAACATGTTAACGTTTGCTGTATAGTTCCACTGAGTTGATCACTCACTCCCACGTTCTGGGACAGTGTTAAACACCAACCAGACTCTGACTTAGCTGCAGGTGATGGTAATGCCTGTAAGGCAGAGCCGGAGTTTGATGATGACGAGGAGGCATTCTCGTTTATGAAGTTTTCTAGCGAATTCGCGTGAGCCGAGACCGGATCGACGGGGCTTCAGGGTTTACACTTTATAAAGGACCACTACATTTTGTCATATGTATTTGAAACACACTTTGTAATTATTGACCTGGCAGAACACTCATATTTTGGGGACTTGTATTGGTGTATATATGTATAAACTTTCGCTTGCGTTTTCTAATTGTCCCTGAATTATGATTTTCTGATTTGGCTTAATCTATTTCATATTTAATGCACTAATACAGACAACATTCATCCATCATAAAAAATGTTGGATAAGTGATGTTTTGGAACTCGGGAGCTGAGTTATGCTCGACCCTCGAATTTCAGGGCGTTACATGCCAAAAATCGACTGACACCACGGAAGGAGAAGCATGCGAGAGCAAGAAGGGGCAAGTAACCTCGCTGGACTTAGGGCACCCCCTTTTATAATGGAGCCACGTGTACGAGCATTTATTGCCCTAAATCAATGCACAACCAAAAACGGCTCATCGACTCTCTCGTCTTGACACCTGGTGCATTACCACTCGTAAAGCTGGGCAGAATCCGACCCGATCTGACAGATTCAACCCGATCCGATCTGAATCGAAGGCTAGGATCGGGTTGGATTAATTAGGCCTACTCAGATCCGACCGTATATCGAGTCAAGTTCGGATCAGTGGCCAATCCGGACCGATCCGATCTGATTCAATCCAATCCATACAATGTTCATTCAACATTATTTCCTATAATGTTGTCCACTTGAGATTGGGATATACCTCATTTTTTGTTTAATACCATAAAACGATCTAGAAAAATAGATGGACAACATGTATGAAATAAATACATCATGGTGGGGTCCACAGAGCACCGACCACTAGCCATTGGCTGGTGGTAGGGGGAATGGCCCATCCATCCTCTTCGCGCATGGCTTAAGGTGCATCGAGCACCGAGCTTTGACACGAGAAAAGGGACGTGGATTTCGTGAGAAAGCCTTTGGCAAGAAGTTCCTGCGCAAGGATGCTATGTGGGGCCCACTTCAATGTATGGAGAAATCCATTCCGTCAATCTGTTTTGTAAGCTTATTTAAGGATGTGCCACCAAAAATGAGAAGGATACCAAACTAAAGTGGGTCACACGAGAGGGAAAATTATGGAAAGAAATTCCTACCGTTGAAACTTTCCTGGGCTCTACCTTGATGTTTATATGCTATCTAATCCGTTTATAAGGTCATTCCCAATGGGATGAAGTGAAAATACTAGAAAGATAGCTAGATACAAAACTTTTATGGCCATAGGAATGCTTTAACAATGCTAGCTGAATTCCCACTATTTCTTGTGTGGCCCAGTTGAGTTTTGTATCCATCTCATTTTTGGTGGCACGTCCTAGAATGAACTCGCAAAACAGATAGACGAAATGGATTTCTCATATACATTGAATTGGGCCCCACATAGTATCCTTGCGCAGGAGTTTCCTGCCAAAGGCTTTTGTAGGAAACCCGCGTCTCAAGATAAGAAGCGGATTGGCAGGTGTACCATGCACTAGGCCAGCTGGTGAATTCAGCAAGTCCTGTGGATCCCATCATGAGGTATGTGTTATATCTAAAACGTCCATCCATTTGGCGGGCTCGTCTTAAGGCTTGAGCCAAAAAATAAGACAAATCTAAAGATTAAATGGACCACACTGCAAAAAGCAGTGGGGGGGTTGAACGTCTACCATTGAAACTCTTTTAAGGGTCACAGAAGTTTTAGATCAATATGAAATTTTTTTCCCTCTTCATACATGTAGTTGTGACCTTATTAATAAATTGGATGGAAAATGAACGTTATGGTGGGCCCTATGAATTTTTTAATTTTTTAAATTTTTTTTAAAATTTTCCAAAAAATAATAATAACAAAACATAAGATTGGAGCCGAACCGTACCCAACCCGATTCGACTCAGTTTCCTTGACCGAGTCGGACTTGGTTCGGGTCAGGCCAGCAGTGCGACGGCTCGGATCGAGTCAGAAGACTCGAACTCGATCCCGAATCGGATCGAGTTCGGGTCAATGCATTGAAAATTTCAGACCGAGTCGAGTTGGATCCAATCTTGTCCGACTCGACTCGATGCTCACCTCTAACCACTTGCCACACAACTCCACTACTAAGGACAAGCCATACGTTACTACCTCACTCGCCTGGCGTCAAAAAGGCACCCCAACACCCCACATGACCTTGAGTGGTAGCTGATGAGGGTCGAATACTGCATATTAGACCTCGATTATTACCTGATTTTATCAACATGATAATGCTTAATGGACTATCTTAATTATGTTTTTGTTGCAGGATGTAATTAGGAGCGTGGACTGAAAAAGAGCACTATAAGCGTGGATTTGATGCTCCGAAGTCATTAGATCAGGGGACAGACTTCAAAGGACTAAGATTGAAGAATTTACACGCAAGGGATTCGAGAAAATCAAGTCGTTCACATTAAAGAGGCCCGAAATTGGTGCAGAATACAAGATCACATGGTTCTCGCCATCCGATTGGCTTGAAACTTCACACATGGTCTAGGGACCATAAATTAACCGTACATGTAAAATTTCAGCCATTGGATCCCTCTGAAAGTGGCCCAACGGATAGATCAGTCCACAAATCATTAATCTGGGGCCCACCTAAACCTTGGATATGCTTCAATTTTGGTCCCAACTGTTTAAAAGATATGAGAAAACAGATGGACGGAACGGATTTCTCAAGAACATTGCAGTGGACCCTACCCAAACAGTGTGTGCATAATACACAAATGCACCAGTCGTGCGTTGCACTTCCACCATGGTCAAACCGACCCTTGACCGAGTAAATTCAAAGAAGGAAACTTCCTTCTTCTGTGTTACAAAGGGCCGTCCGCGGATGGTGTACATGGCCCACCATCTCGGTCTAGATGATGAATCTGGATCGTCCTTTAGATTCCCACGGCCCAGCTTACCAATGCCTAGCTGACAGGATTTGAAGAAATACAGAGGATGAGATTCCAGCTGTCCAAACATTAGATGGACGGTGGAATGAAACCATCCATGGGCCACCACTAATCTAATCCAAAAACAGTCATTCTCGACCGATTTTTGATGACTAAACTAATGGACGGAGTGGATTTCTTATCCGGCTCTGATCATGGATCCCACCAATCAAACAGCGTAGAACCGTGAGAGCTCTTTTTCGCAACAGTGCCTACGGATGATTCTAGTGGGCCCTCATCATGGACCAAATGATCAATCTAATCCGTCCATCATACAGAGGGGCGCGATCTGGTCGAACCCATGTTGATATTGTGTCGTCATGCACGTACAAGTTGTGGTTTCAACGGTTACAAAGGGGCAACCCTGCAATGATTTTAGCGTCATTACTACTTTTGGCAGCATTAATAACATTCCAAAACTGTCCAGGTCCGATCGAAATTTTGAGGAGATTTCAATGGACGGCGTAGATCTTGCACCTGATACCAAGAAGTGGGCCCTACCAACCTTAGCACAAGAATGTTACGCTGGGAGTGCATAACAATTCCACACCGGCTGTGAACACGCCCACTCCAAGCCATCTACCGACCTCTTCCAGCCGGACATAGCAGGCTATAAAGAGAGGAGACAAGAGAGAGAAAAGGGGGGAATTCAAGCTTGAGATCTGGTGGTGTGGACGTGAGTGGAAAAGAGAAAAAGAGAGGAAAAAAGAAAAGGGAGAAGAAAGAGAGGAGGCAAGGAACTAAGCAGCCGTGGAGTGCAAGAGAGTTTCAATTTGCTGTCTGGTTTTATTTTACTGTTTATTTTTTATTTTTCCATCATGTTGGGCTAAATTTCTTAGCTAGGGCTGAGATGAAGCCCCTAATTTGAATGACTCTTATATGTGTTGATTTCATCTGATTTGATTGATTTATTTCCTTCTCTAGTGTGCTTAACTGAAATCTTCGTGCTTCTCCATTCTATGAGCTTAACCAAAGTCTAAATATGGATGTGGTTTGGAATCTTATTTTAGGTGCTTGTATCTGACCATGAACAGGTTTTCTATAGAGGAAGAAATAGGAATCTACATCTCTTCATGCCTGACCATGGATGGAAAGATGTGATCCTTATGCTTTAAGGGATTATACATTCTGTGTGCCTGATCAAGGACATAGAGTGTGCTTTATTTATTAAATTTACATCAATCTGAATTAAGGTGAATCAAGAGGTAAAACAAGGGTCAAGATAATTAGGGGTGGATTCGAAAGTCCTAGTCTTTTCCTTGATTGAATTTTTCTTATTGCTCTCAGTTATTTTCCATAGATTTTTGTTATTAGTTCACTAAACTATTTGTTGCATTAGTTAAGAAGAATCGTAAATTTCGAATTGTGACAACCAGTCCTCATGAGAACGATCTCGTAATATGTATCGTATCTACATCTAATTCGTATACTTATGAGTTTAAAAATCATTTAAATCAGATTGGTTTAAATAAAACATCAGTGGCACGTCACCTCAAGGGTGTGGTATTATGATTACGAATACGTCCCAACATTCACGCCTGCCGCCTTACTCAACATTAATGACAGGATGACCTAACACTTCGAGTAACAACAATCTAACTTGATCGAGTTTGACCTACTTCTCAAGCCTGTTTCGGAGACTTGAAAGTAGGGGTGTTATGGGGAAAGAGGGATCAACCCATATAAGAAGGTCAGGTCGAAACCTTATACGCTCGACCAAACAAGAGACAACGGGAAGCCCTATTGAGAGCCCGCTCCTTACTCAAAGTCTGTGACCAAGAAATGTGTCCACGAGAGCACATTCTCTGACGATTCTAAGATCTCCAGAATTCGTCAAGAACAACCCGTCCTTCTGCTCAACTAAAGAGACAAGTCAACATAGTCAAGGTCGGCGTGATCCAGGTCGGCATGACCCAGGTTCCCATGGCCCAGGTTAGCACAGCCCAAGTCAGTATATCCTAGGTCGGCATAGCTTAAAGCAGCACGCCACTCCTAGGTCAAGTCGATCAAGGCCACCTCTGCCTCCGATTGCATATCTTCGCTGGTCTCAGATAATCAAACCTCGCCCTAGAAAGATCCGTTTAAGGTCTTCTCCAAGGATCTCAGAGAATATTTGCGACATGCTTGGACCTCCGAGATCTTCACCGTAGTTCTCAAAAGATCTTCCTACTAATTCGAGATCTGAATCCGTATTCAATACGCACCTACTAAATAGGGAGATTCTCTCTACGTCACCACCTCTCCTAAATTTATAAATAAGGAATCTTTGATGGTGAAAGGTACACACTATCTTTAGCCCTAAACCTTCAACACTCAACTAGACTCAGATCATGTCTCTAACTTAGGCATCAGAGGGTCTCCTGCTATAGCCAGGGTCTTTCTTGTCCATTTCTTATATAAGTAAACAGGCCTAGAAAGGGGCTAACCAGATTTTTGCATCAACAAGTCTCTCTCTTGATGTCTCTTGTTGCATTTCTCTTTTATAGTTGTTCCTCTTTCAAACGCCTCGTCCGCTTGCTTCACTTTTGTCAGCCAATATTTTGTTTTTATTACCCTATGTCACCTTTTAAACCTTAAACAAAGTTACCTTTTATATCTTAAATAACTTAACTACACTTCTTTAGTATCGACATAACATTCTGTAGACCATCCTTTAATGTGTAAAAGTAGACATGCCAGCTGTATAATCCGCAGAAAGCACTCTAAATCTTCCAAGGTATTTTTTATCCACTTATTATTTCTCTTATCATGAGCTTTCTTATAATTGCCAGAATTATGGTACAATAGTTTGAGCCACTACAAGGTGAGTTGATTCAACTAGACCTTATCAAGTAAAGACTTGGTTAAATCTTTGGCTCGACCCACCCAATTAGATTTGGAACCGAGTCCCTTTTTTTAAAACTTTTGAACCATGGCTGTATCCTATGATCGTAATTCTTTTTCTATTCATTGATCTGTATTGATACTCTGTGGCTCACCTGAAATCGTGAAATGACCTGATTTTAATGCCCCAAGATCCAAACACATTACAAATGATAGAAAGCTCAGATCTCAGAAAGGTTTCTGTCTCATGCATGCATGTAGTTAGGGAACCTTGTTTTATGATTTACTGGGTAAATTTTTTCAAGCTTCCTCCACATTACTATGCTTTTATATTGAAGAGTCGATTCATGGACTGCATCTGTGAGATCTGGGCCATTCATATCAGGTAAGGCCCACTGTGAAAATGCCCTGGTCCACTCATCATGCTGGCAAACACTTGTACATTGAATATGGATTGTTGGTCGTTTTTCTCAAACACGTGTGATCCATCTTCAAGGAGGACTTCGCTTGATTGATGAATAATAGATCAGATCTCACACACATGTGCCAATCTGGCACGTAGGCTGCAAATTGCTTATTCACGTGTGTAGGGCTAGGTCTTGATAAGGTGTGTGACAAGTAGACTTTCAAAGGGCACTTGAGTGCAATTTCCATTTCTCTTTTTGGCCGGTGTAAGCAAACCGTAAGATCTTGATCGGACATTTTGTGGGATTTGGGGGCCACAATCTACTTTGGTCGGTGGCACTTGTCTATTTTAGGTGGTGGGCCACACACGCATCAGTCGGCAACGTTATCAGATCTTCCAAATAATAGCCAAGACCAAAAAAATTCTAATTGCACCTGCTCCACTGCACTTTGAAGGCGTACTCGTTTCACGCCTCAGTTAGGAAGATTGATCGGCTCATCAGGGAACTAACCCTCACTGCGTAAATTCCATGCATTTGAAATAATAAAAAACACGACCATCAGGTTGGCCGCACATGCACGGAAGAATGTGAACCGTTGATCTAACTATTTTAAGCAATCACTCTTATTCTATGGATTTGGCTCATGTGATGATCATATCAGCTAGTCTTTTAGATATGGCATCTATACTGATGAGCGGACGTGGATTTACTGCAAAAGCCTTTAGCAGTAAGTTCCTGCCCTGGAAGCCTACGTGGGGCCACCATGATTTTTGTAAGGAATCTACACCGATTATCTGTTTTGTGAGCTCATTTCAGTATCAAAGGCTAAAGTGGGTGTAATAAAGGAAAATGTGAATAAGGAAATTCCTACAGTTGAAACCTTCCTAGGCTCGACAGTGATGTTTACATGCCATCCATATCATTTGTAATATAATTTTTACTAGGATGAACCGAAAACACAAATGTTAGAATGATTCAAAACTTCCTTAGCCCCATAGATATTCTAACCGGGGATGTTTAATTCTCACATTTTCGGCCCACTTGAGCATTGGATCCAGGTCATTTTTGGCCTCGTATCTTAAATTGAACTCAAAAAATGGATAGATGGAGTGAATTTATCACAAACATAGCAATGGGACCCCACCTGAGTTCCCCGGGCAGGAACTTCCTGTGCAAGGCTTTCGGAGGATATCCGGGTCCCTGATGAGTGGCTTTGAAGCCGTACACGTGTTGTTTCCACGGGTAACGTAAGTGCACTCATGCAAGTGCAATTTGCATTACTCTTGGTTTATATCAAGGTTGGCGGCAATACATGATATTTTAATCTTGGGAATGTAGCCGTCGGATCTGAGTCATGTTGCAATATCCAGATGGTGGGCCTCACTGCAGATGATGGGGGATACTAAAAAACATGACGTAATATTTCATCAAACTAAGTCAAGTCAAATGTGGGGCCACCTTGTGGACGGTCCACTTCCACAAGCGACCTTATTGTCATAAATGAAATGAATGGTCCATTTTGTTACCATTGATTCGATAGATCCGACCGTTAAATCAAATTGACGTGATTTACGATCTAGATCCATGGCTAGACTCCTTTTCTTTTCTTTTTTTTTTTGTCGGTAAAGAATGAAATGAACCGTCCATTTTGTCGACCATTGATGGATGGTGATGATCACTGGATCAACATAATTGTTAAGAGGTCATGAGCTTAGAGGTGTACATGAGTCGAACCACGCAGCTCGACTATGCTCAACCACTAGTTGACCCAGCTTGAACTTGGCTCGGCTCCTAATTGGTCAGCTTGGCTCAGTTCGGTCAATAGCTCAGGCCCGTTCGAGCCTAGTTCAAGCCACAATCAAGCCCATGCGGCATTTTCACAAACACATGGAGTACACTTTCAATTTCTTACTGTGTGTAGAATAGCAATAGTTGTTTACAAGTATTTCATCAAATACCTTGTAGGCAACATCAAAATTTTTTTTTTTTAAAAAAAGAAGTAATTGTTTCATATACATACCTTTCTTACCACCAACCAGCACTTTGTTGAGCCATTTCTTCAAACACTTGGTGAGCAACATCAATATCAAAGTAATCAAGTCACCGAACTGGTTTGATCCGAGTTCCATTCGAGTTGGGTTCGATCCAAGTCGAGTCAAGCTCGAATAAGCTTAAACTCGGTTCGAAATTTGTTCGAGCTAAAAAAATCAGCTTGACTCGGCTCAAACTAAATTTCGAACCAAGTCGATTCAAGCTTTTTTGAGTTGAGTCAAGTGAGCTAACCGAGCTAACTCAGTTCCTATATAACCCTACATGAGCTACTGATTAAGCATCTCACGAAATACATAGTTAAACCTTTTATAATAATTGTTATGGGTTAAAATCCAGGAGCGAACTCTACAAGGGAGAACATAAGAGCATTTCAAGGAAAAATACTCGGACGTTGCTCGGCTTAAATGTCTGAGCACGACCCCTGCGAATGGATCTGCAAACCGACCCTCTAGTGAAGGGTTTGACTCGCTCTGGTTGGCCTTTTGCCTATCTTAACCAACGAGCTATCTCGGGGATCAACCCAACTATAATCAACAATACAACTTTGAAAGGTCGACCTCAACCCCCAATCTATGAATGCGACCTCGGCCTCACAACCTAGAGGTCGGCCTCGGCCGTCCACATCAACCTTCTTGGAGCTCGACAACTCCATGACTTTATCAACAAGATCGTTCCAAAATTTTTACCGATGATCTCGAGAGGTCATCCTGACACATTTGGGATAACATTTCCTCCTTAACATGCTCCTACCAAGTAGGAAAGATACCATTTACCACACTACACCCTCAATATGCACATTACAAGCCCTCCATTCAACTAGACCCAATTGGCCATGGTTTATATGGTTTCTAGATAAGAATCTATACGGTCTCTAGATAAGAATCAAGATAAGAATTTATAAGGAATTTCAGCAATAATAATAATTAATTTGGAATCAAGATAAGAATTTATACGGTTTTTAGATTTGTCTTTTGTCTTTTTTTTTCTTTTTTTTTTTTTTTTTTTTTAAATTTAATTCAAACGCTTGCTTTGGCCGTGGTTTTTCCAAAAGATGGTGGCAAAATTTCGTTTAGAATATTTTCTGAAATGAGATTGTCACCAAAAGCTCTTTTAAAGCGTGTTGGGCAGCAACTACTCTTTTTAAAATTAAAGTAACTTCTATTTTTAACAGAAGCTGCCAAAATTAGCTTCTTTGGTTATTACCAAACACATCCTTGAGTTATGGGATAAAGCCGTAAAGTAAGCTGAGAAAACGGATAGGCGGCGTCCATATAAAACGCATTCACTGAGGTGGGCCCCTTACGGTGGGAGCAGGTTGCTTGTCACCTCTGTACCCAGGGTTGTGTGGGGTCCACAGAGATGTCTGTTACATATTCACCCGTTCATCTGTTTTGAAAGACTACATGCAGATCCAAACTCAATGGGCCACATGAGAATAGAAACGCTTACCATTGAAACTTTCCTGGATCTAATCATGATGTTTATAAGCCATCTAAACCGTTCATAGAATTATTACGGCTCAGATAAACTGTAGGAACAAATATCATCCTGATACAAAACTTATGTCACTGCTAGGCGTTCAATCCACACTGTTTTGTATTTATGGCCGACATGAGTTTTGGATCTAGCCGATTTTTAGAATTCGATCCTATTGTGGTATTTCAAAACAGATGAACCGAGTCGATTTGTAATGAACATATCTGTGGACCCCACACAGCCCCAGGCACATAGATATCTCTATGACCGGGTCACAGGCTATCCACTCTCCCTGACAGCAACACCCACTAAGGCAGCTCAGCGGATGTTACCTTGATGATGTGTTTTATATCTACCATATTCATTTATTTAATTTAGAACACATCACAGGAAATATTGGTTATCCATAATATTTATTAGCCATCCAAGTCATTGATAAGTTCAACTAGAAATGGGTGAAGGAAAAATATATAGATCAGTAAAATCTAATTCTTTTGTGTATTACAAAAAGCTTTTAATGGTCATTCGCTACTTTTTTTTCACTTGCATGGTCTACCAGGGATTTGGATCTACTTAAATTTTATGCGGCGCGGTGTCAATGTATTTCATCCAGATGGCCAGATACAGTAGCAGCAACAACCATCAAGGTGTAACCTGGATGACACCTAATCAGCTCCCTGTATTTTTCTACTTTGACAGGGAGTAGATTAGGCGCCGCATCACCCAAGATGGTGCAGCCTTCGCTATGGAGTCATCTTGGCTATTATTCCATTTCATTTTTTAGCTGATCCAATTCTTAGATGGACCATACCATAGGAAACAGGGGTGATTGATTATTAATGAGCCCCGAAAGTTTTGGATCAAATTGATATTTATTTATTTTTCCCTTTGTGAAGGTTAATGCGACCTTATCAACAAGTTGGATGACAAAACATCATGGAAACATTAGGGTCTGCCCTATAAAGTTTTTAATAGTAGGACGTCCAATCACCGCTGTTTCCTTTAATACAATTCATCCAATACTCTTTATTCTTGGATTGATGCCCTGAAATGGCGTGGAAAAAATAGTTGGGACCGCACGAAAATATAATAAATACATCTAGGTAGGACCCACGGTAAGGGCCGTACTGTCTTGGGTGAGGCCGGGGCTGCACGTAATCTACTCCCACTTCAACGATGTTTAGAAACTTTGGCTAGGTGAAGTAAGGTCCACAAGTACAAAATAACACATGGTAGGTAAATGGGTCACGAGATTCACAGTTTTGCATACCAGTAACCATGCACATGAAGTCATGTTGATAGCGTACCTTTTTTTATTTTTTAATGAAGAAGAACTTGAGAAGAGGATGGAAGAGAGATGTACGCTATTGAATTTTTAATTTTTCTAGTAAATAAGTAATTACAACTAACTTCACCTGTTTGAAATTGACTAGTCATTACATCTCTAAAATTGGTCCACAAAAACCATGTTGTTATTGATTTTAACTTGCGGCCCCATCAATCCCTTGACCTCACCCACAACTAGGAAGTGTGTCTCTCCCAATAGGTTAAGTAATTTGTTTTGTTTATAATAAAAAAAATTTTAATTTATAACTTATTAACTATGAATTTTAAGTGTACCTAAATTCAGGGTCGTTACATATGACGGGCTCAAATAAACGGTCTTAAGTCCAATTTTGTACGTCAATAATCAACTAGTTTTCGAATTAGATTGATCATCTATGAAAATATTAATTTCTATTAATAATCAATTAAGAGTGTTAATTAATATTCGAAATTAAAATAATTAAGCAGGAGATTGCCGATTCCTATTAATAAATTATCAATTATATTAAAAATGTGGAAGTTTTGAATATATCATTAATATATATATAGCCAAGAAGAGGAGCCTTTATACATAGCTCAAGCTTAACTTGATTAATAGCTGGGCTTCAATTTTAGTCCTAGGCCAGCCCAAGCAGGTGCAGCCCAGCAACTTGACGGGCCAGCTGGGTTCATTGACAGCCCTAGTTGTATTTGATGCGCACGTACCCAAACCTGGTCATAGCTATTGTAGCCCCACTTTCCCGGCTGAGATCAATCTGATTTATTAAAAACTATCACTCTACATGTGGCCCACTAATTAGATAAACTCTAACTGTGCACAAAAGGCTAGGAAATGCAAAAATATAAATATATATAGACTGTCAGGAAAGTAAACAGAATGACAATATGTGGGAATTTTGCTGATGGCTATCAAGGGTTAGGCCCATCGTATCAACGGTTTGGATCACAGAGCCATAGCCTTTGTTCTGCACTTTGAAAACCTGAAACTCTCGGCCCAAGCATTGTATAATCGGTGAGAGTTGATGGGGCTTCTGAGCTCGGATGCACCTAAGATTTGGCACGTGGTACATCCACGCCGTGCATCAGGTGCCCCCCAAGATGGAGATGACATGGCCCAAAAATCAAGCTGGTCAATATGATGTCACTACAATATGGGTGGCAATGAGCCAAATAGCTTAATAGACCTGACGAGCTCGATCCTTCTTTGTTGAACCTTCTAGCTTACTCACGGGAGAGCCTGAGACTCACGTGCATGGCTTAAACAAGTTTCACGTCGGACTTGCCATCCAAACTGTCATATGTCACATGGACATGGATGAAGGGAAACATAAATATCAGCTTGAATTAAAACTCTTGTAGCCCCAAGAAATTTTCAACAGTTGTCATTTATGATAAAAAAACGATAAGAAAACAACCAATATACTGGACAACATGATAAACATATAATGCGTTGATAAAGATCTAGTGAGAGTGGAATTACAGCGAGAGGTGAAGTTCTCCCGAAATGCAAAAATGATACATAAGAGATATTGCAAATCATCCTTAAGAACATGTTTCAATCAATAATAATGCAGATCAAAAGTAATAGAAAAAACCATAAGGAGTGCAATTGTATTCTATTTTGTCAAGAAACCCAAAGCTTGTCTATGATAGAACGGCAAAAAAATGATCATTATTATTTGGTCGAAAACAAATAAATAAATGTTAACCACTATCAAAAATGTTAAATGAGTATACTACAAAAAATAATAATAATAATTAAAAATAAGAGTTAAAAATATAGAAATGTTAACTCTTTCATTATATGTTCGATTTGAGTGATCTTAGATTTGTTGGAAATGTAATATGATTAACTTTCAGATAGATTTGGAATCACCTCATTTTAATATCATTTGATTGTCCAAAAGTTGGCTCAAAGTTATTGTGGATCGCCGATACAAATTGTGAATCGCCAGTATTCACCGTGGATCGTCTGTCTCACGAAAACAGGCATAACTCCCTTATTACATATCTGATTTGGATGATCTATACTTTTTGGAAAGGTAATTTAATGAAATTTCAAATGAATTTAGAATCATGTAATTTGGATACTATTTGATTGCCTAAAAGTAGGTCCAAATTTACTATATATCGATAATACTCATTGTGGATCACAAATACTCGCCATGGATCGTCAGTCCCCCGAAAATGGTCATAACTCTCTTATAATATGTTTGAATTGAGTAATATTATACTCGTTGGAAAGGTAATTTGATGAAATTTTAAATTACCTTATCTGGATATCATTTGATTAACCTAAAAGGGGCCAAAGTTACTGTGGATCGTTGATACTCATTGTGGATGATAAAATACCACAAGAATGGTCATAACTATCTTTTTATGTCTAATTTGGGTAATCTTATACTGCTTGAAAAGATAATTTGATGAAATTTCAAATGTCTTTAGAATTATATCATTTAGACATCATTTGATTGCTTAAAAATGAGCTAAATTCATTATGGAATTTAACACTAAATGAGATATCAAAATAAATGAACTTTGGGGGTACTTTTGGATAATCAAATGGTGTTTAAGTGTGGTAGTTCTAATTTCATTTGAAATTTCATCAAATTATCTTTTGAATAAGTATAAGATCACCTAAATAGAACATATAACGAGGGAATTATGACCAATTTTTTGGGATCTACAATTCACAATGATTATCGATAATCCATGGTAACTTTAGAATTACTTTTGGGCAATAGAATTCTATGTAAATGAGGTGATTCAAAATTCATTAAAAATTTCATCAAATTACATCTCCAACGAATATAAGATCACCCAAACCGAACATGTAATGAGTGAGTTATGACCGCTTTCGTGGGAGCGGCGATCCTTAGTGAGTATTGGCGAACTATAATAACTTTGAGTTCACTTTTGGGTAATCAAATGGTATTTAATCAATGAATATAAGATTCAAATGGTATTTAATCAACGAATTTTAAATAATTCAAAATTCATTTAAAATTTCATCAAAATACATCTCCAACGAATATAAGATCACCCAAACCGAACATGTAATGAGGGCGTTATGACCGTTTTCGTGGGAGCGGCGATCCTTAGTGAGTATTGGCGAACTATAATAACTTTAAGTTTACTTTTAGGTAATTAAATAGTATTTAAATAAGGTTATTCAAAACTCATTTTAAATTTCATCAATTTACCTTTCTAACGAATTCAAGATCATCTAAATTAGAAATGTAACGAGGGATTTATAACCGTTTTCGTGGGACCGGCGATTCACAATAAGTATTGACGATCCACAGTATTATCGACGACTTTAGGCCTACTTTTGAAAAATAAAATGATGTCTAAATAATGTCATTCTAAAATCATTTAAAATTTAATCAAATTACATTTTCAACAAGTATAAGATCACTAAAATGGGACATGTAATGATGGAATTATGATCGTTTTTGTGGGATTAGCGATCCACAATGAATATCTGCAATCTACTGTAAAATTTGGCTCACTTTTACGCAATAAAATAATGTTCAAATGAGATGATTCTAAACTCATTTAAAAGTTCATTAAATTACCTTTCTAGCGAGTATCAGATCACCTAAATTGGACATGTAACGAGGGAGTTATGATTGTTTTTGTGTGACTGATAATCCAAAGTGAGTACTGACAATCCACAATAACTTAAGTTCACTTTTGGGCAGCATTCATCCATTTTAACATTAATCACATTCATACATTAAAACATTATTTCATTACAAAATTTACCTCTTTTATAAACTCCTACTATTTATACTTATAAAAAAATAATTATAAAGAAAACCACCACACCCTCTTCAATTTCATAAACTCTTATGATTGATACCCACAAGAAAAAAAAAAAAAAGAAAATGACGTAAGGATGAACGTGATGAGGTCAATCACCGTCTTTCTCAAAAGGATAACTACTCCGAATCCACGGAGCTTCTCTGGACTCCTCATAGAGACTTCTCGAATCCATGAGAAAAGAAAGCAGAAAATAAAAATAAATTCTAATAAATTTGAAATTGATTAATTAATTCCAATAAACGAGTTCACAACCCTTTAAATAGGGATACCAAGCCATGGGAGAGAAATCAGAAGCAAACTACAACTAAAACTCCTAGAATTCGCGACTTACTATAAATAGTAAACTTACTATTTATAGACGGTCGTAATGTCTACTAGTGCGCAAGGTTTTCAGCCAAAAATAGTAAGTGTCCTATTTGGCTTCACCAAACCGTTCTCATAATTATTCTAAGTTATTTTCACATTGGACACAACTCCTAAAGCCTGACGAATGAAGAGTTATAATCAAACTAAAACATACTATTTATAGTAAAAACAAATTTAAAATAGGGAAACGACTGTCGATCTAGGGGTATTTCGAAAATCCGGCATGCGCAACCTGGCATGGCTAGGTTGGTTGCCTAAGTAGCTCTTTCTACCCCAAAATCATATATTTTACACCCAATAACTCATTCTAGATTGTGAGATACGCCCGATCTAAGGTCCGATGATCAGGATCACTTCTGTCGTTGACTAGCCCTTTTCTGATCCGTCCCTACCTTTGGTCGTCAAAGCTTCTACTTTGAAGAATGTGGCTGAAAATATTTAAAAATTAAAAATAAAAATAAATCAATAGCTCGATATAATGGAGGGAATGATACCGAAAGCTCACCTTAGTAGGTCTCATGAAAGTGGCAATGGTCTTAACAGCCACTCCCATGAAAAAATAAAAAATAAAAAATTTTAAATGGCGTTCCCATGTAAGAGACCCACATATTAAACCCATCCCATATCTTGTATAGAGCCAATTGATTATCTTATATAGATCAAAGTTGTTCACGTGAAAGTGATTTTAATTCCATGACATATGCCCAAGTCTAAGGGCAAAACTCATTAAGGATGGATTATATTAGAGGAAACAATTTGGAAATAACTCATAATGTCAATGCAGTCATGGGTTACAAACAACTTTAATTTGTTTTGAAATGACCCTAGTGTGAGCTCACCATTTTCTGATTAAAGTGAACAAATTAGATCGACCGTGAAGTGGCCCCAATAATTAATTTAGTGGTGTTTACACCGCCATTCTCAAAAGGCCTCATCGACTTTCACGAAAAGCTACTGTAATATTGTTGAGTGTCAAATATTGCATATTATCCCTTATTTATATCTTGGTTTTATGAACATGATAATGCTTAATGGTATATTTTATACATGTTTGTGTTGTAAGGTGAATCTGAGAGTTTGGATTGAAAAGAATGTTAAAAATATGGATTTGATGTTCAAGAATCAACAAGGCAAGGGATGGATCTTACGAGACCACGATGAAAAATTCATATGTCAAAGATCCTAGGAAACCAAGTGAGGAATGAAGAGAATCGAAGACTTGAAGTGAAGAAAATGAATCTGTAGACACCCCAACCAGGCTAACATCTTAAGAAGGCTAAGACAATCCAGGAACCATGATCATATCCTAAACTAAACCCTAGTCCCAGCTTAAACCTAAAACTCAGACCCAAAATCCCTAACTTCTAATCCGCGACCAGAAACCGTAAGTCAAACTGTTCAATCCATCCTCACTATAGCCTTTCATATACCCTATACCCTAACTAGAATCCCTTACCCAAAACTGAGTCCATCCATCTGAGTTGTAAAAATCCCAAAAGGAAGCCATCTCTTGAATCAGTGCATCAAATAAAGCCCACGTGCTAGGGCCCGGCCCGAGCGCGGCCCAGGTGTAGTTGGACTACCGCCGGAAGTACTCCAATTACCACCGCCCACGGCCTGCATGTGGACATTTGGGGACAGCTGTCCCAGCGTCCGAAAGTCAACTCTTTAAAGAAATTAACCCCCTATCCGATCTTATTTATCATTTTACCAACCCTAATAACCAATGAGAATGCGCCACGTGGTGTCTCTCTCCCCTCAACCAATCACCACTTACCACGTCGACATTCAGCCCTTAAGAATCTAGAAATTACTACATTGTCATTAGAAAAGGCTATAACTAGCCTTCTCATCTTCACATTTCACACGACCAACTCCTCATTTTCCAAACTTAAGAGAGTAAGAGAGAAAGAGAGTGAAGAAGAGAGGGAAGGAAAGGGAAGGAGCTCCCAAGCCTTCAAAGTTCCAATCTTTCAAGCCACCCCCTAGCCCTTCCTCTTGACCTTTCCAATCCATCAAGTCTAGCTTAGATTAGTTATAGTTCAGTCCATGTCTTAGCCTACTCAAGATCAAGCCAAGATCTATTCATTTTACATACAAGCATTCATCATGACATCTATTCCTTTCTCAACCCCCCTGCTTCTCTAGATATATAGTGAACGTATGCTCTGTGACTTGCCGTATATTAGATCCTGTCACATCAGAAATCCCTAGCAATCTAATCCATTTTTCTTCCTATTTTGTCATACGCATCATTACATCCGCTCTTTAGACGCATTATTAGACATATGTTATGCCTTGCTGAAATCTCAGATCTTGCCGCATCAGAAATCCTTATGTGCCTAGTCCTGCTTCGACCACCTCATTCATCCCTTGAGATTTCATTACCACACTAAGTAGAGACCGTACATTTGTACGAGCAGAGAGGGTGCCTAACACCTTCCCTCTTTGTAGCCGAGGTCCCATACCCAGAATCCCGATCGCAGACCAGGAGTCAAGCAAAGGTAGGAGAGTCTTCGGATATCTCCAACCCAGTGCATTCCGTGGGTTCTAGCCGACCGCGGGATTCTTATATTAATTGGCTAGTGGCGACTCCAACTTTCACAAATCAGTCTAATCACCCCCACCACAAAAACAAAACATACAAACTAGCGTGGGTGCTGATTTTCAGTGTCTATAGAATGACGACTCCACTAGGGACATGTTAGCTCTCACTAGCTAAGACCCGACTCGAAAGTATGTGGTACTTTAATCTCAAGGGACATCATTACTGCATTCATACAAAAAAACATCTTTGGCTTGCACTCTCCTACGCACTAATCTGAACTATGACCACTCGATCCCGTAAAACTATACCTCCCAAGCTACCCATGAAGAAGAGCCGGAAACTCAACCAGCTCCTGAAACATCAACACCCACACCTATAGCAACACCCATGTTGTTACCTCCGGTAGCTTAAACAGACCCACAAGCCAATATCTGTGCAAGAAGTAGCCCAAAGTTTCCAAACAATGCAAGAGCTACTACTTCGCCTAGTACCAAGTGCCACACCGAATACACAGGCAACCCAGCCTAGTGTACAGAACAGTTTAATCCCTCAAACTCCTTTTGCTTTTTCCCTCATTCCTCCATCAAATTATTCTTTCCCTCTCTCAGAAGAGTCAACACAGGATCAACAACAACCAGCAAACGGGAGCAACCCTCTCACACATCTTTACTCAGCACATCATAACAATCAGGTTATAACATAAGTTCTCCTAATGGGAACCGCAGACAAGAATTGGCGGATGCCCACGAAGGGGGCCAGTTTTAAGTCCAATTCACTCCCCCTAACGGGAGTAACATTCCGGAATTGACAGATACCCCAGGCGGGAGCCATTTTCGAACATCACACCCTCCTCCTAAAGGGAGCGGTGTCCAATTCCAGCTACCTTACGTCACCAGGAGTCCATCTTCTTTCCAACAACCCCCCATTCTCAATCCATATGAAGAGGAAGCAACACAAGCCCTACAGCAAGGGGCAAGATATCTGTCGCAAGGCAAGTCTGAAATCGAGGAATTACGAGAGCAATTACAAATGATACAAAATCAACTCTAGAGGCAACAAGGAATGGACCATCCATCCACCAAATTCAAGGATCTTTATCTCATCCTAGATGCCTGGGTATCTCCAAAATTCGAGGTATCAAAATTCAAAATATATGATTGTAGTGGGTGCCCCACAGCACATTTAAAAGCCTTTTGTGGGGAACTCAATGCGATAGCAAGGAACGATGGAGCTCTGATACGGCACTTCCACAAATCCCTTAAGGGTGACGCTTTGGATTGGTACACCTCACTGGACAGCCACCAAATCATAACTTAGGAAAGACTCTCCTAGGCATTCATTGACAGATCTTCATACAACCTGAACATGGCTCCAAGAAGGTCTGACTTGGCTGCCTTGAGACAAAAAAATGATGAGTCATTATCAACATACGTAGGGCAATGGCGAGCCATGGCGACTCGAATGAGAAACCCCATTGATGACGAAGAGCAGATATCCATGATCGTACATTCAGCAAATCCTAACATTGCGGGATATCTAATCTCGTACCCTTATGTAAATTTCTCTCAACTCATCCGAGCCGGAGAACAGGTGAAAGCCGGGATCAGAGTCGGAACCATTTCTCCATGGCCGCACCAGACCTCCTTAATCAAAAAAAATAAAGTCGAGGGAAAACTTGTCGGATATGGGAATGGAAACGACACTTCTCCCACGCAACGCACTATGGAGGTTAACAATATCATCGCCAATAATCAAGGCAATCAGTATGCTCCACAACCGGAGCCACAACAAGACATGCAGTATCAGCCACAATCAAATATGCAGTACCAACCACAGTAAGCCCAATAGGGATATCAGGCACAGCCGTCTCAATAACAACAACAACAATCTAGGGGGTATGCGCAAGGCCCCTACAAACAAGCAATGTTGGTAGGAAGTTCACCCCACTAGCACAAACATACAGTCAGGTTCTTACAATGTTAATGCAAAAGTAACTTTTGACACTGTTCCAGCCTCGACTTTCACCTAATCGCTTGCCACCAGGCTATAATGAAAATCAGGTTTGCGCATATCACCAGGCTCCTAGCCATCTAACGGACCGTTGTTTGCAGTCCAAGATTTAATCAAAAGTCAGAAGATCGCTATCACCCCACAGGCTAGCAACATGGCTCAATCCAACATCCTTCAAAATCTCCTGCCATCGCATCAAGCGAGACCCAGCACATATAGCACTTCTACCGTCAATCATATTAAGGGAAGGTGTCACGGGTACTTCTCTCCACATCATTCTATACAAGCAATCATGTCCGACATAACAAACCAAACATGGAGACACCGACAGGCGCTACCACCTGAGCCATAGGCATTCCTCGAAGCAGCACCAATAACTCAACCTCTCATATTCCTTGAAGCAACACTAACAACTCAGGTATTCCTCAAAGCAACACCTACAGTGCAACCTCTCATCTACCTTGAGGAAACACCCAACAGGTCTCAGTCTCTCATCTCTCAAGGAGCACCCCCAGCACTCACCAGGTCACGTCCTCAATGTCACGCTCCCCTAGGGGCACTTTCAGCCACAACCTCAGCAGATCCAAACATGTCGGATTCTGAACCCCTCACTCTTCCAATAGGCCTCCCTGATCTAGCTTCGCTAACCTTGCAAGGGGCACCCCCGGTTCAAACATAAAGTTTCCTAATGCCTCACCAACTGGCACACACTCAGAGGACCCCTCCCACACATCAATGGGATGAAGAAAACCTCATCGTCAAATCTCACCAAGACTTGTTCACACTCCAAGAGAAGTCATCAAGTCCTCCGTAAATAGTTTCAGCTACAATCTCTCAGCCTCAAGAACCAATGATATACCTGGAAGGAAAAACGGTTCCCTCCTGCAACCCAAAAGTAGTCCCATGGCAGTACCCAGAATGCGCTGAAGTGGGCAACAACGGGAGATATTTCAAGAGAGATAACCAAAAACTGAAAGAAACTCAAGGAACCTTGTTGGGAGCTACCGACAAAACCGATACTGCTTATGAGATAGCAGCCCAAATCAAATCCATTCCCGCGTAAATATCCATCTGGGAACTCTTATGTACATCAAGATCGCATCAAGAAATCTTTATGAAAACATTGAATGATGCACATATGTCCCCTGACGTACCTCCCGAAATGGTAGCAAGTATGATTGGGCAACTCCTCGCACCACGAGCCATCACTTTCTCTGCTGAGGAGTTGCCACCCGAAGGTCGCAAACATGGGTGCTCATTAAATATAGTTGTCCGTTATGAGAATTTCAAAGTCCCACTCGTACTTATAGACATAGGATCAAGATGAACCTGAGAAGCCAGAAGAGCTCCAACTGCTAGGCGAAGTGATCGAATCAGATTCCGACTCCAAGCCCAGTCCAACAGACATCATGGTCATCAGGAAAAGTGACCCACAAGAACTTATAAAGCAAAACATCAGGATCGAAAGGGGGAAAGAGCTAGGATAGACGGCTACCCCCTGACGAATGAATTAGCCGGTAGGCCATCTATGGATGCCGGCCTAAAAAAATACCAATATAAATAGTAGTTGGTGCCCCGAATTAGGACAGGTCCAATCATGGTTTCCAACGCCGTCTTGTTCGGGACCCCTTGGCGATATAAAAAAATTAAAAAAAATTTAAAATACAAAAACATCACATAGTCCGAAAAGTACAAAAAAAATCAAATATTCCTTAAAATCACAAAACATCAGAAAATTCAAAAAATACAAAAATAATAGAAAATTTTTCAAAAATCACAGTGCCAAATACTTCACACACAGCGCCCGAATTTGAAGTTGACTCATACGATTTCGATCTAGAGTTGGACTTCGAGCTCATAAGTTTAGACGAAACACTAGATGAAGGAAATGATGATACAGCTCTCGAACTCGAGGACTCTATCAAAAGGTTCGAAACAAAGGCTAATGTTATAGCAGACAACTTCGAAATTGTGAACTTAGGATCAACAGAACTCCCTAAAGAGGTGTACATCGGAAGATCCCTGTCCCCGGAGCACAAGCAGAAGATGATGGAAGTTCTGAGACTGAGGTTATCCAACTTTGCTTTCTCTTACGAGGACATGCCAGGGCTCGATAAAGATTTGGTAGTACATTACTTGCCTACTAAGCCAGACATGAAGCCTATCAAGCAGAAGCTGCGGAGAATGAAGCCAGAATGGGCCTTAAAGGTTCGCGATGAAGTCATCGAGCAATACAATGCGAGGTTCCTGGTGGTCTCCAACTACCTGGAATGGCTCGTAAATATCATACAAATTTCAAAGAAGGATGGAAAAGTCAGAATATACATCGACTTTAGGGACCTCAACAAAGCAAGCCCTAAAGACGACTTCTCTCTGCCTCATATTAACACACTGGTGGATAATACTGCGGGACATAAGATCTTCTCCTTCATAGACGGTTTCTTAGGCTATAATCAGATCAGATGGCCATTGAAGATCGAGAGAAGACTTCTTTCATCACACCGTGGGGAACTTTCTGCTACCAGGTTATGCCCTTTGGGCTGAAGAATGCTGGAGCTGCATATCAGCGAGCCATGACTACCTTATTCCACGACATGATAAACAAGGAAATAGAAGTCTATGTAGACGACATGATAGTCAAGTCTCGCATGATTGAAGGACATTTTAAAGATCTCAAGAAGCTATTCGGCAGGCTGCACAAATTCAAGCTCCGCCTCAACTCACAAAAATGTGTCTTTGGTGCAACTGGAGGCAAGCTGTTAGGCTTCATCATCAGCGAAGATGGTATCTGGGTAGACGAGACCAAGACTAAGGCAATCATCGAGATGTCGCCACCCAAGACTGAAAAAAAATTCAGGGTTTCCGCGGACCAATCCTATGTATCAGCCGATTCATCGTGCAGCTCACTCCCGTCTGTGAGCTTATATTTAAACTTCTGCAGAAGAACTCACCAAAGGAGTGGAATGACGACTGCTAATCGGCCTTCGAAAAGATCAAAAAGTATCTGTTAAATCCTCCAGTGCTCATACCACCTACTCCGGGAAGACCGTTACTGTTATATATCTTGGTCGCGACAGAAGCAATCGGATGTGTCCTCAGCCAACATGATGACACAGGATGTAACACCCTGAAAATCGGGGGTCGTGTATAAACTCAACTCCCGAGTTCCAGACAGTCACTTATGCAACAAAAATGATTATGATTCAATGTTGTCTGATTTAAAGCATTCACATGAGTAAAAGTATATCAAAACTGTAATTCATACTCCAGAACCAGTGATAAAAGCAAGCGAAAGACTAAACAATATATATATCACTATAAGGAAAAACAAAGTAGATCTCAAATGTCTCTAAGGTATGAATGCATCTCTGAGTCTCATATACATATACATGAACAAAATGTAATGTTCAAAATAGTCCCACTGAAGTCCCATCAATCCAGGTCGCCTACGCAAAGCCATCATGATACTGCATGTACGAGAACTCGTCCTGGTCCTCGTCGAAGTCTGGCTCTGCCTCCTGGATCTCAGCCTCACCTGCATCTACAACAGGGTCTGGTGGGTGTTGCAAACACCATCCCATAACGTGGGAGTAAGTGATCAACTCAGTGGAATCATAGAGCAAGGATTAGCATGCTCACAAATCAATCATGCGATAATAGCAAAGCAGTAAATCAGACAATCCTAATACTGTTGTTAATGCAAGATGACATGACGTGATGTATGCCTTCACCGACGATCTCCCTCATACGGCAACATCTTACGACTGCGGCATGCAATCGACCCTCAAGTGCTCCACATCTTCCAGGCACATGCAATGGCATGGTGACATGATTTTCGAGTTGTTATTAGTCCATTCAAACAGCAGGATTGGGAAACTAAGGTACTTCCCTTGTATCAATCCCAACACAGATCCTGTCTAGGGTCGTCACTCCTAGTAATCTCATACGATGTATATTTTGTAGGTCGCTACAAGGGCTGCCAGGGCTGTTGCTCGCACTCGTTGCACCGCTCCCCCATCACCTTATCAATACAGGCCTACTGTACTCTACTGCTACTGAAGGGTCGTCGCCTCCAGTAGACTCAGAATACGCTCGCGGTCACTACAAAGGACTCGTCACCTGATCAGCGTAGGCCGACAGCTAGAATATAGTGTCCCATACCACCATAATCTGCTCACGAGACTAGGTGCTCACTGGTCATTACGGGGAGGTTTGTGGCCCCAGCGTAGGCCGACAGCTCGACCACGGTGTCCCATACTACCATGCCTGGCTCATGAGTCTTCGTGGATCAAGGTACCATGGTTAATAGGGTTTACAATAGTAAGTTCAGTACCCTAGGTTCAAGTAGTTATGACTCATACAAGGTGAACATACATCGGCCAGTCGGGTTACTTGACAGGCTCGACTAGTGCGATCGCATCTCAAGTCGAACGACATGAAGTGCGTAAAACACTTCGCGTGGCCTAACCACTACCGCCAACTCTAAACACGACTCGCGTTCATCGACGCGTCGTTCGTGGCTAAGACCAACCAACCACGAATTCGATCGGTTACCGACTGCCTGGACTAAGTATAGTCCCAAACAATTATGGAATCACATCAGCAACTTATAAAGGAATATTGGAATTGAAATACATTCATGTGAGCATGTTAACACATGTTATAATATTCAACTTAAATAAATCTTCAAGCACATATATCTCATGCATGTAATGAAATCATGCATATAATCAACGTGTAGGAAATCATTTAGGTCAGCATATTAATTAAGAAATCCATCTCAAACTATCTCATAACATCATTTAATTCAATACATACTAATACAAACATTTATACAAACATATACACTACACACTTAAGTCTACATATGGCATGTCGACCCGAAGTGCGCAATTAGGCAAATATCTTCGCCAAACTAATTATGCACGTATTCCTAACTTCCTAATGCGACAACAAACTATGTCAATCACATCAGCAAAATATGAATGTAAACTGTACTTCCTACAAATGACCAAAATGCCCTAAATCTCATATTCTTCGTTAATTTACGAAACAGGAAACGGAGAGCATGTTGTACATGTCAAACGGCGATACCGTCAATAATTTACTATTAAACGATATTGAAAGCGTTGGAAACCGTCAATCAAAGCGTCTAAAATCCTCACCTAGTCTCTTGTAGACTCATAATTTCGAACGGAGCGTATACGCTTCGTCTACGGCAATAAGAGAACCTGTTTTACAAGATCTATTGGTTAAAAAGCTATGGATCTTAGTGATCCCCAAATC